>JAKOOJ010000008.1:29275000-30560000 GCA_022577455.1 Arizona elegans | reverse complement strand
AAACTGTGGAATATAAATGCTCCTGCTGCCACTGTTCTTAGCATTGAACATGGGCACAAACAACATGGAATGTTATTCTCAGTATGTATCTTAATGTTAGTCATACTTTGCATTGTATCACTTTTCTCCCAAATGATTTGTATTAAATAAGTTACCTAGTTACATTAACAAAGAGATACAAATCCAGTCACAGCCACTGGATTGTCCTACTAAGTGGAAATCCATCTAAAAATTTATGTATCACATAAAATAATCAGCCATTTTTAGCTTTTGGAGCACATGGCTTGCAAGTTTGGAAAGTATAATTCAGAAATGGAAGAACGTTATCTTTTTTTTTAAAAAAAAAAATAATGGCTTGAATATAAGGATTCTTTTTCTTTAACTACACATATCAGAACAGTAAAGCTCATTGAAACAATAATAGAGTCTTAGGTTCCTTTACATAATTTATTCCCAACATTCTGTTTATCTGGAATAATAAAAAGCAATGAACCCATTGATTTTACTCAAACAAAACTGATATTTGAATATTCATAAATTGCCATCTTTTAGCTATAAATAATTTACTTTCTGTGAATCACCTTTTCCAAAATAATATTCTTCAGGTATTTGGATTCCCATAGTCCACAGTATTTAGGAATCCTTGCTATTAGAGTTCCAACAGATTTGCAGATATTTAAAGGAACCAGATATTGTTTTAAACTAATTCTAAGCAAATAGATGTACCTATGAATCAGGGTGAAATGCTACCAGTTTGCGAACCAGTGGTGGCGGCGGGTGATTCAGAGAACCGGTAGCAGTGGCAGTGCGAGGCTCCGCCCGGACGTTGTTAGTAACCTATTTTTTATTTTCTGCGCATGCACAGAGGTTCCAAAATCGCATGTGATGCGCACACACACTTCCGAACTGGTAGGGAAGGTAAGTAGATTTCACCCCTGATATGAATGTTAATATGCTCCTAGCTTGGCCTGTGAAATAATAACCTAGTAATTTACCATTTAATGTAGCTGCTATTTTCAATGTAGCCAGCAGAGGAAGTAATACTTTAAATTTAAAGCTTTAGTTTTGAAGAACTTCATTCTTAATAAATGAAGGCAAACACTGTTCTCCACTCTTTTATTTTTATTTTAAATTTACTTGAAGCATTGTGAGCTATTCCCTTCCCCTAAATAAATATGTTTACAAAAGCTGATTGGGTTTATATTTAATATTTATAGATGGCTCAAATAAAACTTCGCCAAAAGGGAAGAACTGACTGTATCTCCATATTGGAGAAGGAAAATGAAAGATTTTTATCTGAAGCTTGAGAGAACTACTGCTATCAATCAAGGCAGAACAGGGATGAAGAGCCTGTGGCCTTTCCCATTATCCTTCAACACCTCTTATGCTGATTGAGCCTGCTGAAATGAATTTATGTCAAGTATTAATTAAACTGAGTTAGATGGGGCAATCAAATGACTCAAGATATAGAACATCCCACTTGAACTTGGTAGTCAATTTTATCCATGAGTTGTAATATCATTCAGATTAGTAAAACTCCAAATTCATGTCAGAAGCACCTAATAGGCCTAACAAAGGTAAAAGTTTCCCCTCTGTCCAGTCATGTCTAGGGGTCAGTGTTCATCTCCATTTCTTAGCCGAGGGAGCCAGTGTTATCCAAAGATCCTTTCTGTGGTCACGTGGCCAGCATGACTATACGCTGAGATGCATAAAACACTGTTACCTTCCCACCAAAGTGGTACCTATTTATCTACTTGCATTTGCATGCTAGCTGGGCAGGAGCTGGAGCAAGTAATGAAAGCTCATCCAGTCACGCAGTGTCTGGGTCTTGAACCCGGGCTGACAAGCTCAGCGTCTTTAAATGCTGAGCCATCACATCCCCTCAAATTATTATGATATTTATTACTTATAAAGTAATGAAACTGGCTTAGAAACCTAATATATAAATAAATAATAAATTTAATAGTGTTCACTGAGAGGGAAGTGGTTTAGAAGGAGATGATGCTAGTGAATAAATAGCATATTTAGAGGGATGAGTTATAATTTTCTCAAAGAATTATCTAAATAGCAAAAATGTCTTAGGATTTTATCCTGATAAAATAATGAAATAAGGAATTTTAATAAATTTGGGAATTATGGCAGTTATTTTTCTACTGTAATTATAGATCAAATTAATGTTCACTTCTTTAGAGGAATGTTGGATTAGATTAGTTTAACATTAAATACACATAATAACCCATTATAATACAAATAATGCATATATCTGGTAATTACTTAATAAAAGGTTGGAGGGGATGCAAACAGAAGAGTACATTTCTTCATATATAGTGGACCAATGAAAAATTTGCATCATTTTGGTAGGGAATTAATGGATCTATACTAAAACAAAAAATACAATATGACCCTGAGTTGGGCGTTATTGCATATATTTGAGGGAGAGAATGCTAAACTGATTAATAAACAACTTGCTATTTTTTGATTCTTATCCATCAAATCTATAATAAATCAACAATGGAAACTTTTAGGCTGCTTAAAATTTAAAAATTGCATTCAGAGGTACACTATAGCAGGGGTGTAGATCTGGCCCGCGGGGCCACCATGGAAACAGTGAAGAACTTGCCCATGCTGCCTCTGCCAGTGAAAATGGAGCTCCGGAGGACTGTGTGTGGCCCTCCTGAGTTCTGTTTTCATTGGCAGAGGGTTGCAGGAGGCTGTCGCAACCATAAATGGAGCTTAGGAGCCCGTTTTCACTGGCAGAGTGCTTGGGCTACTACAGGTGTCTCCGACACGAGTGATGTCAAGCTGGGCATTCTCACCCTGGCCACGCCCACCCCAGCCCCCACAACCATGTCAAACACAACCCTGTTTATCAATCCTGATAAACAGAAAGGAAGATATAACCAAGTGTATTAAATTATTATCATTAATGCCTTTTGTTTAAACAGTTTTCTGCTTAAACTAATATGGTTAAGGATATAAGATAAGCTAGGACGAAGTCAGTGTGTTCTTTCTCAACAATCTGTTGGGATCCTGGATGTGCACCTTCTCTGTTGCAGCAACTGCTTTCTAGAATGAAGTTCCCCAGAGATCTAGAAGGCCATGTGTTGGTGCTCAGAAGGCCTTTGGAGACCTGATTTTTCATCCAGGCCTTTGGCAAGGGTGAACGAAGCTCCTTTGGATAGGTTTGTTTCTTTTCATTCCAGTCTGGCTTTTTTCTTATCCTTGCCTTCTTTACATTTCAGATGATGACTTCCTGGTGTCCAAATCATCATCTGTATCACTAGAAGAAATGAAAGTTATAGTATCTACTGTAGTAGTAGAATTTCATTTGATTAGCTCTTTAATTAGGAGGGCCAGTTTGGGATAGTAGAAACTAGGAGACATTGAATTCTAGTCCTGCCTTAGGCACAAAGTCAGCTGGGCCGTCACAATCTTCTGCCCTAGAAAATAACAGGGGCAAGCTAACAAAAAATGTTGCCAAAAAAGCTGCCTGCACTTGTCCAGGCAGTTGCAAGAATCAAAACTGTCTCAAAATCATAGGGGGGGGGGAAAAGGATAACAAAGGTTGTGGCTCAGACATCAAACCTATCAATTCACATTCTGGATAAGTTAACTTCAACATTCATATTATAGTCCTATGCAATTTTATGAAGCCATAAGTAATATAGAATTGAGTGACACTTGTTCTTCTGCAAATATATTTCAGAGTGCAGCATTACAATTATTAAATAGTTATAACCTCTGAATATGACAAAATAGTGGAAAATGACTCTTTTCTGCTTTTAAATAGAAAGACAAAATTTATTTATAATCCTTGGTTAGTCATAAAACTGGGCGACATAGTCATTTGCTTGGCCCAATCAACACTGCAGGATTTCTCAGAGGTTTTAAAAAAGAAGGTGCAGTGTATAAAACTCCTTAGAGTAGGAGCAGAAAATACATGTAATAATTATAAATATAATTCACTGGATATATTTTTAAATTCTTCCCTGATGCTCATATTTTTCATATTAATTTTTAGATTCACAAAGCATACAAAATTATCTATTTCACCAAATCCCTACTGGGTTACACTCTTTGTATAAAATTTGATACCCAGTTTGATCAGAAATATTGAACGCAAAGATGCCAGATTTATAAAATGTAAATGAATGAGATTTAGTAGTTATTCTCTGTTGAATCATGTGCTTAATTCCCACTGATGTTAAGAGAAGTTATGCAAAATATCAAGTCAAGATACTTCCCTTAAGGTTAGCTTGTGAAAAGAATGCTAATTTGATGTATTTACAAGCATCAGAAATTTGAATAATTTATAAGTATAAATTCTAACTAAAAATGCTGTCTAAGCAGGACTGTCTGTATCCAATTCTCGTTCTATGACATTCAGCAGGGTGGGCTTGCTTTCAGGATCCTTCTCTGAAATAATGTCGTCTAGTAGGATCTTTCTTCCTATTCTCATCCAAGATTTGGATGGCCCCAGTTCTCTTATCTTTTGTGTAAGACTTTGAAAACCTGATTTATCTCCTGGGCTAGACTGTTGGATGAGCCCATCCTCAAATGACTTTGGAACTGGAATATATGGTAGCTTGGCCTTTGTGATGTGTTTTAAGTATTTTGTTGTTGATCCTTTTTGTTTTTAACCTGATTTAAGCTGCCCAGAATCACTACTTGCAAGATGAATGGTCACATAAATAATATAAATAAATACAGCTTTTTTTCCTAACATGTCAATCTGAATTAGAAAGAACAACATTACAATGACTGTGTTTGTATCACTATACATACTGCTATAAGACTTGGCATCTTGACAGAAGCTAATCAATGGAGTCCAAAATACTGCTGGAAATATAAAGCCAAATCCTTACTTAGGAAAATTATAGTAAATGGCTCAGAAAAGTTATTATAGAAGATTTGTTCTAATCACTGTACTTCCAAAGGCTGTGTAGGTTTGAACGCTGACTATAGAAAAGACACAATTGAAAATCAATTTGTTAATTGGAAGAACAAGCCAATTCATGGTCAATACTTGGAGAATATAGAAACAAAAGTTTATTTAAAAACCCACATGGAGTTAGTTGAAGTCAGGAGTGTTAAAGAAAGAAGCAATTTATCAGATGTGAACACTCTAACTTTACAGAAAAAATCCCATTTTGCTTGGAACAGCCAATATCCTTAATAATTCTTAGGTCTTGGTTAGAACCTAAAATATTAAGCTTGCACTAGTCTGCAAATCTAACTGCAAATTATTCATCAAAATAATTTAACAGAAATGTACGTTGTCCAACCCTCAATGGCTCTTGTCAGCTCACAAACAATAAACCACATCATTAAATAGTAAAAATAAAGGATGGCTAGTGTGTTGAGGCAAGAGTTCTTACTCTTTCTTGCCAAAGTCCTTCACAGCTCTTCTAAACATCTGGCCATCTGGATCTTGGGATAGTGGGAAGTTGACCTCTTTGGGGTAGGTTTCCTGCAATATAAAGATCTCACTTAGTTAAATTTGACTTCTAGTGACTATATTACAATCTCCATGTAGTTTTCTTCACAAACATAAAGAAGTATTCAAACTTTGCCTTTTCCTAGGTTTTAGTTCTTTCTTTCTTTTCTTTCTTTCCAACTTCCCAGTCAAATATATAGCCCTGTAATAATTTTACTGAAAAGAGCATTTTGAAAGGCTCAATTTGTTGTGCAAAGGATAAAAGCTCCATACAGTAACATCAATTATTTCCTGCAACTACTAAATGCTGGGGAATCCATCTCCTTAAAAAACTTAATTTTCTTTAAAATCAATATAGTCCACTAATTTCAGAATGATGCTGTTTTATATCCAAGTTAATAAATGTGCAGCAATTTTTCCATGGCAAGATTCTGCAGATTATACCAACAATGCTATCTTTTTTCAATAATATTTCATAAGATTATTTAAGTCGGGAAACTTATGGATAACAATAAATACTTCATGACTATCCATTTAATGACATTCTATATGTGCATATAATTTATAGACATTCAATAAAATACACTAACATATTAAGTACAATAATTTTCATTAATTATTATAAAAGCATCATTTTCTTGTTTTATCCTTAATTATTATGAAAATAAGTAGTCATGTAAGGCTGTGCCATTCAGCAATTCATATTACTTGTTTCAAAGTGTTCTTCAAAACAGAAGCTGATTGCCCAGTAGAACAAATTGTTCCTGACAGGCAGCTCCGTAGTACGTTGTACAGAATATCAAGAGCTGCTAAATCAAATGGGAGTAAAGCATAGCTTTATGAAAAGATTTGCTAATAAGGAAACAAATGCTCCGGAGTGTTGCCGTAATATCTTCAATGAACTGTAAAATAGCACAAGTGAGGAAAAAAATTCCCAAGACCTTGAAATGCATCAAATTTATATCTGATTATATGGCTTCTAATTTATGCATGTGGGCTGATTCTTTTTTATTTTTCTTTCTCTTTTTTGTTTTGTTTTGTTTTTGTCCATTTGAGTCTGTCTTGACTCCTGGTAATTGCCTGGACAAATCCCTGCAGTTTTCTTGGCAAAATTTCAGAAGTGGTTTGCCATTGCCTCCTTCCTGGCTGAAGTCGAGTGACTGGCCCAGGGTTACCCAGATTGGTTTGTACCTTAAGTGGGACTACAATTCATGATCTTTAACTAATTTATATGGTTGTTATCATTTATAATATATGCAGCTAATGTATACAGATATCTCACATGATCTATAAGCATTTTATTTTCCGCTGGTTTCTGATGGCCAGACTCAAATAATCAGATCTGTATCATAACATGATTTTCACAATCTCTTATTGTGTGGAGAAGGGCCATGACACCATCCTTCTTCATCCTCCTTGGAGAGGCCAAGATCCAACTTACTTCAGCATTTGCTCCTCAGAGTAGCCATCCAGATGCCTCTGAGTTGTTTGCAAGTAGGAAACAGTGATGTGCTACTGTCCCATTTTTACTGCCCAGCAAGCGGTATTTGGAGCCTACTGTATTTGGATTCTTGAAGACTGAATCTTGAAGACCAATAGCTTTAACAGACTTGTCCTCCATTCAGTCTCTTTTAAAGCCATCTATGCTAGTAACCATTGCATGTCACAAGGTAATGAATTCCATAGATTAATTAAGCATTGTGTGGAAAAAGTACTTATTTCTGTCTGTTTTAAATCTTTTATCCCTCCATCAGCATCACCCTTCTCATTCTTGCCTTTACATTATTTGTACAAAATATCTCAGCTTTAGCTTCATTATTATTATTTCTGGTGAGCTGTTTGGTTTTATTCATGCAATATGGAATGATTTATAGCCCAAAATATTCTCAGCAATTTTAAATGCTACCACAATTAAAAGGCAAACCTTTTTCTTCACTAGTCTTCCTGATGATCCAACGTTCATAGACACATGTTATAACTGGGAAAGCTATGTCCTTAACAATGCTAGAAAGCTTTGTGGTCAGTGCTAGTCTCTGTATATTAATATTTCATCTGCATTTTTAATAAATTTTCTCTCAAGGAGCATATGTCACTTTTTTTGTAAATACAGCCACCATCTCTGTAAAAGTTTGAGTCTCTTTCTGCCTAGATTTTCCATGTTCTTTTTTTCACCTCTAATTAAAGATTACTTACTTTTTTTTTAATTAATCACTTAGCAATCCATAAAAAGATGAATTATCTGATAGTTGCTAAGTTTACTCAAGAGCCTTTCATAAAGTTTTTGGCAAAGTTTTTTTTTTTAAATCAAAGTAGATTTCCTTTCTGCAAAGCTTGTTCTCCAATATGTATGTGTGTGTGTGTGTGTTTTAAATAATTTAATTTAAACAATTTAATTTAAGTAATTAAATTTTGCTTTAACTGTTCTAATTCCACCACAGAGGAATTCAATAGGCTTAGAATCTCTTTTACAACTTCCATAATCAAAACAGATGCAAAGAAGTCATTGAGTTCTTTGCAATTTCTGTATCTTAATTAAGGATTTCCTTCTTTCCTTCCTTTCTCTATTTTCCTAATTAGTTTTGCACTACATCTGACTAGGTTCTACCCATTATGCACTTTTCATTTTTGAAATGGTCAGGCAAAAATTCAGAATAATTCTGGGGAAGAATATTCAGTTTACTAATACCGTTTTTTCATGGATGAACTATCTTTAGATACAATTAAGAAAAAAATAGATGTAGTTGGGAACCAACATTCTAAGTTATTATAATGACTGTTTTGGCTTAACTGAACCTAATGTAGAATAATAAAAATATCTGGCTTCAGATTCCTTTTACAGGTTACAGCCCTTGAATAGGCTGTCTGACATCTGGAAAGTCATTAACATACCGTTCAAATAATGGCCAATTTAATGAAAATGTACTAAGGTAAGCAGAAATAGAAACAGTATACAGATGGTTTGTTATAAGAAAAGATAAGCTGCCTAAATTTTATTGCCCCATCAATCAATTTTCACAATGCATTTTAATATGTAAAATGTTTTCATGAAAAAGTAATTGTGTATCCCAGGTATTTGTGCTGTTTGTTAAATTTAATGTATAATTCAAATTTGCTGGTGAAAATTATCTTAGTACATATTTCATTAAGTATGTTGTGCAATGTTATTTCAGATCTTATAATCAACTACTTGATTATAAGATCTGAAAGACAAGTACAAGACAACTACTTAAAACTTAAAATCTTCTGGTAATTACTCAAACCTTGAAGAAACTTGATATTAGGAGACCCCAGGGTGCTTTACTTTTACCCAAAATCCTGGGATTCCCAATTATTTAGCTGTAATCTCCAAATATCACAACTGTATATCAGCTAAATTACAATTTTTCAACCTTATTATTTCTTACATTCCTATAATCAGTTATCATTTTGCCATCTCATCTGCCACTTCAGTCAGCATACTGTATGTGTTAAAATCAAAGAACTGTAAGTTGGTCCCTCTAACTTGTGCTTATTGTAAAACAGTAAACTTAGTTTTTTAGAGTTAGGCCAGGATACAATGACCTTTGTCCTACATTTGGCATGAAGCCAGCTGAGTGACCTTGGGTCATTCACTTTATCATACCCTATGAAGGAGGCAGTGGCAAACCACTTCTCAAAAACCTCACCACCAAAACTGTATGCACTGATCCAGGTAGTCTCTGAGGAATGGACATGATCGAAAAAAAGTCATATAATGTTACTTATGGTTTTGAGAGCTAAAGTAAAGGAAGCACAAAATTCATAAAAACATATGCTTATATATCTATATCTATCTATCTATCTATCTATCTATCTATCTATCTATCTATCTATCTATCTATCTTAAATAGGCACCCCTTAGACTGGAATATAAAAAGTGGAATCTTAAAATCATATTCAAACTAGGGATTCCCTTCCAAGATAAACGCTTTTACTAGGCAATTATCCTAAGCTAAATTGAATGCTGTAGTGAAGGAGAAAAAAAATTATATATTGCCTTGTTGGCTCATTGGAGTCTAGGATCTTGGCTTACTAGCAAGCATTAAAGATTTTGGGCAGTAATCCAAGTACTCTATGCCAATTTGTATTATGTTTAGTAATGAACCTAAACAACAGTTGCCTTTCAAAACCCTTGATACTGCTAAAAGTCAACTTTAGGAATATAGATACTTCCAGTGGTCAGAAAGAATGGCACTCCAAATACATTTGGTTGTTAAATGGAACAACTCTCTAGTGACCAGATAGCAAGAGTATTTCCACTTTATGATGTTTGCTAAGAAGCAAATCTTAGTGACTTTTGCAGGTCTACTTCAAAGCAATGCACAGCAATTACACAGAAGATCTCATTAAATGTTTTTTTTTAAAATCCAACTGTGGATGAGAAATGGGAGTGTATGTTCTGTTTTGACCTGGGTCATCCTGTGCTGACCTGGACATTATATTAAATGAAACTGTAGCTGCGTTATTTCCATTTCTCCTTCTTCAAACAATCTTTTTTTCTTAAAGAAATATCTCTGTAACAATTCTTTTATGGCCACCAGAATTTCTCTGTCAATTTTACAGGGTTTTTTTTTCTACCTAGTCAATGTTGAACATCATGTGGTACCTGGATGATACTGAGAATGCTTTTTGGCATGATTTTTCTTCTTTATCTTTTAATGTGGCTGTGGATACCGGCATCTAGTGATCTAGTGGTCCCGTCACTTGTGATCGGAAGGGAGGTTTTTACTCCCTCAGAAAGGGTCCGCAATCTGGGTGTCCTCCTGGATTCACGGCTATCTTTAGAAGACCATTTGATAGCCATGACCAGGGGAGCCTTCGCACAAGTATGCCTGGTGCGCCAGTTGCACCCTTTCCTAGACCAGGATGCCCTTGCCACGGTCACTCATGCCCTTGTTACGTCTCAGTTGGACTACTGTAATGCCCTCTACATGGGGATGCACCCGGAGGCTACAGCTAGTCCAGAATGCGGCCGCGCGGGTTGTTACGGGGGCTTCTCATGTGACACTTCTCCTGCGCGAGCTGCACTGGCTACTGGTGGTCCTCTGGGTCCATTTCAAGGTGCTGGTGCTCACCTATAAAGCCCTACATAGTTTAGGCCTGGGGTACTTGCAGGTTAATCTCCTCCCATCGTCCTGTGCGGTCCCATAGAGCGGGCCTCCTCAAGGTGCCATCAGCCAGAAAATGTCGGCTGGTGGCCCCTAGGGGGAGAGCATTCTCTCTGAGAGCGCCGACCCTCTGGAATGGGCTGCCCACCGGCCTTAGGACAGCCCCTGACCTCCTCTCCTTCCGCCGCGAATTGAAGACGTGGCTCTTTCATCAAATGGGCTGATCTGTAGGGGTGATTTTAAATAATTTTAATCAATTTTTAATGTTTATGTAATTTTTGTTCCGTTCTTTGTAAGCCGCCCTGAGTCCTTCGGGAGAAGGGTGGCATATAAATTACATAAATAAATAAATAAATAAACAAATAAACAAATAAACAAACAAACAAATAAATCTGACCCGGCACTGAACTCACCTAGCTCCTTGGTTCTCCGAGGAGCTTAGGGAGATGAAGCGCCGGAAAAGATGCCTGGAGAGTAGTTGGAGGACCAGCCGCTCCGAATCTGACCGAACACTGGTGAGGTCTCATATTAAGACCTACCTAGTGGCGATAAAAGCGGCGAAAACGAGTTATTTTGCCGCTCTTATCGCGTCATCAGATAATCGCCCAGCCGCCCTGTTTAGGGTAACCCGCTCCCTCCTTCATCTGGAGGTGCGGGATGATCCCTTGCAGGGTCGTGCTGAGGATTTTGTGCAGTATCTGTATGACAAAATCGCTCAGATTCGGGAAGGGCTGGCCTCTGACTGGGTATGTCCGGACGGGACGACTGAGGCAGGTCTTGAGAGTGTTACCTGGGGGGAGTTCGATCCTGTAGCTCCCAAGGACATGGACAGGGTCCTGGGACGGCTGAACGCGACCACATGTTTATTGGACCCGTGTCCCTCCTGGTTGGTACTGGCTTCCCGGGAGGTGACACGAGGCTGGCTCCAGAAGATTGTTAACGCTTCTTTGAGTGAGGGGATCCTGCCGACCGCTTTGAAAGAAGCGGTTGTGAGGCCCCTCCTCAAGAAGCCCTCTCTGGATCCGGCTGTTTTGGCTAACTATCGTCCAGTCTCCAACCTTCGCTTCATTGCGAAGGTTGTTGAGAGTGTGGTGGCGCAACAGCTTCCCCGGTACCTGGATGAAGCTGTCTATCTAGACCCGCTCCAGTCCGGCTTCCGGCCTGGGCACAGCACTGAAACGGCATTGGTCGCATTGGTGGATGATCTCTGGAGGGCCCGGGACAGGGGTTGTTCCTCTATCCTGGTCCTGTTAGACCTCTCAGCGGCTTTTGATACCATCGACCATGGTATCATGTTGCACCGGTTGGCGGGGTTGGGGGTGGGAGGCACCGTGCTGCGGTGGTTCTCCTCCTACCTCTCTGACCGGTCGCAATCTGTGTTGACAGGGGGGCAACGGTCGACCCCGAGGCACCTTGCTTGTGGGGTGCCACAAGGGTCGGTCCTTTCGCCCCTTCTGTTCAACATTTATGTAAAGCCGCTGGGTGAGATCATCCGTGGTTTTGGGGTGGAATTCCACCAGTACGCTGATGACACCCAGCTGTACATCTCCACCCCAGACCACCCCAATGATGCCCTTGAAGTGATGTCCCAGTGTCTGGAGGCCGTGCGGGCCTGGATGGGGAGAAACAGGCTCCGACTCAACCCCTCCAAGACCGAGTGGCTGTGGCTTCCGGCGTCCCGATATAGCCAGCTGATGCCATCGCTGGCTATTGGGGGTGAATCACTCGCCCCCACGGAGAGGGCTCGTAACTTGGGCGTCCTCCTGGATGCACGGCTGTCTTTGGAAGATCATTTGGCGGCCGTGGCCAGGGGGGCTTTTTATCAGGTTCGCCTGATACGCCAGTTACGCCCCTTTCTAGATCGGGACTCCCTACGCACAGTCACTCAAGCACTCGTCACTTCCCGCCTGGACTACTGTAACGCTCTCTACATGGGGCTCCCCCTGGGGTGCACCCGGAGACTTCAGCTGGTCCAGAACGCGGCCGCGCGGGGGATTATGGGGGCGACGAGGCGCTCCCATGTGACACCTCTCCTGCGCGAGCTGCACTGGCTTCCGGTGGTCTTCCGGGTGCGCTTCAAGGTGTTGGTGACCACCTTTAAAGCGCTCCATGGCTTAGGGCCGGGGTATCTACGAGACCGCCTTCTGCCACCAATAGCCTCCCACCGGCCAGTACGCTCGCACAGAGTGGGCCTCCTCAGGGTGCCGTCCGCCAGACAATGTCGGCTGGCGATCCCCAGTGGGAGAGCCTTCTCTGTGGTGGCGCCCACCCTTTGGAACAACCTCCCCCCAGAGTTACGTACAATAACAGACCTCCGGATTTTTCGTCAGGCCCTGAAAACCCATTTATTCCAACTAGCTGGGCTGGCTTGAGTCAAACTTTTAAACTATTTTAAATTGGAACTGTTTTTAATTATGGCCAAATTATTTAATTATTTTAATCAGTTTTTTAATCTTTCTATGTCTGGATTTTACTTTGGCTGTGCACCGCCCTGAGTCCTATATTGGAGAAGGGCGGTATAGAAATTAAAACAAATAAAATAAATAAATAAATGTATAATATATTTAAATGCAAATATTATCTTGGCACAATTTTCAGGCTTAGGAAATAAGTCACCAATTTGCTAAATTAATATCTGACACTGGAAGAAGTAAGTCTGTAAGCATTATTATAATTAACCTTAGGAAAAATATTCAAAGCAAAGTCATTGTATCACTGAATTCATTATTAAGCAGAATGGTGGAATATAATTTGTACAGCTAAATTGTTCATCTCCAATGCTATTATTAGTTAATTAAAAGTAGCACCTTATTATCTGTGTTCTTGGAGATTTGTTAGAAGGTTTAAACAGTACCGGAAACAACAATAACAACAGAAAAAAGTAAAAACATATAGTTTATACAAATCTATATATGTATATAAAGTTTTACAGAATGATTTCATTCACTCAATGGTTTCAACCATATTTCATTTAACTATCCATCCATAACCAGATGTAAATAATTATTCCAATAAGTTGTAAGTGACATCAGGCCTTCTATCCCTGGAGTATCCAGGACCATAATTTTATTTTTCCAGTGTTGAAGGTTGAGTCTCTTAAGAAAAAACCCAGGGGAGGGGCATGGAGAATCCATTTTCATTGCCCATAGATCAATTCCATATAATATAGGTGTAGCAAAGAGTATGGATATAAAAAAAATATGCTGTCTCAAAATTATTAAATGTAATTACAGGTTTCAAGAGTGTAACAATTTTAGGCTTTCTCAAAAACTTGTTTTAATGAAGTGTTATTTTTATTGCATCTTTAACAACCTAATGTACTTCTTTTCAAATGTACCCAATAAATCTGAAGGATTATTTTTCTGCTAGATTAGACAAAGTCTAAGAACTATTTAAATTATTGATACAGACATTGAGGCAGTTTCCTATAGTTCAGACAAAATGAAGATCTCCAATTCCTTTTTTATTCAGGTTTTAAAATTTGCATATTGGATAAATTGATTGGTATTGCATTTCTACAGACTTTCTTTCATAAAATTTGGGGATCAGTTCTAGTAGGTGTCATGGTGTCAATACAAGTCACAGATACTGCCAATTGGTAGCAACAGGCAAACAATATTTATCTCAATATGTACTGAGTTTATGATATTTTTTCTTCACAAATATGGATATTCTACATAAAATATGAAATATTCTGGCTTAATGACTCATTTATTAATAGCAAAAGAAACCTCTTTATATATCTTATTTGTATTTAATGTAATTATTTAAGAAATATCACATGGAGTCAGAGTACCTAAATAGTTAATGAATAAAGTGCATAAAAATTGTGTATTGTATTAATAAACAAATATTCATATAATGCATTACTTCTGATTCAGTCCATTAACAGAATATCCTGTAGAAGTATCCTTCTGCAAGTCAGCCAAGTTTCCAAACTGGAAACAAAGTACAAAGCCCAGGGAAAAAAAAATCTAATCACAATAAAGATATTATTATTTGAATCCATTTTATAAATCATAAACTGAAATTTAGTATGCCAAAGTATGCCTTTGTACACATCTAGTATAAATAGCACTTTCTGTTATGTGTGTATGTTGTATGTACATATGAAATGTGTTGGAGTTTGTTTTACAGCAGTATACTAGAAAGATTTGAACAATATTCTACACTTGACTTGTGAAAAACACCAAAATATATGAAGTGGCTGCCATGCTTCACTGAATAAAGTAAGACATGTTGTTTCTCAGGTTCCAGCAAAGGATAAACACACACTGACAAACATCACAGCCATGATAAGCTACAGAAATATATGTTACCATTTTTTTATTTCTTTAGAAACCTCATTGAAAGCCATAGGATTTACTTCTAAGCAAGCAGGGTAAAATTTGGGCGTCGGGGCTGCATCTGGCAATCGGAAGTTTCCAGTACCCATAACTCTTAATTACAAGGAAGGAATCGTGCATCACAACACAGTAAGCAACGTTTTTCGTGGAGCTTTCCGGCTCCAGATATAGCTCGCTCCTTGTTCCTACACATCAGACATCCATTGGGGCTCTGCAGTGCTGCTGGGAGGCGAGCGAGCGGACCGAAGGGAGAGAGGTTTCTTCCCTCTGCAGCAGATCTCCGCATCTTGTCTCTCGCCTCGCTTTTGGGCGCTGTCCATGGTTGCAGCAATTGTCCGCGTGACGTCAGCCCGCCCGAGCTTCTCTGCCATTGGTGGAAGAGCTCGGCCGGCCTGTGGAATCATGTAAACTCTTCCCACCCACCCCTCGCCCCCTCCCATGCCCGGGGACCCGAATCCACTTTGTTGCCTAAATAGGCAGAGGAGTCCACCGGCAGCGCCGATCTGTGGGGAGACATATAGCAGCCGCGCGGCGGAAGAGGCAGAAGCCAAGGCAGCGGGACAGTCGATGCTAGGAAGGCAAGGAGCCGCCCTACAGAAGCAGTGCGGAGCTCTGGCATGGGACTTTGCCCTGGCTGAACAGAACCCGCAGGCCAAGCAAACACCATGGAAGACTTTTTGCAACGCACCAAAACAAAGCTGGTAAGTTCTGCAGAAAAAGAGGGTAGCTTGGAAAGACTTTTTTTTTTTTTTTTTTTTTACCATGCCAGCTTGTTTTGCTACACTTTTCTGCACATTTTAAAAAAAGTTTTGGAAGACATCCAGATGAGCTTGTATGAATCAGCATTTTGAATAATAATATGAAATAGCTAACAATGACACCAGAATGTTGTAGGTTGCAGCTCATTGTTATTAATGGAATCCATTACTTCTCAAGTGTCTAGACCATTTTTTTTTAAAAAAACACACACAACAAATAGCTGAATTGTCACCCACTCATTTGAAGAACTTGGTCTGTAGTTAGAAGGGATCCCAAAGAGCTTGCAAGTTTCTCTGTCTACATCTTAGTCAACCACAGGGATGATATTTTATGGTTTGTAAAACAATTCAATCCATGTTTATTCAGAAAAGAGTTCCACTGTACTAAGTTAAGTATACTCTTGGGAAAATATGTCCAGGATAATCTGTTCAATACTCTACAACAGTGTTTGGAACCCTTTTTGATTCTGTGGGTTAAAATTATGGAAGTAAACAATACGTGAAAAGGTGGAAGTTCAATCAATGTCATATTATGAAAGCATCAGAATACCAAAACAAATTCACCACCATTGAAATCACTTTAACTTAAAATAACTGTTGATATGAACCAAATGTAATTTTGGCACAATCAAGCTGTGCAAATCAGTATCTGGCTCTGTAATATTTCTAAGGAAAGTTCAGTTGAGAATACAAGGGCTACAAGGGCAGAAGCCACGAGCTGCTTCATTTTAGAATGTCATCTAACATTTAAAGTTATGTTTAAAACTTTTTCAGCATATGGTCATTAATCAAAATTCATTCCACTTGAAATAAAATTACTCTTAGACTATTCAAATGAATTAAAATAAATATCTCCAAATAACACCATAAGCAATATTATATTTATCTTCAATAATATGCATTCCAAATATAGTTAATAATATGCCAGCTCCAAATTTATGTGTTTTTTTTACCAAACATTTTATTTTTGTATTTTTAAATATCTTTAAACAGATATCAGTTATTTGAAAAAGTCCTAGATAGGATTTCTTAATAGAATAATATTCACAGTGACGTTATACCTCTTTTTTTAAACCACAGCTTTTGCTTAAGTTTTCTTCAAAACAAAATAGAGCAGTGTTTCTCAACCTTGGAAGCTTGAAGATGGGTGGACTTCAACTCCCAGAATCCCCCAGGAGTTGAAGTCCACCCATCTTCAAGATACCAAGGTTGAGAAACACTGAAATAGAGCAAAAGCTGATGACGAAGCACAGAAAGCATGAATAATTGAGGACTTTCTTTTAACTCTAGAACCAGAACACAAGCACTCAAAGTATAAAATTAACATTATCCCATTGTAGCAGAAATTGAACATTAAGAATGTTGAATTCCATTTTTAAAGTTCTTTTAAGATCTTATCTTGCTAATTTCCCCTATGCTAAACATCAGGTCTCCATGCTAGCCTTAGATGAGAATTGGAAGGTGGCACAGATCAGCACATCTGATGATGACTTAGTTATATTAGTAGAAGTAGCCTGAATGGGAAATTGTAGGGCTTTCCTTGACTTACCATGTGTATCTATGCTTGCTGCACTTGTACCACTTTGTGCATAGCTGAAATATTTTATCATTTTTCAAACATGGCTAATATGTATTATAAGCTTCTCTTTGGGATTGCTAACAACGGCGAATATAAAATACAATTACTATAGATTCTTAAGTACCGGTAAGCAAATTGTGCTAAAGGACAAATTCCAGATGAGTTTCTGAATTTGTTTGTTCAGCAAGAAGTCAAAAAGTGCAATGGAATTACAGAAGAGCATATATTGATTGAAGCAAAAGCTTTCATAATTAATGGCTTACTTTGTAAGATACAGTAAGGTTTTTTTTTGTTTTTTTTTACAATCTAAAGATAAAGATGCCCTTGAATTAAACTCAACTCTTAGTGACTGACTTGTGGCAACAGGACCTAATTGTTTGCAGCTGCCTTTTTTTAATGTTTTAAAAGTTCTTACTTTGGTTTACAATGCTAGAAGTCCATAGTGATGTCTCATTTGATACTAACCAGGCCATTCCTGCTTATCTTCAGGGCCCAGGTATTCAGTCAGCCAGGGAATCCACTGTATATATTATAATTACAAATATTAATAGAATGAATAAAACCTAAAAGTAGCCAAATAAAATCAGGCTTTGATTATTCAAAGCATGAATGAAGAGTATAGACATCTCCTAATGTCAAACAGAAAAACAATATAGTACCAAATGAATTTGCCTGCGGTAAGAATTTTACAGAGGGAAGAAACAACTGTGGAAAAATTATTTGCTACTTGGTGGGAAAATTCAAATTGGCAATTTTTAAGTATGCATATGTAAATAATCTTTTATAGCATGGATTAGCAATATTTTTGATGCCAGGAACCAATGAACAACATTACGTTTTATATAAGTTTTATATAAGTTTTGTTACCAAAAATTGGTATGCCACACAATTTCACTGACTCTAAGTAGCTTACATTGATAAAACAAGAAAGAGCCACCTGATATTCAACGAGACTGCTGATTACTTTGTATGTGGGCATGTTAACCAAATGAATCTATAAATAAATAATAGCCAATATTATAAAAGACAAAGAGCCAGTGACTAAATCTTGTGAGATTTAGCGTGCTTGAGAGATTTGGACCATATAAAAAACATTGGGAATCATGTCACTGATACTATCTGTCATATTATGGTCTGTACAGGTACTCCTTGAGACATGAGCATAATGAAGCCTGCCAATTATGGTTGCATGTTGCATTGGTCATTAGGTGAAGCATCTAAATACCCTGCCCATCCCTGCTGCCCCAGTGAATTGTTAAATGAACATGTGGGCTGTTAAGCAGAGTATGGGGTGTCTCAGGATGTGGGAGGCCCTTAGAGGCCTAGCACAGGCCCAGGCCTGTTTGCCCTGGCCTGCCCAAGGTCTCCTCCACCTCCTAAGATGCCCTATGCTCTGCTTCCCACCCCTTGGTGCTCTGAGTCTTAGGCCTGATTCCTACCTCACCAGGCCAAACATCCACCTACTCACTCTTTGAAGAGCTCCAAGCCTTCCAAAGCATTGAAATGGACTGTTTCTTCTTATTTTATTGTTTTATTTATTAAATTTATTGGCCTCCCATTTTACCACTGGGTAACAATATTAAAAAGATAAAATTATATAAAAGCCATACAAAATATGAACAAAGTATAACAAAAATATAATTGTTCAACCCTAACTAAAAGATGAGGATGGAGGGAGTAGGATGAGCAGAGGGGGGAGGGGAGAGGTGGAATCTGTTATTAATCTGTCAGTCATCCCCAATGTAATTAGATCCCCAACCCAACTGGCAGAGCCATGTCTTTAAACTTTTGAGGAAGGTCAGGATGGTTGCAGCCAACTTCACTCTGGCAGGGCAATATGTTCTAAAGGGCATGAGCAAAATTCTGCCTGACCCCACCCACGGAATACCCTGGCCAATGGGCCCACAGCAGACCTCTCCTGCTGGCTTGAGTAAAGCAGGCCAATCCCATTAGGATGAGATGGGCCCTCAAATTACCTGGACCCATGCCATGAATGGCTTTATTTTTTTAAAAAAATATTTTTTTAATTTTTTGAATATACATCAATATCAATATATGAACAGTGAGACATCTCGGTATCATTCATTTGAATACAGGTAGTAATGATAGTATTAATATTATTTGTTATTTAAATCATACTTATGTAATTGTAATAATATTCTTATACATATTTGTATTAAAATATAAGCCTTCATTATTTAATTGTTCAACATTTTAGTCCCCCATTCTAATAACAATAACAGTATCATTAGAACATACATAGCATCACCGTCTTTCAACCTCTTATCTTTGTGTCTAGCTATTACTTTTAATATATTATATAAAAATGTGCATAATAATATTCCCCCTATTTCTTGTGTCTGTCTCTGTATTAGCTCCTAGTAAAACCAATCTTGTTTTAAAAAACATTTCCTCTATCCATCATCTTTTGCCTGTTTTAATATTTCTATTCTTATTCATTTTTTAACTTGCCTCCCAAATTCCTCCCTTAGATCTTCATTTATGTCTACCTCTTTCCTGGTTAGCTTAGATATTTCTTCCATCTCTACTAACTTTCGCTGCCAAGTCTCCAGAGGATCTACCCAACTCTCCATTTTCTTTTCAAAGATATCTTTCTGTTTATCCCATATCATTTTTTGGTCTTTTAGCATATATTTTCCCTGAATTGCTTTGTAAGTTTTTATTACCTTTTCCATTTTATCCTCTTGTTTTGTTTGTTTATTTAGTTCTGCCTTTTTCCCTCGTCTCTCCATTGTCTCCTCTATTTTCTGGGCTGTTTATCATTACTCATTAACTCTTGTGGAGCACTTTCTAACTTCACATTTATGTTATTCATTAAATCCATTATCTCCCTGTGATTTCTTGTCTTACTATCATGAATGCTTTGAAACATCATCACAAATTTTTTGCAACCCACTTATTTCTCCTGCTGAAACATCTTGCCTTCTTTTTTGATAAGTCCAAATATTGCTCAGTAATCTGTCAATGTTCTATCACTGCCTCAGAGTTTCAATTATTTTTGCCCTCAGAAAGTCAGTCTGGAAACCATTTACTCAGTCCTGATGTTGCTCCTCCGGAAATACAGTAATATGGTTCTTTATGTCCCACAGTTAGTCAATTTAGCTCTTTTTAGGTAATCCAGGAAAATTTCCAATTGTCTCCTTAAATCCCCACTATAAGTTCAATCATAACTCCTGATATTTAAAAGCCACTTTACTTAGATGTCTTCCATATTTTCAGCGTTAGAGCTCCAGTAGTCATGGAATAGATAAGTATAAAGCAATAGATAGCACAGCAGTTCTCCAGATGTTATTTCCACTTTCTCCCTTGTCTTATCGGTATTTTGCTCAGGGTTGTTGAGATGTAATGTATTCCATTAACCAGTAGATGGCACCTTCTGTTTAACTTCAACATTGCATAGATTCTAACAAGTTCCATTTGTATTTATTCAAAAATATAATAAAAATTCTGACAAGTAATTCTAGCATTTTAAAATGCCTTATTGCCAATAAAAATTAGAGATCCAATCTCTCTGTGTTTTTAAAGGTTTTATGCTTTCTTCTTAATATCCTTTTCTTTTCTTTCGGGTCTATGATTTTTCTCCACTTAAACAAACTCTTCAAAGAGTCCCTTTTCCAGAGTTAATATTTCTTTGGGGTAGGTTTTAAATGGAAAAAAAGGTCACCTCACCCAGTTCCAGTCACTGTTCACACACCGCTCCAGCACAGCCTTTGTTTCTTTGGATACTCCAGCTTCACGGCAACCATAATGGCTGCCTCTCCTCATCGTCAGATGAGAGGGAATTAGCCCTGGATCAAGCAGGAGCCACTGCTCTCCACAATCTGCAGGGTGCCCCTCCACACTTTGTCACCCTACAGGGTGACTTTAGCCCCTTATGGGGCCCTCCAACAAAGGAATTTGGCACGAATTTGTGGAACCCCACTTTTTGCATCCGATAGCACCACAACATCAACTGGAAGTCTGGTGAATGGCTTTAAAGGTGATTGCCAACACCTTGAATTGCACCCAGTGGCAAACCGACAGTCAGTGCACTCACGGAGCAGTGATGTGACATGGGCCACTCTTGGGACTCCAAAAACTTCCCATTTCACTGCACTTTGCACCACCTATAGTTTCCAAATGCTTTTCGAGAGTAGTCCCATGTAGAGTGTGTTGCAATAGTCCAAACACAAGTTGAATAGGGCTTGAATGCCCGAGCACAGGGAGTCTTGATCCAGGAGAGGCCACAACTGGTGCTCGATCTGAAGTTGTGCAAAGGCTCTCCTAGCCACAACTGCCACCTGGTCTTGGATTCATTGAGAAGAACTCCCAAGAAGCAGACTGTATCTGTCTAGGGTAGTGCTACCCCATCCAGAACTAAAGATGTCAAAATCCCATATCTTGGGATTCCATACACCCAAAGCCATTTGGTCTTGCTAAGATTAAGTCGAAGCCTGTTTTTCCCTCATCCAGGGCCCCACAGTCTCCAGGAATCATGAGAGGCAATAATAACATCACTCAGATCATCAGGGTAGAAATACAGAGTTGAGTATCATCATATATCAGCATATTGAAGATATCTCAACCTGTGGTGATGGATTATCTCACCCAGTGGCTTTGCATAGCTTTAGGGTGTGTTTCCAGAACTGGCCACCACTATGCCCCACCCATAAATTGTGGCCACATTTGAATCATTGTCTCATAGCCCAGAGATAAACTGCTTAGTTTTGCTGCCTTAACAAGATTTCTACAGCACTGCAGAATATTTTTTTGGAATTAAAAGTTTTTCTTCAGCACTGTGCAGACCTTGTTAAGGCATAAAAATGAAACAGTTCATTTGTTGGCCATCATTTTTGTTCCACCCACAAGGAGGTAGGACAAAATGACGGATGTATTTTGGTTGCCACTGTGTGGCCCAGGAACATGTTCCTAACATGAGGTCCAGAGAGCTTCAAAAGGTAAATTTGATGGGTATGTGGGGAGCAGGCCCAAGCACTGTGGGGTCCCAGCATAGGATAGGGAAGAGGTGCAGAGTGGCTCCAGCATCCCTGGGTTGGTTATAAGGATAATTAACCACAAGGGTGCTGTAGCCTTTGTAACTTTAAAGCAGAATTGAATATAATTTTGGGTTGTCTGATGTAACTTCGAATGTTTGTTAAGAGGACCATCATAGCTCAAGGACTACATAAAAGAAATATTGACCCAGCCAGTTAAAACACAGAAATAACACCTATATTTTGGACCCAAGATATTTAAGAATCATTATGCAACTTTTTCTAGTGGATCCTGTTTGATGTTTTCATCCTAGGCAAAATGCCATTATGCGGTCAATTTAATAAGGTTAATGAGGTTACAACAACAATCACAGATGAAGAAAGGGAGGGTATATTGGTGAAATATACAGGATATACATTATTCTAAAATAAACAATTTCTCACATATAATAATCTAACTCATGCTATCTAAATAGCAAGCACAAAAATATATTGCCACATTTAACTGGGCTTAAAAACAAGACCTTTCAGAAACTGGAAGTATGTTATTTTTATCCTCATATTACTAATTGATATAAAATTTTGTTTCTTGGAAATAATCAGATTTCATGTTGAACATGATTTTTGTATAAAATGCCTAGTATACATATAAAAATTAGACATGTTTATAAGGATATACTTATTAACGCTACTAGTAATCTTGGATTAAAATATGAATATATACATTGAATTATATAATTTAACATGGTACCAGTGATAGATGGTACAGGCTTGATCCAATACACATTGAATAATATATTATCACATCAGTTCATGTTATGATTTTGTTTGAAATGTGCCAGACATGGGGAAGACAATAGAGTTGAAATGAGTCTCTAATGGGGACTGTTATTGGCCAAAAGTGGTATCATTCCAGTATTATAAGTATTTATATATAAAATAGGATAAAGGAGGGTGACTTTGACTACCTCTCATGAATGGAATGTAGCTAGTTATTATGGCTAAAGATGATATGCAATGAGTGAATTGATTCCATGAAATCAATTCATTCATTGCATATAGTGAACCTAATTGATGTTTCCTTTATTCAAAACAGTTTCTGGATATGTAATAAAAGATTGAAAAAATTTCCTTAATTCTGAGTTGCCTGATTCTCTACAGATTCATTTTCTTAATAAAATACTATGCATACTGGGGATTGGTCAAAAAGAAGAGCAATGATAAAACCTTGAATGAAATATTTTTCTTAATATCATGCTCAGAGTTATATACATAGTGCCTAATTTTATGTTGCATTTATGTTTCAAGTCAAACAGTCAATTAGAAGGCACGGAGCTTACACAGTAGATTTGTTGCATGCTTTCCTGGCATGTTGAGCACTCTGTAAAATATTTCTTGCCATGAATCTTCAGAAGCAAATGCATAAAAACTGATGATCCCATTGTAAATGTTCTGCTAATTTGGATACTAAATATTTAATTAAAAATTCTGCAAAATCAGCTTTTTAGCCATCTATTCTAAGAGACTATTGATCTCTTAGAAGACTTACTGTCTTCTTAGAAACAAAGATTGTTGGTAGCAACTCTGTTCATTTGGCTCATTATCAACTTATTGATAATTAAATGAAAATGTACGCTATATTTTTCAAACTTCTTTTAGTTTAAGATCAATTAAAATGATTCAGTGTTGAATCCATTTACATTTAATTTGTAGTGGTTCCATGGATGAATGTTTCAAACCAATGGGGTGAGCTCAAAAGTGCCAGATATAATATTCTTAGATTAATAAGCTAATGTTAAATTATTAGTACTACAGAACTGACTTATTGAAAAACTTGAATTGTTCTTAAGAAACCATTCAACTTTGTTTGGTAAACATTGTTCTGAAAAACAGTATATATGATCTCAAGAATGAAGGTAAAATAGTAAAGATGATATTTTAGTTGTATTTTATTATTTCAAGAAATGACATGTTGAAGATAACCATGAAAAAATATTTTCATAAGAGTCCTCAGACAAATCTCTCTCTGCATAAATGATTCAAAAATAACAGCTGTGTTTAAACATTGCTGCCACCTGCACAATTTCAAAACATGCAAGATAAAATGCATATTTTTTGCACTTTGATTGATGAGTAGATTTTAATTAGTAAGCTAACCACTTTGAAGTTATGGTAGTTTCTATTTAACATCCAATTTGTGTAATGATTTAATACTGAATGCCCCCAAAGAGAAAATTTAATGTGCCTTTTATTTAACCTACTTGTGACTAAAAACCATATTTAGTTTAAGGGAATTCCCTTTCCTGAATTGTTCTGTCATATTGTATTTATTTCTATTTAGACTCTCAAAAGTAATTTGCAGAAATATAGCATGTAGCTCATTTTGTCAGAAATTAGTTTTCCTTTGTGAAACAGCTAGGCAAAATATTTAGCTGTTAATTACTGTAATTATAAGATGTTTATTCTCCAAAGCACCTGAAGGCAGGACAAGAAGCAATGAATGGAAACTAATCAAGGGAAGAAGCAACTTGGAATTAAGGAGAAATTTCCTGACAGTGAGAACAATTAATCAGTGGAAAAACTTGCCTTCAGAAGTTTTGAATGCTCCAACACTGGACGTTTTTAAGAAGAGATTGGACAACTCTTTGTCTGAAATGGTATAGGGCCGTGATGGCAAACCTATGGCAAGGGTGCCACAGGTGGCACACAGAGCCATATCTTCGGGCATGCAAGCCGTTGCCCTAGCTCAGCTCCAGCGGGCATGCGTGTGCCGGCCATCTGATTTTCCGGCCTTCCGGGCCCACCGGACGTTGGGAAACTGGCAGTTTCTGGCCTCTGGGGGGTGAGGAAGGCCATTTTCGCCCTCCCCAGGCTCCTAGAAAGGCTCTGGAGCCTGGGGAGAGTGAAAAAACAGGCCTAACGGTCCCACCATGCCATTGTGTGCCAATAGCAGGGGGAGCGCGAGGGAGGTCGCACATGCATGGGGGGGCGCGTTGAATTATGGGTGTGGGCATGCGCACGCGCTACCCCCCTGCACTCCCCCCGCTTTTGGCACATGATAGCAAAAAGGTTAGCCATCACTGGTATAGGGTTTTCCTGAGCAGGGAGTTGGACTAGAAGACCTCAAAGATCCCTCCCAAATCTGTTATTCTGTTTAACTTCTTTATAGTGGGAGCAGAAATGACTTGAATAAAGATAATGGCAGAAAATATTAGGGTATTAATACTTTTTTTTAAAAAAAAAGTGATTTGGAGTCTTACGATATACAAGATCTGTTGAAATCCAAGAATCACATCCTCAGTAACAAAAAAGGCCAGTTTCACTACATAATCTGACATAATCAGTACAGCATAAAAACAAGTGCATGTTAAGTCTTTTGAAATATACCAGTTGTGGTCCAGGGATAAATATAGTGAATTCTCTTACTTTTCAATAATGATTTTCTTGTTGAAATGCAATTAAAGAAGAGGAAAAAGAGTGGTGGGTTGTTGTTTTTTTCCTGTTTGTTCACTAGATTTATATCACTGTGCTATCCCTTCGGTTAAGTGCCCAACAATCTTATGTTGTTGATTGGTAGAGGGACTGGCATATGAGTCAATGAGTCTCCTTGGCTAATGATGGAATTTAAACTGGTTTTACCAATCTTAGTGCAATGCCTTAATTCTCCAGTAACTGAATTTAATCCAGTATTCATAACACAAATAGTTAAAAGTTAGGGACACAATTTAATGGGTGTTTCTCTTGTGCAAGGTCTTGCAAAAAGGAATAAAACCTCTTGCTAATTTGAGTTTGCTCATGAGTTATTTCCAATGGGATGTGCCCTAGTCTTTCGGGTGCAATTCAGATTTTAGCTTTATAGTTGTAGCTAAACAGCAAAAATCTGGATGACAATTAAAGGTAAAGGTTCCCCTTGCACATATATGTTAGTCGTTCCCGACTCTAGGGGGTGGTGCTCATCTCCGTTTTAAAGCCGAAGAGCCAGCGTTGTCCGAAGATGTCTCTGTGGTCATGTGGCCGGCATGACTAAATGCCAAAGGTGCATGGAACACTGTTACCTTCCCACCAAAAGTGGTCCCTATTTTTCTACTTGCATTTTTTACGTGCTTTCGAACTACTAGGTTGGCAGAAGCTGGGATAAATAACGGGAGCTCATCCCATTACGGGGCACTAGGGATTTGAACCGGATGACAATTAGATGACAGTAAATAGAGTTTGCTGCTACATAGCAATTTTCAGAAGTTTTGGAGCCCAGGTATGGTTGCCCTACTAAACAGAAATTAAAAGGAAGGAAAAGGTAGGAATCTACCTTAATGCAGAAATACAGAGAGATAAAATGCACTATATAATAATACCCTTATTGTTGCAGGAATATTGCTGTGTATTCTTACCGGATGACAATTAGGAGCCTGGATAGCTCTGCAGACTAAGCACTGTAATTTAACACCAGCTGTCTGCAATTAAAGTAAGTTTGAATCTTGCCAGGCTCAAGGTTGACTCAGCCTTCCATCCTTTCTAAGGTAGGTAAATTGAGGACCCAGTTTGTGGGGCCAATAAGATGACTTTGTATAAAATATACAAAAGTATGAAGGCTATTGCTTAACACACTGTAAGCCGCCCTGAGTCTCCGGAGAAGGGCGGCATATAAATCAAATTTAAAAAAAAAATAAGATGACAGTAAATAGAGTTTGCTGCTACATAGCAATTTTCAGGATTTTTGGAGCCCAGGTATGGTTGCCCTACTAAACAGAAATTAAAAGGAAGGAAAAGGTTGGAATCTTTAGTCCAATCGTCCAATAGTTTGAAATTCTACTCCTATTTAATAATGTTCAAATTAAATAAAATTAAATAAAAATACTTCTTAGCTGATAAAAATGTTATAATATTACATTCTTATTTAGAAATGATTGTGCTTTCCAAGAGCTGAGCTTAGATAACAATTTCTCAGAAAATTTCTGAATAGATTTCCTTCTCAATAGGTCTTACTGCTTGAAAACCATGGTGTCATACTAAATGTAGCACACTTTAATTTTATGGATAAATGTAGAAAATTAACTTCAGCCTTCCACTTGCAACAATTTGGATCTTTCTTGAAGAGAAAATCATTGAATGCCATCT
The DNA here is from genome assembly GCA_022577455.1 of Arizona elegans. Classification (NCBI taxonomy): domain Eukaryota; kingdom Metazoa; phylum Chordata; class Lepidosauria; order Squamata; family Colubridae; genus Arizona; species Arizona elegans. The sequence continues at coordinate 30,532,645 of JAKOOJ010000008.1, read as the reverse complement.
AACTTGTGAGAATTGTACATTATTGATTTACTCTGACATAAGAGCTTGGATCTCTTTTTAAAATGCAGATTACTGACCTGGCAAGTCTAATGGCTCTACTGTAATGATCTAAATTGTGCTAATTCATTCTTAGCCATGCCAACATAATAGTTCTGTAAAAGTCAATAAGAGCCTTCATTTTACTGACTATTGATAGTGGAATAATGACTCTTTATAACATTTGATTGGTTTCCTTTCCTTATATTTGATAAATGGCGCGCAATTTATCAAATATAATCAAAGCAGAGTTTTTATATTTGCTTTTATTTTTTGGAATCCATATGTTTTTCTAAAATGCAAAGAAATGAATCTGGGATCAAGGGTGCAAGAAAAAGTAGATATGCTGGCATGTTTTTCAGCAAATTAGTGGTATGCCATTTTTTTTCCTATGATAGTTTACCACTGAATAAATACTTAGTAATTTAATAATAATTTGGAATGCCATGGTATATCTAATCAAGTACAGAACAAAACTATTTTTTTTCTCCAGGTATATTCACTGTTGACATTTTTGTATTTTATGAAAGAAAGTCAGAATGAAGTTATGTGCCCAAAACTTTCTTTTTTCTGTTGAACTAATTGAAAGAAACTGTATTTTGTTTTAATCTATTTGATAATCATTTTCACTGAATGAATGAGAGTGAAAAATAGTTCTCTATTATCTCAATTTAATTTCTAATTCTTAAACTTCCATTATTTTTTCCCTTAATTTTGTACATATTATATATTGCCAATTAATTCCTTAACAAATTCTTGAAGCAATTATTGGATTTTCTAGCATTAAACTAACATAGTCAGATAAATAGCATAAGATTACTCTTTCTATAATGGATAACCTGTATCAAATATACTCAAAAGAGGTTATACTTAGAAATAAGAAGAAAGTGAGCTTTCCTTAGATTTATTTCCTGACATATTAATATGTATATTTGCAAACTTTGAGATTAATGAGGATGTCATTAAGAAGTGAATCAGAGGCACTTGATAATACATGTAGGGTTAGCTGACTGCCTCTTTTAACAGGAAGTAATGTTGAAGCGATGTTCCCCTGAGGCCTAGAATGAATACACATCTGTAATTAATGTAAGAAGTGACTGGATGTCACATTTACTTTTCTCTTGCAATGAAAGATCATTCATCTTGAAATATAAGAAGCCCTTACCTTCAAAACAAACAGTTCATACATAGTAGCTTAAGAAATCTGTTTCACAAAGCATATTTGAAGCAGATCACAGTGATATGTAGAATCTTTCTGAGAACCTTTAATATTCAGGCTAGTAGAAAATTAAGCAGAAGAGTTAAATAAAATATCAATTCAATTTTATTTTTTTGTGGTCAAAGACCAGTACAGAACAAAACAAAACAAAGTTTAAGGCACAATTAACAGCGTAATTAACATCTGCAGGATCCAATCTGGGTTGGTCATTGGGTCAGTGGGTTCTACTTACCTTTACTACCAGTTCGCAGTGGAGCTCACTTCACTCGCACGCGCGCTCTTCTGCACATGCGCAGAAGCATTTTGATGACATCGGGGTTGGTGGGCGGAGTCTCCCGCAGGTTTTACTACCAGTTCTATAGAACTGGTGTGATCTGGGGGCAACCCACCACTGCATTGAGACCAGCGGTTTTGTCTCCCAAGCTTTTGGACTCATGCTGGAGCCCCTCTTCAATCTATATCTAAACACCTCAATCTACATCTAAAAAGCTACATACAACAGCCACCATATACCATATTTTTTGGAGTATAAGACTCAGGAGTATAAGACACACATTAGCTTTTGGGGAGGAAAAAAAAAATCTGCCTCGCCTACCAGCATCCACCGGTATTCATCTGGCTAGCGTCCTTGCAGCAAACAGCAAACAGCCTGGTTGTTGTGGTCTGCCAGCAGCCTATGGAGCTGGCAGCAGAGTTGGAAAGTGAGGAGGCTAGAGAGGACAATGGGCCAGTCCTGGAGTCAGAGGAAGTCCCGGACGAGGGCTCTGCGCTGGAGGCAGAGATGGGGCCAGGGCCATCTGGAGCGATGCACGGACTCCAGAGCCTCCAGAGGTGGATAGCAGAGTGGCAGAGGAACAGGAGGAGCCTGTTCCTAGTGCATGCATGTGAAGAGCTGCCAGAAGGCAAGAGCAGCTAAAGCAAAAAGGACGACTTGTGAGTAAGGCCAGGAGATGATTGGCCCCTCCCAGAAGACTTAAAAGAGCAGCAATGGCTCTTGGGATCTTTGTAGGAAAGCAACATTGCTACATTTGTTTCTTGTCAGCATCTCTTGCTTCTGAACTTCATGGGGATTTGCCAAGAAAAGCCTTTGGCAGGGTGCCAAAGGTTTGTGATAAGGCCGAAGGACTGTTTATGAAGGATTTGTTTTGGAATTAATTTGGACTAAACTGAGAATGAAGTAATTCTCAGCTGTTCTAATAAAATATGTTTGTTTAGGACTGATTCTGTCTGGTAATAACTACTTGGGCCTAAGTCACAACACTGGTCAGCTTCAGAACATTATTGCAGCCTGATTTAGCATGAACAGATGATTGGCAGTTGGATCAGCGTCCCAGAATACTGCCAATCACCTGTTCCAGGCTGCGAGGATCGCCAGAGCTGATCGCCGCCTCTGCATGTTGTGTTTTTGGCCTCCATGCATTGCATTTTTGGCCTTTGCACGCTCTGTTTTAAACCAGTTCCAGGCTGTGGGGATCATCACAGCACATCACCACTGATCGCTGCCTCCATGCGTCACATTTTCAGCTGGTTCCAGGTGGCAGGAATCGGTAGCGGTGGTGATCCCCACTGCCTAGAACCAGCCAAAAATGCCATGCACAGAGGCCAAAAACAGGGCATGCGGAGGCCGAAAATGGCGAAAGGGTGGGGGCTGGCATGTGGGCGGGGCTTCAGCAACATTCAGTGTATAAGAAGCACTGCAATTTTCACCCACTTTTTTTTGGGGGGGAGTGTGTCTTATACTCCGAAAAGTACGATAAATACCACACACAAACAATCCAGAACACACAGAGAAGTTCCCTGAAGATGGGCTCCAGCATCATGAGTCCAAAACCTCAGAGGACAAAAACTCTGGTCCTGGTGATTTACCCAGATTATATCCTGCAACATTATCCTGGGACAGGTATATTTACCCTTGCTCTTAATTAACATCTATACGTGAGATACAGCCTATATTAAATAATAATGTAAATACTAAAATTATATGAAATAGGATAATATCTAAAATTACAATAAACTAAAACTATTAATATCAACGAAGTAAGAATATCTAAAATTTGAATGAATTGTATAGAATGCATTGCAGGATATTGGCTCATCAAAGTTGGACGAATCTTCTGTGCTGCTGCGCAAAATCGAGCTAGATGTGCTGTAATAAGGGGTACTTGGCCTATGAGCAGCATCCGGGCATAAGCTGAATCTGGATACCCAGAATGTCTACTAATGAGAGGCACCATAAATTGCAAAACATTCTTTTAATGCTTTATTGGGCTTATACTATTTGTCTCCCTTACTGGTCTTTAGATTGGTCTTTACCTCACATGTCCTAGAGTACAATGTATGTCTTCTATTCCATTTATTTCTTGTTTCTAGAGAAGCATCACTATCTTCAGTCAGTCATTCAGAGTATAACAATTACATTCAGTGCCTGCCCCAATTATAATTTTTACACATGCCTAAAATATAAGCTGTTATCTTTTCTTTATCTTGCAGAAATTCAAACATTCCTTTTATATTTGATTTCATGCCTCTTTACTATGTAATGGATTGAAAATAATCTTCATTTTACTTTAGATTATATGCTACAGAACAACCCTTGGAGAAAAAAATTAAGAAGTCATATGAAAGAAAGATAAATGATGCTATAAGGCTGTCCTGCCCCCATATAGCATCATATTAGTTGATATTACATATTATATCAGTATCAGTCCATAAAATATAGTGATCCAAGAACCAGGATTCTAAATAAAGGCTATACATTGCTTTTAAATTGGTTTTAATTAAACTATCAATTCTGCCATAATACAATATTATCAGTTCCCTGATCAAGGTACTGAGCAAGCAGCATGGTGACAAGATAAGTTACTCTGTCTTGCTCCATATGTTTGTTGTTTCAAATTTTCCATACTTTTAATTGGTTCCCTGTAGAATAAGATTTAGAAGCATATGGTATGGAAAAACGCTGACTCGTATTTGTTATCATCTATTTTAATATGCTGGTGGCACAGATCACTTAGTTTTAAATGTGATTATGAACTTACTTAGTGTAGACAACAGTGTGTTTTACAAATGCTAACAGTCTGCAATGATCTAAAATTCATTCCAGTTCTTTTAAAAACATTTAATAGAAAAGCAAAGCAGCCACATTTTTAAGGGTCTTGACACAAGAGTTTTGCTGAAACAATTATGCTAGTAACTATTTGAAAGACACATCGATGGTTAGTTGCAAGTGCAGAAGAACATGTAAAGTTTGGGACCTTAGGTGAGGCAATCACCTCCATTTCAGTATTAAAAATATTTTAATATTTCAAAGCAGAAAATAATGGAAGACTGAAATAAACCTCTAGCAATATGGTATCATATCCATATGAATATCATATTTAGATTCAGAGGCTTTCAGAGGCTTCAATGATTGTTAGAAAGGTTATGAGTAAAGTTAATAACATTTTTGTAGAACAATGGCCACTGAGTTATGTGCTTGATTTCTTAGGAAAAAATTGTAGTGCCAGTAATTGCTAACCTTTTCCGGACCGAGTTCCCAAGCGCGTGCATGCGTGTGCAAATGCATGCGCATGTGCCCGAACCCCCAAAATGCAATGCACGTGTGGCCCCTCATGCATGTGCCCCTCCCCTTGCATGTGCACACGCCCCTTGCACAGCCCTGCCCCTGCACACGTGCGTGCCCCCACGCCCCCGCCTCTGTGCACGCACACCATCCATGCATGTGCCTCGTGATGCGCACACCCATGCATGCTCTGCAGAGACCCGAAGACCAGCTGTCCGGTGGGAGGCGCACATGTGCAGCATAGCTAAACTGGGGCGACGGCTCACGTGCCCACAGAGAGGGCGCTGTGTGCCACCTATGGCCCACGTGCCATAAGTTCGCCATCACGGGTCTAGGCTATTTCAACTTTCATTATGATCCTTTTGATCAAAACCTGACCATAGAGTTCTAAAATACCGCATATTGCTTCCTAATTTTTGTATTCCACTTTTCCTCTATTAATTATCAATTTTAGAGAGATCTTCCCTATTTCATCATCAGCCCATTTTTAAGACAAAATGTGTAGTCGTGTTACTGTCTTGCTGTTGTTTCATGATATTCATCTCATGCTCTTCAGTGGTTATGCTGACTGGAATTTTTCCAGTTAATTTCAGGAATATTTATTTTAACTATCCTTATTAACTTAGAACCTTCTTATTTTTAAAAAAGAAGAAACAACTTTTTAAAATGAAATAGAATGAAACCAAGAGGGATTTAGGCTACCAAATCCAATTCTTGCTCAAAGCAGGAATCAAGAATAAAATATCCCTGACAGCTATTTGTCTAGTTTCTGAATACGTCTACTGCAGGACCATTAAGCAAATCCTTCTGGAATTGTTTTTACAGTCAAACCTCTGTTCCTGTTGGGAAGTTTTTCCTCACATTCAGTTGGGATCTGTCTTCCTGCAACTTGAGTAATAAAGACATTATCCAATGTCTTACCATCTGGAGAAAAAAAAAGACATGTTTTTGACTTGTGTGATCAATTGCACTTCATTTCCTTCTGGTCACCTTTCTGCAAGATTTTGCATAATTTTTCAGTTTCTCTTCATACGGTTTAGTTAAGATCTTCTTGCTGTTTCCTGTGACTGCTCTATTACATCCTATTTTTATTCAGAATTTCAATCTTTAGTGCAACTGAGGATAGTAGCCATTGAATTGGGATGAGCAAACAGTTTTGGGCTAAGCACCACATTCACTTTCACCATTTTTAGAGATGAGTTTAAAAAAAGAGGTTGGGGCGGGGGAAAGGTTGCAGAATTTAGATTTAGAGCCAAAATGGAGATTAAAATTTAATAATCAAATAAAAGAATAAACACAATCAATATTCTCTTCTGACAAATGCTTCTAAAAGGTCCAGCAGAATAATGAGATAGGACAGTGGATTCTGATACATGATTTTCCGGTCCATTGGCCAACATTTATTGTTCTAAAATAGATATTAAATTGCTATGAACTGGTTACATATAGAATTCCCAAGATGTAAATTGTCCTTTAATTATTAATATTCCTGCTTAATATTTTAGGGAGAAGGCCAAGTTAATTCAGGGATTGTTTGTTGATTCTAATAATCAAGCATCTTATGCCACTTGCAAAAAGAGAAAGCAGTTTTGTTGCTCTAAGGTTTCAAAGCAATTGTTTTTGTTTAAGCCAAAATGCATTAACAAATAAAACACCAAAGAGCCATATACCAATAAAATTTGGTTCGGCTCCAATGACTTGGTGTAGAGCAGGCCAGCACAATTCATAGAGGGGAAAGGGTCACATTGCTACATTAAAATATTGACTGGCCACAAAAGAAGGGTTGGCATGCCAGTCAGTTGTTCAGAGGGTAGTATTGCTGGCAGTGTTGGTGTTGACGAGAACTGGAAACATTGGAGGTGCTTTGCAGCATGTCTTTCAGGATGGAGGTAGTTGTGAAAGTCTAGGGAATGGCAGCAGATTCTTTGCGATGATGACATTTAGCAGCAGTGGATTGATTGAGTTTTTTTAAAAAAATTGCAGGCTGCATAAAACTACTTGACACACGTTGTGTAGGTCTGCTTTAGAAGAATGTGTAGATACCCTGAAGGAGTGCAGTTAAAGCAAAGAAAGGAGGAGGTGTGAGAAAGAGAAGAGTCCTTACTTGGTATAAGAAAGGCCTACTTGGCCTATCTCTAAAAGCCGACACTTGGTGACTGCATCCATTATGAGAATGTTTATATTCAGTTGGGAACTCTTCCAAGTTTTAGAAGGTGGTACTAGTATGGAATGCAAAATCTTACTAACTAATTGAGGAAGGCTGGAAGAAAATATTCAGCCAGTTCACTGTTATCTATGTAAATGGATTACCTTTCTTGCTGTCTTCTATAGAATCAATCATGTCTTACAGTTCTACATAAAACTACACCAAGACAAGAAATCAGAAAAAAAATCTGTGTAGGTACATATACCAACAACAATTTAGTAAATAGCTTAAAGTGGGTGAGGTTGTCTCACTGTGAGAGTATGATCCCTGAGGGACTTGCCAAAAGTCACATTTCTTTTCGACCCTTCTCTCTTGCATTTTTTCTCATTCAGTATACCCCAGTCACCCCATGGCAACAATTTGAGATAGGCCAGATCAGGAAACAGACATTGCAAGAAATACTAGGACTCTATAGATATAGGCTACAATCTTGTAAGTCTGAAATAATTTCTCCTTCCCTTCCTCTTATATCAAAGAAAGACAAGATAGAACAATCATGATTTTTTCCTCTCACACTTTTCTGTTTCTTTTGGCTAATTTTTTTTTTTTTTTACTAACAATCTCCACATATTTTTTCCGATCTCTGAATTCTTCTATTCCTCTCCTTCCTTTTACACGTCTATTTCTCCCTCAGGCATCCAATGCTTGACTGCTGTCAGAAATGTACAGCAAGGGAGGAGCCCTGAGGAAGTATCTCTTTAAGATTTTCCCAGAACCTTGATCTGACTACTTTCCACTTCCAGAATGTAATATATACTGTTCCTATTGTATGCACTTTTATTATTTTTGAAAGGCTTTCATCTGAAGCTGCAGATGAAATACAGTAGGCAGACAGATTTCTTTCTCATCTTTTTTTACAAAGAATTTAAAATAGTTAGGAATGGATGTGCTTTTTTTGCTTTAGACACATTACAGTAGTTCTTTCAACATTTCCACTATGTTTTGCACCATTAATCATTACACTTAATGTTTTCTTCTGAATGTGTTTAGTTTCCTTCAAGGCACAACTAGTTTGTCCATCTGTTGTAATGTTTTATGATATGGCCTGTCACATGGACTTCCTGTTCTTAGCTTAATTCATTTAAATCACATATTTACCAAGTAACATTAATGCAATATACAAAAATATTTATGGGTGTGGTATAATCAGAGGGAGAAGAGTCTGTGAGATAGAGCAGCACTTATTTTTCTCTTACTCCACATCCAGAAGAAGTTATTGAAGAGTTTGATAGTGAATAAAAATATAAATAATTTAAGAAATAGAAAGCATTTGGCTTTCTAAGGGCCATGGTAATTGAACAAAAGTCTGGTCGTGGAATATTAAAAAGTAGTTATCCCAAAATAAGGAATATTGGAAAGAAATAAGTATCTCTTTATTCAGATAACAAAAATTAAAATACCTGATATATTCCTATGTTCCAGCCAACCAATCAGGATTAATGTTTCATATATTTATTGACCATCCCTTACAGAACTTACTATATTCTGTGTCCACTGTGCATTCTCAATTTGAACTGGTCTACTTTATTTTATGTGGGTAGTTGACCCCTGGTCCTCATCTCTCCAATAGCTAGATGTTTAACAAAACTATGGTTTCTCTAACATTTGAGCTGGGCCACCTTTGTTATATCATTTCTAGTCTCATATATACCAAGCATCAAGGATGGCCTGCTATTATCCAACAAATGGGTGGATTGTTTTTTTTTTTTCTGTTTCAAGAAATAACATATGTCTGCATTCCTTAACCACTTAAAAATTGATTTTTTTTTAGAGTCGCAATAAACATTTGGATAAAGTACACGTAGTTCTTGGAAAGAAATCCTGTGATTTGGATTCACTTATTTCTGCTTTAGTTTATGCCTACTATCTTGAAAAGGTAAATATTTTGTATGTCATTGTGTTTCAATCATTGTAACTCCATTATCATATAAATATTAATCATTTATATCATAGCAAAAGTGATTTAATGACCGCGAACCACTGCAAGGCTATTTGTTTTAATCTCTGATGTTTGTCTAATAACTATAGCTCAGTTATCCAAAATATATTTTACATATATAATTTGTCTAGAATTCTATTCTGACTATTCCATATAGTTTTCCTTATAAACTGTTTTTATACTTAAAATATTTGTTGCATGGAGATTTGTTTTGCTTACCTACACATATCCACTAAGTAGATCTGCATAGTTTTTGGTGGATGCAAGCAAGTTTTCCCCCACTACTCCTTCCATTAACTATACAACTGAAGAGAAATTTGCTCTGTCAAAACTGATCTTCCAAGACTGGTATAGTATCTTTTTTGGGCCTTTGGGTTTGGCCCATAGATATATCTATGAACCAGGTCACTAGGGTTTGTCCAATAAATCATGTTTACAATAAACCATAATTTACCATGATATGTCTATTCTGTGCATTTAAAGTAAAATTGTATCTGGTGATGTATTTATCTGGATCAGTTCCAGTCGGGTTTCAGACCTGGGTACAGCACGGAAATGGCATTGGTCGCGTTTGTTGATGATCTCTGGAGGGCTCGGGACAGGAGTTGCTCCTCTGTCCTGATCCTATTAGATCTCTCAGCGGCTTTTGATACCATCAACCATGCTATCATGCTGCACCAGTTGGAAGAGTTAGGGGTGGGGGCATTGTGTTGCGGTGGTTCTCCTTCTTTCTCTCCGACCGGTGGCAGTCTGTATTGGCAGGGGGGGCAGAGGTCGACCCCGAGGCCCCTCATATGTGGGGTGCCACAAGGGTCGGACCTCTCGCCCCTTTTGTTCAACATTTATGTAAAGCCGCTGGGCAAGATCATCCGTGGTTTCGGGGTGAAGTACCACCAGTATGCTGACGACACTCAGCTGTACATCTCCACCCCGGACCACCCCAACGATGCCCTTGAAGTGATGTCCTGGTGCCTGGAGGCCATGAGGATCTGGATGGGGAGAAACAGGGTCACGCTCAATCCATCCAAGACCAAGTGGCTGTGGTTTCTGACGTCCCGATATAGTCAGTTGGTGCCATCACTGACTATTGGGGGCAAATCGTTGGCCCCCATGGAGAGGGCTTGCAACTTGGGCGTCCTCTTGGATTCACGGCTGTCTTTAGAAGAGCATTTGACGGCCGTGATCGGGAGGATTTTTCATCAGGTTCGCCTGATTCGCCAGTTGCGTCCCTTTCTGGATTGGGACTCCTTACTCACGGTCACTCATGCCCTTGTCACTTCCCGCCTGGACTATTACAACGATTTCTACATAGGGCTCCCATAGAGCACCCGGAGGCTCCAATTGGTGCAGAGTGCGTCTGCGTGGGTGGTTATGGGAGCGACATGGCGTTCCCATGTAACACCTCTCCTGCGTGAGCTGCACTGGCTCTCAGTGGTCTTCCGGGTGCACTTCAGGGTTTTGGTTACCACCTTTAGAGCGCTCCATGGCTTAGGACCTGGTTACCTAAGAGACTGCCTGCTGCCACCAATAGCCTCCCACCAGCCGGTACGCCCTCATAGAGAGGGACTCCTCTGGGTGCCGTCGGCCAAACGATGTCAACTGGCGACCCCAGGGGGAGAGCCTTCTCGGTGGGGGCACCTACTATCTGGAATGAGCTCCCCCCGGAGATACGGAGGATCCCGGATCTGCGCACGCGCTCTTAAGACCTTTTTATTCCATCAGGCTGGCCTGGCCTAATCTTTTCCCTTTTTACCCTTTTTTAAATATAAATTTTAATCTGTTTTAAATTATTGGGGTGTTTTAAATCTGTCTTGGGCCAAATTGTTTAATTCGGTTTTATTTTGCTTTTAAATTTTGTATTTATGTATTTTATCTTGTGGCTGTTCACCGCCCTGAGTCCTTCGGGAGTAGGGCAGTATATAAATAAAATGAAATGAAATGAAATGAAAATATTGTTGGAGAAAAAAATCTTCAGTTACTTTAGATTGCTACAATTTTATCAGACATGAACACTGGGTACTTTACTATTCATATATCATACTAAATCTATACTTTTTTTATTCATGAAGATGCTTGCATAATATCTATTCCAGAGGTGGGTTTCAGCAGGTTCTGACCAGTTCTGGAGAACCGGTAGCAGAAATTTTGAGTAGTTCGGAGAAATGGTAGTAAAAATTCTGACTGACCCCACTCCCATCTATTCTCTGCCTCCCAAATCCCAGCTGATCGGGAGGAAATGGGGATTTTGTAGTAACCTTCTCCTGGATTGGGGAGGGAATGGTGATTTTACAGTATCCTTCCCCTTCCACGCCCACCAAGCCACTCCCACCAAGCCATGCCACTCCCACCAAGCCACACCCACAGAACCGGTAGGAAAAATTTTGAAACCCACCACTGATCTACTCCATGTCATCTATTTCTGGGCTGGAAAAAATGTCACCTATAAAATTGCAGTAAAAAAATTCCTAAGGAATCAAACTTTTTTTTTTATAGAAGTGCAAACTTGATCCATGGTGTGGTGTCAGTTCATAATGAAATTGTTATCCTCACTACTGGAGTGCTTTCTAATTTCCAGGAATTCTCTTGATGTAGGTCAGTCCATCTAACATCGTATGTTTGCCAGTACTGAATATATCAAGAAGAGAAATCTGCTACCACCCAGAGACTAGATTTATTTTGGAGGAGCTGAATATCCCAGAGTCTCTCCACATCTTCCGTGATGAAATCAATTTATATCAACTGAACAGCGAAGGGAAATTGCTTCTTACGCTAGTGAACAGCAGTACATTGACAAGGTATCATCTTGAATTCCTTATTCATCGTTATTATTACTAGCAAACTCTGCTTGAACAGATTCATGTAGATCTCAAAGGTGCTTTTTCAAACAACCTGGTGTCTGACCTGGATGACGGAGAATCTCCATAGACAGATTCACGTCTATGGATTCTAGAAATCCTCTTTCCTGGTAGTTTATCTTATTCTTGGATAAATTACTGGTTACTTTATTTGGAAGATTTTGCATCACACAATGCCACTGATATTCATAAAGTTTTATAGTATTAAAAGGATAATGAAATGTTAGGGAACACAACACTCACAACAATCATTTACTTCATATTTTTATGCAGTTCGTGTTTGGAGTTGCAGATAATTTACTCAAGCCTTATTCACTTATCTCTATCTGTAGAGTCCTGCCTCTGTTTAAGGAATATATTAGAATGTATCTTTAAGTGATGCATGACATTTCAGTCAGAATTAGGCGTGCAAGCTATGTTAAATGCCAGGTTCATAAAAATGGCATCAGCAAAAGAAAAGTAGTAACACTGAGATTAACTGTAGAAGCAGAGTTCAATATTATTTTTTCCTACTGTAGGTTTTGAAAAAAAAAAACCCTTATCTGAACCTGGAATCTCCTTTAAGTGAACATATCCTCCAGTTTTTACTAAGTTTTCACACAAAAAGTATACTAATTTGTAACAGGATATTCTTTGCATGATTGGTGCCGACAGGATCTTGCCTCATTTTCAACACTATTCCCTCCCACTTTTTCCATGGGTGGATGAGAAGACAGAAATTCATTCTTTCAAATTTGTACTACTAGAAAAGGGGGAGGACTGCTTCTAGAAGGGGACAGGAATTTCATCACAAGAACCTCTTGTGCTACAGTTATTTTATATATGGGTAATGAATATATGTTCTTCAAGTGCTGCAGACTAAAACTCCCAACAATCCCACCCAAATGACAGGTGGTGAAAAATGTTGGAAGTTGTAGTTCATAAACTTGGCGGAACAAATAGGACTGGAGTCATCTTGGAAAACTTTGGAAACTCTTACCTCTCCATATCAAAATGCTTGTGTAAATATATCCTTGGAATACTGTAGAGCGAATGTGTGACTGAAATTTCTTGTGAAACACATGTGTTGTAATGTCTTTACAGCTCCTAATTGCAAGATGTATTTATGTGCCATCATTAGCATTCAGGGGTTGATTCTGTGTAAAGCAAAAATTCAAAACACGCTTGAAACTTGTTCCCCCTCTCAGCAATGTCCCACAGTTTATAATTTCTCAACAGAAAAACAGATTTTATCCAACAAGAGTCCTGTATGCTTAAGTCAGTCTTATCACAGCTTGGCTGGGGAATGATGTTAGCACATACAATATCATGAAGATGGAAGCAGCGAAATAAATTTATGGTGTTCTTTCCATGCTGCTGGCTACCATTGGTTTCATATGCCCATGGGATAATATAAAGGAATTATTAACATATCACAATAGATTCATTTCTTATTTCTAAAAGCAATATTACTTAACTATATTTAGATTAAATCTCCACTTCATAAAAAGCCTCCACAAAAGAGACCGAAAACAAGACGTTGCAATGACATCAGTAAATATTGTGGCCCAACTGGCAAAGGAAGACTGTATTGTTTGGAAGCATGCAGAAGAGGCTTTAATCCTGCTGGGGATAGACAATGGCTGGAATGATGATGATGATGATGAGGTTAAATCCAATGTTATATTAAGAGCCAGTGGTTAAAATACCAGACTAGAAACTGGAAAACCCTGAATTCTACACGAATGAAATAATGAGCAACTTTTAACATTTTTCTTTTATAGCGAAGATAAAAATTTAGAATCAGCTGTTGTCAAAGTCATCATCCCCAAAGAGCAAAATGAGCTGTTAGAATCTGCTTCCTGTCTTGTAGCAAAAGAGCTTCTCCGAAAGGCACCAGAGTTAATCACTCAGCAACTGGCTCATCTTCTCAGAGGTGAGAGATTGGTCTTTATATTAAATACTGAAAAGTTTAATGGAGTGTTTCTGCATCCACTCATGCAGTGAGACTGTGATCCATTCTTTGGTTAACAATCCTTTTAAAAACCACAGGAAGCTGCAAGAGACAAGCAGAGTGAGAAGAGTTTGTTACATATTATGCAGAATATTACAAGTAGGCATGGCTGGAATGTCTGTTGTATTGTTAGATACCAGTGTTATGTGAAGGCAGCCGCATGAAAGAACCAAAGCATATCTCATATAGCTCTATTTTTTTATATATGTGGGATTAAGGAAATAATACCATAAGAAGTGTCCTAAATGTAGATTGTCATACGTTTACGACCACAGTCGGAAGCAGAATTTCCATTGGTAAGCAAGGCAGTTGTTAAGTGCCCAATTTTATGATCTTTTTTGCTGTGGTTGTTAAGCAAATCACTGCAATTGTTAAGTGAATCATACCATCATTAAATAAATCCAGTTCCCCCCATTGAGCTTGCTTGATGGAAGCTGGCTGAGAAAGTCAAAAGTGATGATCACATAACTCCTTAAATACATGCCAGTTGCCAAGTGCCTGGATTTTTTGATTGCATGACCATGGAGATGCTGCAATGATTATAAGTGCAAAGACTTTTTTTTAGTGCTTTTGTAACAAATGAGTTGTAAGTCGAGAACTATACGCAGGATGCCTTTGAATAGATAAATTGTCTAAATTTGTCTGCCATTCCATTTTGACAACTTGTGGTGATGCAGAATTTCTTTAATATGTAAAGTCATACCATTAGACATCAATTAACCACTGAAATGTTTTCGGATGCTGTATTAGCGTTCTCCTTTTATGGATTAAATAATCAAAGCATTTTTTGAAGGTTGAAATAACCAAAGTTAAGGAGTTTGGTGAAACCAATCCAATTTTGGAAAGAGGACTGTTACCCATTTTATTCTTCCCAAGATTTGAACCCAAGATTTCAAATTAAACATTTCCTCCATGCTGCTTATGATATTATTGTCTATGAATAGTGTTCCCAATTCAGATAGAATAGGCAGAGAGATATCGGCAAAATTGGCAAATGTTTCTGCATGGTGATGATGTATCTGTCCAACAGACATACAGATTACATAAGTGGAAAAAAATAAATCAACACATGAGAAAGATAATGTTTGGCCATTTGTGTAACAAGTAAAATAATAATTAGTTTTAGAAGCATAGAGAAGAATAAGTGAAAAACTTAGCAAATGAAGGCGAATATAACGTGATCCAGGATACTGTTGCAGGATCCAATCTGGATCAGTCATGAGACCAGAAGTTTAGTCTTCCAAACTTTTGGGACTCATTCTAGAGCCCATCTTCAGGAAAGTTCTCTCTAACACAGAGGTTTTCAAACGTGGCCGCTTTAAGACTTGTGAACTTCAACTCCCAGAATTTTCCAGCCAGCTATGCTGGCTGGAGAATTCTGGGAGTTGAAGTCCACAAGTCTTAAAGCGGCCACGTTTGAAGACCTCTGCAGAATGTGTGTTTTGGGCTATTCTATTTATGTGGTGCCTAGTTGTGTATGGGTTTTTTTTTTAATATATTTGAAAAACTTAGTTTTTAAAAAAGAAGTGTGAAAAGAACATTACTGAAAAGCAAACACAGAAGGACTAAGAATATAGTCATAATAATTGCCATAGTTTTACCAGCCCTACAAGATGCTTTTTCTCTGGAAAATTAAGAGACACGGAAGGTAAAAAGGGAGCCAAGCAGGGGTGAAATCCAGCAGGTTCTGACAGGTTCTGGAGAACCAATAGCAGAAATTTTGAGCAGTTCCGAGAACCGGCAAATACCACCTCTGGCTGGTTCGAGGAATGGGGAGGGAATGAAGATTTTGCAGTATCCTTCCTCTGGAGTGGGGTAGGAATGGAGATTTTGCAGTATCCTTCCCCTGCCATGCCCACCAAGCCATGCCCACAGAACCAGTAGTAAAAAAAAATTGGATTTTACCACTGGAGCCAAGGAATTGTTTAACTCTGAAAACTTTGCCTTCATTTTGAAAATAATTTGTTCAGGAGTTGCTAAATTTGATTTGTTACAGAGAATAGCATAATTACATTCACTGTATGATTACTATTGGGCTAAATAATTTAAAGAAATTGACTAAGCTCTGGTATCGAAGAAGAGCAGTACTGAAGCTGTAGCAGATACAGGAAGCCATGTAATCAAATGAATGAACAGACCTAGGAAAAATGGACAATCTTCCTCTGCCTGCACAATTTACCATCACAAAAACAAATATATGAATCAGTATGATTCAGAAAAATAAGTGTAGAGATGGGGCTTGCCTGCCATTAGCACAAGCAATGCTGTAAACTAAGAAAATAATTCAATACAGTATTTGCAGAGGTAATTATCATGTGAGATAAGTTTCATATTTAAAGTATTTTTAAAGCTCTGCTTTTCACTGGCACTCTTGCCAACTCTCCATTCTACACAATACATTAATTCTTCTCAATAGACTTGAGCAAAACTGCCTCAAGATTCACTGTACTTCAAGACAGGCTCTGCTGTTACTTGAGCTCTGCTCTAGCTTTGGATTTATGCCAGAAGCAAACAATTAGAAAACCTGCCGGAGACCTGAACCTGTATCATCTTATTTCCCTAGAGGTAGCTAGTAAGGAACTCTTGCCAAACTCAAGACCCATTAAATTGCTGAATCATTACATTTTTGGCTGCAGCCAGCTGTCAAGGATATAATTTGATAACTGATTGTCAAGTATCTTGAGCCATTGCATTCTCTTCTGTTTGTTTATATAAGGCCATAAAGGATGCCACAAGATGCACAGATTGTAACATAAACAAAAACAAATTTAAGTGAGGAAAATATTACAGTACAAATAAATTATAAAACAAAAATGACATCCAATTGTTAAATAATATGAAAGAGATTGTGTTAATTTTTTTTAGCAGCTTGTATCAAATATATGTGTTTAAAATGTTTTTAAGTAGTTTGGGAAGACAACCTGCATCTTAAAAATATGAAACAGATTCAAAAGGTTTTTAACTTTTTCTATACGGTTATAAAAAACAAAATGGCCAGATGAGAGATGGCTTGGAGAAGGATCTAGCTTTGGAACAAGAACACATCTGTGGGTCATGGAATTGTTAAAGAAAAATGTGCGGAAGTCATTCCTGAGAAAGCAGAAACAGAAAGTGGACACCAAAGTTTAAAAAAAGATTTTAAGATTTTTAGTAATTTGGGAACATGAAATAAAAACAAGTATATTTTCTGTTTTGCTCTGTTATAAAGACATTAATAACTAGAATTGCTCTGTGACTGTCAGGCAAATTCACCTGGCATACTGATAACATAGTCTGCAAGGTACCAAAATTCCAAGATTATGGTGGAATTTTACTTACATGCTTACATAATTAATTAATTAATTATTAATTAATTAATTCATATTTGCATAACTACCCATCTAACAAAATGTGACTCTGGGTGGTTTACAATAATTTTAAAAAATACTAATATAAAAAAACCAATCAATTACAATTTAATATTATAATTAAAAAAGGATTGAATGACAGATGGAGTCATCTGAAGAATGATCTTCTGGGCCCCCAAGCCTGATGATATAGTCAAGTCTTCAAGGATGTGAAAAGTTAAAAGGAATGGATCCAGACTGATCTATACGGATGGTGCCTTTGCAGAAAAGTCCATCTCTGGGGTCCTGTAAAATGTAGCTCTTCAGCAGATGGGATCTGCAACATACCCCTTCTGTCATATTTGATGGGATGGGCAGATGTAATTTGGAAGGGACAGTCCCTCAAATAACCTGGTCCAGGCAATGAAGGGCTATAAAGATCAAAACCAAACCTTTAAATTGAACCCAGAAATAAATTAGCAATTTAATGCAATTTGTGGACCAGGAATGTAATGTGTGCCATTCTAGCTGAAGCTTCTGTATACTTTTCAAGGGCAGATGCATGTAGAGTGTGTTACAATAGTCCCCACTCACACTCTGGAAGATGACCAGGGTATGAGTCACTGTGAGCAAAATCTCCCAATCTAGGAACAGACACAACTGATGCTAAGCAAAGCTGTGCAAAGCCCTCCTTGGCATGACTGCTACCTGCTCTTTGAGCAGGAGTCATGAGTTGAGAAGAACTCCCAAACTGCACAGGGCTATATGGGGCAGTGCAATCCCATCCAGAATCAAAGATGACATCATCCCAGGAACAGAAGACCCCAAAATCCAGAGCCACTCAGTCCTGATCTTTAAAAACAAAACAAAACCAGGAGAGGTTGATGTCTTTCAACTATTGCTTTTGGGCTTATATAAATTGCTCTAGGAAGTTGGGTTAGTACAATCTGGTGGATGTGATCAAACAGGTTCCATCTATATTTTTGTTAGTCTCTAGCTATGCGATCTCTTAGAAATCGCATAGCTTCGTGTGGTTAACGCAGTTACATTTTTCCTATAGTTCTTGAATTTTAAACACATCCTCACACTTTTTTGCTATGCGATGGCAGATTAGGCTGTTAGCCCGTATTACTGAGATTTGAAATACTGTACATTATTGTATTCAATCTATATTGCCCTCACATGGTAGGCAGTAATATTTGTCCCTCTTCCTGCACCTTGCTTACAGTGGAACAATTACACAGCAAAAGACTTACAGTTACAAATGCAATTACGAGTCACACACAATACACATTTCTATTTTTAATAGGTGTTTTTTAAAAAGCTACATTATTTGATCCCATGGGATCAAATCAGGAATTAATTAGGAATGTTTAGTTTTATAAAAGAAAAATCCATTAGACTCTAATTTCTATTCCTCTTTGATTTCTGCTGGAGGTAGAAGAGCCTACCTTGCCTAAAGCTCTTTCCATCTCCTGCTCAACTCACTCCTACCTTCCTTGTTTGCCTGCTAACAATACTTTCCCACTATGACAATGAATGGGCTTCCCTTCTGCCTTTCCTGACTTAAATACCTTTCTCTAAGCCCTCTTGAAGCAAAGGATTTGGGCTGGAAAGGGAGAGTAGCAGAAGACAGCATTACAACAACCATCTGGCTTGTTAAGTAAGAGAGAAGTAGAACAAGGAAGTTTGGATGCTTCTTTGTGTTCCTTTCTGCTGCCTGATGGAACAACAAATATCCAGCCACAAAGTTACCTAGCTCAAGAATTTATGTCTCATCTTAACTGATATTCTAAGCTGACTTGGCAAAAGCTGGTGTGCAATTATTGCTCAATTCACTATCAATTACATAATTACATTGTGTTGACAAGCAATAAATTAAAATAAAATTAATTAAATCATGGTACAACCACTGCTGTACTGAAGCACAGTCTTCTTTATCTTCTTTTTTTATGTACAATTAAGCTCCCAAATCGGTGCCCATATTTTTGCAAGCTTTAATTCTAAAGTAATGAGCCTTGGTTGTTTTACTTGGCAATTGGGATCTGATAGTTTAAACTATTTGATATTATGTACTTTTTCTTTTTTCTTAGAACATTTCTAAGAACATTATCCAGTAGAGGGCTAATTTAGGCCTTTTGATCTGTAAGCTAGTTTAAGCTTCTAAAGCAATTTTGGGCCTCAATGTGCATTCATAAACAATGATAACCACAACATCTCAAACTTCTTTATGTTTGTAATCACTTAGAGAACAGTTGATATGAAATCATCCTTATTTATGACCACTATTGCATCATTCAAAAATTTGGACAATATTGTACATATTATAGACACAGCAAAACTAAAGTACTGCAACCAATTTAGTGTTCAGCTACATTTTATAATTGTTTGGTAACCTCAGATGGTTACACCTTCTGATGGTGTTGATCGTGGTTTTCTTTTTGGAGTACTTACAATTTTCTGCCACCTGCATTTGTTTCTAATGATTATGGAAATGCTTCAAATGGTGATTATTTCTTACAAGGTATTCTCCAACTTGGTGTCCTCCAAATTTGTTGAGGTAGGGAACTATAGTCGCAAAACATCTGGAGGCTCCTGTAATTGAGACTTATGACCACAATTGAGCCCAGAATTTCTGTTGCTAAGTGAGACAGTTATTAAGTTAACTTTGCAACTCCATTTTATGACTTTTCTTGCCACAATTGTTAAGTGAATGATTGCAGTTGTTAAGTTAGTAACATGGTTATTAAGTGAATCTGGGTTTTCCATTGACTTTGCTTGTTAGAAGGTCGCAAAAGGTGATTATATAATTCTGGACCCTGCAACCATTACAAATATGAGTCAGCTGCCAAGTGTCTGAATTTTGATCGTGTGACCATGGGGATGTTGCAATGGTCATAAGTGTGAAAAATTGTCATAAATCACCTTTTTTCAGTTCCATCATAAATTTGAATGGTCACTATATGAACTGTTGTAAGTCAAGGACTACTTGTATAGCCTTCATATATGCTCAATCATGTTGTACAATCCTGTCAAGAGAAAGAATACAAGTCTACGAACAATATCCATAATTGTGAGCTGGTGTTCAAGAAGTGTTGCCTGAAAAAATCAAACTAGACATGACATGGGAAATCTATACTAAGATTCTACTATTTTTACAAAAAAAGTCATTGACAGAGGTGGAACTATATTATTATAGTATTATATATACTATTAGTTTTGTTTTTTTTATTTGATTTATATGCCGCCCTTCTCCAGAGACTCAGGGCAGCGTACAATGCGTTAAGCAATAGCCTTCATACTTTTGTATATTTATACAAAGTCAGCTTATTGCCCCCACAAACTGGGTCCTCAATTTACCTACCTTAGAAAGGATGTAAGGCTGAGTCAACCTTGAGCCTGGGGAGATTCAAACTAGCAGTAATTGCAGGCAGCTGAATGATAATAACAGGCTATTAGTCTGCTGCGCCACCAGGCTCTATTACTATTAGTTTGCTGGGAGTAGGTGGATAATGGATTGAAAAGAATTCAACATTAAAATTGCCTAAAAATTGTTCCTAGCTATAGTAAAAGTATGGCCTTCTGCCATTTTGAATGTTTTAAATAGTTTACAAATTACTTTTTTGTACAGTATCGTTGGTTTCTCCTTTTATGGAAAATAGCCGTAGTTTTGAACAGGGATAAGGGATAGTTAATTTTGTTTCTTCACTACAGAACTGATCATGCATGTAAACAATTCCTAGTTTGTTCGTTTATTCATTCATTCATTCATTCATTGATGATACTAATGCATATACATGTATCCATTGTGTATCATGAGAATATTAAGAGGATGTATTTTTTTTCAAACATGAATAGAAATTAAACCACAGAAATTTACAGCTGGATGGTGTGCAAAGTACAAAAGCTCTATAAGTTAAAACAAGTAAATAGTGAATGATGAAAAAATAGTCACTTAAGTGAGATAGGCAGTATAGAAATGTGAAGGAAGGAAGGAAGGAAGGAAGGAAGGAAGGAAGGAAAGAAGGAAGGAAGGAAAGAAAGAAAGAAAGAAAGAAAGAAAGAAAGAAAGAAAGAAAGAAAGAAAGAAAGAAAGAGTAAGTAAGTAAGATAGTTTTATCAGAGAAATTGCTGCCTGGAGATATGAAACTAGATACTGTAGGTAGCCAAATAGTCTGATCTGTCATAAATATTCTTATGGATGAAAAGTCTGCCTTTTGTGATGTTATTGTGGAACACCTGAAACAATTAATATGCAGAAGCTCTTAGCAGTTCAAAGGTTAATCCATTTAGAGACATTTTGGAGCTGAACAGCCAACAATTTAAATACATAAATAATACATAAATGCTTTAATTAAAAGCTTTTTGGCTTTTTAATGTCATCCATTAATATATGTTGCTGTATTCTTATTTGCACAAATTATTTTAATAACATTATACAGTAGATGGGGAACTTACGTTTTGGGAAAAACTCTTAGCTCACTTAGAAGGAAGGCTAATTATTAGGTAGTTTTAAAGATTTTTTCCCTCTTTATTTTCCTGCATAGGCCAGAAATGGTACTATAACGTTATCAAGCAATCCCTTTTAGGCATGTATAGTTATTTTTATATTACTAGCTATATTTTTAAATAAGACAATAGTTTGTCCCATAGCTTAACAAGCAGCATATAGACATTTCTGCTTGAGGGAAAACTTCTAAATTACTAGGAAAACTTCTAATTGTAGTATTAATTACAGCCATTCATTTAGTGACCGTTCAAAGATACAACAGCACTGAAAAAAGTTACTTATGACCATTTTTTCACACGTACAAGTGTTGCAGCATTCCCATGGTCACATGATCAAAATTCAGATGCTTGGCAACTGGCATGTGCTGTATTTATGACAGTTGCAGTGTCCTGCGATCATGTGATCCAGTGGTGGGTTGCTACAGGTTCGTCCTGGATCAGGTGAACTGGTAGTGGCGACAGTGGGAGGCTCTGCCCACCCGCCCAGATGTCTCTGCGCATACGCAGAAGTGTTGTGTGTACATGCAAGTGCGAGCACACCTGCGACCAAACAGTAGCAACGGGATTTGAATCCCACTAGTGATGTGATCCCCTTTTGCAATTTCCTGACAAGCAAAGTCCATGGGGAAGCCAGATTCACCTAACAACTGTGTTACTAACTTAACAACTTCAGTGATTCACTTAACAACTGTGGCAAGAAAGGTGGTAAGAGGGGGCAAAACTCACTTAACTGTCTCACTTAACAACAGAGATGTTGGGCTCAATTGTGGTCATAAGTCAAGGACTACCTATATTCCTTGGACTGTCGGTCTGAAGATACATTTTTCCAGATTAAAAGCAAAGGATGATTTCTTTGTGGTAAGAAGATAATTTGTAGGAACAAGTATATTAAAAAGATAATCATTGAACGTGAAGAAATGTGAGAGAAACTACTAGAAATAATAAAGAATGAAAAGAAAGGATAGAGCGCTATTTCTTTAATAATTATTTACATTATTTAATAAGTTAATTGTAATAGTTGTCTTTTTTTAATGAACTAATTTCTTAAAAAAAAAAAACCCTTCAGGGAGCATTCTCTCAAAAGTCATGGATGAAGATGTCCTTAAGATTCCTGGAGAACAGGAAGAAGTTCTTTCATGTTTGGAGAAGAAATTCCCAGAACTTTCAACCCGAAAAGACATCATCACCTTCCTTCAGGAGGCACAGCTGCATGACGATGGTACAGCATTGCTTTAATTTTTCCCTTTATTCTTTATTTGAGCTGTCTGATACTTTCTCATTAAATGTCTGCTGGACTCTTAATTTTATTAGAACAATGAGTAGTAATTTCTGGTTTAGTTCCTAGTCTGAATGTTGACTATAATCTAAACAACACTTGTTATGCGATATGTCTCCATATATTTGGCTTATTTTATGTTGGTTCAGTACCAGTCATTTTGAACCAGCAATTCTGAAACTGCTTAGAAAAGAGTGTATGTTCTCTTATTGTGTCAAAATGTTTCCACTATATATGAGCCAAAAATAATAATTTGGGAGAATATCTGGAAGTTGGTATAGATATAGATATACAGTAGATCATATATTTCATATATTGGAAGCCAGGTCTCAAGGTCCTGAAATGCAAAAACAACATGGATTCCACTTTCTCTGTTTCCCAATGCTACTGCAGCTCCCTCTACAATGGGTTGCCATTCACTGAATCTCTACACAAAAACATGTCTGAGTAAAAGTTTAAACAATAAATATGATCTGATTACAGAGTAAATATGAAGTTCCTGTAAAGCTGCTGCCCCTCCTTTGTACCTTTGTATCATAATCCTTATATTACAGAAATTGTTCTTGACTAGAAAGGAACTATATTCCAACAGGTTCCTATTATGTTTGCATTGATAGATGCTTTTGGTCATCTAGATTTATCTCAGACTGACCAAGTATAGATGAATCTTGTCAATATCAAAAGAGCTTTTGAATTATCATGTTTTCTTGGAAGAAAATTAGAAATCTTACTCCTTCTCCTGTGCACACAACTTATACTTAGCAAAAACAATTTTAAGCAAAAATAAATGATTTTCTATCTATTCCACAGAGCTGAGGATTGAGGAAGCTTTGGTCAAGGATCTCAAAGAGGTGTCAGATGGAGAAATAAAAGTAGCAGTTAGTACCATATATATCAATTTGGAGGTAAGGGAAAATCAAACTGGAGGCTTTTGCCAGAAATTACCTGAAGTTATTCTTATATTTTTTTTATTGTTATAAGGATTTTTAAAACTGTTGATGGAATTCTTTTGATTTACTTTGTGTTGTTAATATTCTAGAATATCTTTTTCTAGTTTGGACATTTGAAATATATTCTTAAACAATCCTGAAACAACACAAGGCCTGAATCATTTTATGTATGGTTATCAAGACCCTAGATTGCAGAAAGCCCCTTAAGGCCTGGTAGGTGCATTTCCTAATTAAACCAATAGAGCAGTGATTCCTAAACATTTGCCTTCATTACTCAAAACCACTTATTAGAAAGTCCTTCTTTAATGTTCCTGTAGAAATTAGATAATGGGTTTGTGTGTTGTTACCCAAAGAAAAACCAGCTTTATCCAGTTTGTCTTAATTTACCTAGGTTTGGGAAGCATTGCCATAGGGCAGGGGTCTCAAACTGGCAGCCCGCGGACTAAATGCGCATTGCACAGACCACACCCACTCCAGTTCCGCAAAGGGGAAAAAACGTTGTGAAACATTATGTGACGGTAAAGTGATGCTGCTAGTTTGACACTTGTGCCATAGGGGGTGACTTATGCTGGGATTTATCATCTTATTAACATTTTCTCTGTTGTGTATGTCTACCTACACATAACAAGATAGTAATGAAAGAAAGGTAACCCAACCCTAACCTTACAAAGGCTACATGTTTCCATGTAAGAAGTAACAGATAAACTTCTATAATCTGCAATTAAAGTTTTGAAAGTAATAAGGACCAGAAAAACTAATCCAGACTTTTCAGGGCTAACAGCATTGGCAAAACAAGGTTTTCATATTATAATGCACTCATAATCTGTATTCTCATAATCTGTAGTCTCTCCATCCTTACCTGTCCAGGTTGAAGGATTATAGTAGTAGTGCAACTGCCATTATACAGAGACAATTCTTCAATTGTTGGGGGTGTGTTCTATAAGGCAACTAAGCAGAAAAAGGTATGGGTATCAATGAGCCTTCTTTGCCAATGTAGCCATAATATAGTTGCTTAAAAATAATTGGAAACGTGGATTAAGTATTGTTTGGAAAAAAAAGAAAAAGATTATGTGTTCACCCAGATAATCTACTATTTTCAGCTTTTCTAATTTTCCCATTAAAGAAATGCATTGTATCAGTGATTGATTATTCTTGCATACATATTTATCATAATGGTATCTGCTACATGGTAAGAGATATGCACCACATACTGTGATTGGCATTTTTATTTCCTAGGAACTTAAAATTATTTGTTATTGGGCATGTTGCTAAGCATTATAGATTGAACTGCAGTGTTGATATTTGCCATTCTGCTTGGTTTTAAATGTTTTTGGGCGGACATTACAAAATATAAATTTGTCAAATATGTCTGTTTAATAAGGAGATGTAAATTTTTCAGACTTTCAATCATATGAAAGGCCTTGTATTAGATAACAGCTAGACAACCTGTGACCCATTGGGTCATCATTTCAGAGATAGATTAGATAGATATATCTAATATTTTGTATTATGTCCTAAATGTTTTATGTTTTATGTCCTAAAATGTTTTGTAAAACTTGCCAAATTTCAATTCCACAGGAGTCACGGGTTCTGGATTTTGGATGTATTCTGTAAATTAGCCAATTTGAGGTACCTTGGTTCAAAAATTATTGCCCTAGGATATACCCTTTTGCCCAGTTAAAATCATTACAAAGAGTTTTAATAATTTCTAGATTGTACAAAGCCTTAAATTAAGGTGACCAGACGTCCCGCTTTTGGCGGGACAGTCCCGCTTTTGAGCAATTTGTCCCGCGTCCCGCGGCGTTTTAAAAAAGTCCCGATTTTTCATTCTGCCTCCTGGTTCCCGGCTGCCTCCTGAATCCCCGCTGATGGCTAGAGGGAAAAAACCTGTTTAAACTCTTGCCGCGGGGCTTCAAAGGGCCGCCTTACGTTAATTAGCTCGGCTTCCCCCTCTCAGCTGATTTGCACAGGGCTCTGCTCTTGTTAAATTGCTCAGTTTTTTTTTCCTCTTTGTGCAAACCAAGCTCAAAACGAAACTGAAAGTAAAACAGGCTGTTGGCTTTGCGGTTTGCTTGCAACGTTGGAAAATTAGGCAGCAGATTTATTTTCCTTTTCCTCACCAAAAAAGGTAAGTGCAAACAATGGAAAATTATTTAGGGCAAAAGAGGAGAGTTCAAGATTTTAAAACACAAAAGAAAAAAAAGCTCTTTTTAACTAGGGAATTGTAATAATTGAGATATTATTAATTGTATACTGTGTTGAAAGCAGAAATGGTTAAGTTGTGGTTTGGAGGAATATATGGGGGAAATTATTTGGTTTATTATTATTGGTAAGTATAATTAATTGATTTGTAAGAAATTGGATTGCATGGAAATAATTGGAATATTCATGTTCATATTGATTAATATACAAAAAAGATAGTTATATAACTAATTGATTTATATTAAAATGTTGAATTTGTATTAAACAACTGTATTACATAATTACATAATTAACCAATGTGAGGATGGATATAAAAATAGATGACAATGGGAAGGGGTATAAAATAGAATAGAAGGGAAAAATTGAATTTGATTAAGATTAGAGATGAGGATGAAGGGTAAAATTGTTTTTTTTAAAAAATAGATGAGGAATAAATATGGCAAAAAGGAAATATAGAAATTGTAAATTTAATTGAAATGACTAAACACTGTTTAAATTTGTGAACCAGCCAAATATTCTGTTCAAAGAAAATACATTGTATGTATGTGTGTTTCTAATTATTGCTATTTATTCATATTTGTTCTCTTTTATTCTTTAAAGTTTAACAATTCATTCTTTATCTTAATATCTTTATATTTGTTTGGGGTTGGCTTTCTTCCCTTTCATCTTTTTTATTGTACAGCAATCTTTCTCCTCAAACCTACCACCTCTCTTTTCTTTCCTTCTTACTTTCTCTTCCCCCCCTCTTCTTCTCCTCCCTACTTTCTCTTCCTTTCTCCTTCTCCTCCTCTCTTCCTCCCTCTCTTAACCGTCACTCCTACTCTAATTTCCCTTCCCTTCTTTCATCCCTCTCTATTACTGTATCCTTTTATGCATATGGACTACTCAGAGGGCTGAAAAAGTTATTTTTGACTGGTCCTCGCACTTTTGACCAGTCCTCGAACTTACGACTGTCCTCACATTTTACATTTTTGCCCTATCTTGTCATCATGGTGAAGAGAAGCAGTTGTGAAATGAGTGACATGGTTGTTAAGAATGCTGCACGGGCATAAATGTGAGGATGGTCATAAGTGTGAGGACCAGTCAAAAGTGTGAGGACCTGTCAGAAATGACTTTTTTCAGCCCTCTGGTTAGTCCTTTTGTGCATATGGACTACTCAGAGGGCTGAAAAAGTTATTTTTGACTGGTCCTTGCACTTTTGACCAGTCCTCGAACTTACGACTATCCTCACATTTTACGTTTTTGCCCTATCTTGTCACCATGGTGAAGAGAAGCAGTTGTGAAATGAGTGACATGGTTGTTAAGAATGCTGCACGGGCATAAATGTGAGGATAGTCATAAGTGTGAGGACCAGTCAAAAGTGTGAGGACCTGTCAGAAATGACTTTTCAGCCCTCTGAGTAGTCCCTATACACACAGCCATGGCCACCCGGTCACATGACCAGCTAGCCACGCCCACCCAGCCACATGGCCTCCAAGCCACGCCCACACAATAAGCCACGCCCACAATGGTGTCCCTCTTACCAATGTTAAAATCTGTTCACCTTACCCTATACACATAGCCATGGCCACCCGGTCACATGACCATCTAGCCACGCCCACCCAGTCACATGACCAGCTAGCCACGCCCACAAAATAAGCCACGCCCACAATGTCCCTCTTTACCAATGTTAAAATCTGGTCACCTTACCTTAAATGCTGCTTTATGGACTATGTTCAGGTTGATTATAGAAATTCAATTTCAATTTAGAAAACCCAATAAAAGTAAGGTAGTCTTTAATATTTTAATAACGACACATGAAATAAATTTCAGACTTTGTAAAAAAAAATTTCTCCAGATGCTTCTCACAAAGACATAGGATACGAAAAATAAAGATTTATGGAGCTGTAGGAATGTGACTTTTGCAGACTACCTTATGTCTAAGGAACATTAAACATAGGGTTTTTGTTTAGCAAATAAATAACCATTCACTTCAATGGTTGCATAGCCTGGACTTCTCTGCATATTTTTGCGAAGATAAGGAGAGGCCATTAGGGATTTAATATAAAATAAATCGCCAAGGGGTCTTCTTGTAGTCCTAGTCTTTCTGCCACATGGTGTGTTACTAATGTGCATAAATGGGCTTAAATGAATGTGTTATCTGTACTACATTTGCAATGTGTATATAGATATTATTTTAATTGCATTCTTTGTAAAAGAACATATATCATATTTTTTGATCTTGAAAATATTCTACACATAAACAGATTAAACTTGTTTTCAAGTGTCAGATAATCTTTGCCTATAGGTGATATTTTGATGTATCTGTTGTACAGCAGGAAGTATACTTTGATTTTGTCCTGTCGTATGTATTCTTAGTTAAGTAATCACCTTCTAAGAATAAATGGGGCAGTCAAGAGATCCATTATCAAAACTTTCTGTTCACAAGGCTATCATTTAAACTTGTGTACCACTATGGAGGATGGTAGTGGTGATATGTTGATGCTCTAGGTCAAATTAAAACTCACATCTGTAATAATAAACACCACATCTGCATTGGCTTAAAAATGTGATGCCTTCTGAGACTGTTTCCAATTTAGATAATTACTAAAATGGACTTGAAACATTAATTTGTCTGTACAATAAAGTGATATTTCCTTGCTTTGCCCATACATAAATGTGACAGATAATCAGGTTAGCTAGCTTAGAAGCTTAAGTGAAAATAATGCAGTTCTTGAACCTAGTCGTTGTACTATAATTATAAACCATGTTTTATAGCTTAACATATGTCTACCTAACTATATAATGGTTTATATAATAAGGCATGCTTAAACAAATTATGATTCTACATGATGCATGTTGTTAGGGGCTGGGGATTCTTTGGAAATCCATATAAAAAGATAAATCAGTACAGAAATTATGGGCATCATTGGGAGGCCAAAAGGCAAAATCTGAGTGGTGGCATGGCAATTCAGTGGCTATCCCTTTTATATTTCCATCATTTTGACAAAAATCCAGCTTGCTGTGAATGCCCTGACAAAAATATCCACTGTACATGTAGAAGTCTGTCATTAAATTATGTTATTTGTCCTGAGGCTGGATATTCTCACTATCACTGTCTATTGATTTTTCCTAGATTATATAATGGCTGTATGATTTGTACAAGCTTACCAGTTGCATGGGCTCAATTCATCCCAAAGTCTGTAGGAAGTTAAGCGACATTTGGGAGGGGGGATTTTATTATTGTGCCATTGTGTATAAGAACATACATACTTCTTGTAGTTTTATTCCATTCTTCATGCAAGGATTTCACAGCGTCATGTATTGTTTTCTCCATTTTTCTCCATGAATAGCCTGTTTGTTCCAAAGGTGCTTTTTTTTTTTTCTTCAAAAAGCAACTGGACTTTCTTGGGTTTTTTTTTTTCCTCTGAAAGTGTTTTAGGTCTTGTCCAAGATACTTCTTCAGTTCTAACTGGTAGGGAATGTAAGAAGCTTCTTAGATGAGAAGCAAAATGTTTTCAAAGGAAAAAAATCAAGAAAACCCAGTTGCACTTTGGGGGGTGGGAAGCACGACCAGTACATGAATCATTGAGATTCTCCGCAAACAATAGTCTGTTAGGTACACTAGATACAGACATCACTGTGTTTCACTTTCACAAAGTCACAACAACGACCACAACAGAGATTTTGCAGTATCCTTCCCCCAGGAGTGGGGAGGGAATGGGGATTTTGCAGTATCCTGGACCAGTTTAGCTATTGAGAGGAGACTACTTTCTTAATCATTCTTCATGGCACAAGACATTTTGTATGGAACTTACAGTACAGTATATTCATTTATTGTGCTAAATCATTTTATATCAGGAAACATCAGCTTAATGCTAAAATTCGTGCATCTCTGGCCTACTATTAGAAATGCAAAGACTAAACATGTTTCAAATAGCGCTCTGTGCTGCCAATGATGTATCAACGCCCTATGCCATTACTCTTTTCTAAATGTGATAATAATGTGATCTGTTAACATAAAAAAAGTTTGATGCCACAAAGCAGCTGGAAATGGACAACTGAAATATGCATATATCTAACTCATATCATCAAATGCACAGTTTGATATATGTTGTTAAAAGCTTTTCATGTCTTTCTGTTCTTCTCAAGCAAAAATAGCAGCTTTTTAATGTAAATTGACAGGTTTTGTAGAACCCATTCCTAACTGAGATATTTTACTAGTTCCAAACATTGTTGGGTGAATAGGGATAGCAATGTTTAACCTAAGACGTTTTTGTGCTAGTGATGTCAGGATTTGTAGGACAGATGCTCATGAACAATTGCTACAGTATGCGGAGGCTAGCTTCAGTAGCTCCCTATACACTTCGTGATTCCATAATAGTTTTGCTGCTATCTTCTCTTATTGGTCCTGAGTTTAATTGTGAAATTCTTCTTCTAGAGAAAATGGAAAGTCATGTAAGGCCTTTTTTATTATTATTATCACTTCCTTTGGCCTGCCTTAAAGATCTAGCTGTAAACATCCCCTCTGGTGTAACTGAAGTGCATTTTTTGTGAAGTACAGTGTTGGACTGAGAAGCAGGATTGCAAATCCCCTTACGGTACCCGAGAATCAAGGATATGTGCTACATAAGTACAATATTCACCTTTGATTTCCTGTGTTTAATACTGATCTTAAGAGCTTTCTACTCAGATTCAGTGGCTTTTACTCAGGTTTCCTCTCACTGGATATTGTTTTGCAACAGTGCAAATGTATCTTTGTCAGCAGCTGGATTCAGGATAGACTCAGTACTTAGAAATTTTATGCCTGTTGAATGTTATTTGTAATGAAAGATAACGAATCACAAACGTAAATAAAATACATTATAAATGTATTAGCAACATGTATTAGCCAGAATTATTCTCTCCCCCACTTCCTGTCCAGTTATTCTATTGCAGTGATGGCTAACTTTTTTGCCATCATGTGCCAAAAGCGGGGGGAGCCGGTCCCACATGCATAATTCTATGCACCCTGCCCTCCTGCGCATGCGTGTGTGACCCTCCCACAATCCCCCCGCTTTTGGCATGCAATGGTGAGCCTGGTAGGCCTGTTTTTTGCTCTCCCCAGCTCCAGAGCCTCTCTAGGAGCATGGAGAGGGCAAAAACGGCCTTCCCCACCACCCCGGAGGCCCCCCAGAGGCTGGAAATGGCGCATTTGCCGACTTCCGGTGGGAGCAGAAAGCCCATTTTTTGTTCTTCCCAGGCTCCAGAGTCTCTCTAGGAGTCTGGGAATGGCGAAAATGGCCTTCCCCACCCCCCAGAGGCTGAAAACGGCTCATTTGCCAACTTCCAGAAGTCCCACCGATATGGCTCCACATGTCACCTGTGGCATGCTTGCCATAGGTTCGCCATCATGGTTCTATTACATCAACAAATATTAAGGAGAAAATGTTGTGGACTATTCTCATAAAGTAGGTATGATAGGGAGCTTGGATATACAGAAACTGGCTAACATGGTAGCTATGGTCAATCACAAAGTATTCAATGTATCAGCACACAAACTAGGGAAGAAACTACAAGTTTCTCTTTGTCAACTCCTCTCACTTTGCTACTCCCTCTTCTGCTATCATGCATCTCAGACATTGGTCATGGTAACACTGAATGTAGACCCATGTTGACAAATCTGATAATATCAAGAGTATATACTCAACTTTGGATGTTCAGGCCTCTAAAACTGGCACTAAGGTTGCCATCAGTACTATCACCAGAGATACATATTTTAAATTCTGAACAACTTTACCTATAAGCATAGACTTTCATCTTTTACCTTAAATCTGCCCCTCTTTTCATCTTTTATGAAACACGTTCTTTCTTTGAAAATTAAAGTAACACTTCTATTGCAGTTAAAGTTTTATCATAATATTCTAATATAGGATTTAACTTTCTATATTTGCTAAAGAAGGATGTGGGCCATTTTTTTTAAAAAAAAGCTAAATATTAATGTTGACTTTCATGAATTCATGTCTACATTTAGTATTATTTTTTTACATTAATAAATTCCTTTGCAAGCTTTCCTTTTTGTTTAAATTTGGAAAGTGCAATTATATTGACATATGGTGATAATGTAATAAATCTTAAGGGTTAGAGGTTGAAGGAACCATGGCTTGTCAATTAGCAATGTAAATGAAACATTCATTATCCAACATGCTGAGAAGTTGATGAAGTGTACAATAATCTGATCCCAAGTTTTTTTCTGAAATAAGTCATTTTAGATAATAGGGTATTTATGAGGATCAAGGACAATGGTTTGGATTTCTTGTTATTTTTATTTTGTTTCAATATTTAGTAGAACATAGAAAATTAATTTTGAAATCCTATTAAATTTCAATGTACCATAGCAGAAAAATATTTAAGCATTTAGAAAATTATTCTATGCAATCAACTGTGTCTTTCTCAATCCAGTATAACCTGGCTTAATTTAGCTGAATTCTCAATATTAAAAATTTAAGGTTACATATTAAAAAGTTCAACAACACATGAAGAACTATTCCTAATTTTGGGATCCACTTTAGAAAAAGTTGCAAATAATCCCAGGATATGAAGTTAACTGTGCATGTGTTACTGTGGTCATCACTATAACGGAGTCAATTTTTTAAATTTTCTATGATGGCAGTTGAAATCAGCTTTTCAAGTTAATATTTTCATTCATTAAATTCATGTTGGTGTTGGGATTGTTGGCATAATGGGTAGTTACTTCAATCAGTATGAATACAGTTAGCATCACCATTCTTGGGCACATGGAATAATGATATATAATAAAAACATGGAGTTTTACAATCTCTGCAAAAATATATTTATTTTTAATAATTTATTTAATTGTATTAATCAGTGAACATTTATTATCACTCATTCATAAATTATTTTTCCAAGAAGTTCAGGGAAGTGCATGCATTCTTCCCTATCAATGCAAGAATGCTGTTAGGTAAAACACACTGAAAAGGAATTTATTGTCTAGGATTCCTATGGACTTACTGTGAAATTCAAACCATGGCATCACAGTTGTTTTGTATTCATAAACAAAATAACAACAACAACAAAAGAATACTGCAATTTCCCAACTTATTATGACCAGACATTGCATTGATGCAATGCAACTTATACCTAATACTTTCAAGTCTGCTATTGTGTCAGTGGAACCCCCAAACACCAACTGGCTTGTTAGAAAAACCTTGAGAAGCATACTGTATAAAATGATGTTTCTCTGGAAAGTTGCAGCCACCCAGTGGCCAGGAAACATAATTTCAAAGCAAATGTTCATACCCAGAGATAGTCAAACAATAACCGAAATGCACAAAGGCATTTCAAACTGTTTTCATATGAAACGTAACAACTCATTCCCACACTGGATTAATGTCAATAGTTCATTAATTAAATATTTAAATATACAGAATCTAATTATTGAACTATTGACATTAATCCAGTGTTTCTTGTCTGATGCAATTCAACATTTATATTTTTTAAATTAAAGAGAATTCTTTTTATTGTATGACAATCTGCAAAAACCCATTATGTCCTTTTAGTTTCATTGCTTAAAATATTTTGCCAAACTCTTTGTATGAGTTTGAACAGTTCCTGTCATTTGTAGAAACTGTAAATGATTAAGAAAGCAAACATGAACTTTTGTTGAGATAATTAAAAACCCAACTCACATGGATGCATATGAGTAGATGAAAGTCATGCTAAAGAGCCATTGTAATGAATTCAGATTGCATGAAATATTTAGAGATATAGAGAGTCTAACATTTAGAAATAATAGAATTTTAGAATATTAGCCTCGGTTTTTATTTTGAGTGACTATTACTTGAGGGGGGTTGTTTAGTTGTTTATCCCACAACATAAATTATGGGGAACTGTTTAGGTGTTTTTATATAAAGGAAAATATGGCCTTTATAATAAAACGGCTCATGGAACTGCACCTCTTTAAAGACTTACTACATGAATGTTTATAAGCCCACAATCTTTGTTGTTGTTAGTTGCGAAGTCATGTCCGACCCATCGCGACTACATGGACAACTTTCCTCCAGGCCTTCCTGTCCTCTACCATCCCCCGTAGACCATTTAAGGTCATGCCGACTGCTTCAATGACTCCATCCAGACACTCATTCTCTGCCATCCCCTTCTTCTTTTGCCCTCAATCATTCCCAGCATTAGGCTCTTCTCCAGTGAGTCCTTTTAAGATTTTGAATAGCTCAGCTGGAATACTGTCATCTCCACTAGTTTTGTGGTTGCTCAGATTTCCTAAGGCCCATTTGACTTCACATTCCAGGATGTCTGTCTCGAGGTCAGTGGCCACTCCATTGTGGTTATCAGGGACGTTAACCACTGCATTTAAATACCAGTGCCAAAAAAGCAACTGTAAGCAGCTGTACCCCCTCCACAGTGCTTATCTGTCTGATCCTTTGTTGCTCATACAACTCATTGATGACTGCTGGTGTGTTTTCCCAGTGCTCCTTATCTGTTTCCAGCAACTGAGTCCATGTTCTCATCCTATTCCTCCAGTTTGTGCATAACTTTTCGGGTTGCCAATCTGGCTATAAAAATGAATGTATTGTGGCATTTATTTGTAGTTTGAACCAAATGATTATAAATAAATGAAGGATGTCTGCTGGGCTTAGACATAGAGGTCTTGTAAACTAAATAAAAAAAATCAACAAATAGCTATTGGAAAAGTAACATTATGCTGCAATAGCTGCTATTAACATCCATTAGCAACCTCAATGGCCTGTTTGAATTCGATGCATCATTTGCTGTGAAAGGTTTTTCCTTTCAAGGTTTTAGGAAAACATTACTTCATTTTCAGAATATGTTAGTAATAGAGTACTATTCATTCTGTATCCTGAGATTAAAACTCATGTATTTCTCATAGGAGAACTGATGACTTCTTCTTTGTATATTATATACTTGAATGCCTTGTTTTGGTATCTTCTGCTCTGATTACACTTGGCTGTCTCTTTAAATCATAGGTCTTCAAATGTGGCAGCTTTAAGACTTGTGGACTTCAACTCCCAGAATTCTCCAGCCGGCTATGCTATTCTGGGGGTTGAAGTCCACAAGTCTTAAAGCTGCCAAGTTTGAAGACCTCTGCTTTACATCTTCCATCTTCACTACATTTAGCAAACTTATTTCTTGTCTAACAAACTGCATAGTCCATTCTCTTAAAATGGAAGTAGTAAAAAAGAAAAAAAGATAAAATTGAGAAAAGGAACTTAATTATACGGTATTAAAGGGAACTATGTTTTATATAAAGTTTCAGTTAAGCCACTTAATTTGATATTGCTGCTTCTGTCTCACCTTCTTCCTTCTCAGTGGCTCTCGGTTCCTTAAAGCAAAAATGGAAGGGAGAAACCTAGAACAATCTGACTACAGTAGTAAATTCTAGAAGAAAAACAAGATTGCTCTAATAGAGTACAGATAGTTCAACACCGCCATCTGGTGGCTGTAATTGTTGGGAAATACAGATGTTTCTTCAATTGTACGCATACAAGTAGTCCTCGACTTATAACCATAATTGAGCCCAACATTTATGTTTCTAAATGAAACATTTGTTAAGTGAGTTCTGCCTTATTTTACGACCTTTCTTGCCACTATTGTTAAGTGAATCATTTCAATTGTTAAGTTAGTCAGTAGCACGGTGGTTAAGCGAATCTGGATTCCCCTTCTGACCTTGTGAGAAGGTCATGAAAGCTCCACACATGCATGACCCCATGACACTTGCTACTGTCATAAATATGAACTAGTTCCCAAGCATCTGAATTTTGATCACGTGACCTTGGGAATGCTACAATGGTCATGAGAAAAACAATCATAACTCACTTTTTTCAGTGCCGTTGTAATTTTGAACGGTCACTAAATGAACTGATGTAAGTCGGGGGCTACCTGTACTGTACACCTGTGTTATTTCTTTACAGGGTTGGCAGTGTTAAGCAAAGTACACTAACAAGATGAGAAACACAAAAAAGAAATAAATAAAATGTTAATTGTCAATATTAGGCAATAAAGGCAATATTAATTGTCTAATTATTGAAACCATTATTTCAGAAGTGGGCTGCTGGGGGTTCAGGAGAACCTCTAGCTAAGATTCTGTGCAGTTTGGAGAACCCCCAAATCCCACTCCTGGCTGGCCCTGTGCACCCTCCCCTCCCAGGAGTCCCCATGCAGCCCGTTTTAGATGCAGGTATTGCAGGGCGCACGTGGAGGGTCAGGGAGAGTGAAAAACAGGCCTACTGAAAATTCAGGTAGGCCGAAAATGGGCCCATTTCTGGCCTCCAGAGGGCCTCTGGAGCCTGGGGAAGCCGTTATTTCCCTCCCGGAGGCTCGAGGAAAGCCTCTGGATCCCGGAGAGGGCAAACCCCACACCGCCATGGCCACGCCCACCCAGCAACCGAGCAGAGAACCCCTTGCTAAAATTTTTGAAGCCCACCCCTGCATTATTTTCTACTTAATGTATTCTAAACTGAGGAAAGAAAGGATACTAAGTGAGATTGTTGGACATTTGATTAGATGCCAAAGGCTTTCTTCCATATTACTTATTTTGTTTCCCTAATACTAAGAATGTCTAACTGAAAATTGTTACAGAAGAACAATCCTATAATAAGATTAGAGTGCTCTGGCAGGGTAAAAGCAAGAATGGAAATGCTTTCTCATATTTCTGACATTTTCCTGGGTTTTACAGAAAACTCACCTACTCTACAATAGAAGAGAGTTAATTTATAACAAATCTGAAATGATATGGAGGCATACCATCAACTCGTTCTGCCTTGCTGAAAGATTTACTATTTTTTAATACTATTTTTAGAGATTTTTCAAGTTTAAATTCCCAATTTTGTGCTCTAATACTGGAGTTCTGTTCCTAACAGAGTGGAAAATTGAACAGTATTGTGTCTTGGAAGAGCTTTTAACACTCACCTATGAAAATAATTTTTATTATGTCACTGGCCAAAATTCTATAGTTAGACCAATAATTAAAACAATTTAACGGTCTCTATTTCAAATAAAATAAGACAGTATAAATTTAGAGCTAAGTTATTAAGGCAATCACAGCATGTTTAGTTTTACAAATATAAAATTTAGTCCCATTCAAGGAAACAAAATTATACAAAATAAATGTTTGGCTACTTAGCCAGATAGGGAATTATAAAGTGGGTGTTTGCAATTTGATAAGACGCATTATAAGAAGACATGACAGCTATGATCTGACTGAGTTTTTTCCCACTCTGTCCAATGGAACAATGTTAGCTTGAATCTGAGAGGATGCTGAAATGTGTTAGTCTCTTCAAAGTTTGGGGATGGTTATTTGATTTAAGTATCTTTCCAGACTAAAGGAGGCCATAGCTACTCATAGTTATTCCTGGATAGGGAAGATGGATTCATTTGTGCTTCTAGTTTTCTAGCACATTGCATAAGTTCAATAACTTCTCAACTGTAGCCCATTATTAGAATAGCTTCTTTTTAAAGCCCTTCTTTATGCTAAATCTGAGGTAGGCCCTTTTATGACCTGTGGACTTTAACTCCCAGAAATCCTGAGCCAGGCTGGCTGAGGAATTTTGGGAGTTGAAGTCCACAAGTCATGTCTGAGTCACAATTGCTTGTCCCTGTGCTAAGTCAAAAACAACACAAAACAACACAGTTTAGCACGACAGCAACACTCTAGATCAGGGCTGCCACACTCCCAGCCTGTGGGCTGGATGTGTCATGCTCTGGCCTCACCCGGTTTAGTGAAGGGGGAAAAAGTCCCGCCGCCACCGTGACGATATGAGTTTGACACCCGTGCTCTAGATTTATGTTATAGATTTATGTTATTAATACATGCAGCTGCACTGGCTTCCATGCTGAACTACCTAATTATTTCTTCTGCTAGAAAAGGGTAGGGCTGATATGAAAAGCAATTATGAAATAGAATCAGTTGGAGCTCAGCATCCTTAACTTTAGTTGGTGCATAAATTCTTGTGAATGTGTCAGTGCAAGATATATCATGATATTAAACCCAAGAACTTTAATCTAGTTTAGTTTTGGTAAATATATTAATATTTTCTGTTCTGGGTCTTGATTGCTATTCCGTTGGTAAAAGGGCTAGGATTAGGAAGCAACATGTAAATTGTTGAGTTCATAAATTATAATCTCCCTTGTAATAGGATCACTTTGATTATTAGCTGTCCTCAAGAAATGCATTCTTTTCCCTTCTCCAAGTTTCATGTTTTATTTCTAATTAACATTCAGCATTCCATAGCTTTTGTGAATCTTAGTGTCCCTAAAATATTCAGTCCTCCTCAAGTTCTTAGATCTTTTTAACCAAAACACATTTCTTTTAGACTTTTGCAAATATCAAAATTCAGCAGGCTGAATAGCCCCCCTCCTCTAGCTTCATATTTCCCATTGGCTCTCACTGCATGTGATAGGTTTCTATACTTGGAATCTACGTTTAAAATTAAAAATATTGTCTGATTAAGTAGTTAGAGATATCTGTCCTACTTGCTGTATTCCAGGGAAAATATGCATTTACAGCTGGTGAATGTCCAACAACACTACTGGAACATTTTGTATAGGATGGGCATCTGGATTTTTTTTTTCATCGTTGATAGGATAATGACTCTTACCATTTTCTCTGAAGGAACTGACTGTTTAATAAATGAGTTGCTAAAGGCATCTTCTAATTCACATAACCATGAGTGTTTACTCGGGTCTTTAGCAAAGCAGCAGCAGAATTACAAAGAATGATTAAAATACTTGTTTTATATTTGTATTTTCAAATTTTGGATATAAAACAATTGTTTTGATTTTACTTTGTAATATATATATCTATGTAAAAACATTTAAATGAGTAAAATAAATAATTAGATTCAGTTAATGACAAAATATTTCTGTGAAAATTGCATTGTTTTTTCAGAAAAGTGAAAACAGGGCTGTTTTTTCACTTTCAAGAGGATTTAATGGAAAACATTTTTACCCTTCTTTTCAAACAGCATATTATTATTATTATTATTATTATTATTATTATTATTATTATTATTAGGCAGGCATTTATGGCAGTATTTTGGTTTTATGCTTATTCTGTATTATGCTTATGGTAATGACATCTTGACACTGTCTGAATGAGAGTAATGGTTTGAAATGCTCAAAAAGGGAAGGTATTTGTATTTAGTTTCTGTGAAATGAAAGGAAAATTGTTAATTTGGCTGGGAATAAACCTTCACAAAGGAAAACCTGAACTTGTAGAAAAAAGCCTTGAAAAATGGCTTGCCCAGGGAACCTAGAGGCCTGGGGCTTAAGAGGAGAGAACAAAATAAACACTAGAGTATAAAAAAAAGACTCTGAAAGAATAATATTTCAGAAAAAAAGTTGGAAGGGACAGATTTTAATTTAAGGGAGCTGAACAGGAAGACTTACAATCAGTGGTGGGTTTCAAAAATTTTTTACTACCAGTTCTGTGTGTGTGGCTTGGTGGGCATGGCATGGCTTGGTGGGCGTGTCCACCAAGATTGTAAAATCTCCATTCCCTCCCAATCAGCTGGGATTTGAGAGGCAGAGAATAGATGGGGGCGGGGCCAGTCAGAATTTTTACTACCGGTTCTCCGAACTACTCAAAATTTCTGCTACTGGTTCTTCAGAACTGGTCAGAACCTGCTGAAACCCACCTCTGCTTACAATGGTTTTTAATGTTTTAGGTACAGTAACCTTTGGTTTTCATATATTTTGGATTCCAATTATGCATAATTTGTGAAAGAAGTGGACAGAAAACTTTAGCCTGTCTAGGGACAAAAACTTGTACAAGCACTCTCCTTTCTGCAGATGCCATTTGGTGGTTAGCAACTTTATTCTGCTTGTGATGTCCATTCATATGAAAGACATTATAGACGTTTTTAAATCCTGACATACTAAAAATAAAATTTCAGTCATAACATTTGGAAAATAATTGGTTAGGATATAGAATATATTTTTCTGAAAATATCTGAATATTTCTTATTTTCATCTTTTTTTTTTTTTTTTTTTAGTTTGGGAGCTTTTCCAGCCAAAAAAGTATTCTATATGCAATACTTAATAAACAACTTGTTCTCTTGAGTAAATATATGATGGAAGATATGCAACATGACTGCTTGTATAGGAAAAAAAGCTCATGATGGCAATCAGTAAAAGAAATAAAAAGTTATTTTGGTTTGATAGGGGTGAATTTTTAAACTATATTAATTGATACCTACAGTAAAATTTTTAACAAATTAATCAATCTTTGAACAAATAAATTTGCATTTAATAATTGCATTCAGAGCTGTAAAAAAATCCAGAATAAATAAATTCTAGGTACCAGGGTACAGATTCATACTTAGATATGAATTATAATATATAAGCAATATAAAATAAAGGATTTGCTAAGTAGGAAAAGTAAAATACCTCAATAAAATTTTCATCTATTTGTGACTAATAGTTTTTAGTTTAAAGCAACAAGAACTCTATAATTTTGAGCTAATGTCTCATCTTTTTCAGATCAGTAGTGGTTAAACCAATAGTTAATGATGTTCATCATGTAATTTGAGTGTCGAGTTTGTTTATGCTAGACCAACTTTATCCATACTCCAAACAAATTATCTCTTATAATCACCAGCCTGAAGATAAATCTGTAAATGTTTTTCTGATGATAGTGCTGTGGTTGGCAGGTGTTAAAAGTGCCTCCCAGGGACAAAGATTGAAGATGGGCTTGTTCCCACAAATCCTTTAGGCAATGATGTTTAGCTTTCTAGTCTGTCATCTGCGAAGGAACCTTGCATGGTGCCCTGCTAATGAAATCTAATGGGCAGAGGTCACATATCTTTATGAAAAAGAACCAAAGCTACTGAATGATGAATGGACTCTGTGGATTGTAGCACATTTATATATTGTTGCAGATTGATATTTTTGCCAGAAAAACTCTTTCTAAGCATGTGGATATTTGATTATTAGGCGATCATATACATATCCACTTAGAAAGTTTCCCCTCTAACAGCTGCATTTATGTATATGGCAAAAAAAAAAAAAAGACAAGATGGCAAATGGAGAATAGAGATATAAGCTCCACACACCTTGAACATGTGTGAGGATAACCAATACACATATGAAAAGGGTAGGACTTGCATTGCAATGTTCTCTCTGCCATCCTATTGGTTTTGACTCTCCCCTACAGACTCTGATGCCTATAGATTTAAGTGGAATATATATCCAGTCTGAGCAAATAGGACTATCTCCTGAGAAAGCAGTCAGCCTCATTGGCTAGAGTGCACCAAAGTAGAGGCACCTGCTTTCTGCTAGCTTACCTATGGATGATCTGCCTTATTTTTCCTCCAAAGGAAAAAAAGACAATGTTCTCATTCAAAATAATGAGAGAGATATGCTTCAATATGTCAAAGACTAGCAGAATACCTTATCTTTGTCCCCTTGACAACATATCTCCTTTCAGGAAGTTCAAATCTGACAGTCTATGGAGATTTTCAGTCACCCAGGTCATGGTTGTACCAAAGGTGCTTATTTCAAGAGGCAACTGGACTTTCTGGTTTTTTCTTTGAAGACATTTTGCTTCTCATCCAAGAAGTTTCTTCAGCTCTGACTGGATCCTTCCAGTCAATCCTTCCATTCCCCACCATTGAGTCAGAGCTGAAGAAGCTTCTTGGATGAGAAGCGAAACGTCTTCAAAGAAAAACCAGAAAGTCCAGTTGCCTCTTGAAAAAAGGACCTTTGGGTTCAAATCTGACAGTATCAGAAAAAGCTAGTTGCAGATATTTGTGGAGACTAGGAAGGGAAACCTGATAATGGATATCACTCTTTGAAATTGGAATTCTCCATCCAAACTTGGAGTAGAAACTTATCTGGGATACTGTCTCAGAAGTTATATGAATACAACAATATATATTCAAGATACACAGAGAACTATCTTTATTCTATTGCTGAAACAATTTAGCCATCAGCAGAACTGTGTAAATGCAAACTTGCAGAATGGCAAGATAATTGCATCCATACTAAAATGTATTAATATATTTGACTATATGCATGTGAAGTACATTAGCAGTGTCTTCAAATTGTTTTCCAAATATTCTAACTTTATCATTTTGGAATACTCAGTTGTTTACTGATCCATGATTCACGACCTTTTAAAAATCTTTAATTTGTGGGAAGGAACTTAATGCATCAGATACTGCTGAACATTACTGAGTCTTTTTTTAAAGTTGTTATCAGTTCATTTATTGTAGTAGTACTGCTGTGCTTAGAGACAGTTCAATAAATCAACTCAAGCTTGATGGATTCGATAGTCTATTGCAATGAGTGCACGGAACACGCAAAGAATCTCTTAGCTTTCCCTCTTTGAGAAAAGGGTATGCAAAGAGCCTGGATGGATGAATGGTTGATTAATTTTCCTAGACATTTTTTTGACAGCAAGAAATGCGTTTCTTTATTACCATGTTTGCATGACAGTGATACTGCATGGGTGATAGTACAAATTACTGAATATAAATTTACACTTGGGACAGTCTCACTAATAGACAGCTCCTGGACAGTAACTATGCTAGTCATTTTTCTGCATAGTTTAGTACTTTATTATTTGCAGCCTGACCATGGTACTTTTGTCATACAGCACATTTCTCTTAGTGTCTTAAGTGTAAGAACAGATTGTGGAAGGGCATACTATGGATATGTTTCAGCAGCTTTTCAAGAAAAAGGCTTTAAGTATAAAACAACAAAGTTTTGTAGAAGATCCATACTTAAAGTGCTTTTGTATTTTAGATTCCAAAATAAACAAGACAGTAGATAGCAAAAGATCATTAGAGAAAACTGTTCTTTTGCTTGTTCATAAATTATCTGGGATTGAGATGAGCATTGAATTGACTTCTGGCCTCACGTTACTTAAAATACTTAATAAGGGGCTGTGAAGAATTTTCCAGCCTTTCCAGACAGTAATGTTAAAAGGGGAAATTTGGTGAAAAATGATGAATATTGTGTCAAAAACACCTTAATATGCATATTGTTTGAATTGGTACAATTGATCAGGAAAGAATTCTAAGCTTAGTATAGCTTCATGAAAACAAACTTCTGCTGTTAAGAAACAGTCATATAATAGATATTTTTTTAAAAAAATAGAAGTATTTCTGTATTTACTTAATTTATCGGAAAGTTTTACATGATTGCTCATCTATGTATTACTGAAACTCTCATTGTGTATATCTATTTCTTTGTTTGTATTCCCAAGTTGCAACAATTTTTGAATCGAGGTACCTAAACTCTGCTAACATAAATAATGTGTAAAAAATCTGAGTTCCATTAATCCTGTGCAATTGAAATTTCTATGATGGTCAGACCAGTTTTAACTGCAAAATTATGGCCACTGCACCATCTCTATGATCATGATCTCCAATGCTGCCTATAGGCTTCCCACAAGTAAAGTCAATAGGGAAGCTAACAGAAAGTCGTAAACTGTTTCTTCCCACTACTTTTTTTTTTTTTTGGCTTATCCTTGGTCATTCTGTGTATCTTTTTAGGTAAATAAATATTGATAATATTGAACTTCATTTGACACTACAATAATTTTTTTTTATTTATAATATATACACTTCATAGATGATCATGGGACTTTGTAGCATTGGATAAAAAATATGGTCATCCTAAAAGCTCATTCTGGTTATATCAGGCTGCATTACCTTTCTCTCAAAGGATGACCCAACTGGTCACAGGGTTGTCTAGTACAATATTAACCTTGAGTAGTCAACAACAATCAAGTTCTATAAACACATAAAAAAGAAAGCAAAAACTCTATAGAATTAAAGCCACAAACTAACCACGGTGCCATAGCACTTCCACACCAAATATACCTTTGTAAGGCTCAGTGCCTGGGAGAACAACTAAGACTACACAGCCTTCTAATGGGGTCCTCCAGATTATAGGATGGAACCTTTTCCACAAAGCAGGCACTGCTATGAAG
The DNA here is from genome assembly GCA_022577455.1 of Arizona elegans. NCBI lineage: Eukaryota > Metazoa > Chordata > Lepidosauria > Squamata > Colubridae > Arizona > Arizona elegans. Next base: position 30,488,622 of record JAKOOJ010000008.1, on the reverse strand, counting down.
AAGACCCACCTCCTGAATATCCCATCCAATGATATTGTTTGATGGGAGTGCTGGTATGTGCCTCTCTTATTTGATATGCTGGGACAGGCAAATAGCTTCAGAGAGAACTGGGTCTCAAACCATTCAGGGCTTTAAAGGTGAAAACCAGCCCTGAAGTAACCAGGGAGCCATTGCAGGTCACACAATACTGTAATTAGGCTACAGGGCACCCAGAACTGCCTGCGTCACTGCATTCTGGACCAATTGAAGTTTCTGGGTGGTTTTCAAGGACATCCCCATATAGAGTTCTGTATCCCCACGTTAATATAATGTTTTATACATATCTATGGGTTGAGAAATATTAGATGTAATTCTGACCTCTGCTGTCAAAAAAGAATAAAAATGGCAACCAAAATGAATAAGAGGTTGAAACAATATTGATATAAGGAAAATGTATGTTTGACGGCTTTTTAGGTTAGGAAGAAACAATAAATAAATATGGTGGGGTATGGAGAAACTAGACTAGGTAACATCATCAGTGCTGATGAGCACTGATGATGTTACCTAGTTCAGGTAATAAAACATCTGTAAGAAAACAACCAAGCTCAGAGAACACCAAGGACCCCTCAATTTAAAAATATCTTGGAAGAAGAAAATGGCTAATGATTTTGTACTGTTACCAAGAAAATTGCATGAATGTATCCATGTAATCATCAGGAATCAACCTTAAATTGAGGGTAATTTTGTCTTCACCTTACTGTTAACAAATTACTTCACTTTAATTGGTTGCAAAAAAAGAAAAAGAAAAGAAAGACTATGGTTTCAGCAACTGTAGGAAACTAGATAAAATAGGCATCCAGAATGCACAGACAGAACATTCTAGAAAGAAAACCATAATAAGAAGAATGGAGTCTGGGTGGATCAGTAATAGCTTCCTTTTCTTTTCACAACAAAGCAAATCAGTATTATTACCTGAAAACTTTTAGTAAAAAGTCATCCATGTCTGGGTTCAGGAGGGGGTTTGTAGTAATTAGCATACATTTTTCAACAAACAGCACACAGGCTGTTGGCACGGCATGTGTGCGAAAACACTGATGTTTACCCTATTATATTGCAATTTAAAGATGTCATAAAGTTTGCCCATGAGTTCATAAAACAGAAAAGAGCAAACTGAAGCATTGGCCATGAAGAGGCTGTTCACCTTTCTGCTACTGAGAAGAGTTGAGTTTATCCCAGCTTGAGGATCTTTGGGGTTCATGACATAATTGTCAATGTGAGAGAAATGCAGAGTAATGAGGAAAGAAATATATTCCTCATTTATACTTAGCGATATTTTTAGCAAATGAGTTGTCAGCAGAAAGGCTTCATTAGACCCATCAGGATATCTGGCCATGAATAACAAATCCCACACTGTAGTGACAGTTTCTTTGAGCCAAAATGATGGAGCGCTTCTGACAAAAGCCATATTGTGCTCCCCATGCAAGAAGAACAAAAAAGACATCTTATTTTTAATTTGGGCAGGTTAATATTGACACAGTTAGTTTCTCCAGAGAGTCTGATGTATGAACAATGAACATTTACACAGGGCTCACTTGAGTAATCAACTGTCATATGCCATCAATCAGAAAGTATTCTAACTATTGAGAAGAACAAAAACAAAATAAATTTCATTTTAGTCCTGTGCTTAAAATGGTGTTGTTTTTAATTATGCAGGTTTACCACAGCTTTCTCTCAGAAAAAGAAATGTGACAATATATTTGACTGTAAATTTTCTTCCTGCAGCTCTATATCCCTCTGTTTTGTACTTGAATTGAAGTTAGCAGGATTTTTTTTTCTGTCCTTCAAGTACTTTAAACTTGAAGTACTTCTGTCCTTCAAGTATTCAGGTTCTTACAGGATAAAATAACAAAAAATGCAAATTACCATATTGCTTCTGAGCATAATTTAAGGGAGTTATTCTTATGAAAATAATGGCAGCACAAGATTGAGTTTCACACATAAAAGAATGAAAACAGTCAGTATTTTTTAAAAGTAAGATTAGTTCCATATTTTTTGTCTAAATAGTTTAGGAGTAGCAAAGCAAATTGAAATTATTTATGGTTCAAGGAATTGAAGTAGATATCTCTCTTAAACTATCTAGAAATAAAATATAACTGTAATTTATTACAGATTTAGGTTTCAATATGTGGGTAAATGATTCAAAATTTAGTCCAAAGTTTTATTGAAACTCAGTTTTAAGACATTATTGGCATTTGACTTCTAAAATTGAAAGAAGTTAAATTAGAATATGGAAAGTATTGGAAATATGAAGCATGAAATGTGAATGGTTATATTTAGTATATTGTATCTACTAGTCAAAATAGTATATTGAACAACCTTTAATCCTAAGAGCCCTTGCATATTTGAGTGTTTGAATATATGTATTTATTTATTGGTTTATCCCTACCTCAACTTTTGGGGGTATATAACTAATACAGGTATTCCTTGATTTACGACTACAATTGAACCCAAAATTTATGTTGCTAAGACATTTGTTAAGTGAGTTTTGCCCCATTTTATGACCTTTCTTGCCACAGTTGCTGTGAGAATCACTGCAGCTGTTAAGTTAGTAACAATTTTTATTAACAATTATTAACAGTAATTTATATTATGTATTTGATTAATCCATTACATGTATTATTTATGATGAAATACGTTTGACAGCATTTCTTATTTATTGTAAGCCCAATAAACCCAAAGCAGATTTTAAAAATGGCTGAAGAATTAAAATAAAAACTGAGGATTTCTATAAAGAGAAACAGATTTTTTATAAGAGAATCTCTACGTGCCTGAATAAATGACCTGGGAGAATAGTTTGACAGGGCAGTACAGAAGAGAGATTGTCAGAATAATGCAGCTGAATTCATGTTGTACCTTAGATTATTAATGTTTGAAAGGTCTGGCTCTATCATCATCATATCCCACTTCCCAATTAAGACTTTGTATTGCCTAAGATGCTTTTATTTTTGCTGAAAATTTCACCCTAATAAAAACTTGAGAGACCTATCATTACTCCAGGTTTTCAAATGACTTCAAATATCACTTTGTATGTATGGACATGACAGTTTCAGTCGTTAATTCAATTACTTTCTTCAATAAATAGTTGATTTGTCATATTACAGGATTATCTGTTTCACAGAAATATCAATGAAGACCTGAAAGCCTTTGTAGATAAATACGGTTTTGATGTCCTTGTCATTTCGGCCAGCTATTTATCAGAAGGACAAGAAAAAAAGCAAATAGCAGTTTATTCAGAAAACATGGAGCTAGGAAATCAGGTATGTATTCTGGAAAAGAGACTGAAATAATATAAAAACTGGCATTGTCATAGAGGATGCAATATTACATCATATTTTGCCATTATTTTTAATAATACAGGATGTTAAATTCTTAGAACAATAAAACATCATTAGATGGTTAAATGATAGAAAAATTAGAGAAGAAAAGCAATTCTAAATTTTAAAAACTGAACTCTCTTTTAATAGTTTTATGTCATTGTTTTGTTTTCATTTAACACTTAAATCATGAATGTGCATGGATTTCTCAGTATAGTTTTTAAATCTGCATCTTTAGATAGAGTAGTCATAAATACTATATATTAGAAATAACCCAGTTTCTGTATTTTTTGCTGTCTAAAGTTCACACCACAATAATTACTTTTTTTAATCAAAGCATATTTTTATTTATTGTTTTGGTTGAAGAAAAGATATGCTTCTTCTCCATGTCCTAGAATGTCCCCTACTCTAGCGGTCTTTACAGTATATTATACTATTTACTGTTCCTTGTTTGCTATTTTTGATATATTTAACTTTAAAATATCTTTTCTTACAGTTATATCTAATCTAAAACCCAGAACCTTGGGGTGTTATCCATCTGGTTCTGGTGATTTGAACTCGTCTAGGGTGGACAGGTTCTCACCATTTTTCCCTATTTTAACTTGTGTTCTTAATCTGTTTTTTACCATACTGTTTTTGATAGGTTGGACTAATTTTTCCTTTTGTGTAAAGATGGATGCAAAAAATGAGTTAAACATTTTTGCTTTCTCCTTGTTGCTTGCCAATTTCTTGTCACTTTCTCCCATTAATGGACTAATAATTTCCTTTACTTTTTGCTTGTTTTTTACATGTTGAAAGAAGTCCTTTTTTTGTTATTATTTTTGACTTTTGTCACAAGCTTTAGTTCATTTTGACCCTTAGCTTTCCTCACTTCATCTTTGCAGGCTCGAGTTATTTGCTGATATTCTGCCTTAGTTATGTGTCCCTCTTTCCACTTTTTATACTTGTCCTTTTTATCTTTCAATTTATTGGAGAATTCTTTATGCACCCATGCTGGTTTCTTTTGAGAGCTCCTATTTTTCTTCTTCACTGATATTGTGCTAGACTGGGCTTTTATAATCTTACTTTTCAAAGTTTCCCAAGCTTCTTGGGTTGTTTTCCCCTTGAGGATTCTCACCCATGGAATCTTTCCTAGGCTGTCCCTAGTTTATTGGAATTAGTCCTTTTAAAGATTCTAGTTTGACTTTGTTTTTATGTTAATATATTGTTAATATGAATTAACTTGTTAATGTGAATTAATGTGACACTGTATCATAGAAAGACCAGACAATTTGGATATATTCATATATGTGAGAGTGGTGGAATGGAATTGTCTTTCTCACTTTGAGATTGTCCATTATTTTTGCTCTATAGCAGGGGTGTCAATTGCATCACGGGCCATATCATGATGTATCACAATGTTTTTTGCCTTTGTGGGCATGGCCTGAACAGGCTGTATCCAACCCACGGACTTCCAGTTTGACAGGCCTGCTCTAGAGGTAGTTCTCACTCATTGACCACTAAGCAACACAGTTGTAATGTGAAAAGTCATATTAAAAGTAATCTCACATGACCTTGACTTGCCACTTCCTGCCAGCTTCTCCATTAACTTTGCTTGTTAGAAGTCAGCTCTTAAGGTTTCAAATCATGATCATGCGACCGTCAGATGCTACAACTGTTGTAAAAACATACTGGTTGCCAAGCACCCAAATCATAACCATGTGACTATGGGAAAGCTGCAATAACTGCACCTTTTAGGACCAGTCATAAATCTCCTTTTTCAGCACCATTGTAACTGAAGGAGTAGTCGGGAAGTGAGGACTACAGTGCTTATATACCTTTTTTTGCAATTCAGTCTTTGAAATAAAAGAAACATACCAAACATCTGTTCCAGTTCTAAAGAATAAATTAACATACTTCAAATATTATTATTATTAACATTTTTAAATGTTACAGACTGCTGTGGTCAAATGTTTATTCCCACTAGGGAAAGAATATGATGAGCCTATCTGAAATTGGCCATGCTCTTAGGAATCTTAGGTCCATTAATTAGAGGACTACCATATTTTTTGGAGTATAAGACGCACCTTTTCCCCCCTAAAAGGGGTAAAAATTTAGGTGCATCTTATACACTGAATGTAGCCCCGCCCACCCACTGGCCCCCACCCTTTGGCCTCTGCCTTGCAGCAGTTACCTCTTTGCAAGCAAACAGCAAGAAAAAACAGCTCCTTTCAGCTTCAGCACAGCCTAATTAGCACAAGTTGATTGGATTGGCCTCCCGACTCTCAGATGATTTTCTCTCAGCTGTTTTGCGCAGGCCTCTGCTGCTTGCTGCAAAGTGGTAAATTGCTGGAGCAGATTTTTTTTCCCTTGGGCTAATCAAGCTATGCTGAAAACGAAAATGAAAGTAAAGCAGGCTGTTTGCTGTTTGCTGCAACGAGGCAAAATTTCTCAGAGGCAGAGGCAGATTTCTTTTTCTTCTTTTCCTCACCAAAAATGGTAGGTGCATCTTATACTCCGGTGCGTCTTATACTCCGGTGCATCTTATACTCCAAAAAATATGGTAATTAGTAATTAAATAAACCCAATGTTGAATTTAATTTTTTTCTTAAGCATTTCATTGGCTTTTGCTTTTTAGAATGACATTGAAATAATCTCGCATTCTATGCTAGATTCATCTAGTCTAGTCCCACATAAGTTTATTAGGCAGTGATTAGCAATAACTGAATTGAGCCCTCATCAAACCATGCACATATATTAGTGCAATGCTTCTTTCCCCAGAATTTGCCCCCATTCTAATATGGCAAGGTTCTGGTGAATTCTGGGAATGGTGGATGGCTATTGTTGTTATATCTGGTGCTTCTAAATAATGCTGGACTGAGAATACTGCATAACAATATTTGCTTTTATTCTTCTAAGGGTAGGGGAATATTAGGGTCCAAGATCAGTAATATTAGACTCTCTGAGACCGATAGGCTAAAGTTTTATTTCCTGTTGCTTAAGCAATTGCTCAGAGTATATTAGAACATGAAAAGTATTACAAAGGAAAAAGAAGTAGACTTATTAAATCAGTATTAATTTTTATTAAACTTACTTTCATTATGTACAGTTGATCAAACAAAACTCTGGTGTTCAATATTTTTTTTTTCCTTAATAGATTTGCTGCGAATTAGAAGAATGTCAGAATCCATGCCTGGAACTGGATCCTATGGAATATGGATGTGACCAACTTCTTATTTACCAGCAAGAAAATTACATAGCAAATGGTGATGAAATTTTTTTGCTAATGAAAGATGTTATTAGCAGAAGACATCCTGAAATGGCACCAAATAGCAGAACATCTTCCACCGAAGCTGTGGCTGGAAGTGCTCCACTTTCTCAAGGGTCTTCTGGTATTATGGAACTATACGGTTCAGACGTTGAACCACAACCAAATGTTGTGAACTTTATAGAAAACCCTCAAGATCATAATGGATCAGGACAAGCCCATGCTGATGTTAACATAGACCTTGTGAGTCCTGACAGTGGTCTTGCTACTATTAGAAGCAGCAGATCATCTAAGGAGAGCTCAGTTTTTCTTAGTGATGATAGTCCAGTAGCAGAAGGGGGTGCATCTCATCACAGTTTTCTTTCTGGATTTGACTCTTATAGTCCCATTCCTGAAGGAGCAGTTGCTGAAGAAGAAAAGCCTCCATCTAGAAATAGCAGTGACAATTACGATCTTTTCAGTTTTGATTTAGCAGCTATGCCATCAGTTGAGACATTGTCTTCACATTTGGTGGACTGTTCTGTGGATGATTTCTCCCATGACAGTGGTTCATTAGAAGAACAGTTGTCAGCTAGTTCAAAAGCAGATGACAAGACAAATCTATCGGAATGTGATATTGCAAGTTATTCAATAGACTTTCAAAGAAGAAATGAGGATGATGATATAGTAACATTGAATGAATCTGGCCACCAAGAAGAAAATCACAGAAGTTTCTCTGAAAATAAATCAAATTTGGTTGACTTGGAAAATGAATTTTCCTCTTGTCCAGAAATCTTGAAAAGTGGTGAGAGAAGAACTCCCCCAACCCCAATGAATAGCCTTGTAGAAACATCGCCTTTAGATAGTGGGCCACCTTTATTTTATCCACAAGATGTAATTGAAAGAATTAATGAAATTGATCATGTTAAAAATCCTCATTCTCGCATTAGATATGGGAGCTGGTGGGATGGTTTTGAATTCGATTCCAAAAATGTCGATACATGGAATTCAACTGAGCCAGAATCTGTATTTCAGAGTCCTGATTCATGGAAAGATTATAAAATAAATATGTTACTGAGACAGCAAACTGACAGAAGAGCATCAGATTCGGCATGTATACAAAAGCAACCAAAGCATATGGAATTTTCAAGAACAGATACTTGGAAAAAACCATTTAGTCCTGCCCAAAATACTTCGGAGTATCAACAGAAAGATGATGAACAGCAAATAGAAGAATTTTCTAATGTGTGGAACTCCAGTCAACCAGCTTGTGGACAGTGGAATAATAGTGGACATATAAAGACAAACTTGCCTAATGTTTGGGCAGAGTTTGAACATGATATCTCAAGACCCACAGAACATCCATGGAATGTTCCTCAAGTGGAATTTGAACACTTTTCACAAAATTTTGATAAATATTCTATGTCTAAATCTTTGCTGGAATTATCTGTAGATAATTTAAATGAAAATCCAAAAAATCAAATTGATTTCAGTTCTCAAAACAACAGGGAAGATAGCTCATTAGGAAATCATACAGCATATAAAAATGCAAAATCTAGTTTTGGCATTATGCAGAAAGATGTTAAAATGATTACAGAAAACCATAGTAACACTAAGTCTGACAATACCACTGTATGGGATCCCTGTGATTCAAACATCAGGAAAGATATGCTTGGAAACCTTGGCTCTTGGGAAGATCCCTTTCTGTCATACAAAGATCCAGAATTTGTTACATCAAATACAGGTGAAGATCTGATTGTTTCTCCACCAGATACAAACTATTCAACATCTGATTCATATGTATCACCCACAGGTGTTGGAGATGAAAAAGAAAGTGAAGACAAATATTCTGATAGAAAGCCAATCTTTGACCAAATAAGAAACTCAAATTCAGATGAAACTGGAACGGAAACATATGATTTATCAGATAATAAGTCATTGCCACAAACATTTCCTGTATGTTCATCTGATTATGGTGAAGTAAGTTGGAAACAAACCCTTAATAATGAAAAACAAGTAGAAGCTGAACATTCTGACCTTAATATAAAAGAGGCTGTTGTATATGATTCAGAACAAAAAGTTGCAGAGCTTTTTTCAGGTGACTATGATGTTGATGACAGTAGTCCTTCTGAAAATAGTGGAGTGATGTTGATTCCTGCACAAAAAGATAATAATTTCCCTCCAAGTAGTATCGTGTGCACAAAAGAAGAAAATGGTGAGAGGAATAATGAAATCATTTTTGAAGACATAGGATCTCCTTGTTTTGAAGCAAATGATACAGAAAATGACATTTTAGTTAATTATCAACCTATACAAAACAATCAATCAGATCAAGAAAGTAAACTTCCGAACAAGCAATTTGACCAGAAGGCTGAACATCTTCAGCACGATCAAGAAGTTACAATGGAGGATAACAGCTTAACTTACTCCTCATCACTAGAAGTCATTGAAAATAAAACTATTGTAGGGTCATTCCCTCTTAATAATATTAGAAATGAAACAATGCAAAATAACATGCCACTGTCACTTTTACTACCTCTTTCATATGTTAATAGTTCAGAAGAAAGCAGAACAATTTCTGATTATCCCAGTTCTCCAGAAAAAACTATAACTAGTGGAAGTCTGGAAGAAATAGCAGCAGAACCACCAGAAGTAAATGTATCATTTTCCAATTGGACTGATCTTATCACAGAGGAAAATAATGAGGTATCCCAAGACAATAATGTGAAACATGTTGTTATGTCTCCCAAAGAAGATAATGATAATTTGGATCATTTTAACACGATTGAATATCAAAACTACCATTCAGAGGCGGTGTCTACACTAGTTTCTAAACCTTTTGATGAAGATCTATCTGAACAAAATATTCCTGACATGGAAAGTCCCTCTTCAGTTTCTCCCAGAGAAGAATGTAATCAAAGGAACCATTATCCAATGATGGCTGAAAATCAAAACATGATTAATAGATCAGAAATGAACGCTTCAGAATCAGAACGATCAAATCTTTTTTTGCATGCTGAAGAACAACCATCAACAGGAGACGAGTCAACCCCTAACTTGAACACTGATAAATTTGAATTGGAAAGTTGTGAAGACATTTCAGAAATGCTCGACATTGAAGACACAACTTCAAATGATGAAAATCAAGGAATTTCACAGAATCTATATGCAGAAGATATTGAACCCCTGGATACAACAGATAAGGCACTACCAAGTAATTTATTACCATATAAAGCTGATTCTTCTGAATTAAGTGAAACTCCTGAAAGTGTGGAGAGTGAGAATGAGTTCGCTCATGAAAAATGTATTGATATTATACTGCATCATGAATTGTCCCAAATCCTTGATGCTTGGAATACATCAGTGAGTGAAGAAATGCAGTTTGCTGGATTAAGCCCCATGAAGAATGAAATGTTAGAAGGATCAAGTAATTCCCTTGCAAATACTTCCCTCAAAATTACTGGTGAGGAAGATAATAGCAGTGGCGGGTCCATTAATAATGATACATACTCAGATCCAACAAGCCCAGATATAAGTGATTCTTCAACTAATATACATACCAGGGAGAATTTTCAAGGAAGTAATACCCAGAGTGACGGTATTTGGGACGTTACAAATGATATCAAAATAGATGAATCTGGAAAGGAATCTCTTGAAAATAAAAGCCAAGAAGATTCTGAAACAAACACTGATCAAAAAGTTCCTAAAAACTTAGTTCTTTGGAATGCTCATGTGGATGATGATACATCTTCGTTATCAAGTCCTGGAACAGATGAAGTTTCAGAATGTTCAAATATACATCAGGGAGGAATAGAGTCAGATTTAGACTCTGAGAAATTGGAGGATGCTATGAAAGAGAATGAATCTTTGCATTTCCACAAAACCAATCTTATAGTTGGTTCAAAAAATTCAAACGGTCAACCTAAGTTGAAGGAAAATGCTCAGATGGATGCATTAAATAAAACCTCCGAAGGTGTTAATATTATAACAGAAGACTATGCCCATGAAACATCTGAATATTTTATAGAAAGCGAAATAGATCAGGAAGATGTACATAATCACCTTGAACAAACATCTGCTGTAAACAATGAAGAAATTTATAATCCAAATAATTTAGATGCCTGGGATATTCTGTTGCAAGATAATGCAAAAAGTGCATTAGATGAAAATAAAAAATCCATAGAAGAATGTTTTGGATTTCCAGATGATACATTTGAATGGTGGAATTTGGAAAAACAAAATGAGAGTTCACTTGGATTGAATTCAAGGAATGATTTAGAAAGAAACTATGCAAGAGTTATCCCTGATAATACATGGGCAGTAAATCCAAAAATAAATGAAAATGTTGAAGAACCAAATCTTACAGCTACTTCCACATATGAAAAAGAATCTACACAATGTAACAATATACATGAATATCAAAATGAGGAACCCGTACTGACTCATTGGTATGAAGGGTCAGATCAAGCTTGTGCAAACATTGGAGAATATGTTGGACTACCGTGGCCACATATTGATGAAACAGAGAGAAGACAAGAACCCTCTCCTAATACTGTTAAACAAACTGTTCCAGAAGACTGGCAGACAAGCCTGCTAAATGCTGTTGCTCAGGAAGATCTAAAACTTGATCCAAATATGATAACTAGAAGTAGATTTGTCCCCAGAATAATAAATCAGTACAGTGAAATGCAACCAGAGACTATTAACAAATCTCCATCTGATCCTTCACTATCTTTAACAAAACCTTTGAGCTCAACACCTACTGAAGAAAGAATTAACCAAGAAAATTCATTTGTTCCTGACATATTACAGAACAGCACCCCAGGAAACTGCCAGATATTTAGTATTGATCCAGATTTGTGGACTGATGTAGACCACCCCTTCATTTTGAAAACAAGCAGAGAAAACCCAGATATATTAAATCACTTTGATCAAGACAGCAGTTCACAGGCCTCAAGCAGTCCTGATGTTTGCCAGTATGAAAGCAAGGAAACATATGCACAAAACTCTGTCCTAGCTGAACATGAGGAGCTCGGTGTGATGTCTCCCATCTTTTTAAAAGACACTGATTTTCATTTTAATCAGCAACTGGCAATTGACAGAGTGGAATTATGTCCTGAAGAAAACGACTCATGTCTTTCAAATAACTATGAGAAAATCTACCAAGGAACATCTCCAAATGACAAATTATCTGAAGTTGAAAAGGAAAATATTAATCAGGAATCTGATTTGGCCACAGATAATTTTATGTGTGATAATTTTCCTGTAAATGATCAGCTTTCAGCCTTTGGCCATGTAACAGGACTAATTGAACAGCTGAAAACAGTGCATACTGCACTTGATGACACTGGAAAAGAGTATAGTATGAATAAGGTACCAATTATGAATAACCAATGTGTGATGCTGAATGAAACTAATCCTTTAACAGTCATTGACGAATCAGAGAAAACAGAAATTCATCCAACACTTACAAAGAAACAATCACCACAAGCCTCATTAGAAGAAAAGGAAAAGGTCCTATATGATTCAGAAATACAATATTCTGCAGATAATCTACAAAATCTTCAAAATACACAGGAAAATTATAGTCCAGAGTTTATAGACTCACCCCATAAACAATTAACACTAGCATGTGTTTCTCCTTTTGGTTTGGACACTCTTCAAAAAGATGACATGAACATTTCAGGATCTAACTTTACTGTCATAAAAGATGATGTTGCTGAATATTCTCAACAGGGTTGGGGATCCCTGTTATTAGAATCTGATGGGACTCCTGGATCTTCATGTACTTTGAAAGCATTTGAGTTTGAAACAGATTCAAGTAATATCGAATCTCCAGTTGCTGGTAGTGAAATTGACATTTTGGAATCTAAAGCTACTAGTTTAAAAAATGAGGTTACAGAAGATCAAGAAAATCAAGGCTGGGAGTCATTTTTATTAGAATCTGATGAGAAATTGCAACCCTCATGTGTTTTTAAAAAACCTGTGCATGAAATATATTCAAATAGTATTGATTCACCAACTAGCGAATATGAAAATAATCTTTTAGAAAAGAAAATTGATGATGTAAATAGCAAAGCTGGAGAAAGTTCTGAAAACTGGGATTCTTTATTGCTGGACTCGGAAGTAATTCCCGACTTAACAGATGATTTGAACAAACGTGAATCCAAAGAAAAATCAACTCATATTGATTCACCAGCAGATGGAGTCATAAGCGTAAACAATGGTGAGTAAAATTAGCACATTTATTAGCATAAGATTTTTTCTAGGCAAATAAAATCTTTTTTTGCATATATTATAATCATGAAATGGTTTAGAAATAAATTATGAAAACTTTTCCAAATAAAATGTAAAAATGGAGATACTGTTTTTTAAAAAAAGTATATTTATTTTTAAAAGAATATTTCTTCTTAAAAAATAAATATTCAAAATCAATGCATACACCGTAAATGTATTTTTAGAGACATTCACTCACACACACTATAAATGCAATATTCTTTTCCAGCTGTGAATTGTCTAGCATGTCTTATTTTAAGTGAAAAACTATTCTAAGTAAAACATATAATGAAATAATAAGAGGCTATACAAATCAAACTGATAACTGTTTTCATGTTTAAAATTAGCAGGAAGAATTAACCGCTTTAACTAAAACTTTTTTTGTTTAATTTCAGAAGCTGTCTGTGATGTGTTTAATTTTGATAATAAAGAGACCAAGTTCCCAGAAAGGACAAGAAAGGACAATAAGGAAGATAAACAATTACAGGAAGCAGAAGAACAGTCTTCTTTAGAAATGGACTATGTACTCATTAGCGGTGAAGAACATGTATCTTTGACAAAGGACTTATTGGTAACACAAGAAAGCAATTTCCCTTCAGCAGTTGCTGAACAAGTGGATTCTCTTGAAACATTTTCAGCAGACTCCTCGGATACATTACAGTCAATCTCCATAATAAATGAAAGTGAAGGACAGTCTACTCTGGAGAATGAATGGGACTCTTTCTACTTAGAAGAGAAAAGTTCTGCTCCTGTGCCCCAAAAATGGGAAGGTGAAAATAAATCACCCAGCATCCTTGTACAAGACCAGGAGTGGACTATAGTAGGCCAAAATGGAGAGCAGGAGGTATCATCTGAAGATAATTGTAGCAAGCCAGTCACAATAGAGTCATTATGTAGACAATCCATTAAAGAATTAGACAATGTTTTAAGGCAGGAACTGATCTCTGAGACCCAAACTGATATCCCACTAGATAAAAGCTCTTACCAAGCCTGGGAACAACAAGACAAGATTTCACGTGATACCAAAACAGATGCTCCTTTCTTGCAAGTGGTTGCTAATGATGTTGAATTGGATGATCATCCACAACAACCTCCTGGAGAAAGCATGGTTAAAGAACAAGAAACAGAAGACGAGATTCCATCTGTGGACAATGAAAGACATCTCCATCAAACAGTAGGGTAAGAACAGACCTGTAAATGTTAATGCCTATAAATGTTATTGCTGAATTTATTATTGATGAATGTATTGGTACATTTCAGAAGGTTGCTCACACCAAAGCAAGAAGTAGATAAACTTTATACTAGTATAAGAGCTTCCTTTTATACAAGGCAGATATCTAACTTTTACCTCTCCTATATTCTGCAACAATCCAGTATAGAGCAATCCAGCAACTGATGATGTGCAATGAAGATATACATTGATGAATAGTACTAACTGTGTCTATTGAAAGGATATTTGATTTTTGAAATACATTTAGTGTTGTATATTTTCAATGTAGATGCTGTAGGAGGAAAATAATAATCAAAGGTATTGGTAGCTAAAGATCAGATGGAGCCTGTTATAACAATATTATTAAAAGACATAAGGTGTTATGAACTTCATCAGATACATAAAGAGGCTATGTGTCAGCCCACATGCCTGAAAACATCTATAGTTTTGCATACTTTGATATATTATCAACAAGAACATATTTGTCTTTAACTTACAGTAATTGATTCAGTGATGTTTGAAATTCTGTTAATATCAGAATTGCTGACAGGTGTCAGCAACCTGTGGCTCCAGAGCCGCATGCGGCTCTTTGGGCCCTCTGCTGTGGCTCCCTGTCGGGTGATCCCACCCCTGGCTGGCCCCACCCCTTGCCCTCCCCCCCAGTCACTTCTCACCTGGCCTGAAAAGGTAAGGACAACGGCAGGGGATGGAGAAGCGACCGGGGCAGAGACAGAGAGATAAAGAGGGCGGGGGGGAGGGAGGAAGAGAGAGATGTCAAAAGGGTTTTGTGGTTCCCAGTGTTTTTTTAACAATCAGTTCTCTGCCCTAATGACCAGCTGGGTAAGCGTGGCTAGGGGGGTGTCATGTGACTGGTGGAAGTGAGTGATGTTGAGTTGGCCATGCCCACCCAGGTTTTGTGGCTCCCGGTGTTTTCTTTTCTGTGGAAAACGGGTTCAAATGCCTTTTTGAGTGTTTAAGGTTGCAGACCCCTGGTCTAAACCTAAACTTTGATACAGTGATGTAGTGTTGTTACCAAGCAGCTAACCTGCATATTGAGAATTCTGATTTAAAGTGTGTCTTAGGCAATCTCTGCTAGAAAAGTTGGATGTAAATAAAATCAAATAATAAATGCAGTTTAAATATAATTTGTCATTTAAAATAGCACAAAATAACTTTGATCTAACTTTGTAGTGAACAAAATTATTCTAACCATCATCCTATTGTCCCATTTTCCACTCCTGTTCCTGGGGGCCTAGGCCTTTGTTTAAAAAGACATTGTTCATTTCTCATATTGATTGAATCTTTTTCCTTTTTCCTTTCAAATCAACTTTCACAGTTCTTACTTGTTTTTACTTTTACTGTATTTTTAATCTATCCTGTATACAGGTAGTCCTCTTTTAGCTACTGCTTCATTTAGCTACTATTTGCAGTTATGATGGTGATGGAAAAAACAACTATGACTAGTCTATGACTTCACAGGTCTATAAAGCAAAGGAAAGTTGAAGTAAGGACATAAACACTGTCTGTCAACTCACAGAGCATCCCTGGCCTGCTCACCAGTTGTGGGTTTCACTTACCTTCGCTACTGGTTCGGAACTGTGAGCACCTGTGTTCGCTTGCTTCGCTTGTGTGTGGCGCTTCTGCGCATTTGCAGAACCTTCTGCGCATACGCGGAGTGTTCGTGATGACGTCTGGGCAGGTGGGCGGAGCCTCCTGCCGCAGTTGCTACTGGTTTGCCACCACTGTTGCTCACTTAGTAACTGCTTTGTTGAATGACTTAGTTGTTGTTCCAAATTGTGGTTCTTAAATGAGAACTACCTATAGATCTTTTCTCAGTTCGTGATCTCTCAACCTTCAGATTCTTTGGTAGAACTTGGGCAAGCTAGGGATCTGGCTTACCTCTGAAATTCTGCAGAGAAAGAAATGCTGAAGTGACACTATGTATCCATCCCCCCCCCCCCCCAGTTCAGTTCTGTATGTCCTGTGTGAGCAAAATAAACATGAAGTGATCCTAATTTCACTGGAGCATGAAAACTTGCTATAACAAGTTACTTGTTATTTAACTTTTTCCTCCAGTCCTATGCTTAAGTGCATTACTTGTTGATGCCTTGTCTCAGAATGCCATGCAATTCTTGCAAAATATATTGCAAATGTTTAGTTTGTCTTCTTGAAGGTAATCTCTTAGCTGCAACTCTCATGACCATAATAATGCCGCATATAAACATTTTTGGTTTTTCTCATTCTATTTATATTTTGCATAAACTGCACTACCTCACCTGAGTCTATCACAGTGGGTTTTTTTCCATGTAAAGACTTTTTTAACTTTATCAAATAATTTTACCTCTCCTCTTGTTTTTATAGATCTAAGCATATTTCAGAACATTACATTACTAATTTTTTTAATTTTTTTTTATTTTGATTTACATGCCGCCCTTCTCCGGAGACTCAGGGCGGCTTACAATGCATTAAGCAATAGCCTTCATGCTTTTGTATATTTATACAAAGTCAGCTTATTGCCCCCACAATCTGGGTCCTCATTTTACCTACCTTAGAAAGGATGAAAGGCTGAGTCAACCTTGACTCAATTTGAGATAAATTTATCCATTTAATCATTTGTTTATATATAAATTCTAGAAAACAAAATTTATCCAATAATTTATTTGGATTTATGTCACTAGTCCTTTCTTAAAAGTGGCCCTGGAACCAAAATATAATTGTGTGTACAATCAAAATCCCAGAAATACAAAATTATTTTAATTTTGAAGGCTGAGAACTGAATGGGAACTAGCTTTCTCAATAGATCAACTTTACTCAACTGGCTGGAATTTTAGCATTAGCACATCAGGAAGTCTCTGAACTGGAGAAGGCTAATTTTCATAATATGACAGATTTATAACCCTGCATGGAAATGACTACATATCTCTTAATGCTATTTTCTACACACTGGCACATATTTAAAAATACTTTTCAAGGAAAAGAAATAGCCTTTTAATTAATTGGATAATGCAGAAAAAAAAGTGGCTTTTGCTTAGAGATCCCAGTAAAAATTCTCTATTCTGCCTGAAGATACCCATTGAATCTGCCCTCTTTTGCGTTGTTTTTTTAAATGAAATTCTCCACCACTTTAAATTCTTTAAGTGATGTAGATTACATAAAGCTATCCAACACACAGCTTCAAACTTGCTTCTAAATTGATTATGAGATTTGTTTTATTTGGTTTTCACGGTTATGTGCTTGCCACCAGTAAAGAAAAAGAGTTCTTCTTAATAAGTCTGTTAGTATTTGGTGTTCTTTGAGTGCCTATTAGAATGGCTGATTGGATATGCACAGCGTGGTATCCAAAAGCAGGTGATCATCTTCCTTATTTAGAACTGGCATCGGTCATGTGATCAGAAAAATGGTGAAGATCTCCGTTTCTAGTAAGCTGCCATGGGAAGGAGATCCTGAAATAAAGTCCTAAAGCAGCTTTGCACTTTTCCTATTGCAAAACTGCTTTTTAAACCTGAGGAAGGTAAGCACGCCGCTTGTACGGAGCAATCGGCAAAGATGTTTTTTTTCTATTGTTGCAGTTAATTCGGAGGGAGGCGAGGGAGAAGAGAATATGCATCAGCAGGATTGCAAAGGGTTTGCTGTCTCATAAGGAAATTAAGCAGCTGTGACTTGAAATTCAGTCACATCTGTATCTTCTTTTCAGAGATATGTCGAGTTGCAAGATGACGTGCTTTTTGTAATTAACGAGCAGAACTTTACTGTGTATTTTAATTGCATAATCCTCCTCATTAGTATGATTTTGTTCTCCGCATAGCTTTTTGTTGGTGGTAATGAAGAGGAAAGAAAGGCACTTCCACTATCTAAAAAGCTTGCTTAACTAAGGGGAAGCAACTAAGTGCACTTGAGATTGTTATCAGTCTTACAGCAGTATAATAGGTGACTGTGCTGTTTTAGGTCCTTTTCTGTCAGGGAGAAGCATATAAGGTTTCTTTCTTGAAGTATCCTCTGGCTGTTCAGAAGGAATTGGCTTTCCAATGGACAACGTGTGGAAAACACAACGCTTGAAAAATGAGCAAGCATTAGGTAGAATTGTGGCTCTTTGGTTATGTCTGCCAGTAAAAATAAAATAAAATAAAAATGAAATATTTCTATGAGAAACTTGTTTTCAGAAAATGCTTTGTGCAGTGACAAGAAATGACCACATGCACAACAGCTTTCAGAAAAGAAAATACTTAAGAGGAAGATTTAATAGAAATATAGGAATAGGACAGAGGATCTGTGCTGTGTCTTCTTAAGCCACAAGAGGTTGATGTGATTGTTTGGAGCTGTGTTTGACTGCAAGTCTCACATCAGCCATGTACTCTGCATGGCTCATTTGTTTTCTTGAGTCTGTAAGATGGAACTTGTTAATGCTTTGCCTCATGAGGCTGGTTGAAAAAGAAGGAGCTTATAAAACTGTAAAGGACAATCTTCCAATGAAACAGCGTGTGCTTTAACATTGCTTTTGATAAAGCATTGCATATTAAAAAAATACTTAGGAAGTTGACTATATTTTCATGGAATCCTCTTCCTCATCTCCTTTTATTACTTTGTGTTGCTTCTGAAGAAAAACTAAGTGTTTTCTATCCTTGAGATAAATGGAGCCTTTGTAGTTATTTCCCATCCAGGCTACCAAGAATATACAGTATAGCTTCTTGCTCTATATGAAGTCAAGGGGTTAGAAAATTTATTTAGTTTTATAGTGAATAAATTAGTTTGAAGCAGTTTTCCCATCAATAATTCTTTGTCTTTTGTAAATTCCATTCAACTAATTGTGTGTATAACCTATAGTTCCCTTCTATTGATGCAGCTCCATCTCTTTGAAATTCCTGTCTCATAGTCACCATATTTTTAGATTTTGTAAATCCCAATTTGACCCACTTACAATCCATAAAAATTCTGTTGCTATGGTCTGATTGGTTCACGTCCTCAGTTCTGATATTTCTTACTTTATGATCCTTCCTCCCTTTAGAAATAATGTACATTTTTGTCACCTAAGGATTCTTAATGTCAACATCTTTGATTTAATTATTACATCTACTATACTAGTTTACAGTATGCTCATTAGGCTGCATTAACCTGTTAAAATTATATTTGTCCAAATCAATATTTGTTTTCTTTGCTTCAGGTCAATGAACCCTGTAATGGAGGATCGGCAAATGGTGCCATGACCCATGATGGCTCAGTTGCTGCCAATACTTTGAATGTTATAGTTTCATGAATGAGTCACTGGCATAACTTTTATAACATTTAAAATCAACTTCTAATAGTTGATTCTAATAGTAAATTTAAGAATAAAAATTCTTTTACAGAAGGAATCTTTCTATAAAAAGATCCAGTACAATTGCCGGCTCATAATATAGAAAAAGGTTGTTTTCTCTGCCCAATTCTCTCTAGCTTCAGAGTTTTAAAATGTTATGTGGATTTTTTAATTGACTTTGTTGGGAGAAATATCCAGGTCCAGTTCAAAGCTGGGAGAAAGACACTGGAGACAAAATGGAAGCTAGAAGCTGATTGGAAAGATGGTTTAATGATGAAGCAGGACCACATGGGTAATTCTGGGCAGCTAACCACATGGAGTTGAGAGCGAAGGGTTTTTATACCTTCTCTTGGGCTTTGCAGTTAAGCTTCACTGTTCCTGTGCAGGAACATGTATTCTATTGGCTGTTGTCAGACTCCCATGGAGCCATGTAGAGGTTATGTAGGGGTCATAGCTGTCTCTATAGGCAAAGTACAAATCCTAGGTCAGTGATGGCTAACCTTTTTGCCATCACGTGCCAGGAGAGCGGGGGCGGGGGAAGGTCGTGCACACATGTGCCCACGCGCATGTGCGTGCAACCCCCCCCGCTCCTGGCACATGATGGCCTAGTAGGCCCGTTTTTCTTTCTTATCTGGTTCCAGATTCTCTCTATTTATCTGGGAAGGGTGAAAACAGCCTTTCTCGCTCTCTCGGAGGCCCTCCAAAGGCCTGAAACGGCCTATTTCCTAACTCTCGGTGGGACAGGAAGTGACATTTTTTGCTGTCCCCAGCCTCCAGAGCCTATCTAGGATTCTCTAGGAGCCTGGGGGCTGCTAGAGGCTGGGGACAGCAAAAAACATCACTTCCTGTTCCACCGGGAGTTGGGAAATGGGGCACTCCGAGGGAGTGGGAAAGGCTGTTTTCGCTCTTCCCAGATAAATAGAGAGGATCTGGATGCAGGTAAGAAAGAAAAACGGGCCTTCCCCTCCACAGGCCCTCCAGAGGCAGGAAACAGCCTGTTTTCCTACTTCTGGTGGGCCCAGAAGGCCCAAAAATCAGCTGGCCGGCGCGCGCATGCGCCCCAGAGCTGAGCTGGCATGCCGACTAATATGGCTCCGCATGCCACCTGTGGCACGCGTGCCATAGGTTCGCAATCATGATCCTAGGTATTTGTTTGAGCTAAGTTTGGTTGAAGTTTCTGAAGGTGATGCAATAATTCCTATTTTGGCTTACTGTTTTTGCCCTGTTTTTGCTCTTGGATGGCGGCTAATCTGCCTTTGTTCAGATTTTGCTGCAGGGAGTAATGGATTACCAAATCTGCATTTCTAAAGCTGCCCCAGCTCAGTATCTGCTTGGGGGCAGGGAGCTTGGGCTCTGTTCTGTCCTCTCCCACGAGTAGCCTTGCAGACGCTCAAATAGCCCGGCAGTAACAAACGCAGGCTAGAGAGAATGAAGCTGGCCCTTTAATAAATAGTTCTCTTCCAAAGCGTATATCAGTCCAATAGTTAGAGGGCAATGTTCCAAAGGTCTTGGCAGACGGCCAGCTGGTTAATGCAGGAATGCAGACTCTTATCAAAAAACCCCAAACCAACAGTTGTAAATCCACTGCATCCAAAACTCCAACAAATTGTTCACCACGCCTTTCCAGCCCAGTCATATCCCTTTTATACTTTGTAGGGTGTGGCCCTATGTCTCCTGACCACACCTCTTTGGACGTGGCAATAGCTGTTCTCTACGGCATTTCCTACGTCTCTTTCTCTTGCATCCAGTAGGGGCTCCCCCTCTGCATTACCAGCCTCTGTTTCCTCCTCAATTTGGCTGGGGTCCAGGGGCACATCAGCAACTGTCAGTTCTTGCTGACTCACCAGTGAAGACGGCCCCTCCGGCACATAGCTCATGACAACTTCCTCCTCCTCCATATCATCCTCCGATTCATCATGAGAAGATAAATCAGCCTCTGGGGCCGGGGTCACAACAGGCCCTGAGTTTCTGTCTGCCTTAAGATTTTTTATTTTTCTTTTAGGGGAAATGTTTTATCCTGCCTTTTTTAAAATATTCCTCAAACTATTTCATTCTTCTAGAGGGGAGGGGGTGGCTTCCCACAACTTATTATGTGCGATCAAGTCGTTTTTTGGCTTGATGGTGACCACATAGATCGATTTTCATCATTATGATCTATTTCTAACTTGGTCTTTCAAGTCTTCCAATATTGCATTAATCACTACTTAACTGTGATGGCATTGAAATCTTTTTAAGGTATACTTTATGTATTTTACTTTTTGGTTCTTAACTATCTTGGTACTTAACAATTTTAGATTTGCATAAAGTATTGGTCAATGATTCAAATGGATAATAAACCATTTGAAAATGATTTGGAAAAAATTTGGCTCTGGCATAATTGCAGTGCTTCTTTGATGTTCATTAAAACAACCCATCTTTTTTCAAGCTTCTGTGCATGCCTGAAAATAGATGCCAGTGATTTAAGTAATCGACTCATTAAGGTTAATGTGACTCTTTAAAACATCATTTTCCTCCTCAGACCTTGTGAAAGCCTGAATAAAGCCATTCTGCTTTCATGATTAGCCCAAAGGTACTAAGGTCTAAAGCACTTTGAATAATTTTAGAAATATATACAACAATAATTACCTGTACTGATTAAACAGTTTACTCAACTAAAATTGCCTACAATTAATCTGTTAGCAAATTATGAATTGTTTGCTTTTTTTAAGCACCAATCTTTGTGATACAGGTAGCTTGAAATTCCTTTCTGCAAAGAAGCATTTGGTCTTTCCTGAGATAGAACAGATTACAGATTTTTTTTCGGAGGAAATATGGTCTATATCTCAACTGAAAACTAAGGAAAATGTTTCTTCTTGTTAGTGATTGCTTTTTCGAAATTACAGTAGTACTTAATGAGAAATTAAAGCCATTGTAGCCAATTAACCATGTGAGTTTTAAATCAATCCGTGGAGTTTTACCTAAAGCTAATATAGTTAATTGAGTAAGATTTCATTCATGCCTTATTAATGTTGGCTTATTGATCATCTATCTATCTGTCTAGCTATCTATTCATCCCAATGTTAACCCCCCCCCCCAAAGCAGTTATGGCAGAACTGTATGCTTCTGGGTGCAATTCAAGGTTTTGGTTCTTACTTTTAAATCTCTTCATGGTATGGGTCCCGTCTGTCAGAAGAACTGTCTCACCCCAAAGAAATTGGTCCACCACACTCATGCTGGGAGAAAAGGCATGCTATGGACTCCATTGGTCATGGAATTCCAGCTGAAAGGGTCCGGGAGAAGAGCCTTTTCTACATGGCTCCTGCCCTCTGGTACATTATGCCCCCCCTCCCCGAGGTGAGATCCACAGACCCCTTTTGGCCTTCCAAAAGGGCCTGAAGACCTGGCTTTGCCAGCTGGCCAGGGGCCCCAGTGGGGGTACATCATTCTGCAGGTGGTTAACAGACTAACATAAGATCCCACTTTCCCTACCTTTTGTTTTGTTTTGTTTGTTTGTTTTATTAGATTTATATACCGCCCTACTCCCGAAGGATTCAGGGTGGTGAACAGGCACAAAATAAAATACATAAATACAACATTTAAAAGCAGAAATAAAACCAGATTAAACAATTTAGCCCGAGACAAATTTAAAACATCCTAATAATTTAAAAACAGATTTAAAATTTTCAATTTAAAAGAAAAGGGGAAAAGGTTAGGCCAGGCCAGCTTGCTAGAATAGGAAGGTCTTAAGAGCACGGCGGAAAGTGCGTAGATCCGGGATCCTCTGTATCTCCAGGGGAGCCCGTTCCAGATAGTGGGTGCCCCCACAGAGAAGGCCCTCCCCCTGGGGGCCGCCAGTCGACACTGTTTGGCCGACGGCACCCAGAGGAGCCCCTCTCTATGAGAGCATACCGGCCGGTGGGAGACCATTTGTGGTACTAGGCGGTCCCATAAATTGCTACTTTCCCCCCATCTTTATTAATTTTAAGCTATTTATTCCTTTGATATTTTAATGTTTTTATCAGCTTTTTAATGATTGTAAGCCTTAGGCTAGTGGACACTATCTAAGTTGAATAAATAATTAAACATAATAAATCTGTGATCTTCCTTCCTTCCTCCCTCCCTCCCTCCTTCCTTCCCTTCCATCCAAAAGTCAGAAATCTTCCAGTCAAGGTTGGTAGTAAATTAAACCCTGTCCAGACACAACATCAAGCCATCATTGTGGCCAAGATAAAGGAAGCCAGGAAAAGGATTTCTTAAGGAAGCTTAACAGAAGCAGAAGCTTTGCCTTCTGTTATACTACAGCTCCCATGGTTTCTCAGGCAGTGTGATCATTTGGCAGTACTTGTTAGTATTGTGGAAACTGAAGCTCAAAATATGACCAGAATGCCAAGTTTGGAAAAGTCTCCTTTAGATTATCAGCAAGTCAAAAATAGCAGTCATTATTAGTTATGATTTTTCCCCTTCAGCTGTAGTGCAAACATTAGCAGACAATATTTACACACCATATTGTACGGCATATAAAAACGTGCTTACAGAGCTTTTCTACTACAGCAATTGATTGTGGATACCGAAACATGATTTGAAATGTCCATGCTAAGAAATTTGTCCAAGGTAAGGCATTTTTTACAATTTGGGGGAGGGGACAGATTCAAGTCAGGATTCCTTGGACTAATATCTGAAATTTTCTTGTCAAATTGTTCGGAAGTAGTTTGCCATTGATTTTCTTTCCTAGGGCTGAGAAAGAGTGTCTGGCCCAAAGAAGTTTGCTTTGTGCTTATGGTAGGACTTAGAAGTCACAGTCTCCCAATTTCTAGTCTGGCTCCTTAACCACCAAATTGGCTCTTATTCTTTACATGGAATACTTTAATTATAATTTGTTAATTAAGTAGTGTGTGTGTATGTATCTACATTGGTGTGTGGCAAGTTCATAAAATGAAATAGATCGTATCTAGTGAATTATAGCTCCCTGTAGGTTATCAGATTAATTAGGTCTAGTCACATGATTCTAATGTAAACTATAAGTAAAAGAGGGGTTTTTTTGTTGCTCCTTTGACTCAACGTTGTCTGAAGTTTTCTTGCATCATTTTCAAAAAAGTTTGTCTTTTTTTCTTTCTAGGGCTAATAGAGAGTGACGTGCAAAATCTAAACTGGCTATGTTTTCCATAGATGGCCTGTATAACACTGCTCAAAAAAATAAAGGGAACACAAGCAGAAGACAGCCGAGATCTGAATGAATGAAATAGCCTTATTAAATACTTTGTTCGTTACATACAGTAGTTTTGTGTTCCCTTTAGTTGTTTGAGCACTGTATAGGGACTGGGGCAGGGACTGGGGCAGGTCTTGAGAATGTTATCTGGGATGAGTTTGATCCTGTGACCCCTGAGGACGTGGATAGGATTCTGGGCAGACTGAACGCGACCACTTGTTTATTAGATCCATGTCCCTCCTGGTTAGTGCTGACTTGCCGGGAGGTGACACGAGGCTGGCTCCAGGGGATTATAAATGCTTCGTTGGGTGAGGGTGACTTTCCTGCCGCCTTGAAAGAGGCGGTGGTGAGGCCTCTCCTCAAGAAGTCTTCCCTGGGCCCGGCAATGTTGGTTAATTATCGTCCGGTCTCCAACCTTCGCTTTGTGGTGAAGGTTGTTGAGAGGTTGTGCAACAGTTCTCCCAGCACCTGGATGAAACGACGTATCTGGATCCATTCCAGTGGGGCTTCAGGCCCGGGTACAGCATGGAAACGGTATTGGTTGCGTTGGTAGATGATCTCTGGAGGGCTCAGGACAGGGGGTGCTCCTTTGTCCTGGTCCTGTTCGATCTCTCAGCGGCTTTTGATACCATCGACCATGGTATCATGCTGCACCGGTTGGAAGAGTTAGGGGTGGGAGGCACTGTGTTGCAGTGGTTCTCCTCCTTTCTCTCTGACCCATTGCAGTCTGTGTTGACAGGGGGGCAGAGGTCAACCCTGAGGCCCCTCATATGTGGGGTGCCGCAAGGGTCGGTCCTCTCACCCCTCCTGTTCAACATTTATGTGAAGCCGCTGGGCGAGATCATCCATGGTTTCGGGGTGAAGTACCACCAGTACGCTGATGACACCCAGCTGTACATCTCCACCCTGGACCACCCCAATGATGCCCTTGAAGTGATGTCCCAGTGCCTGAACGCCATGCAGATCTGGATGGGGAGAAATAGGCTTAGGCTCAACCCATCCAAGACCGAGTGGCTGTGCTTTCCGACGTACCGATATAGTCAGTTGGCGCCATCACTGACTATCGAGGGCAATCATTGGCCCCCACGGAGAGGGTTCGCAACTTGGGCGTCCTCCTGGATTCACGGCTGTCTTTAGAAGAGCATTTGACGGCTGTGACCAGGAGGATTTTTCATCAGGTTCGCCTGATTCGCCAGTTGCGTCCCTTTCTGGATCAGGACTCCCTACACACGGTCACTCATGCCCTGGTCACCTCCTGCCTGGACTATTGTAACGCTCTCTACATGGGGCTCCCCTTGAGGAGCACCCGAAGGCTCCAACTGGCGCAGAGTGCGGCTGCGTGGGTGGTAATGGGAGCGACATGGCGTTCCCATGTAACACCTCTCCTGCGCGAGCTGCACTGGCTCCCGGTGGTCTTCCGGGTGCGTTTCAAGGTTTTGGTCACCACCTTTAGAGCGCTCCATGGCTTAGGGCCTGGTTATTTACGGGACCGCCTACTACCACCCGGTCGGTACGCTTTCATAGAGAGGGGCTCCTCTGGGTGCCGTTGGCCAAGTAATGTCGACTGGTGGCCCCTAGGGGGAGAGCCTTCTCTGTGGGGGCACCTACTATCTGGAACAAGCTCCCCCCGGAGATACAGAGGATCCTGGATCTGCGCACCTTCTGCCGTGCTCTTAAGACCTTTTTATTCCACCAGGCGGGCCTGGCCTAATCTTTTCCCTCTTTTTAATTATGCAAATTTTAATCGGTTTTTAAATGATTGGGATGTTTTAATCTGTCTGGGCCAAATTGTTTAATTCGATTTTACTTTTTTTTAAATTTTGTACCTATGTATTTTTACTGTTTGGTTGTTTACCGCCCTGAGTCCTTCGGGAGCAGAGTGGTATATAAATCAAATAAAGTAAGTAAGTAAGTATAAACTACTGTATGTAAAGAACAAAGTATTTAATAAGGCTATTTCATTCATTCAGATGTTGGATGTCTTCTGCTTGTGTTCCCTTTATTTTTTTGAGCAATATATATATATATATATATATATATATATATATATATATATATATACATACATACATACATACATACGTATATATATATATATATATACACTAAGGCATTATAACAATAGTTTGTTTTGTGCATAACATTTAATGTGAATGTAGCAATATTATGTTAAACCTTGTTTAGATTATATTTCTAAATTATTTTAAGCATTGTGAATATTATATATACAAAATATATATTATATACATGACATGTGTATTATACATACACATATAGATTTGCATACATAACATATCATGTATAATATGTTATGCATATATTATGCATAAAACAAACTAGATAGCATAATGCCTTAGTTTACACAGCATATTAAGACTGTGCTTGGGTATCTATAGTCTTCTGAAACAGTTATATAACTTCATTAGTCTAGTCTAGCATGTTGTGCAAATTTGTTTTTGAATGAATAACAGATCTATGCATGTTCGTGCAGAAATGAAGTCTACTGTACTTTCATTTAACTAAATATATCCAGGATTTCAGCTTCAGAGAGAAAAGCTGCATAGTGCATTTTTTTGCCAGCAATGAAGATGAAAGTTTTAACCTTGGAATAAGCCTTACTGACATTCTGAGATTCTACTTGTAAAAGATTCACTTAAGATTTGTTCTTACATGGGCTAGAGGTATATTGTGGTGCTAAACCCTAAATTGTTCGGTTTTGGTAAAGTGCAATGTATTAACCCATCCATATTTAAAAACAACATTGTTTTGCATGAAATTGTATCTAGGTTCACACATTTTACTAAGCCAAGACTTGTTATCCAGTTTTAATTAGATTCACCTATAATGGTAAATCATAAAACATGTTTTGTGAATCACAATGGCTGTGGGGTGGGGCGGGGAGCCAGTATCTTGTTTTGTTCTACCCAAGTAATCATTCAGGTTCTATATAGTACACAGATGAGTATCTGTAGGGATGCTTCCAGTTTAGAAATTATTCAGTATAAGTTCTTAAAGGCAATAACTCGCTTTTCACATTCCACTCTTAACTCTCTCTTATTCAAATAGAATTAGCTGTATCTTCTTCAGGATGTGTGGAGTCTATGTTGTCATAGGTCCTGGCTGAAACAACTTTGGAGAACATCCTTGGTTCACTATACCTTATCAGGATTTAGTAGTTCTTAAGAAAACAAACCAATCTTAATTCAGCTCACTTTCCTGATACTGTCTAAATTCTGACAAAAATATAGCTAGTCTAAAGCAGAAGATTTAGGACCTAGATCAGTGGTGAAATCCAAATTTTTTTATTACTGGTTCTGTGGGTGTGGCTTGGTGGGTGTGGCAGGGGAAGGATACTGCAAAATCTCCATGTCTGTCCCACTCCAGTGGAAGAATACTGCAAAATCCCCATTCCCTCCCAACTCCTGGGGGAAGGATATTGCAAAATCTCCAGTCCCACCCCACTCTGGGACCAGCCAGAGGTGGTATTTGCCAGTTCTCCGAACTAGTCAAAATTTCCGATACCGGTTCTCTGAACTACTCAAAATTTCCACTACTGGTTCTCCAGAACCTGTCAGAACTTGCTGGATTTCACTCCTGACCTAGACCTTCAAAGAGAGAACCAGAATTTTCTATTTAAATTATAGCTCAAATATCACTACTGTTTGTTTCATTTATAGATTCTGCCTAAGCATCCTATGCATATCACATTGGAGGCTTTCCTCTTTGACCCAAATTGGCCAATTATCTATTAGGGTGGCAGTTGACAGATACCCTACATTCCCTATGAAAGCCATATTTGAATATGTTCATAAAAAATTGTTGCCTCTGTTTTTCACACTATGTTAGAGTGCTTGCTATATAGTCAATGGAGGCCAGAACTCGCAGTTTCAATTGTCAGAAATTTTAACTGTTCTTCTGAGCAGGAAATACTCTTTTCCTCCTGCAAGATCAAGCCTCAACTGTTTCCCAAATTTATAATAGGTAGTTATGGCTTATAGAATCAACCTGATGATTTTTTGCATTGTTTCAGGCTTTCCTATACAAGTTTATATTTAATATCTGATATATTTGATATCTGATATACTATTTTTATATTTGATATCTGATATACTATTTACTGTTATACTTTTAAAATTTTAAAGTTTTGGACTGTAAAGAAATAAAAAAAAACTTGAATTGCATTTCATTATCTAGATCAGGAGTGTCAAACTTGATTTAATTGAGGGCCGCATCAGGGTTGTGTTTGACCTTGGGGGGGCTGTGGCCAGGGTGGGCGTGGCCAGCTCGATGTCACTTGTCAAGGCTTCATTTTCGGCCCCGATGGCCTCTTGCAGCCCTCTGCCAATGAAAATGGAGCCCGGAAGGGCTGTGCACAGCCCTCCCAAGCTCTGTTTTCGCTGACAGAGGCACTGCAGGCTGGTCGTTTGTTGTTTCAGGGCGGCTCCGCAGGCCAGATCTAAGCATAGTTGAGTTTGATACCCCTGATCTAGATCGTAGTGTTTAGGCCTATTGTAACTGCCCTGCAATAAGCTGGATAAACACTTGAAGTTGGCATAGATTTTATCCATCTTAATCCTTTTGCTACTATCAGGTAGTCATTTGGATTTTTGTAGCATTGATATAGTAAATATAATTATGTTTATCTTGAAGCTACATTATAAAGAAGCAGAAAAATATATCTGAATGCAAAACTAACTCTGAGCTGAGAGAAGAAATTTTTTTGACAGTAAGACTCTGGAGTAAATGTGAAAGGAAAAAGGTCTAATGCATGCAGGCATCTAAAAATGGTATGATGCACTGACCCTTGTTATCAGTGCATTCTTTTCAGGAAACAGATATCCTGCTCTGGGCTTCACTTGTGGACACACGAGCTAAAATATCTTAGAATACTTCTATAGTGAGGCCTATGTGATAGAGGTGGATAATTTAGTGAACTTGTTATAGCACCACCCTAACCCTAACCTTATGGCACTGTTGGAAGAAACATCCTTCTAGGTTCTGCTCCAAGTGGGGAAACAGATACTGGAAACATGGAGACTGCTTGGAAAGATGGTTTAATGGTGGACAGGATCACATGGTTTGAGTTCCTGAACAGAAAAGGGCAGATACAGCGAGTTTTTCAGGTTTTATGCTCTCTCTGGCTTTGAACTTCCTGGGGCCCAGAAACAGTACTCTGATTGGTTGTCAGACTCCCAGGGGGTGGGGGGTCTTAGCTAGCCTTGCTGGCTGATGGTCACATGTGCTTCCCAGGTCACATGTGGTGAGTTTCTGCTGATATTGTGTAGAGGGCTAATCCTATCTTTGTTGGATCTTTGGCAATTGCTACTATGGCTCTGCCTGAAGGAAGTAGATCTTTGTTATGTAGAATAGACTGGCCCAGGCCTTAATGGCCCATTGACAAAGGGTGGAGGCAGGAAGATGGGAGCTGCTTGAAAATATGCTTCTCCATTTCTCATCCAGGGAAATATAATATTCTGCCTTTTTTCATATTTCCTAAAATATTTCACTCTTCCAGGAAAGGGGTGGGTGGTAACTTCCTACAATCCCTACTTTTTTTTTTCCAAAACGTGAGTTTTGAAACAAGTTCTTGGCAAAAGATTAAAATTGATCACATCAGGGAGGCTTGATGGGTGCTTTTAATTGTTCTAATGCAAAGGGGAAGGCATTGATAGAGGCAACAGAAAAGGATTCCTTCAGTGGCTCTTGAAAGCTTTCAACCATGAAGGTCTAGCAGCCAGGAGAAAAGTTCTGGTAAGAATTTTACAGTATCCAATTTTCCATGCCAATTAATTTCAGACTTCAGATATTACTTTTTGTGAGCTTCCAGTCAGATTTCAAGCAAGCACATATCCCAAAATTTTTCACAGCCATGGTTTTCCTTTAAATTACAGGCTGCCCATTTCATGGGTTGATTACTAAACCTGCCCTAGCTCTTACTTTAGTGCATCCAGGATTTGTGAGTCCAAATTGAGGTTAGCCAGTGTACAATATCCAGGCTTTTTTGTGTGTGTGTGTGTGTTACACACAATGAGCCCTGGGACTTCTACTCATGAGACCTTCAGCACAACATATCATACTTTACTGGGCAACTGGGCAGCATCATTTGTAAGTCACAGTCAGGGCTTGGGTTTTGGATATCACTTTTCTGCTATCTCTTCAAGTGAGGGAATTGCCTGAGGGGGATTGTCCTCTCCCCCATGGAATTAGCAGGGAGATATGACTCCTTGGGCTTTTAGTGCCACAAAGCAAAAATCAACCTAGGAGAAGCTTTGTGTGGAGGTAAGTGAAGGGAATAGTTTCAGTCTAATTCTGAATGGTCTGTCTCTCTGTGTGTGCGTGTGTATGCAGCTACTCTTATAATACAGGCAATACAAACATTTTGGACATATTTCTCCTCCTTTGTGCAGGGCTGAAAGACATTAGAACAGGATCCCCTCCCCTCTTTTGTGGGTAATCTTCCCAGGAAAGGCAATGTAACAGGATTAGAGATGGGGGGGAGGTGTAGATAGCTTGCAAGCAGAGTTTGAAAAGAAACAACACAACAGTATTGCAGTTACTAAACAGATAATGCAGTTTCAACAAAATGGAGACACAACAGATAAGAAAAAACTGGATTCACATACTTCAGAAAAGAGATGAACAGGTAAACTATTTAAACACATACAATAAATGCAAGACTGATTTTTTTTCTTTTAAATGAATTTAAAACGTTTCCTCATAAACTTGAGTTGTTACTTTAAGATACAGAGAGGGAGGAGAAAAAAATAGAAGTGAAATGAAAAGCTCTCTTTAATCTGTATTTGTTGGCCAGACAAATACAGGACAAAGGCTCTTTCTTTCTTTTTTCTCTCTCTGCCCCATTTTCTTTGCTTCAACCTTTTTTTTTCTTTTCTAACAATTTAAAATTCTTGTCTCTAGAGATAAGATACATTTTACAGTTATAATTACCTCGAGGGTGCACAAAGACTTAGACACACACACATAAAACAAGGAAGACAAAGAGAAGAAAACAGAACTCTGAGATTTCACACACACTGATCATTCCCGCCATAAATCTCAGTTAAATTAAGGAAGGCACAAATCTTAAACATACCACGTGGTTGCATAGAAGACAGAGAGACAAACAAACAAACAAAAAAAACAAACAAACAAAAAAAACCAAAAAACCAACATTCCTATTTATATATTTCCCTTTTCTTTTAAGTACCTTTATTTAGCCAAATTTGTCTCCCGGTGTTATCTCTTAGCAAAGCCCATTTTTGACACAATTTTCCTAATTTCCTTTTATCCATGCCCCTCAATATGGGCACCCGCCTGGCATCCCAGGCCACGAGCACTTCATCTACCGGGGTTCCTGCCACCCGCGAACTATCGCTACCCATGACCCTTTCCTTTTCTCCGGAAGGATCACTTTGACTTAGCCGGGTGGCACGCTCTCAGTTTTCAGAGGAAAAAGCTCTGGGAAGGACTTCAATTCCCTTGCAAAGTATGGGCCCCTTCCTCCAGGGAATCACCACAACTTTTCGGATCCAAAAAGGGGATCCGCGAGGACCTGCTGAACCCCTGCAGCCAGGTGTGGGCACCTCCTCTTACACACACACACTCGCCCCGTGTCTGGGCTGGACAAAACTGGGATTCCTTTCTACATTTTATTACCCCCCTTTCACACGCTTGGCTTTCGCTCGGCTTCCATTCCTTTTAAACACAATTTCCACGTTTGGCAACCCCCCCTTGCTTTCTCTATCCTACCGGTCATGGCTCGGTGGAGCTAGCAGTAGGCAGAGGTGCAGCTAGAGGTCACTCAAAGAGGTGAAATCGGACTGTTTTCCAAATGGAATCCCATACACACACTTCCTCCTTCCCTAACAGAAGGTCCTGTGCTCTGGCAAAACTCCCATGCTCTCCAGACTGTTAGTCTTTCTGCGGTTAGGAAATGCACAGAGGAAGCAAGATCCAGCTGTACTTGGGAGAAGGGCCTTCACTCACACACATGCAGGCATACACACATTTCCCATGCTTTTTTCCCATGCTTTAAATTAAAATTTAGAGGTACTCACCTTCTTTCCAAGCAGCCTTTGAGCTCAAACTCAAAACCCCTTTAAAACCTAGTTCCAAATGGCCAAGGTCCACGAAAACATACCCACAGACTCAATGGGTCTGCTGCTAGCAAGGGAGGCTTACCTGGGCTTGGTCCATTGGTTAGGTTAGCTTGAAGTCCCACTGGCTCGCCAATTGTTGGAAGAAACATCCTTCTAGGTTCTGCTCCAAGTGTGGAAACAGACACTGGAAACATGGAGACTGCTTGGAAAGATGGTTTAATGGTGGACAGGATCACATGGCTTGAGTTCTGAACAGAAAAGGGCAGATACAGCGAGTTTTTCAGGTTTTATGCTCTCTCTGGCTTTGAACTTCCTGGGGCCCAGAAACAGTACTCTGATTGGTTGTCAGACTCCCAGGGGGTGGGGGGTCTTAGCTAGCTTTGCTGGCTGATGGTCACATGTGCTTCCCAGGTCACATGTGGTGAGTTTCTGCTGATATTGTGTAGAGGGCTAATCCTATCTTTGTTGGATCTTTGGCAATTGCTACTATGGCTCTGCCTGAAGGAGGTAGATCTTTGTTACGTAGAATAGACTGGCCCAGGCCTTAATGGCCCATTGACAAAGTGTGGGGGCAGGAAGATGGGAGCTGCTTGAAAATATGCTTCTCCATTTCTGATCCAGGGAAATATAATATTCTGCCTTTTTTCATATTTCCTAAAATATTTCACTCTTCCAGGAAAGGGGTGGGTGCTAACTTCCTACAGCACCATTAAAGCTTGTAAATTGTACTCTACCAACAGTCTGGATCTTTCGGGTAGGAATGACTGAATTTTGATGTGAAGCTCTACATGTCAGGAATTTGTTTAATTCCTAGAGAAGCTTTAGCTTTTGTGGTTGGCTGGGATCTCCTTTTTCAAAAAGTCATATCTGGAGCATGTATGGCATCTACTTATAAAATGCTCATGTGAAGAAGAAGAGGGGCTCTCACAGAGTTAAAATTTTTTCCATGATATAAACATAAACCTTGCATGCTATAGTGCTTGTCTTGGACAGATGAAATAATCTTACTGGATTCCAGCTTCATGGATTCAGCTTCTGAAATCTGTATTTGCTTTGACTCCTGCCATCTTCGTTGGGTACTTTGTAAGGGGCCTATATCTTGTGTTTCCATCAAAACTGCTGTCATAATTTGTCACTGTGGAGTTAACTGGTTCACCTTGGCTACCAAGGCATTGGTATCTGGGTTGACAATCAACAGAATTACCGGAACATCAGTAGCTGTTGAGTTAACTATGATCTCCTCCCATACTGATGGAATTGAGCAATCAAGCTATTGGGCTGTCCAATTCAAAACTCTTGATATATCTCAATTTAGCTAGGCTCATAGGTTAGATTATTGCTTCTTCATATATAAAAATCCATATGAGAGGAGAACCTTCCTTCTTTTTGATTGGCTCCTCAGTGTTTGATTCTACAGACTCAACTCCTGGATGAATTAAGTTCCTTAACATTTTCAGTGTCTGAACCTTTTGAAATGGACTTCCTCTACATTCACTACAATTATGGAAGAAGTACAGACGATCCTTTCTTAGCAACTACTGGTTCAGTGACCAATCAAAATTATGCCAGTGATGATCAAGGACACTTATAAGTAGTCCTCAGTGTTGTGGCTATCACTTGTCCCCGAGTCACATGATTTGCATTTGGACTTGTACAGTTGTGATGGCGTCAGTATCCTGTGATTCTGTAATGCAATTTTCGATGTTCCCTGCTGACTTCTGACAAGCAAAGTCAGTGGAGAAGCTTGTAGGGACTCATAAGTCACAGTCCTGTGATGTCACATTTAACAACTGCTCACAGTTTGCTTAATGATCACAACCAGAAATGATCATAAGTCAGCTTGGTCATGTGGTTTTTAACTTTACCACATAGTAACAGACTTGCTAGTCCCAATTATGATCATTAACTGAGGACTCCCTGTCATACAGAGAGAATGAATGAGATCCACAGTGCAAAAATAAAATACATAAAGGAAGTAAATGGTCTGAGAGAAAGGGAAAGACTGAGAAAATTGTGTTTGTATAAAGTTGGTGAGTCAAAATGGGGCAGGTGAGATGTTTAAAGAATAAAATGCACTGTATAAATCAGTTGAAGGACCATATAGTAAAGTGTGACCCTAGAGTTTGGAGAGTCCAGGCCATCAAGCATATGATGCATCTTAAAAGATTCCTGTTATAAGCTAAACCTATGTGAAACGTTTTCTCCCAAAAGCCTAGCATTTATATCTATAGTAGTACTCCTGTATCAAGTGCTTTCCTTTTTCTGTGTAACAATTACATTTATTTCTCTAAATTATCTTGCTACTGGCATAATTCAAATTGTCTTCTTGCTTTAGCTTTCCTCTTTCTTCTTCCAGGTGAATGATTATGACATGGTGTCATCTTGATCTTCTATAGAAAAGAGAAGAGAGTCACATTAGAATTCATAAACTAAGGAATCTTACAATAATCTGATTGGGAGCAAGGCTTATTTTATTTTTACTCTGTTCATCTTGTCTTTGGAAAAGCTTTGTGAAAGTTAAATAAAGACTCACAATTTCTTTAGGTAGTCAGAGAAAAAAATGTGTTACAATAGATAAGTTTTTTTTTTTTTGGTCAGGTAATTTTTTTCACCCATTATATATCATTTCTTTTTAAATAGTCCCTGGATTATTCCAAAATAATATTTAAAAAAAATAAAGGATTTGAAGCAGCTGGAGAAGTGGTGGAGTTTTCAGCATGGAAGGGAAGGATTGGCTTTTAGAGTTAAGCTAGTTGAGCAATGAGAACTTTTTAAGGACTTTAAAAAACAAATGGTAACTAGGGAAGGCTGAGGTTAAGAGTGCATTTTATGACATACAAAGAAGATTTATATAAAGGCATTATTTACTTTTTTAAAAAAATTACATTTTTTTTGGATAAATATCTTGCCTATATATTTTGATATTAAGAATTATTGAGCCTTCAGCTTGACACTTCCCAGAGGCATCTGATGGGTTACCATCAAACAGATCGTTGGATTAGATAGGCCTTGGGCATGAACCAAGGCTGATTTTATGTTAAGAATCTAAAAATGCCCATTAATCTGTAATAGTTTTTATCACAAAATCCTAGTGGGCATAAATCTCTGAAAACCTTAATTTATTGAGTTTATAAAGTGATCTTATTTATTTAGAAAAGTTCAAGGTCTTCAGCAATAGCTCTCAGTTTGGATCCAGGTACAATCAAATAGTAAGTTAAATCTGGGTTTAGTGGAATTTGATGCCACAGACAAGTTTTTCATTCAGACAGTAACATGAAATAACTGGTAAGCAGGGAATTATTATTATTTAGGGAAGCAGTCTGGCTGCTGGCTGCTGCTTCAACTAAAAGATGAGCATGCTCCCATGCAAGATTTGCATTTGATAAGGCTGCAGGTGTAGATGGTGTAGCTGGAGAAATGTTAACACATGGATGCATTGTGCATATGGAGAGGATGTGTGTCTTGTTTAACATTAGATCTCCATGGAGACTACAACTGAGCATAATGGTTGGAATAATGTTATTATTATTATTCTGTACAAAGTGAAGGGTGGGAAGAAACAACTGGCAGGGATATTCTGTAAGCTCAGAACAAAACACAATTCTCATTTGTGGCAGAATTTTCCAAGTCAGGATTTGTTTTCATTGTCAGAAAAATTATAATTAATTTTGCATGCAAATACTGAAGTTTGGAGACAGCATAATCTCTTTTGAAACTTAATCATCTCAAAAAGTCTCTACTCTTTAGCAAAGCCAAATTCTCTTCAACCTTCTTCAGGTCTCTGCATCTGTTTCCCCTTGGGCAGACAGAGGACAGTTAAATCTTTACTTAGAGTGCTTTGATTCTTCAAATACAGAAAACAACAACATATGTGTTTGTCTTGATGTTTTAGATTGGTACCAGAGGATGTGGGAATGGATATCCTTAATGAGGCCATGCTAGATTCTACTGCAATAGAGATGAGACCTGGTGAGTGTACATTTTAATTGGCTTCTTAAAAGTTTCATTCTCTCCTGGGGCATTTAATTATTCACTGAGTGAACTATTTCTGTACTGTGACTGATAATATTTATTTATTTGGGATAAAAATGGTTTAATTTTGATATTTAATTAATTCCATGGTTCCCTTGATCATCATTTGCAGTTCTCATCCACTTTCTACGCTGCTTAATTTCATTAGGCTGCAAATGAACTTCCTGCATATGATAATTAGCTACACTGCAGTTTCTTCACTTCAGCCTGTACAGATTTAGCTTCTATTTACCAGTGAAAACAACACAATTAAAATCGCTGCCTAAGGTGTCATCAGTTAGAAAAGAAGTCTTTGACATATTAGATTATTCCTCAGCCATTGCATTATATCCAAGACCAGGAAGATATAAATGGCAACTGCCTAGGATTTGAGTAATCATGTTTCAGGAAAAGTATACCATTAGAACCAGGAAAGGGGGATTTTACAGTTGTGTATAAAATCTTCATATTTGTTCTGTTAATTAGAGGGGAACTGATGCCTTATCAGAAGTAACAAAAATAGACATAGGTTGGCTGGCAACAGCATTCTGCTCCAATTGAAATGTTATCCTTACGTGAATTGTAAATACAGTATCTTCTGTATCTGCTATTAAATATTGGGTCCAGGTCTTCATAAGAATGCTTTGCGATAATGAAGGTTGCAGTGAAGCAGCCCATGCATTTCTAAGGATGAAGTGGCTGTGTTACTTCACTTTGGTCCTTCATTGCTTCCACTGGTCCTTGCTGTAGCTGATGGGGACTTCAAGACAAATACCTGTCAAGGGAGATGTAGCAGTGAGAAGCACCTAATTGAAACATACATTGCCTTTTTGTGCTAACAAAAAGAATTTTGTTCCTCTTCTCTCTGAAATGGGCTCATCCATCAGAACAAATGGTGTAATTTATCCTGATAATGGGGAGAAGATCCTTGTCAAGGGTAGCTCAGGTTGGTACCTCATTCCTTCCATATCACGAAGCTCTTCATCCAGGTCCAGGCCCACTTCACCTAGGCCTATTTCTTGTTTTCTGGAGTCACATACAACTATGAGACAGGTTGAGTAATTTTTCAAAAGTCGAATTAATTTAAATGTTATTTGGAATAATAGTTTTAACCTAAAACAGAGATTCTTCTCTTTTTGTGCTTATTCAGAACCTCCCAATTCGCTAGACCTTAATGGCTCTCATCCTAGAAGAATAAAGCTCACTGCTCCAAATATCAATCTCTCTTTGGACCAGAGTGAAGGATCTGTCCTTTCTGATGATAACTTGGACACTCCAGATGAAATTGATATTAATGTAGATGATCTGGACACGCCAGACGAAGCAGATTCTTTAGAATATGCTGGACATGGTAATGAGTTTAGTTTGGTAAAAGTGAATTTGCAGTGATTACCTGTGTGTCTTCATTGGGGGCAGGGTTGAACACTTTGGCATGAAATTTTACAATTTTCTCTGTCAGCTCATGAAGACAGATATGCAGTATAAGAATGAACAGCTCTAAAGAAAAGCAGAACACACTAATATGTGTGTATGTGTGTGTGTAATATAGATTGTTATCAAATTGTATAACCAGCTGTTGGTTATTTTCATACAATAGTTTTGAAATATTAAATGGTATATCTGTTTAATTGGATAGCAAGAAAAATTGTAATATTAAGAATAATAGTATTTCTAGTTGAGTTATTTTTAAAAATTCCAGATGCAAGTATAAACTTTAGAGGATACATTCTGGTATATAGCTATGATACTTATATAGTATCTAACTCCAATCCTAAAATGTAATATGTGTTTTGTTTTAGAACTATGGATTTCTCTCTTTTTCCATCATGCCAAAGGAATCTAAATACCATTTTATACATCTCATTTCTTCATAATTATTTGGCTATCCAATGATTTTTTCACAGATTACATTGTTCCTACAAATAATCCAACATTGAATTGAATAATGTCATTCAATGAATTGTACAATTGATTTCAGAGTTAAAGTCAGAAATTCAGTTTTGTTACTGGATGAAACAGGCTTTTCTTATATTAAAGCTGAGGTGGTGCAGTGGTTAGAGTGCAGTACTGCAGGCTACTTTAGCTGACTGCTAGCTGCAGTTTGGCAGTTCAAATCTCACTGGCTCAAGGTTGACTCAGCCTTCCATCCTTCCAAAGTCAGTAAAATGAGGACCCAGATTGTTGTGAGCAATCTGACTGACTCTGTAAACTGCTTAGAGAGGACTGTAAAAGCACTATGAAGCGGTATATAAGTCTAAGTGCTATTGCTATTGCTAAAGACTGTTTATTTAAATCCTTTATTCTTGTATTTTCAGAAGAGCAACCAGCCATTAAAGAACCTTCTCAAGAAGAATCTGAATCCATCCCAGAATATACTGCTGAAGAGGAACGGGAAGACAACAGGTTATGGAGAACTGTTGTTATTGGAGACCAGGAGCAGAGGATTGATATGAAAGCAATTGAACCTTTTAAAAAGGTTATTTCTCATGGAGGTACAGAAAAAAAATCTGTTTTATTAATTATACTAGTATAGAGTAATTAGAAAACATTTGAAAATATCCTAATTGTAAATGGTCTTCCACATCTGACATAAATTTAGAATATGTTTCCTTTGAATAATTCAAAACTGAATTTGTGAATTATTGAATTAATTCCTTCGCTACTGAAAACTCTGTAATGTATCTATAACAACAGAATACTTTTGATGTGAAATATGTGAGTTGATGAGTCATTAAATCATTTTATTCTGGGCATGATATGCTCCAGTTTCCAGATCTCTGATTCACACTTCCAAAGGAAAGACAGAGCTTTAAAAAGGAAAAAATGAGAGAAGAAAGCACAATATATTCAGTGTTCATGGTACAACTGCAGACCTGTATGTTACAGGAACATTTCATCTTATTGAATGTTTGCTTTGAACTTAATATGTGGTGTGAAACCAGCTATGGTTTGTATACCATAGTTTATGGTGGAATGTAAACACCCATAGCAGCATATGCCCCCTGAAAGCTACAGTACTGGGACAGCTTCAGAATCTCTGGAAGCTGCCTCCAAAGGAGAAGTAATTAAAATAATGAGAATAGTGTATTGATTTTATTTAATTAATTTGTTTTTAATTAAACCCAGCTCAGCTCCAATGTACCAATCATAATCTTCAGTTAGAAAAGCTGGCTATCATTGCTCTACAGCTTAGTATGATGTGTGAATCCATGTGTGTCATTGTGGTTTGTTCAACAATTCATGGTTAAAAAAGAATATGGTTTAATACAATGTGCAATCACAAGCACAGCCAGATTTACTGAGGCTATTATAAGGTATGGTTTAAAGATGTCTATTACTGCAAGTTTCTCCCTACATGTCATTTAAACCAGTATGTTGTGACCAGGCGTGGGTGTGCTGAGACTAAGATTTTGTATTTATTTTGTAGCAAAACACATGTCTTGAAAGAGAAAAGTTATTTCTTTTTCAGTGCTTAACTGCTGCAATTTAGGCCTGACATGGGATGTGTAGCAGTGGTTTATATCAGCAGTATCTCTATGCGAGCCTGCTAAGTGTTTCATCCATGTTTAGGCAATTCTTGTGGATTGCCTGATGAGTGAACAGGCCTATGGATCTGGGTAGGGTCCTGTAGGTATGCAGAACTGTATGAGTTCAAGCTTTTCAGGACTAGCAGCATCTGTTCTTTCCATTTTTTTTTTCATTTACTCTACTTACTTATTAGAGTCTGTAATTTCTAGAATTATTTTGAATTGAGACTTTCATAACAGACGTAGCTATCAATTCTCCAAATGAGAAACCGCACCTGGGAAATTCTTACATCAAATAGGAGGATATCATGAGACATTCAGGTTTGGAAGTAGCCTTGTCTATGGTCCAATGTTGTGGAATACTTTGCATTGAGATTCCCAGGTTGCTTTTCTCATTAAAATGTTACCAAATATGCCACTATGCTATTGGTTTGCTTCCCAACTTGCTTTAGTGTATTTGATACTTATACCCCCTGGCCCTGAATTATGCAACAGGTAATAGGGGGCTTCAATTGCTTATGAAACCTGCCAATTCTATTGTGTTAAGAACTGTTTGTGAGACATATATTTTTGACTCCACAGGATACTATGGTGATGGCTTGAATGCCATCATTGTATTTGCTGCATGTTTTCTACCGGATAACAATCAAATGGATTATACTTATGTCATGGAAAACCTTTTCCTGTGAGTGTGGAAATATAGTAGTAAAACTCTTTCATATGGTAAAATAGATGATTTTCATTAAGAGATAAATGCAGAGTTAAAATGAGTTCCTTTGTTGCTTCGTTCTTTTGAGGGAAACAGAAATTTGGTTTGTATAAATAAAATAAAATGAAATAAAATAAAATATACTACAAGGCAATGGTGAAATCTGAATTGGTTTGCCACCAGTTTGCTGGCCGCGCACGCACAGCATGCGCCAAAAGCACGCTGTGCATGCATATGCAGTGTGCGCCAAAAGTATGTTGTGCGCGCATGCGCAACACGTGCGGAAATAGAAGACTTCACTAGGTAAGTAGAACAGCAAGGGGAAGGGAACAGCTGTGCTGCGCAATTTCGCTTTGCTAGAAAGCAGGATTTCCTGCTTTCTAGCCAATATAAACTGTGCGGCACAGCTGATCTTTGGAAATACCGGTTCGGATGAACCGGTAGCTTTTTTAAACTACCAGTTCGACTGAATTGGTAGCTTTTTTTTTTTTACTACTGGTTTGCCCAAACCGGTAGTTTTTATCACTACCGATTTGCCGAAACCGGGGTGAACTGGTAGCGTTTCACCCCTGCTACAATGGAAAGAAGCCATAGGGAAGTGATTCCTGTTTTGCCATAGTCAAGCCTTGCATAGTTAAGCCTGAATTGAGCCTTGATATTTAAAGAAAGTTTTTCTTGAACTGCCCCTAACCTTCCTATGTAATTCCATAATACAGATAGCCCTCTGCTTACCACAATTGAGCTCAAAATTTATGTTGGTAAGTGGTACTTTTTGCCCCATTTTACGACCTTTCTTGCCATTAAGTGAATCACTGTTGTTGTTAAATTAGTAACACAATTGTTAAATGAATTCCCCATTGACTTTGCTTGTCGGAAGGTCACAAAAGGTGGGACATTGCAGCAGTCAGAAATATTAACCAGTTGCTGTGATCTGAATTTTGATCGCGTGACCATGGAAATGTTGCAGGGATTGTAAATCTGATAAATGGTCATAGGTTTTTTCAGTGCTGTTGTGACTTTGAACAATCACTAAACAAATGGTAATAAGTTGAGGACTACCTATAAAACTATAATTTCTCATTGTTGGAAAGCCACATAGGTCAGGAGTTCTGTCTAAATTTCCAGACTATATTCTTGCTTTGAATCCTGTCCCTGAAATGCTTCTAAATTGTCTGCCAGTGGAGTGAGTGCAATCATTTACTTATACTGCAGTTTTCATGCCCTGAAGAGTAAAATTAGCATGGGCTTCTTATTTAAATATTTCACATTCCCAAAGGAGGGACAGTATGACCTGTACTATGTAGGTTACTTAGCGTATGGGTGGAATTACACTTTTAATAAAGAACTCCCTCAACTGCCAATTTTGTTTCTGGAAATTATGTATTTGCTTAAGTGCTAAAACATAGGGCAGTGTTTCTCAGCCTTAACAACTTTAAGATGTGTGAGCTTCAACTCCCAGAATTCCCCAGCCAGTTGAAGTCCACATATCTTAAAGTTAATATTTAAAAGTTCCTAAGGTTAAAAAATACTGGCATAGGTTCTTAAAAGGAAAAAAAAATGCTTGTGAAAATATTATTTGTCCCCACTTCTTTTTCTTTTCCTTCTTTTTGTTGAGATATGTAATAAGTACTTTGGAGCTCATGGTTGCTGAAGACTATATGATTGTTTACTTAAATGGAGCAACCCCAAGGAGAAGAATGCCAGGACTTGGATGGATGAAAAGATGCTACCAGATGATTGACAGGCGGTTTGTGGATCACTTATATTTTCTAATTATTATTTTTCTTAGTCTATTTACTATTTTAAATCCTCTTACCCCATTCTTTTTAAATGCAAGCTGTTGCTTGTGAGTATCACTGAAGATTAAGAATACATTTAAGAAAGCATGCCAAAAATGTGTGAATCAGTGTGTGATAGTGCTATACTTGTGGAACATGTGACTGTCATTTTCTCAACCAATGTGTTTCATACATTAACAGAGGGATACAATCAAGATCAAGTGAGAAACTAACTCTAATCTCTATAAAGCCTTAGTAAAATCACACCTAGAATACTGCATCCAGTTTTGGTCACTACACTATAAAAAGAATGTTGAGACTCTAGAAAGAGTGCAGAGAAGAGCAACCAAGATGATTAGGGGACTGGAGACTAAAACATACGATGAATGGTTGCAGGAACTGGGCATGGCTAGTCTACTGAAGAGAAGGACCAGGGGAGACAGGATAGCA
Source organism: Arizona elegans (assembly GCA_022577455.1). NCBI lineage: Eukaryota > Metazoa > Chordata > Lepidosauria > Squamata > Colubridae > Arizona > Arizona elegans. The sequence continues at coordinate 30,445,508 of JAKOOJ010000008.1, read as the reverse complement.
GTGTTCTAATATTTGAGGGGCTGCCACAGAGAGGAAGGGGACAAGCTATTTTCCAAAGCACTTGAAGGCCAGACAAAGAATGATGGATGGAAAGTGAACAAGGAGAGATTCAAGGAATAAGGAGAAGTTTTCTGACAGTGAGAGCAATCAATCAATGGAACAGCTTGCCTTCAGAAGTTGTGGGAGCTTCATCACTGGAAGCTTTCAAGAAGAGACTGGACTGTCATCTGTCAGAAATGGTATAGGGTCTCCAAGGTCTTTTCCAACTCTTTTAATCTGTAATATTTCCTTTTAAATGCAGATTAAGGAAGAATTTGAAATCATTCATCATAGTTCACCCTTCTTGGTTTATAAGAACAATTCTAGCTGTCACACGGCCATTTATAAGGTCAGACGTTATCACTTTCGGACTTTCTAAAATGCTGAGTTTTTACATGATCAGGAAATGCTTTGATTGTGAGATAAGCAATTGGGGAAGTAAAGAAACAGCTTCTGATTCAGCTTTGTGTTGATAAGGCTCTTTAAAATGATCAATATATTTGTTTAATTTTACCATGAGTAACATTAATAAAAAATAAATTTATCATTCACTTATAATAATTACATTTTAACTTATAGCATATAACTATATATGGCATGATCACAGAATAATTTATGCAGTATTTAATAGGTTGGTGCAGGCAAAACAAGTGCTTGTTCTTTTTCTATACAAACTAAGAGATAAGAAGACTCTGCCTAGGTCTCACCTAACAAATTAAGTAGGCTATCTTGGATGAGGTTCGTATAAATTACTGTGATATTTGAAGACAGTACAGGTAGTCCTCGACTTATGGACACAAAAGAGATCAGAATTTATATTGCTAAACAAGGCAGTTGTTAGATGGATCACACCTGATTTTATGACCTTTTTGTCATAGTTGTTAAGCAAATCGTGCAGTTGTTAAACAAATCCAGTTTCCCCCATTGACTTTGCTTGTTGGAAGCTGGCTGGGAAAATTGCAGATGGCAATCACATGATGCTAGTACACTGCAGCCATTGTAAATAATGCTGGTTGTCAGATGCCCAAATTTTGATCACGTTGGGATGCTGCAATTGTTGTAAATGTGAGGACCAGTCGTAAGTGACTTTTTCAGTGCCTTTCAGTAATTTTGAAAGGTCACTAAAGATCATTCCTACCCTAGCCTGCAATTTAGCAGCTCATTAATTAACATGGAGATGAATTTTATATTTTATTTTATATATTGCTTAACCAGTGAATTGTGCTTTTTGTGTTTCAGTTCAAAATTCAGTAATAAGATACAATACGTCAACACTTTGGCAGACCTTAATGAACTAATTCCAATGGAATATGTAAATGTCCCAGAAAGTATTGTCAAGTAAGTGAAGAGCGTTTGGAGAATAATAATGAGATAAGTTACTACTATAAAACAAAAGGATTGCTATTTTTAAGGAAAGTTAATTTTATCTAAATAATACATAATATTTACAAAGTACTCAACATTGTGATTAAAACTGAACAGCACTAGAAATAATTGTTTATGCTGTTTACTTGATTAAAATTTAAAAACACAATTATATTATAATATGGTTCCTTGTTATATAAAGAAAGCCAAGCCAAGAAAACAAAAGAGGAATGGTTAAGAAATAAGAATAAATTTAACCTATAGAAGAGGTGATTGAGGTGATAAAGCACTCTTCAAATATCTGAAGGTTGAATCAGTGATCTTATTCTCAATTACCTCAAAGAGATGGGGCAAGACCAATTAGTTAAAACTATAAGGAAGAAAATTCAGGCTAGAAGTTGGGAGAAACTCATGACAGCCTCAGTTGTTAACCAAGTAACAGGTTGCCACATGAAGTGGTGAATTCTCTTTTACTGGAAGTTTCCAAACAGAGGCTGGCTACTTGTTTATCAGGATGCTGTCGTAGATCCTGCACTAAGCAGCATTAGATGGCCTCTTCGTTATCTGTCAATTCTATGAGTCTGTGAAAGATCCAAGTATCTATTCCAATGTGTTATTGCCTCACTAATTTATTCATACCATCTGTTTGGGATAAAAAATCAATAGTTTTCAAAATATTTTTGAGAATTGCATGAGACATTGTAGAATGGGAATATATTTTATTCACTGAAAGTGAAGATTAAATTCTCAAAGTGTTCATGTTCATGAGCACTGATGTTTTGGGGACACATCAGTGTTTCTGATTTGGGGACTCTATGTTTTATAAATTATTCTCCTGTTCAAAACTTTCAGGAATTGCTAAAGATGATAGGATATTAGTTCAATGCAGCTGGACAGTGCCAAGAGGGGGAAAATCCAGAACATTTAATGGTTTTACCAGTTCTCTCACTGCGCATAGTAGTTCTCAGTGTGAACATGCCAACCCACTAATAACAAAGCGAGTCTGGAGCCCATTGAATAAGGGCCAAAGGATCAAACTATGCATAAAGAAATAGACATTGTAGCTTAAATTTGCATTGACATGAGATGCATATACAAGAGCCTCAGTGCTGAGACTGCACTTCAACTTGACATTGGGAATAGTTCCTTGTGATGTGAAGGTGATACTGGTGATACATGTCTGCATATTACTTGACCTTGTGTATGTTTGTCCTTCACCCATTTTTATCTTGAAAGGTATGACGAAGAGCGATCCATTCAGAGAAGAGTAAGGTAAAACCCTTGCTCTGCTGCAGCCTGTGCTGATGTTTTTAAATTACTGAGGATATCTGAGGCAGTAGAGGATTTCAGCAGCTGACATTTAAAAAGATCCCATAGCTCTCTGTAATGAATGTCACGCATGAACTATTGAGATCATTTATAAATTTTCTTAATTTGGCCTGTTCTGGAATTAACTTCAATCACTTTGTCAGCTTTGCACAGCATGCATGCTGCAAACTCCTGCTAGTTTTACAAGATCTGCCTACACATGGACTAGACACACACACACACACACACACACACACACACACAAACACAGATGAAATCAGTAACACATTAGAAAAAAATACTTTGTTGGTGCATAATTTCAAAAGCATGTTCCTTGCTTGATTGACACTCTGCTTTTCCCTGCTTTTATTTTATGTTCTGCTTGCTTCTTCTCCTTCACCAATAACCTTTACTCATGCAGACTGGATGAAGAGCTCAGGGAGGCATCAGCAAAGTAAGACAGAATTCTGATAATAAACTATATTCCTTTTTCATTCTTAAAAAGGATTAACTATTAAGAAAATTCATGTTAATCCTGTACAGGACTACACAGAAGTGTCATTAAGAATAGTGAATATTACTGCTACATAATATTACGTAGGAGTAATATTCACTATTCTCAGTGGGACTTCTGTAGAGTGGCCTGGGGGATTGTGGGAATTGTACTTCAGCAGCATCCTAGTTCAGTCTAATTATAACTGCTAGGTTAAATGTTATTTTTAGGACATGGTGCACAATTGATAATCCCTAAGGCTTTGAGGGACGTGGTGGCTCTGTGGCTAAGACACTGAACTTGTCAGTCAGAAGGTCAGCAGTTCAGCTGTTTGAATCCCTAGTGCTGCATAACGGGGTGAGCTCCTGTTACTTGTCCCAGCTTCTGCCAACCTAGCAGTTCGAAAGCATGTAAAAAATGGAAGTAGAAAAATAGGGAGAACTTTGGTGGGAACGTAACAGTGCTCAGTGTACCTTCACCATTTAGTCATGCCAGCCACATGATCACGGAGATGTTTTCGGACAGTGCTGGCTCCTCGGCTTAGAAACGGAGATGAGCACCGCCCCTAGAGCTGGAAACAACTAGCACGCATGTAGGGAATCTACCTTTTAAGGCTTTGTTTGAATAACAGTAACTTTGGAGATATTAAGACTAGATAAGTTGCCCTAATACAGATAGTTGAGGGTAAAGAAGGAATCTTACAAGTGAATTAAAAACAAACAAGTTGTCTTTAGTTTGGATGCATCCACTTACTGCTTTTATGTCACCAAAATTAGGGAGACCCATGGTCCGCGGGAGGTCACTGCTCCTCAGACGGCTGTGAGTCCGTCCTTATGAGATGGGGACCGCAAAGTCAGTTGGCCCTGTTGATTATGTACCTATCTCCCAGCTACGTATCAACGGCCCTGCCCGGGCTGCTAGACGCCATATCGGTGGTTGAGTTCCCCAGACTTATTGTGCTGGGGGACTTTAACCTACCATCCCTGGGGGTGACGTCAGGAGCACCCCGGGAATTCATGGCTTCCATGGCAGCCATGGACCTGACCCAGATAATACAGGCCCCGACTCATGTGGGGGGACACACACCCAATCTGGTTTTTGTCTCGGAGCAGTGGCATAGTGAGCTCAGTGGGGGTATGCCAGTTATCCAACCCGTCATGGACCAATCACTATCTCCTTAGGCTGGGCTTCCATTTTGCCACCCCCCACCGCTGGGAGGCAGAACCGACCATCTGGTTCCACCCCAGGCACCTGATGGACCCTGAGCGGTTCCAGATGGAGCTTGGGACTATCCCTCTCTCTCTTTCCCACACCCTGGTCGAGATTCTGGTTGTTGCCTGGGAAGAGGCAGCTGCCGGGGCTCTTGACCGGGTCATGCCTTTGTGACCTCTGACCCAATGCAGATCCCGGTTGGCCCCTTGGTTTACTGAGGTGCTCCAGGAGATGAAGCATCGGAGGAGAGGTCTGGAGAGCTGTTGGAGATCCAGCCGTTCCGAATCTGATCGAGCAGAGCTAAGATCTTTTATTCGATACTATCTGGTAGCGATGAAGGCAGCGAAGTGTGCTCACTTCTCTGCCCTCATCGTGTCCGCAGAGAACCGCCCGGCTGCCCTATTTAGGGTATCCTGCTCCCTTTTGAATCAGGGAGCGGGGGAGGACCCTGTGAGGGGGCGGGCCGTGGAATTTAGTAAATACCTGCAGGATAAGATTGCTCAGATTTGGGAGGGGCTGGACTCCAACTAGGCAGGGTCAGTCAGAGAGGGGACGATGGGTCTGGTGATTTGGGAAGAGTTTGATCCTATTACTCCCGAGGAAGTGGACAGGATCATGGGGAAGCTGAGCGCCAACACGTGTGTGCTGGACCCGTGTCCCTCCTGGCTCGTTTATTCGGCGGGGGAGGTTACACACGGCTCGATCCAGGCAGTGATTACGGCTTCTTTGGATGAGGGGCACTTTCTGGCTGCCTTGAAGGAGGCGGTGGTGAGACCCCTCCTCAAGAAGCCTATCCTGGATCCAGCTACTTTGAATAACTTTCGTCCTGTCTCCACCCTTCGCTTTATGGCGAAGGTTGTTGAGAGTGTGGTGGCACATCAGCTCCCGTTGGTCCTGGATGAAACATCTGGACCTGTACCAGTTGGGTTTCAGGCCCGGGTACAGCACGGAGACAGCATTGGTTGCACTGCTGGATGACTTCTGGAGGGCTCGGGACAAGGGATATTCCTCTGTCCTGGTCCTATTAGACCTTTCGGTGGCTTTCGATACCATCGACCATGGTATCTTACTGTGGCGCCTTGAGGGGTTGGGAGTGGGAGGCACTGTTCTTCGGTGGTTCACCTATCTCTCGGGGCATGCACAAGCGGTGTTGGCAGGGGGACAGAGGTCGGCCTCGAGGTCCCTCACATGTGGGGTACCTCAGGGGTCGGTCCTCTCTCCCCTTTTGTTCAACATCTATATGAAGCCGCTGGGAGAGATCATCCGTGGTTTCGGGGTGAGGTATCATCAGTAAGCTGATGATACCCAACTTTTTATATCCACCCCGAACCAACCCAGTGATGCCCTCGACGTGATGTCCCCGTGCCTGGAAGCGGTGTGGCTCTGGATGGGGAGGAACAGGCTTCAGCTCAATCCCGCCAAGACAGAGTGACTGTGGGTACCGGCATCTCGGTTCCAAGGGAATATTTCATCGTTGGTCATAGGGGGTGAGGTGTTGCCCCCTGTTGAAAGGACGCACAATTTAGGCGTCCTCCTGGATTCACGGTTGACTTTGGAAGATCATGTTGTGACCGTGACCAGGGGGGCATTTGCACAGATTCGTCTGGTGTGCCAATTGCGCCCCTACCTGGACCATGATAACCTCCACACAGTCACCCATGCGCTCGTGACCTCCCGGATCGACTACTGCAATGCTCTCTACATGGGGCTGCCCATGAAGACCACTCGGAGGCTTCAGCTGGTGCAGAATGTGGCCGCGCGGGTATTGATGGGAGTGTCCCGACACTCTCATGTTACACCCCTCCTGCGCGACCTGCATTGGCTACCAGTTGCCCTCCGGGTGAGATTCACGGTGCTGGTTATTACCTATAAAGCCCTACATGGCCTAGGCCCGGGGTACCTGACGGACCATCTGTGGCCAGCGACAGCTCCCCATTGCCCGGTGCATTACCACAGGGAGGGCCTCCTTGGAGTGCCGTCGGCCAGGCAGTGTCGTCTGGCGACTCCTAGGGAACGGGCTTTCTCTATGGGTGCACCTACCTTATGGAATCAACTCCCCCTGAAGCTCTGGGTGGCCCCTGACCTGCGCTCTTTCTGCCGTGACCTTAAGACATGGTTATTTCGCCAGGCCAGATTGGACTGAAGGGGTTTTTAAGGGGAGTTTTAATGGTTTTTAACACTTAATATTGATTTTATCTGTTTTTATTGCTGTGAGCCGCCCTGAGTCCTTTCCGGAGAGAGGGCGGCATATAAGCTTAATTAAAAAAAATAAAATAAAATAAAAAATCCATAAATCCACTGTATCTTTGTTACAAATGAAAATGCAAAGAATATATTCAAAGACATTTACTTGAAAGGAGATTCCAGAATATATGGATAAATTTATTTCTTAAATGAATGTGTTTTCTATCAGCTTTAGAATTTTTCTTTAAAACAGTAATTTTGCTCATTTTTTCTTCAGGTGAAAGTTATTACCTATTAATTGGCTAGGGCTAGAGTTGGTTATGACATTTGGCAAATTGGATGATAAAATGGTTCCATTTATATATTCTAAATCAGTCTAGGTCCCTTTAAGAAAATACTGGTAGGTAATGTTTTTAGAGAATATACAGTAGTTCTACTCATGCCCAGGATTTTACATTATGATGAAGATTGATTTTATGAACAAAAAAGATAGAGTGGCATAACATTACACAGAACCCTCAGTTTAATGAACTGATGGGGAAAATGTTTTTGAGTCAAAAGTTCATTAAATGCTCAATTTTTCATATATAAAATACACATATAATCTATATCTTATAAAAATTATAAAATATATGTAGATGTACATAACATGAACATAATGTTCAAAATGTACAATTGTTATGTCATTCATAACAGTATTTGTCAGTTACCTGGGGCAAAGTTTCTTGTTGTCAAAAGTCCAGATTTTGTTCATTGCATCTATTATTAAACTCTACTGAATAGAATTTATTAAAATGGGGGTTGTCTGACAGAAAGAATCACTACTGAGTCACTGCAAACCTAAATAATCTTTTGCTAGACTGGCTGTATCCATGTCAATTGCATGAGCTTTAGAGCACGCTGAAAAATGCATATGTTATATTACCTTATTATGTGATTATAGTGGTAACATTATGGATCTAAGTAGCCATTTCAGAAAGCTTGAATATGCTGCTGCTGTGAAATTGAACTCCAATATTCTGTTGTGAAGATGCATCTATTTTGAACGATGCCCAAAAGTAATTTTAGCAAGCTGCCTATCTGCTTGCAATCCTAGTACACTTGATAATGACCACAAGCAAGATTTTGATAGATTACATCAACAAAGCTGTTCAGAGCGGTTGAAATATGTCATGACTATCATCTCATACTGCTCTGGTTAAAGCTTTGTGCCTTATAGCATATATCCAATGCTATATTTGGTAACAATGGGTGATATCAGTGCTACAGTTCACTGAATTATAGAAAATACAGTTTAATATACACATATTTTTGTATAATACATTTTCCAGCCAGTATTAAGGATGAAACTGTATTCATATGACTGTCTTATAATCTCATCCTATCTATGCTTAGGCAAGTAGAAGTCTTTATAAATACATTCAGGATGATCTAAGGTCATTTTCATAGGAGTAGCATTTCAACTATAAATTCTTAAAATGCATTATTTTTGAAACTTCTTGCAGTAATCGATTTCAATATTCCAATTAGTCTGCTGCTATGAACAGCAAAAAGAAACAAATAGTCTCATAACACTCTACAACCTAAAATTTTTGTGGCAAGCATTTTTGATGACTATTGGGGAGACATTCCTTAATGAACATTGATAACTTATGAAGACATCATAATATATATGATAAAATTTGCTTGTGAAAATGCCTTTGTTCTGCTTTTAAAGTAAATATGCATTTATAAGTATCTAACAAACAAGAATGTATTTATTATTTTTCATTTTCCCTTGCCTTCAGAGCAAGCTGTCTTTCAAATGAGCCCGAAATAACGTCAGTCCAACAGGAGTAAGAATTTCATAAACAAGCCATTATCTATGAGTATTGTTCATAATAACATTATGCAAGAGACATTGAAGAACTGGGTAAACTCCAGGTAGTCTCTTTGAGATCCAAATACTTACATGGGCCTTTTAGACCAGCAGATAAAAGTTTAGATTAAAGTTAAAGTTTTGACAAAGCTAAAGTCAGATAAAAATTGCTATCAGGTTTATTATAAACATGTAGTAACACATGATATAATCCTAAAGACAGTAGATGCAATTTGCAACTTTGCTTTAATGGAACAACCTTTTTTACTATATCTTTCTGGAGTCTACCCAACCTTCTTTTTTGTTTGCCCTGTCACCTTTTTTAATCACTGTAAAATCTTTCACAGAGTTGCATTTTCATTTGCCTTTGTGGTTTGAATAGCAAATAGTACAGGTAGTCCTCATCTTAGGACCACAATTGTGAGATCCCATTGCTAAGCAAGGCAGCTTTTAAGTGATTTGCAACTTCAATTAACAACCTTTTTCTGCCACAGTTGTTAAGCAAATTGCTACAACTGTTAAGTGAATCATGGAGTTATTAAGAGAATCTGGCTTCCCCCACATTGACTTTGCTTGTCAGAAGCCAGCTGGGAAAGTCATAAATGACCCTAAATATTGCAACCTTCCTAATTACATGCCGGGTCCAAGCACCTGAACTTGATTTTGTCATTATGGGGAGGTTGCAATGGTAGTATATGTTAGGATTGTTCATAGGTTTTTTCCCAGTGCCATTGTAACTTTGACCAGGTACTAAACTAAGGCTTTAAGTTGAGGATTGCTGCACGTAAATCTTTTTTTATAAAAAAGCATAAGTGTTCTGCATGTGTTGAATATCATTTATGTTTATGTTTATCATTTATGTTTATCATTTCATAGTTTATGAAAGCTATATGATGTTAGAAGAAATAAACATTAGTGTTTAATTATTAAAAAAATAAATGGATGTATTTGGTAGTAGTTATTTATTATTCTGCAAGCTGTAAAAGAAACATTGGATTGGGCTATTTTAAATTAGACTTCAGATGACTCATTAAGTCCTATTGTTTTCAGTTGCTCTGTTCTAATGTTACAATTTGTATTCAGCCCAATTTTGTAAAGGAACTAAGAGGTATTAAGGATCATGGCCAGTTGGTTGGTCATGAAAGTTAATTATGACAATACCATTATTAATATCTTGATTAGGCCTGTAAATTATAGAACCTTAAAAGAGTTATTATATTGTATTATATTAATTATAGAAGATCCTTCTAATCTATAACAATAATAATTTTAATTTTTGACAGTTATTTTCCTTTTAATGATATGAAAATAAGACTTTCAAATAAAAGAGGATCAAAATGTATTGACTATTATTGGTAATAATTTTTATCAGTTATGATATTGCATGGCATTATCCTTTAGACTAATCCATTAATAAAAAGTGCAATAATGGTAACTACTACTAGAGGAAGAAAGCTTTTTAATGAATGTTTGCTCCATGCTTCCGTATCATGTAATGTAAATGGAGAATGGGGTGGGACAAGTACTGTGCTACAAACAAATTCTCAAGTTTCAGAAGATTTAATAGTTCAGAAACAAGTAGATTCTTAGGACGTTGGGCTGACCATATAGCCAGCTTTTATGGAGGAGAAATAAAAGTGATGGGATTCTTGTTAGAATTACATAGGCTTCTCAGGTTTGATTGATAGTTTCTAGATGTGCCTAGAGCAGAGGTAAGGTGGACCCTGGGAAACATTTCCTGTAAGGATTTTTCAGGCATCTATTGGAAAATGATCACTTGGAACTGTTTGAATTAGACTCTGGCTAGCAGGTCCTCTGGAACTGGCTGAGATACAATCTTGTTGACTATATGGGAAGAATAGAAGATAATATATGTAGCTCATGGTTAAACAGTGAGTACTTGATTCTCTCTGAGTCTTTTTGTTTTCTTATACATCATTAGCTAACTAGGTAACGTTATCAGTATTAGTGAATGTGGGTTTTTTTTGGTCTTTCTGTTTGTGTGTGAGGTTTGAGTCTCTATTGAATGGTGTGTAAATGAGATCATCAATAGACACATAAAGTACATTTACATACCATTCAAAGGAGACAAAAAATGCTGACAAAAAGACCAAGGTCTATTCTCTCTGACAGCCAATACCCCAATAAGCACCAGACAAAGAATCAAGCAGAGAATAATATCCTAATCAAAGAACTACCAAGGACAAAAGTACACCTCTACCAATGCTGGCAGAGCAAGCTATTGTCTATAAACAGGAAGCAAAAGTTGGGTAATGAAATGTGCGCAAGTAAACAACCAAGCTCAGAGAACTCCAAGGCCTCCACAGTACATGGGAATAATTGAGATGTTGAGATGAGTAAATGGACAGTTTTTGTGGTTCCGACATATCTTTTGTCTTTAGTTCCTTATCTCACCTGGTTGGTTAAGACCTCCTGGGCGATGATATATGGTTGGAATCCATGTGGTGGTGAATGGTTCTTTAAGAAAGGGACAGTTCCATCTATTTTGAAAGAAACAGTTTCATTCCCTAAGATGCCATCACTAAGTCCAACAGAGTTGGACAATTTTCACTTTTACAACTTTCTCTTCTTTGTAGCCAGGTTTCAAGTTAGGTTATACTGCTGACATGGCGTGGACTATAATTGTGAATAACCTATAGCACAGGATATAGGTAGTGCATCTGTCCTGATCCTTATTTACCTGTAGCTGCTAGGTAACATCATTCATTGACAAAAGGTTAAGTCCCATCAGTGTGTTGATAGTACTCAGATGTACATGTTTTACACTGTGCTGCCCAAATGAAGCTGCCAAGGCTCTTTTCCATTACCTGGAAGCCGTGGGATTTAGATGGGGAAGAATAGGTTCCAGCCTAGCAAGACCAAGTGTCCATGGGTTTTAGAGTCCCCAGACCAGAGATTTTCTAATTCTAACTGTGGATGTCCATTGGATCCGATGCACAATTTGGCAGTTTTTCTGGTCTTGAACTTACTCCTCAAGATGTAAGTGGAGCTGTGCACAAATGCATTTTATGGGCCCTTTATGCACATTCCTAGAAAGAGAGGCTTCACTCATACTTTAGTCACTTTCTTTTTGGACTATTGCAATGCAGTCTACATGGGGCTGCTCTTTAAGACCATTCAGAAGCTCTATAGCTGGTCTAGAATGCAGTGAGGCAGGGTAGTCTGTGGGTGATACTCACACCATGCTACTGCTTAATACAGTGATCCCCAACTTTTTGGGCACCAGGGACCATTTTTGTGGCAAACAATTTTTCCATGGACTCTGTGTGTGTGTGTGTGTTTCGCACCCTACCTAGATCCAGGGGTGAAATCCAGCAGGTTCTGACAGGTTCTGGAGAACCAGTAGCGGAAATTTTGAGCAGTTCAGAGAACCAGCAAATACCACCTCTGGCTGGCTCCAGAGGTGGGAATGGAGATTTTGCAGTATCCTTCTCCCAGGAGTGGGGAGGAAATGGGGATTTTGTAGTATCCTTCCCTTGCCATGCCCACTAAGCCACACTGTGCTCACTAAGCCACGCCCACAGAACCAGTAGTAAAAAAAAATGGATTTCACCACTGCCTAGATCCCACGCTTGCGCAAGTGAAGCTTCATCTGCTTGCATTTCCTAATGGGCCAGGGACTAGTACCACTCCATGGCCCAGGAGTTGGGGACCTCTGGTTTAACAATCTGCCCTACCTCCCAGTACATTTCTGCTACAATTTAAGGGACTAGATCAGTGGTGGGTTCCTCCCGGTTTGGTTCGGTTCGGCCGAGCCGGTAGCGGTGACGATATGACATCACCGAACCGGTTCTTCCCCCCGCTCTCCCACCCCCCACGTTATTCTTACCTTTTACTTGGTCCCATCCCCAATCTATTGCTGCCTCCTGAGTCCCAGCTGATGACTAGAGGGAAAAAAACTGTTTAAACTCTTGCCGCGGGGCTTCAAAGGGCCGTCCTACAGCTGATCAGTGTTAAAAGCAAACGAATGAGTTGGGTCATAAGTGTGAGGACTGGTCGTAAGTGTGAGGACCTTCCAGAAATGACTGACCAGCTAGCCACGCCCACCTAGTCACATGACCTCCAAGCCACACCCACAAAATAAGCCACACCCACAGAAAGTGGGTGGTAGTAGAAAAATTTAGAACCCACCCCTGGACTAGATGTCATCTATAAACTCTACATGACACCGGTTATTTATGGGACCGCCTCTCTCCTATTGTGTCTGTTCATCTCATGCGATCTGACATGGTGGATTTTTTTCCAGGTCCCTTATATTGAAAGAATAAAAGTTCAAGTGATATTTGAGATAGTTCAGCGTTTATCATCTATAATGTCTGGGCCTGGGCAGTAACTAGATAGGATATTACTAGGGCTAGTTATATGTGTATTCTGCCATTTGCTCCTTAGGGGAAGTCCTGGATACATATGTAATAACAATCCATTGTACTGACTCTTTTTTTCTTTTTCTAAAGCATCAACATGACCATGAAAAATTCTTAACTTCCATGGAAATTGGAGAAGAAAACGTTCCTCTGTTTGATGTGCCTGACTCTTGAAGATGGGACAGTTTTGGCTTCTCATCGGAACACTAGGATCTTCTTGTGCACAAATCTCTTTTATTTCCCCAAATCCTGTCTGTGCAAGAAAGACTCCTGGTAGATTTAACCTTTGTTCTCTGATCACTTAGTGTTATTTGGAGCATTCTGAAATTAAACAGGAGGTGGCTGCTACTGCCAGAATAGTAGCAGAGGTGCAGGTAATGACTTTGTGTAATATTATATCAGGAGTAGATTTACAATAAGGAAAATTCTGCATTTTTGAATTCCAAATTATTTTGCCATTAATGTGCCTGACCTGTGATTTTATAGTGTGGTTCAGTCTCTTGTCTTCTACATATTTATGTATTAATAGCTAGAGATTTTAGCTTCCATGCAGCAATGCTGATCTTCCTTCCTTCCTTCCTTCCTTCTGACCCGATGATTGAGAATCTCCATAGACAACAATCAGATGGCTGCAGGAAAGAGAACTAACTTAGCGCTGCCACCTAGTGTATGCAGTAGTCCTACGTAGGCTGCGATCTTAGAGCATTTCCAAGGAGCTCTGGGTTGCATACCGTATTCTTATAAGAAAAGATACAGGACCCCCTCTTCACAAATCATTGGTTCTCCTTTTAAGATATGAACCAATATTTTCTGGACTCTGTAATTTTCCTGAAACCAGGGCAAAGACAAACCCATGTTTTGCACAGCTTGGGTCTCTTTTTCTTCTGGCTTTGGTCTTGTTTCACCTTACTGCTCTAAAGCGGGTAACCCCTCGGTCAGCGTCTGCTTTCCCATAATTAAGATAGGAAAAAAATGCAGGTAAATGTATTAGTAAGCCAGGCAGTTCTAATCCTTTTAGTCAGTTTCATACTTCCTGTAAAATAACAACAATAATAGAAAACCCTGCTGGCTTCATGTTTTCTGTTGAGAAAAGTGAACTCATTGAACTTTTGCCTCTTCCGGTTCCTAATCTCATTTCTCCACCACCCCACCCCACCCAAAAAAAATGTTATAGTCCAGCCTGCAGTGATGGTTCGAACTACTGGAAAAAGCATCCGATTGAAATTGCCACCATACTATCCTTCAAAGATCACCAGGAGATTTATTTAAATAGGAAAAAAAAAACCTATGGTAATTTCTACCTGTAACAACTTTTTTAGGAGGGATATGCCAAAAACAAAAACAACAACAACAACAAAAAAACCAACAACCCCAGGTTCCTGCAAAAATGGCTAGATATGCAAAATATAATAATAATAATAACTGGCTACTAGTGGCCTGCCTGTTCTCAGTATTTTGAAGCTGGCAGAAGTGAAGATAATTGAAAGTTTGGCTTCAAATTTGGTTATGAGAGATTGTAAAGTGGAAAAAGGTTGTTTGTTATGGAAGTGCTCCAAGATTAGTTATTTCTTGGCTCTTTTAATATATAAATGCAGAGTATTTCTTGAAAAAAAGGAAAACATTTTAAGTGAGATCCTAATGTGATTCAGAGCCTTCACAGATGTTGATTTGGCATTGTTAACTGCAGTTGCCCTGTTTTGGCTCATGTAAATTTTGTGCTTTTTTTCACTGTTTAAATTGCAGATTGGGACCATTCCTAATTTTTTTAAAAAAATTAAATTATGTAGAAGCAATCATGAAAAAAACCAAAAGTTCAATAAGTTCTCTCACAGCCTAATATATGTGGGGCGAGGGATGCCTACATATGAGAACATATATAGATAGAAATAAAACCCAATACATGGATTCAGTAAAGCTAAAACATTTGATAAAATGATAGGATAATATTTTGAAACATTGGCACAATATAAAGTAAAAAATATTTTGATTCCTATACTAATATTCATGGCTATCATAGCATCAAATCAACATTTACTGCTAATTATTGCATCATACAGTCATAGAATAGCATTCCTATATTAAGGAGAAAGCTTACACATTTTGAAAAATGCTAATTAATTTCAAAGCATGGTGACCAAGGAATCATTGGATGGACTGGAGTATATTGTTAGGAATTAATAGCATTATATTAAGTTATTTAATAAGCATATTTATTTAATCAACCTTTGCAGTAATAACAGGCATAACTTGTTCATAAGAATTTATTATAATAAGCTTAAAACCACACAGTGCTATCATCTTGTTGTAGCAATATAGCTTTCCATAGATTTAGGTATACACAATGGCATCTAAAGTCATTAATATTATTATTATTATTATTAATCATTAATAGTCATGCTGAATAGAAGTGACGTAGAGTGCCTATGTTTGCAGTTTTCTCCATTGATACATCATTCAGAATATATTGTTCATCTCCTGGGGAAACTACAAAACATATATGGTACATCATAAAGAAGCAAAAAGCCAGCATATAAACCATGAATGTTGAGAAAAAGAGGCTTGCCTCCATTTTAATAAATGGAATTTTATTTTAGAATTTTATTTTGCCATCTATAGGATGGAAAAGAATTTTATTTTGCCATTTATGAGATTGTAACATATATATAAATTAGCTAATTAATTCATTAATTTAGTAATCTGTCTTGTCTTTACCTCATGTTTTGTGCTTGTAATCATATCCTGCGTATTTACTCTGAATATCTCTCAGATCTTCTTTTATTATTTATGTCAAACTTTATCCAATTTGGAGACTACCCATGCTCACAGAGCAAGTTATTCTTTTTTTAAAATATAAGTTTAAATCTTTAAACTGAACCTTTAGGCTTTAAAATAACACTAGAATGTTAAAATTGTATTCCTTGGAAAAGGCATTGGTTTAAACCACAGTGCTGTTGTAATGATGACACCTGCATCATAATGTCATCTTACAAAAAACATAATTATGTAATTATGTTATGAATCACATCATAATGCAAGCACGTGATTGTTTTGTTTTCTATTCTGTATTCTTAAATTTTTATTTATTATTTTTTTAAAAGAAAAAGCAAGCAAGGAGAAGAGAAAAAAAGATACAAAAACATATTTATATGTGGAGGAAAAGTATTACCAAGATTGTACAGTTAATGATTACTATATTTGTATGACTCTGTACTTTAAATCATCCCGAGTCCTTGGAAAATAGGATGATATAAACTATATATACTATAAACACAGTATATAAATAAATGGAATAAAATAATAATAATTTGCACAAAACCATCATGGCATGCATCTCATCACTTGCTGCCTCTTGCCATCTCTTCAGATGTCTTATATTCTTTGATATCACACAAATCATGTTATCAGCTCTTGGGAATAGCATCCTATTCAGATTAGGATCTCTGTTTTGTCTATCACTTATTTTTAATTCCTGTTTAGTATTTTAGCCCTTGGACTGAACTGAAGTTTTCAAAAGTTTGTTTTCTTAAACGCTGCCTTCCAATTTTGATGTAGCACCATATTTATTTATTTTCATTTTTGTGTTAAGCAAGCTCAAGCTTGCTTAAGCTAAGCTTGAATTTCCATTTAATGTTTTGTGTGCAACCAAGGCTATAGCAGCCATCAATTGGCTGGAGTGGCTTTCAGATTTCAATGGCTGAGATTTTACAGTTATTAAAAGTTGAGTTGTTTATACCTTGGTCACCAGAAAGCCGATTCGTCATCCTTTTATTTAGTAAGTAAAAGTTAACAATATTTAAGTTACCATTCAAGTATTAAGATTTGTATCATAATGAGTATTCCTGATTTAAATCCTCAACGTGGATCCCTGATAGATGTTTAGATACTACCACCCAGAACAAGAGAGGGTCAATTACATAGATGTTATTGCAAAGCCAGTTATTCCTCCACAAGTATTTGTAAAATGTTTGTACTAAGAATCAAGCATTTTGAAGGGTGGGTTGATTTGCAGAATTGCCATGAGAGCTGTCCCTGAACAATATATCTTATTACACACTATATTAATCGTGCATAAGCAAAAACAGTCCTGTAATTAGTACTTCAATTATCATTAGAGCCAAAATGCATCCCCCGTGGGCTACTTGAGTCCTACTCAGACTATTTGGAAAACTGCAATTATACAAATCAACATGCCTTTACAAAGTTTATAATCAACTTTGCATTGTTTCTCAACTCTGTTTAAATTCAGAACTGATGGCATTCTTTAAAAATCCTCATGTGGGAGGATGATAACAGGGTAAGATTCCCTTCATTGCCACTTATGAATAGATATTGTTTACTCTTCTCGTTCTTCTCCTGGGACCACAGCGAATCTGTGGAAATGATTGGCTTGCATTGGTTTGAATAAAAGAAGCAGTGTTGTATACAAAAGGGGTTATACGGCTGGAGAAGGAATCAGTGCATTTTCAAGTAAATCACCCTAAGAGCATATGTGCTTTGGTGTCGATTTTGAGCTCTCATCTGGGTTTATAGCAGGGGTGAAATGTTCCCGGTTCGGACCGGATCGCCCAATCCGGTAGCGGTGGTTTGGAAAACCAGTAGCAAAAATCCTGGCCCCCGCCACCCCCACCATGCCCAGCTGAGCCACACAATCATCAGAGGCTTTTTTTTTTAACTTTTAAAAGCATTTTTTCTACAACTTCGGCCGAAAAAATGCTTTTAAAAGTAAAAAAAAAAAGCCTCTGATGATCGTGCGGCTCAGCTGGGATCATCAAAGGCTTTTAAAAGACAAAAACCCTTTTTTTCTTTTAAATGCCTCTGATAATCCAAGCTGAATTGCCTGATTGGCAGAGGCTTTTTAAAAAACTCAGCTTGGATCGTCAGAGGCATTTAAAAGAAAAAACCCCTTTTTCTCTTTTAAATGCCTCTGACGATCCAAGCTGAGTTGCCTGATCATCAGAGCCTTTTGAAAGCATTTTTTTTACAACCTTTTTGCCAGAAGTGGTAGAAAAAATGGTTTTAAAAGTAAAAGTAAAAGTAAAAAAAAGGCTACGCCCACCCAGTCACATTATCCCACCACCACCAAGCCACGCCCATAGAACTGGTAGTAACAAATTCTAGATTTCACCACTGGTTTATAGCTATAGATTAATTGAATATTCCCAAACTGTATTTTAGGGTATAAAATCAGCTGCATTTTGTTGTCTGCTATAATACCATCTCTGACCAGTTGAACAAATGGGTCTGAGAATGCAATCTGTGTTGAATTCTTACATTCATATTGCTAATTCTTTTTGAGAGATGCTCTGTATAAAAATTTAAACAGGCCATATTTATGAAATTTCCAAATAATCCTTAATTTACAACAGTCATTAGTGACTTTTCAAAGTTACAACAGACCCCTAAAAAAGGGATTTAGAAGTTTGAAGTTCTGACATCTAAGACCTCGTTGAAATGTATTTGAATATAAGTAGCTCTGTTGGTAGTTGGGCTGTTGGTCTGAGCTCCGAGCTTGGCAATTTGGTTGCAAACATTTCGTCGCTATTTGAACAGACGTCATCAGTGCATTGTCAATTTAATTCAAAGCGCACTGACGATGTCTCCTCAAATGGTGACGAAACGCTTGCAACCAAAATGCCAAGCTCAGAGCTCCGACCAACAATTCATTTAAGTCCTCCCCACAGTCACATGACCTCAGTTTGGGCCTTTATTTATGGCCATTTGCAACCCCCTGCAGTCACATGACTAATTTACAACTTTCTTTCCCCCTGAGAACTGGTAGTAACTTCTGGTTTCTGGCAAAAAATGACCCATAGTGAAAAATGGGTTTGGTTATTACCTTACAAAAAAGGTAATAAAATTGGATGTGCTAACATTAGGGCCCACTTTACAACTGTCACAATGTATGATCGAAATTGCAGACTTAATTTTGCAAGATTGAATTTGTAATTTGTAATTGCAGACTTATGGTTGAAAGTTGAGGACTACCTATAAATACAAAAACTGTTTTCCCAAGCCACAATTAACCCAGCATTGTGCTTTTTATCTAACCAGTTTTAGTGGAATAATAGTTTAGAATTTTATTTTATATTTTGGCCTTGAGATTAATTAATAGGAAGGAACAGCTTCCTCTGCTCTTACCTCTTCATCAGAACTTTAACTTTCAGTTCTTAGTGATCAACATCAGCTGCTGGAATTTTGAATTTGAGATTTGAAGATTAGAATGGTATGGTTTATAGAAGTAATGTACATTATTATGAACTTAAGAGTTTGATGTATTTTATCTATCCCTGTACCAAAGAAAGTTGGAAGTCATTCTTTTTCTATTCTTTTTCATTAGTTTTTGTTTTTGTTTTTGCTCTTTTATTTTGCTTTTTTTCTTGACTTTACTTTTTTCAGTTCTTTTTCTTTTTGCTTATTTGCCTTCTTGGGTTTTTTTTTTGTGTGTGTGTGAAATAAACATCATACATACACATATACATATGAGATCTACATACTTCTACCATGCACCCATAATAGAGAATTTGCCATAGCTCAAAAATAGAAATGATTTCGAGGATTATATCTTAGGGTTTTTATGGTTTGATCCCGTGCATCTTTTCTTTAGAGCAAATCCCACTGACCTCAGTGTATTTATTGCCTAGTAAGTATACTTAGATCTACAACCTTATGATCCATCTCTGGTTAAGTTACATGCACCTAAGCTCATGTATTTAAACCACTTATGCATACCTAATTTCATATAATCAGGTATGAATTATTGGAATTTTCAGCAAAAAAAAATCCCCTCATTAAGTATTTGAACAAAATGTAAAATCAATCCAATTCACTGTCAAATGTTGATAGTTGAGAAGATATGCACAATAAATGCCTTGTTAAAAATGTAATAGACTATCCATTATCATTGTGTATGCATGTTAACTAATACATATTTTAACATTTCTTTTGAAATGTACAGATCGAATAACCAAAGCAAATTATTCTAAGTCTAATGTTCTAGGGAAAAAAATCAACCATAATGATTTTTTAAAAATAAATAAAAGTTGTATACTTACTATGGCAGACATATAGGTAATCTCTTTAAAAAGCCCTTCTCTCATGGTTTATCAAAGAAAAGATAATCCCATGCTCACATTAACTGTAACCACAAATTTGTGTGGTTTGAACTTTGTTCGTTAGTGACCAGTGGCCATAGAATGTTGTGCTGATTTAACTATGAGATATGATATATCCAAAATTAAGAACTTTAAAGACCCACAAATTTTAGAGAAAGGGATTAAAACATAGCATCAACACATCAATCCTTAGTGCAGGCTGGAGAATCCATGCTGATTATTCAAACATACATATCCAAAGCTCTACTCACTATTGTGGAGAGGGGAGTTAGGGAGGAGAGGACACAAAAAGGGTTAGGATCTCATAGAACCTTCAATTATACCCAAATGTTTCTGATTACCTGATCCTTGACTTCACCAGGTGTCAGATTTTCCCTTCTGCAGCATATCGGGGCCTTCACAAGCAACGGGAAAAAAATCACAAACCTATGAGCATCTCAAACAATTGCAGGGAACATAGCACTAAATTCAGTTGGGCTTATGTTTTTGGTTAGATGATAGCTTTATATTGCATATACCAGTGATGGCGAACCTTTTTGGCACCGATTGCCAAAAAGGGAACGTGCGCGTGCCTGGACCGCAGCCTGGAAGAGGAGCTACTGAACTTCTGGTTTCAGCCAGCTACTCTTCCGGGTTTCTGGCACACAACGCTACGGTCAGCTGGTCGACACACATGATCACACAGGAAAACAGAAGACCAGCTGACTGCCACATGCAAAAAGGTCAGTTGATCGTCACGTGCACATGCGCGCCAGAAACCCAGAAGAGGAATGGGTGATGCCGCATGTGCCAGGCGACATGACTCCGTGTCCCACTTTGGGCACGAGTGCCATAGGTTCGTCATCATGGACGTATATCATGATTATTTTTAAAAATAAGTTTACATGCTATGTAAGGAAGGAATCTTTGGAAGGGATGTTTTCCCATGATGCCATCATTGGTAATAAAATATAATTTCTCCTTTATCTGGAATGGCTCCAAAGCTTTAGTTTGTTCAGTATGCTAACTATGTTATATAGATTAAGCAATATAATATGTAATATCAGTAGATGTACAATATATATGAATGAGTCAATAATAAAACGGATTTAAATCCAGTAAAACAAAAAAGTCCATTCAGGCCAAACCAGTTTCAACTGAAATTATCACAAGTCGATCTTAAATATTTTTTCATGACATTCCTCTGGCTTTCATCTGTGCAGTCCAATCCAGCACTTTTGCTTTGGCATCCTTCATGTCTTAAGGTCAACCATGTGCAGTAAAGAGTTGTGAGCTCAAAATCACATTGAGAGGGGCCACAGATAGAAAACATTCTTCAGTACACTTAATCATTGTCTTCAATAAATGTGAGGTTGATCTATGTGGAACTAGTGAACATGCCTGCAGAGATACCCACATAGTTACTTCTTCTCTTCATGTGTAGAATTTATTTTAAAATGCCTGAAGGAATTTAGTTGTCAGCAATTGTTGTGTTGCAGGAAGGCTGGTGTTTGATAAAAGAATTGGACTGAACTGTTGAGGAAGTTGTGAGCTTCCTGCACCAAACAATAGTTGGGCGCTTTCCAATTCTGGAGTTTCACACATTTCACCATGGCATATTGAAAGCCTTTCTCCAGAACTAAACTTAACTATGCACAATAGTGCTGCTTACATTAATGGGCCAATTTTTATGGCAACCTCTGATCAAACCCTAGTGTTTTTAGCAGTGGTACCATACTGGCACAAGATTGGTCCATGTGAGTCAGCTAATCAACCAGTCTAAAGCTTTCACACATTGTGGTAGGGAGATACAATAACTCATGTTTACGTTGCAGTGTTTCCATTAGTAACATAAATGGAGACAAATTCCTTGTGTGTCCTATCACACTTGGCTAATAAAGAATATTGTAATTCTAATAACGAACATTTCATTAGAATGATCAAGTAATGGACATGCTGATACAGTTTTCTTGGTAAAAGTATGAAGTTAGTTACCATTGCCTTATGGAGTATTACTTTTCAATTTCCTGATCTTGCCTCATGCCCTAAGATGTCCTGTGGTCTCCCATTTAAGTACTACTCTACTCTGACCTTCTTTAACTTTCAAGATCAAGCAAAGTTGGCCATAGCGTCATCTATCTGGGTGCTATGCACCAGTAATGGCATATAATTTTAACTCCAAGCAATATAGGATAGTAAATTATAAAATTATAATGACTATAATTGCTGCTTCTGTTTTTATTTTCTGTTGTAATTGATTTTCTTTAACCTTACTTTTTTTCTCCTTTTGGCTTTTGAGACTGATTTTTGCAACTATAAATGCAGTATATTTTATCCTTTTTTTAAAAAAAAAATTGCAGATCACCAATTAATGGGAATTTAGTAGAGATTTGCAGAATGATTGCAATTTATGAACAAAGAAAACCTGAACACAAACCATGTCAGGTATTTACTTTGCTTAAAATACGTATGGTAGTGGAATTATGCAAACCTAATTTGTGTTGCTTGCTAGAATCTTGCTAGAGAAGCAATATTGTGATGGGAAGGAAGGATCAGTGACAAAACTTTGACAAGGTCTGTGTGGGAGAAGGTAGCACAGCTGTTCTGCTTGCTGCTACTCTTTCCAAAAAAGTGATATTACAGGGTAATTAAAACACTGAAGAAAAGAATTATTCGGCTACTACTGTTATATCTAACAAGTAGTCTTCATGCCTAATACTGTTAACTATCTGATGCTTATCCTTCTTAATTCTGGGGTTACATTTCTTATTCTAAAGAAAACTAAGATTTGGGAAAGCAATTGCAAAAGAAAATTGGGGTTCTTCAATGAGTAATGTAGAAAAATCACAAGGTATGTGTTTCAGTATCCATCTCTTTTGACACACAAATTAGCATTTCAGGAGTCTAGTTCTTACCTTGACAGCCATATTAAAGTGTCCTTTTTCATAGTTTTACACTACTGTATATAAGTATACAGGAATAAATTACTTGAGCGTATGCTAGAAATAAATCTAGAAAAGTGTATGTCAAAAAAAGTTTTTAATTTGCCACAGATAAATGATTAAGATCTATTAAGACTACAAGCAGGATTTTTGTTTTTCTTCAATATAGGGGTATACAACAATTTTGGGGGAGCACTACATTTGACTTGTTGAATGACATACCAGGGGGCATATCCCAAAATACATTAATTTAATATAAATTGAACATACATTAAAATACAATTAATATTACTCCCCCATAGATTTCATTCTTTGCCATTCTTTGCTTTTTACACTTACATGTTTAGTTCAGGAGCTCAAGGTGATGTACATAGTTCATTTTCCTCTTACAGTTTTCCCCAGAACTCCCATGTGACTTTGGTTGGAAAGTATGACTGGTTCAAACATATCTGTGATTCAGGTTACTGATAAAATTAGGGTTAGGTTCACTAGAATAAATGTACTTATTTAAATAACACTGTGTGTGATAAAGGTTATTGCTCACATCTGTTCCAAGGAATTTGCTCTTATATGGTTAGGATTGCACTTAAAACCTCGGTTTTCACTAAAGTTCTGAAAATATTTTCTTCAGTCAATATGCTGGCAAATCAGTATTTTTCTTCAAATTGCTTCTTGGAACACTGTTATATACTGTGTTTTACTGTGCACAATAGATTGTTTGATTCAGACTTACAAAAAAATAACTGCTAGGGCAGTGGTTCTCAACCTTCCTAATGCCGCGACCCTTTAATACAGTTCCTCATGTTGTGGTGACCCCCAACCAGGGGTGGGTTCTAAATTTTTTTTACTACCGGTTCTGTGGGCGTGGCTTATTTTGTGAGCGTGGCTTGGAGGTCATATGACTGGGTGGGCGTGGCTAGCTGGTCATGTGACCGGGTGGCCATGGCTGTGTGTATAGGGACTACTCAGAGGGCTGAAAAAAAGTCATTTCTGACAGGTCCTCGCACTTTTGGCTGGTCTTCACACTTATGACCATCCTCACATTTATGCCTGTGCAGCATTCTTAACAACCATGTCACTCATTTCACAACTGCTTCTCTTCAACATGGTATAAGATAGGGCAAAAAACATAAAATGTGAGGACAGTCGTAAATTCGAGGACTGGTCAAAAGTGCGAGGACCAGTCAAAAATAACTTTTTCAGCCCTCTGAGTAGTCCCTGTGCACAAAAGGACTACCCAGAGGGCTGAAAAATGTGATTTCTGACAGGTCCTCGCACTTTTGACTGGTCTTCGCAGTTATGACTGGTCATCATTTATGCCCATTGTACCATTCTTAACAACTGTGTCACTCATTTCACAACTGCTTCTCTTCACCATGGTGACAAGATAGGGCAAAAACATAAATTGTGAGGACAGTTGTAAGTTCGAGGACTGGTCAAAAGTGCGAGGACCAGTCAAAAATAACTTTTTCAGCCCTCTGAGTAGTCCATATGCATAAAAGGATATAGCAATAGAGAGGGATGAAGGAAGGGAAGGGAAATTAGAGGAGGAGTGAAGGTAAGAGAGGGAGGAAGAGAGGAGGAGAAGGAGAAAGAAAGAGGAAGTAGGGAGAAGAAGAGGGGGGAAAGAGAAAGTAAGAAAAGACAGAGGTGGTAGGTTTGAGGAGAAACATTGCTGTACAATAAAAAAGATGAAAGAGAAGAAAGCCAACCCCAAACAAATATTAAGATAAAGAATGAATTGTTAAACTTTAAAGAATAAAAGAGAACAAATAGGAATAAATAGCAATAATTAGAAACACACATACAAACATACAACGTATTTTCTTTGAACAGAGTATTTGGCTGGTTCACAAATTTAAACAGTTGTAGGAGGTTAGCACCCACCCCTTTCCTAGAAGAATGAAATATTTTAGGAAATATTAAAAAGGCAGAATATTATATTTCCCTGGATGATAAATGGAGAAGCATATTTTACAGACAAAGCAGCTCCCACCTTCCTGCCCCCCACCCTTTGTTAATGGGCCAGAGGCAGAAAGTCAATCCTTTGTCAAAGGACATTTGCAACACAATAGCAACAGAAACTAACACAATGGGCCCCATCAAGCCATGTGATCCTGTCCAACATTAAACCATCTTTCCAAGCAGTCTCCATGTTTCCAGTGTCTTTTTTCCCCACTTGGAGCAGAACCCAGAAGGATATTTCTTCCAACACAGTATTTAGTCATTTCAATTAAATTTACAATTTCTATATTTCCTTTTTACCATATTTATTCCTCATCTATTTTTTTAAAAAACCAATATTACCCTTCATCCTCATCTCTAATCTTAATCAAATTCAATTTTCCTTTCTATTCTATATTATACCCCTTCCCATTGTCATCTATTTTTATATCCATCCTCACATTGGTTAATTATGTAATAGTTGTTTAATACAAATTCAACATTTAATATAAATCAATTAGTTATATAACTATCTTTTTTGTATATTAATCAATATGAACATGAATATTCCAATTATTTCCATGCAATCCAATTTCTTACAAATCAATTAATTATATTTACCAATACTAATAAACCAAATAATTTCCCCCATATATTCCTCCAAACCACAACCATTTCTGCTTTCAACATAATATCCAATTAATAGTATCTCAATTATTACAATTCCCTAAATAGAGCTTTTTTTCTTTTGTGTTTTAAAATCTTGCCCTAAAATCTTGCCCTAAATTTCCCATTGTTTGCAGTTTTGAACCTACCTTTTTTGGTGAGGAAAAAGAAAAAGAAATCTCTCTGCCTCATTTTGTCACGTTAGTTTCAATTTCCCTTCTCAGCATAGCTAGGGGGAAAAAAATTTGCTCCAGGAATTTACCTCTTTGCAGCTAGCTCTTTGAAGCCCCGCGGCAAGAATTTAAAGTTTTTTTTCCCTCAAGCCACCAGCTGGGACTCCGGAGGCAGCAATAGATTGGGAGTGGGCGGGGTAAGTGAACGGCGACCGGGAGATCCAACAGAGGCAGAGGGTGAGTGAAGGCGTGGGGGGCGGGGGGCGAGAGAGGGCTTTGGCGACCCCTGTGAAATGGCCGTTGGACCCCCAAAGGGGTCGCGACCCCCAGGTTGAGAACCGCTGTGCTAGGGGCTAGGTAATCCCCAATTTCATAAGGAAACTAGTTTCTGGAAAGAGCCATTTTCGAGAGCTTGAGCATTTACACAAACTCCATTCATTTTAAAAATTGAAAAAATTAACCTCCTGTCCTCTTTGCTAGTCAGCAATGAAGACATTGTCTGACTGTGTTAATTCTTATGGCTTGATTAATTCTTTCTACATTCCTCAGGTATCTGGTTACTAGGAATACCTGTAGCTTATTTAGGAAAAAAACAAACATTTTGCACTATAACAAGGAACCAATACAGACCAGCCTAATCTTTCATAGATTAACCCACTGTTTTTTACATGGCAGTTTATTGAAGCAGATACTTCCTGGATCCTTAGATTTGGCTTATTCTGTTAGTGGCAGGCTTCCACAATAACCAATATCTCTGTCTAAAGTACTTCTGGCTGTTAGCTTACAATTCACAGTCAGCTTCTTTGTGTTTGCTTTTATCAGCTAATATATAACTCTTCTAAACTGCTGCTATATTTGCAATATTTAGAAACCAGCCTGCACGGTGAAATTTACCAGTCATGAGTGTAAATGCAGCAATGTGATTAACAGCACAATCCTATGTATGTTTACTCATAAGTAAGTCCACTACTTTCAGAAATTATGGTTTTGTATTACAGCTTATTACAAAGAGTGTAATGAAGTATCTAATTTTGGTAGGTGTATTAAAGAAGAGATGGGTGCAGCAATATATTATGTGTGCCACTTTCTATGGTTGTTGTTTTATCCTATACTATACTGCAGTGAAAATAGTATGAAAAATCCATACAGAAATATTTATTAGATTTTTATCCCACCTTTATTTTGTACAAGTTAAGGCAGTGTGCATAATGGTTTCTTCCCATTTTCCCAAACAAAAGTTGGGTTGGGCTGAGACTGGCCCAAAGCCATTTATTCCGCTCCTACAACTAAAGAGGTTTACAGGCCAGTTTTTTTAACTACTACACCACACTGAATGGTTCTTCCAAGACATGCTCACTTTCTGCATTTCTGGACAATCCCTCATGCTTGCATGTGGATTAATATTATGTGTGCTACAAGGGGCTGCCTTTGAAGACCATGTGAAAACAATTGTTGGTGCAAAATGTGATAGCAAAGGGTATACCACAGAATGTTAACTCCTTTGCTCTGAGTTACACAGAGTTATCAAAATCATGTGAAGTGTTAATACCACTTTATAATGCCTTGGTAAGGCCACACTTGGAATATTGCATTCAGTTTTGGTCGCCACGATGTAAAAAAGATGTTGAGACTCTAGAAAGAGTGCAGAGAAAAGCAACAAAGATGATTCGGGGACTGGAAGCTAAAACATGAAAAACGGTTGCAGGAACTGGGTATGTCTAGTTTAATGAAAAGAAGGACTAGGGGAAACATGATAGCAGTGTTCCAATATCTCAGGGGTTGCCACATAGAAGACAGAGTCAAGCTATTCTCTAAAGCACCTGAACGCAGGGCAAGAAGCCATGGGTGGAAACTAATTAAGGAGAGAAGCAACTTAGAACTAAGGAGAAATTTCCCGACAGAACAATCAGTGGAACAACTTGCCTCCAGAAGTTGTGAATGCTCCAACACTGGAAGTTTTTAAGATGATGTTGGATAACCATTTGTCTGAAGTGGTGTAGGGTTTCCTGCCTAAGCAGGGGGTTGGACTAGAAGACCTCCAAAGTCCCTTCCAACTCTGTTATTCTATTGTTCTATTCTATTGTGTTACACTGGCTGCCAGTAGGCTCCCTGTTACAATGCAAGCTTCTGTTTATCACCTGTATCCATGTCGTAGGGCCTGATTATCTAAGGGACAGTCTTGTTCCTGTAGTGTCCTCTCATCCCATCCTATGCAAGAAAGTGAATCTTCTGTGTTCTGGTGCCTGTCCTCTGGAATGGTAACTTTGCAGAGATTTATACTGTTCCTCCCCTGGTTTGTTCAAATGGATTCTTGTGGGAGAGCTGTGTTTAATTATTTCTACAAGTTCACTATTTTGCTTTTTTCCTTGTTGCTGTTAAATAGTCTTTAATATTGAACATTGTGCAGAATCACTAAGGAGTTGGCTGGCCTTACAGAGAAGAAGAGGTTTAAATTAATGTAAGTAAAATATTTTAACGCCACTTAAAATGTATTACATAAAAGTATCTTTTAATAACATCACAATAATCTTAGGATGCTTTTTGCCTCCCCATGGAAAAGAAAGAGAAATAAACAGTATAAAAGATCTGTCTCACTCCCAAAGGCATTCTGGCAGTGAGCTTTATTCTTATTAATCCTTAGTGCTAAATGCATCAAGGTCTATAGAGAAGCCATGTTTGTTTCCTGTATTTTATTTATTTATTAAATTTGTATGCATATCTCCTCTGTAAAGTGACTTTGGGCAGTTTATAAGTTATAAAATGTGTAGAAAAATAGTATATTAAAAAAATTAAAACACAGGTTATGATTTTAAAAACTATACTAAAACTGAAGATTCATGGGGAATTGGAAATGCACACACACTTTAATCACCTACAAATGTTTCCAGAAGACTTGTCCTTTCCTTTTACTCTGAAAATATCACTGCACAAATTTTAGATCTGTCCCTTAAATTACAGTCAGTTTCTGACAAAGAAGTTTTTTTTTTAAAAAAACATATATATCAATTTATATATATATACCCTGAAAACATTTCTATTCCAACAAGCTGGTCTGGCCTAACTCTCCCTTTTTAATTTGGCTTTTAAACTGGCTTTTAAATTGGGTTTTAAACCTCTTTAGATAAATTTGGATGTTCTTAATCTTTGAGCCTAAATTACTTAATCTGTTTCTTAATAGTTTTTAACTTCTATATGTATTTGTATTTATTATGGCTGTTCACCGCCCTGAGTCCTTCGGGAGTAGGGCGGTATACAAATATGAAAAATAAAATAAAATAAATAAAATAAATTTCAGATTCAAACTGATATGCAGTATTGGACCAATACTTATATTTATGAATGATAACCCACCCCAAGATAATTATGAGATTTAAGAAACACCAATAATTAGAGTTAAAAGAAAAGCAGCTTTTTTTCCTCTGAAAGAAGCTAATATTTCGCTTTGGCTTTATATCAATCCCAACTGCAATCTGGAATGGAGAAGAAAGCTCTTATTCATTGAATTGCTTTCATTTGACTAGATTCCCTAAACATTTTTCATGATTTACAATTTCAGGGCTTTTCCTGAAAAAGAAAAGCATAAACACCGCATGGTTTAACATAACATGCACTTTGAAATGTGAGTAGGCCTATGTTCTTACATCAACATTTCCATTCTCCAGTGCCATTGCTTGCCTGCAGTAAATAAGGGAGTCAGAATTTCTTATAGCCTCAAGTCTGTTAAAATACATGCGGTTCTACTTTTTCCCTAGAGGCAAAGATGGCCTGAGTATATCCTAGCCAGTTTCCACATCTATAGCAGCCTTGTATTTAAGTAAAATATTTTTCCCACCTAAAGATGTAGGGTTGTCTTAAGAAAAGCCAAAGGAAACAGAAAGGCTCTATTGCTTCCAGTAAAGTTTTTCAAAAGATCCCTTTAATATAAAGTATACCATGGGCAGTTCTATTTTGTGAGTAAAGTTATCATATTAATAAAATAGTGTACATCAAGGGTGAAATCCAGCAGGTTCTAACAGGTTCTGGAGAACCGGTAGTGGAAATTTTGAGTAGTTCTGAGAACTGGCAAATATCACCTCTAACTGGTCCCAGAGTGGGGTGGGAATGGAGATTTTGCAATATCCTTCCCCCAGGAGGGAAGGGAATGGAGATTTTGCGATAACCTTCCCCTGCCACGTCCACCAAACTGGTAGGGAAAAAAATTTGGATTTCACTCCTAGTGTACATTGATCAAAATGTCCAAATAACCTTGCATAGAAAGTGATGTAAATAGTTTGAATTTTCTACCATTCTAAACCAGTTAAAATAGTTCTGTTTATTATCTACACTGGGAGAACATATTGTCCACTAAATGATGTTGAACTATATCTCTCTGCAACCTAGCATGGCCAGTGCTGAGGAATGCTGGGAAATATAGTTCAACCCAGTGGTGAAATGTAAAATTTGTTACTACCCGTTCTGTGGGCGTGGCTTGGTAGGGGGGTAATGTGACTGGGTTAAAACATGGTTGTTAAAACATATAGGATATCGATATGATAGTTGGAAAATCTGAAGAGGTTGCAGAAAAAAATGCTTTTAGAAGGCTTTGTCTCCTCAATTTTACAAGAGATTATTTTACCAGCTTTCATTTCACTTCATTGGTTATTAATTTTCAGTGTAAATTTTTGTTGTGGAAATTAAAGTTCACTTTGCCCATTGCTAAAGTTTTATTACAAGAGATCAAGATGCTAGTGTTTTCTAGTTGGGTTTTTTGTTGACTTTACCTTGAGACTTTCACTAAGGCAATTTTTCTTATTTAAGAAAAGGGAGCTAATCTACAACCTTGGAAACTCTTTCGCAATTAGAGGAATGTATGAAATGTCTGAGGAGGAGTCAGGTTAATTAAATGGAACAGTTCCCAAGAAACCCTGAATGAATGTAAATACATACCTGATTGTCAAGCCAAAGGCTCAGCTTGCTAGTTCGCAAAAATCAGGCAAATTGTTCA
Organism: Arizona elegans; assembly: GCA_022577455.1. Classification (NCBI taxonomy): domain Eukaryota; kingdom Metazoa; phylum Chordata; class Lepidosauria; order Squamata; family Colubridae; genus Arizona; species Arizona elegans. The sequence goes on along the minus strand of JAKOOJ010000008.1, from coordinate 30,414,864 downwards.
GCTCAGAGCCTTAGGAAGTACAGTAACCTGTTCCACTTGAGAGATCAACTACATTGGCTGACTTCTGCAGAGCAAGTCTTCTAAATGGTCCTATATCTTAAAAGTGACTCACACATAGAAATTTGCATGTCCAAAATGTTTTTTCCATACTGGGTATTCCCATGCATTGCATTTTCCTTGTTAAAACATATAGGATATTGATATGACAGTTGGAAATCCCAAATATGGTTTTACTTTAGCACAAGAAGGATCACATTCTTAAGAGTTGCATCAAAATGCAGCAGATTTTCTCTAATTCTAAGTTCGTTCTGGTCGATTTTTACGATGGTATGGCAAGTATGCAAACATCAGAAACCATAGCTAAAACAGAATGCTATAAAAAGAGCATCGGTCTCCAATCAGTTTTCTGTTCATTGCAGTACAGTGTTTCTGCAGCTGAGAAGTAGGCACGAATCCCAAATTTGTTACATTTTACTTAGCAATTTCTTGACAATAGTCAGTGGTTAAAAACAGTATGTACATCAATATCTTTTTGAAAACCAGGTCTCTCACTTGGCATTTTATGCTTTTGTGAGCTCTTGCTTCTATAGAAACACAGTATTAATTAGACCAGGAGTCTTTAACTGGAATCTGTAGATCAGTGATTAGATTTCAGTTGATCTATTAAAAAACTTACCTTATTTTCCCCATGCCCTACCTGAAATTTAGGTTTTACAAGCAAGCAACAAAGTGATATATAAACTCTAGGTTCCAAAAATATTTGTGAACTGCAAAAAGATTGTTACCTTAAATTATAACGTTAAGGTTGTAGGTAATCTTCAATTTACAACCATTCATTTAGCAACCGTTTGCAATTGCAATGACACTGAAGAGTGACTTACGATCCAGTGCTTACACTTTCAACCATTCCAGCATTGCAACGGTCATGTGATCAAAATTTGGGTGTTTTGGCAACCAGCATGTATTTATGATGGTTGCAGCATCTCCAGGTCATGTGATCACCGTTTGCAATCTTCCCAGCTGCCTTCTAACCAAAAAAATCAATGGGGAGAAGTCAGATTTACATACAACCATGTGTTTCACTTATCAATTTTAGTGATTCACTGATCAGCTGTGGCAAAAAAGATTGTATAATTGGGCAGAACTCAACCACAATTGTTATTAATAGATTGTTAATAGGTCAATAAAGAATCCCATACATTACTGTATCACATATTTATTAAATATTTTGGTAACTGTATTGGGGCATTACAACATAGAATTGGTCAAGCGAATGCCAATGTAGCTAACAAAAATCTATTCACTTATAATCAGTGAATTGTAATTTATAATCAGTTATTATTGGAGATCTTCAGTAGTGTGAAATAAATTATGACAATGATTTATTGCATGTGCATGGATATTTTTGGAAGACATCCATTGTTCTTAACTGAAGCAGGCGTACCATCATATGAAAGAACCTACCAAGTCAGATGTCAGATAATTCATTCACATGCTAAATGAATCCAATGTGTGAGATAACCCAATCAATGTCTTGCTGAATCTTGAAGATAAGTCAGGACCCATTGCTAAGGTCCAGTTGCATAGCTAAACTATGGTTTTCAGTAATGTTTTGGGATCATGCTAAGCTAGATGTCTCAACATCAGCCTCTCTAAACACCTACTGGAAACTCCAAATTGAGAGTAGAGCCAAGATCATCCAGTAGGAAAGATGAAGTTTGAAAAAAAGTCCAGGGACAAAAAGGTGAACGAAAGAACATAAGATTGTACTACAGTAAAAATATTTATCTGCAGCAAAAATATTTAAGTAGGGTAACTTTAGGAAAATCACAGACATTGTGGGATAAATCCTACAACAGTGTTTCCGAACCTTAGCAAATTTAAGATATGTGGACTTCAACTCCCAAGCTTTAACTTCCTATGGCTGGCTGGGGAATTCTGGGAGTTGAAGTCCACATATCTTAAAATTATCAAGGTTGGGAAACATTGATCTACAGAAACTCATTTTACCTGTGGTCAGATGACAGTAGTTCATATACTCAAGAGGAAGGTGGGACATAGATCCAAAATGGAGTGAACTGGCAAACTCATGATAAATAATCTTTAAGAAACTTCATCCCCCACATATTATCTCTGTAATATAATTGAAATTGCATATTTTTAATCATTATCTTAATGGCAAATTTCTAAATAATTGTTCATCCTACTTGGTTGATTGATGGGCCAGGTAGCATTTTGTAGTCTTTAAAATATTTTCACTTTTGTTTACAACTTTGCCTATCAGGCTATAAGGCTACATGGGGATGACCAACAAATAAATAAATAAATAAAAAATCTCAGCACTGGTCACCAATGCCGGCCAAGAAAACCTGATGGGATTTCACCTTGATGTCAATAAGAACCCAACTCAACTTGGAGATTTTGTCTTCTCCTTTTTTTAAAATTAACCCCTAAGAAATAAAACATGTAAAAACCCAGTCGTATAGAAATATAATTTGACATAAAATATTGTAGCTGGCAGAATTCTATCCAGTACAGTTTTAATTATGGGCTATTTTGGAACACTTGGATGTTCAGCAGGAAACTGAAGTCCTATTTTGTACTTCATGCCATCTCCAAAAATTGTTTCTAAGCCAGCCTCGGGAAAGACACCAAGAAAAGAAAAAGAATTCTAGCTGTAAAAAGAAGCATTCATTATGCCTGTTCTAGATCTTGTTTGTTCTGCTGCTTAGATTTATTAAGAACTGAAATATGTTAACTCCTCCCCTTTTGAAGAGTTTTATGCAGTTAGCATAAAAACAAGACTTAAAAAGGACACATTTTTTCAATTTGGAAGATTCAAAAATTTCTAGTAGCAAAACGAATGGTAGGAACTATCATGAATTAACAATTCTACTTATTTGTTTTGTTCTCCCTTTATGGAAAAGTGACAAATGATCTGGCAAGCAGCAAACATATATGCCATCAAGTTATATTAAAATGAACACAAACAGGCATACATTTTATTTCCCTGAGAATATTTTAACTGGGAGGCTTCTGCTACATTTCTGTAGACAAAACATCTATACAAAACTGAATACAGTCTATCCGAAAAATTAAGCTTAGAAAAGAACAACTTCCATGTGTTTTATGTATATATGTATATGTAAATATTGCTGGTACAGTTTTTTTAAAAAAGAGGCAGAATTCAGTAATTTGACCAGAGAGATATAAATATACTTCAAATTCCCATTTCATAATCTCATAAATTTCCCTTAATCTGAGATTTCTTCCACCATGACTACTTAGTTTTGTCTCCTTACTCTCCTCAAAATTGTCCATTTTCCACTAAGGAAAGTATCTTAGTGGCTACACAAACTAAGGATCAAGATTATTTGATTTCTAATAGAATTCTTTAAAGGATACAGAGGAGAGGTGAACAGAGTGTAAGTCTTTCAGTTATAAGCTGAAGGATCTTGTTTCATGCCTAAAATCCTGTGGCCTTTTGGAAGAGAATTTTTCTAATAGAACTTAGGAACTTTAGGGAAAAAAATAGAATTAAGAAAGCTCAGGGGACACCATCAGCTAGATAATCACCCTACAAGCTTTGTTTAAAAACAAAAAAGGGGTATCTTATTTTCCATCTCGTCTGCCAATTTAATCAAATAAGACGTGTACCATAAAAAGAACACTGCATGTTAGTGTCTGCGTTGTTGTAGCATTTTGTCTCGTAAATGCTCTTCCAGACACTGAATTGCAAAAGGATCGACGTCAGTATCAAATTTGTTGGCAAAAAAATGATGTTTCCGTAACATCCAGCTCAAATCTCCGACTCCAAAGACACATACAGAACGGACGTGAATTCCATTGCAAGGTGGGTAAGGAGCACCCTTGGATACATCCCCTTCAAAGTAATGCCACTTCACAAACCGGGCAACGGCATTCATATCAGAAACATCATATTTGTTACTGGCAGAGACTGCACCAGGAACTTCAGGGATTCGCTGAATTGTAGCCCATAAGTATTCATCAGGACTGTATGTGTCTTTAGCCCATTCTATAAAAGCAAGAATTTTGCTGTTCTCTAGTACATATTCCACAAATTTTCTATTAACAACAAAATAGGCACTTCCAGAGAAAATGGGTGTGTTGAGAGGTGGATGCTGTTTGTCTATCCCCATATTTTTTACTTTGCCATCAACTACTTCATGATGTTTCTTCCATCTCACCTCTTTGTTTGAAGGCATTTTTTCTGTTTCTAAACTATTTTCACCGTTGAGGGCTTTCAACTTCTCCACAATTTCTTGATTGGTCTTGATTGGGAAATCCGTGCCACAGAGATTGATCAAGTACTTCCAGCTCACACTCCTCCTGTAGAGATCCTTCATGCAGTTGAGATCAGCTTGTACCCGGCTCCATGATGCATACACTACACTTTCCAATTGGCTGGCAATGAAGACATTGTGAAAACATGATACAATCCCTTTTACTGCTGCCAAGAAAGACTCCGGGGACTTTTTATCAACATGAATGCAGTAATAGTTTTGAGGAGCGTATATGGTTCTCAGAAGTCTCTCAAGCATATTAATTTTATGATAAGCCACTATTGAATATGCAATGGGAAATTCTGCTGCTTCTTGGCTAAGAGGTTCCATAATATATTTCCGCCTTTTAATAAAGGAGGCACAATCAACTGTCATGTTGATATAGTCATTTGGAGTTATTTTGGGGGTTTTCCTAAAGGAGACTGTTAACAGCTCAAGCTTTACTTTTTGAATTTCCTCTGTGTCACCCTCTAGTATCTTGGAACAGTTTACTGTACCAGTCAGTTCCAAATGTTCATAATCTTGGTAGGTTGGTTTCTGGTGAACCATAATATAAGACCAGATTCCAACTGTACAAACTAACACCCAAAGAGGCTTAAATCGTAGGATACCACAGTGACGAAGTTTCCTCCTTAGCATTTCAGACAACATTTGGAACCTTTCAGACATTTAAGGAACTTTCTCTGTACACATGATTAAGTTCCAGCTGTGCGCAGTTCTGTGTGCATTTCTCTTTGATAGGTTCCTATAAATGAAAAGGAAGATACGGTCAGGGAGAACCAGCTCTTTTGTCTATAATTTGCTGTAAATTTATCTTGTCGTTTAGTTGAAAGAAGACATAGAAATAACAATAGCACGTATATACTGTTCTATAGAGTTCTTTTACAGCACTCTCTGAGCTGTTCACAGTGTCCACATACTGTCCTCAACAATCTGGGTCCTTGTTTTACCAACCTCAGAAGATATATTTCATAACATACATTAGACAGACTAATGCTTGATCATTAACATTTAACCGTATAGTTATGGTATGTACACTGACAAGACACACAAATTCAAACCTATATTTAAGCTTGCTATTCATAACTTTGCTTTACATTTCTGCATACCTGGTATCCCCTTTAAGAGGAAAAAAAGAGAAAGTAGTAAGCAAAAGAAACAAGGTGGAAGATAATACAAAAAAGGGAACGTATCTAAAATCAGTATAGGTAAAGTTTCACCTCGCACATATGTGCTAGTCATTCCTGATTCTAGAGGGTGGTGCTCATCTCCATTTCAAAGCTGAAGAGCCAGCGGTGTACGAAGACGTCTCCATAGCCATGTGGCCAGCATTACTAAATACCAAAGGCGCATGGAACGCTGTTACCTTCCCACCAAAGGTGGTTCCTATTTTTTGGCATTTTTTTACGTGTTTTCGAACTGCTAGGTTGGCAGAAGCTGGGACAAGTAACGGGAGCTCACCCCATTATGTGGCACTAGGAATTCGAAGTGCTGACCTTTCAATCGACAAGCTCAGCGTCTTAACTACTGAGCCACGACATCAGTATACATTCACACAATTCTCCATACCTTTCTAAGCTTGCAAACCATCCTTGCTTCCATTGTATCTGTACAATTTCATGTATTTCCTTTTTTTTCTTTAAACTCTCTTTCTGAGGAGCACCAACTTCTTCCAAATACATCCATGGACCATCACTGTTTTGTGAGATTCGCTAGCGACCGGCAGATTTCCAGGTGCAATTTAAGATATTGATTGTCCCCTGAAAAGTTCTTCAAAGCCAGGATATTTGAGGAAGGACCTATCTTCTTATTGGGTGATTCCTTATCACCCAATAAGAAGGTTCAACATGTTGCAGGTTCTGCCCATTAAATAGCCATCTGAATGGAGCCAAGGAGCATGTCTCCCTGACACTGTGTTTGTTATTTGGAAAAGAACCCTCTCCATCATACAAATAGAATAAAATAAATGGAATGAACATTTTATTTTCTTGGCTTTTCTCTACTTTTTATTTCATATATTGATTTCATCACCCAAGCTTCATGCATCCTCTCTACATCAACAAACCATTCTAATGTATTTATTTCACTCATATCTGTGCCCTGTCTATAACGGTATGAAGATTTGATTGAAAAATCACTCATGTTGGTATTCAACCCACCTTAGTTCAGCATCCATTCATTTTTGCATTAGCATATACTCCTCCTAAGTATCCCATACCTACTACATGCAACTTTACTTGGATATTTCTTCTAACATACATATCTCTTATTTCTATAGAAGAAAGTGGGCAGTCATGCGGTTAATACACAGCCATTTCCTACTTCTTTCCTTTTTCACAACAGGCTGCATACCCATTTCTATGATCACATTTGCATGCCTTAACAGTTTATCCATCCATTTCCAATCTTGTCTCAAAGTTTACTCTAACAGGTTGGATTAATTTAAGAGGTCCAAGGATATTATGTAAACTTATTTGAAGGAAGTAATTGAGTTGGTCTTGTTCTATTTATTTAACTTAGCTTTCTGTTTGCTAAGCCCATTTTCCAATACATCTGACCAGTGCTTGGTTGAGAAGACCATTCTAACTAGAGTCCCTACATTCTTAAACATTGTAATTCTTGGGGAAAGGAGGTAAGATTTAAATAAACAATTTCAATACAGGTGGCTTTCTGAATAAAACTCTCTTCTTCCAAAAACAATTTAACAAGTTTATAGCTTCTCAGAATGAATAATCTATCAAGGATACATGGTTTATAGGAAGAGTGGTAACTGTAAAACTTGCCTTCCAAAATTGTAAGCACATAGCTAGAACTTTAAATCTTATTTCTAAATTTTAAAAATGTATAATGTGTGCAGATGTTAATAACATACCTGGGGTTGATTTACTTTTAAATGATTTGCATTTAAAACAATATTAGAATTAAAAGAAGTTTTTTTTTTTTAAAAAATGGAGATAATAACAACATTGGCTATGTGGGATGGGAATCCTGACACATCTGAAGAGCACCAAATTGAGAATGCTTCTGTCAATTTGTTGCATTTAACTCTTCTTTAAAAGTTGCTTTATTTAACTGGTATTCAGCGGTTAACATTTTATGGCTAACAGCATGACTAACATTTTATGGAAGAAATCTGGAGGTGTGTGAAAACTTTACCTAAGTAAATTTTTATTCTAAAATATAAATATTTTAGGACAAATATTGTCTTATCAGTTTTTAGCAGCAAGAAAAAGACCCACCCTGAACAGAAAGCCTAATGTGATATGATAATGCAAAAATAATATATAAAATAGCAATAAGACTTATATACCACTTGATAGTGCTTTATAGCACTCTCTAAGCAGTTTACAGAGTCAGCTTATTTTACCGACCTCGGAAGGATGGAAGGCTGAGTCAACCTTGAGACGACGAGAATTGAACTGCTAGCAGTCAGCAGAATTAGCTTGCAATACTGCATTCTAACCACTGCGCCACCACAGCTCCTAAAAGTCTCATTTCTGTTTCCACCCAAACATTATAAAGTTATAAATTGGCCCCATATTAACTTAAAAGTTCTGAAAAAGGCATTATAATTGTATGCGCTTAATTGATATGTCCTGTATTAAACGGAATAGCCATAGGGGAGTAACGGATAGGATCAGAAAGGCAATGTTTTGAGAATAGAGATTCATTTTTTCTCTACCTGTATTATAATCATAATAAAACTATTGCTAAACCTAAGTAGCAATTCCTTCCTGGAATCAGTTACACAAGATGTTTTTGTGGGGATGAGAGATTCTGTGATTGTGCAATTGTGAAACTACATTTTAATACATCACTCCATTCGGCTTTTAACTTATTCAAACAGAGCCCTTTTTTCTCCTATAGGTTAGATAAACATGGTGGATTCTTAAGCCAGGAGATTTTTTTTTTCATCATGCAGACTTTCACAAAGACTCCCTTTTACACTAGGTTTGTAAGACTATATTTTTACATGTCACAGTAAAAAGCTTACAGAGTGTAAGCCACAGTAGCAATGTTCACACATAATGGGAAAGTCACAAGTAACCCAAACCAGCTCTCACAAGACTAGTACTGTGTTTTCCCCAAAATAAGACCCTGTCTTATATTTTTTTGGAACCCTGAAACAAGCGCTTGGCCTTATTGCCATGCACTCAAAAGCCCAATTGGGATTATCAGGGGATGTCTTATTTTGGGGGAAACAGGGTAATCATGTACAAAGATATCAAGATCAAGACTGAAGAGAAAGGTATTTGTAAAACCTACCCTCTTCTATTAAATAATGAAAATAATGAGGAATCCACCTCCCAGTACTGATGAAAAAACTAAGGGAAGAAGAAAAATTGGATTCAGAGTAGAAACCCAGCAGTTCTTAAAACTGGTTAACAGCCCTCTTTGAAAATTCCTGCAGAATTGGCATAAAGCTGTGAAAAAATATATGAAATAAAGTGAGGCACTCAGTTTCATACCTTTAAATATTACCTTAGAATACTAGAAAATATTAGAAAACTGTTATTGCCAATCAGCTTTATTGAACATATTTATGTAAAATACAGAGGAAATTATTTGGTAAACAATTGGTCCCCAACAATATCTACTTGCATTTTTAATGAAGTCCCACAGCACTATTCCAATAAAAGGATTGGACAAAAGCAGATTAGCTAAAAATATTACAGCATTTTTCTCTAACTTGGATGAGTTGTTGTCCATACATTCTGGGGATCGTATCACTACTGGATGAGTACCCAGTTAGGAAAAACTGCAGACGACTAAGTAGCTAGCTTAACTGCTACGTCTCATGAAAAGAGAGATATGAAATATAAGAACAGCATTCCTCGGATGTGAAACACTGTTTTTAATGAATTACTTAGCAAGGACAATAGACTGACAACATCCGGTTATATAAAGCAAAACTATTAATGCCACAATTAATCATAATCACAGGGATATCCTGTGGCGCTATACCAAACTTGAAGATATCAAATGAAGTTTGGGAAAGGAAAACCGAGTGCTCTCTCTCAAAAGGTGGTTTTAAACAGAATAGTGCTCAAAACATCCCTTACGTATAAATAATCCTAATCCGTATAAGTAGCATCTTCCCCCTATTATAAACGATTACATAATCACTTCTATAATGCCTCATTCCCATAACCCTGGTTAAGAACTACCAAAACCAGAATGCTCAGTGCTGAAGTTCCACTCCTCATATAATCTCTCAAGTGGCTCTCTTTGCAGCATTTAGTGGTGGTGACTCTAGGGAGAAAGCCTACAACATACAAATAGATCATGGTCACGTGATCAATTTCGGACTCTTGGCAACTGTCTCATACAGCTTTTCTCCTAAAGATGTTCATGGGGATGTGACATCTCAACAAGGAAACTACAGTGTTCAATCATTGTTGGCGGGTGGTAAGCATTATCCAAATTAATACCTATATGAAATGTTTAATGAACTTTCCTAGCACCTGTAACAAACTGGAGCAGTACCATCTGGAAATTCAGTAAATAACAAATGGGCCAGTGAAAGGATGATAGAAATATTGTTGATTCTATTCTTAATTCTGTCCCTCCCAAGACATACGGTCTAAACCAGAGGTCTCCAACCTTATCAACTATAAACCTGGCAGACTTCAACTCTTAGAATTGAAGTCCGCCAAGCTTAAAGTTGCCAAGGTTGGAGACCCCTGGTCTAAACAGATCTTCAGTATATATAGAATTGTGGTCAGACACTCTCATTTATGCATATATGAATTTAACTTTACCCAATTTCAATAAAAGTCATCATATTTTATTATCATCATTCATAATTTATTTCTTTAAGCAACTTGTTCATAAAATGCAAGTAACATCAGGTCTTTAAATCCACTGACTAACTACCGTATTTTTCCGAATATAAGACGCACCTACCTTTTTTGTTTTGTTTTTTTTATAAAAAGTTTTTTTATTTTTTAGACAAACACACATACAAACATACAATGTATTTTCTTTGAACAGAGTATTTGGCCGGTTCACAAATATAAGCAGTGTTTAGTCATTTCAATTAAATTTACAATTTCTATATTTCCTTTTTGCCATATTTATTCTTCATCTATTTTTTAAAAAAACCAATATTACCCTTCATCCTCATCTCTAATATTACTCAAATTCAATTTTTCCCTTCTCTTCTATATTATACCCCTTCCCATTGTCATCTATTTTTATATCCATCCTCACATTGGTTAATTATGTAATATTACAATTGTTTAATACAAATTCAACATTTTAATATAAATCAATTAGTTATGTAACTATCATTTTTGTATATTAATCAATATGAACATGAATATTCCAATTATTTCCAATTGATTTCTTACAAATCAATTAATTATATTTACCAATAATAATAAACCAAATAATTTCCCCCATATATTCCTCCAAACCACAACTTAACCATTTTTATTTTTGCATTTTTCTTTCTCCTTTTTTTCTTTTGTGTTTTAAAATCTTGAACTCTCCTCTTTTGCCCTAAATTTCCCATTGTTTACACTTACCTTTTTTGGTGAGGAAAAAGAAGAAAAAAGAAATCTCCCTCTGCCTCTGCCTAATTTTGGGAGCAAACAGCAAACAGCCTGCTTTACTTTCATTTTCTTTTTCAGCATAGCTTGATTAGCAAAAGGAAAAAAATATCTGCTCCAGCAATTTACCTCTTTGCAGGAAGCAGCAGAGCCTTGTGCAAAACAGCTGAGAGCAAATCAACTGAGAGTCTGGAGGGTAATTAGGCTGTGCTGAAGCTGAAAGGAGCTATTTTTTCTTGCTGTTTGCTTGCAAGGAGGTTACTGCTGCGAGACATAGGCCAAAGGGTGGGGGGCAGTGGGTGGGCGGGGCTACATTCAGTGTATAAGACGCATCTAAATTTTCAAAAAGGTGTGTCTTATACTCAGAAAACTAGGGTACCTCATGTTAAAAAAACCGCACCTATTAGACATTACACAGGAAATCCTTGATTTACGATCACAACTGAGCCCAAACTTTCTGTGCTATGACACATGACCCCAAGACACTTGCAACTGTCATAAATATGAGCCAGTTGCCAAGTGTCTGAATTTTGATCACATGACCATGGGATGCTGCAACAGTCATAGATGAAAAACTCGTAAGTCAGTTCACTAAATGAACAGGTGTAAGTGGAAAACTACCTCTACTTCCACAGGACTAGGAAGTCAATTTACAGGGCTTCCATAGTCATTTTTCACAAGATCAAAGGATATTCCCCATGTCATTAAATCCATGCAAATGGAAGCCCTTCATTGCTCAATAGATGTGTGGAACTTGAGAAAAGTCCCATAAATATTCATTGCAACATGGGATTTTCTTACTTTCTATAATTTTTCTGTTCTCCAGTGTTAGGAATTAAGCCTCCCTAAACTTGAAACATACCTACATTTCAAGCCATCAATTGCAGACCTATGGCACACAGCTTGTCTTGTTCTGCTGACCCATTTCTTACTTTACCCTTTTCGAACTGTGGACCAAGATCTATCAACAGATTATTCCTGATGGCATGTGTCTCTTGATATGGAAAAAAAAGAAGTTCTACAGTATAACCTGTCCTGTAAAGAGAAGAGCCAGCTTTTGTGCACTAATATTCGTGATACTACTTTTCTGATTCTTTTTTCCTCAAAGAATGGCTGAAGAAAAAAGAGCTATTGCCAAAGGGGGGAAAAACTAAAACTATCATCTATTAGAAGCTTTTCTTCCTTTTTTATTTTCCACTTAGAATTTATCCTGAATTTGTAATAGCAAAGAAAGATGGAGTTTTGTTACATTCCTTGTTCTCTGCAAGCTATCATACTATGGTCCCCCCCAAAATACACCCGGATGCCAGACAAAGAGCTTACCCTGGGAAAAGTGCTCTAGAGAATTCCTGCAAACAAGTCTGTGTGTACATGAGACAAGACACTGCAGATTGGATGGCTTTGTGAACACTGCTATGCATTCATTCCAGGGTCAATCTGGAGGATAGATCTCTCATAAAAAATGGAAAACAATACAGGGAGCTTCTTCAAAAGGTAGCGTTTCAAAGGCATGCTTGTTCATCCTGAAAGTCTTGGGGTGGGGGACCACAATCATAAATTATGTACCCAAGTCACAGATCCCCCCTTTGAGACTTTCTATGTTGGCAGCCTTCAAAGCTCTCTTCCCCATGGGAGCAATCCAGTCTTGAGCAGGATTACTCTGCGCTCCCCATTCTCGCCTGTGGAGCTTATCTGACACCCTCACCATTGAAGCCCTTGCCAGATGGTCAGCTAGAATGAGATAACAATCAACGCTTCCACTGACACCACCTTATTAAGGAAACTTAGCTCACTTTGACCATCCTGCAATGGCAGGATAATTACTTCTTATAAACTGAAAAAAGAGAAGAGAATTTTAGCAGAAACAAGTCTGCCAAAAACTACAGGAAAGAAAGATAGAACACCAAAACAAAAAACAGAGAAGGCAATTGTGCTGCAGCACAACAGTATCTTTTGTTCCCAGAAAGCTTGAAAGCTGTTACCTACAGCCTTATTTAGGAGACCTGTTTGGGACAGCGCAGAGTCCAAATGGGTAACTCATACAGCTTCTTTAAAAAAACCTCCCTACCCCTCCTTTTCCCGTTACACAACTATTCTTTTCACAACAACTTAGAAAAAGAGGCACAGTGCCAGGAAAACACCAAACCGCTTACTATCTTTAGGCGTTCACAGGCAAGCATTCAGACAAGAATGGTTTAGGGTCTAGAAAGTTGGAGATGCCAGGTTTCCAAGATCTGGAAGAGATTAAGCAAAAAATGGATCCTTCTGAGAAGTCTAAAACTATTTTTTGAATGGATGTCAAGATCCTGGTGCATTGTGTCCTTCAAGAGCACGTCTTCTATGGGAGGCAAAGTAATTGTGCCATGATAGTAACAGGCATTACACTTCCTTTGATTCGCAGATTTATCAAGACCCCCCTAAATAGTCAGCATCTGATCTCCCTAGTGCAGGGGTCAGCAACCTGCGGCTCCGGAGCCACATGCGGCTCTTTGGACCCTCTGCTGTGGCTCCCTGTTGGGTGATCCCACCACTGGCTGGCCCCACCCCTCGCCCTCCGCTCCCAGTTACTCCTTGCCTAAGAAGGGTGATGGTAGGGGATGGAGAAGTGGCCAGGGTAAAGACAGAGAGATACAGGGGGGGAGGGGGGAGAGAAAGACAGATACAGAGAGAGAGGGGGAGAGAGAGGTGAGGGAGGGAGGGGAGAGAGAGATGTCAAAAGGTTTTTGTGGCTCCTGGTGTTTTTTAACAACCGGTTCTCTGCCCTAATGACCGGCTAGGTAGGCATGGCTGGGGGGGGGGGGGGGTCATGTGACTGGTGGAAATGAGTGATATCGAGTTGGCCAGCCCACCCAGGTTTTGTGGCTCCCGGTGTTTTCTTTTCTGTGAGAAATGGGTTCAAATGGCTCTTTGAGTGCTTAAGGTTGCAGACCCCTGCCCTAGTGCAATTCTCTCAATACTAGCATCACTTCTTAATGCAAAGAGATTTATACTTTTGACACACATAACTTCCTTATGAATCAAGTTAATAAAAATAAGTGAGTAATAAAGAGATAATATTACAAGCAACTTTTAGCAGAGATGCAACAATTAATTTGAATGAATGACATTATACATATCCTTGACTTGTTGTTCATTCACTAAGTTGTGTCCAACTCTTTGAAAACCCATGTACACCAGGCCCTGCCATACTGCCTCTCAGAGTTATGGTAATACTCCCAGTATCCTTAACTGGTATGTTGGGGTGAAAAAAAACCTCCTTCAAAATGTTTGAAAGTTGTCTATTATCATAATGGTGTCCCAATACAGCAAATTATCTCATCTGAAAAGACCCTAAATTATTATGGAGAGGGAGTTAATTTACTTTTTATAAAGTGACAAGTAGATATATTTATGTTAACTTTGAAGTCTAGGTCTACATGTAAAATACGCTTGAGTTACATGGTCAGTGATGAGAAATTAGCCACAAAACCCAAAAGTGCATTACATTATTTTACCAATGTCAGCAAAATATGCTCAAGCTTTCAAGTTACATATTCTCATAACACCAGAGAAGCAGCTACTTTTGAAGAAGTTACAGTGGAAACCTGTTTTAAATAGAGAGCTTAGACAATTCTTGAGAAACGCTATATATATATATACACATCCTGCTTTAATCAGTATAATAGCATTTGAGCACAAATCACTACATACAGAACTGCAACCCGTGTAGTAGCTACTTGTAGTGAGAGTCTTAGTACATGTATATAGTACAGTACCTGTTTCATAAACAGATAAAGAAAGCATCTGTTAAAAGACAGAGCTGTTCTATTACATCCCAAGTAGAATCATTGAGCAGAAGCAACTCAACAACTTAAAAAATAAATTCTATGTTTCTCTGGTGCAAATTCATTGAGAAATATGATCTATCAGATGGAGTTAAAAGACTTTGGTCACTTTTTGATGCTAAAATTTAGCAACTAACTTGACTCACTGAAAGAGAGTAGTAATCACCCTTCTGCCCATTCTGCTTTAATGGGTAGCTATACTGCACTGAACATTCATTGGTCTTAAGTGCAAGTGCCAGTTAATAATGAATAATTTATTCATATTAGGAGTCGGCAATGTGATTTTTAAAGGTGTGGACAAAACTTTTGCAAATCCCTAGATGGCTGCTGTGGAATCCTCAGTGTGTGTGCGTGCACACATATATTTCTATGTGAATGACTTCAAAAAACTGATGAGATTTCAGATGACAATGCTTAAAATAAAAGATATGGGGGGGGAGAGAATCTGCATACAACCACATGAAATTGCTTGTCCTCTGGAAAAAAGAAAATTAACTGGTAAAACATTAACCTCTTGGGCTCAAAAAGAACATGTTTAGCCACTGCTGGTAACGCCATTACAGTTAGGAGCTGAAGAAAAGCTGTTATAATATATGATGTATAGAAAACAAACACAATAAGTTTCATTCAAAAAACAGGCCTCTGAACTTGGCTGAAGCTCTTTCGTGAATCTCCATCGCTAACTTCTATGTTGTCAGCCTGTATATATGGAAGACAGAACGAAGTCCTAGGTATCTCTTCTTACTCCAAATACCATTTCACTTGCATTATAGAACATAGATATGGAACATAGAAAAACGAAGTTGGAAAGGAACCTGGAAGTCATCTAGTCCAACCCCCTGCTCAAGCAAGAGAGCCTATACCAGTTTCTTTTTAAAAGCCTCCAGAGATGGAGCACCCACAAATTCTGGAAGCAAGCTATTCTACTGGTTGATTCTTCTCAGTGTTTCAAAATTTATCCTTAGTTCTTGGTTGCTTATCTTCTTGATTAGTTTCCAGCCATTGGTTTTTGTTTTGCCTTCTGGGGCTTTGGAAAATAGGTTGACCCTCTCTTCTTTGTGGCAGCCTCTCAAATATTGGAACATTGTTATCATATGTTTATATAAATATATATATGTATTTCTCTTTAGCCAGGTTCTTCCTATGTAAACCAAGATTTTTATGCAGCCCTAGTTCAGTGAAATCCCAATCCACTAGTTTCTAGACTTTTTTTCTTCAGGCAGCCAGCAAGCATCCTGCTGCCCATTGGGAGACTAAGGAGACTAAGATAGATCTATTTCAGATTTATAAGCCCTCATCATCCCATGTATCCTCCCTGTAAAGGTACAGTATTTCTTTTCTTTTCTTTTCATAGGCCTTTATGTGTATTTCTCTTTAGCCAGGTTCTTCTTAGTCTCCTTAGTCTCCCAATGGGCAGCAGGATGTTTGCTGGCTGCCTGAAGAAAAAAAGCCAAGAAACTAGTGGATTGGGATTTCACTGAACTAGGGCTGCATAAAATCCTTGGTTTACGTAGAAAGAACCTGGCTAAAGAGAAATACACATGAAGGCTTACGAAAAGAAAAAAAAAGAAAATACACACACACACACACACTGGTAGGTATATGATTAGTTCTAGGAAAGAAATCATAAATACCAGTAGGAACATCAGAGGAAGAGGAAAAAAGAAAAATAACAGAAATAGAGAAGACAGACAACCAACCAGAGTGATATACCAGGTAGTTGGTCTAGGATCAGGGAGACCAAATCAAGAGTATCCTTAGCTACACAAACTCATCTTTGGGCTAATTATTCTCTCTCAACTCAGCTTAATTCACAACACTGCTGTTGTAGGAATGGAAACCCAGAGATGATGGGAAATAAACTTAACAAATCAATAACATAATAAACTGAGTTAGGCTAATCCAAAAGCCATGAAAAAATGTATAAACTGTAGATTTCTTTAAAGCTGTTCAACAGGCAAGATGGATAAAAAAAATCAAAATTAAGAGTATCTGATTTTCAAGCTGTAGAGTCTGTTTTTAATCAGTTTTCAGGCCGAATATGGATGGAGCCATTTAAATGAGCTATCAGATGTGATGATGGTTTCAAGTTCCATCTAGGATTATCTTAAAGAATGCTAGGGTAAAGGAAAAAAAGTTTTTAAAGATGGCATTGATCATAACACAAATCTTGCAGAAATCAAGTGTAATATTATACATTGGCCAGTCTTCTGTCAGAAAAGAAACCCAAAGTAAGAAAACCAATTATTTATAACAAAAGAGACTCTTAATACTTCAGCCACCTGTAATCTTCTATTATTAATTTTAGAAAGAATTCATTTGAACAGAAGAGCTTCAAAAAGAGACACTGGTATACAGCTGCAACATATTGTGCCAGCCTTTGAATATGAAAGATGATATGCTGTTTAACTAGGTGTAAAACCTTCCTTTTTACCTTATATACAGAGTTGGATCAAAAGAAGGAATGCAGACAATTTTGTTTTATTTTTGTAAACAAATAGGAGCTTGGATTCATTAAGGACTAATAGAAACAGAACATGTTACTTTAGAACATTTCTTGACTGCTGGACTTTCTACTGCTAGTAGACACTCAACTAGTTATTACTCTGCTCTACATCTTTGCTTTATTTATTGGACAAGTAAGATTCTGGACAAATGTAGCATTTGTGATTATCATCAACCAACCTAGTATTTGTGGATATAATTTTAGATTAAAGACAGCGAATTCAGGCGATTCCTGAATCAGAATTATATACTCTGCCTATTCAGTAGCTACTTTAACTTAAGTATTCTTGCAGCAGAAGAAAGTTACCGTAAACTAAGATTACCCTCTGGATTTTAAAAGAAACAATATTTAGTATAGTGAGTTGTCAGATTTATTTATTAAATTTGTATGCAGCCATCTCACTATTAAGTGACTCTGGGATACCATGGGCCCGAGTTGCATTCTGAACATATCCCCATAAAATTCTATTATCAAAATTATTTGCCGCCTATCTGGCAGTTCAAGGCAATTCTGAGTGGCAAACAAATAAATACAGTCATCTCATAGTAAGCACATATAGAAAGGATTACAAGCTACCATAATAAAAGAACACAAATGGAAACTAAAGACATAATTAGCTTTTTCACACCCAAATTTTAATCCTAAAATTACATTAAATTATATTAAGCTTTTAAAGGACATACCAAGAGATAAGCTGTAGATGCGTAGAAATCCTTCAACATTGTCCTGCCTGCCAAATACACAGCACAAAGTGCCAGTGATGGAACACAAGTGTGAAGTGACATAACAGCAGGGATTCTGCTTGGGGAAATAAAACTGCATGGAACTCACAGTCCTTCCGCATAGATTCTACTCCTGATAACACTTAGGTTTCTTTTCCCCAGGGTGAAATTTAATTTAAGGAGACATTTTGATGTTGCTGTTCTCAAAGAAGTGGGAATTAAAAAAGTTGCGACAATAATCCCTTCCTAAAGATTCAGACTTTAATTTTATACTTCTGTATGCTACAGCACTTGTCAAATCTATAAAGCCCTTTTTGGCTCATTGTCTTGATGGTGTTACAGCAGCCTGCTTCCATTTCAGTTTTATGCCTCTCTCTTTGAAATGCAGCACTGCTTCTCTAGTCAGATCCAGCTTTTCCTGGGGCTCTTACTCCTATTAAACCAATGTTCCTCTCTCCCCGCATTCCATCTTTAAAAGTTTCAGAATATCCCCACTTTGTTTCCATACCTCTTCATGTTTATGCCATTATTCAGGTTATGTTTAATAAATTCACCAAAGTTTTTTTTAAATATATCTGTAGACGAACTAGATGTAGTAGACCACATATACCTTGGCCAATGGATCTCAATGGAAGATGATACAATAAGGAAAATGGAATGTTTTATTAATTGTGGTTGGCCGGCATTCGGCAAGCTTAGCATAGTTTTCAAGAACAACCTCCCTCTATACCTGAAAAGTTTTTTATTACTCTGTGCTACCTGCTCTAACATATGCCGGTGAAACATGGACACTAACCTCACAATCTATATAAAATCTAGGGATGAGCCATGGAAAGATACATGGTCAGCATTACAAGACAAGATACAAAGACCCACACATAGATTAGAGAACAAATAAAAATATACGATATCATCAAGAGAGTAAAAGAATTGAGATGGAAATGGGCTGGTCACATAGCAAGAACTGATGGCAGGTGGACCAAGACAGTCATAGAAAGGCTCCTACTTGATGAACACTGTCCACGAAAGAGACCTAAAACAAGATGGATCGACCACATCAGCAGGTATTGCAAGCCCAATTGGGCTTAGGACAGTATTGGTTAGAAACGGGCGGAGATGTCTTCATCCTGCAGTGGATAGACAATGGCTAAAATGATGATGATGATGACTCATCACCAGCATTCCTTTCCACTCAAGGCAGGAAGACTCAGACTCACGGAGGCCACCACTGGATCCATGTTGCTGGCTCAAGACCAGCACCCAGCACTGCAATTTGTTTTTCCTCTCAACCGGTGCTCTCAGCACCACAGCTTTCCCAGTCAGATGCCCACAACATTTACATGCCTGCTGCCATTCCATTAAGTCTATCTCTCCTACCAAGGTCTTGACCCAAAGCAAGATTGCCCTAGCCCAGTGGTAGCGAACCTTTTACTCACCAAGTGCCGAACAGGTACGCGATTTGCGTGCTATCCGTGCTAACATGCGGCACATTCCCCATGCACTGTGCATGCAACTACACATCTGCACATGCACATGGTTTTCGTACTTGTCCCAGCCCGTGCGCTGCACATGCAACCACGCCATCTGCCCATGTGTGCGGTTTTGGCACGTGCAATGCATCCACATGAACACCATCTACACATGCGCATGCTGGGCACAAGTACTCACATGCATGCGCAAACATGCATGCATGCGCAGGAGAGCTCCAAAGGCCAGCTGGGTCCCTTGAATTGTGTGCATGCATACCAGAGACCCAAACACCAGCTGGAGCATGCGCACATGCGCAGCTGCAGGTGAATTCGGTGACAGCTTGCATGCCCAGAAAGATGGCTCTGTGTGCCACCTCGGGCACAGGTGCCATAGGTTTGCCATCACGGCCTTAGCCTCTTCCCCTAATTATCTGGAGCCAATTATGCCATGTCTAGTTAGCACCAACTTACCAGATCAACACTTTTATTGTTCTGGTAATCATCTGGTTACCAACTTTGACAAGTTTCAAAGCTCAACATCTCACTTTTAAGCTAGGAGGCGCAATGTAGATCAGTCTTGCTTGCAGTCATCACAGGGTGGGGGCGGGAGAGGGGGGAGTCAGCTTCTTGAGTGGTGGCTACAAAGGATGTAGTGGTCTAAAAATGAAGCTCTGAAACCTGCCAGAGCTGACAGACAGATTACCACCAACAGGAAGTTTGCACGGCTGCTTTATGAACTTACTCTCCCATGTCTTGAAACTCCAGATGAGCATCCCACAATTGCACTTTGCATTTTGTTTCTGCCCTTGTGCAATTGGCTCCTTCACAATCATCCTGGATAATGCAAAGCTCCCTTTTGTGCATCTGAGAAAGTTTACTTTAGTCCCTGGATTGCATTTGTTAGCCTTTCCAGAGCGATAGGGAACTTCTTTTTTTTTATTTAAACCCTCTTTCAACCGACTGGGCTGGAACCTACCTTCCTCTCAGTTGTAAAACTCCATTCTGCCTCCCTTCCGCACCGTTCTGCTGAAGGTTAGGTTAAGACTGTGGTTTTCCATCCGACTGTGTTTCTCCACATACGAGGTGGAAAACGCCCAGCAACCACCACTTTCCGAGCCAAGGCCTCGCTCGCTCTTTCGAAAGAGCCACCTGTCCCCAATGTTGATAAATGGCGCTCCTCCTCCTCCACCCTCCAGCCCAAGGGCGGAGAGGGGAAAGGAAGCCACTTCGGAGTTTTGCGCGCCGCCAATTCTTTTTCCCTTTTTTTTTTCCTTTCGAGGAAAATTTGAGCAGGAAAATGGACTTTGAGGGAGACTTGGATTAAGCAGACTTAAACATACTCGCCTTACAGTTTTTTCCTCTTAATAAAACATTTACAATAGCAGTCATTAATACATCCCGTCGGTTCGTTGTATTTCCTCTCCCCGCCCACCCAGTCCCGGTAAATCGGTTGTAGATACTAGACATAAAGAAAAGGTAAATTTTGGGTGGATTTCCTCTGAGTTATAAAGATTCTCCTAAATCGAAAAAAAACAAGCATGCAAGCTACTTTTCAATATCGGAAGCGGGGGGGGGGGAAACTCACGGCAAGTCCCCGGGTTCTTTTCTTTTTTTTAATAATTTATTTTTAAATCTTTGCACTTAGCCCCGGCAAAGTTCCTGCACGCTCCCATGGGATCGGCTCCCTCGGCGCGCTTTCAGGATCGCAACCTACCCTAAAAGCGCGGCGGCTGCGGATCGGGAGCGCGCTTCCTAGGGAGTCCTCGAAAGGAAGGAGAAAGCCAAGCCTGCCCCAGAAAGAACCTGAGAGGGAAACCGCGGCGCCTCCAATTGGGGAGAGGAGAAAGCAAGCGCACGCCCTACCTGCCAGGGGATCGGAGAGAAGCGGCGGCCGTCGAGCTGCACGAGAGGAAAACCCGAAGAGAGGCGGGGACCTCATCGCTTTCCCGCCCCCTGCACGGCCCCTTCCCTCCTAGCCCCACCCCGGCGCCCACTTCTCCTCTTATCCGGGCCGGGACGGTCGGCGTACCACCCTCGTGTAGGATCCGGGAGTCTCCTGTCGCGGCTTTTCTTTTACTGGGGTAGAGGTCACCTGAAAAGGGGGTGGGGGCGCTTCTTTTTAAACTGGGAGCCGCTCACACACAAACCCTTCGCCCGCCCCCCTCAACTCCTCTGACTCATCCCGCCTTATCTATTCGGAATTTATGGAGAATGAAGGCTGACATTTTAGAGGAGTGTATGAGGGAGGGCACGGGGCAAAGCAGATCGCATGGGGCCGTCTGATCAGTCGTGGTTAAACAAGCCACGATAAAGCGTGGGGGGCCCCAGTCTCGGTTTTCCCTCCCGTGAATCGACCCACGGCCTCCCTCTGATCTGATCTGCCTGCGTGATCCGGAGTTTCCTAGTTGGTGCCCTTGCAGAGCTAACCCACAATTACCAACCCAAGAAAAACTGGGCACAGGCTCGGTCCTTCAGTCCTACACCAGAGACTGTATTTAAGAAAGCGGAGGTGGGCAGGCTTTGAAAATTGATCATTTTTTTTGTGTGTAAATGAAGCAATTTGCTGGTAAGTCAGCTGGTGTGGTTGCAGAAACCAAGTAAAAGGGACAGAGTCAGCATGCCAGCCAGGAGAGGAAAGGGCATGCATCAGGGGTGAAATCCAGCAGGTTCTGACAGGTTCTGGAGAACCAGCAGCAGAAATTTTGAGTAGTTCGGAGAACTGGCAAATACCACCTTTGGCTGGTCCCAGAGTGGGGTGGGAATGGGGATTTTGCAGTAACCTTCCCCTGGAGTGGGGTAGGAATGGAGATTTTGTAGTATCCTTCCCCTGGAGTGGGGTGGGAATGGAGATTTTGCAGTATCCTTCCCCTGCCATGCCCACCAAGCCAAGCCTACAAAGCCACAACATGCCCACCAAGCCATGCCCACAGAACCGGTAGTAAAAAAATTTGGATTTCACCACTGGCATGCATGGGATGAAGTTTGAGATTGAGAATAGGCTGCTTCTCACCAATCCCTTAAATGGTAGAAAAAGAGAAGATAGATGCTGGCCAACATTTAGAGCAGAGATGTGGAACTATGGTCCTTTTATGACTTGTGGACTTCAACTCCCAGAATTCCTGAGCCAGCCAGAGTATCATCTATTTTCCCCAAGGATATCGGACTAGCTGGCCTATGGGATATCCCTCCACAGCAACCCCCAACCCCCACATCTGGGGAGGTAACAATGGGAAACGTGATGATGATATCCATTTGGTGATGTCCAACTCTTGACGATTCCATGGGGCATATCTTCCCATACAGGCAATTGCTGAGCCATTAGACATTTCTGTAAAACAAAACAAAACCCTGCTAGTCTGTTTAAGCTGGGAAAAAGATGTATCACTGATTAGGTCCCAAATGACTTCATTCAATTTTTCTCTGGTCATTCGGTTTTCCTGGCTGAACTTCCTGTTGGCATTACTGCTGGAAGAAATGGACTTTGTTAGGTTCAGCTTGTAGCTTACTCCTAACTTGTTGGTCAGGCAATATATCTGTTTCTTTAAGAAACAACTGAGCCACGTAATCAGGGTTTGCTGAGCCCTGTAATTAGGCTACAGTGCATAAATAAGCAGCGCAGAGAAGCGTTCCTTGTTCCTGAATGCTCCTGATCGTTCCTGTTGCTTCCTGCGTCTTTCTGCTGATTGGTGTTAGACTGGATTGGTATATGTTAAGGTAGACCATATTCCTGATGATAGTTCATCTGAGGTGGATGATAAACCATCTATTAAGGTTGAAGAACAGGAACAGGAATCAGGGTTAGGGGAGGATGAACCCAATATACCTGATGTTAGTCCTGTTATGCCTAGACGATCTTCCAGGGACCGGCATCCACCAGATCGCTATAAAGCCACAGTGGTTTGCCAAGTAGATATCGAACCATCCAGTTATAATGATATCAAATTATATCCAGAAAAGGAGCAAAAAGCCTGGCAAGAGGCAATGGATAGAGAAATTGATTCATTGAAGAGGCTTGGTGTCTATGAAGTTGTAAGAATACCACCAAATGAGAAACTTATAGGCTGTAGGTGGGTCTACAAGGTAAAGAAAAGTGTAGATGGGGTAGTAACCCATAAAGCTCGGCTTGTTACACAAGGGTTCTCACAGACAGATAGAGACTATGATGAGGATTTTGCTCCAAGTTTACGAGCGAGCACTTTGAGAACAATGCTGGTTTGGGCAGCTAGAAATAAATGCTCTATTACTCATATAGATGTCGAGACAGCTTACTTAAACGCTCCGTTGAGGCATACAATATATATGAAGAAACCTCCTGGTTATGATACACAGGATAGCACTGAGTGTTGGAGGCTACAAAAAAGCCTATATGGTTTAAGGCAATCAGGTTACAAGTGGAACCAATGTATAGTGCAGGAGTTACATAACATTGGGTTCTATGAGGGCGTAGCAGATAAATGTCTGTTTAAAAAAGAACAGGATGGATGTGTTTCATTCTTGTTACTCTTTACAGACGACATTGCCATAATTACCAGAACTGACGCTGAGGCCAGAGAGATTATTGGTCAGTTGCAAACAAAATTTAAACTTAGAAATCTAGGACATATACGGCATTATCTAGGGCTGGATATCCTGAAAACATCTAGAGGATTTAAAATTGCACAATCTAATAAAATCTGCAAATTGTTGAAAAAATATGGGATGGAATTATGTAAACCTGCCAAGACTCCTATGACACAAGAATTCCAGCAGGATAATTTGCAGAGTCCACAGTTCAGTAAAGAACTGTATCAATCATTAATAGGCAGCTTGTCGTATTTGAGCAACTGGACACGGCCTGATATAGCTTTTAGTTAATCAATTAGCACAATATATTTCAGAGCCTACTGATAGGCATTGGCAAGCTGCTAAATGTATTCTTAGATATCGTAAAAGAACGTTACATTTTGCTATGTATTTCGAACCAAATGCCAATATGGTGTTAAAGGCATATGCTGATGCCAGTTTTGCCAGAAAATCTACGTCTGGAATAGCAATCATGTTGGATAACTGCCTGATTGGATGGAGATCAATTCGCCAGAAACACATCAGTTTGTCTACCATGGAAGCGGAGTTTTCTTGTCTATCACTTACATGTACTGAACTGATTTATTATAAACAGTTGATGGAAGATATTGGATTCAAAATGGACTATCCTATTACGGTTTATGAAGATAACCAGGCAGCCATTACCCATTACAACGGCAACGACTCTTGCTGTAAAGACAAGGACTAAATACACTGATATACGTTATCTGAATGTTCGGCAATGTGTTAAGGATAACATTACATTGGAATATTGCGCATCAGAGGACAATTTTGCCGATAATTTTACCAAAGCGCAAGGTGCCATTAAACACACCAATTGTTGTGAAAGATTTGGATTAAGAATCTGAAATGTAACTAATACCACTGTACAATGTATGATTTGGATGTGTATTTTTGTTTCTGTATCTATTGTGTATATTGTCCTGCCCAATGGGGAGAATGTTAGGTTCAGCTTGTAGCTTACTCCTAACTTGTTGGTCAGGCAATATATCTGTTTCTTTAAGAAACAACTGAGCCACGTAATCAGGGTTTGCTGAACCCTGTAATTAGGCTACAGTGCATAAATAAGCAGTGCAGAGAAGCGTTCCTTGTTCCTGAATGCTCCTGATCGTTCCTGCTGCTTCCTGCGTCTTTCTGCTGATTGGTGTTAGACTGGATTGGTATATGGTTCTGTATACCGAGAGTTACTGAAGTCTGTTTGCTTTGGTAAGGGAAGATACTTACTGGACTGATTTACTGTTTATGACCTTGGACTGTTTTACCTACACCGAGACTGCTTATTATCTTGTATATAAAGTATTTTTCTCACACGAGCTGCACGTTTATCTCCTTCCCTGTGTGTTTCTGCTCTGCTCATTGCACAAGCAACAAATACTTTTTACACGCACCCTAACAGACTTAATGCAGCTGGGGAAAGAGCACAACGTCAACGTGGCCAGCTTTTTTCTAAGATTATTCACCTATTGACTTATAAATCAAGCCGTTAAGAACATCTGCAAGATCATTAGTAAGTGATGTGAATCAGTCATTCCTTAGCCTAGCCCTTTCCTTATGCTTTCAGGAAATGTCAAAAATAACCAGCTTGATTCCACAGTATTGCTGTATTTGGGGAGATAATGAACATGCAAGAATGTCTAATTACTACATTGCTTTTCACTTCAATAAAAGTAGACTGGGTAAAATGTATGACCTGGTTTGGGCGTAGGGTCTTTTGTAAGCAGGGTGGATTTGATTTAAATCGTGATTTAAATCACTAGTTAAAAGGCTTGATTTAAATCAACTCGATTTAAATCATAATTTTTAAAGAACAACTGTCATCTCTGCTACTCCTTTGACCCACTATTGACTCACCGATAATCCCAGTGTTGCAGAATATACAGCCTCATGCTACATAACTAAGCTCCATTTCATGCTGAATGAACTAAATTATTTATGTATCTTAAATAGAAAACTATCTTACGATAGATTTTTACCCCAAAAGTTTTTTATTAAAATAAATTTAAATAAAAAAAATCCGATTTAAATAAAAAAAAATCTGATTTTTTTGATTTTTTAAAAAAAATCATTGATTTTTATCCACCCTGTTTGTAAGTGTCTTGAACCTATTGCTCAAACTTCCCAAGGAGCTGCTGATACAGTTCTACAGAGGAATTATTGAGTCTGTCATCTGCACCTCTATAACTGTCTGGTTTGGTTCTGCAACCCAACAAGACAGACACAGACTTCAGAGGATAATTAAAACTGTAGAAAAAACAATTGCTACCAACCTGCCTTCCATTGAGGAGTCAAAAAGAGGGCTGTGAAAGTATTTACAGACCTCTCACATGCTGGACATAAACTGTTTCAACTCCTACCCTCAAAATGACACTATAGAGCACTGCACACAGAACAACTAGACACAAGAACAGTTTTTTCTCAAACGCCATCACTGCTAAACAAATAATTCCCTCAACACTGTCAAACTAGTTACTAAGTCTGCATTACTATTAATCTTCTCATCATTCCTATCACCCATCTCCTCCCACTTATGACTGACTGACTGTAACCTTGTTGCTGGTATCCTTACGATTTATATTGACTGTTTCCTAATATGATTTGATTGCTTATGTGTTCCCTATGACTATCATTGAGTGTTGTACCTTATGATTCTTGACGAATGTATCTTTTCTTTTATGTACACCGAGAGCATATGCACCAAGACAAATTCCTTGTGTGTCCAATCACACTTGGCCAGTAAAGAATTCTATTCTATTCTATTTCATTGACGTAGTTAACGTATCAATATATTTATGAACAAGTAGTGCTCAACTTATACTATAATGGAGCCTGCCCATTATGGTTGTAAGTCATGACAGTGATAAAACTGGTTAGACACGTGACCAATCTGATTTTATGACTTTTGCACTGGTCATTAAACAAATGACATGGTCCTCAAACTAGCCAATATTAGGCACAGTTTTTTCCAAAAAGTGGAAGTAAATCCTTATTTTTGGCAGTCTGTCATAAACCGCAATGATGTGACCATGGGATGCTGCAAATAGTTGTAAATACAGGCAGTTGCTGAACAACTGAAGTTTGGTCACGTGACTAGGAGGGAATGACCATTAACTTCGAATCCTGGTCGTTAAGTAGCACCCCCCCCAAGGTCCATTGTAACTTCAAATGGTCTCAAAGTGACCAATTGTAAGTCAAGACTCCCTGTGTACATACATACATGTATGCATACTGCATATACATACAATGCATACATACAGCAATATTATTGATGAAGTACTTGTTCTGTGGAGCAAAAGCAGATGCACTGGATTTCAAATACTATCCTATAAATTAAGAATAGAAATAATTCATTTAAAAACTAAGGCAAACCTCAAACTTTTCCTTCAATCTCCACGTTAGTGCCATGCAATAGCCATAAATCTCAGCTACTGCTCTCATACAGCACTGAACTAATTAAAATTGGGAAACGTAGAAATGGAAAAAACAAATGTCTCTTCTCAGAACACCACTGGTTTTACATTTAACTTTTTTTTCAATTTAAAGTTCAAATATTTATTGATTGCTTAAATAGAAGCAATTTCTTTAATGGAAACACTCTAATAATCCTCCAAAAATAACGTATTAGAAAGGTTTAATTTTCTGTAGACGTAAGAAATTTGATTGGTATGACCAAGTTGGCTTCCAAGTTGAGTTCATAAACATTGCAAGTTAATTCAGAAGCAATGTCAGAAATTAGTACATTTTTAATGTTAATGGTTGAAGGAATTTCTTTTAATGATGAAAAAAGGTTGCAATCATATGCACCGTTACCTATGTGTAATTGCTATTGAAGGTTTATTTAGCTTACTTCTGAGTAAGATAAAGATTGCATTCCTCTATTTGACATATCCCCACTATAGGATTTGGTCTGGCCAGTAAGAAAATGAATATATTTCAATTTCTGACATTTAAGAATTTTGCTAATTTGCTAATTTATTATTTTGGTTTTTATTTTCTTTGAAGATGGTTTAAAGTAGAACCAGGCATATTTTCTATGAAATAGCTGCAAATGCATGTAAGTTAAACAAGCTTGCTTTGTGTTACCTATTTAAAAAGTAGAAAATGCAATAAACATGTGGATACTACAAAGTTCATTAAATTGTGAACAGATGCAGCTCTAAAGTCAGCAATAAGTATTTCCATGTTTGCAAGAAAAAAACTAGGCTAACAAATATGGGAGGCACGTTTCAGAAGACTGCAGAATAAAAGGAAACTATTTGCAATGTCTATGTCTCTCTGCTACCATCTAGTGGTCATTTGGATTATTGCAGAACCAATGGTCTTCCAAAAAGAGCAATTGAATTGAGAGTCCATATTAACTTTCTGCACAAATGTTTCATTTATGAAACAGACCTTTGTAATGTAAAATGTTGATTAAATGTTTTGGTCAATGAAATTATTTAAAACACATACATAAATAAATACATTAGTTTTTTTGTATTTCTAGGACCAAGACAGTGTTTCCCCTCTTGATGTTCTAGATTGATAATCAGACAAGACTTATCTATGTTTGGAGAAACCTGGCTCTGAATGAGATTTTTGAGACATAAGAAGGAGGAAAGGAATGTCTCTGCATTAGTTAATAGTCCTGTACTTGAATTTTATATTTTATATATC
Organism: Arizona elegans; assembly: GCA_022577455.1. Taxonomy (NCBI): domain Eukaryota; kingdom Metazoa; phylum Chordata; class Lepidosauria; order Squamata; family Colubridae; genus Arizona; species Arizona elegans. The sequence goes on along the minus strand of JAKOOJ010000008.1, from coordinate 30,386,248 downwards.
CTGTGTAAATACAATTTCTCTTTTTATGTCCACATTAAGGTTGTGGACATAATGTTTAGAAAATGATTTTTGAAAAAGTAGTTTAAACATATTTTGTATTCAATAAATTAGTTTACTAAAGTTTATTTGCACAGCTTGTTAAAACATCAACTTATTTTCTGGCTTGCAATGAATGACTAGGATTACACATTGCAAGAAGCAATTATCCAAATCCAGAGGAAGTGATCCCTGTGAATAAACCAGCCTCCAACGGTGATATTAGTTGAGCTTCTAAGGGGGTTTATAATTCAGCACAATTAGAAGCACCAGGCTGCAGGAAATTAGTGTAGTGGCCTAGGAGATTTGTATATCAAATCAGAGAGAGATGGAATAAGTCATCTGTTGCAATAAGTTTGGTTTGGTGGGTTGGGACAGGAGACAAAATGGTGTATGTCTTGTGGATTTCCTTCATAGTTCATATTCTCTTTAGTCAACTTAGTATATTTGTAAATTAATGTTTCTGAGTCTCTCATGAGAGACTAAAAAACAAGATGTTTTTAGAGCTTCTTATTGCATGGAAAAGCAATTATTAGAAAGAGAATTAACATTTTCAGAAAATAGAGAATTTACTTTCACAGCCTTTTCAATGTAAAAAGGTCAGATATGAAACATATATAAAATGCATATGTGCCCAATGCAATTAAAATATGCTTGGATTAATTGTTGATCGCCAGGGCAACAGATATTTAGTTCTTTATTGTTAAATTGTTTGTTGACTTTAAGTATGTAGTTTCAGTTTCAGCTAAGGGGGAACATGAGTGAGATAGGTCTTTATCTCCACCTCCAATTTGTAAGCATTGAATTAAGTCTTAACCTGGTCCAGCAGAACTAGTCTTTTATGTTCGTACATTCTTCATTTGGTCTTCATTTTCTTACCCTTGCAACATATTATGGAATAAAAGTTCTGTATGGATTGAAAAGGACAAAGATTGTTATTTTGCTTTCCTTTCTTTTTCTTCCTTGGAATGTTTTTTATCTCTTAAAAAAAATCTTGAATGTAATGACAAGTACAGTAGGTGATGTTTGTTATATTAAGCAGATTTGAAGCTGATCCCAAAAACCGCCAGAAAGAGACTGAAATATATATCTACCAGCAATTCTGAATTTCTCGTAATTTTTATTCATTATTGTCTTATATTTCTGATAATAATGACTTAGTTATTTAATCTTTAATGTGATAATAAAGTAGAGTGAATTTAATTTGTTACCTCCCCATTTAAAAGAAACATGCGCAATCTGACTTCTAAAACTTGTTCTTAATTTAGATCAATTGGAAAATCTCTTCGGTGCTCAGAGGGTTATCCTTACTTTTTTTCAAGTCTTCCCTCAAAGCAACCTTTGCATATATTCTTCAGTGAATCTTCTTAATTTTCACTTGTAAAGTATTTATTTGATTTTGGCTAGATCAGAGTTAAAGTAGAGAAGAAGCTTTGCATGTAGAAGCCAAGTTCAGTCTCAAATAAATTAAAGTCCCATCCAATTGAATTAGATTTTAAGTGACTTCATGTATGTACAGATAGTCCTTGATTTAAGACCACAATTGAGCCCAAAATTTCTGTTGCTAAGTGAGATGTTTGTTAAGTGAATTTTGCTCCATTTTATGACCTTGCTTGCCACAGTTGTTAAATGAATCACTGCTTTATTTAAATTAATAGTTGTTAAATGAATCTGCCTTTCCCATTGACTTTGTTTGTCAGAAGGTAATCACATGACCCCAAGACACTGCAAGCATCATAAATATGAGTCAGTTGTCAAGTGTGTGAATTTTGATCATGTGACCATGGGGATGCTGCAACAGTCATAAGTGTGAAAAATGGTCATAAGCCACTTTTTTCTGTGCTGTTGCAGGGGTGAAATTCGACCGGCTTGGACTGGATCGGGCGAACTGGTAGGGACGATTTGAATCGGTTAGCCGAACTGGTAAAAACCACCCCTGGTTGGCCCCACCCACACCTGCCCGCTTGCCTTTTACGGCCGCTCAATCCGCCCACCCACTCCCGCCCTATAGGGTGAGACTTTTCTTCCTTTATTCACAGCAGGCCTGCTGCTCCCTTTATGGTCCCCCCTGGCTCCCTTCCTCCTGGGAACTACCTTAAATGGACAGGCTGTAGCAGCTCCACTGTGTATGGAGGGAGAGAAATTCGGCTTCTCTCCGCCACAGAATTCAACGTTAAATGCTGCAGCAGAGAGAATCTGAAGTTTTCTCCCTCCATTCACAGCGGAGCTGCTGCAGCCTGTCCCTTTAAGGTACTTTGACCCCTGGGAAGAAGGGGCTGGGGGGCCCCATAAAGGGAGCAGCAGCTCTGCTGTGAATGGAGGGAGAGAAGTTTGGCTTCTCTCTGCCACAGCATTCACTGTGAGCTCTTCTTGTGCTCATACACATATTTTTTCCTACTGGGTTCTGTGGGCGTGGCTTGGTGGTGGTGGGGTCATGTGATTGAGTGGGCGTGAGTGACATTGAGTTGGCCACGCCCACTCAGTCACAGGACCCCTCACCAAGCCATGCCCACAGAACCGGTAGGGAAAAAATTTGAATGTCACCACTGTGCTGTTGTAACTTTGAATGGTCATTAAATGAATTGTTGTAAATCGAGGGCTACATGTAATTCTCTTGATAATCATATAAAAGTGAATTTTTCTTGTTAACAAATAGGAAGGGACTTTTGCCGTTTTCTATGATGTTTTTTAATTTCATAATCTAGCCTACATCCTTAGCCTTTTGTTCCATACAAATACTAAACTAAACCAAATTTTCCTGTTTTTCAGACAGAAACTTATCAGAAAGTTGGCCATTCAGGGAAGATTCCAGGTTTGCAATATTTACTATATTTCATAGAGTTCCACAAATTAGAACCTGGGGTGAAATATAAACACCAAAAACATGAAAAACAATGCTGAAATACCAGAGACCTGATCAGATAAATTAGCTTTCCACACACAAAAATCTATTACTGGTTATCTCTAGCTTCCTTCAGCTGGACAGCATAAGATACAGGAGAAGAAGATCCAACATATTGTTGGGATGGAGGAAGTGTGTGTTTCAGAGAGATAAGTGTCTATTTGTATCACTGAATATTTTTAACAGCTGTATTCTGACTATGCAATCATAGTATCTTTAAGGCTGCATAATGTAGTTAACTTGAATTTAAATAATTGGCTGACATCAACATTACCGTGACTCGTGAATTCTTGGTAGTTCTTGGAGAACATAGCGTTTCAACTGAAGTGGCACATAAATCCAGGAATATAAATAAAATAAATATGTCCTGTGGAGAAAATAGTCCCCTTTTCCAATGAAGGATTCATTTCATGCGCTTCTCCCAAAACTAGAAATAAGAATATTAATTAGAATTAGTAAGAATAAGAAATTAATAATTTGTGGTTATATATGCAATTTACAAAGATAAAAACAACACAAACTTGAGTGATGCTTTTCTAGACGTCCGTAATAATACCAAGAAAGGTACAAATAGTCCTCAGGTGATAATGACGATTGGGAGCTAAGCTTTGTGAAAACACCATGTCATGTGCATTACTTAAGCAATAGCAATTTTGGGCATTCCTCAAGGTGTGTGATCATTGAGCAGGAAGAAGCGGGAGTTCCATGTAAAATGCATAGAGGTACGGCAAGGGTGCCACTACTAATAGCATTAAAAATTGTGTTTAAAAGAAGACTGATGGGAATAGTTACAAAGAGATGCTTTTCATTTTACCTTCCACCCCGCCCAAAGCTAATAGGCCTATTCCGTGATGAAATTATGATAATCTAGCTAAGACTCCAAAATTGTCTTGCATTTAAACCTACATAGTTCCAATAGCATCAGACGCTATTTAAACCCTAACCCTAACCCTAACCCTAATGCTGAAGCAAATCCTAAATTAATTTTATTTTCAACTCTTTAAGACATTACAGTAATCCAAAGTAGCCAAGAAGTCTTAGATCCAAGAAAAGAAAAAGAGTTTGCTCGCTTCTTTAACAGAAGCTATTTAACAAAATGTACCTGTTTCAGATAAATTGTATTGAATTTATATGGTAGAAGCAGTTACTGTATTCATGATCTACTGATCCTATGGTCGTTAAATTTATTCAGAGAGCTGGTTGTGAAAAAAAATACAAACAGCTTAAATGGCAACAAATTTAGAATATAGGAATAAAAAGCTTATGTTGCTTCTAGATCTATCTTTCAGAGAGAAAGAATGAGTACAATGAGTTTTCCCAATTACTTACGACCAAAACAGCCCAAAATTTTTGTTGCTAAGCAAGACAGTTGTTAAGTGAATTTTATCCCATTTTACGACCTTTTGTTGCCACAGTTGTTAAGTGAATCACTGCAGTTAAGTTAGGAGCACGGTTTTATGAGTATGGAGCTTTCCCATTGACTTTGCTTGTCAGATGGTCGGAAAAGGTGATCATGTGACTCTCGGACGCAGCAACAATCTTAAATACACACCAGTTGCCAAAGGCCTGAATTTTGATCATGTGACCATGGAGAGCTACAATGCTTGTAAGTATGAAAAATGGTCATAAGTCACTTTTTTCAGCCCTATTGAAGCTTTGAACGCTCATTTTAAATGATCTATTGTAAGATGAGGACTATTCGTATAGCCAGAGAACATGGGATAAAGACTTTCTGTATATATCCAGCAATATTTGACATATCCTTGGAAACTTGCATGAGGAAATGTAATCCTTAAAAAAATTTTAATCTTTAAAATCTTTAATAGACAGTTAATTATTTCAAACAACTAACAGCTATCCATCCAGATGTTCAATGCTATAAATGATTCATTGCTTTAGAGGGTTAATATATACCAATATATAGTAAAGTCAACTACATAGAATTTGTTTTTGCTCCTTCAGCAGGTTTCCATTGGGATTCCTAACATCTACAGGTTTTTCAGAATATTTCTTTTGTATGTTTTGATTTTAATTTGATTTAATTTGACATCAAGCCTGTAGAGATTTCTATGAATAATAGAAGTTACGTTAATAGAGTTAAATGTATTTTTAGCTGGATGTATACTTTGATTCCTTTATTTTTTTCCATTCAGAGTTTTTATTTATGTGTTATAAAAGTAATTTATTGTTAAGAATTTTTAAAGTAATAATTATATAATTAGACATCAATTTAATTAAGTTGCCACTCCAATAAATAATAATGCCAAGAATTATTTTGCATTGTGTGGGGACTTAAATGTTTTAAGGAATGTCAGATATGTTTCATCTAACTTAAAAACTCATTTTGGGGGAAAAAAACCCCCAACCAAACAAAAAACATCTTTCTAGGGCAGTGGTGGGTTTCAAAATTTTTTACTACCGGTTCTGTGGGCATGGCTTGGTGGGCGTGGCTTGGTGGGTGTTGCAGGGGAAGGATACTGCAAAATACCCATTTCCTCCCGATCAGCTGGGACTTGGGAGGCAGACAATAGATGGGGATGGGGCCAGTCAGAATTTTTACTACCGGTTCTCCGAACTACTCAAAATGTCTGCTACTGGTTCTCCAGAACTGTTCAGAACCTGCTGAAACCCACCTCTGTTCTAGGGTATATTGAAAGCCATACAGAATGTTTTAAAAAGTTTGGATCTTCACCCAAGTTGAATTTGATAAGACTTTGGTAGATAAATTATGGGCATAGCCACTTGTAATTCTGCCTTTTAAAAGGAAGTATGTTTTTAATTTAGATACAATTTAGGTGGCTTTGGGTTTGTTTCAGGTTTTTTTTAGTTACTTTTAGCTTGTTTCATTTTCTTATTTCCTAGGGGTATTTTTTTCATTTAGTTTTCTTCTCATGGCAATTTCATACATGTTATTATTCACTATATAGGTTATTTAAATGTGATTAAATAATAAAGTAAATAATAAAAGAATGTAAAAGAACAAAAAAAACAATAACAAAAAAGAAACAAAACATGTTTATAAACATACCTACATCAGTGAATGGAAGCCATGATTTGTTACAGCCATCCACAGCTAATCTATATTAATCAGTTCCACAGACTACTGATTAGTTGGAGCCTTATGTTTGTTTTTCCTACACACAGATTATTTTCTTAGATTCTTCCAGTTTAACTCAATTTGCAGATTGTTCTTTCTTTGAAGGGGCACCAAAAGAATTAGCCAATCTCTTCTGTAATGGTTCATTCAAAGCCTCTAAGCTGCCTATCGGGTTTGCTTAATTGAACTTTGGTGTTCAAAGATAGCCCTGAGTGTACAGAAACAGCAACAGAAACCAAGCCCTCATAATAAGGGCTTAGCCCCTGTAAAATTAGACATTTGGGATAATAGAAGAGGTATTGGCATTTCACCTTGGTAAACATTGATTTGAGCAGTTGAGAGGCAAGACAGAAAGTTGAACAGCCCAAGTAGAATAATAGCTCATATGAAAGTTAACCAAATATCTTTCTTACTAGCTAACATGGGGCCTATTCAATTAAAACTACATTAATATGATGATTGCTGCAGGGAAAGATTGGAGGATCTTTATGAGAAACTAATGAATTCCATTTACAATATAATACTAGAGCCTATTTGAAATGTAACTTGGGTATGAGTCACCTTTTCAACATTTCCTTCCTTAAAAATGTGGTTTACTGATACAGAATCAGGTTGTTGTATGATTTTCCATTTAGCTGGTTCCTCATTTTGAGCTTGAATGCTATTGCTTAACATAACTTAGATGGTTAATTTATGTATAAATGCTTTGACAGCTACTAAAATGAACAATAGCAGTACTATTAAAACACACTGGGCACGAAATCCATGAGAGACACCCCCTACTCTTTCCCAATTTAGCCTTAACTTCATTTCCTCGTGAGTTAACACCTCCTGAAACACAGGAAAAGGAGGAACAAGGGCCAAGGAGAATACCTTTGATATGTAATCAAGTGGGGTGGGGGTGGGTGGGTTGAGATTCATTATAGTGCATTAATTAAATCTCCCTGGAGTTGAGCACAACTCCTGATGATTTACAGACGTAGGCATGTATTTTTCTTTTGGGTATGTATTTTTCTTCTCCAGCTATGGAAGGGTTTTGGCCTTTTCTTCTTTTACTGCATTCTTTTGACTTCCCAATCTAGTCTATAGCCTTGGGGTTCCCCATGGTCTCTCACAGCTTTTCAAGATCAGCAAGGACATCCATTTAGAATATTCTGCTGCCTTTACAGGTCTATTTGCTTGAACTTGGTTTGTATTTCTCTTTTTTCACTAAATTATTAATTTTAAAAAGTATATGCAAGTAAATACTCCGTACCATTGAGCCCTTTAACTCTGTAATCATATAAACTCTTGTAATAAAGTACCATAATAAAGGAATTTTTTGAGAGGACCAACCCAGGGCAATAATGGCAATAAAAAAGGGCAAGGCTTGCTAATGAAAGTTATTAAACGAAAGTATCCCCACAATGCTGTTAACCTTAAATCAATGGATATTTTCATGGCAAGTTTTTACAGACCTTTGCATAGTGTATATGTCCTTCAAAGTAATCAGAATAATTGCCCCCGACTGTCACAATCCACTCCCTTTTCCCCCTCTGATAACCATCTTTTCGGACTGTTGCCTTCTGGCAGAAGATACAGAACAATTAAAACTCGGACCACATGTTTTTTGAATAGTTTTTATCCCAGAGCTATAATTGCACTCAACAATGAACTAAAGGGCCACCATCAGTGAGCTGTTGGACAGTATTACTTGGTCTGTTGTGTTTGGGTAGTTTAGGGTGGGGAATTGTGGTGGGTGGGGGTGTGTTTGGAGATTATTATGTGTGTTGGACCTGGTCTTTGGATGTTAAGTGAATTTCGTTGTATGGGTATACTGTGTACACACGTACAATGACAATAAAGTTATTATTATTATAAGTTGTCAATTAATTATAAGGTTCATCAAGACCAAACAAATTTATACTACAAAGTGATCAAATGTTTGATGCTAGCTTTTGGACATCCTTTTAAGATGTTGCATCTGCTCCCAGGGTTCATTTTCTCTCCTCTACTTCTCTTGCAGTGGGTGGGAAGAGAGATAATTCAGGGCAGAAGACAAAATGTGCAAATAATTTTGTGCAAAATGACAAAATTGATGCAAATAACATGTCAATTATGTAATTATATAAGTAATGCAAAATGGAGGCAAATGACTTAAAAGTCAATTACCTAATGTTGTAATTGATGTCAATTTCATAAATTATGAGGGTTCATAAAGTGTGATGTAATGGTTAAGGTTAAGGTGATGTATTAAGAATGAAGAGGTGCACTTGGTTGTTGTCAGTTCACAACTATGAAAGCTCATTGGGTGATATTCAATGGTCAGTCTGTCAATCTGTTTTACATGTTTTGAAAAAAAACAAGAGGCATCTTTTGAGTGAAACGGCGAGAAATAATCAGGTACATTTGGATTTAATGGATATTTAACTTTAGTGGTTCCCCTTCCCCCAAATGGTCATTAAGTCATGATTTTACTTGTGTATTCAAGTTATACAGAAGTTCTTGATAAAAAACATGACTATCATTAAATATTACAAAAGGGAAATATAGACCAGAATTGATACTAGTGATATATACCTATATAGGAAATTCAAGTTAAATCACACTAAGATTTAACACACATTATCTGATATTGGAACACAATTTACACTCTTTCCCTACAAGTGACTTACAAATCATCTTTGTTATTTATCTATCACTGAGGTAATTTAAAGCCTTTCCAGATTATTGCTGTATTAATAAAATCATACTGGAGAATTTTAGAAGACACTAAAGGCCTTAGAGGGAAAATGGCCATTGTTCAGCAATGGGAGATGTAACTTCCTTGATTTTCAGCTTTAACATTGAGCATATTTTTTACTATGATTTCTGTATGAATTTTTAGCGGTAAGACCAAAAATGCTGCCTCAGAAAGTTACACTATAATAATCCCTATGACAACAAAACATGCTTGGCTGCGTTTTAGCCCTTCTATTGCCTATTTGGCATTAAAGGCTGCAAGGCAGTTTGGAAGACATTACAAGCAGGGGTGGGTTCTAGTTACCTTTACTACTGGTTTGCAATGGGGCTGCATGTGCAGAAGCATTTTGATGACATCAGGGTGGGTGGGTGGAGCCTCCCTCCAGTTTTACTACCAGTCCGAACCTGGGGCAACCCACCACTGATTACAAGGCATGTATAAGGTTGACCTATATTCCCATGATAAATTTACATTTTGAGATAACTAAGGATTTCTTGCAGATATTCTATGTACCGCGAGTAGCAGAGCCAGTTAGTTAATAGCTATTAAAGCACCAAGCTAGAAACTAGGAGATTGTGAGTTATAAACCTACCTTAATTATGAGTGCTGGCTGAGGAACTTTGGGCCAGTCTCTCTCTCTCTCTCAGCTCACAAAGTCAGGCTTGGGCAACATGTTGGTTAGTAAATCACAACCTGTCACAACCATTGGATCAAAACTTGGTTCATATAAAAAAAAAAGTAGATCCTGCACTTCCGGGAAAACACTAGGAAATTTTTAAAAATCTGTGAACAGCAGAACACATTTTTCAGGCTGGCTAGTGCAGAATCCAAGGGTTCCATGGTAATTTGAAAGGATTCTGGACATATAATAAGGGTAGGGCTTAGTATTTTATAGAAGGTCCTCCCATTAGTCCCTTGCAAAAAGATCTGTGCAAGTGATTAAGGGAAAACTCTCCTCAAGGAACTAATACTAGCTCCTACTCAAATATACCATTTTACCTCTCTGCAAGGCATTAAGGGGGGGGGGGAACTTTTAGTCCCCTAGCAGAGACATTTTTTTTAAAATTTGATTTATATGCCGCCCTTCTCCGGAGACTCAGGGCGGCTTACAATGCGTTAAGCAATAGCCTTCATTCTTTTGTATATTTTATACAAAGTCAGCTTATTGCCCCCACAAACTGGGTCCTCATTTCACCTACCTTAGAAAGGATGGAAGGCTGAGTCAACCTTGAGCCTTGGAGAGATTCGAACCAGCAGAAATTGCAGGCAGCTGTGTTAATGACAGGGTGCACTAAACCACTGTACTATCAAGGCTCTTTTTCCTTTAGTTCCTTGTGGAGAGGGTTTTTTTCCCACTTAGTCACAAAAATACAGTGAAAATAGCATTTGTCATCTGGTATTCAGAAACTGAATATACTCTCTCTCTCTCTGTGTATATGCACACAAAGGCATTGTGGCTCAGTGGCTTAATGCTGGAGATGGTCTTGGCTGCAGTGGTTTGAGCCCAAGCATTGTGCGGCAGGGCGAGTTCCTGTCACTCACCTCAGCTTCTGTCCACCTAACAGTTCAAAAACATGTTCTAAACAAGTAGATAGATAGGTACAACTTCAGCAGGGAGACAAGCTGGTGTTCTATGCAGGCAGTCATATTCCTGACAGCTATGAACCTTCCTGGTTGCGGCATCTGTTTGTGAGGCAGCTCTGGGAAGGGAAGGGCCCTTGGCTGATGCTGCAAGATGAGCCGCTCGTCTTTCTCTCTGGTGCAAAACCAGCTCACCCTCCTGTGGTGCATCTTAGGAAGTGCACAAGCATTTCCTGTAACAGGGCTGGTACCTTGTCAAGCCAAACTATTACTCTGCAATAGCATTATGGTTTCCTGGCTAATGTAACAGTACCATTTCCTCCTCCTCCTCATCCTTGAAAAGAACTTGATAAACAAAAATGCCAAATCCAGTCTGAATTTTGGCTGACTGTGCAACAAACAACAACAAAAATAAGCAAGTGTGTTATTTTAGAGTATAGGTATTTAGAATTCTGGTATGGAACTGTCAGCAGTTTCAAGGCCAATGATGAAAGTCATTTAAACATTTCGGGATCATGGAAGAAGGAAAAGTTCATGAGGTGGATTACAGGAAACTTGGATACCCTGTCAAAGCGTCAAAGGTAAATGAAAATTACCTTTGCCCATTGCTGTTTGAGGCAAAGAATTGTGACACTACTGAATGAGTCATGCAGCAGTAGGACTAGTAAAGCCTGCTCCAAGGCAATTTCAGATTGTGGGAGGGTGAATTTCTCTTCTTACTAATTATAGTGTTGCTTCTTATTTCATCCAGCCTTGCTCTGTGTCTCTGTATTTGAATGTGTAATTAAAGTCTCAAAATAGCACCCACCCCTTTTGTAAGCAGCAACTAATCAGTAAACAGATTGTAGTCAGGAGCAGAAATCCCATCTCCCAAGGACAAAAGGGACAAATCAGTTTTATTGATTATAGATATAATGCATTGCATTTGTCCTTAAAGTGATTATTATATACAGCTCAAATGCCCCCCAACCTTTTAATCACACTTAGGAAATACAACAGCACACCTGTGAACTATCAGCATCTGCAGAACTCCAGTTACTCCAGTTCTCTGGAGAAATCCAGAGTAACAAGAATTGAACATTTTTAGATTGCCTTAGGAAAGTTTTCTGAAGATGGGATAGGTTACTAGTCCCATGTATCAGCTGACCAGTGACCCTTCATTAAAAGCTGAGTCTTAAATCAACCCAACTGGAAACGATTGTGGTTGATTGTTCTAATTTGCTCAGTCTCCATTTGCCTACCTCAACTGTTTTTAAAACTATGTTTCCACAATTTTTGGAGAAGCAAGAATAGGAGGTACATGATATAGAGGGCAAACAAACGAAATAGCTAAGTTGGAAAACCAGTATCTATGTTCAGTAGAATTTTATCATAATCTAATGAATTGAAGCAACATACAGCATTTAATCACTGACATTCTTTTAGTAACGCTTTAATTCCTTAGACCTTTCCCTTTAGATTTATAATGAGAGCAGGTGACATAATCTGGGTTTGTTGTGTGTGTGGGACATACAGAAAGAGAAAGTGCACACATGAGTTTGTGCATATAAACATAAGGCAAATCCTTGTAATAGCCTGATGATTTGAAAAGGTTTGTTTTTCCCAAATGGTAAAAAATTCATATGAATTGGATATCAGCTTATGTTCTGGAGATGGCCATCCAATTACTAAAGCATATAAAATGTTACGTAAGATGAATCTGGAAGATGAATATATCAAATATTGTACGGTAAAATGGGTGAAAAACTTTGGGTACAAAATAACACTAGATAAATGGGAAAATGTATGGACCAATGGTTTAAAATTTACTTTGAATTACAGTTTGAAATGGTTTTTTTTAATATATAAAATCATGTATTGTTGATACTTGACTCTAGACAGACTAGCAAAAATGTATAGAGGGATTTCCAACAAGTGTTGGAAATGTGATAAAAATCCAGGAATATTTTATCATATGTAGTGGTTTTGTAAGTATGATAAATCATACTGGATAAACATAATAGCTTCTTTTGTGTGCAGTGGGTTGGTTGCTTGTGAAGCTGAGGATTTGGTCCTTGTGCGTAAGTTTGCAGTAGATGCTAGTTTTCAGTTCTCCATATTCGTTTTTACCATACACACACACATACCATACACATGCGCGCGCGCACATACACACACACATATCATACATACATTTTGTAGGATTAAACCCTTAAATCAGTGATCCCCAACCTTTCTGGCCTTGTGGACCAGTGGAGCGGGGAGGGAGAGCAAATGGTTAAGTCTTCAGTTTTGAAGTGATTGTTCCTTAGGAGTTAGAACACCTAGTCTTGTTTTTTAGAACAATAGATAATATCCGCCATCTAGTGGACATAAGAGAAATATTTAATTAGACTCTTTTTTACCAAACTTGTACCTTCTAGATATGTTCAGTAGAAACTACCCTCAGGCCAGCCAGCAGTTGCCATCACCAGATTGGCACTCTCTACATACATTCCAACAGAAACTTTTAAAATAATAGATCAGGATTGTTTAGAGGAATTCCAAAAAACATGTTTTAGCTCATTCACAAGAAGACTCCCCACTGAAATATTTAAGAGAGCATGTTCTCATGATATCACTTCCATCTCATTGCTAACTCATTTCTGAAACAAGCCTGAAACTTTACGTGTTCTGTGGAAGTGGTATTTTCCTACCTATCCTGTTATCCTAACTGCCTGGAAACACTTCAGGAATCTTAGGTGCATGGAAGATTCTTGGGATGATCCAATCTGGGCTGGCCATTTGCTCAGCTTTTTCTCTAAATGTTTACTTGAATGTTAATTCAAGCCCATATACTGTATGTATGTGTGTTTTAGAATTTGTTATTTTCCTTTGTACTGGATTATTTTAACTTTATTTAGTTATGGGGTTTGGGGGTTTAGTTTACTTGCATATATTTCAATATTTGACTAAGTAACATAATTAGAGCTACTGAGCATGGGGTTTGCTCCCTCTTCATATACTTCTGTATATTTGCTCTGCTAGTGCTGGTTTTTTTCTTGGTAGTGCCTCAACTAGGATATTGTTCTGCTTGATTGTTCCTTTAGTGTTAATCCTTGGTTATCTGGATGTAGGCTGCTGGAGACGTTGTGTTCTGGACTTCTTTCTTGGCTTTTTTATTGTCTGTTTCGAATGGTTTGTCAATGTGTTCTATCTATGCATCTATTGATGAGTTGATTTATCTGAACACCAAGCTTCTAGGAATTCTTTAGCTTTTTGCATTTGACTTGGCCTAGAATGGTCAGTTTCCCAGTTGAAACTCTGGTTGTCCATGTATTAAGGATTTTTCATTGTCTTCTGCTAGTTGGTGTTCATGCATGTGCTCGGCTAGTCTTCTGCCCATTTACCCTACAAAATCCCTACCATCTCCACCAGAGGTGGCTTTCAGCAGGTTCTGACCAGTTCTGGAGAACCAAATTCTGACAGGCCCACCCCCATCTATTCTCTGCTTCCCAAGTCCCAGCTGATTGGAGGAAATAGGGATTTTGCAGTAACCTTCCCCTGGATTGGAGTGGAATGGAGATTTTACAGTATTCTTTCTCTGCCACACCACACCCACCAAGCCACATCCTCAGAACCTGTAGTAAAAAAATTTGAAACCCACCACTGATCTCCACCCAGCGTGCTCTTCCAGCTTGCTGAGATAAGTGTTAACTGGTGTCACACATCTGGTGACCACCCAGTTTGCGAACCACCCATTATTACTTTTCGAAAGAGAGAGTCAATTTCAGTGACTAAGACTGTGCATTGCGGGCATGCATGCATATGTATTGAGTGAAACGCCTTATAACTTTTTCTAAGGTTGAATCCGGCAACATTCAGCGCTTTTACCAGCTTTCCCAAAACTGATTTTTCTCCCCTAGGTTGCTTTCATTAACAGTTCTCACGAGAACGTTGATGTTGGTGTTGATGTGAATTAAAGCTCATTGTGATCCAAGGAAGGAGAGAGAGGGTGATATTTTTAAAATCTGTTGAGGTCTGCCAGCAAAATAAAGCAGTCTATTCGATAGTGCGGACTGACTCTGGCGCAAGGCTGTCGGACAGAGGTCTTCAAACTTGGCAGCTTTAAGACTTCGTGGACTTCAACTCCCTGAATTCTCCAGCCAGCTATGCTGTAGAACAGAGGTCTTCAAACTTGGCAGCTTTTAAGACTTTGTGGACTTCAATTCCCCGAATTCTCTAGCCAGCTATGCTGTCTGGAGAATTCGGGGAGTTGAAGTCCACAAAGTCTTAAAGCTGCCAAGTTTGAAGACCTCTGCTGTATAATAATACCCGAGACTCCTCGTGATATAAAGATTATAGTTGAATTACCAAAACCCCAATTAAAACGAAGCTTTTTTTTTTTATTTCTCTCAAAGCCCTAAACCGCAACGAAGTCCTTTGTTTCCTTCATGGGGTGGTTCACACATATTCCTCAACCGTCTCGAGAACCCCTAAAACAAGCCGGTGCCTTTCTTTCATAAAGCCGGGAGCAGCCTCTGGGCGTGGACCCGCCAACCGTTTCGCGGGACGAGAAGGGCTCCTCTGGAAGATCCAGATCGGAACCACCCCCCCCTCCCCTCGCGCTGTCATCCTTTACCGACGACTTTCAAAGCCCTCACGGCCGCCGGAGAACGCCAAGGCGCAGGCGCGCTGGCGGGGGCATTTCCTTGGCTAATCTCTTTTTCTCGCGCAAGGGGGCGGAACTGCGGCGGCTCCACCCACCGGCGGTTGACGTGTTCTCGTACTCGGAACCCCCTTTCGCAAGAAGGGGAAAGAGCCGAGCGTGCTTGCTAGAACGTTCTTGTGTTTCTTTCTTCTTCCTCCTCCTCACCCCCACCCCCAGTTCTGTGACGCAACATGATGCCCCGCCTCTTCCGCACCGGCAGTTCTCTTCTACAATCGTGCGTGGTCACGTGCTTCGCTGCTCAGACGAGAAGCGGCTGGAGCGTTTCGGGTCAGCCGGGCTTCTCGTCGCGGGGACCGGCGGCGCACCAAGCCTTGAGCCGCCGGCTCCTCCGCTTTCCGTCCCGCGGCTGCCTTAGCTCCGTCGCCATGAAGAACCTGCCGTACTTCTGCCGCGGAGAGGTGGTGCGAGGCTTCGGGCGGGGCTCCAAGGAGCTGGGCATCCGCACAGGTGAGCGCTGTGGGGGGACCTTGCGCCACTCCCGGGGAGTTGGGAGGAAGGTCTGGTGGCGGCACCTCCTTCTCTTCGACGCCCCTGCCGGGTTGTTCTGGCGACCGACGGGGCGGTTTTTTTGGGGAGGGGGGGCTTTCCGCTCTCTTTTTGCACGGGTCCCCAACCTTGGCCACTTTAAGACTTGGGGACTTCAACTCCCAGAATTCCTTAGCCAGCAAAGCTGGCTGAGGAATTCTGGGAGTTGAAGTCCCCAAGTCTTAAAGTGGCCAAGGTTAGAAACCCCCTGCTTTAGTGTAAGCGGAGCTGGGCTTGTGGGTTTTTTTGGGTCTGGTAATATGAAATCCCGTTCAAAGTCCAGTTCAGCCCCTTCCTGTAGATAGCGCTTGTGGGGTTTTTATTTTTGGCCAGAGTACAAAACGATTTCATTTTTTTTTGGATTTTTTTTATCCCACAATGATTGCTTTATAAATACGGGTAGTCCTCAACTTTTTTTTTTTTAATAATTTGATTTATATGCTGCCCTTCTGCGGAGACTCAGGGCGGCTTACAATGCGTGAAGCAATAACCTTCATCCTTTTGTATATTTATACAAAGTCAGCTTATTGCCCCCCAAACTGGGTCCTCAATTTACCCACCTTAGAAAGGATGGAAGGCTGAGTCGACCTTGAGCCTGGTGAGATTTGAACTCGCAGTAATTGCAGGCAGCTGGATGTTAAATGCTGCCTTAGGAGGCATTAGCCTCCTACGCCACTCAGACTTAACACCAGTTCACATAGTGGCCACTCAAAGTTACAACTGGACTGGGGGGAAAAAAATACATGACTGTTTTTTGCAGAGACGACCTTTGCGGCGTCCCCGCGATCAAAATTCAGATGCTTGGCAATTGGTTCATACTTAATGACGGTTGCAGCGTCCAAGGGAGTCGTGGGATCCCCTTTTGCAGCCCTCTGAAGGGCAAAGTCAACGGGGAAGCCGGATTCACTTAACAACCAGGTTACTAACTGATCGACTGCAGTGACTCACTTAACAACTGTGGCAAGAAATGGGGCAACAGATGTCTCACTTTACACCGTAAATGTTGGGCTGAATTGTCTTTAAGTCGAGGACTATCTGTAACTCAAAGTGGTGAACTCTCTCCTCCTCTTCTTTCCTTATAACAACCCTGTGAAGTAGGTTGGGCTGAAAGAGACCCATCTAGTCTCACTTTTGCTTAAAGTGAGACTAAAACTCACAGTCTCCTGGTTTCTAGGCTGGCACCTTAATCGCTACACCAAACCGGTCTAATTTGCCATAGACTAAGAAGAGGTTTTGTGGGCTCCCAAGGTAACTTACAACCAGGGATGGGTTCTACTTACCTTTACCACAGGTTTGCAACGGGATTACTTGTGTTCGCTTGCTTCGCTCGTGCACCTTGCTTCTGCGCATGTGCAGATTGCTGATGATGACATCCGGGGCAGTGAGTGGGGCCTCCTACCAACGGTTTTACTACCGGTTCTTGCAAACCGATCCAAACCAGGGGCAACCTACCACTGCTTACAACCCTCATACTTTCTGGTATTCCATTGTCCCAATTACCTTGCCTAAATTCCTCCCCAAGCAACAGAGTCACTCTAATTGTTTGGATTAAAACCATTTCCATAAGGGATATTTTGTGATTATTTAGAATCTGGCTTCCACATCTAATGGAAAGTGGTAGTAGCACGTAGGTTTTTAACAATCCTGGTTTGAAACTGCTCACTATAATGTTCCTAATTCTCAGTTGATAGTCCTAAATGGTAATGGACTACTTAGATGCAGCTATATATGATGAACATGGGCACATTCATGAACTTTCCCTTCCTTTTGCTTTAAAAGAGCTAACGTAACACAAGTCATGTTACAAGATGTGGTTGTGTTAGGTAACATACCTTCATTATGTTATAGGCTTGGCACTGGTTTTTTTTTCTAACCAAGATAAATATATACGTAAATTACCAAATTGCGAAACAACAAAAGTTCCTGGAAGTTCAAATGAGGACCCAGTTTTTGGGGGCAATAAGATGACTTTGTATAAATATACAAAAGTATGAAGGCTATTGCTTAACGCATTGTAAGCCGCCCTGAGTCTCCGCAGAAGGGCGGCATATAAATCAAATTAAAAAAAAAATAAATTAAAAAATGCAGCCTGGCCTTCTTGTTGAGTGTGTGTGCATGTCTGTATTTGAAGAGTGGCTTAAACATTAGTGTAACTTACCTTAGATATATTTAGACTACCCTAAGCTACAGTCAACCTCACCTGGATCATAGTAAGATATTATTAATATAAGTGTATGTGTTGATCTAAGACTTTTCTGCCTGCTCTTTTTGCATGTGCTGTGGGTTATTTTAATGGTCCATATAAATGTTTTGTTTTTCAGCTAACTTTTCCGAAGAAGTGGTTGATAGTTTCCCATCTGATATCTCTACTGGCATATACTATGGATGGGGTTGTGTTGGAACTGGAGATGTGCATAAAGTGGTTTTGAGTATAGGTTGGAATCCGTATTACAAGAATGTTAAGAAATCAGTGGTGAGTATGTTGTGTGTTAATATCTTAAAATTAGCTCAGGACCTGATCAATATAAATTTATTTTTGGACAGTTTTTGCAGAAACTTTTACTTACCATTAATATAAACATTTACCAGGATTTACCAGGACTTTTTCTTGACCATTATGATAAATTTTCAATAAAGTGAATTCATTATCAAAAACTTATTCAATACAAAATATAATTCCTTTATACTATAGAATGTTAATATTTTACATATTGTATAATTGAGATTTTTGTAACAGAAATATTATCAGGTAACCCTCGACTTATGATCACAATTGAATCCAAAATTTCTGTTGCTAAATGAAACATTAGGTGAATACGACCTTTCTTGCCACAGTTGTTAAATGAATCACTACAATAGTTAAGTTAGTAACACGGTTGTTAACTGAATCTGGCTTCCCCATTGACTTTGCTTGTGAGAAGGTCACAAAGGGTGGTCACATGACTCTGCAACCGTCATAAATATGAGTCAGTTGCCAAGTGTCTGAATTTTGCTCACCTGACCATGCTGCAACAGTCATAAGTGTGAAAAACAGCCCTAAATCACTTTCAGTGCTGTTGTAACTTTGAATGGTCACTAAATGAACTGTTGTAAATCGAGGACTATCTGTACAGGTAGTTCTTGCTTAATGATCCTAATTGGAAATGGAATTTCTTTTCCTAAGTGAAACAGTTGTTATGCAAAACATCATATGATCACAGCGCTTACCAATGGCAGTTTCAGAGGTTCCAGTTGTGATATTTAGGCAAGGGCTGTGTGATTGTTAGTCCAGGAGCTCACACTTCTCCTGCACTCACCTTTGTTTTAACTCCTTTCATCCATTTATCTCCCCACCCCCAACCCCCAATCTCTGCTCTTTTGGACACCTTGCACTCTTCTGTTTATCCCTGTCATCCCCTGCTAAGCTTTGCTGTCTTCACTTCTTGCTGCCGGCAAGTTGCAGTCCTGGGATGTGTGCAGCAGGGCAGGGGAGCTTTCTCTGCCTTGAGGTGCGGAAGTGAGTCATGGGGTGCTCCATCAGTGGGCAAGATGAGACAGATTGTAGCTCCCTGGGCAAAGGTGGAGGCTGTGAGGAAGAGGTTGTTCAGGGTAGTTGCAGAAATAAAGAAAATGGAGGATGAGGGCTTCTTGGAAGTGCAGCGCATGCTCTACAGCTCACATTAGGAGCAGTACTGGAGAGCCAACCTTCAGGGCCAGCAATGGGTTGGAGGCGAGCCCAGCACTGGCAGAACCTATTCACATACTCTGCTTGTTCTTGTCCTAATCTGCCTCTTGTAAAGGCTCCTGCAAAATGTGGGCAGGCTTCAGAGCATCCAGATTTTGGTAATGGGACCACAGGATCGCATGCAACAGCAACAACTTTGAGGACCAGCCATAAAATATGTTCAGTGCTATCCTAACTTGGAACAGTGGTTGAATGGTCATTAAGCAAGAACTATCTGTATTCTGTATAGAAATAAATAGTTGTTTTGGTTTTACTCATATTTAAAACGTCTAAAAATAAGTATGTCTTTATTTCAGTGCTTTAATATATACACAAACAATTTTTTTTAGGAAACACACGTCATTCACACCTTCAAGGAAGACTTTTATGGGGAAGTGCTCAGCATAATCATTGTTGGTTATATAAGACCAGAACAGAACTTTGATTCTTTAGGTAAGTCTTGAGTATTTGAGTATTTGTTTGACACATGATAGTGCCTACTAATAAGAACAGGTATTTAGTATCATTACTGTACAACAGGAGTTCTTAAAATTTAGGTTGCTGAGGCAAAGAATGTGAAAGAATGTTTATACCTGTATTGGTTTGGGTGAAATTGTAGATCAGAAACATTTTCTTCCTGAAGAAAATTTGCATTTGCAACATCTGCCTATGGTGCACATTACATAGAAGCAGAAAAGTATGGAAAATTGCAATTATCTGGGTGTAAAAACACTACCTAACATAAATCTCAGTTTGAGTGATAAATTGCATTGTACTAGGAACAAGAAGCTCCAGTCTACTGGCAATGTAATGCTGGAGGCTTACATCTCTCAGCCCAGTCTACTTCACAAAATCCATCTTTTTTTTTTTTTATTGAAAAAGTTTTCAAATACAAGTTTTTCCCCCTCCCCCCCCCCCTTCCCTAACCCCCCCTCACCACCCATCCCCCCCGTGACTTCTTCACAACAATAGGCTATTTCATAACTAATTACATACATAATATCTTTCCTTTCCCTTACTCCCTCCTCAGAATACTGCCCCTTAGCATATTATTCTTATAACTTATAACTCCCATTTTTACGATAATCTGCCCTTTTTCTCCTCCCCTAAACTTATAGTGTACTATTACAATTTAACATTTAATCTTTTATATATATTAATATAACATTTTAAAGCGGCCTTCTCCCTACATCCAAATTTAACATTTATTCAGTTCTATCCAATTCCTCCACTCCCCTAAATATATGACTTAAAGATCCTTTTTCTTAGACTAATCAATCAGTAAACTAACCTATTTCAACCCTTCAATTCCTACAAAATCATGCAATACAATTCTAAATATAATCCACTGCCCACTTTACTAAGATATACACATATCTATATGTGCATTCCATTTTGTAAAAAGAAAAAAGACAATAACTTTAAATTTATAATCCATATAATATCTTCTTTGGTGTCTTTCCACTGGATTGTTAAATCCATCACCCATAATAGGGTAAAATAACATGCTGGTGCAACAGTTTGTTCAAAATCTTCAATCATCTTCTGCCCCCATCAGTAGTAGATATCCTCGTATATATATAAAAGTAAAAACAACCACCCGAGTGACATTATAATTATATCCATATAGTTATAGTTGTGGTATTCATCAGGATTGTTGATTCCCATCATCCTAATGGGTAACATCCAGATCTTCTGCATGCCCCAGCGTGACTCTCTTGCCTTGTAACTCAAAATAATTATAATATATTTACCAGTAAAAGAAATCCAGAGTAGATAATTCAAATCCAACAAGGTAAGGCTCTTTTCACATCCCAAAATCACGGCATTACAGAGATCTGCCACAATCCTCAGGATAGTATTAAACAATTGTTCGCCTCCACTATCTTTTCAGATATTCATTCATTTTTTAAAGTCCCTGGCTTCACTGTTGCTTGGTTTAGAAACTGCTGTTTCTATGAGATCTATTTCTTTTCTTTTTCTTTTGTGGGTTGAATTTCCATCCTCGTTTCGTGCCTACCAATTGTGTGTCGGCTGATCGATTTTCATTCTGCTTTATGAGTTGATCTTGTTGGGTTAGTTTTGTCATCTCAGCTTTCTTCTCCATCACTTGTATATCAACTGGTTGATTTGCGCACTTGTCTGTGACTTGATGGTTCATCACATTGGAGTCGGATGACACTGCTCTCTTATTTATAGACAGTCCAGCTGGGGTATCCAGGGAGTCCAAAGACAATTTATCCACCACAGCCTCTGTAATTTGATATTTTCCTTTTGTTTCCAACTCCTTTTGCTTATCCTGTATTGTGCCTAAAGATGTTAAGTTCATTTTTAAAATTTTTTGATAAAATTCTTCCGCTTTTTCAACAGTGTTCAGTTGATATCTTACTCCTTGGTGTCTCAATATTAAACCAACTGGGGCATCCCACCTAAATAGGATATTTCTTTTTTTTAACTCAGTCACTAGAAAGCCAAATTTCTTCCTCTCCATTAGCATCTTAGTCGGGAGCTCCTTAAAAATCCAAATCTTTCTTCCATGAAATTGCAAAGTAGAATTAAAAGAGTTCTGCACAATATTATTCCTAATTTCTTTATCTGTAAAATAAATCACATCTCTAGGCAATTGCCTTTGCTTTGCCAACCAGGAGTTTATTCTATAAATTCTATCAATCCTGCAAAACACTTCATCAGGTTGAACCTTTAAAATCCCAGCCAGAATTTCAGAAGATATTTTCCTTAAGTCATCTTAAGTCAAAATCCATCTTGACTTCCTGGAGAAAATATATAAATTGTGTTTATAATTCAGTAATGTCGTGTTTTGACATTATAGACTCATGACTTTTTCCTTGCTCTGTTTCTACTTCCTCTTTGGCAAAGTATGAGTTACGCAAACTATAATTGAAAGCTACATTGTTTTGAATTCTTTTAACTATTTCCTCAATTCCCACCTTTTATCCATAGAAAAAGCAACATACATAGAGGCACTCTCAGACTATAACTCACTCAGTTTAGGTGGTATGAAAGAAACTTGTAGACAGCAGATGCTTTAAATATTTCATCTTGAATCAGGCATTTATCAATATTATATACTTCGGAATTTTAGTGATTCACAGGTGATTCAAGTCTGGCCCATGATGGGTGAGACAATAACAATGTTGGGGCAATGGGGGTGGCAGCAGCAGCCTTGGAGGATGGGCAGTGGCATCATTGGGCAGCGCTGTGGCCTTCCGCAGCAATCCCAGTTTGTCATGTGGCCCCTTGAGAAAATCAAATGCCTACCCCTGCTTTAGAAGTAGCTAATGTTTTATTTTTTCCTCTACAGATGCACTTATAACTGCTATTCAACATGACATTGACGAAGCTAAAAATCTGCTAGATTTGCCAGAACACCAGAAGTTTAAAGATGACAACTTCTTTCACAGAGCAAATGTTCACAGTATGACTAATGGTCATTAAATATTTCCCTTTCTTTATTTTCACTGCAATTATTTAAACTGAACTGATCTTCCCATGTTTTTAATAGAGAAGACTGCTCTGCTCTTTAGGATTGTTATTCTGTTACATTACATTAAAATGGTTAGTGATTCTCTAAAAGTAACACTTTTTGTTTTTTCAAAACAAGGGCAATGTAGCTTGACAAATAGAAAGTGCAATCTCTTACATGTCGTTAGAGCCATCTAATTGCAGACAAAAGTTTGTTTCCTAAATGTTTCTAAATATTTCTAATGATTGCTATTTATTTAATTAATAATGCCCATGCTGGATATTTTTGTAGTGAAAGATTTCCAATGGAAAAGTAGAAATGGTATCAGTAATTTTACTGCCTGAGTAATTGTCCTAGTGGCTTTTAATTGTTCATTTGAAACATTAGCTGGATTCATTCGAAGCCTTTTTTAATCACTTTAAAATAGGATTTAAGCCCTCTGTGGCTGAATTACGCTATTAATTTCAGTGGGAATAAAAGCATAATTTAATTTCTTCTGCCTTCAACCGAGAATTCCTTGATATTTATATAGCCTATTTATCTCACTGTTTTATCGTACAGTATAGAATAGAAAGCCTTGATCTTAAGAGAGGCATCTGAACTTGGAACAAACCTTTATTTTTGCAAAAGCTCCCTTACTTTTGATGCAACTTGGCTATTACAAAGCAGCCTTTCATTTGATTAAATGCTCCTTCAATTTGCTTGGGAAGAAATGTGATGAATTTGAGTCTTTATGTTGTATGTCCAGGTAGGCTCGACTTACAAGCACAATTGGGACCAGAATGTCAAAGTGGTTGTCAAGTGATATGTCAGGTGACTGCTTCAGTTAACCACTGTAATCGTGGCACTCCAAGTTGTAGTCATTAAGCAATCTCATGGGTGGTTAGGTGGACTGATTCACAAGGAGCATGGGGGGACCTTGGGTTAATGGAGGCCCTAGGGGGCTATGAACAGGCAGTGGGTGAACTGGGTGTTGCTGTAGGGCAATGCAAGCCCAAAGAAAGAAGCTGTAGCCACCCCTGGAAACCACAACTGCAAAATGCCTGGGAAGTTGCAAGAGCACAGCACAAAACAGCCACCCCTCATAAACAAAGGGCTGAATACACAGTGGTGTACAAAGCAGCTACCCTGTAGAAAGTGCCAATTAGAGGGAGATAGTTTGGTAGTTGCCATTATAATGCCCCTGCAGTCATAGTAGGCTGCCAGGTGTCTACAGGGCCAGTGCAATATCTGTAACTTCAGTTGGGGTCACAAATCCCTTTATTCAGTGCTGTTGTAACTTTGAATGGTTGCTGAACAAATGGTTGTAAGTCAAGGACTACCTGTAGGTATGCGTTGTGTGTCTGTGTATGTTCACATACTTGCATATATGTATGTGCAGTCAATTCTTGTTATTCACAGAAGTTACATTCTAAAAGTAATAAATGCTGATTTACTAACTATTGAATCATTGCTTCTAGGGGAAATGCAAAGTACTTTTATAGTATGGGAAATGAAATAAAAAGGCAAAGTATCACTTTATCAGCCTCAGTGGGAACATGCATGTCAGGCGACTCACATTTTTCACTGCTCTGAGCATGTCTCCAAATGACTGCAAAACTGCCATGAGTATTTGGCATTACGTATACATTTCAGTGCGTAGGTGAAATTGTAAATATGAAATCTGCAAATAATGAGGATAAACTGTGCACATGTATTTGTGTCTGCATACTTGGCTTATAAACTGCTATAAAGTGTATGTGTATATATGCAGATGTGTATTAGTATGTAACTAGCATTCCTAACATGTTCCTATTTCATAGTTTTCATAGCATCTCTGTCAATATAGGGATTTGCTTGTCCAAGGACATTTATATGCTTGGAAAAACAAAACAAAACACCAGAAGCTTATTACCAAATTATGTTTTTCTTCCAGCTTATCTTTTTCATTTTGATACATGTTTTTATGTAAAATGCAACAAAAATTCTTATAATTAAATGTTAATTGGATTTGTAAATGTTGTTGGAAAATGGAATGTGCATTTAATCAAAAAATCTGATCTGGAAACATGTACACTATGTGTATGGAGAATAAAGTGGAAAATTCAGTTGATTGCACTTTGATGATTTTACAAATGCACTAATGGGTACCAGCTTCTAGGGATGGTGTAGAACATTAGAATCTTATTTATCTGTAGGAAAAAGCTCACACTGAATATATGTAAATAAATGGATCGGGAAAGACCACCCCAAATATATGTTCGCTGCATGACCATCATGAATTGGAAGTCTTGTGTCTTTCATTTAAGAGGCCCCAGATTGTTCATTTGCAGGGAGTCCTGAATTCTGTATTTCATGGTTCAAATTTTTATTATTTCATATTTTGTTACCATTAATCTTTAAAAACTTGGATTCCTCTTATTTTTATCTTGGTAAAGTACCCATGTTTTCTGCATATGCAGTCCTAGCAGTACCAAGGCTTTACAGATAATCCTCAATTTATGACCATTTGTTTAGTAATAGTTTCAGGTTCAATGGTGCTGAAAAAATGACTTAATTTGCTGTTCTTTGCACTTAGAAAGTGTTGCAGCTTCTCCACAGTCATGGGATTAAAATTTGGGTGCTTGTCTACCAGTTTGGATTTATAATGGTTGTCACATTCTGTGGTCACATGATCACCATTGCTTAAATATTTGCTTAATGACTAGCAAAAAAGGTTGTAAAATTTGGTGTGACTCAGTGACCACATTGCTTAGCAACAAAAGTTCTGGTCCCAAATGTCATTAAATCAAGGACTACCTGTACATATTTCTTTGTAGCTTATTACAGTCTAGGACTGCCACTCATTTCAACTTGTGTGCCAGAATATCTTTTTCAGACTGCTGATGGGCTGTGTACCTACAGGTAGTCCTCAATTTAAAACAGTTCATTTAGTGACTGTTCAACGGTACAACAGCACTGAAAAAAGTGACATGACCATTTTTCATATTTGCGCCATTGCAGCATCCCCATGGTCACATGATTAAAATTCAGGTGCTTGGCAACTGATTCATATTTGTGACGGTTGAAGTGTCCCAGAGTCATGTCATTGCCTTTTGCGACTTTCTGACAAGCAAACTCGATGGGAAAACCTGATTCACTTACCAACCATGTTACTTAATAACTGCAGTGATTCGCTTAACAATTGGGGCAAGAAAGGTCATAAAAATGGGACAAAAGTCACTTAACAAATGTTTTGCTTAGCAACAGAAATTTGGGCTCAATTGTCACAAGTTGAGGACTACCTGTATAGCCATCTCCAAAATGTTTCAGTGCAAAGAAATCTTTTTATCTGGGTGGGACGTCTCAACTGTGTAACCTTCTGAATCTTGCAACTTTCAAAGTGCTTTTGTTTTTTACACAGTTCAGTAATGAGTAGAACTGGGGGAGGGATTTCTTGTGTCAGCAAAAAAATTGAAGTTGTTGTCTTATAAGCAATTTGGGACCACAATAATTGGTAATAAGTTAACAGATTTTCAGCACTGTTGTTTTTCCCTCTTCCTCCTCATGCTCAGCATGTGGCCTTACTAGCTCCATAAATACGAATGTTAAGAGATCCCAGACATAATTGAATATACTGTTGGCAGTGTATATTTGTCAATTGTTTTGTTACTTTAGAAAGTGCCTTCTGACAGGGTTACTTTGTGAGACAAATTGCTAACCTATCAATCATGACATGTATATAAATGATTGTTTAAGAGAAAATGTCACTGACAAAACACAAAGTTTTGGAAGCAGCAAGTACAAACCAGGAATCAAATATATTGAACAGCATATGGAATCAAATGAACATGTATTGAATTCTGCCTTTTTATATATAGAGATAAGCAATTTTAAATTTATCATTGTGATTTTATTAAGTTTTATTTTTCTATTAATTTCAACAAATAAAAAAAGAAAGAAAAGCTGTATGTTTTCTATTTATTTATTTTTCACTCCATACAAAAATTGAAAAATGGGTCATTCCATGTCAAGTGGTCTGATTTCAGGAAAGTGCCCAGGTCGACCATGATGGATTTTGATGAAATTTGATGTGAACATGCACACATATCCCCAATGAACATTGGTAAAGTATTATGTTTGCCGATGCAATACTTGAGAGATAGAGTCAATTTTATGACCCCATACCGCAGCCTTCTACAGTATGACACTGAGATTTCAGCAACTTCTGAGACATAATATCTCCGGCAATATTTTGTTGAGAGAAACAAAACATGGCCATCTTGTACAACTTGTTGTGCTCTATTAAACAAAATAATAAAAACATTCTCATGAGGGCTATCCATCTAGATAATAGGGAGCAAAGTTGGCTGGAAATGACTATGGCGCGAAAAAAGGGTAAAGTTTGGGTTCTTATATCTCTGGAAGGAAAGGTATGAGAAATGTGAAACCTTGTGCGTAATAACATAGCAACACAAGGTTGTCGAATATAAAATTTCATTGTACTACTGCTTTCCAATAGTTCATAAATTGAGTGTAAAGTTGACGGTTTGTGAAAAAATGCCAAAAGGTATTTTCAGTCCATTTTTACAAAAAAACAAAACCACCTGGGAACTGTTAAATCATTCTCATTAGAAAGAGCATGTTTCAACCCCCCTAAAAAAGTAGAGTCTTGGTAGTACAGTGGTCTAAGGCACCCTGTTATTAAGCTGGTTATTAAGACCAGCTGCCTGCAATTACTCCAGGTTCGAATCTCGCCAAGGCTCAAGGTTGACTCAGCCTTCCATCCTTTCTAAGGTAGGTAAATTGAGGACCCAGTTGTGGGGGCAATAAGATGACTTTGTATAAATATACAAAAAGGATGAAGGCTATTGCTGAGCACATTGTAAGCCACCCTGAGTCTCCGGAGAAGGGTGGCATATAAATCAAATTTTTTTAAAAAAAGAGTTGGTGTTTCATTGCTGATGTATAAAGCCTTAAAAATAGGGACAAAGTGGAGGAAGTTGCTATGGCAGCGTCACAGACATTCTATTGTTTCGTCTTGTTTGTTTTATATAGACATCTTTACTACTATTATATTGCATTGGTCCATGGTGAAATTGTCACTACCAGTTTAGGCACTGGACCGAGCAACCCCATCACCATAGGGGGCACACCTGATAGCCATGCAATACCAGCCATGGGTGGTTTTCGTGGTTCAGGATCCCAAGCCTGTAGTTTGGTTTCTTCCTCGAGGTTCCAAAGCCTTGTGTGGGGTATCTGTCCGGTTCCTAAGCTGGCAATTGGGCAGCTTATCCTAGGTTCCGAAGCCTAAAGTGGGTATCTTATATGGTTTCCAAGCTGAAGTCCATACTGTTCGTATGAGCTGCCAAATTACAATAATCGCTTATTATGGCGTGCCGGGGAAGCACAACAGCTTTCCTGGCACCTGGATGAAGCTATCTATCTGGACCCGTACCAGTCGGGCTTCAGGCAGGGGTACAGCACAGAAACGGCATTGGTCGCAATGGTGGATGATCTCTGGGGGGCTCGGGACAGGGGTTGCTCCTGTCCTGGTCCTATTAGATCTCTTAGCGGCTTTTGATACCATCGACCATGGTATCATGCTGCAGTGGTTGAGGGGGTTAGGAATAGGGGGCACCGTTTTGCGGTGGTTCTCCTCCTTCCTCTCTGACCGCTCGCAGTTTGTGTTGCAGGGGGGCAGAGGTCAACCTCGAGGCGCCTCGCATGGGGAGTGCCGCAGGGGTCGATCCTCTCATCCCTTCTGTTCAACATTTATGTGAAGCCGCTGGGTGAGATCATCCGTGATTTTGGGGTGAGAGTCCATCAGTACGCTGATGACACTCAGTTGTACATCTCCACCCCAGACCACCCCAATGATGCCCTTGATGTGATGTCTCGCTGCCTGGAGGCTGTGCGGGTCTGGATGGGGAGAAATAGGCTCAGACTCAACCCTTCCAAGACTGAGTGGCTGTGGCTTCCGGCGTCCCGATATAGTCAATTGGTGCCATCGCTGACTATTGGGGGTGAATCACTTCCCCCCACAGAGAGGGCTCGTAATCTGGGTGTCCTCCTGGATGCACAGCTGTCTTTTGAAGAGCATATGACGGCCATGGCTGGGGGGCTTTTTATCAGGTTCATCTGATTCGCCAGTTGCAGCCCTTTCTGGACCGGGACGCCTTGTGCACGGTCACTCATGCCCTAGTCACCTCCCAGCTGGACTATTGTAATGCTCTCTACATGGAGCTCCCCTTGAAGAGGCTTGAACTGGTCCAGAATGCGCCGCGTGGGTGGTTATGTGCGCAACCCATTGTGCCCACATGACACCCCTCCTGTGCAAGCTGCACTGGCTCCCAGTGGTCTTCCGGGTGCGATTCAAGGTGTTGGTTACCACCTTTAAAGCGCTCCATGGCATAGGACCGGGTACCTTCAAGACCGACTTCTGTCCCAGTAGCCTCCCACCGGCCAGTTCGCTCCCACAGAGAGGGTCTCCTCAGGGTGCCATCGGCCAAGTTATGTCGGCTGGCGACACCCAGGGGGAGGGCCTCGTCTGTTGGAGCCCCAGCCCTGTGGAATGAACTGCCCCCGGAAATGTGTAAGATCTCCGACCTCAGGGTATTTCGCTGTGCCCTTAAGACCCTGCTGTTCCGCCAGGCCGGGCTATCAATGTGATGATTTTAAATTGGATGTTTTAAACTTTTGGGGTTTTTAATATTGAGCCGAAATTATTTAATAATTTTAAATTATTTTAATTGTTGTTTGTCTTTGTGCTTTTAATAGGCTGTACACCTCCCTGAGTCCTTCGGGAGAAGGGCGGTATAGAAATAAAATAATAATAATAATAATAATAATAATAATAATAATAATAATAATAATAATTTTTTATTATTATTGAATTTACGCACCACATTCTTTAGCATCGCTTCTGGGAATTGATACTGTCGACGTGATGATGTAACTGAAGGCGCTGGAAGCACACAAATAAGATGTGGTTCTGGAACCCAACAAACACCTTGTCTTTCAGGCCAATAAAATGAATGAGCAGGGCCTCGCGGATGCATAAATGTTACCAACGCATCATTTTGTTTGATGGAAATTTCCATGATGTTGCCTACCCACCATTTTTTGTCATAAATGCAGGCAACATAACAACTGGGAAATAGGTCAGCCAATTTTAAATTCGGATTGACGGTATTGGACATTTTGGCCACAAAGTTAATCGTGTCATTTGAAACTTTGCTGACAGAAATTGAATTTGAATCAACTGGCACAAACTGGTGATGACCTCTTGTGCCAGCTTTGTGCTGCTAACTTTCCATCTTTCTTCTTGCAGCATCCTGCTTTCTTCAATTTCTTCTTTCGGAACGTATATATATTTAAGTCCGTGAATGTTTCACCATGTGATTTTGTTTCACCAAATCACTATGGCGATGGAGTTGGAGGTGCGACTAAACGTTTGGCTGCTCAAGCCAGGATGTCTGCACTCTGCAGCCAGATGGGATGGGAGCGGCGGCGACAGCCCCTTCCACACGCAGCACAGGAAGGCAACAAATGCGGGCAAGGTGGCCCCAGCGCGCCTGTTGCAGAGGTGCGGTGATTGCTCTGCCAGGGCGGCCTCAGCTAGGGCTGCATCTGCCTGTGCCACCGCCCAGGCCAAAGGGAAAGCTCCGCGGGCTCCGCGGTGGTGTGGCCGACACTGGCCTGCTCCCCATGGTTCCCAAAGAGGCGCTGGCAGGCAGGTGGCTGGGTGGGAATCCAGTGGGCTGCCCCAAGCCCCACGGAGCCAGTATGGGAGGCATGGGTGGAAGGCTGCCTGATCCCCTCTTTGGATCGCCCTACATGGGGGGACGGATGGACACTCTGCCTTTGCAGAAACGGCGGGCGGTTTGTATGGAGGATTGGCAGGGAGGGATGTGCCAGGATGGAGAGCGGGGCAAGAGAAGGCTCCAATGTTCGCTTGGGTGGCGGAGGGAAACTCAAAGCGTTGGGGGCTTCAGAAGTGCACAATGTACTTCAAAATGTGCTGGCTCTAACAGTGAGTGATGTCAAGTTGGCCATGCCCACCCGGTCACATGATCACCAAGCCACACCCATCAAGCCATGCCCACAGAACCGATAGCAAACATTTTTACATTTCACCCCTACCCTAAACCGAATGCAACATGTAACCCTAATGCTAGCCCTAATCCAAACTCTTAACACAAAATGTAACCCTAACCTTAATCCTAATCCATACTCTAACCCAAGCCCTAAATCCAAATCTAATTGGATTGCTATGCCAAACTCTAAGCCTAACTTGATTTCTAACCTTAACCCTGACTGGATTTTCATCCCAATGGGGATTTTCCATGTAATTTATGAGGAAACTAAGATAATAGGGATTCAAATTGTGAGAGGTCTCTTCAGCACAATGAGGCTCTCCAAATCAGCATGGATTCCTGGCAATTGCCTGAACCACTCCTTGAAGTTTTCTTGGCCAGATTTTGCAATAGTTTGCTTTGGCCGCCTTTCTAGGAGAGGGCTGTGTGGAAACCTGAATGACAGTAACAGGTCCAAAGTTGCCCAACTGGCTTTGTGTCAAAGGTATGACTAGAACAGTTTCCAGGATTCTAGCCTGGTGCCTTAATTATTTTAACAAACTGCCTCTTTCATATTCCTTTTAACCTTTCAAAAAAAAACAACAACCTTAAATTAAGTTGGCAGTCATCCAAAAGTTTCCTATGGTTTTATTACAACAGAATGGTATTTGATATTTGGGTCATTCCATGTCAAGTGGTCTAGGGCTCCCAGGTCGACCATCATGCATTTTGATGAAATTTGATGTGAACATGCACACACATCCCCAATGAACATTGGTAAATGTTCTGTCCCCGTCGCACGCACACACACAGACAGACAGGAGTTAATGAATCAAACAGTCAGGAATTCCTTTAAGATAACAGTCTTGGCAGCGAACAATGAACTGCCTGCCAAGAGATTTTACTCACTAAGGGAGGTTTTTTCTCCTCAGTCCGATGGAAATTAATTCCACAAAGAAAAGAATTGTCAAAGTCCAGTCTGAAGAAATCCAAAAAGAGATTCTAACAGGGTTCTAGAAACACGATATGACTTCCGAGCTTTTCAATTTGTCCGTCACAAGGCCTGAATAGCCAACACACCCCCTTTTATCCCTTGTGGGGTGTGGTCCAGCTCAATCTCTGGCCCGCCCACGCCTCTTTCTCTGCTGCGCGCGCTTATCCTTCCGACGCTGTCTGGGATCCAGCCAAAACTCATCCCCCTCACTCTCTATCTGTGGCTGCTCCGAAGTACCTTGCTCCTGGCATATCTCTTGGCCTTCGGAGGAAACCTGAGGCATTGCCAGAGAGGAGGGTCCTGGAGAGGGAGACCTTGCCAAATCCTCTCCTTCACCTTCTGAGTCCTCTCCCTCTGTTAGGACAGGCTCGGGAGTCGGAGTCACTACAATAAAGTGTTATGTTTGCTGATGCGGAGATATAGTTATTTGTATGACCCCATACCGCAGCCTTTGACAGTATGACTCTGAGATTTCAGCAACTTTGAGACATAATATCTCTGGCATTATTTTGTTGAGAGAAACAAAACTTGGCCATCTTGTACAACTTGCTGTGCTCTATAGGGGGCAAACATCTTGTCTTTCAGGCCAATAAAATGAATAAGCAGGGCCGAGTTGAACGCGGCGGAGTTGCTTTGGGCAGGCAGATGTCTGCACTCTGCAGCCAGACAGGATGGGAGGGTGGCGAGAGTGGCAGCGACGGCCCCTTCCATGCGTAGTGCACGGAGGTGATGAAGGTGGGCAAGGCGGCCCTGACACGCTTGTTGCTGTGGAGGCGTGGCGATCACTCGGCCAGGGTGGCCTTGGCTGGGGCTGCATCCACCCGTGCCACGGCCCAGGCCAAAGGGAAAGCGCCATGGGCTCCATGGAGGCGCGGCAGGGCCTGGCGAAGACAGGCAGCAGTGAAGGTGGGGATAGAGCTTACTTGGGCTTTCCCGCCATCACGGAACTGCGCCGCACTGGAGAGTTGTCCTGCCGACAATGAACCTCTGGGCGCAGCGAGGGAAGGGTGAAGCGAGGCTGCATTGAATGTCAGTGCGGAGGCAGGGCGGGGGGGAAATGACCCCTCCAAATGTCAGCAGGCTGAACTACTTATGTATCAAAGCCACGGTTGGTCACTTGAAGTTCACCCATGAGGGGGAGTGAGAGGAAGGGAAAGCAAAGATTGTGGTGGGTGGCTGCTAAGGAGGGGTGGTTGTGTGCGCGGGATGTGAGCGATTGTGCCCTCGTCGCAGGGGAAGAGGCGATTGATTATTGGTTCATAATTAACAAGAGTTGATAGAGGGACTGATTCCCGAGGCTACCAAAGTGCCCCCTCCCACTTTTTTCTCCCTGCCACTCTGTCCTACACTCATAGCAACTTCTTCCTCTCTCCTGCCGCCACTGCCCCCCTCCTGCAGCCCAGAATACAGGATCAGTCTGGCACACATGATCTGGGGCTGAGGTAGGGAAAGGCAGAGCATGGCATGGAACTTGGGGAAGCGCGTACGCGCAGCCTTTCTTTTCCTTGCCGCGTAAACTTGGAGGCCAACCAGAAGGAGCCCTGAGTCATTCTAAAGGTCTTTTAAAGCCTGTGTGTGTGAGTGTGCGTGTGTCTTTGCTCCTGGTCTTTCGCAGCAGCCCATGCCTGACATCCACCACACACACACACACACACACACACACACACACACACACACACACACAAGCTGTGCGCACAGCGGTACTGGTGAGGTTTTTAGCGAGCAGTGCAGATAACCAGACTTGCCTTCACAGGTACAAAAGGTTCTTCCAAATGGAAAAATGCCAGGAGCAAGCAAGTGCTTCTTTTTGCACTGGCATTTTTCTACTTGGAAGATGGAGAGGAGGAGGAAGAAGAAGACGAGGGCGACAATCCTGGGCGCGTGAAGCAAGACATGAAAATCTGCAGCAGGAAGCTCGGGGTGAGTGAAAAGGGGGAGCAGCCGAGCGCTTTGTTTCTCCGGAACCAGTAGTAAAATAATGCTTAAAAACTAAAAAAAAAGGTTCCGACCATCGGGCATCGCTCAGCTGATCATCGGAACTTTTTTTTTTTTTTTACTTTTTAAGCATCTTTTTACTACCGGTTCTCTGGAAGTAAAAGCAGGAAGTAATGATGACTGGGAGGGTGGGTGGAGCTTCATGTCGCCATCGCTACCAGTTCTCCGAACCACCCGCCACGATCGGTACCAGATCAGCCGATCTGGTCCGAACTGGGAGCATTTCACCCCTGGTTTAGGGTTAATGTTCTGGTTACTATTAGGATTAGGATTAGTGATGGGATCCAGAAAAGGTTTGGGTTAATCCACTGGGAGTTTGGAGTGTAAAACCATGTTGAGCTGATTCAGAGACTTGTTATGTTTAAGAGGCCTCATATTTCCAATCCCTCTTATTTTCATTTCATTATAAAATGTACAATAAAATCTTATTGGGATGAAGGTGCACTTTGGTTTGGGCTTAGGCATTCATGAACTCGAAACATCCCTAAAACAGTAGTTTCAGAAGCCTTAATATGCTTAAGAGGCCACTAACAATTCTAATTACATTTGGAATTAGAAAAGGTTAGGATTAGCCGACTGTGAATTTGGAGTGTAAAAGAAATTTCTCATTTCTAATCACCCTTATTTTTGCTTCTTTATAAAAGGTACAGTAACATGGATCGAAACCCACAGGGTTAGGTTTAGGCATCCATGAACTCGGAGAGTAAAAATGTCACTAGTAGCTTTGTAGAGCCTCATTATGCTTAAGAGGCTGCTAGTGACTCTAATCCTTCTGGATAGGAATAGAAATCAAGTTAGGATTAGGGTTAGAAATCCGGTTTGGATTAGGGTTAGGGTTAGAATGGCAATCCAGTATGGGGAAGATTTAGGGTGGAAATCCAATTAAGGGTAGGGTTAACATTACGTTTAGTGTTAGCGTTTGCATTATGGTTAGGATTGGGTGCTTGGGGATATGTTTAGGGTTAGTGTTAGAGATGGAAATTCAGTTAGGGTGAGGTTTAGGTTTAGGATGGGGGTAAAGATGGATATCCAGTTAGGTTTAGGTTTAGATTAGGGTGGTGGTTAGTGTTATGGATGGCAATGCATTCAGGGTTAAGGTTAGGCTTAATGGATTCTGAATGGAAATCTGGTTATGATTTGGCTTCCTTGATGTCAGGGCTTCTAACTTCAGGGTTAGATTTACAGCGCCTTTTTAAGATAGGGAGTGAAACTTTCAACAGAAAGGCAAGACTTTAAAGCAATTTGCATTTTATCATATGCCTGCATTGAAATAATGCAAAATGTTATTTCTTTGGAATTATATAGAGTAGCCAAAGTCTTTGTTTCTATGTTAGACTAAATAATCTGTAGTTAGTTGTAGGTATGCTTCATGGAAATAAAATCTTCAATATGTTTTATTAAATTTTCTTCAGCTAATATTAGAGTATTAGGCTAAATAATTGCATAATTGCAATTGGAATTATAAATTGCCAAGCCCTGAATAACTGAATTTGGAAAGTGGAAATAGAAAGTTTCAACTGATCCCAGGGTTCATTGCAGTTCAGCCTTGCAATGCTAAACCAGGTTTTATCGATGTGTGCAAACCAGGTCTTTCTCATTGCTTGATAAATTGGTCCTACTTATTTCAATAGAAAAATAAAAAAAACATGAAATTACCTAAGAGCTTTCTCTATTCATTTGTACAGCAAAACAGACTCCTAATCACCAAGTTATAAATATGTATGGTATATTCTCACCAAAAATCAGATTATCTTTTTGCCACAGGAAGAAGTTTAGGAAGACTGGATTATATAATAACCCCAAACGTTTCTTTGAGAATTACCAAACCAGTCAGGTGAACAAATGACAAACTCTCCATATAATAGGCAGCGTTTGCTTTTTATTACATTCAGTTGTTCATATTCATGGTTAGGCTGTTGCATTTACTCATTTTTCAGATCTACATAGTCTGAACCCATATTCCTTGTTTCATCACTGTACTGGTACGCGACACAAGAGGAAGTTAAAACAGAGCCCTGCATCAATGGTGCTATTTTGTCCAATGCTTGAAAAGTGGTGGGCAATTTCATTCAAGAAATTTCAATTTTATTAGAAACATTTTGTCTCAGACAAGTGCTTCATGATTTGAATGATATAATTTTAATATAAAAACACAGGAAGAAACATACTTGAAACATGAATAAGTGAATACAGACAACCATTTACTAAAAGTGGTACCCTACCATGGTTTGCATATGATGGAGGATGTTTGCTTTGTTCAACCAAATAGTGAGGAAACATAATACCACGGTATTTTCAGATATGTACTAAGTGGTTATTTTTATCATTTAGGTGAGATTCTGAACTTGTACTAAATTTGCATACATCTTCCGGTAACTTATTCAGCAAAGCATTACAACTGCAATGACACTTGTACAAACACCAGGTTATCTAAAGGAGTAACTTTCATCATCATATTCCAGTTCATCTATGTCATCATCTTCCAGAAGTCCATATTTAAATTTACGATAGACAGTGCCATCATGGCTCATATAGACAATATCGTTGTCATCTTCATCGTCGTCGTCATCATCATCCCGATCCTTGTATTCATTCACTTGATTTTCTGGGTGGCTGGTGCTCTGGTAGTGATTGTTCCTGAAAGAACTGAGAGCCTTTGCACTGTCTGCCAACTTCTTATATCCAACATGGTTAACAGACATAGGTCTGGCTCGCAGTCTTCTCCATATAAAAACAGAGGCCCCAATGATGACACTCAACAAAATGAATAACGCCACTGTCAAAGCCACAGCTTTGCCTCTGATATTCTCTGGCAAATGAGGAATGACCAATATACACACATCTAAAAAAGAATGATAAACAAATGTGTCATATGTAATGGGAAAAAAACACATAACTTGTTCTCTACATATTGCATAATATAGCTGAAGATGCCTCACTATCTCTGTGCCGATTTTCTCTCCGATACTTGCCTTCTTCACGTTTCCCTGTCTACATATTGTCAGAGAATTTCCCATAGTGCCCTCTTCTTTTCTTTTATGTACACTGAGAGCATATGCACCAAGACAAATTCCTTGTATGTCCAATCACACTTGGCCAATAAAACATTCTAATTCTAATTCCAACTCCTTGTAGTCTGGCAGCATTTTGGAGATTACCATTGCCCTATGATCAGAAGATCTGGCTTTGCCACAAGTCATTTGGAACCACTTTTCTGCCCTGCCACCACCACCACCACAATCATCATTATCACCACTATCAGCAGCAGTTGCAGCAGCCACCCAATGTTGCTCTTATGGGACAGCAGTAATCCTGCTGGCCCTGCGCCATGGTGAGAAGAACATTCTGGTAGCAGTGGTTTTAAGATCAATCTACTTTGTTGATCTTTGTTGATCTTGTTAAACAGGGACATGGTGGCTCAGTGACTAAGACACTGACCTTGTCGATTGAAAGGCCGGCAGTTCAGTGGTTCGAATCCCTAGTGCCGCGTAACAGGATGAGCTCCCGTTATTTGTCCCAGCTTCTGCCAACCTAGCAGTTCTAAAGCACGTAAAAAATGCAAGTAGAAAAATAGGGACCACCTTTGGTGGGAAGGTAACAGTGTTCTGTGCACCTTTGGCATTGAATCATGCCAGCCACATGACCACAGAAATGTCTTTGGACAGCCCTGCCTCTTTGGCTTTGAAACAGAGATGAGCACTGCCCCCTAGAGTGGGGAACGACTAGCACATATGTGCGAGGGGAACCTTTACCTTTATCTTTTTACTTTACTTACAATCTTATCCCTGGGAAGTGGAGTTAGCAGCAAGGCAAAGGGTTCTCCACAAAATTTTGCCAAATGAGAAAGCTGTCTATTTATTTAGACATATTTAGACGTAAATATCAACACTAAACAATAAAGTTGGGTGACTGCACGTTTAACTTTATGATTATGACTGTTGCATGGTCAACCAAATTCTTAGGTGGTTTTGGTATTTTTATTTGCCTATCGAGTCCTTCTCAAGACCCAAAATAAGCAGATGTCGTGGTTTGATGGTCTGAAAGACATCATCCAGGATGTAAACTGTTCCAAGTAAATCTGCCTTTTGCAATTGACTGATTTTGTCAATGCTTTCAAGTGGTGCTCTGGTTGTTTTGAGATTGCACCCAAGTTGTCTATTACTACCGTAGTGGTACTATCTTGACTTTCATTGTCTATTGGATATGCTATATGCACGGCCAAACCAAGCCAAAGATAGAGATTATACTCTCTTGAAATCAGATTAGAAAAAATTATTGGAAGAGATATATAAAATCATGATGAGACTATTACCTGACATTACAGTGCAGTTACAACATTCCTTAGTTTCCATCAATTCAGCATCCTTACAGCATGGCACACATCGATATTCGTCAACATATAGTTGTGTGTTAAGATGACATGAAGTGCAGTTGAAGGGACCAGGTCCCTTGCACTGCATACAGGAATCATGACATTTCTCACATTTTGATGATTTTACCTTGCATTCAACAAAGAACAGACAGAAAGGTGAGCTTTGGTTAATGTTTTCAGGGAAAATGGACAATGCTACTGCTGAATTAGTATCTTGCATAAAGCTATCATAGGATTTATTTGATTTTGTCTTAGCATGTTGCATATATCTGGTCATTGTGAGCTGTAAATTGTAATTTATGGCTTAGTTGTATGTATGAATCAATTATGGTTTAATTAAAAAAAACTCCCACAGTTTAACAAACATTGCTATAGCACAGGGTTAAAACCCAGCCTAGCTAGCTTTGATCCCAAAAAATATGCAACACTGGGTATCTTTGTGTGCATAAAGTCCTTCCTATTTTTTTTAAAAAACAGCCTTACAGTAGGAAAAAAGGATGACAAACACCATCTCCATCGCCAGCTATCATATTACAATCTATTAAAGTCTGTGCAACTATGACTCTTATGCATGAGGTGTCACAGGGTTGTTGTCATAGAGAAAATTGGTGGTGGAAGAAGTATTGTATGCATTTGCCACCTTGAGTTATTTATAAAAATAATGAAGGCAGGATATAAATAAACTAAGTTGAGATAAAAGAGAGTGACTGGCCCAAAGTCACCCAGCGGCTTTCAGATCTAAGGCAGGACTAGAATTCATCATCTCCTGGTTTCCAGCCTTAACCACTAAACTAAAACCTGGATTTTAATTCTATGCTTAACTCACAGAGATACTCACAGAAATGTGAGCACATATTTTTGTGTCAAATGTTCCCTGCTTTTTTGGGATATTTTCCCCACTTAAAAGGAGTCTTACAATATTGACTAACGGTTGTAATTATTCTCAAAGTGACATATGAAAATGTATTTAAGACACAAATTGCTCTGTTTTCCTAATAATAAAGACCCTAACACCTGAAAATAGGAACACAATGCCATTTTGTTCAATGATGCAGTTTTTCCAGAAACTTATAGCTGTTTGGAATAGTATGATTAATTTTGTCAGAAGGAGCTAAAAGATGTTACTTGCTCAAACAACTGTAGAAATATGCAGACATATTTCTACAGTCCTATTATTAACTTTGTGCTAAAGATGGAGAAAGATACCTATGAAAGCAGAAAAGTTGAATGATCTTCATACTACATGGCAACAATATTTAGAAGCTAAATCGTACCTCTTCTTAAATCTAATTTCAATTTCTCAGTTTGTCATTTTATATATTAAGAAGCAGAAATATGAAAGTTGAAAATAATTCAAATAATGTAGCATACTTTTTATAATGTTTCAGAATGAATGCTAAAATTCATGTTTATGTAATTGTATTAAGTCAGTTTTCAATTTTTTAAAAAAATCTGCGTAGAAAGTACCTCTGAGGCTTGATACTCTCCAAGTAAACAGACCGAGTTGCACAATCCAGCTATGAAATGATAACTTGTTACGCAGGTTGTGCATTCAAATTCTCCCTTCCCTTAAAAGGAATAACATCATTAAGAAATACAGTTTGTAGAAAATTGTCTAATTCATACAGTAATTGCTTTCATTTAGCAGCTTTTGACCTTTGCAAATGTGGAATCCTTCTACTCCAAACATGTGTTTGAGACCCTGGACTATGTAAAATTTATGGGGATTGCAGTCCCACTAGAGTAGGAAAACATTAATCTGGGGAAGGCTGGAACAGCAATGCTCATCTCTTGGTTGAAAACTCTCCATTTAAGCAAATGGCATTGATCGTTTCAATTCTGAATATGTTGAAAATAACGATGGTAGTATTTAGGATTATGATGCAATGGATTTAAA
The DNA here is from genome assembly GCA_022577455.1 of Arizona elegans. Classification (NCBI taxonomy): domain Eukaryota; kingdom Metazoa; phylum Chordata; class Lepidosauria; order Squamata; family Colubridae; genus Arizona; species Arizona elegans. The sequence continues at coordinate 30,346,214 of JAKOOJ010000008.1, read as the reverse complement.
CTGTGATGCTAAAGACAGAGGGTTTATGGAATTGATAGAAGAGAATATTTATAGTCCAGGGTTAAACTGTGGGGTCCTAGATGTTCCCTGAGCTTGGTGGTTTTCGTGCAGACATTTCATTACCAAACTAGGTAACATCATCAATGCAAATGTCTGCAAGAAAGCCACCAAGTTCAGAGAGTGCCAAAGACCCCACAGTTTAAGGAATTTCAGAATGCTAAATATTTGAAGGGAATCAAGATATGCACAAATAATTATATAGATGATTGACTACTTGGGATTAATCACTAACTGACTAATTGGTGTGTGATTTCATTTATTTCAATATCTACAAGGCAACAAATACAAATCGTTGTGCTGCATTCTAATTCTATATTCCACTGAGAGAGATTTTTTCCTGTTTGTAACGTTATCAAGGAAATTATTTTAAGAATTAAAACAAAGCGTGACTTCAGCCTTTATATGGCTCTGAGCCTGAATTTACCTCTGCAAGTGTGACAAACTGGATGGCACCGTTCACAAGTCTGAGTATCAAGATCTGCATAGTAATATTCAGGGCAGGAAGAGACACATTGTCCAGAAGAGTGCATTAGGAAGAAATTTTCCACACAGGATAAGCATTCTGTAGGTGCTGGTCCCAAACATTTCTGGCAGCTTGTGTGACATCTCTCACAGGCCCTGGTGACACTATTGACATAATACCTGTACCAATAAAATAGTAAAGCCAAGCTGAGTTGAAGTAGAGAACAATTACATTGTAAATAAAGAGATAATTTATTTCAGAGCATTTTGTACTTTGTAAATCTATGTTGTTAAGTAATGGGATGGGTTGAGAAGATGGAGCTTCTCAGAAGGCAACCAGGCTATTGAATCTGATGTCCCTCCTAGTAGGGAGTCCTCCAAACTTAAGAATTGTTTGTACTGTATGTAGCTTGCCTGAGCCCTGTCCTTAGCTATATTCCAACCCATTTTGGATAGCTGTCTGTCAAAGCCTTGTAAGAGCCTTGATGGTACAGTGGTTTAATGCACCCTGTTATTAACACAGCTGCCTGCAATTTCTGCTGGTTCGAATCTCTCCAAGGCTTAAGGTTGACTCAGCCTTCCATCCTTTCTAAGGTAGGTGAAATGAGGACCCAGTTTGTGGGGGCAATAAGCTGACTTCGTATAAAATATACAAAAGAATGAAGGCTATTGCTTAACGCATTGTAAGCCACCCTGAGTCTCCGGAGAAGGGCGGCATATAAATCAAATTAAATTTTTTTTTTAAAAAAAGCCTTAATTTCTTTGCTGTTTTTTATCTCTTTCTTTCTCTGTGCCATTTGGTTCATCTCTTTCACGATCCTCGTTCCTTTTCAGGTTCTTACCCAGCAGTACAATTCTGGACACACCGATCTTCCTGCTTGTACCGGTTTGGAGGGCAGAGAATGCACTGGGTGCTGTGTTTTCCATTGCAGGTTTTACAAGTTCTGTGACAAGGGTGGCAGTGGGAGTCAGTATCTTCATAGTACCCATCAGGACAGGAACTTACACAGGTTGTATCTAAGGAAAAATAGCAAAAGACAACCTAATGTTTGGGATGATGAAGATTTAATACAATCTGTAGTAGGGACGTGGGAAATTCAACCAAGCAAGTTTTCTACATTTGATCATTTGCTCTTCTGAATGTGAATAATAGGATTAGTTAAAAGGAGCAATACTTTAATTCTCTAAAATATTCTACTCCCAGGACCTTTGTAGGATGAAATCTATCATTGTGCAAGTGAACATCACACAAAGTAATCCCCTTCTCTGTAGCAGATTTTGAGAATGCAGCTGTAGAAAGAAGGGTGTTTTTTCATCATATTGTGTCTGGGTTTATACTATTGAGTGTTGCCTTGTTTATTGGTGACTTATTTGTGACTATGTGAATTCATTGTGTGATTGCTAAACTAAATATTATGGTTGGGCATGTTGTATGAACCTGTGAACTGTGCCTATTCAATATGTTACGGAAAGTGTGCTTAGTATGTTGTATAAACATGGCTTATGAACGGAAATTGCTTAGAGACATGGCAATTTACTATTATGCCCTCCCTGAAATTCTGAGATCCTGGATTCACACATTGTGCTAAGCAGTCTTCCTGGGCCTAGAACAAAATTGGCAAATGCTAGATGGAGCATCACAATTGACCCTGTCTCTTGTGAACGTGCACAAAATGTCACCAAAAATACAGAGGAGTTTGCATGGCAACACCCCATCTTCTGCATTACTGATCTGATATGGCTGAGTTTAAAGTCCTGATTTTTGCTTAGTGTGGCGGGTGAATCCAGTAACTAATGTGTAACCCACATTTTATGACTTAATTTTATATGTTTCTCAGCTTTTGTGGCTGTTTAAGACAGCAGAATCAAAATTAACTACTGCTTAGCAAGATGTGTAACCTCAGCTATCAAACAATGGCAGCGGTTCATCTACAGAGATTTAAAAAGACAAGGCAAATACTTACTGAGAAGATGCAAACCACTTGGGCAGTTGAGACACTGAAAGTTGCCCGGTCCTTTGCAATGGAAACAGTCTTTGTGGCAAGGCCTACATGTCCTGTCCTCCCTGTCATAGTACTGATGGGGTGAGCAATACTGAGGGATTACACAGAGGCCACTGCTGGTCATCAACAGGCCTTCTTCACAGGAAAGGCACTTTGTGCCAGATGAACAAGTTCCGCAGGTCTCATTGCAGGCTAGAAAGTAACAAAGCAAAAATATGCCACTGTTTATTTTTTTGAATGTTTTGTTCTCAGTGGAGATCTTGCAGGTTCATATCTGCAGAACACAACATATGTGAAATGAATATGCCATTCAAATGAGATTTGTGCCATGTGAGGCCCCGGTTACTGCTGTCATCAACAGGTGAGTGTGAAGCACATTTGTTAATAAGCTCTTCCTCTGTATTTAGCTTAATGAAAAACACTTTTGAAAATAGAAGTTTTCCATAAAAGATAATCTAATTAACCTTAAACTTCAAAGTTACAGTACATGCTTTTCACAGACTAGCAGCAATATCAACACAAATATTAATCACACTTATGATCTTTACCTATGCTTTTCTGTACCTTTATTCTGAAAGTATTTGATTTGATAACCACATTTTTTTAAAAAGTCTGACTAATCAGATGACCATCAAATATTGTTCTCTGCTGGTCATGAAATCCTGTTACCAACCACTGCATCTAAAGTGGGGGTCACCAACCTTTCAGACCTCAGGGACCACTAAATTCATAATTTTAAATCCCGCGGACCACTAATATGATCTGCCTAATGACTGGGTGGGTGTGGCTAGGTGGTCATGTGAATGGGTGGGCGTGGCCAACTCCTCACCTCTCCGCCCAGGCTTCTTAGGGCCCCAACAGGAAGTAGTTGTTGGAGCTAAGCAGCCACCACAAGAAAGAATTGTCAAAACAGCTCAGTTCAAATTGGATCTGACTGAGAAGGAAGCTCAGTAGAAGCACCTCACTGAGGACTATGAGCATAGGCTTTCCAAGCAGAGGGAAGACCTGCGGGAATGCAAGGCCAGGTACTGGCACCTGGAGGCTCAGCGGGCTGAGATGGTCAGCCAGTTCCAGACCATGATGCAGTCCCACTGGAACAAGATCCTCCGGCTCTTCGCCACCAGTGGCACTTCCCTCCAGTCTTTGCCCAAAGCCCTGCACCAGGAGGCCAAAACAGACCCAAGTCAGAATTTCTGTCCCCCTCTGACCCACACAAAAAGACCCCAAAGGAAAAGACTCCCTGCAGCAACACAAACGTTCATTGAACGTATCTGTCCCAGAGCCCGTAGTTTGAGGATTTAGTGCAATATTAAAAATGCAAATAATTTTTCTGTGGACCACCAAAATTTTCTCGTGGACCAACAGTTGTCCACAGACCACCAGTTGGTGACCACTGATCTAAAGCATACTTATTTCTCTCTGAATTATTATAGGAAGTATGCAGAATCCATCCTACATATATTTTGAAAAATACTTTTGGAATCTGAAAAGGTATTTTATTTTTGAGATTTAAGGGTACATAAAACATTTATATAAATGTTGGTGCAACTTGAAATTCCAACTTGTAGTATGTCATAAGCATCTAATAAAATATAAAAGTGGCACTGATCAGCCTGAAGCCTGGGGAATGCAAATATCCACATCAGCACTGAGCAAGCCATCTACTTGCTATAAAAAATGTGAAAGTCCCACATTGTTACAAAGATATAACAAGAGATCTTGGATAGCCCACATTACAGGTTTCTGTAAACCTGGTTTAGGATTAAAGGAATGTACCAGCTAGCCACACCCAATCCAGACTTATGGCGAGAACAAAAGACAAGGCCAGATCAGATAACTACTTGAACAGCATGGCACACACAAGAAGAACACAATAGGCGAAAAAAAGACAAAAAAAAGAGATGATTTGCATTAAATATGTATGTCCTGATATATATGTACCCGTACAAAGACAGAAATATTCTGATTTAAATAGAAATGCATCTTCCTTTTGTAGGAAAATTTCTGCCTGGAGAACCTTGGAAGTGTTCAGCTGTAACTTCAAAACTCCTTTCCTTTCTTATAATTCATTATTATTAAATTGAGCAGCTCTTTGAATAAAGGATATCTTCAGGTAGAAAGCAAGCCTATAAAAGGTAGAGAATTGGCTACTCTAACAACTTATGTTGCAGGAGTAATTGGGGTTCAAAGGAGCATTTTACTGTTGACTGCAGTTTTCCGATTAACTGACATCCTCCAGCTGTGTTTGGATCTAGAATCTGTGTTCTAGAACAGAGCTCTACAACCTTGGCAACTTTAAGACTTGTGGACTTCAACTCCCAGAGTTCCTCAGCCAGCAAAGTCCACAAGTCTTAAAGTTGCCAAGGTTGGAGAGCCCTGTTCTAGAATCTCCAACCTTTGATCAAATTGGCTGGGATTTCTAGAAGACTCATTCCCAATACGTCTGGAGAATCTCTCAGTGGCTTTCAATATCATTGAACATTGCACCCTTATAAACCCACTGTGGGATTGACTGGGTCTGAGGATTACCTTTTGTTCTGGATGGGTTACACTTTTGCACATGGGGCTGATGGATAACTTGGAAGGGTTTTCCTATAGGAAAATCACTGCAAAGATTGACGGTGGACCAGTTATGTCCTCCTCACATCCCTTACGCCTTGGTCATCTTGCATGTGGACCTATTGCAACACTCTCCACATACTCTTGAAGGCCACTTGGAATTTATAGCTGGTCCAAAATGCTGCCCTTTATAACAGTCTGCCCCTAAGCATTTAAACAACTCATTTTCTTTCCTCTCCAAGCAAATCTTAAAAATCTGTCTCTTAACCCAGGTAGGGAAGGGAAGGGATTCTTTGGGATGATTGTGGGTTCTTCCTTATTAACTATTTCTTGATTTATTGTTTATGGAGATTCTCAATCATCGAAGTCATGGTTGTCCCTAAGGTGTTGCTCAAAAGGCAACTGGACTTTCTTGGGTTTTTCCCTGAAAACGTTTTGCTTCTCATGCAAGAAGCTTTATCACGAAATAAAGAGGTTTGTTTTTTTTTTGGATGAAACATTTTCATCGAAAATACTGAAGTTAAGTTTTGAATAGCACCTTCAGGACATTCTTGATTAACTATTTTTATATTTGGTTTTTATTGTTCACCACTCAAGAGTCATCTGGACTCCAGTAGCTTTATAAATCTGATTTAACCAAACAGGCAAATAAATGTGCTGAAGATGAGTGCATGGCACATTCTTATATTACAGGAGAGGATTAAAAGAACAGGTCCAAAACTTAGAGCTGAGGGATAATTTTAATTTAAATGTCATTTGACTGAAGTGTCTGAATCAAATGGACTTTCTGAATTGGATTACCAGTCGAACTGAAAAAGGAATACCTCTGCAGCTGCTGGTCTCATCTTCAAAGTAAGTCCCATCTGGGCAGTATTCAAAACATCTGCCTTTGAATAATGCATAGGAAGTATCAGGACAGGCAATGCAGTCATCATCTTCTGGACCTTCACATTCACTGCAGAGCTCATGGCAGGACAGGCAGCGGGCGGAGAGAGAGTAAAAGCCAGGGGGACAATTCTGCAAACACTGGTCATTGTGGAGATGGAAGGGAGGAACACATACTTTCAAGGAGAAAAAAAAAGATAGATCCAATCAAGTTAAGCAAAAGAACACAACTGTCTTGTTTTTTATATGATAGGTAAGACATAATTCTCTTTCCTGCTTTGACATATGGTGGGTCTTATTGGGATATACAGGTGAAACTCAAAAAATTAGAATATCGTGCAAAAGTTCATTTATTTCAGTAATGCATCTTAAAAGGTAAAACTAATATATAGACTCATTACATGCAAAGCGAGATAGTTCAAGCCTTGATTTGTCATAATTTTGATGATTATGGCTTACAGCTCATGAAAACCCCAAATTCACAATCTCAGAAAATTAGAATATTACATGAAATCAATAAAACAAGGATTGTACATAGAACAATATCGGACCTCTGAAAAATATAAGCATGCGTATGTACTCAGTACTTGGTTTGGCCCCCTTTTGCATCAATTACTGCCTCAATGCAGCGTGGCATGGATGCTATCAGCCTGTGGCACTGCTGAGGTGTTATGGAAGACCAGGATGCTTCAATAGCGGCCTTCAGCTCTTCTGCATTGTTCGGTCTCATGTCTCTCATCTTTCTCTTGGCAATGCCCCATAGATTCTCTATGGGGTTCAGGTCAGGCGAGTTTTCTGGCCAATCAAGCACAGTAATCCCATGGTTATTGAACCAGGTTTTGGTACTTTTGGCAGTGTGGGCAGGTGCCAAGTCCTGCTGGAAAATGAAGTCAGCATCCCCATAAAGCTCGTTTGCAGAAGGAAGCATGAAGTGCTCCAAAATCTCCTGGTAGACGGCTGCGTTGACCCTGGACTTAATGAAGCACAGTGGACCAACACCAACAGATGACATGACTCCCCAAATCAACACAGACTGTGGAAACTTCACACTGGACTTCAAGCATCTTGCAGTGTGTGCCTCTCCATTCTTCCTCCAGACTCTGGGTCCTTGGTTTCCAAATGAGATGCAAAAGTTGCTCTCATCAGAAAAGAGGACTTTGAACCACTGAGCAACAGACCAGTTCTTTTTTTCTTTAGCCCAGGTAAGACGCTTCTGACGTTGTTTGTTGTTCAGGAGCGGCTTGACAAGAGGAATACGACATTTGAAGCCCATGTCCAGGATCCGTCTGTGTGTGGTGGCTCTTGATGCACTGACTCCAGCCTCAGTCCACTCCTTGTGAAAGTCCCCAACACTTTTGAATGGCCTTTTCCTGACAATCTTCTCCAGGCTGCAGTCATCCCTCCTGCTTGTGCACCTTTTTCTTCCACACTTTTCCCTTCCACATAACTTTCTATTAATGTGCTTTGATACAGCACTTTGGGAACATCCAACTTCTTTTGCAATTACCTTTTGAGGCTTTCCCTCCTTATGGTGTCAGTTTTCTGCACAACTGTCAAGTCAACAGTCTTTCCCATGACTGTGATTCCTACTGAACCAGACTGAGAGACCATTTAAAAGCTCAGGAACCCTTTGCAGGTGTTATGGCTTAATTAGCTGATTAGAGTGGGACACTTTGAGCCTAGAATATGGAACCTTTTCACAATATTCTGAAGTTGTGAATTTGGGGTTTTCATGAGCTGTAAGCCATAATCATCAAAAGTATGACAAATCAAGGCTTGAACTATCTCCCTTTGCATGTAATGAGTCTATCTCATATATTAGTTTCCCCTTTTAAGTTGCATTACTGAAATAAATGAACTTTTGTACGATATTCTAATTTTTCGAGTTTCACCTGTACAGTAGATGGGATTTGATGTCGAGTTTCACTTTGTGGAAAAACTCTATTCTTTATCTACTCTAAAATGGATGGAAGTTATATGGTCTGATTCTGGAACAGTTAACGTTAAATCAGTTACTTTGCAATGATGATTTAAAGGATTTTCAACAGCTTCAGAAAAAGTTGTCTTAGCCTAATATGTTCTCAGTGGCATTATAATCAACTCAAGCATGCTGGCTCAGTGGTTAGAATGCAGTACTACAGACTACTTCTGCTGACTGATGGCAATTTGGCAGTTCGAATCTCACCAGGCTCAAGGTTGATTCAGCCTTCCATCCTTCTGAAGTTGGGAAAATGAGGACCCAAATTGTTGGAGACAGTATGCTGAATCTGTAAACCACTTAGAGAGGGCTGTAAAGCACTGTGAAGTGGTATAGAAGTCTAAGCGCTATTGCTATCCAGGTGCCCTTTCTATGGAATCTGTTTATGAAATCAAACCAATGTCAAAATGAAAAAAAAAATCTGTATATTTAAATTTGAAATTGCTGGTATTCCTTACTTATAGAATAAAGAATGAGAATGGAACATCATAAAAATGGTGAAGTTTGCTTCTTTGGAGTTGAAGTTAATTGATTAACATATTTTATTCTGAGTTTATTGGATTCCTCAAAGAATGAATTGGAAAGAACAGATTCTAGATTTTACTGTAATAGATAAATGAAATATGAGAATATATCAACACATACTATTTAGTCATATCTGGTTTGATGTGGGGAGTTGGAAAAATATAAAAATATTAGTAATATTATATATTTATTTGTTTATATAATTTATATAGTGACATCTCACAACAGTGACTCTTGGTGTTACAAAGTTAAAACAACCCTTAACCATCTAAAAACCATGATGCCTGAACTTGCTTAATATAGGGATAAATATTTGCAGGTTAAAAACATGAATGTAATATTGAACTATAATTCCAAAATCATGGAATCCAATCATTTTGAGAAATATTGCTTGTATCAAACATGGGGAATAATTAAGAGATTCATTTGAGAGATTAGAAAAGTACTATTACCCCACATATCAAGTTTGAATTCAAGAAATGTGTAATTTATTCATTTTGAAAGAAACTATTTTGCTCACTAATAAAAAAAATAATATATTTTCATTTGCCATACATTTAATAATATATTACAAGCAGAAATAAGATTTAATGCAAAGTTTTATATATTGCTGTTAAACAGTTAAATGAATATGCAGTATGTTTAGGTGATTTATATCAACATAGTATATTGTGTTTTATTGTTTTTTTCTATTTCTTTGTTTTAATTTATTATTTTTTGTCTTTTTGTTTGTCCTGGTGTTATCACTGTGTAACTAATTTATTGGTTGCATATGTGTATACCACTGTTCTTTAATTTTTTCTGGATATTGTTTTTTAAAGTACAATAAGATTATAGAAAAAAAAGAAGATGTATCTCCACCTATTCAGATGTGCAAAAACACAGCCTCTCTCCCTTCTTTGGCTTCAGCTGGCTGGCAATGGCTTTCAGATTGAGATGTTTATCAAGAAATTTTCATCATCAACTTCCGGATTTTGAATGACTGGGTCTCATTGCTTTACTTCTAACTGCAACTTATTAAACAGTCACTGGAAAGTTGTTATATTTTTTATGGTTAAAAGATAAACATGCTAAGATGAGTTTTGAAGGACAGAACTGAGCTTGATGCATTCAGAAGTTGTTTCTACATTTTGGATGAGTGGAAAGGTTGAACTGCTGTATAGCTCACTGGATTCTTGGCTTACCTTTGCATTTCCTTTGATGAATACATTCCTGACACATCTGTGGACAAGCTTCACAGCCTCCATCGGCAGCAAAATGCCCCTTGGAGCATTCAGGTTTGCATCTGAAGCCCTCTAGCAGCAAGGGCCTTTCACAGGAGAGGCATGTGGTGGCATTTTTTCTACATGTTTTGCAAGGCCGGCTGCATTCTCTGCACGTCTCATCTTTAGTAAAAAAGCCCCTGCAGCAAGAGAGGGAAAAGAAACCCCATCAAGTGATAGAATATATTCTAATTCTCAGCAAAAGTGCTTTCCCATCCTTCTATCTGCACCCCTTAAATTTGCTTTTTCTCTGCTCCTTTCTCTTTTTAACCTCTTAATTTTTCTGTTCTTGATTTTTTTATATGTTATATCATTTTGAAATTGAAAAAAGTTCTATTTTAAAAAAATATTGAGAGGATGAGTTAAAAAGTATTTACAGTGGTACTTCACTACTCATCGTTAATTGGTTCTGGGAGGTGTGATGAATACCAAAAATGATGAGCACCAAACAAATTTTTCCCTTAAGTGACCCTTAAGTGAATCACAAGGCAGCAGACATAGACATAGACAAGTTCTAGTTTGTGCGTTGTGTACCAAACAATGAGTCCCGGGACAAAATGTTTGCGCCAAAATGTATTGAGTACCAAATTTGATGAGTTTCAAAGCAGTTGAGTACCAAGGTATCATAATTATGTACTTGTTCATTAATTATCTTTGATTCTGAAATGGTAAGTTTCCTATCACATTACTGTACTGAAATCTAGTTTCTGGATAATTGTCTTTTCGAGGTAAAATTTAGAAGTTCTGTTTTATTTTCTCATTCTGAAGAATACAATTTGCTGGAGTTTATGAGCTAACTTTATGATTGCAATAAGGTGAAAAATGTTGCTGCTGTTATTTCCTGGGACACTTTTGAACAAAATTCTGGAGTTTGCCTACATTTGTTATTTGCCTACATTTCTTGATTAAAAAAAAAATAGAAGGTTCTTAGGATGAATTTCCTCAAGGTCTGTTTTCTCAGGATTTATCTGAGAGTAAAAAGCCTGGGTGGTTGAAGACCACTAGACTCACACAATCCCTTTGCCAAGGATCCTGGATTTCATTCAAGATAATTACACCACCAATTTCTTCTTTGAAGAACAATGGCAAAGCAATCTCATTCCCACCACACTGAAGAAGAACAAAATGCAAAGGAAATGCTCAATTTAGCATCAGATCCACATATCTCCTTATCAAACTATGAAAGATCAGGTCCTCCAGAAGAACCCCAAAATATTTTAGTGTATTTCTCACTTCCTTCGGAAACAATTATACTTCTTATAGATATAAGTTAAATTAATATTAATTCAATTATGGTTTTTTCCTCAAGCTTCTGATACCCTGAATAAAGCAAAGTAAGCAATACAGAGAATTTGCTCAGAAAGTTTAACAGGTGATTTGAAAGGCTCAAAGCAGTAACTTTCATCTCAGTGTTTTTGATCTGGGAAAACAGGCTCTTAATGGAAATGATGCTGTGATTGTAACATGGACCACTTGGCCATTATTGCAGCTGGGTGTCCTTAGATCCCGGATTTAATGATTCTACAGCCTTTAGATAGTCATGTATTTCTAAGGAACAATCAGCCTTTTGTAACTGCCAAACAATCCTGAGAAAGAGACAACTGCTTTAAAGCAGGTGCAGATGAGCACCATATCCTCCCTTCCCATGTACTTCAAAGCCCTTTTTGGAACTGAATCTGAGGCTCTGCACAAACAAAATATTTTAGAAATAAAACAGTAAAATGAATGCCAATCACTCAGTCTTTCTCTGCCCAGTTGCTCATCTGATTCTAAAGTCTTTGTAAAAAGAAGAAAGGAAAATGCTTCAGCAAACAGTTGTTAGATCCTATAGGGCTCTTGTCCTGAAGGCATCGATGTTCACCCTGATTCTCATTGTCCTTCTACTTTCTGGATCATCATTATGGAAACCCTGACCTCCAACCACGGCATCCACCCAGCTGTGTCACTATTTTCTAACCTCTTCTTCCGTTTTAAATCTTAACATAAATTTATACATTTTTGATATTACACATTCGTTATTTCTACATACTGATAGTTCAATTTCAAATTCCATTTTCTGTTTTTCAATTCTAATTAGCTTTGTATCCATATTCAATCTTTCTTTTAACTAAGCACATGAAAATCATTGTGAACTAGATCCTTCTTCAGTCGGTCGATCTCTTGACTCCATCCTATTTTCTCTCTCGTCCTGTATTATAATACATTCTCAATAAGTCCTCAAAAGGCTGCTCACGTTCTTAGAATGTTGGAATGCGAATCTGTCTAGGAAACCCACCAGAGAAAGCCAGAGAAATGTATATGTATCTTTGCAAACATTCTGAAGAAGCCAAGGGATCTCATAGCCTTCTCCAAGGAGAAGGTTACAAGTATTGCAATATAGAAAATGGGGAAGTGGAAATGCCACACTGAAATGTGAATGAATGGATGAATATAAATGGGTACATACATGGGGCATTCCTGCAAGCATTCGCCTCTGTACAGATAGCGGGGTGTGTTTGTATTGGACAAACATTTCAGACAGTGTTGATTTGCTGTGCATTCTTCACAGTCCTCGGTGCAGTTCTCGCATTGTTTTGTCTTCATATTGCGAAATGTTTGAGGAGGGCAATCGTGGCCACAGGACCCAGCAAAAAGAAATTGGCCTGAAAAAGAAAGTTATAGGTCAGTGGTTCTCAACCTGTGGTCCATGGACTTCTGGGGGAGCCATGATGTGGTCACAGGGGATCGATGAAGGCTTGAAGAAATGTTATGATTTAAATCTTGAGTTAAGTCTTGGGGGTCCGTAACCATGGTCCATGGCCACAAAAGGTATTTAAAGGGGGTCCATGGTGAAGAAAAGGTTGAGAAGCACTGGTATAGGTATAAATTGTGTTTGAAAGACAGCCAATGGTACTGTTGCAAATATTGACTATTATTATTAAGACTTTTCCACCTCTGCTCTCTTGTGCCCATTTTGAAGAATTATATTTAAATATCCATTGAGACTGTCATTAAGATTAAGACATTTTGGGATATACTATTTATTACATATCCACTGATGTTTAAAGGGGCATTATTTTTCTAATGGCATTGCATAGGGACTCACCAAATGATTTTATGCTATTTTTTTTATTCATAGCTTAATTAATAAATAATGAGTCATTATTAAGAAGTCCAGACTGTTGTCAATAGGTACAATAAACAACCTTAGTATGGACAGTGAAGATGGTAAGGTGGTAGATAGCTTTTGCCTCTTAGGGTCAACCTTCAGAGTAAAGTAACCAGAAGTCAAGTAATATATTGTATATTAGAACTTGGTAGGGTAGTATTGAAAGCTTTGGAGGGAATTGTGTGTGACATTTTATGGAAGCAAAAGCTGGACTTTGAACAATCCATACAGAAAGTGCAGTGATGCTTTTGAACTTCGGGACTCTTGACAATATCATGAACAGCCAAGAAAACAAACAAATGGCTCGTCAAATAAATCAACTCAGAGTTTTTATTTGAGGAACAAATGACCAAGACAAATTATCCTACTTGAAGGCCTAGCTCTCTGGAGAAGGTTGTAATGCTGGGAAAGTTAGAAAGAAAGAGAAGAAGACTGCTACCAACAGCAAGGCGATGGAGTCAATTATAGTAGCTATGGGTGAATTGTTGAAAGACCTGAAGAACCGGTTTTTGGACAAATCATTATGGAGACAAGTCAACTAACAGTCAACATAGACTTGCTGGCAAGTCAATCATCAGTCCAATACTAGTGGATGAAAGGTCTATTATTGTTTTCTGTTGCCTATATTGATTTAAACTGACATGCCCTGAGGATAAAGATGGAAGGATAAAAATCATTTCTTCCTTAAATAAAAATAAATAACATGGAATTATATTTTAACACAATGCCTCTGGGCTCTGTATAAACCCCACAGACATATTTATAAAATGAAAATAGCAGGTCACTCCAATTTAGTGCTTCATTTTGAATTTGTGCAGAAAAAAAAGGTATAAGCTACTATAACAAATGTGAAACTTGTCATTTTGTATTTAAGCTTCTTATGATCAGCATTTTGTGCAAGAATCTTGTTTTCCAAATCCCAAATGTGTCTGCTAACTTGACAAATGACATAATCCCTATCTAGTAGTTTTCTCAAAAGAATCTCTCAGTTGTACCTCACTTCTATAAAGTGAAATTTAGGGAAGTAAGAACCTATTCTAAAAACTACACTTTATTCCATCTATTACCTAATTATGGCACTCTTTCAAGATGGGCAATTCTATGATTAATATGTTGTTCCCACCATTAATAGTAGTAGTAATATTTATTGTTCTTAAATTTTTAATTTTCCTATGTTTATGTCTGCATTCTAAAAAAATTTTTTACGAAGTATCCTTGAAATTGTTGATTGTATTTTTATTTATTTAGAAAATTTATATGGCAACCCAACTCACTCATAGTGACTCTGGGCACCTTACCAAGATAAGATAAAATCCCAGTACAAAAAACCAATAAACCCTTACCCCTGGGCCGACCACAATCAATCACATATTGGGCTCCATATCACTCTAGGGTCACAAGCCCACTATCAGAACCATGTCTTCACAATCTTGCAAACGAGTGTCAGAGTCAGGGCTAATCTCTGCAGGGATGATGTTCCACAGGGAGGAAGCCACCTGGAGAAGGCCCTTCTTCTTGGTCCACTAGATGGTCCATAATAATCCCATACTGTAGATGCTTTATTGTTTATTGCTACTGTAAAGTGCTGTGAGTCTGGAGTTGATTATATGGTATCTTAGTGGAATAAATAAATACCTGCAGGGCATGAAGTACATCTATCCGCAGCTGCTTCACAGGTTTTGCATGAAGGAGCGCACGGCTGAAAATCAGTAGCTGTTGCTGTATTAGAAAGAGAGAGAAAAGAAACCAGTTAGTAACACTGGGCATCTCTTGATACTCTGGCTGAGTACTTGATTCCAAATATCATTATGATATAGTGTCATTTAATACCTTCCACAACAAAGGGACAGATGTTGAGGTGATGAAACTCTTCTTGCTGTTGTAGGACATTTCAATGCAAATAAAAGAGAAACAGGACCTGCATACCCCAAAAAGCATTTCCAAGCTAAATTTAACATTATTATTTGTCCAGATAGTTATCTACAATTGGCACTCTGACTTCAATATGTGCACCCACTGTCTGAGTGACCAAGGCATGCTACCCACTGCACTTCTTTTTCAGAAGCTCAGTTTACAAGAATACAATCATTATAGTTTTGGATTGGGAGGAAAGGTGAAAGTCAGACACTATGAAGAAATGGCTAGGTGGGCTGTTCATACTCTTGTCCTCTCCATTACCTTGTCCAGCTTCTGAGATACCTAATAAGTTTTGTCTTAGATCATAATTATTTTCAGCGTTCTCTGAAGGATGATGATGCAGTAATATCCAACCCATTACCTACAGTACATCTATCAATAAACAACCAATATTAGCTAGCAGCAGAAGCAGAAGCTTTCAAAAACTCAAAGCAGTTACCGACAGACAGTGAATTGGTGTCCATTGGATCAGGAAGGGGTAAATGGACATCAACAACCAATTAGTGGAGTGGATGTAGGCATTTTCCAACAACAACGTATTCTTTAATCTTCAGTACAACATCTGAACGTTCTCTGTTAATTAAGTGCTTTAAGAATTCTTGTGAGCTGCTGAGATTCCAATTCTAAGTGCTACTACTGTAATACTTCTGAATTTCCAGCAGAGGGGAACAGGCATCAGGGATTGGGAAGCAGATGACACATTAAATAGTTACGAGCCAACAATTCAAACTATCTCCAGCAAATGTAGATTTTTATTAATAGATGCTTCAGAGCTGAATTTGACATTGCTCATTGTCAAACTTGCATTCAAATATAATACAGTTGCTGATTTGCTTTTCCTGGGAAAATTTGAAAACCTCCAGGTTGCAAAATTCCTCTAACAGAATGGCATGTACTTTGATGTGCTCAAATATGCATTTGTTTCTTTGATTAATTACATAGCTATGCTTTCCTTGTATCTCTCTAAATGCCTTATCAGTTCTTCAAAAGCCTGGCAACAATACACACAAAACAGCCTCATACATAGCTTCCAAGGCAGTTTGAATTCTGCAAACAGGTGCTATAGAATCAGAGATGGCAAATTGTTAGGATATAATGACAGCTAATTTCTGAACCCTAGCTGTCTTTCTGGATGGTAAATTTGCTGATCAAAAGTTAAATTACAAGTGCAACTCCATTGGAGCACTTCTAACATTATGTATTATTTTACACAACATTACATTACATTATGCATATTAAGAGCATTATTAATGTTTGTCTCCTTTTCTGTTGTTAAGCAAACATATGAAGTTCAACTTAGTTGAACTTAAGTTCAACTAAAATAATTGTACATGTATAAATTAAAGTAGGGATGATATATTCATTGCATAAATTATGCATTCACTGTTAACTACACAGTACAGTATCTTTACATTTCCACCCGTTGTATCAAAATTATAAAAGAAATAATTTATATTATTGATAAAATTCTATCTTTGCTTACTGAGTGTAACAGGTGTGGGAAGTTTATAACTATTTGTTTGTGCCTGATTAATATTTCTGCTACATTTTTTTTCTCTATTTGAAGCATTTCTTTTTGTTTCATAAGCCAAAGTAAGGCATAATCTTTTTATGATTCTTAATCATTTATGGTTCTTCAAGATATAAAACTGGTTGTTCATTTATCATCAATAGCTTGTACCTTGCACTTATTAATGCAAAATAAATGGAACAGTCTCACAGAACCATATTCCAGAATAACTGTAAAAAAATGTTATTCCTTTTTTAAACATTTCAGAAAAAAGTGTATTGATAAATGAGGGACTGCACAGCAAAGAGATTGTATCATATCATTTGTGATAATATAACAATAATTTGTGTGGTCAGGATAGCATAAATTGGCTTTGCTTTCACATCCACAAATGGAGCTAGTTTCTTAATCGGTTAACTTTGCAGAACTATAGTCACCCATGCACAAACACCTAAGAAGACTCACATATGTAACATTATAGTTTTACAATACAGTTTAATAGAAATAGAAATATATATGTTATAAATCCTAGAAATTGTGCGGTTTCTGGATTTAAGAGATCGATAAAGGTAAGGGTTGTGGAGAAATAAATTGTAACTCAGACATGTACATCTTTAAATGCCTCCCCTAATTTCTACAAATGTAAAGTGTTCATAGCAAAGGTATTTAAATTTTATCACCTTTTCGGTTAAATGTTCTGCAGAATTCTCATTTTTTATATACGTAGTTTACAAATCATTGAGAAGCTTAGCTGGCTTCAGAGAGTCTAGCTCAGGGATGGGCAATTAATTTTCCCAAGAGGCCACATGAGAACCTGGAATTGTTGTGGAAGGCTGAACCAATAGAGTTGTGAAGGTGCATAGCTATGCATGCACGCACAAATGTAAATTGAAAAAGAAAAAAAAAACCAGACAACTTCAAAATAAAAGCAATCCATGTGGGCCTGACAGGGATAACCAAAAGGCCAGATGTGGCCCAGGGGCTGTAAAATGCTCAGCTCTCGCCTACCTATATAATTTAATTTAATTTAATTTAATTTAATTTCCAATTTATATACCGCCCTTCTCCCTGAGGACTCAGGGCGGTGTACAGCCAAGATAAAAAACATAGAATACAAATATTAAAACATTTAAAAATATATATAAATTTGGGCCGAAAGTTAAGAATCACAAACTAATTAAAAAATTTAAAAATTTCTTCTAAGCCAACCCGGCTTGCTGGAAAAGATGGGTTTTCAGGGAACGATGGAAGGCATTGAGGTCATGGATTCTCCTTATCTCCGGGGGCAACTGATTCCAGAGGGTGGGAGCCCCCGCAGAGAAGGCCCTCCCCCTGGGGGCCACCAGCCTACATTGTTTGGCTGATGGCACCCTGAGGAGGCCCTCTCTGTGGGAGCGCACGGGTTGATGGGAGGTCGTTGGTAGTAGCAGGCGGTCTCGGAGATAGCTAGGCCCTATGCCATGGAGCGCTTTAAAGGTGATAACCAACACCTTGAAGCGCACCTGGAAGACCACCGGGAGCCAGTGCAGCTCGCGCAGGAGCGGTGTTACATGGGAGCGCCATGTTGCTCCCATCACTACCCGCGCTGCTGCATTCTGGACCAGCTGGAGCCTCCGGGTGCTCTTCAAGGGGAGCCCCATGTAGAGAGCGTTGCAGTAGTCAAGGCGAGAGGTGACGAGGGCATGAGTGACTGTGCACAAGGAATCCCGATCAAGAAAGGGCCGCAACTGGCGAATCAGGCGAACCTGATAAAAGGTCCCCCTGGTAACAGCCGTCAGATGTTCCTCCAAGGACAGCTGCCTATCCAGGAGGACTCCCAGATTGCGAGCCCCTTCAGTGGGGGCCAAAGACTCGCCCCCAATAGTCAGCGATGGAGTCAACTGACTATATCGGGATGCCGGGAGCCACAGCCACTCAGTCTTGGAAGGGTTGAGCTTGAACCTGTTCCTCCCCATCCAGATCCGCACAGCCTCCAGGCACTGGGACAGCACTTCAAGGGCATCGTTGGGGTGGCCTGGGGTGGAGATGTACAGCTGGGTGTCATCAGCGTACTGGTGGTATCTCACCCCAAAGCCACGGATGATCTCGCCCAGCGGCTTCACATAAATGTTGAACAGAAGGGGCGAGAGGACCGATCCCTGCGGCACTCCACAGATGAGAGGCCTCGAGGTCGACCTCTGCCCCCCTGCCAACACAAACTGCGACCGGTCGGAGAGAAAGGAGGAGAACCACCGCAACACAGTGCCTCCCCCCCCCAACTCTTCCAGCCGGTGCAGCATGATACCATGGTCGATGGTATCAAAAGCCGCTGAGAGATCTAACAGGACCAGAACAGAGGAATAACCCCTGTCCCGAGGTTGGAGACAGGACGATAGTTGGCCAATATTGCTGGATCCAGGGACGGCTTCTTGAGGAGAAGCCACCAGTCACCATCATTGAATTGGGAAGCTTTGTGGGGCATTTTCATTGGCCTTCAACATAATAGTAATTCAAGGGCATCATGATGCTACAGAGCATAGGAAGTGCATGGCAAATTAATCAAGAGTTGGAAATAGGCAATGAAAGCACCAATAATTCATCCCTTGCAGTTTCCTAAGGAAACCTGGGCCTAAAGAAAACCTAAATGAACCAAATGGAACCAAAGCAAACCCTTCATCTGAAAATCTGGTGGCTCTCTCTCTCATTCTGTTTGGAGACAACACTAGAGCTACAGAGACCAAAAGTCTGAATCCGAGCCAGATAATTTCCTGCACTCTGAATGTCTGAGAAGAGGACCTGAGCCAATGCCTCTTGTTCCAGATCCTTCTGAACTTGTTTGTGCAGGCATGGCGACTGTATATATTTAAAACCTATCAGTTGTGAACAAAACCCAACAACATTAAACAAAATTGGTACTGACACAAAATATGGTTTGAAATTGCATGTTGATTTAAAAAAAAAAGTCTTTAAACCATCCCCAGCTGAAAAACATTGGCACAATATATTCACCTTATTTTCTTTTGTTTAACTACCCATTTTTATGTGTCTGTGGATTGACGGAAGAATGTAAAAGTTTGGTGACTTAACATGTTAGCAATCTGCCTGTTCATGCTTCTTAAATCATTCTTCCAGCCGAACTGCTGTGTTAACATGCAGTGAATCAAGGCCTTCATTATTGTGTCTCCTGGCTCCCCAATAACATCATCTGGTACACAAGATAAAATACAGATGTTCAGAGCAACACTTACTGACCCAGACATTTTTTCCCCTTGGATAGAAAAGGAAGAGAAATTCTTGATAAATTCAAGTTCATTATTTTAGACTCTGTCACAGTTCATTTGGCTTAGCCTTGCTAAGAACTGATTGACTAAAACCGTCCTCTTACTAACTAGTTAGTACATTTGAAAATCTGGCATCCTATGCAAAGTGTATGCATGTAGATCTTGTGCATATGTGAATTTGTGTGAGTACATCTGTGTGTATGTAAGTATGTGTGGGCTTGTGGAGGGAAGAGGGAGGGAGTAGTCTGAGAGAGAGTTCCAGTCCTGCATCTTTTAGTTTACTATTTTCTGCTTTTCCAGTTGGAAACAGACATTGGAAAAACTATATTCTATGGGGGAAGCAGTTTGCAGGAGATGATCCAACTTTGGTTAAGTTTTTTTTTTCCCCCTGCACACAACAATTTACAAGTAAGAAAATTATTTGTCTGCAGAAATCATTTGTTGCTAGGTCTTTGATCTATCAAAAAATGACACCTGCCTGAAACCACATTTTGAAAAATTGCCAGATTGAGAATAGTGGTAAGCAGTGGTGGGATTCAGCCAGTTCGCACCTATTCGGGAGAACCGTTGTTAATTTTCTAAGCAGTTCGGAGAACCGGTTGTTGGAAGAAATCTTATTCTGTTTTTTTCCCACTTTACAGGGCTAATTCTGTAAGGAAGGCAGGAAGGAAACATTCTGGTGTTGTTTCTAGCCTAATATTTATTGCCCTGCTTACAGAAACTGCCTCTCCGGTTAACCCTTATTACATTGTAACAGCTAAGGCGAAGCGCCCATCGACCTGAGTGATGTTGAGTTGGCCATGCCTACACAGTCACATGACCACCAAGCCACACCTACCCAGCTGGTCATTAGGGCAGAGAACTGGTTGTTAAATTATTTGAATCCCACCACTGGTAGAAAGCCATATCCGAATCATTTGAAATTTATTTCTGTCATAATGTGTATCAGACCCAGCCTGTAAGCAAATGGATACAATTCATTGGATCATTCAGAATACAAAATAACAGGGTTGGAAGGTCTTCTAGTCCAACTCCTGCTCAGGCAAGAGTTCTGTACCATTTTGGATAAATGTCTGTCCAATCTCTTCTCAACCTCCTGTGATGGCGCACCCAACAGCTTGGAGACAAGCCATTGCAGTAATTGCTCTCACTATCAGGAATTTTTTCCTTAGTTCAAGGTCGAATCTCCCTATTTAGCAAAGAGAAGTGTGTTGGGATGGAGTCCAGGTATGCCCACCTCTTGGGGAGGTTTTAGAGAAGATTTCTTGGTTCACTAAATCAATACTGCATCCAAACTGGGAAACTAAGAACATATTAGTTGGTTTTGATTGAACAAGGAGGTCAAAAACAGTATTGGAATTTGTTACTTGTTTGTCTTCCAATAAATCATACTGTTTGATACTGGATCTGCCGTATCAGAACTAGGCCATTCTTTGAAGAGGCTAGAGATGGGGATACTTAGCATAATCCAAACTTTGGATATGAATATAGCATCTTCCCTGCCTCTATTCTTCCTACTGTCCCGGCACATAATCAACCATGTGATTAACCATGTGATGGGATTGGTAATATTTTGATACTTGCAGATAAGAGCTGAATTCTCAGTGAAATACCTTTCTAACCATCCTCCTAAGGCACCATCTCCATCGGTTGGGCACAAGAAATTCCCAGAGGAAATGGGAGTTATAAGAATAATATGCTAAGGGTCAGTATTCTGAGGAGGGAGTAAGGGAAAGGAAAGATATTATGTATGTAATTAGTTATGAAATAGCCTATTGTGAAGAAGTCACAGGGGGGGATGGGTGGTGAGGGGGGGTTAGGGAAGGGGGGGGGAAAGGGGGAAAAACTTGTATTTGAAAACTTTTTCAATAAAAAAAAAAACGAAATTCCCAGAGGACAATCAATATTTGTCTATCACATGACCAGGATTACACAGCATGGCTCAGTGGCAACCTAAGGAGGAAAATCTAGGTATTTTTGCAGAATGCAAAGTCATTACAGACTGAGTTAGTGACACTTTCATATCGAGGAGTAAATTTGGATTTGACAGGTTAATCTGCGGTTGCCAAAAATCACATTGGAAATATTTTGCAGAATGCAAAGTCATTATGGACTGATTTAGGGACATTTTCATACGATCAGGAGTAAATTTGGACTTGACAGGTTAATCTGTGGTTGCTGAAAATCACATTGGAAAAGCCTCCCAATTTATCACTTTTTTAAAAGAAAGCCTTGATATTGATATTTTTAATTGAAATCAATACAGTGTATTAATACCTTCCCCTAAAATCTCCCACCACAGCCATGTTCAGTTTGTTCAAATGGAAAGATTACAACAGAGGATTTTTGTTTCTTGGGATTATCCAGATCTGTCTACAGGACATGGTCCATGAAATCAAGATGGCGGCAACAATGGAACTTCCGCTCATTTTTAGGTGCATCAGGCATGCAATTTATGTTAAAACAGACGGAGCTTTGAGCATACCATTGCGGCTGCCATCTTGGCTTTTTGGACCATGCACCATGAATACCTGAGGCTCTTCCACATTGTTGAGAGATGATATGGTCCACCCATCCTTGGTTAGAAGAAAACTATATTAGCATGGAAGTCGTTCCCATTGCTCGTATCTTTCCTTCAGCTGTGTAGCCCATCATTGCCAATAACCTGACTTCCCTCTGAGAAGTGGGAGAAACCCTAAAGGTGAACTCACCTTGAGATTACCCTGACTGGAAAGAACCTACTTAACATCATTAGAGCTAAGCATGGAACAACATTAAAAAACAAACCAAAAAAAAAAAAAAGCTGCCAGAATATATTTGTGCCATGTTTAGGCACGGGGGAAGAAATGGCCTTTAGAAAGGAAACATTTCCTCAGCATCTGTTTGTCCCTCAAGAGACAAATCTAATGAATAGTATTTCTGTTTGGTGTAAAAAAGATGGCAGGCAGATTGAGGGCTCTCCTGTTCCAATTTCCAGATTTTATTTACTTCGTCAGAGTACCTGTAACCCAATCTGGATAAGGAGATCCCCCTCCTACTCAGAAGGAAGTGGGATTCTAATATCTTTTTCAAGCCCAATTATTTAGGAATAAAACTTTGCTTGTTGGAATAATGGAGCTGGGTTCAAGAAAATGCTTTGCATTAATTGTAAGCACCCAATGGCATTTTTAAAAAAATCTATGCTTGCTTTCAGATATTCATATAGACATTTCCCCCTGTCCCCATATATAAACATACAGGATGCCAAAGTAATGGGGGAAAATACAGGCAGTCCTTGACTTATGACCACAATTGGGACCAGAATTTTCATTGCTAAGCAAGGTGGCTGTTAAATAAGTTGCACCCAATTTTATGCCTTTTTGCCATGGTTGTTAAATGAAACATTGCAGTTGTTAAATGAATCACATGGTCATTAAGTGAATGTGGCTTCCCCCATTGACTTTGCTTGTTGGAAGCTGGCTAGGGAGGTCGCAAATGGTGATCACATGACCTGTGGCTACCGCAATGGTTCTAAATACATGCTGGTTGCCAAACACTTGAGTTTTGATCATGGGACTGTGACGGCTTTAGATGTGAGATCATAAGACACCTTTTCAGTGCCCGTGTAATTTCACACGCTCACAAAATGAATGGTGTAAGTTAAGGACCACCTGTACTAAATCTGCTTGTTGTCCTAAAGCAGGCAGGCCACATGTACTTACACTTAATTAAATAATTATCAAAATAGGAGAAGTGAAACACAGTTTAAGTACTGTTTCATTAGTTTGAATGTTGCATTGTGCCAGGATCCTGAGGTAACGATTCTTGGCCATAGGAATTGCTACTCCTTGGGTTGATGACTATTACTTCATACTGAATAAATTCAGCACCAGGATCACTGTCAAATTAAATATAAATACTGGATTATTCTCCTCAGCCACATATTAACTTCCATATTGGAATTCTTGGGAAAAGCCCACCTTATCTTACATAGTGAAAAATGAAGTCCTTCCCTTTCCATGTTGGATAGCAATATTTAAAAAAAAGATTTGTTTTAGTCTTACATCGCTTCCGGATAACGCTCAGGCTTGGATTTTGGTGAGCCTTGAAGGGAAAAGCCTTCGGCAGCACCAGGGCATTCTCCAAGAATGCCTCTTTAAGTGCTCTTTCCATCTCAATTTGATGCCTGGAGGACACCGAGAAGAGATCGATCTCAGCTGGCCGCAAGGATCGCGACAGGACATAAGGGAAGAAGCGGCCCTTCAGGAATGCAGAGGCCAAATCGTCTGAGGTGTGCAGCTTCAGCTTCTCTATCAGTAAAACAGGACGAACAATAACCATGTGGCCTAGTCTTGATGTCTTCTTCACATGGGGTATAACTGAGTAAGTTGCTAGTAAACATATTACAGTAAACAATAGATGCAATTTTTGGGTAAAAATATCCTGCTCACACTAGTCTAAAACGGTGCATTTGTCAATAATGCTATAGGTGTAAATAAAGAATTTACTCTTGGTTTGAGGGAGTCCCTGACAAAATGGTCCCTTCTCAGGGAAGTTTCCTGACCAGCCTGCCCACCATTTTTACTGGGCGCAGGACCCCTGAGAGTTTAACTATGTAGAAGAAGGGATGGCAGAACCTGGGGTGAAGTGAAAAGGGGAATTAGCCTAGAATCCCTACATAGCCACAAAGGAATTAAGTCCAGTCCCCTTGAGTGCCCTTGATCCTTATCTAACTCAAACCAGGTGCTGATTATTAGTTGAGAAGATTCGTCTGCATAGGCTTTTAGTGAAAAAAATCATATGTGAACCTTCACATATGGACCTGGTCTTTTGCACCCGACAAACTGTGGGGTATTGCAAATCAAGCCACCCCATATCAGGCTCAGGCCAAATGTCAGTAACAACTCCATTTCCAAGTCTGCCAATTATATCATTTCTTCTTCTATAAGCCCAGTTTGCTTTGAGAGTTTGCTGAAGGGCCGATTCCTTCCTGTTCCTAGCACTAACAGTGAAAGCAATGCAACAAAATGAAAGCAACTTACCGTTCCAAAATTTCCCATGCTTTCCCTTGTGTTGGGGATTTACACACTTCCCATGCAGCAGCTGTAAATTTCCTTGACAGCTTGTACAGTCATTGTAGTTGACTCCTCTGCATGTTTTGCATGTCCTGTAGCATGGTTCACAGTCTTCTGTAATTTCATCTTTGTAAAAGCCAGCTCCACAATCTCTCACACATGTCCCACCTGAAGCATAAACACAGTGTCACATAATCATTCCCCTATTGGGGAATCTGACAATACAAAACTCAGTTTCTACTTATCAAGTATTGAGGATGGATGATGGGAATTAGAGTTGCACCAATCACTAACACAATAACAGTTGCAAGTCATTCTGAAATGAACTGGCTACCTAGCCTCTTCAGAGAACGTGCCTGTAGCTTCCTCAAAAATGGACCTCAAGTACAGACTGATAATTAGGGCTGCAAATGTAACTCTGTGCTGTATTAAATTGGTGTTTCTCAGCCTTGGCTACTTTAAGAGAGGTACCCGTCAACTCCTATAATTCCCAGGTTGATAAACAGGGCATTGAATGCAGCACTCAGAGATGAGAGTATATCTGAATCCCACACAAATGGAAGCAGATATTAGAAGAATCCGACAATTCTATTAGTGTACTCTTTCTATGGACAAGGGTGAAGTATCCATATGGAGCAGAACCATAAAGTCAAATGGTAGCCACAAGTTCACAATTGAAGGCCTGACTCTTAATTACATGTGACATGATGCATGCAAAAAGAAGGCATGGAGCCTTGGTCATGCTAGCACAGCTTCCATCTTGCCTTTTTTGACACCTGCTCCCCCACATTTCATGGGAATTTTTGAGACCACATTCTAATTGGATACTAAAAGATTCTTCTAAATCAGCTCAGAACTGAATACAGATTCCTTTCTTTAAGTCTGCATTACTATTAATCTTCTCATCGCTCCTATCACCCATCTCCTCCCACTTATGACTGTATGACTGTAACCTTGTTGCTGGTATCCTTACAATTTATATTGACTGTTTGCTAATATGATTTGATTGCTAATCTGTTCCCTATGACTATCATTAAGTGTTGTACCTTATGATTCTTGATGAATGTATCTTTTCTTTTATGTACACTGAGAGCGTATGCACCAAGACAAATTCCTTGTGTGTCCAATCACACTTGGCCAATAAACTATTCTATTCTATTCTATTCTATTCGTAAATAATCTGAAACTTTACTTCCATTGGTGAAATATCTTTAAAAGAAAATATATTTTAAGCAATAACAGTTTTCAGATATGCTTTATATGAAAGTAATTAAAAATACCAATAACCCTGCAGTGGTTGGTTTATCATGTTTCAGTACATATTGATCTGAGTGCTCAGTACAAAATTTGATTTCTTTGGTAAGAATCTGTACTAAGAGAAGAACAGTTCACAATCAAATAGAAATGAACAGATATTGAGGCATGCAATTCTTAAGGTAATAATAAAAGGGAGATTCTCAGATAAGACTCCATGCTTGTTTGCATACAAATGGCTATGTTGTTGTCTTAATTCAAAAAAGGAATGGGTATATTTTTAAAGCAAGTTATGTATAGAAATTATGTAAGAACCAAATTCGATCACAAGAGGAATTTTGCCTTTTCCTGCACTGCCAATGCATGTTAGTCTTGGAAATACTTGGGATACTCTGGATGTGCAAAATATTTGCTGGCCAACTACCATATTCCTGAATTGGAAGCTGGGTGCTCCTATACCCACAACTTAAAGATCTGGTTGTTTATGGATTTGATTTAATTTAGTTCCCATCTTTTATTCAAGGGCTTAAATTGGCATGTGAAGTAGATTTGACTGAGAGGGTTTCCATGGCTGAAGGTGACCTTGACCTTGAGTCTCCCAAATTTAATCATCTTAAGCATTACCCCAGACACCAGCCTTGTTAAAATAATGTGCAGTTAAGGAATTGTCTCAGAGTTGTGTGTGTGTGTGATTTCAAAATGTCCCTATGAGTTGCTAGGTTAATCTCAGACATTCTGACTAAAATTATTCAGGTTTATCCTGCTTTTCTTGTGATGGAACTCAAATTATTTTTTACATATATAATCACTCATTTGGAGGGTTATTTATTTCTTTATTTTTATAGGTTTTATATGGCCACTCATCTCACTAATGTGTCTGTTGGTGATTAACTGGAATTAAAATTCTGTTCCCAACCAACTCACATAAAGTGGCTCCCCAAAACATTCACGAATAGTGAGTGCTTGATTGCTCTCCTGACTCTTATGCCTGGTTAAAAAACAACAACTAGGTCTTCATGAATTTCTGAATTTCTGAATGAGAAGATGTGTTTGCATTAGTTGAATTTATTTAGATGCATCATCAAAAGTCTAGGATCAAATGACTCCATGAAAAGTTGAATAACTATTACCCAGTTATTCTTACATTTTTTCTATGTAGCACACTGAAGTATTTGTGAACCTTTATGCAAGTATTTAATCAAAGAAATGAATTTTGAACTGAGGCAATTAGGATCATGGATAATGTTTTATTACCATCTTTTATAGAGGTCAACATGCCGCCCCAACTTCTCCTCTCCTAAAGGACCTACTACGTACAGAAAATGAGGTAAATGTTTCACTTCTTGTATTAGACCTCTGGACCTGTTATACATTCTGAGCCAAATTTTGTACTGTAGCTATGAAGATTTTCTCAGAGATAACATCCAGCACTCATGGTAATGGTAAAATCCATATTATCTTTCAGACTGTTAATTGTCTGGGTTTGCTCCCTTCATGAGAATCAAAGATAAATGGGCTCGTATTAGATTACATAAGCATCACTAAGCATTCTCTTAACGGTGACTAGCATTTCATTTTAGTGTGCTTTAAGATAGCTAATAGCTATTTGACTTTGACATGTTTAGCATATGTGGTCCTTACAACTTCTAATTTGATTGTGTCTGGTGTCTGCAATAACAAATGAAATAGTTAAACGTCTCATGTCTTTGATTTTCTATTTGTTACACCGATTGTGTTCACAATCTACATTCAAGAAATTTGAACTGGGGTCCTTATTTTTTCGTTTTTTGATGTCATCCGTTGTCTGCCCAAATAGACAGATCCTATTCTGTCATCAGTATCAAATCATGGATATTAACTCTCAATGAAAGGCCTTTATGTTCCTGGGCATTTTTGCATGCAGGTCTGGTTGTTTCACTTACCTAGAAGGAAAAAACCTTCTTCACACCAATAACATTGATATCTATCACAGCTTTGACAATTGGCTTGACACTCAATGCATATGTGAGAATTGTCATCTGGGACAGTATTTTGAGGACATGTTCTGTAACACTGCTGATTGTACCTACCCAAAAACAAAAGTGAAGGTGGGGGGGAATAGTCATTTCTTACTGGCATTCTTAAATTGGCAAACATCACAAAAGCTGATAATGCTAAATAGAAAGGAATATAAAGAACACTAAACAAACAAACAAAAAAAAAAGCTGAAGTCACCTTCCTGTATAAATAAGAAGCACAGAAATGTAATATTGTCCTTACTTCTCCTTTTATTACTTTCAATAGGACAGTCCACAAAACACAACTGAATATACAGGTGGTCCTCACATAACTGAATGCAATAGATGGGCAGCTCTAAACTGCTAAGTGGCATGATTATTAAGAGCAATGTCATTTGACCATGCCAATTTATGACATCAGTTCTAGCTGCAGTTGTGAAGAGAATCACTCGCTGTCAACAAGAATAATATCACATGAGCATGGCTTCCAACTTACTCTTGGCTTCCCATTGACTTTGCTTATGACAAGTTGGCTGTGAAGGTTGCAAATGGCAGTAATGGACCATGGGATGCTACAACCATCATAAATGCACTATGGTTCCCAAGTGCCTGAATTGCAATCATATGACCCCAAGGACACTGGGATGGTTGCAGCATCATTTTTCAGGGCTATCGTATCTTTGAATGGTTGCTAAATGAATGATCGCTAAGCGAGGACTACCTGTATTCAAAATAAACCTTATCTGTGCCACAACCACAACCAATTTACTTGGGAGTCAGCCTTAAATGGTCCATGTGAATCACCTAGAGCAGGAGTGTCAAACTCAAGGCCCGAAGGCTGGATCCAGCCCACAGGGTGCTTAGATCTGGCCCATGAGGCTGTCCTGGAAACAGCAAAGGACTGGCCCATGGTGCCTCTGCCAGAGAAAATGGAGCTCGGTAGGGCTACATGCGCCCCTCTGAGCTGTTTTTGCTGGCAGAAGGCTGCAGGGGGTGTTGCTGCTGAAAACGGGCCCCCCAGGCTCCATTTTTGCTGGCAGAGGGCTAGCAAAACAAATGAAAAGCAAAACAAAACAAAACAAAAAGAGGAATGTTTCCCCTTTTGCATTTGAGTATCCAAGAAGGGACAGGAAAGGAGAAAGGGAAAGAGGAAAGACAAAGAAAGAAAAGGAAAGATAGGAAGAGAGCAAGGAAGGAAAAATAAGGAAAGAGGGAAGGAAGAAGAAAGGAGAATGAAGAGAGAAAGAAAAAGAAGAAAAGGAAGGAAGGAAGGAAGGAAGGAAGGAAGGAAGGAAGGAAGGAAGGAAGGAGATTATAATGAGAGAGAGGGAGGGTGTAAGTGAAGTCCTGCCTTAGCACTTGGCCACCACAGGTGCCTCCGACATGAGTGATGTCGAGCTGGCCATGCCCCCGGCCATGCCCCCCACTCTCCCCAAGGTCAAACACAACCCTGATGTGGCCCTCAATGAAATTGAGTTTGACACCCCTGACCTAGATACATGAGACAGGCAGCTATATAAAAGGAATGAGTAAATAAACAAACAACCAAACACATGTAACAGAAAAGTTTTCCTGTGAGTTACAACAGAATCTCTTTTCTGTGCTTAAATATTCAAAAACCATTTATAGGCACTTGAATAGCCTTCTCCAAGTGGTGCCTTCCTGATGAGTTTAGCTCTGACATCTCCAAAATCTGTTAACATGTCTGAAGATTAATCAGTTGGGGTAAGCTGGCCTATCACCATGTAATGGAAAGCCCTGCTTTCATTTAGAAAAGAAAATGAGACACTGATCAAGAAAGAAGTAAGAGTGATAAACTTACATATAATAATTATGGATACATGATGTACAGGTTTCTGGGTTACCTGAAATAAATAAGTAATGAGAATGAGAATCAAATAATTTCTCAAACCAAATTAGGACCATGTAGGCTTTGGATTCAAACACAAAATGAGCGCTTCTGTTATCATCATCATCATTATCATCATCATCATCATCATCATCTCATTAAAATCAAAATGATATTATCACACATTGCAAAATTTATGTGCTATCTCACGGGAACTACAGTGCACGGGAGTCATATTAAATACACTTGAACTTATTGAATCCAAACAAATGATCCTTGTTTAAGATTTTACCAAAATTAGTGTAAGAATACTTCTACAATATCAGGTATTTCTCTTTCTTTTCAAAGTTAAGTAAGGAAAATGATGATGCATAATAATAATAATAATTAGATTTGTATCATGTCATTTTCCTGTAAGAAATTAAGAAGATTTATCATTGTTTTCAAATCTTACTGCTAGACTTATTACTTTGAAAAGTTATTCCTACATTCTCTGAACAGTAATATTTTAAAAAACTAAAAAGCACCATAAAAATATAAAGGTGCACTCAAATCAGACTTTACTCCTGAAGATTGATTGACTTTAAACTATTTATACAGCTGCCCATCTCCTGGAGATGATAAAGTTTTTTACTTCTCAATCTAGTGAACAGCATTGGCATCTGATAGTTTCCCATTCAAATACTAAATACTGTTACTGAATCTTGCTTAGCACTTTCAAGGTCAGACAAGGTGAGGGTTATCAGATGGCTGGCCAAAAGAGGACATGCCCTTATTTTTGTCACCACAACTTCCTTTCAATAATCTTAAAATCAAATTTTCTTTTCAGTATCTAACAAGCTTTCTCATTAAAAACAATCTGTGGTATTGGGTTACTGCTCTATTGTAGCTGGGTGACTCACCCTGTAGGCCAAAATGGCTCTACTATAATTGGATTTCAATCCCTCACAAAATAGGCAACCATCACGGATACCATTTTGAATATTTCACCACACTCTACAGACAACCCTGAATCATACAAAAACAGAATTCTGTCTTCTTTGACCAAAGAAAAGAGCAATATAATTGGTACACACACACATCTCATCAGCGAGAGAATAAACATAGCTTTCCACATGCTATGGCTTTCACTCAAAAATGCCATGCTCCTGAGTGAAACCAGCATTTCCCAGTTGCCCAGATTTTGGCCTCCAGCTTTTCTCCCCTTCAATTCTATTTTTGCCTCCAAGTTCAGCTTTCAACATTCAACTCATCTTTTAGAAGGCTATTAGAAGCAAGTCAATAATCTACCATATGGTGTTTGCCTTTATTAAATCAGCTTTTAGCCCTGCATCAGCCTGAGAACTTCTCTTTTGAACCAGCTAAGTTGCATTCTGGATTCTCTTCCTTGCCACCAACATTTTATCTTTCAGGAGCTGGCAATCGTACTTGGAGATATTTTCGTGAATCTCCCATCTGGAATTTTTTCTGTGTAGTATCAGTATTTAATAAACCAAAAGTACCTCTGACCATTAAACACTGTGATTTTTCTGGGTCAACTTGATCTGATTTAATCCTAAAGTCCTAGCTCCAATATATTTTTGCCAAGATTTTTGAGAACAAAAGTAATTAAACTAAAGAATTAATTATACTTCAGCATGTCTTTTAAAGGGTGAGTGTATACAGATCAACTTAGATGTAATTAAGAAAGACATTCACTAGGGATCGGAAATATAGGTAGTCCTTGAGTTATGACTACAGTGGAACCTGCCCATCACGATTGTAACTCATAATGGTAGTAAAAATTTGTCAATTGCACGACCAACTTGAGTTTATGATTGCTTTTGCAGTGGTCATTAAGTGGATGCCATGGTTGTTGGGCAAACTAATGAGTCCTTATGGGTGCAATTTTGTCAAAAACCAGAAATAAATGCTGTGTTTTGGTACAACCTTTGTAAAATGTAGCAACATGACTTTGTAAAATGTGGTCACAAGACTGGGGAACACTGCAAATGGTTGTTAATGCAGCCCATTGCCAATTTCAAATCTGAATCATAAGTTTTCCCCAGGTGGATCCTTCAGAACTTCGCAACAGTTCATAAGTTGAGGACCTCCCATAATCATACTACAATTCGACTAAAGGCTATGTTGCCTTTAGTTTAAACATTTAATTGCTTCTTTCCTCTGAGCATTATTTAGCTGTCAACTATTAAAATTAATACAAAACATATGAAGCATGGGAAGTATTCTTTTTTGTCATGGAAACAAATATACCATTAATATATTTTAAGATAGTAAAACTTCAAACATTCAGATTGTCCTGCAGTAGAATTTGAAATTGTTCGTTGCAATGGAATACATCTTCTTTAATGTTTTCTAAGATAGAAAAAACATGCAAACATAACTAAGGAAGACAAAATTCGTGATGTAAATTATCTGTAATCAAATAGTTTGAAGGCTTTTGATTAATTTAAAACAGCTGTTCTGGAAGGCTGTAGTGGAACAAACTCACAGCATTTAGCTAGAGATTTTTCTCTGAAAGGCCCCACTGGTCTTCACAGGGATACTGCCATTATACTCAGAAAGTAGGCAGAGCCAAGATTTTAAAAATATCAGGAACAAAATAGAATTACTCTTCATGGATTTAATAACTTCCCTTTCTGTATTGTTTAGCATAAGAATCCCAAGAGTAATGCATTCTCTCTCCCCCCCTCCCCCAATGGCCCTTTGACAATCTGTGAACTTCATTTCCCAGAATTCCTCAGCCATGCTGTCTCAGGAATTCTGGGAGTTGAAGTTCACAGATTGTCAAAGGGCCATGGTTCCCTACCCCTGCACTAAAGCAATCCTTCAGATTATTTCCAAAACTTTCTGAGATAATATCACCCTAAATAGAGAGAGAGAGAAAAAGAAGTGAACCACATTTTTAAAATGCAACATACCCGAGTTGCAGATGAGGCATCCTTCAGGGCAAGGAATGCAATCTTCTGAGTCAAGGCCTTTGATTTCCCCTGGATATTGAACAATGAAATCAGAGTTTCATTTTCCTCAGAAAAGGTACACGCACATGCACATGCACTCACACAAACATACACAAAGGGAGCACCGTACTTTGGATTCAATGATTTATAAACTGCTTCAGAACACATGGCAACAACTCCTAGCTGCATCACTTCCTAGATTTCAGCACAGGAGTTTGATCCCGTTTGCTATTTTTACTTGATTAATTTAGTTTCAGCTTGACCAGTGGTGGGTTTCAAAAATTGTTACTACCGGTTCTGTGCGTGTAGCTTGGTGGGCGTGGCATAACTTGGTGGGCGTGGCTTGATGGGCGTGGCAGGGGAAGGATACTGTAAAATCTCCATTCCCTCCTCACTCCAGGGGAAGGTTACTGCAAAATCCCCATTTCTTCACGATCAGCTGGGACTCGAGAGGCAGAGAATAGATGGAGGGGGGGCCAGTCGGAGGTGGTATTTACCAGTTCTCCGAACTACTCAAAATTTCCGCTACTGGTTCTCCAGAACTGGTCAGAACCTGCTGAAATCCACCTCTGAGCTTGAATGTCAATTATCTAGGGGAGATGCTGATTTCTCAGACGATTGTGGATTCTGTTAATGTTTTAAGGGAAGATGGAAACAGTGTAAAGAATAAATATTTGATGTAAAACTTCTCACATTGCATTGTAAGCAGCAGTACCTTTTTTGCATTTGTGTTCTTGGCAGCTGTTATTAATGAGAGAGTATCCCGCTAAGCACCTCTCACAGCTGGTTTGATTCAGGCACTCTTGACAGTGCTCAAAGCAGGGTGCACAAGTACTGTTAGCCACAGAAGGATAGAAGCCCAAAGGACAGCTCTTCCTGCATTCTCCCAGGTAGAGGAAATGCATGTGGCCTTCCTTATCTGGAAGAGGGAAAGCCAGATTAAGTTTAACAAAACACCCAGAAGCATTGCTTTAAAGACCCAGGATTGTGCTGGAAGGAGTCTGAAAAATCCTGTGATGACATAGTAAGAGAACAGTTCAAAAGACTGTAAATACTAGAGAGTTAACCGTACCTAACTAAGTGGGAATCACCTCTTTGTTATCTGTAATTTTCAGATGTGTGAGGACTCAGCCCAATCATTCATTGTTATCTTCCTTTTTGCTTACATTTCAGATACTTTGCATCAGGAATAATAAAACCTGATAAATTGCATCGCCATCTTGAGGACAGCTCTCAGAAAACAGTAACAATTAGCATGGAATGTTCCTTCCTTCCTTCCTTCCTTCCTTCCTTCCTTCCTTCCTTCCTTCCTTCCTTCCTTTCTTCCTTCCTTCCTTCCTTTTACTTCTGCATGCATGATTTCTGGCAGACACTCTTTAAATAAGATAAAGTTGTTACGTGCGTAATATGGAATGGTGATCAAAGATATAGCATGCAGGGATTTTTTTTCCTGTTCTCATTCCTAATCCTTGAACATAAAATCAGTTTATGTAATTTGATTCCGAACTTTCTCTGTCAATCTGAAAAGAAATGTCTTTGGCTGAGAACAAAGCCATAGCAACTATTAATACTGGAAAGTACAATTAAATGGCTGTCATTGCCCTTCCAACCAGCTTTTTCTAAAGGACTGGAGGAAATAAAAGACTTGTCCCCATTCTGTCTCCTAAATGGTGGCCATGATGGCTTGTTTCTGACACTGGTCTTTAAAAAGATGGGATTTCTTATTATATTTGGAACAATGGACATTCTAGTGATAGCCAGTACTGAATACTTAAGATTTAGTACTACAGTACTATTGAGCTTTTAAGGATATGGAAAGAAGAGATCAAATAAATATCACCCAGACCACTTGGAAGCCAATGTTATGGAATTTTCTTGTTGGAATTTTCTTTTTTCCCTAAATTCTTTTGCATACCCTCCCCTCTTAAATATACTCTGGAGAATTATTTGGGTGTTCAAACTGGAGAGAGGATGAAACAGGTGAGAAGAATTCTTCCTACCTCATGTTAATCGGTAGGAGAACATTAGATTCCAACCACACAACATAAATAAAACCAAATTCCCACTGTTGCAGCAAAATCCTACTTTTATTTTACTCTCTGGATATCGCAGTACAATTAACAGAAAATAAATGGGATGAAAAAAGAGAACGCCTTACCTTTAGCACAGCTAGTACATTCATTAGGTTCACTTCCACTGCATTCCGTACAGGACTCATGGCAAGAATGACACTGCTTGTTAAATTCAAATTTCCCTCTAGGGCATTGAACAACGCAGCGCCCGTCATCCAAAACTCTACTGCAAAAGAAAAGTGGGGAACATAACATTAGAATTAAGTAGCTGAAGAATAACTTACTTTTAAAGAATGAACTTAAATCAATCTGGAGACCGGCTTCCATATTCAGTTATATTCCACATATTCTTTGTACTTTGCTCTATTTTCAGTTTGAAAACTATTTACGACACCCGACAAGCTAAACTTTGAACTTCAAATTGATCTGGCTAATTTCTCAAGCCTTTTATAAAACTCCTTGGTATTGTTTGTCAAAGAGGTGAGGATTATTGTCTCTTTCCAGATTTAAGGAGCATAAGATCAGATGCTGCAACGTATTATGTCAAGCCATTTTTAATTTATGTTCAGCTACTGTTTATTTTTTATCTTTTTACAAAACATATAAAACATTTTTTATGTTTTTATGCTTACACCAGGATCCTTGTATTTTCATGTCATATGTTACACTGATGGTTGTGAACTGGGAAATCATTTATGTTTATGGAAAACATTCCACAAACAATATTCTCCCATATCACTATGGATATTTCTTATCTATTTATCCATAAATAACCCAGAGTTTATCACACATCCTTGTTTACTCCTTGTTCTATCATGAGCCATTTACTAAACATTTATTTATCCTCATGAGTACTTTATTTCCATTATATTGTTCTTATCTCATTCAGCAAACAATATTCAATTTCACATTCATGGGAAACTAATTCAAAACCTTTCACTGTATACAAATCAATAAGATACAGTCAAATTTTTTTATATGAAAGTCCTGTTTGTATTTATATGTTTTACTGGAGGTTCATATAACTTATTACTGTTTTAGTTAGATCCTTATTGTAACTCAGTTCTGATTCTGAATTTGGGCTCTGTCTGACAGTGGAATCCAAATTGTGAGATAGATTTTTCTGCAGGAGATTTTGTAATACCGTTATATTAATGTCTAGAAAATGTTCCACATTTTCATTGACAATGCAAGGGATTCAGAAGAAAAAGTTGGTATGCAAGTGATGGAATGATTTATTATTGTGTATTCCTAAACTCTTTTTTTAATCAACTTGCAGAGGCATGCACCAGTGTAAATATAGATTCTGAATATCCTCAAGTTTTTCAATATCATTTTTTTCCTATATATATTAAGGAACAAGATATTTTTCTCCTTTCAGGATGAGAAGTACATGGCATATGCAGTAGGGGCAACATAAAATGGTTCATTCCAGTCAATTAGGGATTATAAACTCAGATTATGCTTGTTTTACATCAATTTGCAAAACAGCTTGAATTAAATGCAGTAAATATGAATAGTATTGTAAGTCCTATATGAATAGAGATTATTTAATAAGAATGGCTTACTTTGCATATGTACAACCAATGCAGTCCTTTGAAGTTGGTCCTATGCATTTAGAGCAGGAAATGTCACAGAACTGGCAGTGACCAAGAAAATCAATATATTCTCCTATGAAATAAAGAGTTTATTTATTTTACTAAAATTCTGGTTAAATTAAAGCCGCAAACCACTAACAAAACAGAAAAGTATGGTTGTTTGCTGAAAATTGCCAATGAACGTGGCAATTGCCAATGAAATATGACAAATATTTCCTGAAAAAACGGCTTTCAAAAGAAGTTAGTTTATATAAGTTTATATAAGTATTAGTACAGAACAGGGGTGTCAAACTCGCAGCCTGCGGGCCAGATGCATCATGCACTGCCCACGCCCAGTTTAGTCATGATATGTCACATGACGACGCTGTGACAATGCAAGTTTGACACCCCTGGTATAGAACATGTTTCAAGCAAAAACTTACAGCATCTGCCACACAACACTCTAGACTTAACAAGAGTGTTACACTCTAGACTTTCTTGTTGATAACAAAGACAAAAAAAAAAGTGGAGATTGCAATACTGGAAGATACTAGAAGAGAAGAGAAAAACCTGGAGAAATTATAAAAATATAAAGACCTGCAAATAGAAGTAAAATGACTGTGACAAAAGAAAGGAAAGGCAGTGGCAATAGATGCTTTGGAATTTGCTTTTGGCAATTCCAAAATAGCTGAAGAACCACTTGAAGTCCATCGGCATTGACAAAATCACCATCAGTCAATTGCAAAGGCAGCTTTACTTGGAATTGCTTACATCCTGGGATGATACCTTCAATACCACCGAACAACAGTATCCACTATCCCAGGTCCTTGAGAAGGACTCAATAGATAGGGGGGAAAAAGCCAAATCCAGTCTATACATCAGCTGACAATGTGACCAATCATAATAATCTAATAGCAGGAATAATCACATGGATACATTCTTTCTTGGCATGAGAAGATGTTGTTTATGGTGTACAGCTGAAAAACACTGCATATGGAATGCAGCTCACAAATTTGAATTATGTTGGAATTCTTCAGAAATATTTGTCTAATACTGGGCATCAGAGGGGCAATCAAAAGCATTCTTTCAAATGGTAAATAAAAAGTTTTGGATGTAGGTGTCAGTTTTTCTAATGTAGGAACAAGTAAGGTATTTCCCTGCGGGCAAAGATTACCCTTCCATTCATATATTACCTAGTACAGATACTCTTTGACTTACGACCACAATTGACCCCAACATTTATGTTGCTAAGTGAGACATTTGTTCAGTGAGTTTTGCCCCTTAGCAATTGCAGTTGCTAAGTTTGTAGCAAGCTTGTTAAGTGAATCTGACTTTGCTTGTCAGAAGTTTGCAAAAGCTGATCACATGACCGCAGGACATGACAAGTGTCATAAATATGAACCAGTTGCCAAGTATCTGAATTTTGATCACATGACAATGGGGATGCTACAACAGTTGTGTGAAAAATGGTCATAAGTAACTTTGAACAGTCACTAAATGAACTTTGTAAATTGAGAACTACAGGATAATCTTGCATAGAAACTTTTGGTAAAATTTTAAAACACTTCTAAGACTATTGGAGTGGTTCATGTAATTTTTAAAAACTTTACATACAGGTTTCATACAAATTAGTATGAAAAGTTTTCTGAAACATGGATGTGAAATTTAAATGAGTTAGTGTATAGTTTGGAAGATTTTATTATAACTGCTTATGCCAACAAGCCATTCACAGGACCTGAAAGAGAAAACAAAGTAAGAATCAGTGACGACTACATGATGTAGCAGGTATGAAATAACTAATAAAATGATAGAGGAATATTATATTAATTTATAAGGCAGTTAGTATAGAAAGTCTTTTTCAGAGACTAAAAAAAGTTGAGAGAGAGGAAAATGGAATATATTGTTTATGTTGATAAAATAATGGCATTTATCTTCTAGAAAAATATGAAGCACACGTAGAAAGCCACTTTGGTCTATTGGTTAAGGCACCAGGCTAGAAAGCAAAGACCATGAAATGAGTCCTGCCTTAGACATGAAAGCCAGCTGGGTGACTTTGGGGCCAGTCACTCTCTCTTCCAGCCAATCCATCTCACAGGGTTGTTTATTTGGGTGAGAAGTTGTGTTGGATATGTTTGCTGCCTTGAGTTATTTGTAACAATAATAAAGGTTGCAAACAAACAAACAAACAAACAAAAATATACAATAGCTGATGGCAAATAAAATATTCCAAAAATAGAGGTTTATATAAATGCAATTTTGAAAGTATGAGAAAAACCCAAATATATTTTGGACAAAAATTGTCTGATTCAGCATAAATAAAAATGTAGATAGGCAAACCTATTGGAGATAAATAAATGACACATCTCTGGAAGAATTTCCTGTACAAAGTTGGCTTCAAACACAGTTGGAATTCTCTGTAACAAATGAATTGCTCTGCATTGGGGATTTGTAAATATTCACTGAACCTCTAGCACATTTGTGTCTGGCAAGGGAGAAAAAATCCTGAATCTTTCCACCTTTCTTATTTTTTGGCACACAATATTTTTGTTTTCTTTCTTTATACTGTACCATAATGACTAAGAAAAACGTTCAGGAAAAGAATGAAGATATTTATTCATTACCACACTTGGATAGAGCAAGCAGGCTTGATTTGTTCCAAGCTTGGATATATCTTAGAAGCTTGGTTGCATCTTAAAAAAGAATAACTCCTCTCCCATACATTTGTATATCAGGCTGCCTCCATTCACTTAATACATAATGCTGCAATGCTGGTAAAGTAGATATGTCAATCAGATACAGTCAAATTTTAAATTAAGTTGGTTATTTTGTAGAGAGTGAGTCACTTTGTAGAATAAAGTAGAATTCTTTCAAAGTAATTGGACTGAATTTGTTTCAGCTCCAGTGGAATGTTTAACTTATATAATAGTTTGCAAAAGAAAGACAGAAAGAAAGAAAGAAGGAAGGAAGGAAAGATAGAAGGAAGGAAGGAAGGAAAGAAAGAAAGAAAGAAAGAAAGAAAGAAAGAAAGAAAGAAAGAAAGAAAAGTAAGGGAGGGAGGGAGGGAGGGAGGGAGGGAGGGAGGAAGGAAGGAAGGAGTTCAAAGCGTCTTATTAGTGGGATATTTCAGGAACTGAAAAAAAAAGGTGTAAATGAAAAAAGTCCAGATGACAAAATAAGGCAGAGCTTTACATGAAATGATGAAACTCAAAATGTTGATCTGCAAATCCTTCTATCAGTGGGATGTAATTTTAAATTTCCTAAACATTGGGGGTTAGCTGGCATCTGGCCTTTTCAAATTAGAAGGGCAGTCCAGGTAGGTCTCATACTAACTACACAGCACAACCACAGGGGCCAAGACAACCTTTGCAATTCTCAATAGTAACATGAGTAGCAGACCAAGCATGGTGATAGCAAAAGAGGCCAGGACAAAAAAAAAAAAAAAAAAAAAAAAAAAAGAAACTGAAAGAAAAAGAATTCATGTCTTCTTAAAGCAGCTCCAATAACAGCTGCACTGCTGAATAGCCACAATAGAAAAGAACACATAGAAATTGGAGTTGAGAAAACAACAAAGAGGCAACCAAGCCAACTGGAAGAAGGCTTCATTGGTATTATTTTTCTGGACTACCTATGCTACTTCTTTGAATATCTAGCAGCTTCCATTTGGAGTGGCAGAACTTGATTACAATTGCCCAAAAGATGCTTGCATGCCCACCTACCAATCTTGTTGCAATTGTCTGAATGCTGAGTTTGAGGAGTTGTTAATATTCCTAAAATTTAGGCATCTGTTCTTTGGGTCCTCCTCTACCCCTGAAAACCACTGTCACGTGGATCACTGTTGCCACTTGTGGTCCTTGAATCTTTCTTTAGTTTTTTATTTTGTCTTTACTTTGAAATCTGGATTTTTCCAGCACTATACTTTACCTGGATTGTTGAGGGCAGCTTTGTCAGGGCAACTGCTCCTCAAAACATTGTTCATTGTGGTATTTGTGACCACTGGATTGTCTACATTTCTGTTTGTTGTTCATAAGGGAAAAAAGCAAAACATGCTTTATAGCATGCCAACTGAACCTGCCAACTCCGAGGCCAATGATACAATATACAAATATTCCTCTGTTGGCTGTTGTTGCCATTGTCACGATCTCCTAGTTTGATTAGAAGAATATACCTATTTCTTATTTAATGACACTGTGAAAATTTTATCAAAAATAGTGGTGATTCACTAGTATTTGGCACTATCATTGTATTTGCAGAAGGTAACCGGACTGAGAAGCCAGAGTATCAAAAATTATAGTTAAATTATAGTTAAATCTATTTTCGTTCAGTAAACAAAAATGAAATATGAATGTATGAGAAGCCTAGAAGGAAGTGCTGTCTTTGAAAAGAAGCCGAATTCTGTGAATAATTTTGCAAGTTTATCCCCATAAAACAAGGCTCAGATGGTGTGCATAAATGAGCTACACAGGTGTGAGCAATCTGTTTCCCTGAAAGGTATTTACATTTCTGCATCTTCTTTACACGTTTCTCCAAAGCATGATGCAAAAATTTAGGATCCTGCCATGCAATAGTAGAAGTACATTTTATTGCCAATTTTTGATGGAGAATGAAGGAAAGAAATGTGTTAAATTTTCAAAAATCTTATTATAGTTACAAAACTTAA
This sequence comes from Arizona elegans, assembly GCA_022577455.1. Lineage (NCBI taxonomy): Eukaryota > Metazoa > Chordata > Lepidosauria > Squamata > Colubridae > Arizona > Arizona elegans. Next base: position 30,305,225 of record JAKOOJ010000008.1, on the reverse strand, counting down.
CCTCACTAAAGCCTGACCCCAATATAGAAAAACAAGTTGAAAAAAATTCAACCTTCATCGTCAAAGTAGTTTATACAGGACTTACCTATTCATGTGATGTCCACAACAGCAATCATGTGAGGTATGCTATACTGATTTTCAGTATTTCCCATCTTTGGTGACTTTAAGATGTGTGGACTTCAACTTCCAGAATTCCCCAACCAACCATGCTGATTGGGAAATTCTGGAGCTGAAGTTCACAGATCTTAAAATCACCAAGGTTGAGAAACATTGTGTTAGAGAGTGACTTAACCCAATTCCCTCTAATGAGTTTCTATGGCAGAGATTGGCCTTGAACTTGGGTCTCCCTTGTCCTAGATCAACACTTTTGCTATAAACATCACTCCTTACTGCTTATCCTACATGATCTTCAGCAACTAATTTTGTTTTACATTGTCCCATCATTGTACTAAATTATGATTCTTTGAAAAAAAGAATGTAGTCCAGGATCCATAACTGACTGAAAAATACTCCTATATGACATCTCATGCTTGCCTAGGGCGAGAATGAATTTGTGGGACTTGAAGTGTCTCTAATACCACACCTATAAATAGACTTAAGGCATAACTGAACTTAAAACCCATTGTTTCTTTTATAATTGCCAATCTTTTACCAGTACCATCACTTCATATATTCTCTGCCTGTCAACATAGTGCCAGCATGCCAAACCAGAGCATGTTTGAGAGCTTTGTTAAAGCTGAAATTTACAAAATAGTTAAAAATAATACCTAGGGCTATTGTCTTTTTAACAAGAAGAATGGAACCTGTGTTTTGCTGCAAAGTGACATGTACTTTATTAATACTGCTGCAAAAGCAGAGTGAAAAATTTCCTTTATTTTCTGTTGGTTATTCACTCAGCTCGCCCTATCTATCCCAAACATAGCTTAATATCAATGATATGTATTAAAATGTAAACTGTAGCAGTACTGCACAATGATCTTGATCTTCATTGATTTCATACTAATATGAAATATAAACAGTTATCTTTTTTAATATACATTTCATATATATTTACTCCTGGCATGAAATGGATCTGCGTAATTGTGATGGACAGAAAATATTTTACTATTCTCTGCTACTCTGCTACTTTATTACACTGATTCTACTACACCTCAGGGTGTTGTAAGAATATAATTATGCTATAATTAAGTTGGCATGTAATTATGCCAACAGTACATTGCGCAAGAGTTTCACAGAGCAATAGAAGTTGACAGCAGTGTAATGCAAAATAATTTTTTCACTGAACGTTTCTTTGGGTGTCCTTTGGGACTCAACTCTAATAATTTACATGGCTATACAATCTGTCAATAGAATTGTTGCTTCATATTAAACCATATTTTATCCACTAGCAAAGTTTTGTTTATAAAGTACAATTATATTTAAGCTTTTTTAGAGAATCAGTTTGGACTAGTGCAGTGATGGCTAACCTTTTTGCCATCGCGTGCCAAACACGTGGGGAGCGTGGGGGAGTTGCGTGCGCGTGTGAACCCATAATTCAGTGACATCCCGCACCCCCGCGCATGTGCACGCGACCCCCTGCACTACCCCTTTTGGCACATGATGGCAAAAAGGTTAACAGTGGGCCCAATAGGCCCATTATTTGCCCTCCCAAGACTCCAGAGGAGGGTGGAGGATGAAAACAGCCTCCCCCCCCCCCGAGGCTCTCTGGAAGCCGGAAACGGCCCATTTCCTGACTTCTAGTGGGCCTGGAAGGCCCAAAAATCAGCTGGCTGGTGCGCACATGTGCACTGGAGCTGAGCTAGGGCAACGCTCATGTGCCCAGAGATATGGCTCTGCGTGCCACCTGTGGCACCCGTGCCATAGGTTCGCCATCACAGGTCTAGTGGTTAAGGAGACCCAGAAGCTGTGAGCTCTAGTCATGTCTTAGGCACGTATGCTGGGTAGGTGACTTTGGGCCAGTCACACTCTTTCAGCCTTCAAGGCTCTGGTGAGGAGCTGGTCAGTCAATTCCTGTTGTAACCACTTTATTAATCTGAAAAAAGTGGATCCTGCAATTGTGGGAAAATACTAGGAAGAAAAAAGTATGTTCAGCTTTCTGTTGTTTTCTTTGGTAGATTCATTATACTGAACGGTCAGTGATTACTTTTTTAAACAGATTATAAAATAAAATTATAGCATTGTACTTCTCAAATTATGCACTCAAAAAGTATCTCCTCATACTTGTTGCTTCAACATTTAACGTACAGAGCACAAATAAACAATTGTTTCCTTGGATCATTTCCTATCTTTGTATGAAATATTTAGTTGACTGTAAATACTCATGATGAAGTATATCTGCAACGTTTGGAGAACTTTCAAGAAATTCTTTTAATAAAACGTTCACTTATCATTTTGAAATATTTGTCCAATACTAAGCTTGGCTAAGAAAGGTAGATCTGGATAATTTTTGTGGTTGCTTTTAGCGTTAGCTGAATGTCAAAAACCTTGCAAGAAAAGTGATCTGATAGACTGGGGAATTTTAATAGCTGTTTAATAGCATCAATGACTTTTGAGCAAATCTATCTGTCATGAGATAAGGGATGTTCTCTTATCAGTTTGTAGCATATTAAAGTACAGGACCCAAACTAAATTGACAGCATCATGAAGTGATGTAAATGCTGTAGTCCCTGAAACTAATATTTTTCAACTTCTTCATAACAGATCTAGAATTTAGAAGTGAGTGGAGATGTGGTGGTGATAATTTACTGTATATAATTTTTTTTAAAAAGCGAAGAGACCTAAATCATTTTAAAGTAGTGGTAAAATGGTTGATGCAACTCAGTTGAAAAACTTGGATACATATTCCTACATACGGATAGAAAAACCGAATGGCATCAATTTAGAACAGGTGGGGAAATCTGTGAAGTCTGTATATGAAAAACATCTGAATGTCCTTGAAGACCAGAAGTTAAACATAAACCAGGAATGAGATGTAGCTGCTAAAAGCCAAGGCTACTTTGAAATCCAGTGTCTAGGTCACCAGGAAGTGATTATTCTACTCCACTCCCTGATCAGATCCCAGTAGGCATACTGTTTCCAGTTTGGGCACCACACTCTACCAGAAAGGTAGAGACAAAATTAAAGAAATTTAGACAAGGACTATCAAGATGGAAAGGTCTGGAAATCAAGTCCTATGAGGAATGGTGAAAATATATTTGTATGTTTACCTTACAGAAGAGACCATTGTGATAAGATATAGTGTCAATCAAATATCTAAAGGGTTAACACATAAAGAAGAAGGAGAAGATATTCTCAGTTCAAAACCATTTGTTTAAAAGTACTCAGAAATAGAATTAGGAGGAAATTCTTGATTGTATGATATTTTATCCAGTTAAACAAGCTGCCCCATGATGCAGTAAGATTTCCTTTGTGGAAGATCTTCAATCAGAGGTTAGACAATCATCTGTCAGAAATGCTCTAATGAATTCTGTACTGAGCAGGAGACCAGATGAGATTTGCTGTAAGGTCACTTCCAATTCAATGATTTTATGATTCTCTGAAGTTGGTGTTATCTGTGAATGAAGGTTAGCTCAGATCCACACTATAAATCAGAAACATTCACAGTATCTTTTGATTGCTGCTGCAAAGCTTCCTTCTGGGGCCAGAGTTTCCTGGCAAGTTCTGGATTGTTACTCATAATCTTTAAGGCTTTTTCTAGATAAGTCAGCTGAGAACACATGACATCTTGCAGACAAATCTATCTTTCTGCTGTGCTCTGAAATATCAATTGGGTTAAATGGCATGGGATTTTTAGAGAATAAAAAACTTGTAAGATTTCAATCATGACCATTCAATTTAAAGCCATATTTTATTTACGTTTTATAAGAGGAAAAAAATGTGGTAGTTTTGTGTGGTTATGACAACATCTTGACTTTTTTGATGACCTCCCACCTTCCTGGGATGACCCCAGTCAAGTTGGTCCATTATACCATGCACAATCATAGATTCCATTTTTACCCCAATTCCTAGTATAGTGTTATCCACCTCTCTGCATTAGCTGAGCCATTTGTTTTCCAATAACTTCTATAACGATACATTTCATTTGTATTCTCTGGATTGACAACACTGTATATTTATGTCACCTATAAGACTCTCCTTTTACCACAATCTTTGAGGTCTTATTGCTCTGATCTTTGGACTCTGCTTCTGATAGAGAGTGGAAGAAGAGATATAGTAGACTGCAATAAGGAAAAGGAAACACAGTCAAGGACATCTCTAGGAATGAGTCATAAACACAGTTTTCCTCCTCCCTGATAAACTACAATCCTTTGGGAGAATGACTTAGTAAAATAAACAACAATAATAATACAATAATAGTGATTATTCCTAGGTTTTAGAAATGAGGTCATAAATGCTTTACTTTGGATTGCTAATTGAGCAGAAGATTGTGCTCTTTGGCCCAAATCTCACTGAAATAGACCATCGATTGTGACTTTTTAGTTTATGCTGATGAACTAGACCATTCTTCTTTGGTCTTTTATAACGAAAATGTAAATTATCACTAAATTATCTTCCTGATAGAATCAATGGTACTGACAAACCCACTTTCACTGTAGCACTGAAAGCAACTCAAAATTCCAGGATATCTCAAAAAAAGAAGAGAGGAGTCAGAGGACACAGCAAAGACAAGAGTCATACTTTTCCGATTCAGTTCTCATTTCATATCCAAAAAAAAAGTAATTCCCTACCTACATCAAATCTATAAACGTTAACATGTTACCTGCCCAATGGAGGCAGGTCCTCCTTAAATCTATGTTGCTCATAGTAGAGCACCAGCTGAGAGATTGTAAAGTATGCTTATATTTTGTGAAAATATATTTTCATAACTTCCCAATAAAATTTGGAACTCTTTCTCTCTGCCTCTGTCCCTCACTCTGCTTTGGGGACATAAAGTTACTTAGTAATTACAATTAATTAGGGCTCTATAAAATGAACGAAACCAGGAAGAGGATTCAAGGTTTCAGCAGTGGGTAAAAAGTCATAACCAGAATGCCAGGTCAGACTTCTGTGGAATTGCTCAGAGGTCAGATATACTCACTAGCAGACCAAATTATTCTACCTGCTGATGTTTAGTCACCAGCTTTTACAGAAATGTGAGACTGTTTTTTTTTTTATGATAGATTTATTTGTTCATTCCATGCTGAACCTAGAAAAAAACAACCTCTCATTGTTTCTCTGTCAACTTTTTTGTTCTTGTTAAAATAGCTAAACCACTTAGATCTTCTGTTTCTGATTCATGCTGTTGCCATCTTAGCTAATAGGTATATAATTCTACCTGGAAGCTACGTTTGTGTATTTATTTAGCTTGTGGTTTGTGAGGCTGCAATAGATAAAGTGATGCAGCAGATAGGGCTGTTTCACTTACAACCATGGAGCACGGGCTTTATTCATTGTCATGGTGAAGGACATTCACTCTCCAATTAAAAAGAGATATCTCATTTGATATAAACTTTCATTGCTTATTTAATGCTAAAAAAATTCTACCAATTTGTAGCAGAGCTTCGAGGTCAATTCACACATGCAATTAATTTCTGTGTATGTTAGAATAAGCACTGAGTTTTAAAGTTTATTAACATCTGGCCCTTGTTCAGATTACCCCATAATTGTTTAAATCCTACTGTGGCATAAACATTATGGCACAGCTTTGAAGAACCATACTTTTGTATGTTCATGAGTTGATCCTTTGTATGAAATATTGGACACTCCATGGATAAATTCTATTCTTCCACTGGAAGAGAACAATGCTGGGACACAAATTCAAATTAAGATGACAAAGACTACAGCATTTCATTAAGTTGCAAATTTGATGAATGATCATAGCTTTCTCAAAATTGATTCTATGTCCTCTACAAAATATTATAAAATCATTTGTAACTGTTGGTGCCTCCGTCCCTTTGGAAATAAATAAGAGATCTGGATATTCTTCTACCCCAAGACCAATAATTTAATATAAAACATTCTTTCAGTTTATTTAAGCAATTTCTGTTGAATACCAAATTACTTGTTTAAAAAAAAATAGGGAAGGGAAAAACGCAGAAAAAGTAACATCTAAGCAAAAGAATATATAAGTCATATGCTTATGACATATATATGTTATAAATGTGCTTTACTAGGCTGATGGAGAAAAGGTTAATTTAATAGAAAAAAATAAAATGTAGAATAACATTGATTTTGGCCACTAACAATTACAATACTACCTGTTTTTACAAATAACAGCTGGACGTTTTACAGATGTACAGTATTTTGCAGTAAAATGTATTTGGATTTAACAATATCAATATTTAAAAAAATTAAATTTTCCTCTATATTAGATTAAAAGCATTTTAAAGTATCCAAATAAAATCTTTACAACTTAATATATTATATCACAATTTGGAGACACACAAGCACACACACATTGATGTATTTGCATGTGTGTATGTGTTGCGTAATATTTACTTATATAATATATCTATACCATTAACTTAAATCGTGAAAGCATTATTTTCTAGTTCTTTGTCATGTAAAAATGAGGCAGTAATAATACAACTAGAACAGGGTTATGAGAATTTTTGAAAATTGGGCACGAGTGGCAATAACCATATCATGCTTACTATGTCTTCTCAGAGTACAAGCCACCGCCCAACTTACATAAAGTTACATTAAACTTAATTACTTTTGAAAAAGAATAGACGACGAGTGATTAATTGAAATGCTATTAATCTCAAAGAAATTCATACACAGCTAGATCAGGGTAGCATATCTGACTTTTTCCCATTTTCACCAATCATTTCCAAGTCAAAAATATCATCTGTAGGATATTACTATGCAGGAGCTTTGTCTTCTCATGGATTCTGTTTTTCACTCCAGCCAATTTCTTTAAACTTCTCCTTTATCTCCTTACTGAAGCCATCTCTTTTAAGATCTTAGTTTAAGTTTTAGAATAAGAGAGATGGTAATAATAAATATGTTTTTAAAATATTGTCTAGAATTTACTTTGGACAATGTAATGCCTTTCTCAGATTGTGTTGGTCTTTAGTATATTTAAAAGAAGTTTTTTTCTTCATTTGAAATTTTGTTAAAATAGGATTGTGTACTTTGTAACTATGTTACGCACACTAGAATTTCTCTTACATCTACCTTTTCCTAGAATATAAATGTTAAAAAAAGATAGCTGGCTAGATTTTGTGCAAATCCTAAAAAATAGTGAAAATACTCTTGAGACTATGAATGACAGTATCAAAACATCTTTATCTTTTTGCTGGTCTCTTAAATGTTTCAAGTTATAATAATAAATACTGAGGATTTTAAATGAAATGAGTTTTCAAGGTGATAATTATTCATTTTAATCTGAAAAGAAATTTATTTCTAAATAATTTGATGGTGAGCTAGATGATTTTTGTGCATATTTATTTATATTGAAAAGAGATTCATTTCTATATAATATGTAATGTTCAGGAAGCCTATTTTTTTCAGGATAAATAAAACATTTTTATTTCATATAGATCTGTGCTATATACAGTGAAAACAATTAAAAATGGCAGAATTTTTATATTTTCTGATACATGAATGTTTTGAATATTAATTAAAATTCACAAATTATATTTTAATACTATTTTCAGTATTAAAATAGAATATAGAAAATATACTATGAAATTTGAAACTTATTTTGGGAATTTTCTCTACATATTATATGGTAGCAGAAAAGCTTTAGGCTTAGGACTTTTAAGTTTTCTATTATTGCACAATAATAAAAAAATTATTTCACTCTTGATGGAATACTGATAATGCATGCACATTAAGAGTAAAATTTGGTTTAGTAAATTAATTCCAGTTATAGGTATAGATCACACAAATGTTTATAGTAGTACCATTGTATTGTGGATTTAATATCTATTCATTTTTCACAATTGCTGAAATCCAGAGAATTTACTCTTTGTTCAGAAAGCAATATATCATGAATGTATTGAGCATACTACATATAAAATAACCTATGCATGAGCCAATGCATATTTACTTGCTGAAGGGATATTGAAACCAATGGATATGATTGTGGATGTGCTCATTTTATTCACTTTTATGCAAACCCCCCCTCCCTGCAAGCTCTGCTTATTGACCTTATTTTACTGCACATGACTAAACATGACTAAACATGATACTATTTGGTGGAGTATTTGGCATATCCATGTATGAATCACACTTTAATAAATATATGGAATATTTGGTAGGAAAAATGTGAGTTTTAGAAAGTATCAATAAAAGGATCTAATGTTAGCTAAAGGAAAATAAATGATAAACATAAAGATATGTTAAAGTAAATATGTAAAAAGAAATATCAATATATTTTTGGAAAGTTCTTTTTAAAAATTGATGTATGGTATGTATTTTTGTTGAAGATAGTTTTAAGATTGAAATTAATTTGGTCTACTTATATTCCTCTATATATATTATATGAACTGATATTTGATTGCTATTTACTGCTTTTTGACTCCTGATAGACTATTTCATGTGCCAAACTCGCAGCATCACGTTGCAGTCACGTGACATATTGCAATGGGGTACGCGTGGCCTGTGCGTGACTCATTTGGCCCACAAGCTGCCAGTTTGACTCTCCTGGACTATTTGGTTCACTTAAATTAGATTTTATTTATTAAAATTATTTCCTTTAATTTTTATGTTTAATTTGCCTGATCTGAAGTCATGGCCCATATCCCAAGAAATATATTGGTATCAAAGTTTTAAAAGTGCACACTCTATCTTATGGATATTGGTGGATTCCAGTTTCAAGTATAAAAGCTACACTTAAAAAGGGAGGGGTACTTGCATCTTTCAGAGTTTATTCATACCAGAATGAAGCTCTAAAACTTCAAAATGTATCTTTAAAAAACACACTGGTTTATCTGGCCAGAATTCTGAAAAGCTGTTGGAGAATTTACCAATGTGATAAAATGAATCCAAGCAAATGCTACGCAACATACAATCACACTAAAAAAATGCAGACACCACTATAATGCACGCAGAGCATGAGCTTCCAACAAAAAAATGTTATTTCTTTTCAGAGTTCTTCTCATTCTTATTACATGAGGACAAAAAAGAAAAGACTAATGCAAGTATGTTTTTTGTTTTGTTTTAATCCATTGTAAACTTGTGCTGTATTGTTGGTGCACTCTACACATCTTCAAGGGAAACAAGCAGGAAAAAAAAAAAGAAAAGCAGATTTTTGTCAAAAAAATAACAATCCAGGCATGTCCTTAAATTGACAGGAAGTTGAATGACTTTAATTTGGCATCAAATGCTTTGGTCACACCCTACTGACACTGTGATCCCAGATGTTTTGTTCTGAACACCCAGTAATGAAAGGTAGGCTCGTTGTAGTTTTATATTTTAAGTTCCAATATACAGTTCACTGCCTCCCCAAAGGGGAGAAAGAGAAAGAGGAGAAAAAAATGTGGTTTTTGGAGGGTTTCCCCATTTTTAATAATATGGATTAATCTATAAGTCTACCGGAACAAGAATGCCTGGAGAGAAGCCAAATCAACCTTTTAGTGTACATGTTCTGCAGCAAAGTTGCTGAAGTACTTTCCGCTGGCAAAGATTATTCTTTTTCACTAGCATACAGAAGCCGCCTTCTGCCCAAGACTCTTCCGTTGCTTCAGGAGGTCATAGAGAGTGGAAGGAGGTTGAGTTTTGAACAGCATGGTGTCAAGTAGAGGGAGATTTAATTGGTCAGACAGGCAAATTTGATAGAAGAGATCATTCAGGAGCAGGTAGCAAATAGAAAATTGGATTTCCATCAAAAGGAATTTCAGTCACAACAGCATTTGTTTTCAGGAAAATACATTGTGTTGTAGCAAGGAGTGATTTGTATCCATTTATGTAAGAAGAAAAAAAAAGATCAGAAAAAGAAGTATTAGAAAACAGTGAAAAATGCAGTCAGAGATATCTTATTGAGTATTATGAATTTAAAAAAGAATACTAAACAGAAACACACAAGAATGTATACATAATTTTAAATCATATAGAATTTAATAGAATATTATTCTGATTTTTGTGTGCGTGCTCCCCAAAATGTTTACAGTAAAGATTTCTTTGCTCACTGTGCAATTGCAAAGCATGATTTATTATAATGTGCATCACAATCATTTTTAAAAACTTATTCACTTGTTACTTTATGGAGATAAGCAGCTGCCAATGGAAGAGCATTTGCCAGTGGAAATAGATTTTCTCTAACCTAGCAGCTCCTTCTGACGCACCCCACCCCACCCCCTACTATAGAGCGATTGAAGGCTGCAGTCAGGAGGATTCAAAAGGCAAATTGAATATTATCCTGTCTTTGTGAAGAACATGAGTTTTCAATCTGATTTTAAATCCAATCCCACATTCAGATAAATCTGCCAGTGTCCTGTTTATCACAATTCAAGCTGGTAAGCACTTTTCTCAAACAATCAGTCAGTTAAAGGGGTATTATACCAACCAATACTTGGTTGGTTTAGCAATTTTACTGTGTACAAAAGCATGTTATTTTATACATGCTTTTTAAGGAGAACTATGAAATAATGAGATGGGGAGAAAATTAAAATCACCCTTGAAACTAGGATGTGCATGAAAATATTTCTCACTGGAAGTTTGTTTTCTTAAATTCATTGTTAGTGGCAAATGCTGTAAAACTCATTGAACATAAAGATGCTCTCAATAGCACTTGCGTGTATTGTCATTGATATTGAAATCATTATGTTGTTAAGAATCTTTCAAATTTTGAATGCTACTCAAACTGAAAGGGATCACAAGCAGAGGCTTAATATCATGTGGACATTAATTCTCTGTAAATTCAGAATTCTGCATATATTACTGTGATCATAAAAAAATATTGCAGTTGCACAGTAAACCCCTGATTTAGCAGACCAGTGGGAAATGGAGTTGTCATGAGAGCAGATATCCATTAAATCCAAATGGATCCAAAAGCATAAAATATGCTTTTATACAAGCATATTTCATGTATTTTATGCATATTATAGTTTCATAAATGGCAAAAGGGATTTTATTCATGTACAGAATACTTAAAGTATATGGACAAATTTTGTCTGCTGCATTTGAGATCTCCTAAAGGGTTTTAACTGAGGGTTTACTGTAGTTTAAATAATTTGATTTCCAAGTCATAGGTTCCCTTAAGTATCAGGAAACTCCTCACTTCACCCCCAAATATAGCTTAAAATTATTCTGAAAATGTCACGAGAAGCAATAGCGAGGTTGTGAGTTAGACATCTTAGAATGGAGTATTTCAGTTTGGAGGAAATTGTAGTTGGATACAAATCATGAAGGGAACACCTGGACAGGATATAAAACAATCAGAACAGGAACAGAGGGTAAAAAAAAAAAACCCAGATCACACAGTCCATCAATAAGTTGTCAAAAACCATTCAGCTACAATGAAAGGAGCAAGAAGAAAAGCTGGTAGCATAGAATAGTAGGTGATACAAAAAACTGAGCGTAGCAGCAGTTGTAACTGCATATAAGAGACAAAAACATTTGAAATGAAAGGAGCAATGCAAACTTTACACATCATTAAAACAAGCTGAGATGTTGTACCGTTTAGCCTGAAAATAGTGTGCTTGTTTAATCACCTTGATGCTTACCCCAAGGTGCTTGCTGACTTTTGAACAATGCTAAATTAAGACTCTTTTAGTAAATTTGCACTATTTGCTGATTAGCCTGTATGAATCATTTTCCATTCAATAATAGATGCACTATGATCTGCTACACCACTGTGTATCTTTATTACAGCTGACTCACTCTGGATACTAATGAAACCAACTATAAGTTATTGCTTGTTCCACTATCTCAGTATATCTTTACAAGATAAAGAAAAAGTAGAGAACATGGCTTTTCCCCATTTTCTTAACAGCAATTTTGTTCTAATCATCTGACCGGAAGGGAAAAGTCAAGAAACCTAAATTGGTAGAATTTTTTCCTGGATTTTTCCCTTGGTTAGATCTGGCACATTTTCAAATATTTATTTAGTTAGTCAACTTTTCCCCCACATCCAAATTTGGCCACATTCTTTTCTATTTTCAGATAGATAGACAATATAATTTCTTCAAAGATTCCTTTGGTTTGGAAAGACAAATGATAATAAATTTAAAAAAAGGTACAACTTATGCATAGATCATTTTCTAGGAGTAGCAATAGGATTTTTCCCTTGTTAAATACATGGTTGATTATATCTACCTATCCCTGTAGAAAAATCCTAATACTCATTCCCAAGCCTGCTTCTGTTTTCTGCTATGTATTCCAATACATAGAAGTACATTGACCCAGGGGTGGGTTCTACTTACCTTTACTACTGGTTCGCAGCGGAGCTGCGCACGCGTGCTTGCTTCACTCACACACATTCTCTTTTGCGCATGCACAGAAGCATTTTGATGATGTTGGGGTCGGTGGGCGGAGTCTCCCGCCAGTTTTATTACTGGTTCTATAAAACTGGTGCGAACCAGGGGGCAATCCACCACTGATCTGACCACATAATTAGTCTAGTTGGAGCTTCCAAATATTATCTACTCATACACCCAAGTCTTTCTAATACATTAGGAAGACACAAGGATTACGGTAGCTGACCTTTGAGAATGAGGATTCAGCTATAACTGTGAAGTCCTGAAAGGAACCCAATTGTTTCTCGTTGAGGATACTAATTTTTTTTTCAGGGAGCTGATACATATCCTCACACACTATAGCAAAAGTGCAACTCCCACAATAAATAACAATTCTTTTATATTTTGAATTTGCAAAATTAAGATTTTCCAGTATTTCACATTTGGGGGACAATTTCAACAGCTGATTTATTCTATCTTTGTTTAGGGCCTCTTTCTGCAGTTTTTTTTTAAAAAAATATTTTTATTCTTTCATTCATGCAGTCTTAGATCTCTTAATACTGTTTGTACATTCAATTTTTTCTCAGAAGCTTTTAAGCAAATATATGAAAATAGACTATTCTTTTATGATAAATGATGAGAATACTAAGCCGGAAGGGTAGCCTATGTTTTTTCCTATTAGGAATAAAAACAGTAAAGGAGTTCAGCTTTCCTGAGATTATTTTTTAAAGTCCAAACAATATTAAACAGAGGAAAAATCAGAAAATTAGTTGGAGAAGCGCACTCACCATCTTTACAGACAAGACCAACTACACAGAGACCTGTATCTAAGATGTAGCCATTTGGACAACTTGTACAGTTTCTTTCTCCTGGACCACTGCACCCAAAGCAGGTGACATCACATCTTAATGAAAAAAAAAAACCCCAAGCAAGTTATTCATATGACCAAGGTTGATTATTTCTCTTATAATCAAATACTGCTTAATTTGATTCATATTTAAAATTACTACAAGATTCTAAAATGTGTACGCTAACACAGAAAATAACATAGCATGAACAATTAAATCACATAAGCAAACCTATCTGCTCCTGTTTTACACCTCTGAGATCTTGAAGGTTATACAAAGAAAACTGTGTGGCCGTGCCAAATAATCTGGCTGCTCAGAATTTTCAGTTAATTAATTTCCCTTTTATAAGTCTGTTTTGGGACTAGAAAGAATTTACATATATTACTCTCATTTTTTTTTCCTTTTTAGCTAGATAACCAATTCCATGATGCCTCTCAACCCATGGTTTCTGAATGGAAAAAAAATGAGATTGATGGGGAAGAATTCTCACCTGTGAATGACTAATTGTACATGGTAAGGCTGTTGGTCATTGTAAAATTTCACCACAGAGCATAATCACATTTTCACACTTCACAAAATTATGCATAATTCTCTACCACTATCTTAACTTTGGCTTGGAAGGATTTGTGCCCTTAAATATGTCCTAGAAATATTTCAAAGGATTCTGGATACCCAAAAGTTTCATTAATACAGCTTCAGTGGAAATTGCTACTAGTGCTAGGTATAAGTTTAATAATTAAAAAATTTAGTAATAGGAAATATTTTTAGAAAATAGAATTCCTTTATAGCGGGGCAGTTTGTTTCTTAGTTATGGTTCACATGTAGGAGTCCCTTTTGGATTTTACTCTGCTAGTCATTGCTGACTATATTGGGCAGTGCTCATCTCTGTTTCAAGGCCATTGAGACAGCACTGTCCAAAGACATTTCCATGGCATAATAACATGGAATGCTGTTACCATCCCAGCAAAATGGTATCTATTTATCTACTCCCATTTGTATGCTTTCTAACTGCTCAGTGGAGCTTACCCTATTGCATGACGCTCAAGTGTCGAACCTGGGTTGCTGGCTTTACAAACCTAATGTCTTAACTACTGAGTCACCTTTATGGTTCACGTATAAAATGGGTCAATTTTTGCATCTGATTTAAAATGTGATATAGCTTATAATGACCACTTACCTTTTGCAAGTTTTATATCCATTTTCTAAAGAATGATCCAAATAGTAGCCATTGCTACAAGCTACCACACATTTTCCATTTTCCATAAAATACTCTTCTGTACAATTGATGCACGCATCTGCTCCTGGGCCTCAAAAGCCAACAAAACAAAAATGATAACACAGTGCTGTATCCTCAATAAAGCATAGATAATGAATATTCACTAAATAATTTAGTAGTGTGATTACTAATTTGGTGGAATGAAAAGTGGTATTCTTCCATGTAAATAAGAATGTTAAAAAGACATTCAAGCTCATCCAATTACACAGCTAGTCCCTCCTCATAGTCTCACTGATTTGCTAGAACTACTATTGGTTTGTTTTAGATTTGTTTTTCTTGCTAATGTTGATAATAGTTTTATTATCCCAGAGGGAGAAACTACCATAGATACTGAAGCTGTTCACACTGTGATCAATGGGTATTATCTAAGCATGGCCTAATGACAACCTGTGTTTCATATTTATAATAATATTCTGTGTGTCTACAAAGCTTACTTATTCTATTTTGTTGCAAGGAAGGCATAAATTATTTAGTTAATAAAATAATATTAGAAGTACCTTCACAAGAAGCACAGGAATGATGGCATAGCTCACAGTCTCTGCCATTATAATATTTGCCTGCTTCACAGCGTATAACACATCTTGTTCCTTGTAAACTACATAAAAAACACAAGGAGATTTAGATAATTTCTGCTAATATCTAAGAGGAAGAGAAAATACATTTATGGATTATAGTGAGTTCCATTTATGCCATTTATTAAAGACTTATTAAGGTGTGTTTATAACTGATGTATTGAACCTCAGTCTGAAACATAATACTACAGAAAATATTTGCATTTTTTGAAAGCAAGCAGACTACTCAGCTGCTATGCTTAGATATGAAGTGCTTTTGTTGATTTTGATTTTGTTGTTAGTCTATGGGGGATTTTTTTGATCCATGTCCATTGTGCTTGCTAATTTAACATGGATATTTTAACATATCATTCTTAGGCTGTTGCAGCTTTAATTTTCTCTCTCTCCTAAGATATATCTATACTGTAAGGAATATATATGTGCTTAAAGAACATAACATATGTAATTATAACATTATATTATAATGAGATAATTACATCGCAGTTAGATTATGATATCAATTTTATATATGTCTTTTCTTTATCAGTACAAGCAAGTATATACAATATATACCAGAAAATTAAAGTGGTAAAGGAGTAACACAATTCTTCAGATGGAGTGGAATTGAATGTGTCTTTTCAATTTTTTAAAAAAGTTGTTTCAGTATTGCTTGTTGTACCTGACAAGTTACAACATCTAGCAATAGCTAATTCATTCAGATGATAATTTCCATGAAAAATAAGTACTGTTATAAATTGCAGACTCCAAAGCTACAAATTTTAGCCCTTTAAAAAAATATTTTCTATTTTGTCTTCCAACCATTGATTTTTGTATTATTTAGCCTGATTATGAGCCTGAAAAACGCAGAAGCTTTTAGGCCAATAATACCAACCAAGATACATTTTAATTGTGGATTTAAATGAAGTTATGAAAATAATTACAAAAACAAATTATTAATTGATTAATTATTTTTTCTATATGACAATTCTTAAATATTAGACATATTGCAGAATGAGAACACAGTGCTTTGGTTTTTATATTCTACCTACTAAAGGTTTTTTTAATGCATGATTAATCAGGACAATACATACATTTGCAAAAATGTTTGTAAACAACTTGAAAAAAATTCTTCATGCAAATATAATGTGAAATATTTTTTTCTTCTGGAATGTTAGAAACTTCTTTTCCTATCAGAATAGAATAACAGAGTTGGAAGAGACCTTGGAGGTCTTCTAGACCAACCCTCTGCTTAGGCAGGAAACCCTACATCACTTCAGACAAATGGTTATCCAATCTCTTCTTAAAAACTTCCAGTTGGAGCATTCATAACTTCTGGAGCAAGTTGTTCCACTAATTAATTGTTTTAACTGTCAGGAAATTTCTCCTTAGTTCTAAGTTGCTTCTCTCCTTGATTAGTTTCCACCCATTGCTTCTTGTCCTACCCTCAGGTGCTTTGGAGAACAGCTTGACTCCATCTTCTTTGTGGCAGCCCCTGAGATACTGGAACACTATCATGTAACCCCTAGTCCTTCTTTTCATCAGACTAGACATACCCAGTTCCCGCAACCGTTCTTCGTATGTTTTAGCCTCCAGTTCCCTAGTCATCTTTGTTGCTCTTCTCTGCACTCTTTCTAGAGTCTCATCATCTTTTTTACATTGTGGCAACCAAAACTGAATGCAGTATTCCAAGTGTGGCCTTATCAAGGCATTATAAAGTGGTATTAACATTTCACTTGATCTTGATTCTATCCCTGTTTATGCAGCCTAGAACTGTGTTGGCTTTTTTGGCAGCTGCAGCACATTGCTACCTCATATTTAAATGATTATCCACTAAGACTCCAAGATCCCTCTCCAGTTACTACTATTTAGTTAGTACCACATATACTGTACCTGTGCATTTTGTTTTTCTTGCTTAAATGTAGAACCTTACTTTTTTCACCATTGAATTTCATTTTGTTAGATAGCACCCAATGTTCAAGTCTGTCAAGATCTCTTCATAAACCTATATTCTGGAGTCTGGCTATTCCTGCTAGCTTGGTGTCATCTGCAAATTTGATGAGTTCCCCATCTATCCCCTTGTCCAAATCATTGATTTGAGCCTAAAACAGAGCCTTGGGATACCCTACTGCATATTTCCCTCCATGTAGATGCAGGTCCATTGGGGACTACACATTGAGTTATGAATCATCTTAATTAAAGTCAAACATTTCCTTACCTTAGACCATGTCTGCATTCTGTGCATGTATGAAATTCAGTGCATGACCTACAATTTTCACTGCATTTACGGCAGACAATCTTATCTAGAAAGAAATACAATGCCAAAAAAAAAATAAAATTAATCCTATTCAAAGGTACATTAAATTAATACTTAAATAATTTACATACAATTTTTCCAAATATTTGTAATTATATTTCCAAGGTGTCATTACATCTGGAAAAATACTGTTCAATAAATCCTGCTTTGTTTTATTTATAACAAGCCTGCTTAGTATTGTCAAAATTACTCATTTTTTAAAATAGGATATATAAATTACATGAATATGAATATATTACAGGTAGTCTTTGATTTACAGCAGTTCGCTTAACAACCATTTAAAATTACAATGGCACTGAAAAAAGTGACTTATGATCATTTTTCACACTTATGACCATTGCAGCATCCTCATGGTCATGTGATTTACATCTGGATGCTTGACAACTGACTTATATTTATGATGGTTGCAGTGTCCCAGAGTCATGTGATCAACTTTTGCGACCTTCTGACAAGCAAAGTCAATGGGGAAAACCAGATTCACCTAACAACTGTTTTACTTATTTGACAAGTGTAGTGATTCACTTAACAAATGTGGCAAGAAACACACACTTAACAAATTTCTCACTTAGCAGCATAATTTTTTGGCTCAATTGTGATCATAAATTGAGGAATACCTGTATTCTAAATTATATAACAATTATAGAGCAGAGTAAATTATGATGTATAGAACGAAGCACATATAGACATATATTATTCCCTAATGATTACTGTGTGAGAAATGAAAATGGACGAAGACAATTTTTTTTCCTAATGATTTTTTTCAATTTGAAATTATAAATTATCCTTAGAATCAGATTAGTCCAACGTTGCAGGCATAAACAGTGTCCTGCAGTATTGCACTCCTTAAGCATCTAGTCCAGCAGTTTGTCCTCATCATGGCCAACCAATTGCATAAGGCTAATGGCTATTGATCCCTATTATTTCCACTAATTGGCTCAACTTTATTTTTTAAGACAGCCAAGCTTGTAGATGGCACCATAGCTCATGGTAACAAAAGTAGAATTACATGTTGGGTAAAAAAAATCTTTTGTTTGTCCTGATTCTCCCAGGATTCAGTTTCATAGGATGATCTTTGTTTCTAGTGTTTGGGGAAAGGGAAACAGCTTCTTCTTGTCCACTTTATGCACACCGTGCATAATTCTATACTCCTCAGTCAGGTTCCCAACTCATTTTTCTGCTCTAAAAAGCCACAAATATTGCAACCTCGTTTTCACGAGGAAGCTACTTGATCATATTAGTTGCTCTCTAGCTCTTCTAAATCTTTTTTAGAGCTTCACACAATATTCCAGGTGCAGTGGCATCACTGATTTAGATAAGTGGTGGGATTCAAATTTTTTTACTACCGGTTCTGTGGTGTGACTTGGTGGGTGTGGCATGGCTTGCTGGGCGTGGTAGGAAAAGGATACTGTAAAATCTCCATTCCCACCCCACTCCAGGGGAAGGATACTGCAAAATCCCCATTTCCTCTCGATCAGCTGGGACTCAAGAGGTAGAGAATAGATGGGAGCGGGGCCAGTTAGAGGTGGTATTTACTGGTTCTCTGAACTACTCAAAATTTCGGCTACCGGTTCTCCAGAACTGGTCAGAACCTGCTGAATACCACCTCTGATTTAGATATGGACATTTGAGTACAGTATTACCATCTCTATTTTCAAAATGATTTCTTATTATTCCTAACATGCTGTTGGCCCTGCTTTTACAGCAGATGTCCACTGCTGGCACCTTCAATGAACTGTTTAACCTTGCCATATCCATACCAAAAATGTCCACACCATATCATACCGTACCATATCTTTTCCTTGCCTTCATTTTAGAAACTTGGCAATATTATTATATAAAGACTATCTTAAACTACTTAGAAATTAAAACCCAATTTTTCTACTGTGTCACATCAAGCAAAATCATCTGTGTTGTAGTTACGGTATAACTTTATTTTTTGCTTACCCATATGGAGAATCTTTCTATGGAGTATCTCCTATGGAGATCTTTCTTACCCCCATCTGACTTAATATTTCAAAACCACATAGTCTTCTTTGTTTCAACAAGCTTTGAATAATAGTCTATCTGTTTGCTTATGTATTTATTTTATTTGATTTTCAAGGCTGCCCAGTCAATCAACATTTGAGTTATTTGGTATATAATTCTAAAATTAAAATTTCAGAGTTCAAACTGAAATGACAACAGTATATTGAATGTATTGCATATAAGAATATGATTTTATAGTTCCTTCCAATAGTATAACAACTGAATAATGTAAAAACAAAATCTTACTGTTATCCAGGTAAAAGCCCTCTGAGCAGGAGGTAATACAATTTCTCGATTCTTCATTGATAAAGTAACCAGGTTTACAGGTATTACATTGGTCACTATGACTTCCAAAACATGTTTCACAGTTAGGTGAACACTTTTTACAACGTTTCTTGTCTGCGCTATAGTGACCAGGTGGACAGTTGGGAACACAGATTCTTTATTGTAAAAAAAACAATAAGAGACCGAGATGGCATTGAGCTGGACAGAATTAATCAGTTAACAAATAATTTTGTTTGGATAACAAAAGCAGAACAATGGTTTCCCGATACGAGAGCCAGATACAATATCTATTTGTCCAAACAAGCACACTTCAATTTACTTCCAATCTTAATTGGACAGAGCACTATAACTGTAAATATATAACATTTAAGATAAAAAATTGCATTTTAGATGAGCATAATTTATAAAAATTAAGATGCAAATCTTTTAGTAAATGTATCATTGGTCCAAATCAATTCAAAAAGCACATGTTCCATGACAAAGTTTCAAGTGTGTATATCTAACCTTGTTGAACTCTTTCCCATTCTGTATTCCAATATTCAAGTTATTTTTTTAAAGTGGCATAAAGTAGAATTTAGATAAATATATGGATAGAGAAAAAATATTCCAAAGAATGTAGTCCCAAGACATAAAGGCGTGATTACAATCAAAGGAAAAAGACAAAATGCAGAATAATTTTGATGGAAATAGAATGTTTTAGAAGTAGGTGAGGAGTGGTAAATAAGAAGCTTCCAACTGAGCAAATAGACTTGAGAATAAGTGATGAAATGATTTGGCATGAAACTAAGAGGGAATGCTGGAAGGAGCATTTTTCAGATTTGTATGGGGATGAAAGTGATATGTCAAAGTGTGGAAGTGAAACAAATGCTATAAATGTTACTGTCCAAGAAAAACATAAAAATGAACTAATAAATAAGGAAGAACGTTAAGAAATAATAAGGCTGCTGTGTAGATGGTGTAACTGTTAACATATGTGATTTTCTAATGGAATCACTACACAATGTGATTAATATGGAGGTGAAGACTACATCTGTGTCTGACGATTGGAAAAATGTTATCATGATTTCCCTGTATAAAGGGAAAGGTAGAAAAACTGGATGCAAAATCTCTAGGGAATTTATTAAGTATGCCTATGAAGGTCATTGGCAGAATTCTGGCACCGGTTTGTAAAGTCAGAGGGCTACAGTGATATATAGTGAATGCTGTCTTAACTCATTCTTTTAATATCTTTGGCTTACTATTTCTTCCTTTGTGTGGGCTCCATAACACTGCTTATCTGAAATGAAAATAGCATGTATGTATGTATGTATGTACGTATGCCATTAAGATTGTAATACATGTATTTTCATATAACAGATAATGATGTTAATGTGTCATTTAGGCAGGCTTTCAAAATTCTGCTGTTATTTCCTACAACAAAGCAGCATTCCTAGAAACCTTGCATGTTTCTTTCTTGACTGGGCCTACCTCAAAAGGTGACATCACTCTTGAAAGTCTCTCCAAGTTTCTTTCTGTCCTATCTCATTTTAAACAAAATCAAGGTGGGGTTATTTTGAATTTCTTTCTCATGTCTGGACTATATAATCTCTTGTCCAAGTTCTTCTGTGAAAGCTCTTTCATACTTTCCCAAAGGTCAGCTCTAAATTCCTCTACAATAACATACATTTAACCCCTGTATGGACATTCCAACTTCAGCAACAATTTATAGTATAGCAGTGATGAAAAAGTGGTTTTATGATCAGTTCTCACATTTACAACTTTGCAGCGGTTAAGCAAATGAAATCCAAAGTAAGATTGTAAGCACAAGTACAGCTTCTGATTCACTTAGCAACTGTTTCACTTACCAACCAAGTTGCCAGGCTCAGTTAAGATAGCTAAACGAAGACTACCTATAGTCAGCTGATGGTATAATGTTTTATACTATGCAAAATGGGATAATACTAAAAAATGAAGCCATCTTGGTATGATCTAATAAAAGTTTTCTAAATAGGAATTCTGACTAGTTTCACACTGGCTTATTGTATGTATTTTTTATGAGAAGTAATAACTGTTTCATACCGTGTATTGTTTTTAGATTTATAGTAATAGTGTAGGCAGTCATTGCAATGGTCTGGCCCCGGTCCACCACATCCAACCTTACTGCACTCTGCATTGCAGGGACCTTTAAAAAAAGACAAACAATCCTTGCAATTTTATTTTTATAAAAATTACTTCAAGTCTATTTTGTACCAGATAGCTTGGATTCCATCACACAAATAATTTGGAAGTTTAAAAAAATCAAAACTGAAAATATTGAATAGAATTTTATACATACATATACATATACATATACATATACATATACATATACATATACATACATACATACATACATACATACATACATATATATATATATATATGATTTTTATTATAAAAAATTAAACAAGAAGGTAAAAGCTAACACAAACCAATAGAAAGGAAAAAAGAAAAAGTAAAAAAACAAAGTACAAGAAATGAAATACAAGTTGAAGGAAAATAGAGAAGAAAGAAAATATAAAGTGACTTGTTAAATATTTTTCATAGCAGTTATAAATGCAAATATTCAAAATATCTATAAGAACGTAAGTTTTAAGAAAAAGTATTGAATAGAATTCAAAGTTTTTAGAGACCGGTTTTCTGGCTTGGTTGAGGAAATCAATAAAGAGCAAGAAAAAAAGCTTGTTATATTAATAGTTATATTATTTCAAATATAATAATTAATGTTACCTGAATAGTCATCTAATCCATAATCTTCAGTAGGGTCTTCAATTGCACTCATGCGTACTCGTTCACCTTTTAAAAAATCATTTCTTGGGGAGTAAGGCTGGATGGATGTCCCATAAAGTACTAAGGACCATTCTTTCAATTTACCTAAATGAATCATATTGGGAAGACATGAAATTCCAGGAGGAAATGTATTCTCTTTGATATTTATGGTAGCATATTTCAAAGAGCTGTCAACTTTACCTGTTGCTGTTGAAACTATCTGGCTCAGGACACGAGGGATGAACTGCCCAATGAAGAAGAGAAGAGAAGAAACACTCTACTCACTGTTGCAATTGGGGAAGCTCTTCCTCCCTATTCATAGAACCTATTGAGATGAACTGCCCTGTGAGGAAGTGCAGGAGGATCAACTGTTCTGGAAGTGGTAGGGTCATCTGGCTCTCCCTACAAAGGATTCACTACAGCTGTGTTTGCTAGTTATCTCTTTCCTCTTGTTCCTTTTTTCCCCTCTGCTGTGTCTTTTTAGATGTCAAGCTTAAAATGTTTCATTATTCTGCATGGAGTGGTTAATATTGTTGTAAATATAAGGAAAGCAAGGGAAGCAGTGACTATGGGTGCATAAGTACAGGTGGGCTTAGATTCCGATTACCACCCTTTCCTTGTTCTTCAGTTTTAATACCTAACCTGATAGCATAGATTAAAAAGCTTTAGTTCATTCACCATTGGGGGCCAGTTCTGTTTTGGGAGCCAGAGAGCTATATAAGATGTATAAATATGCATGAACATGCTTAAAAACATATTAATACAAAACATTAGGTTTTCTTTTCTTGCATCTCTACAAACCTACCAATATGAATTTGCAATTTTAGTATTAGGAGGAAGACAGGAAAGTGAGTTTTGAAATACTATAATAAATAAAACATTATAATAAAATATCACATTTATTCAAATAGCTTATTTAAAATTATTTTTATTATTTATATATGGAACTGGAAAGATGGGCATATTAAAAGATCAAGGTTGATATCAACTCCTGGTGATTATATAGGCACGTTATACAGTTTTCTTGGCAATAGGATGGAATGGTTTGTCACTGCTTTATTCTTAGGTTTTGTTTTTTGTTTTTGCTTACTCAGTCTAGTCTTCTGCCCTAGTCTTCCTATCCAAGTACTTATTAGATTCAATTTGCTTAGCATTTTCAACATAAGCAAAAGTTGTCTAGGCCCTAACATGGAATATGAGAATATGCAACACATTTAAATTATATTGCTGCTTATGCTGAGTATTTCTAACTCCAGAAATTATTATTAAACATAATTTCCAGGTAGAGTTTCCTTTAGTGTGAATGAGTTAAGAGATGATAAAATATGAGAAAACTGTAGCAAAGGCATAGTCCTTCATACAACTATGCCACTTCATTGTTGTGTGGGAATTCATATGACTTAAACACATTATTCAATAGGAAGAGTTTCATATTTCACCAGTTATAATGCTGTTCAAAGCAAACAACACATTCATTTGTAAATGATGAAAAGTTGAACAAATAACAATACCAGATCAAATGATGAATGTATATGTGTGAATTGGATCCCAACCATTTAAAGAAAATACTTAACTAAGAGAATTTGCAGCGAAACTGAAAAATGAGATAATTCAGAGGGTAAAATTATTGGTAACTCTAATCCTGTAATTTTGGGCATGAGAAAAAAGATACTTCTATCCATGTTTTAGCACCAGAAATTCCTGTGCAGCCAATCAATATTACAACCAATAGCCCAATATCAGTGAAGAGTTGATAAACAAATATTCACTTCTATTAATATCAGCAACCTACATCTGCACAAAATAGCTATAGCAGTACAATCCAGTCAGCCCTTTGAGGTAGTGCAGACAACAGGTAGTACTGGCACTGTCATTATTATAAGGTAGCAATAGCAATAACACTTAGACTTATATACCACTTCATGGTGCTTTACAACCCTCTCTAAGTGATTTACAGAGTCAGCATGTTGCCCCCAACAATCTGGGTCCTCATTTTGCTGATCTCAGAAGGATGAAAGGCTGAGTCAACCTTGACCCGGTGACACTCGAACTGCTAAATGGCTGACAGCTGGCAGTGAGTAGAAGTAACCTGCAGTACTGTATTCTAACCACTGCGCCACCATGGCTCCAATAACAGAAATTTGCAAGTCTGAATGCCATTCTCCCTTGCTTTACTTGACTTTCCAGAAAAGCAGAGAAGGTCCCTTGTAAGACATTCTCACGTCCTTTTTCCTTCTGTAGATTGAGATAACTTTTACATGAACATCATCTAGTCCAGCGGCCCCCAACCCTTTGGGCACTAGGGACTGGTTCCATGGAGGTTTTTCCTTGGACCATAGGGGGTGTGGTTTCGCTTGCTGCCTGCATCCTGTGGATGGAACTTTGCTTGCTTGCATGGCTGATTGCTGGCATGCCATGGTGCTGGTTCACAGACCGGGGATTGGGGACCTCTGGTCCACTCTATGTCTCCTTCTGCTGTTTTGCAGTCATTCCCACATACTTCAAATCCTGAATGCAGAACCTTTTGTTCTATCAATATTTAATTAAAAAAATACTAATGGCAAATAAAATGGACCTACAGCAGTTACAGAAGAAATTTGGGGTTGTTTTAATATTTAATATCTCATGAAACTACTGGGTGGGTCTACCCGTTGTCACAGAGGTTTTAATGGCGATTTTATGATTTGTGAGCTGCCCATGTAATTCAATGTAAGATACAAAAACTATGTAAATATTTTAGATGAATAAATGAACTGTTCTGCATATGATCGCATGCATAGCCTGTATTACAAGCAACTGATAACATAATGCTGACTTATACGTAAGGCACCCCTGTTGTTTTTGCTCTCTAATCCTCAGAAACCATTTGACATCTTCATTTTTGCAAATGTGAAATGCTGATCTCAAGAAGTAAAAATTACATCCCAACAAAAACTCATTTAGGTCCCACAGCAATCGAAAATCTTACTCTCTACAGCACCCAAAAGGAGAGATGGAAAATCAAAACTTCTCCAGGCTTTTCTTATTACTCTTCCCTGATGCTGAAGAGAATGGATAGGCTGACAAAAAAAATCTTACCATCATTCTTCTGCTTATTTTCTCTGAACAGAGCAGAGAGAGTTTTAAAACCTTAAAGCTTGCATTTGCTGTAACCTGAACTTCAGGTACTAGAAGTAAGGCAAGATAAGATTTCTCTCTTAGCTTCACAACAATCTCAATTATACTACAGCTGAACTAAACAGCTGAGTTATCTAGCGTTATTACATCATAGAAACACAGAAATCTGAAGCTGCTTTATAAGTGACTCAGAATCCTCTAGTTCAGGGTGTCAAACTTTCATCATCACAGCAATGTCATGTGACGTATTGGGACTTTCTCCCCCTTTGCTAAACTGAGCGGGGGCGGAGCCAGCATGTGACCCATCTGGGCTGCAGGCCGTGAGTTTAACACCCCTGCTCTATTTGAAGTGCTGTAGATAAATCTCTGTGAAAAAGCATTTTATGGTATCAAAATTATAGGTTAAGACTTCCTCTGCCATCTCTACAGCTGGAGTTATCACCCAATCTTCCCATCAGATGTCGTGGCTAAGTGTGTAAAAGTGATTTGATGATTAATACCAGGGTTTCCTAGCTATTGATGCTGGGAGTCTTTGATATATAGCAAGAGACTTTTCACTTTTTGAGTCTAAACAATATTTTATCTTTATAAACCAACTCAGCAACTACACTATGCTATATTACGTTAAATATATAAAAGGTAAAGCGAATTACCAGCAGAATAATGTGTACATACCTGGAGTCTTTACATTTCTTAGCTGAGATGGAGTATCATAGATTTCTAAAATCCAGTCACCAGCTGCTTTTTCACCCCAGCAGTGAGTTGTCATGAACTCCCAGTTTTTAAAACCTTCCATAGAATGATCAAATAACCTTTTAAAGAAAAGCACAACAATGTATGTATAAACACAGAAGAAAATTATATTTATTAAAAATTTCATTTGATGCAATTGGTTATAATCTACATGGGTTTGTGTCAGGCTCCAATATCTACAAGGAAAGAATATAGGGATGCTTCATAAGGATTCTGGAAGTAATGCTGCATTTTGGAACCACTAGCTAGGACTCTACTTTTATGAGTATAAATGCTCATATAAATGGTCAAATTGCACAAATATTCTGTTATTAAATCTAACAATAATAAAGCACAAACATTTAAAAAGTTTAGAAGTTTGTGAATTATAAGTGACATTATTCATATGGTCTGAAATGATTTTATTTTAATATATCTAACCTACGTGTGTCATAATTGTGAAATAAGAAAGTAAATATTAACTCTTCACTATCATTGCCAAATTTTTAATCATATCCTTCTTACTCTGTCTAATTAGGACCTTTTTATTCCACCAGGCGGGCTTGGCCTAATCCTTTCCCTCTTTTTTAATATGTAAATTTTAATTTGTTTTAAATTATTGGGATGTTTTAATTTGTCAGGGCCAAAACTATTTAATTCGATTTTATCTGATTTTTAAATTTTTTTTGTATCTATGTATTTTATTGTTTGGCTGTTCACCGTCCTGAGTCCTTCGGGAGTAGGGAGGTATACAAATCAAATAAATAATAAAATAATAATAATAATAATAATAAGTGCAGTAAATATGGGCCTAGTGTCACACTATTTATGCATTTCAGTTTCTTTTGAATTAATAAGTCAATATACAAGTGATCGTGAAGACAAATTTTCAGAGCTTTGAGTTAAATATTTTTTGTACACTCTTCATATGAGTTCCAGTGACCATGAAAATACAAATCAAATAGTCATAGTAAGCTTTTAGAAAAGACACAAAACTTGAGGAATTTTTCTATAATTCTTACATTAAAGGGATATTCCGTAAGAAATCTTATGGAGGATTTGGACCATGCTAGGTCCAAAATTCTGGACCACATGGCTAGAATATTAAACTGAATGGATAGGACCATACAGTTTATTTCAAGCTTAAGGGAGGTCAAGCCTTAATAGTATTTAGAGAAGTGAACTCTTGGGAATTTCAGGCTTACTGGTGAGATTGGGAAATGGAGAAAGGTAATGTTAATTCAGTTCCACAGGACTGCCAAGAAAACTGCATGGATGTAGTCACTAGGAGTTGACTGGTGTCATCATGGCAGAACCTCCACTCTTTATAATGGGCATCATAATGTTGCACAACATTTACTATAATCATCACTTTACAAATAATATGAAAGGACCTGCAAGTGACAACCAATTAAGCAAATAGCTTATATTAATTATAAGCTTATATTAATTATAAGCTTATTATATTAAAATAAGTATAATTAATATTAATTATACTTTTTTTTATGAAACATGAAATCAATGTTATCCATTGAATTAACAATTTACCTCTAGTCAACTGTTCCTTGTAAATGCTACAGGTAAAGGTTAATTCAAATCATAATTACATTGTTAAAAAACCCAATATTTGATATTCTGCTGATCATATTCTGGTTGCCTTAGAAAGAGATATGTTGGCAAGCTATTCAGTCCCAAACTTGAGACAGTCCAAAGTACACTTGTCTCTGTTTGGGGGCTCTCTAGAAAAGCATATAGAGGGATTTAGGAGGAAAAAAGGACCAATAAACAAAAGAGGGAAGAGTCATTTTACTCAATTGGAAGTATCTTCTACTTATATAATAGCCCAGTTTTAATCTAAAGGGCATTTTAATAAAGGAATAGATAAGAGAAGGACTTCTATATCTTTCTGTATCTTTCTAATAACAACCAATTGTCTAATAACAACCAATCATTTATCAAAATTCTTGAATCTGATAGTAATTAGTTTATATACACAGGGCTACATTCCAGACACAGTTTCAAGAGATAACTCCAGAATGAAATATCTTTTTGTGAACATAGGACAAAAATTCAAGACAAAAGTATCACAAATGCAATTAAAAGTCATGTCAGGATCACATATCAGACAGGCCAGACTATATTTTGACTTCACACCATTCTTTTTTTTTTTTTTTTGGAAGAACAATGAGAAGAGTCATTAAGATTTATTTCTTCAACTGTTTTCTTGAAGTACTGTTATTATTCTACTTTTTTGTAATTTCATTCTCGGTATCGGACAAAAACTATTGCAGAAGATTACAGTTGATCTTCCCTCTGCTAATGCTCATGACAAAATTTAGATTTTCACTTGATGTGTTCATTTTCTCAGACTGGTTCCTCAATTTATCTTTTTAAAAAGTTCATACATTTTTAAGTGCACCCAATTTGGAAAGTGAGCTTCTATAAAACTGAAAGTTAAGTACCTGTTAGCCAATAGCTGAGATCTTGTTCCAGAAGGGGAAGTTAAATAAATTGCCAGATCACCTCTCCGAGGATGTGTAATAGTGATTCGTACCACCACATGTTCCAGATATATTACATGGTGATTGGCATTGTCTGCACATCCTGTGGCTTTGTATATTGAACGAACGCCATTATCTGGTCCATTACGAATATTATCTGGTCGTATTGTTCTGTTTGAAAAATACAAGCCAAATTAAATATCCAGTGAATTTGATACATTTTTATATCTAAAACATCTCTGAAATACAACTAGTCCTCAACCTACAACAGTTCATTTAGTGACTGTTTGAAGTTACAACGGCATTGAAAAAAGTGATCAATTTACAACGTTTACAACCGTTGCAGCATCTCCATGGTCACATGATCAAAATTTGGGTGCTTGGCAACTGGCATGTATTTACAATTGTTGCACTAACCCAGGGTCATGTGATCACCATCTGTAAACTTCCCAGCTGGCTTATGACAAGCAAAGTCAATTGGGGAAAGCCAAATTTGCTTAACAATGGCATGATTCACTTAAATACTGCAGTGATTCATTTAACAGTTATGACAAAAAAGGTTTTAAAATGGGGCACAACTCACTTGACCACTGCCTTGCTTAGCAATGAAAAATTTGTGTTCAATTGTGGTCATATATTGAGAACTATCTATATATTTTTTCCTCTCTCTGTGCAGGGCTGTGAGCACCATTTGGAGAGGTGCTTGGTGAATTTACTGAAGCTTATGAACCAGTGGTGAGTTTCAAAATTTTTTACTACCAGTTCTGTGGGTGTGGCTTGGTGGGTGTGGCATGGCTTGGTGGGCGTGGCTTGGTGGGCGTGGCAGGGGAAGAATACTGTAAAATCTCCATTCTGTCCCCAATCCAGGGGAAGGTTACTGCAAAATCCCCATTTCCTTCCGATCAGCTGGAACTTGGGAGGCAGAGAATAGATGGGGGTGGGGCCAGTCAGAATTTTTACTACCGGTTCTCTGAACTGCTCAAACATTCTGCTACTGGTTCACCAGAACTGGTCAGAACCTGCTGAAATCCACCTCTGTTATGAACCTAGTATCTGAACTGTTGATTGTTACTCCGTTGAAAGGTGGGATAGATAACACAAAAGGTCCCTTACATTGTCTGAGTATCCATAGACTGAGCATGCATAAACAGTGTGCTATTGAACATAATAGCACTAAACTTTTTTTCAGCAAAGGAACAAGAAGATCCTGTTTAACAACTAGCTTATAAAAACATTCATTTAAAAAAAATTAGTCACCATTCAGTCTCAGTAAATACATTGGTCAATATCTTTAATAAATGTTACTTGATTTGTCGATCTGTGTTCTCAATGCAGACATGCTGTGGAGGGACTGTTGTCCACTTTTCTGCTTCTACCACCATGGCTTCAGCATCCATCAATCCAAATCCATATAAGTGGCTAACTACAAAACATAAAACATTATTATAATCTTGAAGTAGTTATTTTCATTTTTGTACAACACAAACATCTATACTCTATTTAATTCCTTTTCCTCAAAAATACATTGTTTCATAATATCACGTCTATCCTGTCGTTTTAAAAGTGCCAGTTACAGCTGCAATAATTGGTCCGATAATATTAATTATTAATGTAGGTTTTGGGTTTGATGTTTACATATACGATCAATTTATTTTTTCCCCATATGATTTTGCAATCAGGACAAAGATAGTGAAAGACATCAGTTTAGTGGAATATGGACAAAACTGTAGGAAATGAGATAAATAAAGAATGAAAAAAGGTGGTGAGAAATAATTCATGGAAGCAAAGCATATATGTTTTAATGCATCCCATGCTTTAACAAATACATTATGAGTTTTGTTGGTTAAATTTATGAGTTATAATTCCCACCAGCCCTGACCTTTGTCTTGTTGGCTTTATCCAATGACACGTAATTTAGCAAATCCAGCTAATAATTTGTCAAAGCATTAAATAAGAAATAAGAGTTACATCTTTAATAACCATTATTAATCAATGATAAAAATATTATGAAACAGCCTAAAGTGTTGTATCCAAATCAGGGTAAATTATGGGCTTAAAGGAATTCTCCATTAACAATTTACATTGTAAGTTTTCAGAATAGAACTGTGACTGTTCTCCATGTTATGGAAATAAATTGCAATACTTTTTAGGACTGATATCTATAAACTTGATGGATTATTTGGAGAAATGAACATTACTTTTTAAAAACTAAGTTCTTTGTATTATCCCCATCAAAAAAATAGCCAAAATCTATTTACATGGTCACTTTTTAAAAATTTCATTTTTTCATTCTTGAGAAAAGATCACTCAATATTATAATGTCTAGTTTAATTTTCCATGCATGACACTACTCTTAATGTTTCAAACTGGTTTTGGTGATGAATAATGAGTAGGAGTTCGATGTACCCTGCCATTTTAAAAAAATGCACACATAATATACATTTAAACATAATCCCTCTTCAATCCAATTCAAGAAGCATCACACTGAGCAGTTATTAAAGTTTCCATATGGAAATGTTCCAGACAGCTGATGGATGGCTGTCTGAAATGCGTTGTACTTTAAAGTTTCTGATCAAATGGATTGGTCTAAGCAGCTGCCAGAATCAAGACAAGCCCATCATTTTCACAGACTAAATAATAATAATTTTGGGGAAACATTACAGGGTTGCTAAAACTAGCTGATCCTCTGCATCTTGAAGGAAAAAACCCCATTCATTCAATCTCACACTGTCTGGTTATGTGTGTAAATTAAAGCTATAGGGTTATTTCAACTGATATATTAATAATCCTAGAACCTCTTGAACCTCTTGTATTACGTCATGTCTTGGAAATGACTTTTAAGTAATACTTAAGATTGTAATTGTCATTTTTCTGCCTGAAAAACATAACTCTGGGGCATACCATTTTGGAAAATGCTTTTGTCCTAGACTGGAAAGGTTGTTCTTGCACATGAATAATATACCCAAAAATTGCTAACCTTTCCATATGAATCACAGCAAAGTTTGCCTCATTAAAGGGAATCAATACTGGTAAAGTACTATCCAATCTGTCATATTTTTTTTAAAGAGACAATTTTCTCTTTTAAAAATTAAAAACGATGAAGTACTTAGTCTTAAACCCCTACATATATTTATTTATTATTGACATGCATTATTTCCCATGTGAATTCTACTAAAAAAGAAAACAAATTAAAATTTGTTGATTTCCAAATATGGTGATTTGAAACAGTTGTTTGGAGGATTCTTGGTGCCTTCTGAGTTGGTTATTGGCTTACAGATATTTCATTACCTGCCTAGGTTACGTCATCAGTGCTAGTGAGTATAAGGTTTGCTCCCTGGTTATATACAAGTAATGCTCAACTGGGATTGGACTTTTGGTCAAAAGTTGTAAATTAAGGCACCCATGTTTGGATCCAATTGTTTTACCATTTTTTTAAACTTGATTTTTATAAAACAGATCTGTCACTACTGTCATCACTTTGACACTCTGCTTGCTCTTAAGGTTCCTTTTTTTCTTTAAATGTCTTTCAATGATTATGGCACAGAGTATCATCATTATCATCATCATCGTCATTCTTCTATTCTTACCAAATATTGCAGTGAAATGATAAAGGACGTTCTAGAAGAATAGTTCTTCATAATGTATTATTGGAGTTGCTATACAGATATAAATTTCTATATTTTATATTAAATACTACAAACTAGAGTATATGTTACAGGTATATAGGCATACTCAATGAAAATAAGAATTATTGGTTCTAATGCAGATATGGAACTTGAAGGCTGGGAGATTCAGTATTCATTCATTCATTCTTTAAATAGTTTCATTTACTATGAAAATTTCAGCAGTTGTAAAATTATCTTTTACCATTTTGGACAGTCAACGGTAGATAGGAGCAACAAAGATTTTTCAAATCAGCTTGACTTTGAGTAACTTTCAGAAGTGAATTGATACCTGGCATTCATTTAGTTAAAAGCAATTAAACAAATTTGTTTTCCCAGATAATTGTATTTAATGTCCATTCCTCATATCCGTGGGTAAGACAAGGTCAAAAAACTTTACTAGTCTAACCAATTTATTTTAACTTATCCCTCTTTATAGCTTTAGCCAGTAAATGGCTAAATGTGTGTAGGATAAGATTGCAGCCAAGCTAGTTTTAGAAAACTGCTTGGCTTGTTTTGCTCATACACCTTATTATGATATGTCATTGAAGAAACATGTTCCAGCCATAAAGAGAATTATAGTATATTTCCAAA
Source organism: Arizona elegans (assembly GCA_022577455.1). NCBI lineage: Eukaryota > Metazoa > Chordata > Lepidosauria > Squamata > Colubridae > Arizona > Arizona elegans. Next base: position 30,272,150 of record JAKOOJ010000008.1, on the reverse strand, counting down.
GGGATTCAGTCTGATCGGTGTAATTCATTCTATGAAAAACAGGTTTTTAATTATTATTTTTGGCTGCAGCTGGGGACAATAGTGAAATATTACACTAAATAATGCCACGTGCAATAGTAAAATAGAGTTCCATTTTTGCCAGAAGCAGTATACAGTGTGCACATATATACTCCCCGCATCAAATTAAACATTGGAGGTTGCTATTTAATCTAAATCATTTGCTTTTGCTGCATCCAAAACTAACAAGAGGTTGAAAACCATTTGCTCAGCTTACATTGCCAAAATAATTGACTTAAAACTATTCACTTTAATTAGGTTAAAGTTGATTCTTCAGTTCCATAGTGAATAGGGATTATTTTGTTCTTTTCTTCCTCTTTTTATAATTTAGTATGACGTAGTGTATAACTACATACATATATTGGACTATATGGAATATTAACTTGCAACTGTTACAAAATGCAGTGGGATAGATTTCATGAATAACTATAATCATGATAGAAAATAAGATAAACAATGTTTTCTAAATATCGGTTTAATGGACTCCTAGGTGTTTTGTTATATTCATACAATGGATAACATTCCAAGCAATATGGCACAACAATATTTATTAATCATATCCCAGTGATATTTATCAATTTTTCCTGCTATCTTATACAGTATTTGGTTTTCATAAGTTGAACACATAAAACAGAAATATAAAGTGTTTTCAGAGAAAAGTAGCAAATAAATTAAGCTGCATAAATAATAAACCAGCATTCAATTATTTTAACAATATTTTCTGCAATTATTGTAGCATTTAGAATCATACCCAGTATATACTGTTGTTATTTTGACACTGAGGTTAGAAATATTTGATAGCTAATACACTCCTTGAGAAAAGTTGGAACATAAATTAAATAATTAAATAATAAAACAATGATCAACATAGAATGAATAATTTTTCAGTTTATGCTATCACACAAAATATAATAATTTTTTAAATACATAAGACCAACATAAAAGATAAAAAACAAACAAACTTCGAACTGAAAATTATGGCTTAGAATTTGTTATGTCCTAAGTGGGGATCTGCATTTATACTCTGTATGTCATGAATCTTTTTCTTATAAACTTTAAATTGAAATCAGTATCATTAATTTAATGCATATGTATAAGGTTCAAATATCTCATTATTTTAAACAACTGATTTATGTGAAAGAGTTGTTAGAAATATCTTTTCCAAAAGAAAAAAAGAAATTATAAAATTGCAGGTACTATTTGAAAACCTAAAGTTTAAATTCAGAAATAGTTTTGTCTACTGACAAAAGAAATACTCAGTTTTAATTTTGCTTAATATCTCAGCTTTTCAGATGACATGTTCCTTCATCTTTATGTCAGTTCACATGCATATTTATCCAATGTTATCATTTATATACAGTAGAACCTCTGGTCATGACCATAATTCGTTCCATTTCTTTGGTCACAAACCAAATTGGTCGTGACCCGAACCTAATTTTGGAAATTTGGTGCTTACAAAAAAAATGGTACAGAAGGGGAAATCGGCCGCGAAAAAAAATGTGAATTTTTTGGTTGTAACCTGATTTGGTCATGATCAGAAGCGTTCGTGACCAGAGGTTCTACTGCATTCATATTTCATAATATATTCATATTCACATTAATTGTATTTTATAATACAATTATTTTTGCAAGATGTTTCTCCAAATGCATATTTTTATATATTCCTTAATACGTATATTTTTGTTAATATTATTCTCAAGTACATAGTTTATTTAATAGTGAATTTTATTAAATAATATCAATGTCTACATTGTAGCATACTTCTCTTAGAAGTCAGGAAATACATATTGTTTACATTTATGTTATTTAGCTAACAGATTTATCCAATCAACCCATGTTAGAGATAGCTGAGAATCATTTTTACTTTAAAGAATAATATTTTCTTTGTAATGAGGATTCCTTATTTTACCTAAAATACAGTTATATGCAAGGCATAATTCTTGATCTTGTGACCTCATTTACTTTATTAGTGTAAATAAAAAGAAGCTACATGAACTATACCTGGTAGAAAAACACTTGGGACTAAGAAATAAAGGCAAAAGATAAAAGAAAATTTAGAAATAAAGAAATACTAGGGACTTTATTGAATAAGACCTAAAATGTTGACTATGAAATGACAACTTACCCTTGTAACCAGCTGCATTGGTTTTCCAGTCATTGGCAATTAGATGTCCAGCACCTGAAGTCCTTACAATAATATGTTGAATATCTCTCCATGTTAGTAAACGACTAGAAAAAGACAATAAAAATGTGATTTTCTAAAAGGAAAGAAGTATAGATGCAGAGGTGGTTATGTAAAAAAGAGAAAAATGTTAAGAGCAAGAATAAATTATGGGTTAAAATAGTCCTTTTTCATAATTAATATTTTGAAGGCAATGTTTTAACAAACAGAAAACTATTTCATTTGCATGAACAAATAGATAATACCGTAGTTAATAGTTATGTGATATTTAAACAACAGCTTTAGCCTCGCCGTGAAGTGAGGCTGCTTGTCAGTGTGGCTAGGCCTTGCCATGACACTTGGAAAGAGAGACTGCATCAGGAGTCCTTGTTGTTCTCTGAGCTTGCTTGTTTTATTGCAGACATTTCATTACCCAAACTAGGTAACATCATCAGTGCACTGCAATAAAACAAGCTTGCTCAGAGGGCACCTTCATTTGAACCCTGAGTTACAAATATTCTCCTTTATTAGAGACTGCATCACCTCTATGCTAAGCTGCAAATAGAATGTGCTGGTTATGTTCATACCCAACCCATGCTCTAGCAACTTTGGCTACAATGAGAAAAAAAACATTAAAATAAAATCTCCTTGTAGTTGTGCTTACAATGATTATTTCATGCTTGGCTTGCAAGGACCGGATGCTACAGCACGGCTTAAGATCACGAGATCTTGTTGGAGAGAGGAAAGCACTGGGAAGATTTCCAATCCTGATTCTGACCCTTGTGCTGGTAGAAATTCCAAAATTTGCTAGATTTGGGGAAAGAGCATCTCCCCACATTTTATTTATTTAAATTTATATGCCTATCCATAGTCAGTGACTATGGATAGTATACAAAGATTAAAAACCCAACAGTTAAAAACAACTGTTACCATGATCTCCGACGTAAATGATACCTCACAATTATGAAATCATATCAACCACAGAGCAAAGATGTCAGCTTTTGTGGCCTATGTGTGCGCACATGCCTGTGTGCTTGTAAAGAAGCACCCTCCTAGCAACCATTAGCAAACAAGATCACCCCAAACAATTTATGACTCATATTGTTAGAAGCCAGAACAGATTTTGTATAACATGGACACTGAATCTGCTCTTCGAGTTTAGTTGTTTTTTTTTAAATTTTCTTTCAATTTATTTATCTATTTTTTATTTTAATCATTTTTATATTGTGTTCATTTTTATTTAATTTTTAATTTTTGTTGGCTGATGCTGACATGTTTATCTCAAACATGTTTAAACTCAGATACTAATGATGTTCTTATTGTTCTAAGGATATTATGTTCTATTTTTTCTAAGAAAAAATCTTAACCTTCCAACCATTTGCTAATCTAACATGTTGGTTACTCTTATTCATTTTCACAAAGTTGTTTCTATTCTTAGTAATAGATTGAGAAGCACCACTATCAACAATCCACCAATCCTGGTTAACATTAGTTGTTGAACTGGATATAGCTAAATTACAACCCTTCTTGGGTCTATGATTATCCCCAACAGACATTTTCTTATTCTTACAATACTTAGCTATATGCCCTTTAGTCCCACAAGCAAAACATTGTTTTACAACATAGACAGTTGAATACATTTTGTCTTCTTTTGGTTGGTTTACTCTCAACTGGTCCTTTTTTTGTCTTCTTCTGGATTCTTCCAATAACCTACCGGTTACGCCAGCCAATGTGAGGTCATCTCTGGTCAAAACCTCCAGTGAAGAAACATAGTCATCATAACTATCGTCCAGAGAAGAAAGAATTATATAGACTTGCTGTAGTTCCGAGAAAACAAGTTCCTTTTCATGCAGCTCCTGGAAAATTCTGGTCATGGATTCCAAATGAGCCATCATATCTCCTCCTTTAAGAAGATGTTGCTTAAACAATTTCCATGTGAGATTTATATGAGCACCCACAGTGTCACGAACATATAGTCTCTTTAACTTGATCCAACACCTAGCAGCAGACTCTTCACCACGAATATGGACAAGTTGCTGGTCATGCAGTGTCAGTCCAATTATGCAAAGAGCTCGTTCATTGTCTCTGGTAAACTTGGCTATTTTCTTCGCATCTACTTCATCATCAGGATTTTATGTTGTTACATCTGGTGGATTATTTACTACATCCCAGAGTCCTTCTCTACGCAGAAGTAGATTACATTTTGTAGACCAGGATACATAGTTTGTTCCATCCAGCTGGGTTATCATGGAAATATTCGATAACTGTTCTTGTGCCATCTTCACTTGGATTATATATCACAAACACAGTTTTCTGTATTATTCACATTAACTCTCAGTTTTGCTCTGAACAATCCTAGTTAATTCTGGTTGGCTCTGGGCCCATAACCAATGTTAAGGATATTGTTGTGTTACCAACCAGCAGAGTAAGTGCATAGAGAAACGGTACTGAGAGCAATGAATACAATACATACAAACTGGTTTAACAAAGCTTTTACTTTGTAGTGAAAAACAATTGCATAGTCTTTTTATCAATTCAAGTCTTTAGCCATTCAAATCAGTCTGAAGTTACAGATATCTTCTTACCATACAAACAGCAGTCGGTAACAAACAGCAATTCATGCTGGTAACAAAGCACGATGGTAGCATATCCATCCACGTCTTCACATACGACAGTAACAGTTCCAATCAACAAGTCAAGCAGCAAGTCAAGCAATGATGAGAGCAGGTCCAACAATGACTATAGCTTGGCTTCCTTCTTATATACAATTTACACTAGTAATTATCCACTTATGATAAGTGAAGTCAGCAGTGCAATGACTCAACAGTACAATTATGATAATTGCAGTCAGCATTCAGTTAGCAGTCATTAGTCATTACAATGACTCAGCAGTACAATTACTCAGCATTACATTTAAAGTTACAGAATACATTTAAAGTGATAGAACACATATATTGCCTGGACAACTTGTTAGGCTTACACCATATCCTAACAATTATGTTCTATTATGTGAATATGTTCTAAGAATATTCTTAATAATCTTCTGAAGGTGAAAGACATATTTTTGCTGCTTGCCATGAGCATTTGTGTTCTAGCACTAAAATTAAGCATAGAAAATAAAAAAATGAATGGAGAAAATCCAATTTATATTAAAAGTCATAAAGTTGAAATTAAACTCCACTTAATTACATAGCATCACCTACAAACTTGGTAGTGTAATCTGTTGATTCTGTTTTGTACCTACTCATGTACAAATGCTTTCAAGGTCCCAGTTATAGAAATAATAGTGTAATATTTTTAATAGTTCGAAATCAAATAGTAAGGAAGTTGTCTTCTCTAACAAGATAAAACCATACAGAGAAATAAAAACAAGAAAAAGTGAGTCTGACCACATATATCTGTGCAATGTCAATTTATATATCCTTGCAGTAAACAAGCAACATGAATACCAAAAGCCTTCAATTTGGCCTTAAGACTTAATCAACAAAGAACTACAGTATATCAAATTTATGTCTGCCCTAGCACAAAACTTCTACTGCATAATTCCTTTAATATACTATATGTTTCCCAATCCTTTCTTCTTTAATTCAGCTACTGTATATATTCAGTTTGCACAGCCACCCGCTTAATGGAGGAAAATACTTTTCTAGCAGAGATTGTTTGCTAAACCAGTGATATAGCCAGGAAATTAAGAGTAAAAAACCCAGTTTAATGATGCAAAACAGATGTGTTCAGCCTTATGCAGACTTTGTACTCTGTACCTTTAGAAAAGAAGGAAAGAAAATATTGGCTATAAAAATAAAAAGTATATCATTGAGATACAGAATGGCTGTTGGGGCCTATCACAAGGTTGCCCATAACTGAATTAATAAGGACAGCTCTCAAACTTTTTCTCTGATGTATTTTATACGATTCAACTGGATTACATTTAGGAACAAACTAGCCATATAATCACTGAAAATTTATGGAGAACATAGCAGAGAAATTTTTATTTGTCAAACATTCTTCTGGTTGCATTTAGTTTTTATTTTAAAGCTATATGTTTATAGTTCCACTTCTTCAAAATTCATGTCACAAAAACGTATCTGCTTGTACTCTGCTTTGTTGTCACTAGGAGACACTGTAGTGCCTCTTAATCTACATACATAAATGTCATATTTTAATAATTGTTCCTAAATTTAATTAACAGGAATATCTTGATTAAAACTTCCAGTATTAACTAATTTTGTAATTTATAAAATTCTTCCAACTTCAAGTTAATACTGTATTTCTTAATCCAAATATCTAAAATATTTAGTTCTGTGGTTAAGCACTGTGAGATTACTTCTCAATATCTTCTCTGGGTTTTGCCTATTTTGCATAGTTAAGCAATGCAGAGTATTGAATTAAAAGTTTAATTTCTTTCTATTTATCAGTCAAAGTAGTAGAAGAAAACTGAAAAAGTGAAATAAAAAATATCAAAATGTTGATATACGTTCCCCCCCCCACATTCCTGTTATAGTCTCCACATCTATCATTAAAAAAAAAACACACACAAGGTAAAAATTCTAAAACATCATAATTTAAAATTATCAATTTTAAAAGAAGGGATGCAATACATAGGTATGTATTTTGTTTGTACACAAGTTTGTGGAGGATGAACATGACAATGTAAACTCCTGGCTGGGTTTATGAACTCTAGTTCATAGAGTTCATGAGTTTTTAAAGTAGAAATGCTTTTCTCCTAAAAAATTCTGCTAGCTGCTAGAACAGACAAGAAGCAATATTATAATAACATTTGTAGGATTGAAAAAGACATGGAAAAACAAGGAATGACTTCAGAAGTTCTCTGATAGGCTAAATGTTGAATTGATACCCTAAAGCAGTGCGGTCCAACCAACTTAAACATGCTGGCTGAGAAATTCAGAGAGTTGAAGTCCACAAGTCTTAAAGTTGCCAAGGTTGGATGCCAATGAAGAGACAGAATTTGGTAGCATCTTCTCTGACTAACAAATTTTCATTAAGCAGCATAAGCTTTCATGTGTTATCATTCACTTTGTCAGACACTAGATTGATGTAGGATTTACTGTGGTGAGGAAGGAGGGCAAAGGTGGGGGAAAATTTAGGAACAATTATTTTAAAAAATGACATTTAAAACCTGCTGGTCTTTAAGTCCTTAAAAAACTGGACCTAGTGGCCAAGTATGTTCAGGGAAGTCTATGGAAATTCTAAAATCATCATGGTCATGGTTGTCAGAAGATGCTTTTCCAAAAGGCAGCTGGACTTTGAAGCTTCTTGGATGAGAAGTGAAACATTTTAATGGAAAAAAACTAGAAAGTATGGATGCCTTTTGGAAAAGCTCCTTTGGGATATGTGCAGCCGTACAGAGTAGTACCATACAGAATCATACCATTTCCAGCATATTTTGTTTTGGCTGATTAACAGCATTCTCCTCCTTAACTCTACCTATTATTTGGCTGATTAACAGCATTTCATTATTTGGCTGATTTCTCAGCATATTCTCCTCCATTAACTCCAACTTCTATTCTACTAACTTATTAAAAATTTCTTTTTCCATATGTTATCTATTAATCCACTATTTCCAACTGTATTCTTCCAGGGTGTTCCCCCATTTGTTTCTTAATATTAATCATTCCCAACGTATATTAGATGCAATCACAATTATAACTTCCATCTGTGTACCATAATACATCATCAAAAATCATTAACATTTAATCATAATTATCATCCACCACTTTGTTATCAAATTAAAACTAAGCATGTTACAACAAGTTATGCTTTTATGAACATATCACTTTTAGTTACCTTAGCTTCCCATTTCTATTTTTATAATATTTCTATATTTGTTTACCATAAACACTTCTTATTTTTATTTAAAGCTCATTTAAATTTTGAAGCATTTAAACAATTAAACATTCAAACATTGCTATTCAATTTATCTATTTTGCTTGTTCTTATCTGTCCATATACATTTCCATTCAAAGTCAATACTTCCACGCTTAAAACTCTGCATATCCTTTTGATTCCATTATAAAGTCTGTTTCCAGTAAAACATCAGCTTCTCAACTTCTGATCCTGTGCCAAGACTTCTGTTGCTGCGCGAGTTAGTTAAAAGTTTATTAAACATTGTATTTCTTCTTTCTTTGTAAAGCCATCAAACGACAGAATAGGAATCTCCAAAGTTCAAAAAACCCTAGTTCTTTTCGAGGTAATCCACAATATGTAACAAATGAAGTAGGTTCTTTTCAGAAAAAAAACAGGTTTCCACAATCAACACTTTCACTTTTTTTTTAAAATTTGATTTATATGCCGCCCTTCTCCGGAGACTCAGGGCAGCTTATAATGTGTTAAGCAATAGCCTTCATACTTTTGTATATTTATACAAAGTCATCTTATTGCCCCCATAATCTGGGTCCTCATTTTACCTACCTTAGAAAGGATGGAAGGCTGAGTCAACCTTGAGCCTGGTGAGATTTGAACTTGCAGTAATTGCAGACAGCAGATGTAAGTGGAATGTTAATTAGTCTGCTGAGCCACCAGAGCTCTTTGTCACTTAGTCACTTAGTCACAGCTTCAATCGCCATTTTGAAGCATTTATGTAGCAATCCGTTTGATCTCTTTTTCTGGCTTTTAAAGGTGGCAAATCCTTAATTTCACTTTTCTCTTTTCAAGTTCATGTCAGTTTTAGCAAAAAAGTTCAAGTATCCAGCTCTATTTAGTTAATAAGCAATTCCCTCCAATCAATCAGTGGTGAAATAAGATTCTTAAAGGGTTTAAAACTTCTCCCCCCCTTTTTTTTTCTTTCCAAAATCTTCAAGCCCCTCAGAACTTCAGCCGCTAGTAAGGCTGGGGGTCTTATTTATAAATGTCCTCATTAACGCGTTGTTCTCGCCTGGGTTGGTGTCACTCACCCGGCTCCGAAGCACTTCGTCCTTTCTTCCTTCCTCCTGCACTTTGCTTGTCCCGATCTGTCGCAGTCTCGAGGCAGCTGCCATGGCTGCCGTTCTCTGCCGCTGACTTAGAGGATTGCCTCTGGCCTCCGAGGAACTTGCCCGTTCCTCTCGGCCACCCAAGGGGTGACACTGCGTTATGTGTTTGTCAGCCGAGCATCTGTCCTAAGATTTATGGTAGCCTGCCAGAGACCTTTATTACTTTCCTTTAGCAACAGGCCATTTTAATTGACAACTTGAATCTCCCAAAGGATAATTATTACCCTTTTGCTAAATCTTTGCAAGGCTGAAAAATGTATTTAAGGCTGTACCCAATGCTAAGTAGAAAATTGGCTACATTTCAAAAGCAAAACAACCTGTTTATAAGAACCCACAAAGGACTACCTTAATATATTTGGACTATGCTGGTCAGATAAATTAGAATATAATTTAGAATGAAAAGGGATAGCCCCCCTGAATATGAACCTAATAAAATATAAGGCTTATCTTACACATAGGAATCATAATTTCTCTCATTCTCCAAAAGTACATTTGAAGTGGGGAAAAAAACATGTAATTATTAGACTGGAAAAATTACAACTACTAATTAGTCTGTAATTATCATTAGTAAATGCACTTTTCTACTGAAATTAATGGCAAAAATCCAGTTGCTTATCATATTTACTACTTATTTGGCATATATTTTAAAGAATATTTAATTTTAACTCAATTATATTTGCATTTATAATCCTGTAGTTATATTTCATCACAGAAAAACAGGGCTTGTTTGTATAATTGTATTAAAGAAGATACAAACTAGTATAAAATGAGAGGAGGAGGAGGGGGAGGAGGAGAGAAGAAGAAGAGGAGGAGGAGGAGGAGGAGGAAGAGGAGAAGGAGAAGGAGGAGAAGAATCAAAGAAAAAGCTAAAAGTGCAATTAAGGAAACGAATAAAAGTAATATAGAAAAGAAAGAAAACCGATACCAAGAAGTAACTTCTAATGTTCTTTATAGCAGTTATAAGTAGAATTATAATTTTTCCTGTTAGTCTATAGTTACAATATAACTCTGTAATTTCTATAATCTGTTCTGTATAATTATCAAAACAGATCATATGTTCATTTTTTTCTGTTTCACAAAAAAAGTCCATAACAGGTTTCCAATAATCAATACATGTAGATATTGTCTTTTCACTCAAAGAAGTCAATTTAGCCATTTCAGCAATTTCTATCAACTTAACCAACCATTCCTCGATTATGAGTAGTGCCAAAACTTTCCATCTTTATGCATATAATTTGGGCATTCTCACAGTAGTCATCATGTAGAAATACAAAATTCCATCTGTCTAAAGTTTCCCCCCTCAACTGTTTGATCCAAAAGAAAAGCCTCTGGTTTCAATTGCACATTAATGTTTAAAATCCTTTGAATCACACTATAACAGTAGTTACAGTGTATAGAGTAACTATAGAGTATAGAGTATAGTATAGAGTAACAGTTCTGTTACTCTATGTAACAGAATCCAAAATTTTCTAGCTTTTTTACATGTCCATCAAACATAATAAAATATCCTTTCTTGTAGCTGACTATTTCAACATAAATTTAAAGTGCCTTTGTAACTTTGGGACAATTACTTTGGTGACGCATACTATTGATACATAATTTTTATAAAAATTCTCTTTAAGATTATAACATAATGTAAATTTCAGTCCTTTAAGCTGCATATTTTCTCATTAGGCAGAGGTCGACCTCAAGGCACTTGGTTTGTGGGGTGCCACAAGGGTCGGTCCTCTCGCCTCTCCTGTTCAACATTTATGTGAAGCCGCTGGGTGAGATCATCCGTGGTTTTGGGGTGCAGTGCCATCTGTACGCTGATGACACCCAGCTGTACATCTCCACCCCAGACCACCCCAACGATGCCCTTGAAGTGATGTCCTGGTGCCTGGAGGCGGTGCGGGTCTGGATGGGGAGGAACAGGCTCCAGCTCAATCCCTCCAAGACTGAGTGGCTGTGGCTGCCGGCGTCCCAATATAGTCAGCTGGTGCCATCGCTGACTATTGGGGGCGAGACATTGGCCCCCACGGAGAGGGCGCGTAACTTGGGTGTCCTCCTGGACGCACGGCTGTCTTTAGAAGAGCATATGACGGCCGTGGCCAGGGGGGCTTTCTATCAGGTTCGCCTGATACGCCAGTTGCGCCCCTTTCTGGATCGGGACTCCCTATGCACGGTCACTATGCCTTCGTTACTTCCTGCCTCAACTACTGCAACGCTCTCTACATGGGGCTCCCCTTGAGGAGCACTCGGAGGCTCCAACTGGTGCAGAATGCGGCCGCGCGGGTACTTATGGGGGCGACATGGCGCTCCCACGTGACATCTCTCCTGCGCGAGCTGCATTGGCTTCCAGTGGTCTTCCGAGTGCGCTTCAAGGTGTTGGTCCTCATCTTCAAAGCGCTCCATGGCTTAGGACCCAGTTATTTACGAGACCACCTTCTGCCTCCGATAACCTCCCACCGGCCAACACGCTCCCACAGAGAGGGTCTCCTCAGGGTGCCGTCTGTCAGGCAATGTCGGCTGGCAAACCCCCCGGGGAAGAGCCTTCTCTGTGGGGGCACCCGCCCTCTGGAATGAGCTACCCCCAGGGATACGACTAATCCCGGACCTCCGGACCTTCCGCCGGGCCCTGAAGACTTTTTTATTTCAGCAAGCCGGGCTGGGTTAAAAATTTTTAATTGGGTGAATTTTATGGGTAACGGGGTTTTAAATTGGAGAAGCCTAAGATAATTTAATTTTGTTTTAATGTATTTTAATATTTGTATTGTGTGTTTTTAATTCTGGCTGTTTACCGCCCCGATTCCTTCGGGAGAGGGGGCGGTATAAAAATTTAATAAATAATAATAATAATAATTATTATTATTCCATCTATACATTATAATTATAGTTTTAGTCCACTTTCACTTGTTTGTCTTGTTTCAAATTTCAATAACTACAAATTTTTAGCAATTACATGCTTATCATTTGTCCACAATTCTGTTTCAAACTCAGTCTTGCAATATTCACATCTGTTTTGCAGAGCTTTCCATCTTCTTAACTTCTTTCATCTCCTCTTTTATCTTTATAATGCTTCAATATTTTTCAAAAGCTGTTAATTTAGTATCAAGTGATTCCAATTTATTATCCATATACAGAAATAATTTTTGAAGCAAATCTGATGTAATTCCTTTCTCTGCAGTTTGCTCTAAGAGTTCTTTTCCTCTCCTTCATTCTTGCAAGTTTCTGGCAGTTGCTATTATGGTATTATAATCCAAAATTAAAAGTGTCTCAGGCAATGGAAAAGTTCCTTTTTTTCCTATTTTATCTTCCTGTTCCTTTAATACATTTGTCTCTATTAGCACTCTGTAGTTTCAATAAGCATCACAGTCTGGCTCATATTTATCTTTTGTTTTAAAATCCATCAATTGTCATACTCTTTAATAATAAACAAAGAACTTTTCCACAAAAGTCCACTTTGTTTCTCTTAATTCTAGTTTGTTCAAAAGCACTTTCATCAAAAAATAATCTTTCAAAATAATATTCCATTAATCCATTTAAAGTTTTTTCATTGACTTGTTAAGCTTTCTGTTAAACATTTTTAAGTCTTAAATATCTTTTTTTTGTCTTTATTCCTTTGTAAACCATAAAAAACAATAACTTACCAAGTGGAATCCTATCCTGCCATTCAGAAAATCTCTCTTTGGCTGTAAATTAATTACATCAAAAATGATTAAGAAATGATGCTCTTATGAACTTTGTACCCATATAGACTATATTAAGATTGTGGGCTTGTTAAAATTCCTGCAGTCTACTCATGAGGAGCAGTAATCTGGAGTGCAGGTGGGTGATTTCAAGATCTCTTTTTTTTCCAGAAAGACTTTGCTGGTCAGAATTCATCATTTGGCCACTGATGTCCATCACAATCTCATTCCTGATTCTTTGGGAATATCTAGTTTGCCGCCAGAAGTTCTAGAAAAAGGGCTTTCTAATTCACTAAACAAAACAAGTTGGCTTGGGTTTGGAAAGTAACAAACTGAAGACATTTTCATTGAACTGCTTCTCCAGTAAAATCCCATGAATGAAGTAGAACAAATACACATAAAAGTCTGGAATCCTTTGTCTCCCGCTTCAGGAAACAGATGGGCCATCCTTATTTTATAATCTGATTGTCAGCTCCAATGTCTTTGTTATTACCTTCCTTGGGACTAAGCTTTCTTTTTTCACCCAACCTATTTTTTTCAGACACTTTTCATTAAGAAGAACAAACAAATGAATGGAAAAATAATATGCTAATAGCAAAACCAATAGCAGATCCTGCATCAACCTTCCTAACTGCAAAAATGCTTTTGAACCTCTCATGGGTCCCCAAACTATTATTATAAAATATAAATGTTTGGTCAGCAGTGGAAGAATATTTTTTTTAAAAAAATTCCTAGTGTACCCAGAAAAAATGGAAAACAAGCACAGAAGGTAACATTCTGAGATACCAAGCAGATAGATGTGTGTATGTGTGTGTATCTCTATATCTATCTATCTATCTATCTATCTACCTATCTATCTATCTATCTATTCATAAAGCTCTATCTATCATCTATCTATTTATCATCTATCTATCTATCTATCTATCTATCTATCTATCTATCTATCTATCTATCTACTCATAAAGCTCTATCTAGCTCTATCTATCTATCCCTATCTGTCTGTCTGTCTGTCTGTATGTCCATCTGTCAATTCATAAAGATCTATCTATCTATCTATCTATCTATCTATCTATCTATCTACTTGCAATTGCACCGTTATAAGAAAATAAGATGATACTCCTCACTAAATGTGGTTACCTTCAGGTTACACATATGTTATGAACATACATTTCCAACAAATCCAGTAATATCAGTTTTATTGAATTAAAATATTGCTGGTGAAACATTTCCCCTGATTTTTGTAAGGCTTCCAAGTCTCTTCTGGAGAACCAGATGAACTTTGTTATGGGAGAAATGCCAGGTTTACAGGAAAGAGAAGAAGATCCATTGCCCAAACAGCTGTTTCTCAGATGCCAATAACTGTAGCCCTAAACATATTTGTTGTTTTTATTGTTCAGTTAGTTTCAACTCCTCATGACCTCATGGACATCATTTGGAGGATTGGATATAACTTCTATTTTAAGAAAAACAATGTAGATTGTTGATAATCACTGTGTACAACTATTTGTTTAATATTTTTAGCAAAAGAGTCCTGGCAACAAGCCATTTTCTTTTTTTTCTTTTTGGATTACTGTAGTTTAAGCAATTCAGTACAAAATGTTTGTAGCCTAGAACATGGGTCCCCATGGCTTTAATGTAACATCTGATTGTTAACTGTTATAACTATTGTTTTATCCTTAAAACCATTTGGTTATATATGGAATTTGACCTTGTGTTCATTGCAAGTGGTAGAGCTATACCTACCATTATTTATGATGCACCACACAAATCTGGAATGCTGATTTAGGATTAGACTCTAAATATACTTTAAAAGAGGGAAATGCCACTACAATGTAGCTATGATGTACATCTAAGTTACATTCATTCATTCATTCATTCACTCATTCAATTTCTATAGCTGCTCATCTCAATCAATTAGTCTAGGTCCTTACAATTCCAAAACCAATTTTTTTTTAAACCAATAAAAACATTTAAAACCAATAGAAACTTCCAAAATAAATATACACAGCAGCCATTAGCTAATTAACTGTAAAGTTAAGAAATGGGCCCTTAACATATTTAGTTCCCCAGGCTCAGGAACATAGCCAAGTTTCTAAAACCTTATAAAAGGCTGGGAGCATTCTAATCTCCCAGAGGAGCATATTCCAGAAAGCAGGGGGCACTGAAGAAAAGGCCCATCTTGTAACCTCTGCCAGCCAACACGCTATGGTTGATCCACATGATGCTCAATCTGCTATCTTGAATTGGACGGTAGAGATTCCTAGAAAAAGGCAGTCCCTCAGGTATTCCTAATACATGAATATGGATAGATGCACAAGCGTTTTTAAGTGAAAGTAACATTTTATAAGAGGAAGAACACATAGAATCTTACGTCTTAATTATTTTTCATTCAAAAAAAAAAAAAGGTACTTACTTGGCTTCCAGTGCCAATGCGATGATTCCTGCAGCCATAGGTGCAGAAGCTGACGTCCCTGTATGACTGTCTGTACAACGCTGTCTGAGGTCTGTAGTGATCTGGGGAGGGGGGAAGTGTACGATTAAGAACAATGTTGCTGCAGACAACAAAAAGTTTCTTTTGTTGAAATAATTTATACGCATTTGAAACTTTCTTATTCAATGGGATAACTTTTTTTAATGCTGGTTTTAGCTCTCTAAAGCATATAGATATTCAAAAATCATTTGGCTCCCAGAATACTGTAGTAATGAAATGTCTGGCAACAGTCCTTTATTACCTTCATGAGACACTTTGTTAGATGATTTGACACTTGAGCATTTTATGGTAGTGCTGCAAGCAAAATTAAATTCCAATCTAATACAAATTTTATTCTTTCAGTGGCAAGAGTAGCAGCCCATTTTTATCCCTTTGAATAACAGAAGCAGACACTCTGAATACATTTCTGCCTCAACGGAGGCTGCTTGTATGACAGCAGCTCCTGCAGACTCTCACAACTGAGTACAAATGTACAGTTGTACATGCATTAGCTTCTACTTGAGTTGACATAATCAGGGTCCTTCCTCACGTAGGAGCTCACACCGTTTTTGCCCTAGAGGCATTTATGCTGTAGGCCTAGAGGAATCCAAATTACATGTGCAATGTCAATGGGACATCTTTGAAGTGTTCAAGTATTTACATGATGAGGGTTCTAGATATCTGAAACTTGAGTTTCAACAAAATCCATATAAATAATTGCTGAGGGAATGGGACCATATCTAGCCTTTCAAAGTTATGCCAGAATCCTCATTCTGAAAATGGATGGGGCAAGGATAAATACTTGGTTTAGGGCAGGAAAAAAGGAAAGCTTTATATTAAATATATTTACTCTGGTTATTCCCCATTATTTATTTTCTTAAATTTTCTCTATATATTCTATTAAAAAGTACATATCATTATATAATACAAAGGCTTTTTAAAGACACAAATGCACCCCATTTTAAAATACCGTATTTTTTGGAGTTATAAAATGCACTGGAGTATAAGACGCACCTTAGTTTTGGGGGAGGAAAATAAGAAAAAAGCTGATTGGCAGGTAGATTGGCCTCCCAGAATACCCCCAATCAGCTGTTCCCAGAGGTGAATTTTAGCAACAGGTTCCTTGGTTATGAGCTCTGTGCCTTGCTTTTTTTGGCTTTTTTTTTCTGCCTCTGAAAGTCTCTGAAACAGAAAAAAAGCCTCTGAAGCTCTATTTGGAGGCTTCTTTTTCTGAAGCTCTGTTTGGGGGCTTTTTTTCTGAAGCTCTATTTGGGGGCTTCGTTTCTGATGCTTTTTTCAGCCTCTGTTTGAGAAGCTGGGTGGGACTACATTTGGAATATGAGATGCACCCAGATTTTCACCCTCTTTTTTGGGGAAAAAAGGTGGGTCTTATACTACGAAAAATATGGTAGTATTTTTTTTTATAAAAGTTTTTTTTTATTTTTTTTAGACAAACATACATACAAACATAAAATGCATTTTCTTTGAACAGAGTATTTGGTCGGTTCACAAATTTAAACAATATTTAGTCATTTCAATTAAGTTTACAATTTCTATATTTACTTTTTGCCATAGGTATTCCTTATCTATTTTTTAAAACAAACCAATATTACCCTTCATTCTCATCTCTAATCTTAATCCTAATCAAATTCAATTTTTCCCTTCTGTCTATAAAAAGTATTTTTAATGCATATGTAATTGTTTTATCTTCAACATTACTACTGCTATAATAGAAAGTATTAAAATATACATTAGAAATAACTACTATTAAAGATTTCCTCCCTGATTAATTCCGATTCCAATTAGCATTGGAAATTAAATATTAATTGGAAATTAGGTGTGAAATATTGAAATTTTGTATAAGCCATCTTCCATCCAGTTTAAATAAAAATATAATCTGAATATGTAAAACTTTGTAAACATATCCAAACACATTTATATTTTGTAAACATATGCAAACTTAGTAAACATATTCAAACTACCATTATGTAGTTATACCAATTAGAAAATAAATATTAAATTACAATTATAAAAATATGATTAATAAAAAAAGCATACATTAGAACTGAATGTACTTCATCCATAGAAAAGTACATCAGAGATCAACATAAGAAAAAAGAGTAATCACTTTTTATAAGTATAGCCTCAGGACACAATGTATAAAGCTGCTAAAACATGGAATATAAATTCGTGGAATATAAATTGTAACAATAAAGGCCACTGCCAGTAAATGATAAATATATTGCCAGTAAAAGAATTAACAGAAAGCCAAAAAAGTTACATGCATAGGCACTTAGTTATGTTTGTGCTATAACTTTGAAACCAGTAACAGTATTCTGGGTAGAGGATAGGGATGGATGGATGGGAAATGATGCAAAAAGCAAATTCTTGCTTTCCTAACAATTGTTCCATATGAAGTACTTATCATGTGCCAAACTTGATAATTTTGTATTCAGGTCTACACAAGTTGTAAATCAAGTATCAGTAACAGTATCACTTCTGTAAACTTCTCAGTGACTTGGCATTAAATAGTACGGTACATGTTAAAACTCATTTTGTCTACATTGTATTTCTTAAAGTTTGGTCCTAGGCTCTCTGGGCATTCACAAAACCCTTTCAGGGGTCTGCAGAGTCAAACTTATTTGCTAGCCTATGCTGAAAATTAATACAATATTAAAATCCCATCAAACAACTGTGATAAGCAGCAATGGCAGTGAATGTGTCAGTATTAATATAAATGATAATGATAATCTATATTCTTTTGGGATCCTCCATTATTTTCAAAAGTGGGAAGGGGTCCTGAGGGAAAAAAGTTTGGGAAATAACGCAAACAATGTGAAAGAAATTTGTATAAAATGATGTATTGTTGGTATTTAATGCCTAATAAACTGTCAAAGATGTATATGGGAATGTCAAGTAAGTGTCGGAAATGCAACCTATACTTTTTATCACTTCTGGTGGACTTGCCAAATATCAAGAAATATTGGAACAAAATATGTTTTTGACTCAAACATATAGAAAACAGAAACAGAAAAGAGAATAACAGAGTTGGAAGGGACCCTGGAGGTCTTAGACAATTAAAAACTGGTGGTTTCTCTTTTATGTATGATGGATATCAGACCAAAAGGAAACACAGGCCTTTGTTTTGATATATAACATCCCAAGGCTTCTATCTACATGGAATGGAAAGATATGCAAACCCCTAGAATAAATTGGAAAATTAATAGAGCTGGCTGAGATAGCACAACTAACCACTGATGAAAAAGTACTGTCTAGCTTTGTTTCAATTTGGATACTGTTTTTGAACTTCTTGTTCAAAAATAATAGAAATAAAGCTGATTTGGAGATTTGATGATTAGATGTGTTCCGATTATAGAAATATTGTGTATTGTTTTGGTTTTGTTTACTACATATGATTTACATATTATGCCTTTATTTTTGTTTAAATATACAGCCAGGTTACTTTACTATATATTTGTGTCGGTATTGAAGTAAGTTGGAAGTTACTCTTTTTCTACATCTTTTTTCATATCTTTTTTCTTTTAATTTAATTTAATTTAATTAATTAAATTTATATGCTGCCCCTTTCCAAAGAGTCAGGGCGGATCACAATACATTTTAAAAAATAATTATAAAAAAAAATTGAAAAATTAAAATCATTAAAAACATTAAAAACTCATTCACATCATTTTCTTGTTACAATTCTTTTGCTTGCTGTTCTCTTTTTCTAATTTTTTCTGTATTTGTGGGTTATTGAAATTCAATAAGGTCATATATAAAAAAAGAAACACTATATAGAATTAAATGCTTAAGGTCTGTAGGTCGACTGCCCAGATTCAGAATGTTATAGTGCCTGAAATTGATTTCATATAGCAAATTGACCACTAGGGATGTAGAAAGATTCGCAGGCTATTTCTGATCTTCATTAAACTGGCTTCAGTGGAACATTTGGTAGCATACAAGAAAAATCAATCAACAATAAATTATGTCCCTCCTGCTCCTTCCTTAAAATAGCACGAAGTGTGCAGCTGGATAGGTGTTAATAAGTGTTAATTTTTTAAAAAATCAAAAAGAAACCCACTAAACCCACAGCTGAATTAACTAACTACTGTCCGGTCTCCAACCTTCGTTTTGTGGCGAAGGTTGTTGAGAGTGTGGTGGCACGGCAACTGCCCGGGCACCTGGATGAAGGTATCTATCTAGACCCGTGCCAGTCGGGCTTCAGGGGGGGCGCAGCACAGAAACGGCATTGGTCGCGTTGGTGGATGATATCTGGAGGGCTCGGGACAGGGGTTGCTCCTCTGTCCTAGACCTATTAGATCTCTCAGCGGCTTTTGATACCATCGACCATGGTATCATGCTGCAGCGGTTGTGAGGGTTAGGAATAGGGGGCATCGTTCTGCGGTGGTTCTCCTCCTTCCTCTCTGACCGCTCGCAGTTCGTGTTGGCAGGAGGGCAGAGGTCGACCTCGAGGCATCTCGTATGGGGAGTGCCACAGGGGTCGGTCCTCTCGCCCCTTCTGTTCAACATTTATGTGAAGCCGCTGGGTGAGATCATCCGTGGTTTTGGGGTGAGGTGTCATCTGTACGCTGACGACACTCAGCTGTACATCTCCACCCCAGACCACCCCAACGATGCCCTTGATGTGATGTCTCGCTGCCTGGAGGCCGTGCGGGTCTGGATGGGGAGGAAGAGGCTCAGACTGGCTGTGGCTGCCGGCATCCCGATATAGTCAGCAGGTGCCATCGCTGACTATTGGGGGTGAATCTTTGCCCCCCACAGAGAGGGCTCGCAATCTGGGTGTCCTCCTGGACGCACAGCTGTCTTTAGAAGAGCATATGACGGCCGTGGCCAGGGGGCCTTTTATCAGGTTCACCTGATCCGCCAGTTGCAGCGCTTTCTGGACCGGGACGCCTTGCGCACAGTCACTCATGCCCTTGTCACCTCCCGGCTGGACTATTGTAATGCTCTCTACATGGGCACTACATGGGGCTCCCCTTGAAGAGCACCCGGAGGCTCCGACTGGTCCAGAATGCGGCCGCGTGGGTGGTTATGGGCGCAACTCGTGCCCATGTGAAATCCCTCCTGCACGAGCTGCACTGGCTCCCAGTGGCTTCCGGGTGCGATTCAAGGTGCTGGTTACCACCTTTAAAGCGCTCCATGGCATAGGACCCGGGTACCTTCGAGACCGACTTCTGCCACCAGTAGCCTCCCACCGGCCAGTCCGCTCCCACAGAGAGGGTCTCCTCAGGGTGCCATCGGCCAAGTTATGTCGGCTGGCGACACCCAGGGGGAGGGCCTTCTCTGTGGGAGCCCCAGCCCTGTGGAATGAACTGCCCCTGGAAATATGTAAGATCTCCGACCTCCGGGTGTTTCATTGCGCATTGAAGATCCTATTGTTCCGCCAGGCCGGGCTATCAACATAATGATTTTAAATTGGGGTATTTTAATTTTTTGGGGTTTTAAACCAGCCAAATCTATTTAATTATTTTAATTTTTAATCATTGTTGTGAGTTGTGTTTTTAAATTGGCTGTACACCACCCTGAGTCCTTCGGGAGAAGGGCGGTATAGAAATAAAATTATTATTATTATTATTATTATTATTATTATTATTATTATTATTATTATTAATAATAATAATAATAATAATAATAATAGTAATAATATGTTACATTTATATGATTGATTGATTGCATTTCCTTTTTAAAAATTAAATACAAATAATGTCAAGTACTTTTCAGTCATTTAATTTATATAAAGCAGACTTAGAACCACTTGGAAATATAAAAAGGAAAAATGGAAAGGTGTAGAAGCAACATCTTGCTTCTGCTTTTTGAGTTATCAACATTTTGTTTGAGAATAGTCCCATTATTTCAGCTAACAAAGTAAATAAACTATTATGATAGAGATCAAGGCACCCACCAAACAAACTTCACATCAATCTATTGTATTACTTATGCTCCACCCAAAGAAGTCCCAAATGAAAATCTTGCAGAAACAAAAAATATATCCCAGGCTTACAATTCCTCTGAATTAAGCAAAAGGTTATTGTGCTTTTCCTTAGGAAGTGGCTGTCACTGAAGATGACCCAGAAACTACAGCTGGCATAGAATGTAATTGTCTGACAGTAGAAGCCAATATAGTAGAGATATGGTGTTGTTTGTTGCACTATTACTTTCAAACAGCATTCTCATTGAGGTCAGTTAAAATTGTGCTTTTCCACAGAGACTTTGAAGAAGAGAGCTTCATATTGGGTTAACAGCAATACTAGGGGCCATTCGATTATTTTCCCTGTCTGAGGTTGGTTATACTTTTATGTTGTCTTTATTTATTTTCCTAATATGCTGTGATCATCCTGGACTATGGAACTGTTGGCATACATATTATTTATAAATAATAAATAAATGTAGGCCATAATATATGTACTGGCTTGAGGTATTCACATTTTTATTATACAGATTAATAAGAACAGTAAGATCCATAATTAGTTTGGAAGAAAACAGCAAAATATATCAATAGTATAATTATTTGTAATTCCTTTTCCTACTAAGGTTCAAATATTATATTTTTTTAAGTTGCCAAATCCTCAGGAGAGGTGGTTTGGACTATAGAGGGTTGAAGAAGCAGGAAGGACAAGAAAGTCTTAGTGACTCAACAGATTTTATTTATATTAACTCTGGATTCAAATTATATTTCTTGTTAGATTGTTTGTTTTAGCTCAAGGCTTCATTACAACATTATCAACAGGGTTATGAGCATAGTAATATTAGGCATAATTAGATTTATGCTAAGACATGCTATAGACACTGAATTATTATTCACATATTAATCCCATCACCTGTTTTATTTCGATTATTAAAAGAGACATTTCACTCAGAAAAGGGTAACAAAAATGCTCTGAATGGAAGCCTTGGTAGTACAGGGGTTTAAGGCACCCTGTTATTAAGCTGGTTATTAAGACCAGCTGCCTGCAATTACTGCAGGGTTCGAATCTCGCCAAGGCTCAAGGTTGACTCAGCCTTCCATCCTTTCTAAGGTAGGTGAAATGAGGACCCAGTTGTGGGGGCAATAAGCTGACTTTGTATAAATATACAAAAGGATGAAGGCTATTGCTGAGCACATTGTAAGCCGCCCTGAGTCTTCGGAGAAGGGCGGCATATAAATCAAATTAAAAAAAAAAAAATTCTACTTGAGCCATGTAAAATGTTTTGATGTAAACTGGCTGAACTGATTTTTCTTCTTTAAATCAAAGTTGATTAAACATATCTGCTTTGTATATTATCCCAATTACCATCCAATCTTTTTTTTAAATGATGAGAACCCCAAAGTTGCCTTGTTTGATTCATTACCTACTCTCTCCCCTGAGTCAAATGGACTTATAATTAGGGATTCTGGAGTCAGGTGGCCTCATAATTAGGCATGTGCAAACTATTATGTTCTTTTTTTCAACCTGGTGTGGCAACTCCAAGTATTCTAAGTATAAAACAAAACGAGAATTTTCTTGTAAAATGAAAACTCAAAACAAATAAGACCTTTTGAGCGGTGTCCTTCACTTTTTTTGGGGGGAGAGGGGGAACGGGACTATCCCAAGTGCTGAGGTTTTGTAGATTGTGAATTGTTTTTTTTTCTCTTCAAATCTTTTTCAGTCTAACCAGTTCATCAGCAGAAACCTATTACGATTCTGCTGTTACTGATTCAGATTGGATGAATCTGAGCAGAGTAGAGTGGCATATGAGGAAAAAAAAAATCAAAGATCAAGAAATTTGGGTAGGATCATCAAATTACATTATCAAATTATATGATCTCAAATTCTATACAAATAATCTGGAGAGATTACACAGTGGGCCCAATTCTGTTATTGCCTAGGTCTAAACACATTCCTCTCATAACTAATAGGCTTCATTGCAGGAACCTGAGTCTCTCAATTGAAAAGGGGTGCTTTGGAAGATGCTATTTCTTTGAGATAGATAGGTGGCTGCCTGAAAATGCATGTTGATTTATAATAGACAGATGCAGTTGTAAATTACAACTGCCAGATTATGCAGAATTAGGATTGTGCCTGGATGTTGTTACCACTCCATCACTAAGTAGCAATTTGAGACTGTCAAGATTTCAAGAAACCTTTCAAATAAAACTGCCCCAACAGTTGCTTGCATGGCTTTGAATTCATTTATCAAATATATAGGATGGGATGACTGGACAGGTTTAAATGCATAGTGCTACTCAGTCCAATAGTCTAACTGCACTACTTGAGATCAAGAGAAATCCTGCAGAATCATATTTTTGCTATTGTTGCTCTTATATCAGAGAAATGTGAATAAAGCTTGATAAGGCATTATCCTTTTCTTCAGCACTAGAAGCCAAAACTAGTCTAGAACATTAGATTAGCAGTGATGACATTATCTAGCTTGGGTAATGAAATGTCTGCAAGAAAACAAGTTCAGAGAGCACCAAGGAAACCTTATTTCAACCCTGAGCTATTCTCCTTTATTAGTACTAGAAGCCAAAATAATTTTTATATGCTTTGTATGTATAAATGCATGCTGTAATCTGTGACTAAATGTCATGGAAAGTTGTCTTTGGAATTCTTGCATTTTTAGAAATAATTAATTATATTTCAAGTGCTTGGCATCTTCAATCTTGTTTTAATTAATATGAAACACAAAATGATCCTAAACTGAATTATTTATGGCTTCAGTATGGGATGTTTAAGAAAAACTTATCTAGAAATATTTGAACTGATACGTGTTACACTATATCATGTTTTTGAGTGAATGGGAATTAAATGCTTGTACAAGAGTAGATTATCAAAAAAGCCAATATTACCAAAATACTCTTGAATTCAAGATGGTAAATTTCATCATGGAAATATTTTTTGCTAGAAAAATGAATGACTTCTTCCTTATTTTACCATTTTTTGAAGAAATTATAGAAAAAAAACCCCCCAGTATATAAAATTTATCAAAAGAAAAATAAGTAGAAGAAAGCAGATGATAACAGAATAATTACTGGAATGAAGAGTTACCTCAGAATTTGTCTTTAAAATTAATCATCTGAAAACAGCAAGGTTTCCAGGAGAGATGGCTAATATCCCAGATTATTAGAAGAAACGATATATTTTGAAAAATAGCCGATCTTAACTCCTTATTAGCAGCAAGAGACTGAAAAGGAGAAAACATTAAACAAATTTGTATTCATGATGGAAAACTAGGATTGAGAGAGAACAAATGTGTTTTTCCCTCCCTTCAGTTGGAAGATTTTCTGTATGTTTGTTTCTTGTGCAAATCAGTTTTTGGTTGAGGATGAAAAAGAGTTTTTAGGAGCAAATCCTTTAAAACATAAAAAAAAATATCAAGTAATTTTAGGATAAATAAAACCTAGAATATATTTACAAAAAGAAGTTGTCAATTTTATTTTCAATTGAACTTCAATCATGGTGAAAAGACCACATACTATTTTCCTGTCATAGGATTCTCCGCTGCTGTAGGTTGTAGCTAATGTTGATGCACATTCTTCTAGATACCAAGGCTTCCTTCCACTTTCAGCTGTGCTACTGATGGAGATGGTATAGATGCTATTGGTGTAGCCATCACACGAGCAATGATCTTTACTTCTTCCACCATTTCCAGATGCCCACACATAAATGGAGCCCAAGTTGTTTCTGCCCTATTTGAAATAAATTAAAAAATATTGAAATTAGAAGTAGATATTAAGTTGTAATAGCCCTTTTTAATAATTTAATTTAGATAAAATGTTTTATTTGTAATTTAAATCCATCCTATAAAATAGCAAATAGATTATAGTACTCTTCCATTTTAAGTTCTTGTTACTAATACTTGCTGTCCCAAAAAGGTTATGAAATTACCAGTGAATAAATTAATAAACTAAATGAATGAAGGACTTTTATTGTTATTATTTATTTATTTATTTATTTATGCAACACATAAGTTTCTTTTTCTTATTTAATCTTGTAAAAAGAATATTCTATTCTGATCACATCAGAAAATGAACATATATATTAGTTCTTTCCACTTCCATCATAACTAATTCTCTAATAGATGAATGAATAAAATAAAATATTACAATAAAATATTGTTTTTATTAACTATTTTACATTTTAGATTGTGCTTCTTATAAAGCTTAATTGAATTAGTTTTATCATTATACATAATATTTCATGGACTATACGTATTATACCATTTAATAATTCAATATCATTACAAATGTATAAACCATTTCTTCTAAAGACTATCTACCTAGAGATAATTATGGATTTTAATTAAGATGAGATAGGAAAGTAAGTTTTTTAAATTTATACCAATTTAGCCTGCAGCTTTAAGTTATCAAGTATTTAGCAGGTGGTCCGTGCACAGACTTTCTTTTGGTATCAATCTGGATCACTCCTTGATTTAACAAGAAGTTCCAGGACAGGAAGTGCAACATAAAGTATCTGAGCAATGTTGACAGGTGATGAGGAATGACAATACCCAGAGTTGAGTACAATCCCATGTTCGAACCTATACTATTGCAGTAAAAGCAGTGAAAGATCAATACTTGTTTTGTACACATCAGTGTGGATGTTCTAGTACTCAGCTTCTCCCCCCCTTTTTTTTAACGAAACCATGGTGAATAATCATCCATTGATTGGATATTAGACATCACCAATATGCTGAGGATATCATTTTATATCTTGGTCTAAGGCAAACAGGAGATGCGATGGAAAGCCTAAATGCTGCCTAACATTTAGAAATAAATGGGGGCAAAACAGATCTTCACAGCAAGACGAGGTTACTATTAGTTCAGAACTCTTATAGTACCGTAGAAGTTCCATCTAAAACTCTTGATGAGTAGCACTTTCCCTGAAGGAGCTATTATGCAGTCTCATAAAATCATAAAATCCTGGCTTTTGAAACAACAGGTGTAAGATATGTCCAGTTGCACCTTTGCTGGTCCAGTTAGCTGATTTTTTGCTGATCTGTCTGTTATATCTAACCCCCTCTGAAATCAGGAAGTAAGCACTTAAGGCAGTGACTCACTTCATCTCTCTTTTACGTGTGGCTTTATTTTTCATGAAGCTGCCCTTTGAAGATGACTCAGAAACAGCAACTTTAGCAGAATGCAGTAACATGTTTTATTGCCTTTAGGATCATCTTCTCTAGGGAGAATATGTCTGACCCATATTGTCTAGCAGGAAAATGATCTAGCTGCCCAGCTTGAGAAAAACTTGGGTGTTCAGGACACAGATAATCACATTTCCAATATGCTATATATTGTGTGAAATTTGTACATACATTTCCAAAAATATTTTTGTTTACTCAATATATATTAGTTTTGTAAATTTCACAGAGTATATTTTGGAAAATATACCTTGACTCTTTTTTAATGCCAAAGTAACACTATGATATAACCCAAGTCTCAAAATGGAATAAAAATTGATTTTGTGTAAATCTAAATGGATGTTGGGATCTTTTATATTAATAAAATTAGTGGATGATAATGATAATGAGCTTTTATTATTTTCTTTGTTAAAAGATAAATAACATTTGTCAGTTGCTACCAAAAGGTAGTATTTACAGTTGTTTATTGACATCTTGATTTGGACCAGCAGCATTTTCATCTCAAAGTTAGCTAAGTTATTAAATGTGATTCTGAGTCCAAAAAAATCAATGATTAGTCTTTATAAATACCAATTATTCATCTATCAATTTGATCTGTTAATTTATAAGAAATGCGAGACCCTCATTTTCGCTTAAAAAACAAAAATGTTTAACTAAACAAAAATCAATACTAAAACACCTTGTTAGATCTTAGATTACACATTATACAACAACAAATTTGCAATTTATTGAAACTCAGGGCATTTGTACAGAAGAATAAGTAATTATATTATTGGACGTGCAGCTAAAGTAACATTTATGATTGTTAAATCATAAGTTTTTGCAGTGTTCTAAAGTTACTATTTTACGGGAAGAAATATAATAATTAAATATATTAATTTGACTTTGAAACAAATCAAAGTAATATTTTCAGATGCACATAATCTATTGAATTATATAACCACAACATAAAGTTTGACTGCTAGTCAATGGTAATAGATTTTTGTGTCTTTATTATTGCCAAGAGATTAATTTTCAACATTGGAAAGATAAATTTATGGCTCTAATTACCCAGTAGGTTCCATATCATATATATATATATTACTTGCCTCCTACAAACAAGCTGCCTATAGACGTAGATTATGTATGAACAATTACAATGAAATATGATTATCTTTTGTTGAAGTGTTATAAAAATTCATCCTCCCTCCTCCACTCTGAGAAGTCATATGTTTCAATTCAATCACTTTGGTTTAGTGATTAAGCCATCACACTAGAAACAAGTTCTGCTCCTGCTTTAACCACAAAAGCTGGGTGAGTGGCCCAGTCACTCAATCCATTTCATCAGGCTTAGGCTACTAACAGATTGGTCAATTTCTGTTGCAACCAATGGATCAACAATGAGTTGAGCTGAAAAAAAGAGTGATACTGCACTAGTAGGTAAACGATGATGAAGATGAAAAATGTGTGTGTGTGTGTGTGTGTGTACACACACACACACACACACACATTTCTAGCTACCTGTCTATGTCTGTCTGTTTGTCAGTTTGTCTATCTCTCTTGCTCTCTGTGTGTATGCATACATTATTTCAGCATTGTTTTTAATATATAATATATATTAATATAATTTATAAATTATATATAATATATAATTATATATTATAGGTAATCCTTGAATTGCAAATGTAATGGAGCCTGCCAATTCCATTTGTAACTTGAGAATTTATTGGAGTGAATCATGTTAAATGAACGTGAAAAATCCCTGCCCTCACCCATTTATTTACTAATTGAATGTGCAGGTTGTTAAGTGCATGAGGTATCTTAGGGCTGGGAACAGCATGGGGGGGCCTTAATTCTTCTGACCACCCAAGGGCTCTCCTAACCACTGAGATATCTATGCTTCCCCCTCAATCCTTACCTTTCAGCCAGTTTAGACCGGTTCGGGCGAACCATTTGTTAAATTTTTGTGCAGTTCAGAGAACTGGCTAGTCGCACCACTGGCTGGCCCTGCTCACCCTGCCATGCCCCTCCCAGTCACTCTATATTTGCCTCACCCACCTTGGCCATGGCATAGCAGCTGCTGTTCTCTGGCTCCCTCATTCGCTAGCTCGCTTGCCTCAACCATGTGGCTCCTGTGGCCCAGCCCACTTGCCTGCCTCCATCCTGGCCTCCGATGCAGCCCAGCTACATGCTGAGCCTTCCTTTGCCATTCTCCGCTGCCTCCCACACAGCCCAGCTATCTGCCTGTCTGGTGAGCCTTCCTTCGCCTCTTTGGAAATGTGAACAGCCTGTTACAGGCCTCCCTAGGGCTTCCATGGCCTGTTACAACCTGAAATGAAGGGTCCTTGGGCCCAATCCAGCCTTCCATGCCCCCTTCGGGCCTCCCTAGGGCTCCCCCAGCCTGTTTCAGGCTGAAATGGAGGATCCCTGGCCCCGATCCAGCCCTCCCCACCCCATTTTCCATGGCTTTACTGTAGTTACTTTTCAAAGAGCTGCAAAAGAGGCTGAGCCACGTGGCAGAGAAGCCAAAATCTTTTATTCAGAAGCTGGTAAACCTGCAAGAACATGAGATGTAAGGAAAACAGCTTTCCCTATCTGAATAAAAGACTTCGGTTTCTGTTTAGTTTGGACCCAGTCTGGTCAGGCTTAGTTTGGGCCCAAGACTGAGTCTGTTTACTGCTGACTAGCTAGTTCGAATGAGCAGCTTCAGGGATTGGGGTATGGTAGCTAATCAACAAGGGTCCTGCAGTTTAGCCCAATGAGACAAAGGAAGCTACCTCCCCGTTCATTGGCTGCTGCTGCCTCAATCCCTGATGCAGGAGGCTGCTGTGGCCCAATCCAGGCCTAGGCCTGCTGATCACATGGCCCCAGATGAAGTCTTTTACTCAGAAGCTGGTGAAAATGATTTCCTTAGATTTCACGTTCTTACAGCTTCACCATCATCTGAATAAAACACTTTGGCTTCTCTGTGGGTCAGCCTCTTCTGGACCTCTGGAGAACTTCAAAAAAATAAGGTCTTCAACAAGTAAGTAATAAAGTAAATGGCATGATTAACATTTCCATTATTTTCAGTGGGAAATAAAGGTAATTAAGTTAGCATATTAAGGTTATGTTTAAAAAATATAAAAGAACTATATGTTAAAAATGTCCCTGATTTGTAACTAAATCATTTGTCCATGTTTTGATTTTTCCAGCAAATTGTACATTTTTGTTTTGATAAAAGCAAAGTGAATATTCATTCAATCCATTTCTTCAGAGTAGTTCGTCTCTCACCATCCTCTAAAGATGTTTCTGTCTGTTCCTCATGGATGGACGGCCATTCTGGTAATTCTGTAACTACGTTACATCTAAGGCTAAAGCCTCAGGATTGTAATGCAAAATTTTCTTCGATGATGTTAAACATTTACAAGCTGAATTTCAACTACCATCAAAGGAAATGCATTTCCTTCTCAAATTGTAAATTCCAAGTTATTTTGTGTCATTTTAATAGCCCATCATTTGGAAATGCATACAAATTGATTCATACTCTGTGTTTCCCTGATTTTACCAATCTTGTCAGAAGAAGAAGTAACCTAAACATTATTAAACAAAGGCAATTTTTATATAGATTCCAATTTCAACTTAAATGCCATCTTTTAATTTTTCTTTGCAAATATAGCATTAAACATAGCATTACAGTGATAAATGAAACATAATTTTCAAAATTTTGACTTTCACTGTGTTTAATATCTATGGTTAATCTCTATGGATTACAGTTTTGTGAAAGACAAATTAGTTGGAAGAAAGGACCTTAATTTTATGTGGCACAAAATATGTTTTCCTATATATTTTGTGCCACATAAAATTAAGGTCCTTTCTTCCAACTAATTTTGTCTTTTTTGAACCAAAGTGGAGAAAAATAATTGAAGAAAGATTCATTAAATTCACTTTCAACTTGTCTTTCAGTCATATAAATGTTGATGCTGACTTAGAAAAGATTTTAATTTTATTCAGAGAAATTTAATAAAAAGCAAATACTTTTGAAGAAAATATTCCATAATTTTCTGTCATTAATATATAAAGTTTCATATAACTATTTCAAACTAATTTCTCAATGGGCTACAACTGTTCACAGGATCAGTCTTAAGCATATATTATAATCCTTTGGCATTGGAATTTGTTTCATTTATTAATATATTTTTAGCTCTGTGTTTGGTCAACTTTTTAGAACAGAGAGAGAGAGTGTGTGTGTATGAGATAGAACAGGTCTTTTCTATTGTTTCACTTCTGTACAAAATTCTTGGGAATTGGTTTACCCAATATAGTCTGTTTTCCTTTCCTTTTCTTTTTTCCAAAAACTTGCTTCTAACCATTAATGTTTGGAACAGCTGGAATGAATCTTCTAGGGATTCTGAATTAGATACCTCATAAGTCATATAAAACTCAAAATATTAGTCCTCTCTAACCTTAGTCTCTATTACTTGCCCAGCATAATTGTTTTTTAAACCTGACCTCAGAGTTATTTGCCTCCAGATATTTGTAGTTCAAAAAAATAGGCTTTGGAACTTCGTAGACCAAGTTTCAAAGGAACTGCATGAATTCTTCTATTTAAGATGCAATTTTATTTATATTCTTAAAATAATTTTCAGAGTAAAAAAAGCTTAACGTTTAAAAACTGGTCAAATTATATAAGCCATTTCTAGTCTGGATTTTCAAATAATAATGAAGAATCATAACTGATTGCATCATTTGGAACAGACAAAATAGCTTCAAGCTATTCCCTAAAGAGCTATAATTAGTATTTAATTTGTAAGCATAGCAAAAACTAAGCAAAACAATAAAGGCTGCTGGCTGAAGCAAAAGTCAGTGCATGTATAGACACTGCATTCTCACTTTTCAAGCTATTTTAGTTGTTTAATCTCCATTGTTCAAGGAGACATATTCTAAATGTTTCTACCACCATAAATATATTTTGAGATCCTAAAAATGATAAAATGATTGGCAATGTCTATCATGCTCCTCCAAACCCTAACCCAAACCCTAACCCAGCTCTGAGAAATGCCACCTCAAGCCCTATGTTGCAGTCAGCTACCCCAGTGCCACAGTGGGAAGCAGCAGCTACCACTGCAGCCAAGCACTAGGGCGAAAACCTGTTCCAACCCAGCACCATGCATGAAGGCCCAGTTACTTCTGCCACCTTCACTTCACAGCCCCTTCCACCATGTGGTGCATCATTCCCGCGACCTTTGACTTGTACTGTCCTGGCCCTACAGCCCCAAGCTGAGCTTCTTCTTCCTGCTACTGAGCGCACCTGGCCTGGCCCTTCCTTCTGAGGTCACACACGTCAGGAGCAAGCAACTCATGGATAGGCTCAAGCAGATATTTTACTGTTGATCACCAATATTACAAGATTTTTTTTCCAGATTGTCTGCTTCCTCTTGGGAAATGGCTTATATAGACTGAACGATTTGATTTTAGATGTTTCCTCCCCAGAATGAAGGACTCTAACGTGGACTGTGTTTTCTCTTTAGGTTAGACCTACCTAGTGGCGATAAAAGCGGCAAAGTCTAACCACTTTTCCGCTCTTATCGCATCTGCAGAGAACCGCCCAGCCACCTTGTTTAGGGTGACCCACTCCCTCCTCTGGGGGGGAGTGCGGGAAGATCCCTTGCAGGGTTGTGCTGAGGATTTTGTGCAATTCCTGCACGATAAAGTCACTCGGATTCGGGATGGCTTGGACTCTGACTGGATGAGTCCACGGGAGGAGACGAGGGCAGGTCTTGAGAATGTTATCTGGGAGGAGTTTGATCCTGTGACTCCCGAGGATGTGGACAGGGTTCTGGGTAAGATTAGTGCCGCCACGTGTTTATTGGACCCGTGTCCCTCCTGGTTGGTGCTGGCCTCCCGGGAGGTTACACGAGGCTGGCTCCAGGGGATTATAGGTGCTTCTCTGAGTGAGGGTGCCTTTCCTGCCGCCTTGAAAGAGGCGGTAGTGAGGCCCCTCCTCAAGAAGCCTTCCCTGGACCCGGCTGAATTAGCCAACTATCGTCCAGTCTCCAACCTTCGTTTTGTGGCGAAGGTTGTTGAGAGCGTGGTGGCACGACAACTTCCCCGGCACCTGGATGAAGCTATCTATCTGGACCCATACCAGTCGGGCTTCAGGCAGGGGTACAGCACAGAAACGGCATTGGTCGCGTTGGTGGATGATCTCTGGAGGGCTCGGGACAGGGGTTGCTCCTCTGTCCTAGTCCTATTAGACCTCTCAGCGGCTTTTGATACCATCGACCATGGTATCATGCTGCAGCGGTTGAGGAGGTTAGGAATAGGGGGCACCGTTTTGCGGTGGTTCTCTTCCTTCCTCTCCGACCGCTCGCAGTTTGTGTTGGCAGGGGGGCAGAGGTCGACCTCGAGGCATCTCGCATGGGGAGTGCCGCAAGGGTCGGTCCTCTCGCCTCTCCTGTTCAACATTTATGTGAAGCTGCTGGGTGAGATCATCCGTGGTTTTGGGGTGAAGTGCCATCTGTACGCTGATGATACTCAGCTGTACATCTCCACCCCAGACCACCCCAACGATGCCCTTGATGTGATGTCCCGCTGCCTGGAGGCCGTGCGGGCCTGGATGGGGAGGAACAGGCTCAGACTCAACCCCTCCAAGACCGAGTGGCTGTGGCTTCCGGTGCCCCGATATAGTCAGCAGGTGCCATTGCTGACTATTGGGGGTGAATTCTTGCCCCCCACAGAGAGGGCTCGCAATCTGGGTGTCCTCCTGGACACACGGCTGTCTTTAGAAGAGCACATGACGGCCGTGGCCAGGGGGGCCTTTTATCAGGTTCGCCTGATTCGCCAGTTGCAGCCCTTTCTGGATCGGGACGCCTTGTGCACGGTCACTCACGCCCTTGTCACCTCCCGGTTGGACTATTGCAATGCTCTCTACATGGGGCTCCCCTTGAAGAGCACTCGGAGGCTCCAACTGGTCCAGAATGCGGCCGCGCGGGTGGTTATGGGTGCAACTCATTGCGCCCATGTGACACCCCTCCTGCGCGAGCTGCACTGGCTCCCAGTAGTCTTCCGGGTGCGATTCAAGGTGTTGGTTACCACCTTTAAAGCGCTCCATGGCATAGGACCCGGGTACCTTCGAGACAGACTTCTGCCACCAGTAGCCTCCCACCGACCAGCCCTGTGGAATGAACTGCCCCCCGAAATACGTAGGATCTCCGACCTCCGGGTGTTCCACTGCGCTCTGAAGACCCTGTTGTTCCGCCAGGCAGGGCTATTAACATAACGTTTTAAATTGGGGGTATTTTAAATTTCTGGGATTTTAATTGGAGCCTAATTATTTAATGATTTTAAATTTTAAATTGTTGTTTTGTTTTTGTGTTTTTAAATAGGCTGTACACCGCCCTGAGTCCTTCGGGAGAAGGGCGGTATAGAAATAAAATTATTATTATTATTATTATTATTATTATTATTATTATTATTATTATTATTATTATTATTATTATTATTATTAACCTCCTCCCCTTCAGCTGGGGATTCAACTACACACAACCTCTTTCCCAAGAAAGCCTTGGAAAATGTCCAACTTTCTTGAGGCCTCACAAGGTTTTAGAAGACTTCATGCAGCTACATGAGATCTTGAGAAAAAGGTGTCACATGTCCAGCAGCATTTTCGCAAGGCCTCAGGAATCCCTTCCAAAATCTTGTTGAGGCCGCAGGAAGGCCACATGCAACCTTGGG
Source organism: Arizona elegans (assembly GCA_022577455.1). Classification (NCBI taxonomy): domain Eukaryota; kingdom Metazoa; phylum Chordata; class Lepidosauria; order Squamata; family Colubridae; genus Arizona; species Arizona elegans. The sequence goes on along the minus strand of JAKOOJ010000008.1, from coordinate 30,237,992 downwards.
AAGAAGGCCATGTGTAACCTCAGGAAGAAAGGTCAGACCAAATATTCTTCATCGGCAGTGGAGCTGAAGAATGTGAAAATCAGTGATGGACAGAAGAATGCTGGGGCAAGTGTGGCAAAATAAAGTGTGGCATAGTGTTGTGAGCCAAAATGGTAGAGATAGGGGAGGGGAATACAGTGAATGGGGGCAGTTGAAACAACCCTGCAATTATATATTTGGGCAGGCAGCCAGGCACCTAAATTTTGATTATGTTATTGCAGGGATGCATAATAACAGCTGTAAGTTCAATGACTGTGGGTAAGTACTATTCATTCAGCATCATCACAACTTTGAACAGTCACTGAACGAATGGTCATTAACTGAGGACTATCTTGTTTGGTAATGCTAAGAGACCTTTCAGTTCCCGTCAATACTATCAATGAGGACCAATGCCAAAGTTGGGGAAGCAAGATAGGTGAAAAAAGCAGCACGGATGAAAAGGGAGGCATTAAGCACGGTTCTCACAACAGCTCAACAGCACAACACTTGATCATTAATGCCCAACAAACTTTTTGGCTTTTATCCAGCTCACTAAACAGAACGATACACTGGGTACATGAAGGTAGTGAATGTGCCAATCAAGGAAGAATAATCCAATATCTAATTTCTCTTACTAAGTTTATCCTCCTTTCTTTACGTATATTACTGAAAAGGATTTGCCATGAGAAATCTCTGCAATATTCACAATGATGCATACCTAACATTTTCACTAATGAGGTTCTCTGTTCAACCTGATTTTGAAAACTCACTTAAGTACTTCAGTACTGTTTTAGATTCTGATGGATTTTAGTTTATACAGCATATTTGATTTGGCTAAATTTAGAAGTAGAGGGTATTTTTCACTAAATCTTCTACTATTAAATTTTCATTCATAGGGTTTTACAGAATTTTACAGGATTTCAGAACATCTTGTACATGTTTCGAATTGCTTATCTCTTTTTCTCTTTCCACAAAAAATCCATTATAGAGGAAATGGCAATATTTGCATAAACAATGTATTTAGATGATAGCACTAGGCACTGTCCATCTGAAACTAATATAAAATTAATCTTGCAAAAAAGAATGGCAAATGAAACCAACACCCACAGGTATTAGGGATATGAGGAACCTTGGTGGCACAGCGGACTAAACTGCTGTTAAAGTAGCACTTAGCTGCCAGCTGCCTGCAATTACAATTCTCACCAGGCTCAAGGTTGACTCAACCTTGATACAAACTTGAAATTCTATTGCCAAAAGTTTTTGATAAATAAAGTGTTGGCTCAATTGCAATTATCAAAAATCCATTAAGTGAAAATTATGCCAATTCTTAAAAACAAAACATCCTTTCCCCTATAAATAATTATATATTATTGCATTACTGGGGAATGTGCTACAAATTATACTCTCCAGTTCAGAGAGTAGTGCAGAGAACAATTGTGACTTCACTTTATTTACGATAATTATAAATAGATGTCACATGAACCTTCATCATTTGCAAAAGTAATGATGTTTCTTCTTTACATAACTGAAAACATATTTCTTTCCTCCCGGATTATTATAGACATTTGCAACTTTAATTAAACAGAAATCTAGTGCTATTCACAGAATACAACTACAGGTGATGTTCACTTAATCAAAATTGGGACCAACTACTCCTTCTCTAAGCATTAAGGTCATTAAGTGAGACATCTCGTCATGGTAACTTCCAATTTTACTGATAGATTCTCCATTGATTCTGCTTGTGCAAAGCCAGCTTTGAAGTGTGCAAATAGTGTGCATGTGAGTGCAGGAGGCCGCAAAGTCGTAAATTCCTGCTAGTTGCAAAGACCTGAAATTCGATCACATTAACTGTCATACCTTAAAACTGGCTAAACAGGCAGTCATTACAGGGAAACCACCTTGTATTGGTATAATGGTTAAAGCATCAGTGTAGAAAGTAGGCAACCATGAATTCTAGTTCTATTTTAGGCATAAAGCCAGCTGGGTGACCTTGAGCCATTCCCTTTCTCTCAGTCTAGGAAGGAGGCAATGGCAAACCACCTCCCAAAAATCTTTTCAAGAAAACTGCAGGCAATCTTAGACAATTGGATATGATTGAATGGAGGCAGGGGGATTGACCCAGACCAGTGGTGGGTTCCTCCTGTTCGGCCCGCTTCGGCCGAGCCAGTAGCAGTGATGATATGACATCACCGAACTGGTTCTCCTTGTTCAGGAACTGCCCGCCCCCGCGTTATTCTTACCTTTTATTTGGCCCTGCCCCCAATCTATTTGCTGCCTCCCAAGTCCAAGCTGATTGGCTAGAAGGAAAAAAAACTGTTTAAACTCTTGCCGCGGGACTTCATAGGGCCACCCTACAGCTGATCAGTGTTAAAAGGCAGCGTGGTGGTAGACCAGTGTGCTCGAAAAACAAATGGGTAGACCAGTGCCTCTAAAAACAAATGGGTAGACCGGTGCCTCCAAAAACAAATGGGTAGACCGGTACAGCTCTGCAAGCAGTTAAAAGCCTGGTAGACCAGTACCTCTGCTAAATCCTAAAGAATTGTCACATGACCATCAAACCACGCCCACAAAATAAGTCACACCCACAAAACCGGTAGTAAAAAATTTTAGAACCCACCCCTGACCCAGACCTGGCATTTATATCTTGCTGTTCAAAATTATTGGATTATTTCTTGTTTGAGCTTAATTTACCAGAGTTCTAAAGGCATGGCTAAAACAGCTTTTATCAGAAACACTATTGGATTCACTCAGCAGTTTACAGTTCTTTATCCATACTCACAATATTATCATTGAACAAAGGTCATCAGATTTTTTTCACTTGTTGTTTTCTCCCATGTACTGAAGAGTTTGGGATGCTGCTTTTTACTAGTGCTATTAAGTATATTGTTCTTTATCCATCTGGCCCAATACTTGAAGTATGGAATGCTAGTGGTATCACCATACCTGTTCTCACCATAATCTTATTGAAGCACTATTCAAGTGGTCTGGTCTGCCTAGACTATAGGGTTCCTCAAGAATAAACATTTGTTGTAAAAGTACATGTGTATATATGTTTGTTTGTATGTATGTATCTTGAAAAAGATTTTATGTATATGTTTACTTGTATACATCTGTAATAATGCATAAGGGAGCCTGTTTGCTCTAATGGACTTGTACACGAAGTGACCAGAATTCAAGAACAGCTTGAAAGCACTAAAAATAAAAATTCATGCACATGCCCACATGTCCAATCCTAATTGAAAAATGCTTTTCACAGTAAGAGGAAAGAAGAAAATTGCACTGATTTTTAGAAGAGCTGGTGGATTCCGGGATCCCTAAGTTGATGCAGATGGTATTTTTGCTGCTGTTATTATCAATTGGTCTGTAATTTTGGGAATCCTTATTTGGATCCTGGATTTCAATCCTGACATCCTGTTCTAGAAGCATTCTTTATTGTCATATATTTATTATTGATTTATTTTTAATATTAATATGCTTCTATTGCCTTTTTAATGCTAATGCTAATGCAAATAATAATAATAACAACAACAACAACAACAACAACAATAATAATAATAATAATTTATGCAGAGATATGTGTATAACATACCGTTCTGACCCCATTCTCAAAGGCCTGGCGTGTTAAAGAAGCTGGTCCATCAACTGTTTTTCCATCGTCATCAGGACCCCAGCTAGCGCTGTAGATGTGTATGTGCTGTGGATTGAGGCTCAATGATTTTGCTTCTACCATGTCTGTAACATCACCATCTAACATCCGCACACCTTGGGGGAAAAAAAAGAAAACTTTGATTTGATATAATGCATTTATTTGTCCACTTAGCAACAAATAATCTTGTAAGTAACCAACATAAAATATTCACAATGTATGTCCCCCCAATTAAAAATAGCAGTAGTAAAAAGCAGCATCCCAAACTTTCCTTATAACTGTGATAGGGTAAAACAAATAATTCGTCTCTCTAAATAAATATTCTAAATTCTGAGTGTTGCTTAAGAGACCTGGGTGAATCAAATGAGCCTCTCTGGATATTTTGTTTCATAACTGAGATGTCACCATGAAGATGGTCCTGTCTTTAGTAACCACTCACTTTTATTTCACTAGCGGAAATATCTTGAGCACACTAATTGTTTAGGAAAGCTATTTCCAAGATATTAAAGGCTCTATGAATAAGAACCAAAAGTTCAAATTAAATTAGGAAATGAACTGAGACAAAGTGCAATTAAGAAATGCACTGGCATAATAACATAGGAAAAGGAATAGGAACATAGGAATATTTATATTCGCCCACAAAACTTGCAGTACTTTGATCACTTAGATTTTTATTCATTATGTATCATTCTCTCTCTCAACTTTCTATCTACTGTATCTGCAAATTCATAAAATAAACCTAAAAGTAAGTACATAGTAACTCAATAAAACATTAACCAGCAAAGTTTAAATAATAATTACTAAATCACATATTCCCAAACATTCTCAGTTTGTGGTGCACCTATTAGTTCTAAAACTGTATGCCCCTGTGCCCCAGGGTGCCACAGCAAATTTACTAAGTTAACAAGAGTTACATTCATTTAGTAGGAAAAAAAATTCCTACAGTGCCCCTGTCAATTTATTGAAGCACCATGGGATTCCATGGAGCAGTTTGGAAACCACTGTATGAGGTTGCTATCCAGTTCAAATACTTGCTAAAGTAGAAATATTCTGATATGCTGGGTAAGAAAGGAATCAAGAATCTTTTGCTGGCAAATTTAGGAAGACAGTATTGAAAAGGCCATTAAATCTACCTAGTTTAATTCAGATAGGAATCGATTGCAGAGTCAACAGGCAGACAGTTAATCCCTTCATATGGGGTTTAGGATTTTTTGCCACTTACCCTTGGCCGCATCTGCTTCTCTGCCAGGTTTTCGCCTTGGGGGATTCTACTCTAGCTTCGGCACGGACCATTTGACGCCACACTGTTAGTCCCGGGCTTTTCACCTCCTGGGACAGTTAGCTGCCAGCCAATTGGCTAGTTGCCAATGCTGGCAGCCAGAAGCCAGCTTCAGCCAAATGAGTTTTTGTTTTGGGTGGATATCCTAGCTTTAGAAAGAGAGAAGGAAGGAGGAAGGGAAGGGAGAAAGAGAGCGAGAGTGTGTGTGTGTATGTCGGACGGAGGGGCCGTGGCTGACTAGCTGTGGCAAATGGCGGGGGTGAGCCGAGGAGCAAAGTTAGAGGAGAATCCCCCGAGGTGGAAGGCTAGTGGAGAAGCAGGGGCGGCCAAAGGTAGGTGTTGCGGCCTGCGTGGATCGTGGCTGATCCCGATGACGAGGAGGCTGGTGTGGTGTTGCACCAGCAGCCTGCGCAGCTGGCGCTCACGTCGGACAGTGAGGAGGCTGAAGAGGATGTGGTGACAGAGGCAGAGAATCAGCCAGGGCCTTCAGAACCTCCAGAGGCTCCTTCAAGTGGAGAGAGCGAAGTGGAGGAGCCTCTTCTCAATGCTCGAGCACGCAGGGCTGCCAAAAGGCAGGAGTGGCTATTTAGGAGGAGGAGGTGTCCTCGAGAATAAGGCTTGAGGATAATTGGCCACTCCCTCAGCCTATTTAAGTCACATGCCGTTAGTAAGTTTCTTGCTGGAAACAACTTGTAATTATCATCAGAGCATTTTTGGAAAAATCTTATCGTATCTTGTTTTCTGGGCTGGTTGCCAATCTTTGCCAGACTTTGGTTTATTCTTGCTACTTAATAAATTTGATAAGGACCGTTGGTGTGTGTCAATATCCTCGGGAATCCGGAGCTGGGGCAGAACAGTAGGAGGCGAAAAGTCCCATTCCGGCTGCTGGAACTCTTGTCTTATACCCTAAGATAGACTGTTTGCATCCAGATTCAATAGTTTCCTGACTTCCTCTTCTCCTTCTTACTACCTCAGTTAACTGCTGGACTTTGTTTGGGCAATACCTTGCCTCAGTTGTAATCTGGCTAGAAGGAAGTAAGCCCTACCTAACTGTCACTCTTTTCAGGAAAAGACAGCAATTGTCTGTAGCAGGAAATAAAGCTCAACAGAACTGCATGCCTTTGGGAATGTGTGACATGCAAGTAAAGTGACTAAATAAAACAAAAGAAATAAATGCTGAACAAGACTAGCATGATTCTTCTTGTTAAATCAGCAGTTTGAGTCAACGGTTGTTCATTTCTCAAGCTCTGCAGGAGGACCCATTGCTGACCCAAAATACCTGGAAAAAGGACCTGCTGTTCCTCCCAGAACTAGAGCCAAAGCAATAGGTACAGCCATTTTAATCTATAAAATCCTGTCAGAAGTACTGTGTTGGAGGTATTAAATTGTCACATAATAATACCAGTGTTGTCTAATGTTTTATTTTTGCAAGTGATGTATCCACTTGCAAGCACAAGTTAAGAACAAAATGTATGATTGCTGTCACCAATTTGTTGGAAAAAATTAATTAATCTATTTATAATTTGGAATGATTAATTCAATTAATTTCTAATCTAAAATACATCATCATTCAAAAATGACATATAATTCCATCTGTTCTAATGTTGACAGTGATTAGTATAATTATGCTCTCTGATGCCCAACAAATGTGGGCATTTCAGAAGGAATTTTTTTTAAAAAAAATATAATAAGAGACACAAACCAAAGAATTAAAAAAGCAAGAACTGGACAAGATGACAAGAACTAAAATGAAGCAAACCCAGACAATCCAAGTAGATTGTGCAATGCAATAAGATTTCTATTATTTAATTAGAAAGAATAGTTTCAAATTAACCTGATACTGAGATGTACAGAAGTCATGTCTTAACAAGCCACAATAAACATAGTAAGTATTTTCTCATTTAATAAGCACATTGATATTTATCATTTAAATTAGCATATTTTATTTAAATAACAACTTTGTTCTTATCAAATTGTTAAAATTCTAATTAACACAAGGTTTGACTATTTCATTGGTATAACCGTACTTTTCTTATCTCCTAATTACATAACTGAAACTGTGTATTGTATATACTGTGAAATCTACCCAGTAATTTGTCATGCCCTGTAAGATAATACTTATCTTAAGGCACCAGACTAGAAAGCAGGAGACTATGAGTTCTAGTCCCGCCATAATAACTAGTTGGGTGATTTTGGGCCAATCACTTTCTCTTAGTTGAACTCTCACATAGGGTTATTGTTGTAGAAAGAATAGAACCAAAAAAGATTATTATATATCCTGGTTGCCTTGAGTTATTTATAAAAAGTCTAAAATAAATCAATAAAAATGCCAATTCCCCTGTAAACTTGTCTAAATGAAAAAAAGAATGACCATTATTTATATTAATTTAAGAATAAACATTATCAGAAAGATAATTTTCTATGGAAAATGAAAATAATTTTGCCATATTTAGTTATTTAATGTATGGTATGCCTTGGACATTATCAGTTAGGGTTATATTCACTTTTGTTGTCACCAGTTTAGACATTTTTTTTTTTATTTAGACTTCTATACCGCTCCATAGTGCTTTACAGCCCTCTCTAAGCTGTTTACAAAGTTAGCATATAGCATATTGCATATTAGCATATTGCATTAGCATTAGCATATTGCCCCCAACAATCTGGGTCCTCATTTTACCCACCTCGGAAGGATAGAAGGCTGAGTCAACCTTGAGCCGGTGAGGTTTGATCTGCTGATCTGCTGAACTAGCAGTCAGCTGAAGTAGCTGCAGTACTGCACTCTAACCACTGCGCCACCTCGGCTCTTAATGGCTGTGTGTTGCGTTATTTTTAAATTTATATACATTTACACTGTGTCTCATTTCTTCAGTGTTGTCACATGAAAACATATACTTAAATATTTACAAAATGTGAGGGGGTGTACTCACTTCTGTGATTACTGTATGACTCTGATATCCCTATTTGCAGTTTTGCATATCCACAACTGATAATCATGCATAAATATCAGCATATACCTATACCATTTTCATGTATTCTTGTTTTGGCCTCATGTTTTGTCCATGCCATGCCATACTATGCCATATCTTCCCTCTTCCATTCTTCCTAGCAGAAATCTTTCAGCAAATAAGTATAAGCAAATTTATAAGCAAATAATGCACTGCTCATTTGAGAACTCTACAAATTTTCACTTTGGGGGCAGTTCGAGGAAACATTTTTCTTGGTTTTCAAGCTGTGCTATGTAATTTTCATTTCTCAACAGTTTACAACATTGTAATTGGAGGCAGACAGATTTAAAGATTTTTATAAATATATCCTTCACCTATTTTGCAAGAGTAAGGTACCTTAATTATAAAATTCTCAGACAGCTGACATTTGAAGGCAGACATAACAAAAAAATCTGAACCATTAGAAGGGTTGGAGTATTTGTTTCCCTATAGAATTGGGATTTCCCCACCTCCTAAGTATAGGCTTAATAAGTCAATCACCTTTTTTCTCTGTTAACAACTTTACAGTGAAGAACAAACAAACAAAATAAAAGCCTAAACCTATTAGAAGTGTGTCCCAACTTTTTCATATTCACTGTTTCTTAATTTAACTGCACATAAGTAACAGGTATATGTTCAATTTTCAGAGATATATCATGACTGATAGGGTCCTTCTTGGAATATGTGAAAGAGCTGAATAGGATGGGGAAACCAGAGGCATGAGCAGGTTGTCTCCATCTATCATAAGCTTAATTGAGGAGGTGGCCATCTGCTATAGGGAAGACACAGGACACAGGACTGCCACAATCAAGTGAGCAAAGTGAAAAAAAAAATGCAGCTGCATTGTGCAGACAACTATGATAGAAGGTAGAAGGAAGAAACGCTCAAAGCACAGTGCAGCCATAGGCACAGTAAAGCATAGGTAATCTGAGTCTAATTCTCATATACATGTTTTATTAAATACACTTTTTTCTATCTAATGCTTTATATTAGAATAAAATAGGTACAAATAAAAAGAACCACCGGTTTTTAAGATACAACTTCAGTTAATTTAAGGAGCATCCATAACTAACCATCTAAACTGGGACTGAGAACTTAAAATCCATTGGGCTGCATAAAATCAACAAGGTGTGGTGTTGTGATTCCTGAGCACTCAGAGATTATACCATTGATAGGCAATTTTAAAAATATTTTCCCCCTGAAATGAAAGACTAAAGAAGGTGAATTAAATTCCACTAAGATTAACTCTTTGTTTTATATTTTAAAGCATCCCAGTTCACAAGAAACATAGGGAATCTGATAACATTTTGGTGATCCAAACGCATCACTAATGTGGCATTTACAACTTTAAAATACTCCCCACAAATTCCCTACTTCCAATCTAAAATATACTTGACATCCAATCATTTTAATTAGTACTTCATATATTTGAATATTGTAAATGGAAGAGGAGGGTGAAGGTACTACCATCTGGCCTCACCTTTTCTGGCAGCCAAACTAAATTTAATATAGTTATAGGGCTTTACAAGAACCCTCAGTTCTGTTATGTTAGCACCAATGCTTAAGGTATTGGTCAGGACTTGAAAGATTGAAATTCAATCTTTGAAAGCTTACTGAATGATAATGGCCCAGTCACTACATTTTAGTCCCACTAATAACACAGATCTTTTGTTCTGGGGATAGATTGAAAATGGTAATGCTAGATATAAATTACTGTTGGAGAAAAGGCAGAATACAAGTCTAATAATGAAATGTACAAAATACCAAGAGCTTCAGTAAGTCAATCCTCTTTTTTTTCCTTTAAAGAATTATCATACTTAATATTATGGTTGAACTAATCCTAGCCATAAAATTGCATATTTTGCTCAACTTCTTGTTCTTTGAAATTCCTTTTTCATCTGATATTTGGAAAACGACATCAAAGGAAAAATCTAAATTTCTCCAAAGCTGAGATTATTTTACTTTTAAGAAACCAGTTGCAATCTATCATCTAAATTTAGACATTTCACTGTTCTTTGAAGAAGTTCTGTGATGTTGTTTGAATAAATGGATATTTGTCTGGTTTGAATGGAAACTGTTTACCAAGTTTAGATGACAAAAGAAGCCAAAATGAATCATAAATATCTATATACACAATAGCAATGGAAATAAATAATATTATGTATTACATATGTATTGATTGTATGCCATCATGTCCAAATAACCACCAGATACATCTAATAATAACTCCTTCATCTGTTGTTCAAGTTAAAAACTTCACATATTAATAATTAATAACACTTATTTTAAAAAACCACATGGTTAGAAAATAAGGCATTCAAAATACCCCCTCTGCCCCCCCTCTCCTATTTGTATTAGCAAGTTAGTATGGGGAATAATATCATCATGTAAATCTTGCTTTATCTTCCTTAGGTAGATTTGGGAGATTGGTTTGGCTCATACCAGTTCTTAATCAAAAATCCATTCCAATAAAAAATAATAGAGAAACAAAGAACAAAAGAAATTAATTTGGAGTTTTTATTCTGTTTTTTACATATGTACACTGGTTTCTAGCCTGATACCTTAACCAATACACAAACTGGCTCTTAGGATAGCTGATGCTGAAATATTTAGCCCACAAATAAAGTGAAAAAAGAAGCTATTTTTGTGGGGGGACTTCTCTAGAATTCATTACTTTTTAATGAATAGAAAGGACATGCAACCTGAAGCTGAACATTTAAGCTGTATACATGGTGTCCATAATCAGTATATATATTGGTACTAAGATAAAAATTCAAATTTTATATATCTTCCCTCTCCCCCCTTCTGTTCATGGTGGGGGGAAGGCATGATTGTCAAAGGTTACCTGGACAAGTCCCTGCAATTTTCTTGGCAAGATTTTCTAAATAACTGTCCATTGCCTCCTTCCTAAGGTTGAGAGAAAGTGACTGGCCCAAGGTCACCCTGCTGGCTTTGCACCTAAGACAGGACTAGAACTCCCTATCTCCCATGTCGATGAAGATTGTCATACAGGTAGAATTGTCTGGAAGTTGAGTCATGGAAAGTCAAAAACTCAACTCATAAAAAGAAAGAGAAGGAAAGGGCAGGGCAGAGCAGAGCAGAGCAGAGAAGTCTAGTTGTGATGACTCAACTTCCAGTCAACTTCTCCCAGTTTCTACTATTATGCCTTAACCGCTATACTAAGTCCAAAATTTTTATGTTCTGATGCAAAGGTTCATTCTTACATTTGTTGCACATGTAAAATGATACCAACTTTTGACAGCTTCCTTGCATAGGTATGTAAAATTCAATAAAGACTAATAAAGCTTATTGCTGTGAAATATTATTAGGACTGTGCGAGATGGGTGAGATTTGCCTCAAAGTGACACTTTGTTTTGCAAAGGCAACACATTTTATATTGTTTAGGAAAAGAATGAACACAACTTGCTTCAAGTCAACAAGCACCATTTGGTCTGAACTTTTAGTAAATCAAACAGTTCTTTTGAGGGGAAGGAGGATTCCCTTCAGCACATAAAAATTAGAACAGGCTTTTATACATGCAGAGAAGATATCAGCTATTTTAAATGCCAGAGAAAACTGCAGAGAAGACCTCAAAGTAGAGTGAATCACTTTATTATTGGAAGAGGCCATATAATTTAATGAACTATCTTATGAACTTTTGTTGAAGTCATTCATCCCCTCAAAGATTTACACAGTACTAAAAGCTGTAGAAGTGAGATAAAAGTAACATAGTGTAGCTAGTAATTTTACTAGCTATAGTAATTGCTTCATTATTATTGCAGTAGAATAATAGTGAAAGTATTTTTTTCTCAAAGAATTTTTGCCACCATAAAAATAAGACTTATCAGTCATGCTTAAGTATCTTTAAGCTATAGTTAAATGCAAGAATAAGCGCATAAAAATGTCATGTAGAATAAATTTAACACTATAACTATACACATACTTACAAGGGATAACTGCCATGCTTACTGAACAAAGTGACTTCCTTTGACTTATATACTGCTTTATTAATTTTTAAGTATTATTTTTTAAAATAATAAATTACACTTACCTCCAATTCTAGCATTAAATGCAATTCCTACTATACAATGTGAGTTATTTGCTGTAGCTGCCACTTCTCCAGCACAACGGGTTCCATGTCTAGGAAAGGAAGGAAATATTTTAAATTAGGTAACATTATTGCAAACAGAAGTATTTTTTAAAAAAACATTTTAACAAGTCAAATATGAAACAACTTAAATTTACTTCAGAAAAGTGACTTGCACTGTGGGGATGAAATAACTGATGAAGTAAAGCAATGATTCGGTTTGCCTCACTGGAACAATTCTGGTGACCTCCATCTTCAAATCAGTGCTACAACTTCCAATGTCCGAAAGGTGATTTTTCAAGAGGTAATTGGACTTTCTTTGTTTTTCCTTGAAGACGGTTCACTTCTCATCCAAGAAGCTTCTTTACTTCAAAGAAAAACAAAGAAAGTCCATTGCCTATTGAAAACGCATCCTTGGGGCAACCATGATCTGGATGACTGAGAGTCTCCATAGACACACAACTTCCAAGGCATTCCAATGGTAGGTTGGGCCTAGGTCAAAGTTTGGAAGTACTTTAGGACTCACTGAAGAAGGTTCCCCTCACCTCTCTTTCTTCCCTCTGCAGGAAAAAGCTGGGTTTGGGCTCTGAAAAGGTGAGATGTAGTCACTTTACTTTGTTCTTAGAATAAGAGTTTCTCAAGGACTTCTTTAGAAAAAAAATCTTTCTTTCTTTAGGAATCAAGAATAGACTAATGGTCAGGTATCATTGCAGGCATATTAATGCCAAATAAGACAACTGAACAGTACTGATTTATAGTAAAACATCTTAATATATAACCGGAATCTACAGGTGAAACTCAAAAAATTAGACTATTGTGCAAAAGTTCATTTATTTCAGTAATGCAACTTAAAAGGTAAAACTAATATATAAGATAGACTCATTACATGCAAAGCGAGATAGTTCAAGCCTTGATTTGTCATACTTTTGATGATTATGGCTTATAGCTCATGAAAACCCCAAATTCACAATCTCAGAAAATTAGAATATTGTGAAAAGGTTCAATATTCTAGGCTCAAAGTGTCCCACTCTAATCAGCTAATTAAGCCATAACACCTGCAAAGGGTTCGTGAGCCTTTAAATGGTCTCTCAGTCTGATTCAGTAGGAATCATAATCATGGGAAAGACTGCTGACCTGATAGTTGTGCAGAAAACCATCATTGACACCCTCCATAAGGAGGGAAAGCCTCAAAAGGTAATTGCAAAAGAAGTTGGATGTTCCCAAAGTGCTGTATCAAAGCGCATTAATAGAAAGTTATGTGGAAGGGAAAAGTGTGGAAGAAAAATGTGCACAAGCAGCAGGGATGACTGCAGCCTGGAGAGGATTGTCAGGAAAAGGCCATTCAAAAGTATTGGGGACTTTCACAAGGAGTGGACTGAGGCTGGAGTCAGTGCATCAAGAGCCACCACACACAGACGGATCCTGGACATGGGCTTCAAATGTCGTATTCCTCTTGTCAAGCCGCTCCTGAACAACAAACAACGTCAGAAGCGTCTTACCTGGGCTAAAGAAAAAAAGAACTGGTCTGTTGCTCAGTGGTCCAAAGTCCTCTTTTCTGATGAGAACAACTTTTGCATCTCATTTGGAAACCAAGGACCCAGAGTCTGGAGAAAGAATGGAGAGGCACACACTGCAAGATGCTTGAAGTCCAGTGTGAAGTTTCCACAGTCTGTGTTGATATGGGGAGCCATGTCATCTGCTGGTGTTGTTTTGTTTTTTTTTTAATTTTTTATTATATTTTTATTGTTAAAGAATAACAAGAAAGAAAAAAAATCAATACAAAAATCAATAGTAAGGAAAGAAAAAAAAATTTTTTCCCCAGCGTGCTATACAAATGGAAAGGAAGTTTTAGGAACTTGAAGTCTTCAATTCTTCCAGAAATCTCTTTGATAAGGTACTGGTGCCGATTCATCCAATCTCCCAAGTGCAAAGTCCACAAATGGTTGCCAAGTGTTCCAAAAAATATTTTCTTTATATATATCACTTCTAATTTTAATATCACAAGTCAATTTATCATTTAATGCAAATTTCCATGTTTCATTGTACCATTCTTCCAATTTTAAGTCAACATTTAATTTCCAATATCTAGCAATTATAATTCTCCCCATTATAACCAAAATCCTCACCAATTCTCTTTCTCCAGTTGTTAATGTTGTTTCATTCAATATTAATAATAATATGGTTTCCAATTTCAATTTGACCCTCTTCTTAATTATTTCAAATATTTCATTTTCTATCCTAGACCAAAAAAGTTCAACCCCATTACATTTACACCACATATGAGCATATGTCCCAAGTTCCACTTTACATCTCCAACACATTTTATCCACTTTATTATTCATTTGAAAAAGTCTTATTGGGGTCAAATACCACTTCCAAATAACTTTATAATTATGTTCTTTAATCCTTATTGATAATGTAATCTGCTGGTGTTGGTCCACTGTGCTTCATTAATTCCAGGGTCAACGCAGCCGTCTACCAAGAGATTTTGGAGCACTTCATGCTTCCTTCTGCAGACGAGCTTTATGGGGATGCTGACTTCATTTTCCAGCAGGACTTGGCACCTGCCCACACTGCCAAAAGTACCAAAACCTGGTTCAATGACCATGGGATTACTGTGCTTGATTGGCCAGCAAACTCGCCTGACCTGAACCCCATAGAGAATCTATGGGGCATTGCCAAGAGAAAGATGAGAGACATGAGACCGAACAATGCTGAAGAGCTGAAGGCCGCTATTGAAGCATCCTGGTCTTCCATAATACCTCAGCAGTGCCACAGGCTGATAGCATCCATGCCACGCCACATTGAGGCAGTAATTGATGCAAAAGGGGCCCAAACCAAGTACTGAGTACATATGCATGCTTATACTTTTCAGAGGTCCGATATTGTTCTATGTACAATCCTTGTTTTATTGATTTCATGTAATATTCTAATTTTCTGAGATTGTGAATTTGGGGTTTTCATGAGCTGTAAGCCATAATCATCAAAATTATGACAAATCAAGGCTTGAACTATCTCGCTTTGCATGTAATGAGTCTATCTCATACATTAGTTTCACCTTTTAAGTTGCATTACTGAAATAAATGAACTTTTGCACGATATTCTAATTTTTCGAGTTTCACCTGTATATATGACTATATTTTAATCCATAAATGTCTGCTTAAATGTAGCAGAAACACAACATAAGAATTGGGAACATAACACTGGGAATTGATGAGGTAAAGAACCATTATCATGCAGTTTAAGAAATTGCCTTTACACAGTTCAGGTGGTAATTAAAGCCCATAGATATTCTTTAAAAATGCTTTACTTTATGGCATAAGGCTGTGCAATAGCTTTAATACCTTTTTGTTGCACATGAAGAAAATTCTGGTGGCTGGAAGCCATGACTATATGATCTACTTCAGTTTTAATAATTTTTATAAAACTAGTCTTTGTACAAGCAAAGTACCCAGGAACCTAGAACTACACAGAGACACAAAGAACTGGTCATGCAGCCCCAGGTATTATTGGCTGGCAGCATTATAACAATACAATTAAAAGTAACTATAACTGTAGGTATATAACTCCTGTTTGAACTTTTAGTAAATCAAACTGGAGAATCATATCTGCCACTCTTGCTCTCTTTGGTGGTGTATTTTGGGTAAAATTTTGAATATTATGTGTGGTAGTACTTTTTTTTTTGTCTTAAAATATATTTTAGTCCAGTGTATTTATTTTGCTTACTTACTCCCCCCTCTTTATTTATTAGTATAAACATAAATGGAAGAAATAGCAGATGTATATTGAAATGCAATGGTGGCATTTAAAAAAAATGGATATGAAAAAGATAGGGAGTATACAAGATTTGCATACTTCCTCATAAAATCAGTTATATCAATTTTGTAGCTATGCCTCATCACCAGTTAAAATTAATGTAATATAGAATTATACATCCATTATTAATGTGGCCAAATAGTAAGCAAAAACATTTTTTCTATATGAAAAAATATGTAGAAACAAGCAATGCAATCTTTTTTTAGTAATAAAACTTTGCCCATTTCAAATGTGCATAATCAAAACTTTGAGCCTGTACAGTGCAATGTACATACTTTTATGCTAAAACAAGCTGAGGAACTCAAATCTCAAAGGCTATTAAAAGGCTATTTAAATGGATATTTAAAAGGATACTCAAACTTTACAAAGTAATTAATTCTTTTGCTTGTTTATATGTTGTAGGAATTTAGAAGAAATTACAGTATACCATAGAGTACCAATAAACTAATTCTTGAAGTATTGGGAAAAGATATTATCTAGGCTTCTTTTAAAGAATTGTAATTATCATGAAAGTTATAATTTATATAATAACAATATAAAATCAAATCTGTCAGATGTGTTCCTCCATAAATCTGAACATAGTAATGGCATTCTCAATACAGAATTCTAATCTGTTTTCAATGTACATATATGAACACACATACACTTATAACAATTTCCTCACAGGATATTATTGTTGTTTCAATGCTGCTCACCATATTCTATCCTCCATATTATTTTTCCTGAGATTTACACTGAATATCTCTTTCTTCTTCCACAATCTTTCCTCAACTGCAGTTCTACAGCTTTTGATGTCTGAAACTCCACTGTCTTTTGAAAGTTAAAAAATAAATACAAAACAAAATACATCTTTATTCAATTTCTCTCTGTCCCTGAAATTTGCTAGTATGTTTAACTGTTTAAGCCTCTTCAATATACAGGAAACCTCAGCTGAGAAATCAGAAAGGAAAATGAAGAGTAAAAATGAATGTAATGATGAAAGATTAGATTGTGGAGGCAAGAATTTCCTATTAGATAAACTAGAAAACTAGTGATTTTGTTGGCAATATAAATAAAGCTCTTAATAATATGATAAACTTAGTCAATAGTAAAGATCAATATTTTCTTATGCTGATGTGATTATTTTTCAAGTACTTTCTGCAATAAAGATATTCCGGCAACAAAACACTAAAATGTGATGCTTTTTATGCTGTGGAAGTTAAAGAATGCTGGCAAAACGAAGTCACTAATGTTCATGTTATTAGCCATTTACCCCAAGTACGTCAGCAATGTTTGTGCAGCTGTGTTGAAAGAATTTCAAGGGATTATATGTTATTTTCTTCTGTCCTCTCTGCTCATCTACTGATCCACCTGCTGCTTTGGATGATAACTTCCTTAGAAGCAGCAACAGCTCGCAATAAAAAGAATAAGGCTTTATTTACAGTTTATGAAAAAGATGCTACCATAGCTTTTGAGAATATAGTAATAAAATTATTTCAAACAAGATTGAAATGAAAAAAGTGGGCATGCATGTTAAAAGCAGAAGTGTTGTTTATGATGAACAGATAAAAACTTTCTGTAATTAAATACTAATATTTTAAAGTTGCTAACTATTCATTTTCCTATTCTGAATCCAGCATTCATGCTGAATCCTAGTTATATTTTCTTTGCTAAATAGAAGAAGAAAGAGTTAAAATGTTTTATTTACAAATATACTGTAAATATAGTGACCAAATTTAGTTAAGGGAACCAGAAAAAAGTACACATTTCTCTAAAATTGCATAATGAATAAACAGACATAACCAAACTGTTGTTTTTAATTCTCTACACATACTTTTCCACATTCAGTAGTAATAAAGCAATCTTAGCTTCCTGCATGACATGTTGTGAGAGCAGTTAAGTACACATTAAAGTCCACTGTCGTTAATGACAAAATAAAGAGAGTGGAGCAATGGATAGCTTCAGAATGATGCTTCCACACAGCTGATTTTTGTTGTTCTTGTTATTTAATAGGCAAGAATAATGTAACAATCTCTAAGTGAATTAAAGGCTTTGCGTGAATTAGAGTTCCAATTCTTTGCAGTAAGGAAAAAAAACCCAGAATCCAACTAAATTGCATGCATATAATCTTTCCCAATGCTTTTTCAAAAGAAGGGGTGGGGGGAAATCACGTATTGCAGTCATCTGTATCAATGAAGAGATATTTCCCACCTCTGGTACTGAACCTGATATTTTATAAAATAGGTTTATTGGTTCCAAGATCAAGAGTTTTTGGTTTTCTGTTACAAGATGCAAGAGTAAAGTATAGGGGAAATGCCCTTTTTCCAAATTCTGAAATTCTCATTTATTGAGAAGCCTTAATAGTGCTATAAAACTTTGTTTCAGGATATCTGGTGCTGTATCACTTATATGGTGTGCATATATTTCACATCTTGTTACAGATTCCATTTGTTTTTCTAATAGAGTTTTAGAGTTTTAATGGCTGTTACTTTGGATGAAAAATGAATCGATTCACATTATGGGAATAGATTTGATCTATCTCGATTAAAGGAATGCATTATCTTAAACGGCTTTTTAATTTAAAAAATGCCTAAGAATCAACTGTGAGCTCTCAGATATACAGAATGCAAGAGAATGTAATATATGTAGCTTATGACTGAACTGTTAACGGCTTGATGCTTTGTGACCTTGATTAAATTCCATAAACAGAATGAATTTGGAATAAATAAATTGAAATCAGATTCATTGATAAAATTAGATGATTTATAAAGTAAAAATATGCATCTCTTCTCCAACTATCATTCAAATAATAATACTGAAATAATAAAACAATATGTAAGCTTAAACCGACCCAATCCTAAATATGAATGAAAATTTCCTTGCTGGTTTCCCGGGAAGAAGATATATTAATGTAATACTAACACCAAATAGCTATATCTCTTTTTCTCAGGAAAAAATAAAAAATGAATTGAATCTATTTCTGATAGTTAAATGTATATTCTGTCATCTTGGAACTTAATTTTAACTCTGGTCAAATAAATTCATTTTATATTTCTTCCATTTACTTTTAAAAAGCTTGATCTTTAATGCCATTAAAGTTAATTTCAAAATTAATCCCACAAGTTGATGTATTGTCATTCTGGCCGAAACTGACTTGACCCATCCATCTCAAGTTCTGATGCAGCCCAAGTTTCCTGGAGGAAAAGGATATTAAATAGTGATAGATAACAAAAGAAAAAGTTGGTCTTTTGATGGTGCTGACCAGCCTGTAATATTCCAGGTTAAAAAGGAGATTACATTATGGCTTGATTTTGGCAAACCAATGATATAAGATAGTTGTGTTGAATTGAAAAATCAATGGTAAACAACCAGGCCTCCTCTAGGGGTTGGCTTGTCTCATGCAAATTCTGTAACTGCTCTTGGGCATCTTGCTTTGAGAAAATGAAATCAGTCATTTCAGTCCAATCGAGTGTGCATAACAGAGATTTCATTCAAGAATACTGGGCACAAGGTTTTTGCTCTGCATGATTGAATTGCCTGCTGATTCCTGCTTAGTAGTTACAGATATACAGTAATTGGATATCTCAGTGCATAAGAAAATTTCTCATCAGCTATAATGGTGGTCTGGGTTGGCCCTCCAGGATCGCTTACTGGCTCATAAAGATGATCTAGGGAGCTTTAGTGTGGAGGACGATATCCAGCTGTTCATTCTGCACTGAGAGAGTCAGCAATTTACTATCAGCAATTGGAGAAACAAGGTCTATCAGTGACTGTGCTGTAACCATTGTAACCAGTAGAGTTGTCCTCAAATTTTCAAACTTACGTAGTATATTATCTTGTTCACCCCTTGGTAGAGAATAAAAAACACCAATGAATCCAGGTTCAGCTGGGTATGAAGAGTTTTCATCTAGTAAATTTAACGATCAGCCTCGCTTTGTCAAATCTGGAGGCGGTGCAGCCCTTGAACGCATCTGGGACTGACTTAAAGTGGTTTTTTGACACAGCTAATATAGAGTCAAATAAAAGTTTGATCTTTTCATCACAAAAGGCTGAACAAAAGATTCAAAAAAGCAAACAAAGCTAAATAGGCTCTCATCTTAAATAACATCAGTGGGATCGTAGGTTGTTTCAAAGATAGAAGAATCCACAGACAGTTTAAGACATTTGGGAGCCATTCAAGAGCACTTAGATCTATCTAGCTGTATTGGCAATTAAGAAGTTATCCTAGAGAAATTGCTATTGTTCTCCTGGAATCAGCAACCGATTATTATAACTATCCCCCAAAAAATGCTGAGTGTGATTTGTTATGTCTGCAATAAATGATTTGAATGAGGAAAAAAAAAACTTCTGCAGCATCTGAAGGAGCTTTAATATATGTGAAGAGCATCCCTTTTGTTTTATCATGAGTGACAGATTAAAACAAGCATTTGGATATTGTAGCATGTGTCAGATTGTTTTACTTTTTCTTTAATTGCTTGCTCTTTGACAGTTCCTGTGCCCAAGATAGGAGGACTAGGTGAATCAGTTGCATCAGTCTCGATAGATGTAGAAATGTAGTTTCATGATTTTGAATATATGTCATCTTTTACCACGTCCACTTAGAATGGTTTTTTTTTATGGTTGAGAGCTGTTCAAATATCAAAATCATAATTTGCACTGTGAGCAGCATGTTTTGCCATAAACTCTGTTGAGTTTTCCCAAGGAGCCTCTCCCTCTTCCAATTGCGTTCTTGTCTTCCTTCCTTCCTTCCTTCCTTCCTTCCTTCCTTCCTTCCTTCCTTCCTTCCTTTCCTTTCCTTTCCTTTCCTTTCCTTTCCTTTTTCTTTAATCTTTAAGCTTCTTTTCAATTCCCCTGAGGCTGGTAGAATGAGTTGCAATGGTGACACACAATGAGAGCCGACAAAGGATCCGACTCTTATTTAGTAGTTCATCCCTGACAGATAAGGAGAGCTCTGCAACTGTTGATTTTTTGGTTCTGTTTGAAGATCCTATTCTAGTGAATTAAATTTGTTTAAAGGAGTGTTTGATTTATTTACTGATCCTTTTTGTGTTCTTCTGTCTTTTGGTTGTTTCTTCTTCTATATCCTCTGTTAAATCCATGCCTATAGTATCAGACAAACTTGTAAGTAATTTCTGAGCATATTGTTTCCAAAAAGCCTTAATTTCTTCTACAGATAAATAGTACTGCTCCATTGTATCTATAGGTCCATCTTCCGCTTCAATTGCAATCCTTAGTTTTCTCTGGTTTCCTTTGATTAACCCTCAAAGTCCTGTTATCAGGTTTATCTTCTGATCAGCAAAACTTTCCCATGGGAGGATTAAATTACAGTTAATTTCAAAATTTTCACATAGTCTTTTACAAAATTTTAAGCACTTCATAAAATCTTATTTCAAGTGCATCTAGCCCTTTTATTTAGTCTTTAACCTTCTAAAGTCATCATTCCAGTGCCCCTCTTGTTTTCCAAAAAATATTTTTATTTTTAATCCTTAAATTTATACAAACTTCTTTCATCCAGGATAAAAAGAAATTATCCCTGCGTGATGCAACTTGTCCTTCAGAAAGTTCTTAATATTCAATAAATCAATAACAAGCAACTTCCTAAGTAGGTAAGAGAGGAAGCAGCTGAGCACAGGATCTGTTTTGAAAGTGCTGAACCATGACTTAGGCAAGTTAATTTTCACTTCGCTTCTAGAGTTCTCAAACGTTCGGAGATTATTATTTGGTGATCCCTGTGTAGGCAAACTCTGTATGGAACAAACTTTGTCTTACACATTGGCAAAAAAACAAAAACAAAAAATCAGAACAAGCTGGATAGATATGACCTAACAGACGACCCTCACTGTCAAAGACCTTGGAGTACTCATCTCAAATTATTTAAGTGCCAGAGGTCACTGTAACCGCATTTCTAAAAAAGCATTAAGAATTGTTAACCTAATCTTGCGTAGCTTCTTCTCCGGTAATATTGAACTGCAAACTAGGGCATACAAAACTTTTGCCAGACCAATTCTTGAATACAACTCATTTGTCTGGAACCTGCCCTGCATATCGGACATTAATACAATCAAACGAGTCCAGAGATATTTCACAAGAAGAGTCCTCCACTCCTCTGCTCGCAACAAAATACCTTATTCCACCAGACTTGAAATTTTGGACTTAGACAATTTAGAACTTCGCCATTTTGGGTCTGACCTAAGCATTGTACATAAAATCATCTGCTACAATGTCCTACCAATGAATACTTCAGCTTCAACCAAAACAATATAAGAGCACACAATAGATACAAACTCATGGTAAACCAATCCAAACTAGACTGCAGAAAATACAATTTCAGTAACAGAGTTGTCAACACCTGGAACGCACTACCTGACTCTGTGGTTTCTTCCCCAAACCCCCAAAACTTTAACCTTAGACTGCCTTCTGTAGACCTCACCCCATTTAAAAGAGGTCTTAAGTGCACCAGCGTGCCTACCATCCCTGTCCTAATGTTTTCTTTTATTTGTATCCTTTTCATGTATTTATAATTATGTTTACACTTGTATCTGTCATAAAATACATGCTTGACGAAAAATACAAAGTAAAAAAAAACTTGTTGGTGGTCCTAGTCCTCTCCTCCATATGGGGAGAACTTCTAGGAAGTTCATTAGTTCTCTAGCAATTCTTATTACTGCGGTCATCCACCATTGCTTCCCTGGAAGCCAACATGTGTTCATTATCAAAATAAGCTGTCATTTGGATATTTTAAGAGTGAAGAAATACTTCTGATACTGATGTCTAGCAACAGGCAGCTGAAACTTGCTAGAAATCATACTAAATACTAATCTTACAGAAATAGGTAATATGATCATTTTCTAAAGAAGGTTCCAGTCATTATAAATTACCTGTATGTATGCATGCGACTTATGTCCCACCTTTTGTCCAAAATAGCACAAATAGTGTTTCCTCTTCCTACTTTATCCACAAAAGAACTTGTGAAGTAAGTTGGGATGCGAGTGAAAGAAACCTAAATTTGAATTTCCTCATTGCCAGTTCAACAGTATTTTTAGAAGTTTTCATTCATCACAACAGGAAGTTGATACAATTTGCTGCTCAATATTATAAAGATAAAATTTGGACAAAGAAGGATTAGTCTACTATTTAAGTAATGTCTATCTCTACATGTATTAAGTTAGCTAAACTGAGATAATACAACACAAACATACACATATTGGGCATCCATCAATATTTTGATGATTTATGGTCCAATTCCCAAAATTTTATGACATAAGCTTATATTCATACATGAAGCAGCTACATCAGCACAAAACCCTAAATGATAATATTATTCTGGCTCTTCAGAACTGTCATCATGATAAAATTATTTGCAGTAGGTTTTATTGGTTCATTTTTGTACAACAATTCTGGCAAAAACCTGATAAACGAAGTTAGAATCTTTTTGCATGTGAATATATAAATGTGTACAAAGAACAGGATGGAAATATTCATCCTAATAAAACAACAACTGACCCTTAAGAGAGTAATACAGATTCTCATCTCAGCCTATAAGAAGCAGTTTAGTGAAAGAGTCTATTAAACATGTTAACATGTTAACATGTTAAGAGCCTGGATAGCTCAACAGACTAAAAGCCTGTTATTAACATTCAGCTGTCTGCAATTATTGCAAGTTCGAATCTCCCCAGGCTCAAGGTTGACTCAGCCTTCCATCCTTTCTAATTAAAAAAAAAAAAAAGATCACAGCTCTATTTCTGAGATCTATCTCATACCTGTTCAGCTGATAACCCACCAATCTAAATGCTGTCACCATTTATTTATTTGACAACTTTTCTATTCCTACAATGGCAGGCATACTTCATAACAGGAATATTACAAACCTTTTGAAAAGTAATTCTTTGTGACTGGCGGAAAAGTGGCAACCATACTGAGGATAAGAAGCAATTTTTATAATCCTATTTTCTCTCTATAACTCACTATGCAAATCTGCTCAGAAAGGTCACTGATTTTTCAGAATAAATTTAATGGGAAGATTTAAATGTTTTTCTACCTGTGAAGGTTCTACCATTGGATAATCTTTAAAATCACTAGCAAAAATTAAAAAATATTGCCAAATATTGTAATAATTGTGCTGAAAATAAATAACCGTTTTATTGTTTTCATCTTTAGGTTATTTAACATCTGCTCAGGAAATTCATTCTGTGGATTAAGTATATCATTCTAAAAATAAAGTATATATAACTTAATTTACCCATAAGCACATTTTCATTTAAAATCAACAGATTTAATATCTACACTCTGTATCTATACAATGGACTTACTTGTTTTCGTTGCTGGCATCATACCGAGGCATGGGGTCAATATCATTACCATTGACATCAAAACTGGCATCTGGGTCCTGTAACCAACAGTGAAGTAAGATAGAAAGAGAAGGGACAGCAGAACCTCATTAATTAGCTATTGATTCATCTAAATTCATAAATCTCAGCAGGTTTTTACAGGCATGTAATTAAGTTAACTAAGATTCCTGTGGTTTTGTATTGGATACTTGACCAAAACTAAGAGTTTAATTGTATTTAGGATGTAGAATTGTTCTTAAAGCATCGGTCTCATGAGAGCTAGTTGAGAACTAATTGATAATCTGAGGACTGCAAGACTGAAGATGTGTCATACATTAATACAGAATCTATTTTAAATAATCACATTTTAAGTTATATTGTGTATAACTTGCTTGTGGTATATTGGGACTTTTTCGTATCACAGCTTTATTCCCCCAGAGCCCAAATAAAGGGGCCGTTGATCTCGCTGTTGTGATCTTGGGAGATCCGGCCATGAATGGTGTGAATGGATTTTTAATGTTTTAATTTTTAAATGTTTTTATAATGTTTTTTTTTTTTAAAAATGCATTGTAAGCTGCTCTGAGTCTCCGGAGAAAGGCAGCATATAAATTGAACTAATAAATAAATAATTAATAAATACAGAGAGGGGCACACTTTACTCCTCTTCCCAGCTGTTTTGTTTTGTTTTGTTGTCAGAGAAGAGATGAAAAAGAACCCAAAGAGAGGCACCTATCTGAGATACCCATAACTACCAATTTAGTGATGAGGTAATGTTTAATCCTGGCAGCCTCATTGTGGTGAACAAATGGGCAAACTGCAGCCATTGTTTCTGCTCTCCTCAGCACCAAACAGCTACAATGTAAGAATATAGAATAAATCAATGGTGGCTACCTCAACTCTCTCTCTGCTGGCCAGTCCTTCTTTAGCTCTATAACTTAGTGCACAACCAAACCCTTAGATGCTAATGCTGGGCAGTCCAACTTTTCCACCTCCCATTTTGTTCCTAGTGACTTCTGATAGGTGGGCTAAGAGAAGTAGATCAAGGCAGATTCTTCATGTTTGTGATCCATGACTATCTGCTCATCCCCTCTATAGAAAGTTATCATACATGTTTGGAAGGAAAAGTTGTGAATGAAGTGCTGGGGACAAGTGAGTACATGCCAGCTTTTGGCTGCATGGATGGATAAAACATATTCAGGCTACAGAGAATAAGATGAAGGAGGGCTGCATAATGCACATTTGTTGCAACTTCTGTACTAAGCAATTATTTCTGATTTATGAAAAATAATTGCCTTAATTAAAATAATTTTAATTCTAATTACACCAAGCTTCTTCATCTAAATCCTTTTCAATACATATATTTACTTCCAACCTGGATTACCTTCATTCTTGCTAAAAGACATAGCTATTTAAGTGACTCTAAGAGAACATTACTTGCCTAAAGGAAATATCTCCATGTGTTGATAAAGGATTTGCAAACACAACTTCAATTATAAGACCACTTTGAAAATGATACTAAACATGTATCAATTACTCTTTTTCATATCTTTAAGGGGTGTAATGAGTGTAAAATTTAATTTTATTTTCTCCACTTTTCCTGTAGAAAACAGCTGTTTTTTATTCAAGTCAAATGATACAGTTGAATGAGAGGGCAATTTGTATGCATGTGCAGTTCAGGCTTGATTTGACTCATATTGACGATCTGAGATTCAAGGGGAGAATGATTTGATTTGAGTTTGTGATTCAATAGTTGAGGGCAAACCAATTCAATTCAAAAGTTTGAAATTCAATTTTTACAAATGTCATCGGTTATAATGAGAAAGCATCGAAATGTCTGTAAGTGAAATCTTACAACTGGCCAGATTAAAAATTCTGAGAGATGAGAATGTGAATAAAGTGCAAAGCACTGTCATTTCAAAAGAGTTCCAATACATATAGTATAATAAGATGATGCAATTCAGTGATTAGGAAAGAGAAGACGAGCACAGCCAGCTGCAAAGTGGCCGGAACTCAATTACAGTGGGGATGAGTGCACAGTTGGGAGACTTGGAAAAAAAAAGTTTAGGAATAGATCATCATGTAGAAAATCTATGTGAGCACTAAGGGTTAAAAACAACTTGATGGCACATAATCAATTCAGTGATTGGCTGCTCATATCTAATGTTAGAAAGGCTATCATATCATTCAGTATGACCACGCATGAAAATAAAGTTGCAATATTGCATATTGTCTATAACAGTTATTAACTAGAAGAAATGCCATTAAATATGTAGCAAGCAGAGGTGGGTTTCACATAATGGTGAAATGTAAAATTTGTTACTACCGGTTCTGTGGGCATGGCTTTGTGGGAGGGGTAATGTGACTGAGTGTGTGTGGCCACCTTTTTAAAAAAACTTTAAAAACCATTTTTTTCTATAACCTTTTCGGCCGAAGAGGTTGTAAAAATATGCTTTTAAAAGCCTCTGATGATCCCAGCTGAGTTGCCTGATCATCAGAGGCTTTTTTTCTTTTAAAAACATTTTTTCTACAACCTCTTTGGCTAAAGAGGTTGTTAAAAAAATGCTTTTAAAAGCCTCTGACGATCCCAGCTGAGCCATTTGATCATCAGAGGCTTTTTTTTTTTACTTTTAAAAGCATTTTTTCAGCCAAAGAGGTTGTAGAAAAAATGCTTTTAAAAATAAAAAAAAAGCCTCTGATGATCAAATGGCTCAGCTGGGCATGGGGGGGAGGTGTAGGGATTTTTTGCTACCGGTTCTCCAAACCACCCGCCTCCATTTCTACCAGATCGGGCGATCCGGTCCAAACTGGGAGCATTTCACCCCTGGTTTCACATAATTTTATCACTAGTTTGTCGCACACTGAAAATGCATGCAGTCTTCCACACATGTGCTTTGCTCACGCGCGCAGCTTGCATGCATGCATGCGGCTTAGAAAACATGGTTAAATAGGATGGCATAGCGCCAGGGCCCACCCTCAGGTCGCCCGAACCGGTCCGAAGTGGCTGAATACCACCACTGGTAGCAAGTTTTGAAAGTATTTCATAGCCATTTGGTTTGCTTGGTTGTTTCAAAGGACAACCCTGTTTCAATTCACAAATATGTTTTGATTTGATTTGACAGATGCTTGGTCAAATTGAGCACTCCTTTGAAACTCTGTGCACACCTACCTTTAAGAAAATATTCATTTATATTACTACAATGTCATTTTTTTCAGTTCAAATAATTCTGGATATAATAAAAACTACAATGATGTCATGTACATTTTGATGTTTTTTCAAGAACGATGAAAATTAGGTCATGATGCACATCAAGTCTCTTTACCTCCCCAAGGAAACCCTTGATGCTGGGTGAAATTGAAAACATTTTTCTGCTGATAGATCATATCCTGTCTGTGGAAGCATTATCCTCTCCCTTTGCTGCCTTCCCCATGCTCTCATATTCTACATTAGAGTGTGAATGGATTGTGTAAAACAGAGTTTAAGGGTGTGCAGTGGGTGTACCATGAGAAGTAATATTTTTCCTAAATATTGTCAGAATATTCAGTTTAAAGTAGGAAGTGCAGAACAGTGTAGAATATTGCTTAATTTATCTTTCAATGTCCCCCTTCTATCTTTTTAAAGATAAGTAGCAGAAAAGAAGGGAAAATATAACAGCTTTTAAATTAATCAGCAAAAAGCCTGAGTTGCACTGAACAATGCAGCAAATGTCCTGCTTTAAGTTAAAAATAATTTTCATGAATTGCTTACAAAATAAGTTGTTCTTTTTCATCTTGCTTTTGTAGGATGACAGGTTTAGGATGACATTGAAGAATGCACAGTGACTTGGCTTGGTGAGAGACTGTGGTTTGTTATGTATGATCATTGGATCTATGGATATCTGGAGGCCTGGTATCATTAATTGGCAAACTTGGGCTGCCCTGGAAAGGAGTCCACATCAATGGCAGGTTGTGACTTGCAGGCACAGTTAGTTATTAAGCAGAAACAACAGAAGAAGTTGGCATGATGAGATACATTGCCACGGAGACTGGCAAACCACAGAGAAAGTAACATTCATAGCTTTGCCTTAAAAAGAGGAAAGCTTGTAACTGTCAACTTGGTATCTGTTTATTTACCGTTGAACCTTCTGCTTGTTCAAACCAAGTGAACTTTAAAAGTAAACTTGAGCTAAGAGAGTATATTCTAAGTGCTAAGAACTGAATTTAAAATCAGTTATGTCGCTAGTATTTGCATGGACACATGTAATTCCATTAGAAAAAGCAAGAATGAAGCTAGGTCACATTCAAGAAACTAAGAGAGGGAATGAGACCCAAAGAAATGCTTATTTTGCCAGCCAATATTGTTGTGATAGGCAGAGTTAAATGAAGTGATAAAACTGATTAGTTAGTTACTTAGGTAAGGGTTGGAGATTGTAACATATCACTCAAATTTCATTAGTATTTTCTATACATAGAAATCAAGTTAAAAAGGCTGAGGTGGCACAGTGGTTAGAGTGCAGTACTGCAGGCTACTTCAGCTGACTGCTAGCTGCAGTTCAGCAGTTCAAATCTCACCGGCTCAAGGTTGACTCCGCCTTTTATCCTTCCGAGGTGGGCAAAATGAGGACCCAGATTGTTGGGGGCAATATGCTGACTCTGTAAACCGCTTAGAGAGAGCTATAAAAAGCACTATGAAACAGTATATAAGTCTAAGTGCTATTACTATTGCTACAACATTGGGTATTGACCTTAACAAACATGAATGCTATCCAGTTGGTTTGGACAAACCAGTTATAAAACTTTCTTGGCTTGACTTAGGTCAGGGAGCTATGTGTACATGCCAGTTCCATGTAGCCCAAGCATGGTGCTTCCTGCTCCTCTTCTGTTTTCTGCAAAGTGTGCTTCATAACAAGGGACAACTGTACAATTCAGCTTACATGAGCCTTGGTAGTACAGTGGTCTAAGGCACCCTGTTATTAAGCTGGTTATTAAGACCAGCTGCCTGCAATTACTGCAGGTTCGAATCTCGCCAAGGCTCAAGGTTGACTCAGCCTTCCATCCTTTCTAAGGTAGGTAAATTGAGGACCCAGTTTGTGGGAGCAATAAATTGACTTTGTATAAATATACAAAAGAATGAAGGCTATTGCTTAGCACATTGTAAGCCGCCCTGAGTCTCCGGAGAAGGGCGGCATATAAATTAAATTAAACAAAAAAAAAGCATTCTACAGTATTTTTGTTAGGTTGCAAGAAGCTTTAATTTACCCCTAGTTGAATGGGGGGGGGCATACAGGATAAACACTGCAACTGATCTTCTGTAACTTGGAGCAGTGGTGGGTTGCCCCCGGTTTTCACCGGTTCTATATAACCGGTAGTAAAACCGGCAGGAGGCTGCGCCCACCGATCCCGATGTCATCAGAAAGCTTCTGTGCATGCAAAGAAGAGCATGCACGGCCCAGTTGCAAACCCTGGCTTGGAGGTTGGGAAAAAGAAAGAATGGGAGCAGGGGCTTTTAATATTTATGTTGTGGAAAAGAAGTAACTACTTAAGGAATTAAAACTACTTGCTGCCTTATTTATTTATATAACAGCCCCAGCATTGGAACAATGAAAAAAAATCACTGATATGCTTCAAAGCCACAGTTGAGCTTACTGATTTAAAGAAGGTCTTCTGGTTTCTGATTTCTGGTTGTTTATTGAATTCTGTGTGTGTACTGACTAATAAGCTCTGGTAATGAAAGTCAACCATTCTTGGACTGAACAAATACCAAGAAAAAACTTCTAACTTGCTCATAAATATAATTTCTAAAAATCTTATAAGATTAAAACAATTATTTAATATTCAATATTTTAGAATAGAGTTGGGAAATATTTTTTGTTATTGTTAAGGACTGGATGTTTTCAAGGACATCCAGGAGAAATGAGTTACTTTAGAAGGGCAGGTGGCATAAGTGTGACTTAAAACTTATACGTTACCTAATTTTTATTACAAGCATTATTTATTACAATTTATTTATTATTATTAATTTATTACAAGCATTACTATTAATCTTCTCATCGTTCCCACCACCCATCTCCTTCCACTTACGACTATATGACTGTAATTTTGTTGCTTGTATCCTTACGATTTATATCGATATTGTTTCCTGATTGCTTATTTATACCCTATGACTATAATTAAGTGTTGTACCTTATGATTCTTGATGAACGTATCTTTTCTTTTATGTACACTGAGAGCGTATGCACCAAGACAAATTCCATGTGTGTCCAATCACACTTGGCCAATAAAAAAATTCTATTCTATTCTATTCTATTCTATTCTATTCTATTCTATTCTATTCTATTCTATTCTATTCTATTCTATTCTATTGCACATTAAATCTATAATATTTCCCTTCTTCCTATTCTTTCTTCTTATTTATCTATATATACACCTATAGGTATAGTGCTTGTAAAAGAAAATAGTTTCACAGAACCAATCATTTCACATTTTCTCTAGACACTTTTAGGAATCATTTCAAAAGCATTCATTGTAGTAAATTACCATAGTGATGTTGTTAGCTTGACTGTGGTTTAATGTGCTATGTGAACTCAACCATTATGGTTTTTAAACCATGATTTATACCTAATATATAAACACCCAGCTATAGCTGTTTTCTAAAAATAGCATGATTAATGTGAGTTTAAGAGTAACCTATATCCTCATTATAAAGATTACGGTTAAGAATTTGATAGGCAGGATGAAGTAAGTTATCATAATTGTATCAGAAAATTCTAGTAATAAAAAACTCTGATCTAAACAAAGTGCTGAAATTGAAATGTTCATTGGCAATTAATGCATCATATGATTTAGCTCCTCAAATATTAATTGATAAATTTATGATGATATATATATAGCTTTTTAGTAAATATACTTTGCAGCTGTATTCTAAGATATATTCAGTAGATAGGTAAGGGGAATCTTAGTATTTATAAGCTTGAGAATAAATTGAAGTCAACTATGGTAGCTTATAAAACAAGACAAAGTTGCACAAAGTACAGTATGTATTAATAAGAGAGATATTAATAGTTAAGAACTCAGTGTACATGGAATATAAACAATTTATCACTTCACTCGGTTGCTCATCCCTGACCTTGCTTATAGTTCAGTTATTTAGAATTTCATAGTAACTGCCCCGGAGTACTACATGCATTACACCTTGGTCTACAGACACAGTTTGATTGGATTCTTGGATTTCAACCTCTGCCTTTGAATCCAGTTTCTCCACTTATTTCTCTAGAGATTCTATATTGTATAAATACACAGGCATGTTTTGTGTTTTATTACTGTCTTTGGATCACAGATCGGAGGCAGTGTATTATTAATTAGCAACAGGTTCTGCAGTCTGAAGCAACATGGACACTCACATAATTCTGCATCAAGTCTGGATGGTTTCTTTCAATGCCATCATCCAAAATGGTGATCACAATATTCTTTCCAGTGTAGCCTCTCCTCCAGGCACCAACAATATTCATATCTGACTGACAAAGATGTGTATTATCACTGCAATGCTAGAGAAAGGAGAGGGAACAAAACAAGGATTGTATGTAAGTGATTAGTTCACAAATGCAAGATAAATAAATATTAACCTTTTCATTAGCATAATCAAATAAATTGTCAATATATAACTATACTGATTTATTAAACAGGAGATCAAAAACTAATCTCCTAATTAACAAGCAGCAAGGTAACTTTAATGAATGACAAATGAAATGAAAATGACTCAAACTCATTACTTCTTTTGAGAATACTTTTTATATGGAGAAATAGTTTTTTGGGTAACATTTTGTTATTATACAAGACATATTATATTATCCTTGAATTCATCCCAACAGTTATAAAAAGGTCTTTTCTGAGTATTCTTTACCCTTCTGGGAATGCATTTGAATTTTTCAGTACTCAAATGGCAAAAGTAGACCACGCCTGTACAAAATAGCATGGAAACACATACAACACATGCCCACACGGACACAAACTCATGAACAAATACTTATGGGATAAATGGAAGAGTATCGATAGAGTTATGTACTGTATCATCTATGAAATGGTTACCTAGAATCTTATTTAAATTATCTTCTATTTGAAAAAAAAGAAAAGAAAGAAAAAGAAAGAAAGAAAGAAAAGCTTTTGGCATGTGTAGTGCAGCAGCAGCAAGAGATGAATCTGTAACCAAAACAATTTCTGTGTAAAACTTCAGCTTAAATAGCTTGTTGAACTGAAGCTGGCCATAGTAGCAAAAGTTCTTGAAGATGAAAATCGAACCATTTGTATTTTATTTTATATGGTGCTCAGTTACAAAGTAATGAACAGACAATTGTGCACTCATTATCCCCACCCTATCTCTTAACCCTGCAGAAAAAGTGACTCCTTTTAATGAGTATCCCATCGAGGCTCTTGGTGGTCATGCTTTGCTTCAGCTTCCCTAGAATCAAGGAGAATAAGCAGGAAAAGGAAAAAATAAATTCTAAGAACTAGTATCATAGCAACACATACTAGCTACAAGAGTTCTCAGAGTTCCTTCATTCTTCCTTTCCTATTCCCTTTCATGCTTCCACTCACAGCTCTATACAGTACAGTAGAATATGCTAGTATTTTGGAATGTGTAAAGGTGGCCAATAGGCAATTGGACTCCATTCATTCTTTCCTCTATACAACTTCACACAATCAATAAATTTATTTATTTATTTAATGTTTTTTCCAAAATGATTGTTGAAAACATCTCTGAATAATGTATATATAATTGTATTGTATTAATTGTTAATTTGCCAAATTAAAAATGGGCTAACTAAATGAATTGTATGTCTGCCTTCTCTTTCCATGAAATCTCCCAGTTCCTAAAAACAAAAAAACAACCAAAACCCAACCCCACTACTATACAGGTGGTAAGGAAGCTTTATTAAATTGTTTTCAGTTTTGATTTAGAGAAAAAATAGTTTAAAGGAATACAGTTATCATACATATTATGAGGCCAACAGTTAAGACCATAGTCATTAAAGATTCTTACACTTAAGGCCACAACACCCTTCCTTCCTTCCTTCCTTCCTTCCTTCCTTCCTTCCTTCCTTCCTTCCTTCTTTCCTCCCTCCCTCCCTCCCTCCCTCCCTCCCTCCCTCCCTGGAAAACAAATAGATGCAAAAATTGAAGATGTAGTTCAATAGTTATAGAAATCTTTCATAGTAGCTCTACCGCATTAAAATAAAGTTAAAATAATCCTTCTACCTATGTTCACTTGCACCCTCATTTTTCGCAGATATTGATTCCTAAATTGATCCTACTCCCCAAAGAAAGAAAGCCACGTTCAGTTTCCAATCTGTGAATAGGTCTCCCATACTTTATCTTAAAGGAAAATTGGCAGAAAAACCTCCTTGGTTTTTCACTCCCAAATTCATGTGCCTTGGCTTCCAGGTTTTATTTACATTGAAGAAAAACCCTGCCTATAGGAGCTCACTAAGAAAAATAACACACTTCTGCTCTTTGCCACAGACGGGCCCTGTGCTTTGATTTGTAGAGAAGGGTGTGAGATTATAAACCTTGTTTCCTTGAAAGGATTTGGAAACCTGCCAGAAGACAATTTCTCTTTTCTTTTGTGATGTCAGCAGGCTCAGCAGGCTGTCCTTGCCTGAACCTTTTCTTCTTCAGCAATATCTTTACTGCCATTAGCAAGCTTTCCTTAATGTGCTTGCAAACAGGCAAAATACATCCAGGCTAAATCAAATATCCATGAATCTATTCAATAATTTTTTACATTCATGATGACACAGGAAACAAAGGCTAACAATACTACTATCTTCAGAAAATATGAGCGGGTTGAGTAGCTGTACATATGTCAGTGAGCAAGGACACACCCATGTGTGGTGTTTGGACCCGAAACAAACTGGAAATTAGTGCAGGTCACAGAACAGCAGTGGAACCCAAGAACTGCCCACACAGCTTCTTTCTTCTGCCAGCTATAGCTTCTGGATACACTTTGCGGGTAACCCCATGTACTCCTATATTTCAGATTGGTGATAGAAGGCTAGTGTATGGAGGATGCAGCCCTACTTGGGATACAGAAAGGATTATAACATAATTAGCATAAGGGAGAAAGGAGGATGGTTTCCTGGCCAAGAGAGAGAGTCAAATTCAGCTTGAACAATATCATTGACATAAAAACATAATGGGGGGGAGGATACATCTCTGTTTCTCTCTCCTAGAAGCTGGCATTGGGTCAGTTAGTTTTCCAGTTTTTAATCACTGTACCTGCATTGTAATGCTTTGATGAAGCATCATGATTAACTTCAGGAGCTGGCAGTCAACAGAAGAAGTTGTTAATTTTTGCTACAGTTCTCTGAATTTACTATATGAAAGATCACCTTAGGTAGTTTACTATTTTTTTGCAAAGAAAAGTTGCAAAGTAATACGTGGATCAGCAGTAGAAAAATCTGATATTGAGCCAACTTTTCCATCGCTGCAATCTTTTCTTGGACCATCTAATCATCAAGCTTGAATACTCTAAAGATGTTTAGAGTACCACCACCTCCTCCTCCTCCTCCTTAGCCATTGTCTATGCACTGCAGGATGAAGGCCTCTTCCACATGTTTCCAACCATACAGCCATGGTGGCGCAGTGGTTAGAGTGCAGTACTGCAGGCTACTTCTTCTGACTGCCGGCTGCCTGCAATTTGGCAGTTCATATCTCACCAAGCTCAAGGTTGACTCAGCCTCCCATCCTTCCAAGGTGGGTAAAATAAGGATCAAATAGTTGGGGGCAATTTGCTGACTCTGTAAACCTCTTAGAGAGGGCTGTAAAGCACTGTAAAGTGATATATAAGTCTAAGTGTTATATGGTCCTGAGCTTTCTTTTACCAAGTGGGCCCGTGATACTTGCTGATGTTGTTGATCCATCTTGTTTTAGATTTCTTTCATGGATGCTTTTTATCAAGTGGGATCTATTCTATGACTGCCTTGGTCCACCTGCCATCAGTTCTTCTTGCTATGTGACCAGCCCATTTCTATTTCAATTCTTTCTTGAATTTCAATTACTTTCTTCAATTCAATTACTCTCTTGATAGCAATAGCGCTTAGACTTATATACTACTTCACAGTTTCAGAGTTTCTTAAAAACAAATCCCATGCTGATTAGAACTGGGGGAAGGAACAATAGCAAAGTAATAGCACTTAGACTTATATATCACTACATAGTGCTTTATAGGCCTCTCTAAGTGGTTTACAGAGTCAGCATATTGCCCCCAACAATATGGCTCCTCATTTTACTGACCTTGGAAGAATGGAAGTCTGAGTCAATTTTGAGCCATTGAGAATTGAACTGCTGAACTGCTGGCAATTGGCAGTCAGCAGAATTAGCCTGCATTCTAACCTCTGCGCCACCATGGCTCTTAAAGAGTACCTCAAGTGAGTTAGCATTTTTTGCAAAGAAAAGATAATACATGGATATCCTTTCATTTGTTCTTTAATCCATATGCTCTTAGCTCTACCGGTCCGCGTTGGAATGAGTTAAGATTGAGACACTAACACGAACACCGGCTTGGAGAGTCAATGGTTTATTCTTCGCACCAACCGGCTCCAACAAACTCTGAGCTCACACAGGTGAAGTCAGCCCTGAGTGTTCCATCTGCAGAGCTGATTTTAAAGAAACCGCGTGACCGCGCCTCATGCCCCCCCCAATTGTGCTTTGCAGCTGATTCTGGTTTTCGGGAAGGTGTAGCGGCCCGTGGATTATCATGGGGCTTCCGTTTCTGTAGGCGGTAATCCTGGTTTCATAACCAGACTCTCTTCGTAAGATGACATGTTCTGCAGCCTAAAGGCTTCTAGTCACCACCAATAACAAACCTAAACCCGCCCCTGTTACTAAACCCGAATAGTGTGTGCCCGTCCTCAGTTGACATGACTTCGGCGAATGCTTTGAACTGCCTCTCCCTCCAAGTAAGTATGTCGAGCAGCACAGAAAGCGGGCTTGACATGTGCAGGTATTTCTATCTTGTCTTGTAATGCTGAGCATGTATCTTTCCATGGCTCTTTCTGCCACTCGTAACTTTTGTATTGATTGTGAGGTTAGTGTCCATGCTTCACCAACATATGTTGGAGCAGGCAACACACAGTGATTGAAAACTTTTCTCTTCAGGCATAGGGGGACGTTGTTCTTGAAAATTATGCTGAGCTTGCTGAAAGCCTGCCAACCACATTTAACACGTCATTCAATTTTCTTTGTTGTATCACCTTCCATTGAGATCTGTTGACCAAGGTATATGTAGTGGTGTACTATGTCTAGTTCTTCTCCAGATATATATTTCCCCCTTTCTTTAGTAAATTTATTAAATATAACCTGACTCTTTTTCAGGTTTATTTTTAAGTCAAATTATACATAACAATCTGGACAGTAGTTGACTTTTGTCAAGTTGCCAGTATAAAGTGCCTTCTTGAGCTAAAACTGACTGAATTACTCAGAACCACTCAGTCTGTTGACATACTCACTTCTTTTGTTTCTGGAGTGTTTGCGAAATTCTGAGGCATCAGTGATTTTGGCAACTTGAGGTAGAGAATGCAATTTCTTCATACTTTTTTTTTGTTAACACTAGAGGTTGGTGTCAAATTATCCCGATCAGATTTGAGATGAAAGTAATAAAATCTGTTTTAGGATAACCAGTCTTTCCATGACAGTTAATTTTCCATGATCTGTTAATTTCTTGAGAGGTATGAAAAAGCATTTCTCTCCTCCAAGGTTTCTTCTGGTTAGTCTGGTGTTCTTAATTGAGACTTGCTTATTCAAGCTTCAAGGGTCCCTTTTCAGTAGGGGAAGTACTCTACAGTTGCTATGTAGTTACACATCTTGGTTCTGTGCCAGCTTACAGAACTAGGAAACCAAGCTTGACAGACAAGTCAGGAAATATTCATTTTGGATAATTTTGGCACAGAACAAGATGCTTCTTCATTTTAAGTAACATAAGCAAGATAATTAAAATGAGGAATTTAATGTAATTCTGCAGCTGCCCTGAAGGGCAGGAAATCAGTCTATTGCTTTGAGATCCACCTGGCATAAACAAAAATTGGCTCATAAAGAAAGTGGCTGATTTGGGTGAAGTTTGTCTACACTTGTTCTTTGTTGCTAACAATAAGAAGAAGTGTATCT
The DNA here is from genome assembly GCA_022577455.1 of Arizona elegans. Taxonomy (NCBI): domain Eukaryota; kingdom Metazoa; phylum Chordata; class Lepidosauria; order Squamata; family Colubridae; genus Arizona; species Arizona elegans. Next base: position 30,200,722 of record JAKOOJ010000008.1, on the reverse strand, counting down.
GTTTGAAGTATATATGAAGATGTAAGACTCATCTTAAGAAGCATAGTAAGATTCTGAGTACTGGCTAATGAAATTATTTCTGGCTTTTCTAGGTGCATCCTAGCTGGAGTTTATGATGCCTTATAGAGTTTGAGACAGAGCATAGATTTAAAGCTCTAAGTAGCACATCAGTTTTTATTGATAGAATAATTATTTTAATAATTCTATCAGTTCTACCAGTGTTTCAGCCTGAAACAGTGCTGCTGGGAAGGTCTGATATCAATCTGGTTTTCCATACTGTTTGCATGCCCAAACAGATATGAAACTTTTGTGTGGGGCGGAAGAAGTAACTCATAATCAAATAGTGGGGATCCAGGTCCAATTTCAGCAACCTGAATTTGACTCTGCCGGTCTTCTGTGTCTGTCCTACACAGTGGCTGTAGGAGGCTCATTTGGCTCATTGTAGATGTTTTGGAGGCCTTTAACTGGTTTTTTCACTTCTTAAAAAAATTTCTACAAGAAAATAAATGCTCCTCACTTCCAGCCATCAAAATGGTATCATCAGCACTTCTCAGTAATTTTAATTCCAATCTGATTCCTTCTAATCCAGCGTTTCTCTGGATATTTTCTGTGTACCGTATTTTCCGGCGTATAAGACGACTTTTTAACACATGAAAATCATCTCAAAAGTCGGGGTCGTCTTATACGCCGGGTGTCGTTCTCCTGTAACCAGGCAGACCAGCCCAAAAGACTCTAACGAGCCTTAAATGGCTCTGGCGATCGAAGCTCTGACGATCCCAGCTTTGCCTGCTAATCAGGCAACTCAGCTGGGATCACCAGAGCCCAGAGTCCTGTAAAAACAAAAAAGTTTTCCCCGTCCAGCTTGCTTACCTTAGCTGGTAATCGCCACGCTTGCCTTGCTTCGCTTGCCTGAATCCATTCCATCAGCAAGCCACTCTCTGCCTGCAATCATGCAGGCAGGAGTTGTGGACTTCAACTCCCAGAATTCCTCAGCCAGCAAAACAAAGCTGGCTGAGGAATTCTGGGAGTTGAAGTCTGCAAGTCTTAAAGTTGCCAAGGTTGGAGATCCCTGTTCTATTGGGTAAGTTTTTTCCCCCTTTGGGAGCTTTAAAATAATAGTTAATTGGGTTTTTTTTTAGTTGTTCTTTTTTAGACCTAGCCATTTAAAGTTTAGGAAGTTTTAAATTTAGTTTTCATATAAAAATAAAAATAAAATAATATTTGTGCAGCTTTCTGAGATGTGGTGTGTTTCTGTAGTGTTTCACTCTAACTACACAAATGCACAAAATCTCACAAAGCTGTATGTGGAATTTTGTGTGTGTAAAGTGTGAAAGTTGATTTTTTTGGGCTTTTTGTGGCTGTGTGAGGTTCCTGCTTGTTGCAGGGGCCATTTTGGGTCTAGTACAGCTGCTTTTACATTGTGGATGAGCCAGTTGTGTTGTGTTGTGTTGTGTGTGTGTAAAGTGTGAAAGTTGTTTTTTGCGCTTTTTGTGGCTGTGTGAGGTTCCTGCTTGTTGCAGGGGCCATTTTGGGTCTAGTACAGCTGCTTTTACATTGTGGGTGAGTCAGTTGTGTTGTGTTGTGTGTGTGTGTAAAGTGTGAAAGTTGTTTTTTTGGGCTTTTTGTGGCTGTGTGAAGTTCCTGCTAGTTGCAGGGGCCATTTTGGGTCTAGCACAGCTGCTTTTACATTGTGTTGAGGCAGTTGATGTTTTTTAATTTTTATCTGGTGTGTGTTGGAAGAGGGATAGTCTTATATGGCGAGTATAGCCCAAACCCTATATTTTAACAGGAAAAGTTGAGGGTCGTCTTATACGCCCAGTCGTCTTATACGCCGGAAAATACGGTATGTTAAATGAAGAAGATGACTTTATAGAACTCGGTACACTTCTTTCTTCATTTTGAACCATTTAGTTAGTCTATATTCTGTTCCATCATTTTGCTCATCATACCAATCATTAATAGATATATCAGGTGTCTGGGTATCCACCTGTTTTGCACATTTATTATGGTCTATATAATCAAAAGACTTTGCATCATCAGTAAAGCAAAAAAAAAAAAAAGATGAAAAAATAGTTATGCCAAGATTGCTAAATTTCCCTTGCCTTTACTATTATCCAGCAATATGTGTCTGGGGCTTTTGCCTTTTCTGAATCCAGCATATATCTTTGGCAGTTGTCATTCTATTATTGAACACCTCTATCTATCCCTTTTATTTTAAGAAATGAATATTCAGAATATTTAGTCTGTTTAATTCAGCTGTTTAACAGCTGAATAAAATTCCTTAGTTTTCTTTTCAACAGCTTGGCTAGGGCAGAAAGTTCACCTGTGAAAGCATAATATTTTTATTGTCTGACATCCCAAATCCAACAGAGCACAGCCTGGAAGAATGGTGATACAATCAGCTTCACACCAGTGAATATATTGGCATATCCAAACAGATTGGAAACCATGAAATCAGGATCAGATATTCCTTTTGTTAGTTTTGTACAACATCCTAAGGATGTTCTGCTGTAGATAGATCAGATAGGCATGAGATGACACTGTTTAGAGATTATCCTGCACAAAGTTATGATGACCTAGAGTTGTTAGGTCTTTGACAGCTATACAATTTAATTGGTTTTAGGAACAATTGCTTTATGTATTTCATATTTTATTTGAAAATATTCCATATTACATTTTATGATAGGAAGCAGGAATTTATCAATGTTTGAATACTGATAAAGAGAAGTTAAATGAATTAAATATATATTTTTTAAAAGTACAGGAATGATAATTTTTACAACTGGTTTTTGTTACTGTTTTATAACTAATAAAATTATGAAATAAATATAATACTAAATGGAATAGAAGTTCATCTAAGGTCTAAATTCTGGTAAGCATAAGAGAAAGCATATCAAGTCATAGCTATTGATAACATTAATATATTGTTAATAATATATTAATATAATGTATTTCCTTCTCTACCACAGGAAAAAACATGGAAAAATTATGCACACATATATATAATTTCTTACAGTACCTTTAAAATAGTATTTTATATAATTTTCACATCTTAATATAGCTCTGTCACATTTGGATTCTTTTGTTAAAAAATATCCTTTATAGGCGTCTATATTTTTTCATGTACAATTAAGCCTATAAATAATCAAATGAAATAATATATATGTAATGCTGAACAGAAGAGTGCTAGTAGTATAACAGAAAGGGAAAACATGCAATTGATGAGAATAAAGCAATTAAGAATGTTGCAATATTTAAACACTTAAAAAGCACTTCCTCCTTTTGGGCATTTTTGGAGTTATGTAATATAAGCAAGAGAATGGTGTTAATGTACAACCTTCCATTTGGCTGCAGCCATAATGTGTACATAATGATCTGTTGTACTTAAAAAAATGCAGTGTTTAAATGACAAAACTAAGATGGTTTCTGAGAAAGCATACTTATCATGAACTAAACAGAACAAACCCAACAAATAACTCTATGTGCTGGATTTATTCTTTGGAATATTGACTATGAAAATTAAATACAGCTTTTTTTAAAAAAAGCTTCCCACTCAGGTTTCATGACAAACAGCTTTTGAAGCAGGTTTATGATAAGCTTCTCATGTGAATACAAGGAAGCTCTTTCAATTTTAGCCTACAGTTTTCATTACGGAACTATATATAGTACCAAAAGAATCACTGGTAATCCATACTGTATTCTGATCCTATGATAAGCTATAAATCTATCATCCCAGTCAGTTTTTTTTCCCCCACCGTACAAAATTTGTTTTGCTTAAGGCATTTCTCAAAGGTCATGAACCCTGCAAATCCAGCTTCTGGCAGATTGCTGCAATAATTTACCTTCCATGAATGTAAAATGCAATAATTCAAATTAAAATACATGCTCATTGTTACTGGTGAAGCCTGTGTGTGAAAATGCTCATTTATTACAAAACAGATATGGTTTGTGTGCAAACAAGAAAACAGGTTAAACCACCTTGGTCTATGGCTCAGAAAGATGTAACTCTGAAATACTGGAGATCCATTACTAATCCGTACAGACAAAAAAAGGGAGAACTTTTTTTAATTGAAGGATCAAATTCCAAATCTGAAAAAAGGCAATTCCAGGGACAGACATGGCAAAATATAAAGTTAGCTAGTGCTACTAAGTCAAACCTTAGCCCCAAGTGACTGAATGGATAAATGCTTATAGTTTCAATTTATCCCTGATCATATTCACAGCTTGGGAAAACACATTCCAGTGATATCCTTGATTCTGATCACCAGTTTTATCTATTGTTTTTCTTTAGTATTCTTTTCCCCTTAATACAGGGGTGTCAAACTCACGTTGTCTCGGCTTTGTCATGTGACGTATTGGGACTTTCCCCTCCTTCGCTAAACTGGGCATGGGCATGGCCAGTGTGTGACGCATCCAGCCCCCTGGGAGTTTTGACAGCCCTGCCTTAATATCATCAAGTAGAGTTATTCCATGTGCATCACATACCCAAATAGGGAACAATTGTCTTTTATTTTGTTGCTGATTGATTGGCTCCTCATTGCAATTCATGCTACTGTTATTAACATCTTGAATTCCATAATTTGAAATTATTTGCTTTCTATTCTAATATCCAGTTTACACTGCCCGATATTACTACTGGAAAGACTTCCAGTAGCTTTGTGGTGTCACTGAAGTAGCCTTATTCTTCATAAACCTATCTAAATTTGCCATTGTTTTCTTCTCTGGGAATATTTCCTCTTTATATTTCTACTGCATTGGCTGACATTATTTTTGTCTTTCTAATATTTAATATTAACACAGATGTTTTACTCTATATTTTACTTTTATAATTAACTCTTCTAACTCTTCCTTACTTACATTAATGAAGTGACGTTGCCCGTATATCTCAAATTATTAATATTTCACCTTCCAAGTTTGACTCTATTTATCAGGTGTTCCTTCGATGCCATTCTTAAATTACATTTTCATACAGATTAAAAGGATAAGAAAGCAATAAGCAGCCTGTTTTATGTTTTTCCTTATTTTGTTTATCCAAACTTAATTCATATAATAGTTTCTTGTTCATTGTAAATATTCCTCAGAAAAACAATCAGATATTCTGACATATCTACTTGTCTTAGTATATTCCACATTCAGGCATGAACTACTGTACATAATTAAAAGCCTTGCTGTAGTTGATAAATATAGACTAACCTACCACTTGAATTCATTTGCTGTCTGCATTATCCATCTTATGCTCACCATATTTCATTTCTCTTAAACCAGGCTGTTCATTTAGCTTTCTTCTCTCTTATGACTGTTTTCTTCATCATTACATCTTAAGCAAAACTTTACTTCTGTGTAGAATTAGTACATAATTCTACATAAGTAAATAAACCAAAATTTTCCAGGTTTTAGGTCACACAGTCTTGTTCCATATTTAGTAAAATGGAGGTTTTGTCACTTTGCCCCTTCCTTGTACCTTTCAACAGTTCAGTGGGTATGTCATCTCTGTCTGATACTTTCCTATTTGACAGGTGGTAAGTTGCCTCTTCTTTCTCAGTATCTAGTATTTTCTTCCTGAATGTATTCTCTATCTACAAATATTTCTATAATCCACTTGTAAAGAGTTTCTGAATTTTTCCATCTTTGAATGTTATTTGCCTCTTAGATTCCCGCCCATAATTACTCTTGAGTAACCCACCTTACTTATATATTTTTCTGTTACTTTTTTTCCAGTCATTTTCTTCCATTTAGTGACTTTCCACCTTGAGATATCTTTCTTTGACCTTTCTTATCTGTGGTTAGAATCTGCATTCATTTCTCATAAAGCTTTGTCCTCTATCCTTTTCTTGCACTACTAAATTCAGGCAACCCTTTGAGATAGGCCAGGTCAAGAAACAGACATTGCACAGACTTCAGGAATCTTTCTTCCTTATGGTAAGGTTTAATAGTAGAATGTTGAAAGTCTGTTCAATTTCTGTCTGTCTCATCTCTTACTAAACAATCTTCCCCATCTCTAAATTCCTTTACAATAACCAGACATCATAGCACCTTTATTTTGGTCATGCAATTGTCTTCAATTTTACTTTGGAAGTTTAAGGATCTGGCATCCAAATTTGTCTAAATGTTTTAGTCATGCCAAGAGAGTTTGAGGTAGAGTTTGTTTGACATTGTCTTATGCTGGTTTTGACTTTAGAGTTCCATCTTTCAGCTGGTGGCTTTTGTCATGCCTGAAGAGCAACAAATGCTCTTATCACTATAGTAGATAGTAGATTCGACCCCCACCCCCATTTTTAACCTTACTGCAAAGGTGACACTACCTGGATAAACATAAAACTTGCATGTCAACTTCCTATATACATCTATTTGTAAGTAAACAGCATTATCTCTGTGGAAAGACCTATTACTCATTAAATAAGTTCCATAATTCGATTGCTTTTTGCTTGAGAAAATCGCTGAAATATTCTGTCTTTCTTTCAAATTTTAATTGAGATTTTAAAGATCTTCATTAACAATTCTGGCAAAAGAGATTGCCTACATATTTTTTTATTCTTATTAGTGAAATATAACAAATAAAAAGCACTACAATTTTGATAATAAAAAATATACACTAGTTTGATAAAAATAAACAAAAATAAATAGATAAAAATAAAAAAAAACCATATAACAATAATGGAATGCTCATTTTAAATTGCCTGCATATTAAAGAATCACTTTATTATCTTTCCTGTCTTTAAACCACGAGGGAGAAATAAAACCAATGAAAAAAGCATCGCCCAGAAACTGAAAGATAAAATTCTAGTCCACACTCTGCCATGGGATCTCATTGGATGAATTTGGGCCAGTCACTCACTTTCACCCATGTGATAGGATGGTTGTGTGGAAAAACAGAAGGAGAGAACATTATGTATGCTATTGGAGAAGTAGATGATCAACAATAGAACATTAAGAACAGTTATTTTCAATCCGTAGTAAATGTCTCATTTACTGTGACATTGAATATGACATATATCTCAAAATGAATGGTTATTTATTGATTTATTTGGCTGATAGGTTGTCCATCTCAAACAAATAACTCTAGGCAGATTATATTATTAAAAATAAATAAAAATACTACATATCAAACAAATTAAAATATAGAGTGGGGGAAAAAATCACAACCATTAATTCAGCTATGAAACAGGTTCATTCCCACACCTAGAGCCCAGGACTCAAATACAAAACTAGATATTTAAGGCCAGCAAGGTTGGGGTCCATATAATCTCTAGAGGAAGGAAAAGCCTCTCCTTCTGAGCCCTACCAGGTATGCTTCTTAGCCAATAGGATTAGCCAATAGCATAAACTGTAACACATAGAAAACAGACAGTATCTTAGAATGTAATGTATACTCTCACATTTCTATAATAGTAACATCAATCTCTTTTTTTACAAATCTCATTGCATACTAATGCAAGAAAATGATAAAGACATTTTTGCTGCTGCTTTTAGAAATTTAAGATATTATATATGTATGATTCTTATTTGTTAGAGGCACACATGAACCTAAAGGGTATTGATGTCTGACATAAGAAACATAAAGATAAAAAAAAACTCCCTGCAAATTCTGACATTTTGCCTATCAATGCAGAATAAACAAGTTATTTTATAAAGTATAAATAAATTATTTTGCTGTAACAAAATCAACAGTAGTAAGCGAACAATATATATATATGTTGATATTTTGATGCAACACTGGGAGAAAGGAGTATTTGGGGAGGTGATATTATCCTTGAGAAGCAAATTAAAAAAAACATATAATTGCTAGATCTTAGTATCTAGGACAGTGATGGCTAACCTTTTTGCCATCGCGTGCCAGGAGAGGGGGGCGGGAGAGAATAGCGCGCTCACGTGCCCATGCGCATGAGTGCGCAACCCCCTCCCCTTCCCCCCCGCTCCTGGCACATGATGGCCTGGTAGGCCCATTTTTCTTTCTTACTGGTTCCAGATCCTCTCTGTTTATCTGGGAAGGGAGAAAACAGCCTTTCCCACTCCCTTGGAGGCCCTACGGAGGCTGAAAGGCCCATTTCCCAACTCTCGGTGGGACAGGAAGTGACATTTTTTGCTGTCCCCAGCCTCCAGAACCTCTCTAGGAGTCTCTAAGAGCCTCTCAAGGAGTCTCTGGAGGCTGGGGACAGAAAAAAACGTCATTTCCTGTCCCAATGGGAGTCGGGAAATGAGCCCTTTCAGCCTCCGTAGGGCCTCCAAGGGAGTGGGAAAGGCTGTTTTCGCCCTTCCCAGATACACAGAGAGGATCTGGAGCCAGGTAAGAAAGAAAAACGGGCCTTCCCCACCCCGCCCCCAGGCCCTCCAGAGGCAGGAAACAGCCTGTTTCCCTACTTCTGGTGGGCCCAGAAGGCCTGAAAATCAGCTGGCCGGCACGCGCATGCGCCCCAGAGTCATCAAATATTCTCTGCGCATGCGAACCGGTAGCAAAGGTAAGTGAAACTCACCCCTGCCGTGAAGCCATGTTCTGCACCAGTTGAAGTTTCCGAATGCTCCTCAGGAGTAGCCCCATGTAGAACATGTAGTTTTACTATATTTTGTTGTATCATTCTAAGATACTTCAATATTTTCAAGTGAAAAGCAGTTTTAAAAGATTATTAATAAAGTTAATCATTGATTACAAATCAGTTGGAATATCATATTAAATCAAAACCGAGCTAGCATACGATACCCTAATATGATGCATGAACAACCAGTGACTAGATACATATATCTTTTTTTACTGATCCTATATCATGATTTATGGAGATTAGGCATAAACTCTATCCTTTACTGTCCCCTTTTCCCTTTCCATTAATCTAGGCATATGAGAGATGAAGAAATAATTCCTAATTAGTCTGCTAGATCCAGGATTAGTTTTAGCATGTTAGTACAAGCTTTTGCTTTGGGGATATTTTATTAGTTGTGCAGAGGAAATGGAAAGATTAAAAATGAAGAGACTGAAAAAGTAAAAGGGAGAATGAGAAAACAAAAGTAAGAGAATGCAGGCAGCAGATGGGTTGCAAAGTACATGATGAAAATGGAGATTATGAAAGATCGGGAAGAGGATGAGAATATACTTTTTTCTGCTCTTTAAACATGAGCTCTTAACAGTCATCAGTTGTTTCTTTTTTTGCCTTTGCTTCTTTTAAATTGCTTCATATCCCTCCACTGCTCAGTAAACCAAGGAGCTGCACTGGATTTCCTGGCATATGTTTTGCGGCAGCAATGCAATTCCCCCCGTCCCACCTCTGTATTTCCCTGGCATTTTAAGAACACAGTGCTCTTTTCAGGGACATCTCGGTGAAAACTGTATTAAACCCAGATTGATTCCATGGAGCTCTACAGCCTTATGTCCTTGTCCTCATTCTTCCCCAAGCAGATTACATCTGTGCATTCCTGTTTAGCAGGACCGAGATCTTTTAAGTGGAAAAATGGAAATGATAAAACATCTATAGCACAACAAATAAATTTGCTTATATTCATTCTGGGTTGGATATTAGCCAGAGTAATAGAATTGGCTTCTTATGTTCTAATTTAGATTATTTTGACTTTGTGAAAACTGAAGAAGACGACAAGCTGAATTCTTCTATCTACAAAATCAAGCCATCCGCTTCCTGGCTTCTTCGGATGGTTTAGTGTGAGGCGAGCTTTGAGCAACCACAACTGAGGGTTCTGCAAAGCTGTTTTAAAGTGTTATATGCATTGGAAAAGTCCTTTCTACCCAAGTTCTTTTTGATAATGCTTACCAACTTCCCTTCCTAGCCATAGCTATAATTGTAATTGTAAATTATCTATACTAGAAATAAAGTTTTTGGATCTTTTTCATCTTTTCCTGGTTATGGGACAGAAATGGCATTGGTCACTCTGGTCAATGACTTTCATCAGGACCCAGATAAGATGAGTGTATCCAAGGACCTATTGGAAGTGTTCAAACTATGGACCATGGCATATCTCTGGAGCCATCTGAAGGGATTCGAAGATGGGAACATTTGTCTTATAATGGTCCTACTTTTATTGTAGTAGGTGGTTCTAATCAGAGATTATGGGCTTTCAACACTCAATCCCCTAGGAAATCCAGTGTAGAATACCTTGGGAGCTCATTCCCATGTTATATAATATGATAGCACTAGTTGCTAGGATCGTAGACTGATGACATCTGGTTATCTATTGCCCCCTCAGGAAAATGTATACAGATGTTGGTTTTTAATTGTATTACTTTAACTATGTGAATGCAACTTTTAACCTGACTTAGTTGTCAGATTTTGTTAGAACTAAGGCAGATTATAAATGAAGGAAGGAAATATTAGGATTGCAAAATGCCATGTCTATTTGAATGCAGTATCTACATAAACTTGCATTCAAAACCCTCTTAAAATTTGAATGAGGAACTTATTTTGTGTTTGATCCTAAAAATATTCAAATGAATAAGATTTGTTTGAAAATAAAAATAAAAAGTATGATATAGCTACATGGTATTGGTTATAATAATCAGAACAAGAAGAAAGAAAATGATTAACCTCATTGGTTTAATAAAAGATAAAACTCTAATAATGATAATTTTTCAAAGTTTTTAAGCATTTCAGGTCATTGGGTGGCAGAAAAAAAATATAAAGGTAGCATAAAGGATCTAATTACAAAGAGAAAAGAATTTGAAAGTGTGAAGTTTTTAAAATCAGAATTCAGCAGTAAAAGTAGAGCTGTTCTGGGGTTAAAGGTAATAGTTTATCATTATTGCCAAGTTATTCATTAATCTAGATCAAAAAAGATACATTGTCATATTTTATTACTTATATTTATCCACAAATGCCTTTTGTTATGGAATAAGTATTAATTCTTTCAAGGATATTTAATTATTGTTCATTCAAAGATGCAAGAAAAACCACTGCTTTTTATTTGTTATTTGGTTTTATTTTATTAGTTTTATTTTATATATAAAAAGGCACTTAAAAATATCAAGACAAAAGAATAAAGACAATGCAAGAAAATTTGAAGGTACAGAAATTAGAAAGAAATTCTTATAGAGCAGATGTAGAATAGAAGTCATAACTGAACTGGTTATGAATGTAAAGAATATTGTGGAACAACATGCAAAGAAGTGATTTGACTTTATCCCAGTTTCCCACAGAAGCACACAGCTGGAGAACCATATGAAGGCACATCATACCTTCATGAACACATGCATGTCTTCATGCCCGGCTCTCTGGAACCAATTACCTCCTGAGTTCTGGACCGCCCCCATCCTATTGGCCTTCCGGAAAGCGGTGAAGACCTGGCTTTTCCGGCTAGGCCTGGGGCCATTGATCTCGCTACGGCGATCTTGCGAGACCCGGCCATGGAATGGAGTGTATGGGTTTTTAATGTTTTCTTTTAAAAAATGTTTACGGGATATTGTTCACATTTTTTGTTTTTTGTTTTTTTGCTATAAGATGCGCAGAGTCCCTAGGGAGTTGGGCGGCATAGAAATGCAACCAATAAATAAATAAATAAATAAATGTGCAATGAAACTTTTAGTTGCCATTGTTGCCTATCATCCATCACTAAATATCAAAGCATCCTTCAAATGACATGTTTTATTTTTCAAAAACAGTGCTACCCAAATTAGAACATGTTAGAACTTCAAACCAGGATTAGGTTCCACACTTAAAAATATAACTTCTCTCTTATTAGCATAGGGTAGTTTTTTTTGGGTTTTTTTGCTCCCCTTTTTCCAATCCCTTTTTGCATCCAAGCAATATTCCAGATTAGGGATTTGGGAACAGTTGATAAAAATAACATAACCTGCAAGAACTAATCAAACAGTGCTGGACCAAATAAAGTCCAGATTTAGATTTGTTTGTTTGAGAAACTTTCTTAATTCATCTGCAAAGTTATAATCAAATGGTGATACCTGTATTCAAAAGAATGTCATTGAGTTTAAGGTAATATCTGCAAAATGAAAGAATGGACCCCCCCCCCCCCCCAAAATCCTATATAATTCCCAGATTCCTCATCCTGTCAACCTATGGTTGTCAACTGTAGCTGAAACCAGTCTGGAGACTCCTGACCCCTGCTTAATATGTGCAACCTTCATATAAATTTGTCAGTGTGTATGTGTGTGTGCATGTGTGAAACCAGCACAAGCCATTTTCCAAAATAAGTTCAGGCCAAGATAAAAGATATTTTTTTATACATTGAATCAGTAACTACTAAATACAATTAATTCTCTGTAAAATAAGACATACCATTTACAAAATTAATTGAGCCACATGTTCATATATCTTCCATTCTTCACACACAAGTCATCACCCGGGACATAAGCATAAAGTAGATACAGGCATTCCCCCATTTCCCTTCCAGTACTCCCTCTCCCCTCCAAATGAAGAAAATCAGGATGGAGTAACAATTGTTGGACAGCAGAATGGAAAAGGAAATGATTAAGTGAATAACTTTTATAATGAAGTTCTCCTGAGGCTGGTTGCTTGCACAAAAGAACAGACAGATTTAGAAAATAACATGGTGATTAAGTCTAGCTACAACTAAGCATCTATACTGTAGGCTACTCTCATATATTGAGGACATGAAATGTACAAATCATTCAGAAGAGAAAGAGGACTGAATTGATGTCTGGAAGAAGTGATAAAAATACTTCTAATTGCACCTTATGCTTTTTTTTTCATCAGCCTCTTTTAATCTAATCAGCAAGTGTAAGCCCACCCAATTCCCATCAAATCACATATAATTTTGGAAACAAAAAAAAAACCTGGTTTAGTATAACCTATTAATTAAATATGATGCACATTTTGTTGCTCATTTTAATTTAGAAGTTTTTGAGGAAATTGTAAAAATTACATAACAATATTTAATATTTAATTTAACTTCATTACCCATATATCACAGGATGTAAAAGTACTGTAATATAAGAAACAAATTCAGTTTTGGTCCTTAGCTGCCAGATTTACTATAGAAAAACATTGATAAATTAAGTATATTCCTTTTTGAGATAAACAGTACTTAAAGGTATTATAACAAATAAATGCAATTTTGGTTAGAAATATTAAATAGATATTCAAAATGCAATTACCATGATAACATTTAATTTACAGGATTGTAAGAGTACATTTCACTTTGGTAACATCAAATGTTTTGGTTTCAAATATTATTATTACTAAACAAGTTGCACGAAGACAAGTGTGTTTAATATGACAGATTTCTGTGCAAATATTAGCCTATATGACTTACCATGTACCACATACTTTGCCATTTAGGATCATTAAAATACATGGACTGGATGCTACCAGGTTTGTAATCTCTCTTTCTTCTTATTTTTACAATTTGCTGTTCTATCCATTCTACCTGTTAAAAACAAAAAAACACATATCAAAACAATATCTTGTATATTTAAAAACAAAGTGAATAGATACTATGATGCTGAACATAAACAGCATCTGAAGACATGTATCGCTGGTTTGTTTGACATATTTTTTAAAATAGTTCTGGATAATTATCATAACAACTTAAAACATTCTGCAAAAATGCTTTCCAGGAATATTTGTTTTTGATGTATGTTTATTACATATACATGATAAAACATAAAGAAAATGAAATAAATAAAAGAGAGAAGAAAGAATACCTAAATAACAATGATCTACCATTAAAAGGTCAAACAATTTTTTATGAATTTACTTTATCCCACTTGGGTTTCATATATTTAAAAAGGGTTGATTTCTCAATGCCATTATTCTATATTAAAAAATGTTAAACCTGAAACACTCCAGAAAAAGACAGTGGAGAACAATCAATCAGTCAAACTTTATTTAAGCCAGGGCCAATATTAAATATATAGAATGAAAACCATTCCAGGAATAAGAATTTATGGGGTGACAAAATGGAAAAAAGAGAGAGGAAGTAGATCAAGTCCTCCTTTTATTGCCAAAATCATCATATAATCATATCATTGGGCTCTAATTAAATTACCCCCTGGAGTGACGTTAATCATGCAGGGTTAAGGGAGTAGTAGATACTGTTGTAAAATTAGTTTTTATAAGGTTTGGAAGTTATGCTAGCGACAACCAGAAAAATGGACTGAGAAACTGAAATGTTTAGGATGGTGTTGCATTCTCCCTCAATAGCATATTTAAATCTGGAAATGTTCCTGGAATTTGGTTGACACAGGGTTTGAATTTGGTTGACACAGGGTTTGATGTCTTTGTACCATTAAGGGTTCAGCATAGGTTGTGACTCTTCCTAAACTGGTTAATATTATTCATACCTTAATTACATAAAAAAAATAACAACGGGGAAAGTGTCCTGAAATTATATACAATAGAAATATCAACATCCAAGATACTTCAGAAGATTTTCCCTACTTAGAAGAACCTCTAGTATTAGAAGATGAAGCTTTATAATTCTGGTCATTACCAGTTTGGAAAGTTACAGAATTTTATAGAATTATCCATAGAAATATGGCAAGCAACATAAGATGAATCAGTAAAAGTTCCAACCAAGCTATGTCAGCAAATCTGAAGAATAACACAATGGCCAACAGATTGGAAGATATCAATCTACATACCAATACCAAATGAAAGAGATATAATAGAGTATGAAAACAATTATACAATATTCTTAATTTCACATTCTACCAAACTAATGCTTAGGATCAGTGCTGTTGGTATATGACTCATTTAATAGAGAGCAAATTCTAGAAAAATCTTATTGTGCTCATGCAAAACATTCATTCATTCATTCATTCATTCATTCATTCATTCATTCCAGGGTGGGGCCCTTATGAAAGAATAGGAGGATTGGGGCCAACCTTACATTGGGAGGCAAGATATTCCAGAGGGCAGGAACAACAACAAGGTCATTAGACTCAAGAGGACAATACTAACTATTTTATACATTGATACAAAAGTGTTTAGAAAGTAAAACAAATGAAGAGAATGAAGAGTATCATGGTATGCCATTGAACATAGATGTATTAAGATAACAATGGTAAACATTGCAAATCAGTTACAAAAAAGCAATTTTATTTTGGTTATTTAAGCAAAACTTAATTAGAACATCAATGTTTGGTTTATTAATTATAAATCTATTTTATAAATATAATATGTTTATTGTAGAATGTTTTTAACCCATCACAGTTCTGATAGATTTTGGGTAAATTACAACGAAATAACAAAGAATAACAAACAAACAAAGAAATTAAATTGCCATTATCAATGATCAAATAAACACGGTAAGCATTCAAGCACCTAATAAACTAATTTAAACTATGGACAGACAAATACTGGAGAAAAACTACAGTGCCTCTTTGGGACCAAAAGAATCCCAGATTACAGCATAAGTCATTGAGTCATTCATTATAGCAGACTCTGCTCAAGTGGCATCCAAGCTTCCTTCCCACTTTGGGCATATCTCCCATGGCCCATTCTCAACTCTTTGCTATCTGTGTCAAAGTGCTGCATCAGAAACAGTACCTGGCATGAAATGTGAGAATGGGTGAAGGTTCCCAGAATGAGAGACTCCTCAGAATGAGAAACTTCAAGATCACACCTATGGAAGACCTTTCAGGTTCACTGATGAGCTGCCAGGCTACTGATACTTTTTCCAATGCTGTACTCAATGTCCTGGCTTACTGGGCATTATGCCTACTGGCAAAATACTATTGTTTGCCACAGAAAATTAACTTTGAAAACTTTGATCTAAGGGATTGCAAAGCTGTGCAGATGTTCTTATTTGCCAGAGAAGCTTTTAGAATATGTCCCTTATACCGATGCCTGACTTTTTGGCAAATCAGAAAGCCTGCTTTGCTCCCAGCTAATAGAACCCCCTGCTCTGTCAGTTGAATTTTGCTTTAAGTCCCTCAGTATTTAGGAAATCTGTCAAGACTCCTCTCTTTCCCAGGCTTTATTAAAATATGTTAGTACTGTACCTATTATAATGTTAATTTTGACCTGTGTTTTTAAGTTTTTGTATCTGCTTTTTGCTTTCTATACTTTATTAGGTGGCTTGAGTACTCACCTATTAAAAGGCGGAATATATATATTTTTAAAAAATAAACAAATAGAAAAAGTATTATGATCTAGGGTGGTTCTGATTTAATGTTATAGTACGGCTGAGCAGTTCTTTGGGTTATATCAAGAATGTATTGACTTAAGTATGTTTGGAATAGTCTAAATCTGTACAAAAAAGGTCCATTACTACATAAAAGTACTTTTCTTTCAAATTATACGTACAGTAGAACCTCTGGTCACGAACGCTTCTGACCACGACCAAATCAGGTTCCGACCAAAAAATTCACAACATTTTTGAATCTGGTCACGAATACATACTTGGGTGGTGGCCAATTTCCCCTCTCATGCCATTTTTTTGTAAGCACCAAACAACAGTTTCCTCGTATGGCTGCTGCATTAATTTTGCATTAATTTTGGTTAGGTTCGGATCATGACCAAATCGGGTTGCAACCAAAGTTATGGAAAAAATTATGGTTGTGACCAGAGGTTCTACTGTACTTCCTACTACTTATTCCCTGAAGGATGTTTTACGGTAAATAAAAAAATAAAGTTGAAAAGAGTTGGAAGTTTGGATGCTTCATCACAATGTTTGTCTGAAAGATACCTCCAAATCAAACCATTACACATTTAGGAAAAGATAAAGATTTTGGAGTAGCCTTCCCATTCCCTAGACTTGAATCAGGGCTGAAATCCAACAGGTTCTAGCAGGTTCTGGAGAACGGATAGCAGAAATTTTGAGTAGTTCGGAGAACCAGCAAATACCACCTCTGACTGGCCCCAGAGTGGGATGGGAATGGAGATTTTGCAATATCCTTCCCCTGCCACACCCACCAAGCCACGTCCATAGAACCAGTAAGGAAAAATTTTGGATTTCACCCCTGACTTGAATGTTATCTCTGAGATCTAAAACAGCAGCGCATGCAAGGACAATTAGGAATATTTCTGAGCCAGAAGGTATCTTCAAGGGAGAGTAGAGAAAAATATAAAAATAAAAATACAAAGTGTCCTAATTTGATATTTGAAACATCTGAAAAGATTCTCAAAATAATTCTTTTAGCAACACTCCAAGTCCAGTAACGATCCAGTAACTGTTCTTTGCAGTTCTTTTTCTATGATTTTTCATAAAGACAATGGGTTCTGTTCCCAATAATCCCAATATAAAAATATTTTGCTTTATCGGGGAAAGATCTAATAGGATATCATATTTTACTTTACTGTTGGAAATTATTATGTATTAAATTCTGGAAACCACAGGTTTAATCACAATAAGACTGATTTTAAAACTGTCACATACAGTACTATTAAGCCCTAGTCCTGTGAGTCCTAGTGAGTGCATGCCAGAGGTGGCACACAGAGTCCTCTCTGCTGGCATGTGTGCCATTGCCCCCAGGTCAGATATCCAGGGCGTTTCTTTCGTGAGTTTGTTTCCCTGCAAACGACAGAACAGAAGCTCACGAAAGAAAAAGATCTTATATCTTGCCGTGCTGCCGCTGTTAGGATGCCCCACCTCCCAGCTGGTCTTTGGGTCTCTGCTGCGCATGCGCGCATGTCCGCATTTCGGTTTGGGCATGCGTGCATGTGCAGTTTGGGCACTCGGTGTCTAAAAGGTTCACCATCACTGCCCTAGTGGATTCAAGTAGGGTACAAAATGTGTTCAAACAATAGTAGGTAGGAGTAAATCACACAGGCCCTTTACATTCTTCAAAGACCCTATGATTATCTGGAGAAACATTGGACAGTATTAATCCTTTATGTAGAATTTAAAAATGTTCAAGAAAGAAAAACAGGGCCTGGTGGCTCAGCAGACTGATTGCATTGTGATTAACACCAGCTGTCTACAATTACTGTAAGTTCAAATCTCACCAGGCTCAAGGTTGACTCAGCCTTCCATCCTTTCTAAGGTAGATAAATTGAGGACCCAGTTTGTGGGGGCAATAAGATGACTTTGTATAAATATATAAAAGTATGAAGGCTATTGCTTAACGCATTGTAAGCCGCCCTGAGTCTCCCGAGAAGGGCGGCATATAAATCAAATTAAAAAAAAAAAAAGTGAGATACATAGTAGTTAGCTATAAATAAACTTGAAAGTCCTGTTTAGGTTGCATTCTAAAATACATAAAATAAATTCTGCTTTGTCTTCTGTACAGGGAACTTTGGTTTATGTGTCCCCATTTCCCATTGATCAGAATTTTGATGTATAAACTTGCAGTTATATCATGAAGTAAAGGAAAATGTAACTTTCTCAGAAATGTAATTTTTATTTTATATTTAAACTGTGAGAACAGCTCCCTCTATAATAGTTTATAATAAAGAGTCACATTTTAAAATTGTAAGTCAAACATCAAACATTCTAAGCAAATGCATTAGCTTAGAAACTTATCTTAAATTAAAGAGGTCAAAGAAATTATAAACAGATGTATAGACTGTTTTTTAAATTTCATATGCAGTTTATTCAGTACATACTGTATATGAAATTTATACTGCAACAATTTCCAGTTCATTGATTAATAATGTAGAAATATATTTTCTACTTTAAATAAAAAATAAAACAGTTTGCCCAGATCTAACACATTTAGGCTTTTTTCAACAACCCTGGATGAATTATGTTGAAATCATGTCTTTGAAGTAATAATTGTTTTGTTTAACCTGAATCACTACTTCAGTGGATCAAACATACGTGGCCAAATCATTTAAAATAAAGGCACTGAATTCATACAACAGATAGGCAGAAAAAAATAGCTATTGTTATATTTTGGAGTATGAATTTTCTAGTCCTTACTTTTTACTTTATCTTTCACTTCCATGGTTCGAAAGCATGGAAAGTGATTTTAAAATTAAAGTTATTTTAAAATTGTTTTCTTTTGAAATGAGTATTTTCTTCCTCTGAATATTAACCTTGTGTATTATCACTAATAAACTGGCAGTTTTTGTTGTTCCCAATTTCCTGTTGCTTAGCAGGCGAGCTGCAAAATTGCTATCACATCTAATTAAAGCTCTTTAACAAGGAAAACAATGCCCAGTTTTTCCTGGGCCAGCGCAGAGCTTTATCCTCATTTGATTTTCTTGACCTGAGGTCGTTACACGTTATTTTCTTTTGAACTCTGGACTCCCTGATGTGAGTAAGGTTGGTGTTATCAAAACATAGAACTAAAAAGCTTTCATCCTACCTTCCAGGAGAGAGACATAGGAAAAGGGTCGACCTCCAGGAATAAACTACATGGTGACTTTTTTAAAACTTTTTTTTCTGAACAGAAGTACACAAATGTACCTAGAAAATAATTAACAACTGGATTGCAATTCTTCTGTAAATAAAAGATGTAGCAACATTACATTAATTAGATTACAGTGTTATGTTTTTTAAGGGCTGAAATGGGCCTTTTCTGGATGACATGAGCTGCCAGAGATGAATAATTTGTTGATTTAGCCCTGCTTGTAAGAAAAAGAACTTTGGAATCAAAAGGATCTTATGAAGATTTTACACTGCAAAAAATTGTGAACAGGAATCCATGCTAATTTTTAAACTCTTTACTGTTAAAGTAATTCCACTGGCTCTTAACTACATTGGGAAGGAAGGAAGTGTGTTTAGCATATGCAGGAAATCCTTGACTTATGACCATGAACGAATGGCTGTTGACCAATCACTGGAGTTCTGGCTGTCCCAGCATTCCTTCAGTCGTATGATTGCAATCTGGCAATTTGACAACTGGCCTGCACTTACAATTGGTTGCAGCATCCCATAATCTCATGCATTTGCAACCTTCTCTGCCAGTGACCCCAGAAAGTCATTGGGGAAGGGAAGGTCAGAAATAGCTGGACTAACTTCTCCCTTGCACCTTTGTTTACTCTCTCCAACCCATGCTGCATCTCCCGCATATGCTTTTGCACCATCTTACAGCCTCCCAGATCCTTACAGTGCCCAAATCTCTCATCATGCCCTCTCCTCATTATGCCCTCACCACCAGCAATTTACCTGCCTGCTGCCTCCCCCTCACACTTTTTTTTTTAGCTAGCAACTTCCTGATGGTTTCCCTGCTGATTCATTGTAGGAAAATGGCAGGAATTTGCCTTGTTTAATGACCCTGGAATTTGGTTAACAATGGTAACTGCCATTGTGAAGCAATCCAGACTACATCACCTATCAATAGAAATCCTGGTCCCAATTTTTGTCATAAGTCAAAGACTAGCTGCAATGAAAATGGCATTTTTAGAAGTTGTTCAATTGTTATAACTTTTAAGTTAAGAAAAAAAATTAAGACAAATATTATGCAAAGAGTACAGAGTTTAAGGGGGAAATAATATAAAAGTAATAATTAGGAACAATTTCAATCTTTATAAATGTGTTGATGTAATCATCAGTAGGGAAGAAATTTAGTTTTTTAATTTTGCGTTTACTTATTTTTCTTTTTTCTCTCGCTTGCTTCATTCCCCCCCCCACTTTTCCCTTGTTTTCCATTTACACAATTATGTATTATTTTTGAAAGAATAACAAACACTGCTGACAACAATATTAATATATTTGAATTTTATTGAGATTTCTAGTTATTTCTTAAAATTACAATTAATGTGGTTCTACACACTGAATTAATTATATAATATGTGAATTTTATGATAATTGTAAACTTTGTTTATTTTCTCATATTTTATTTTTTTATCCACTATGTGTCTTTCTGTCTTCTTTTTTATATGGATATTTATCATGTTTTTTTAAAATTTTTAATAAATAATTTATAACTAAGGAGAAAAAAAAACATAATGCCAATCTGAACTTTATAGATAAATATAGTTTACATGGAAAGCAGCATTGCAATAAATATGAGTGATGTTAAGTACATTATATAAATTGAATTTAGCATGCAATATTTTATTTTAATAAAAATGGAAGTGCAGCCTTTCATAAACTATCCTGCAATATAAATGGAATACTTTCAATTAATGTGGTTTAAAATTGTTTAATATTAATTATTCCGCAGAGCATATGTACACATCTTTCATAAAATAAAAATATTAAGCACAATTATCTACCTTATCCGTCAATCATAAAATGATAAATACAGTTCTGCATAATAATTTACACATGCATGAATATGCATCATTGTATATCCATATACATGGCATATCATCCAATACCATTCTTTCTTACGATTAACTATATAATTCAAAGGGTAGAAAGAAGTAAGTTGTTATGTATTGATACTTTTAAGCGGGAGTTTCAAACTTGCCTACGTTTCTGATTGGCTGACAGTCCCTCCTGGATTGTATATAAGGAGGACTGCAGCCCCTGAGTTTTTGCTGAAGTCTCACTGTATATTAAAGAGCTGTTGTCACTTGCTTGCTTGTACCTCTCGTTATTCCCGAACCACTTCATTGGCGACGAAGGTGGGATAGAGGCTACAAGAAGCCAACCAGTGAGACCACGAGCTTCAGCTAGGCGACGAGGCGAACCACAGGAGGCATACCAAACATGTCTGCCTACGTTCCGCCCAAGCCTTTCGATCCGACCCGCGAAAAATGGGTCTCATACCTAACGAGGTTTGAATGCTCACTAGAAGCCAGCGACATGCAGGGCCTCTCGGCTAATCGAAAGAGAGCCCTATTCCTAAGCCACTGCGGACCGGACGTGTTCGAGATGGCCGAGTCACTGTGTGAGCCAACGCCGGTTCAAACAGTCTCCTGGGACACACTGATGGCAACTCTCCGGGCTCACTACGCTCCCGTCCCCTCCAAGTTCGTGCAGCGATACCAACTGAGGCAGCGCGTTCAACGAGAGGGAGAGCCGGTCAGCGCGTACATGGCCAGCCTGAGAAAAGCCGCAACCCATTGCGACTACAGAGATTTGGACGATGCGTTGCTTGAGCAACTGATCTGTGGTGTTCGGGACATTAAGCTGCAACGGCGTCTGCTCACCAAGCCTGATTTGACGCTTGCCGGAGCCCTAGACGAGGCCAGGGCTCACGAAGCCTCCACAAAGGCCGCTGAAACGCTGCAGCGTCCGCTGATCAGCAAGGACAGCCCCAAGTCTGCCCCGGTGCACAGAGAAGACGCCGGATCCAGCTCGGAGTCCGAGTTGGATGAGGACGTCTTCCGAACGGAGCACCAGAGAAAAGACACTGGCAGCCCCCGGCGAAGCTGTCCCAGCTGTGGCGGGCACCATGATAGACTGTCCTGCAAATACAGAGAGGCTATTTGCAGGCGCTGCGAGAAGAAAGGGCACTTGGTGCGAGTCTGCAGAGCCATTCTGCCCAGAAGACACAAACCACGTGAGCGCCGCAGCCAACCGGAATCAGCGCGCCAGAAGCAGCCAACGAGAGAAGGCGGCGCGAAAAAACGGCGCGAATTTGAACCGCGAGATGGCCGCAGCATACACATCGACCAGGCCAGCACGACGGTCGAGGACAAAGTCAGCACGGTGGTCGAGATCAACGGAAGGCCGTGCTCGATGGAGATCGACACCGGATCAGCTCTCTCCATAATGTCGTGGGCGACCCTAAAGACCCTCCTGCCGTCGTGCCGGAAGGATAACTGATTAAGCAAGGGGTGTTGGTTCCCGTTGACCATGCTAAGTGGGAGACCCCTATAGTCACCCCAGTTAATTCCGACGGCTCAATAAGAATTTGCGCCGACTACAAGTGCACGATCAACAAGGCTTTGCAGCCGAGCGCCTATCCGGTGCCGATCGTGCACCATCTACTACACTCCCTGGGCCCCGGAAAAATTTTTGCCAAATTAGACCTGGCCCAAGCCTATCAACAGTTACCGGTCGACGACGCCACGGCAGAGGCGCAAACGATCGTGACTCATAGGGGTGCATTTAAATGCACCAGGCTACAATTTGGGGTGAGCGTCGCACCCGGCTTATTTCAAAGCACCATGGAGCGCCTGTTGCAAGGACTCCCAGGAGTGGTGCCCTATTTCGATGACGTCTTAGTCAGCGCCCAAGACGAACACCAGCTAGGGGACAGGGTACGGAACGTCCTGTCCAGATTCAGAGAAGCGGGACTAAGACTTAAAAGGAACAAGTGTAGGATAGCGGTCCCCTCTGTAGAATTTCTGGGGTAAAGGGTGGACGGCACAGGCATCCACCCTACCGAAAGCAAGGTGAGAGCTATTAAGAGCGCACCAGCCCCCAAATCCAAAGCTGAGCTCCAAGCCTTCCTTGGACTGCTAAATTCCTACTCAATGTTCCTAAAAGATAAAGCCACGGTTGCATATCCCCTTCACAAACTTTTAGGGAAGAATGTACCATGGGTCTGGGGGAAACCGCAAGCAGCCGCTTTTGAGGCAGTGAAAAGACTCCTATCTGAGGACAGTTTCCTGATCCAGTACAATGCAGAGCTGCCGCTCGTCTTAGTTTGTGACGCCTCCCCCGTAGGAGTTGGTGCCGTCCTAGGCCATAGACTGCCGAACGGCCTAGAGGCGCCCATTGCATTTTATTCCCGTACCCTGTCCAGCACAGAGCGGAACTATAGCCAGTTGGACAGAGAGGCTCTGGCTGCGATTGCGGGGGTTAAAAAATTCCACGAATACCTCTATGGCCGAAAATTCGAACTTGTGACTGATCATAGACCCTTGCTAGGACTGCTGGCGGGCGACAGGCCAACCCCCGCTGCCCTCTCCCCTCGCTTGACCAGATGGGCCATTTTTTTGTCGGCCTACTCATATCAACTCGTCCATCGACCTGGGCGGACCCTGGGTCATGCGGATGCCCTTAGCCGCTGCCCCCTTCCCGACCTACTGGACAACCCAACGCCGGAAGCCTCCGTCCTCTTGTTGGACACGTTAACTTTGGGCCCCATCTCCTCCGGCGAGGTGGCGAAAGCCTCAAATAGAGACCCAGTCATCTGGACTGTTATGGGTTGGGTTCTGAAAGGGTGGCCGGACAAGGTGGTAGGAGAGGAGTACCAAGGGTTTGCCAACAAACGAAACGAACTGTTCATGCACGGGGGGTGCTTGCTATGGGGTGACAGGGTGGTAATTCCAACGAAACTACGGAATAGGGTTTTGGAGTTGCTGCACGATGGGCACCCGGGCATTGTTAGGATGAAGTGTTTAGCCCGCAGCTATGTCTGGTGGCCCAACATGGACCAGGTCATTTCCGAGTGGGTGGGGAAGTGCAGACCCTGCCAGGAGTCTCGCCCCGATCCCCCAGTAGCGCCCATCCGAGAGTGGGAGAAACCAAAAGGCCCATGGGGGAGGATCCACATTGATTTTGCCGGCCCGTTCCATGGCCAAACATTTTTAATAGTTGTGGATGCCTACTCAAAATGGCTCGAAATTGTATTAATGCCATCTACAACGGCCGAAGCCGTTATCAAGGCCCTAAGGAAGTTGTTTGCCACCCACGGCCTGCCGGATACCTTGGTATCGGACAACGGCCCTCAATTTACAGCAACCCTTTTCGAAGGTTACTTGGCCGGCCTGGGAATCCGCCATGCCCTATCAGCCCCATTTCACCCGGCTTCCAACGGATTGGCTGAACGATTTGTCAGGACAGCCAAGGAAGCACTGTCCAGATTAGACAATGGGGACTGGCAGGCCAGGATAGATCAATTCCTAGCAGTTCAGCATGCATCACCATGCACAGCAACAGGGAGAAGCCCAGCAGAGCTCCTCATGGGGAGGAAGCTCCGGTGCGTGTTAGACAGGCTTCACCCTAACTACTCGCACGAAAACTTTAAGGGAGAAACCTGTGGCTTAAGGCAGTTTCAGGTCGGGTCCCCGGTGTTCGCTTGCAATTATGCCAGCGGTCCTCTATGGGTTGCAGGAACCATAGTGGGGATAACAGGCCCAAAATCGTACACGGTGGACGTTGGGGTAGATAGACTCTGGAAGTGCCACATAGACCAACTTAGGAAACGGGTGGTTGGCGAGGCGAACATCAACTTAGACATTTCCGAGCCTAACTATGACCACTTCTCCAAAACAGCTAACTCAAGCCCGGGGTCGCGCGAATACTTAGCTGACAAGCCCTGGTTCCAGCGCCGCCCCAGCGAGTCGCCACTCCCAGCCGGGGATAACCACGCCCCGGACAAAATCCAGGAGGTTCCATTGGCGGAGCCGGGAGAGACAAAGAGTCCCTCCGACCAGCTCGACGCCCCACCAGACTCTGAACTGCGCAGGTCAACTAGGGCGAGAACTCGTCCTAAGCACCTGCGAGACTTTGTTTGTACATATGTTAATTTTTGAGTATTAGTGCCTTCTGGGAAGGGAGGGGTGTTATGTATTGATACTTTTAAGCGGGAGTTTCAAACTTGCCTACGTTTCTGATTGGCTGACAGTCCCTCCTGGATTGTATATAAGGAGGACTGCAGCCCCTGAGTTTTTGCTGAAGTCTCACTGTATATTAAAGAGCTGTTGTCACTTGCTTGCTTGTACCTCTCGTTATTCCCGAACCACTTCATAAGTAATAGTAATTAAAGCCAATGTTTTGTAAACTGATCCTCATTTATGCTCTCTCTAAGACTAAGGCAC
Source organism: Arizona elegans (assembly GCA_022577455.1). Lineage (NCBI taxonomy): Eukaryota > Metazoa > Chordata > Lepidosauria > Squamata > Colubridae > Arizona > Arizona elegans. Next base: position 30,175,256 of record JAKOOJ010000008.1, on the reverse strand, counting down.
TTTAAAGCTTTCTTATTTGTCACTTTCGTATTCAATCAACACTCCTTCAGTAGCCATTTCCTATACTCTCATATTACAGGTAGTCTCCAGTTTACAAATGGATTCCATCCCCAAGATGGAATCTCCCCAAGCACAGGATAGATTTCTATAGGATCAATTTGTCCTTAAGTCAAATTTATGTGTAAGACGGAACAGTAATACTGTATAAGTATTATATAAAGAACTTGAATCATTATGTATTTAACTTGAATTGTGCATTTAACTCAAATGTTGCTCTGTTCTTAACTATGGGTCATCCTTAACTTGGAGACTTGCTATATTTGTTTTGAGGGTTTATCATCATTCATTCTCTCCATTTGACCAAAACAACTTAAAGAATTTCCTATTTAGACTAATCTCTCATTAGATTCTTATATTTAATTCACATCCATTCAGCACTCATTCATTCTTGATCCTGTGTCTTTCTGTTTGAGTAGGCACATTTCTTATATTACCTATTACAGTTGCATACAACTTCTAGGTTTCTCCTGACATACTCAAGACTCATGTCCACATAATAAAATGGTTGAAATCAGCTTACATGAAGCAGTATTTTCTTCTACTGGAAAATGTTTATTCCTTACAATATGCTATCTATTACACTAGGATTTGATTTTTTAAAAAAATCTTTCTCTGTCCATTTCTGTTTTTTTAGTTCGCATTCTGCCATGATATGCTCTCTCCTTCCTTTGTTTTTCCCCCCAACTTTTACATATAACTTGAAATTGTTCATCCTATTTCTCCTGTCAAACACAATTCTGGATTTTGCTGCATTAATTTTCAGACTCATCCTCATTGTATCATATACTCTTATCTATAATTTGCTGCAAAATTACAATATACGCAAGAATTGAAATGGGTAACAATCAACATGACAAACAAACAGACACGATCAGGGCATACAAATTTGTACTTTGTAAGTCAGGAGAAGCTCATTTAACCTATTAGACCCATTGCTCTTCATTGGAAAGGAAGGAATTACAGGAAAGTAAGCAGGCACACAGTGGGGAATACCCACTGAAATAATGCACTGGCAACTGTGAGTGCACTCAGCAAACAGTTTAGTGTATTCCCCATTGTGTGCTTATTCATTTTTTTGTAATCTCTTCCTCTCCAATCTTTCTGCTCTGTGGGGTGGGGTTGGGGGGAGAGAATGTTCAAGCATAGGATAGATTGGAGAGAGAGAGAGAGGGAGGGAGGGAGAGGGAGAGGGAGAGGGAGAGGGAGAGGGAGGGAGGGAGGGAGGGAGGGAGGGAGGGAGGGAGAGAGAGAGAGAGAGAGAGAGAGAGAGAGAGAGAGAGAGAGAGAGAGAGAGAGAGAAAGCGAGCATGCTGTGGATGTTTCTCTCTTGTTTTGCAGACCTGCGCAGGAGAATGCACATGGATGATTGATGAGGTGAGAAGAGGCGACTTCCAGTCATGCATACAGGCAATGTGCAAGACAATTGGCTCTTCCTTGTTTTCTGCCGTATCTTTCTTTGCCTGTCATCATCCTAATAGGACTGCACATTCCACACTACCACCCCAATCCCCCCTGACCTAGGTTGATCCACACCTAGGCCTCAGACTCAGCATCTCTTAGATCAAGTATCAGCTACCTCACTGCCCTTTCTTAAACAACACATCACCAACCATCCTCTGTCTGAAATCCATTCTACCCTCATCACTCTAATCTCACCAAAGTGGGGAAGGGGAACAACACCAAACTACATGACTCAGGCTCCCTGCCAAATTTGTTTCTTGCCCAGGAAGAAAACAGTAACTGTGACTCAGAAAGACACCTCCACAATCCTGACCAAAAAATGTTAAATCCAAATCACAATACTTATATATACATACTTTTCAAACAATGAGGAAAGGAAAGTCCTGGAGTTAGTTATAATTAAAGTTCAGTAAGCTCCTGTAACAGCAGTCTAGCAACATGAATGAAACTGGCAAAGAATGTGAATGTGACAAAATGCATGGCATAGGTTCAGGTTACCTGAGTAACCATCTCATCCCAATGGGATTGGTTTGCCCCATTCACGTCAGCAGAAGGGGCATGCTGAGGAGCCCACTGGCCAAAGAATTCTGGCTGCCAGTCAAGGAAAAAGAGCCCTTTCTGCCATCACTCCCTCCTTCTGGAGCACTGAACCCCTTGAGGTGAAGTCCACTGCAACCCAACCCATAAGGGCCTTAAAACCTGGCTCAGCCGATTGGCCTGGGGTCCAGATGAGGATGTGTCATCCTAGAAATGGATTAAATAGAAGATTCCCATGTCCACACCATCATATTCCCTCCCCTGCCATCTAAATTATTTCTCTGCCAATTTTAATATTCTATTTGTTGTACTACTATTTTAATCTTTCATAACATTGTTTTATCAGATTGTAAGCTACCTGGAGTCACACAAAGTGAGATGCATGGCATATAAATTTAAACAAATAAATAAATGACTAGGTTGCTACTCCATATGGCCAATCCAATGGTAGCCACAGGTTATTGGTTGATCCCATTATGAAGCTTCCTGCTTGCTCCTGTGCCCTCTGCCATCCCATGCCCTGGACCAGGAGACTGAATCAGGTAGAGTCTCATCTAGTTGCTAATATGATCCTGCTGCTTCCCAAAAGCCCATCACAGCCCCATTATCACCACTTCTCCTGTCTGGGAAAGCTACGCCAGAGTTAATATTGTTGCTGCTGTCCCGTTATAAAATACATTATGTTGAAGGTTTTATCATTTTGATGTCCTTGTGGTTAGGAATGTATGCCTATATCTTGTTCAAATCCAGTAATTGGTTCAAGAAGCAGTTGTAATGCAACAATAACATAAATACTGCCTATTACTAAGCTTCCAAGAATAACAAGTTTTGGCAAGTAGTGATCATTATTCATCTGTTTGGCTTAGGTACTATATTACCAAGAGCGGGAAGCCTATGTGTTATGCTAGATTGGATTAGATTGAAGAACATCTCAAGGAACCCTGCAATGCTATGCTCCCTGGAGAAACACCAGTCCCTCATTTATTAATCCTAAAAGCAACAGTAAGTTACTGTAATATACATATTATCTTCTACAAACTGTCATTAAAACCCAGTTCAGGTTGTTTTTTTAGTCCTGTCTACTTGAAATGATATGTGATCCTTGCCAGTATGCTCTCTTCTTTGGTTATCTTTGAAGTCTGATTTGAGAACATTCTGGCCATATGAAAGCTATCAAAAATGTAGTTATGCATCTTATACTGTGAAGACCTTCTGCTTGCCTATATAGAGGGCCCAAACAAAACAGCTACTGTTATGCTACATTGATATGGAGTAAAGAGCATTTCAAAAATTACATTGCATGTATGGCTCAGGAATTCTTTTACGATGTCCATATGGTAGCTATAACACTTGAATCAACATTCAGGGTTTAATTTATTAGTTTTATTATGTTGGTCTATCGCCTTTAATGCATAATTCTATTAACTCAGTAGATGGATTACACAGTAATGAGTGTCCTGTAAATTGAACTTGACTTCTAGTGACTTCAGGAATCTAAGTAGTTTTCTTGGCAATAATGTGGAAGTGGTTTGTCATTGCTTTCTCCTAGGATATTTTTCCATTTCTCTACTGAGAATTCTCTCTCTCTCTCTCCCTGGAACATCATATCTGCACTACACTCGATACTGCCTATTTTGTCCTACTACAAGACCAGCCAGTACCTCTCCATGTTTCTTTGTCCCCTTTCAAACTCTTCTTTTGAATATGTTATCTCCCTTTCATTAACTAACAACAATGAAATTATTATAACAAAGCTTTAATTAAAAATCAAATGTAACCTATGCTAATAAAAATATTAACCTTCAGAACATAAAGCTTGATAAAAAAAAATTATCTGGGGAATATAAGCTTTGAACCAAAGCTCTGCTTATTTCTTTGTCAAAAAATATTCAACCATAGTAGGCTTTGCCAACTGTCATTACTGTAACTGTAACTGTTTTAGATATCGTAGTTTTGCCATCTACACTCCTACAGTCAACTGTACTACCAATGCAATTTGCACTGCTCACTTGTACAAGTATAGATAGTCCATTTCAAATGTTTGTATCTAATGTGCAGATGATAGGGAAAAATGCAAATAGAGCAAGGCTATCTCTTGAGTAAGTAGTTTAGCAATTAATCTTTCTTTGTATATTGAAGGTCCCAGTTCTTTCTATTAGGGATTGTGTGTATAGTTAGGAAGTATAGAAAATGATAATAGTCTTAATATTATGAGAAAAAAATCAAGTATTCTTGTACATATTGTTGCAGTTTTAAAAGAAAGTAAGCATTATTTCTAAGGATGAAGTTTGTTTTAAATGTATTAAATGTACACTCAGCATACACTATAGGAATCTCTAGAGATAGGTACTCTTTCTAGAAAAGGTCAGGTTATGTAATTAGTCTTAAGCAGTTTTCAGCAACAATGCACCTGTGTTAATACTAGCTGCTATTTCAATGCTCACTTCCCAAAACACTTTGCCCGACTCTCCCTGCATTTCATTCCCTTGCAAGATTCTAAAGGGACTTCCATTCTCAAATATCAACAGATACTTTCTCCCAACAAAAGTTTCTCCAAAGGCTGCTCCATGTAGAATATGTTGCAGCAGCCCAACCAACTTGCAACCCAAAGGTTGTAAAAATACAACTTCTTATAATTCCACCTTTAGTAATCCCAGATGATGTTACTGTTGTTTATTACAAAAGTGATTTGGTATTTGTAGGATTTAATTTGGGGTTGTTTCACCTGATTCCAGAAGCTGATAGCTCTCAGACATTGGTTGAGGCTTTCCATGGCATCATGTCTGCCTAGGCTAGTTATGTATAATTTGTGTAATCCTCAGACTGATGACTCCTCATTCTGAGCTGACAGATGATGTCTCCCAGCAGTTTCAACTGCCAAACTTTTAGAAAAACTTTCCAAGCAGTCTCTGAAATCTCTGAATCTCCCTGAATTCATTCATCATCAAGGTCCCACTAGCAATGCACCTACAAAGTGTAATTTGACAAGTGATATGACCACAGCAAAAACAAATTCCAGTGTCCTTGTACATTCCAGAATAAAGTGTGTCAAGCACAGTCACCATGGAGGCTCTGAATTGAAGAGCAGATCACTAAAGTACCTTTAGGAACTTTGTAGTAATCATAACTCATGAGACAATATACATATAAAAGGCAGCTGCTAAATGGTCAGGTAGTCAGTGCCAACAGCAGTGCAGCTTATTTTCCAGCCCAATTCCATACAAAGCCACCTCAAGCACAATATGTTAGCTCTTCAAGGTAGGCCAGATAAGAAACAAATCAATTACAATACAGAATCGTCCTGCTTTCTTTTACTCGCCAGAAAACTAGGAAAGATCTGATATTTTTTTTATTTATATGCCGCCCTTCTCCAGAGACTCAGAGACTTATACAAAGTCAGCTTATTGCCCCCACAATCTGGGTCCTCATTTTACCTACCTTAGAAAGGATGGAAGGCTGAGTCAACCTTGAGCCTGGTGAGATTTGAACTTGCAGTAATTGCAGGCAGCTGATGTTAATGAGTGCTTTACTCTGCTGCACTACCAAGGCTCCTATTTGAAATGCTTCCCAACTGCTTTTGTGGCCTGAAATATCCTTTGAATGATAGTTGTCTAATCTGTCTCCCAAGGTCAATCCAACATACCAGGGATGAAATGCTCCCGGTTTGGACCGGATCACCTGATCCGGTAGCGATGGAGGCAGGTGGTTTGGAGAACTGGTAGCAAAAATTCCTGCCCCCCCGCCCAACTGAGCCGCTCGATCATAAGAAGCTTTTTTTTATTTTTAAAAGCATTTTTTCTACAACCTCTTTGGCCGAAAAAATGCTTTTAAAAGTAAAAAAAAAAGCCTCTGATGATCGTGCGGCTCAGCTGGGATTATAAGAGGCTTTTAAAAGCATTTTTTTCTACAACCTCTTCAGCCGAATGTGTTTCGGCATAAATGTGAGGATGGTCATAAATGTGAGGATGGTCATAAGTGTGAGGACCTGTCAGAAATGACTTTTTTCAGCCCTCTGAGTAGTCCCTATATACATAGCCATGGCCACCCGGTCACATGACCTCCAAGCCACACCCACAAAATAAGCCACGCCCATAGAACCGGTAGTAAAAAAATTTAGAACCCACCCCTGGTTGGGGGGTCACCACAACATGAGGAACTGTATTAAAGGGTCGCGGCATTAGGAAGTTTGAGAAACACTGACTTAGATGATACATGAACATGTGGATCTCCTACAACAGCTTACTTAGTGGCCTCCCACTATTCGTGCCCCTGCCCATCACAGTCCCAATTTGGGAACCATTGCATCATCTCAACGAAGAATTATTTCTGCATTTTCATCCAGCACATACTCCATTGGTCTCAGCCATCATGTGCACTTTCCGCATCCAGAGCCAGATTATCCCAGACTGGAAGGTGAGATCTAGTCTCCAACTGTTCTCAATGTCCCTGCTCAGCCTCTAAGGATGGTGATAACAGCTCTACTTCAAAGCTCCACATTTGCTGTTGCTAGCACTGCTTTTCATAGTATTCCTCACAATAGTAGTAGCATTCTTCATAACAACACACAACTAGAGACAAGGGCAAAGCAGGTATCAGATCTTTCTAAACCCTTTCCCCTGAACCTTCTCAGGTCTGCCATCAACAGATCCGATTTCTTTCTCCCTTCTTGTGTGACCTCCAAAACAGAATGCAACATTCCAAAAATGTGACACAGTCTATCTGTGTTTGTTCACATCTACTTTATCTTCTGACAAAGTATAAGCTAAATCCAAATGCTCATTAAAAGCAAGTAGCTGCAGAAATGTGCACCACTTAGAAATAATCATTTTTGATACTTATTTTAATTTTTAATTAAAAGCAGTTTTTGGATGTTGAGGAGAATAGTAGTATACAAGATGCTTAATTTTTCTCTCATCCTTTCTCTGGTACAAACTGTCTTTCAAAGTTTTGTTTTCAGATACTTCCTCACAGAATATCTTTTATCCACTATTTCAATGCTCTAAACTGACCCTACCAAGTATTATGGTCATTAGGAAACAAAAACAATTCAGACTCTATTATGTGTGTTTTGTGGATAATAAGTTATAATAACGGGAATCAGGATTTTCCTAAAATATAAGACAAGTCCATGCAAAGATTAAAGTATCTTTGCATTTGGAGAAAGACATCCAACAGTTAGCTAAGAAGCCAGTCTTGAACTTTTGAGTATATAACATTTTCAATCTTGAGTGGCCAATACTTGTCTGTTTTCCTTCTTCAATGAGACATTTCCTTTTTTAAAAAAAATTAAGAGCTTCAAAAATATGATGTTTGTCTTATATATTCATTCTGGATGGATTCACATATTGTACTAAATCATAATAGAGCAAAAGTTTGGTTTTTTGAAGTGGAGTATACTGAGTGTAACCCAGTTGAAAAAGCAAAATAAAATACTTCAACATCTATGTCTTAAATGTTTATATTCCATCAGGATACTATTATATTTGTTCAAGCCAGTGCAAGAATAAATTGTTTTCCTTCAGTTTAAAGTTCAAATACCTTAATCTGTCATCAGTACTGCTGCTATCAACACTGTCATGTACGATAACGTGATACTTACTTATTTTCTAGAGCTTAGGTTTCTAAGATGGTCTGATAATAAGGATAAAGTGGACAAGAAGGTATCATTACCACTTTTTCCACAACAAGAAGCAGCTGTATGAATTTTGCCAATCTCAAAATGATATCCAGGCCAATGAGCAGTATAAGGGAAGGGGAAGGGGAAGGGGAAGGGGAAGGGGAAGAGGAAAAGGAAAAGGAAAAGAAAAAGGAAAAGGAAAAGGAAAAGAAAAAGGAAAAGGAAAAGGAAAAGGAAAAGGAAAAGGAAAAGGAAAAGGAAAAGAAAGTTTCCAGCTTCTCGGATTGCATTTTACATGCCAATCTGGTTGTTATACTAATATGGACAGAATAAGTATAAAGTTTGTTGCTCAGGAATACAAAACATCATTTTTAGTATGATAAATCATTGCAAAGGGGTAGGAAAGATGGTTGGATTTTCTAATATACCATTTAAGTAAAGTAATGTGCAATTGATTTGTGTCTTTTGATTATTGTGAACCACACAGAGTTATTAAAATATGATGGGATATAAATGCTACATTAATTCAAAGTATGATAGCTTCAATCTTTAAAGATATGTTGAACAGAAAATTATAAAGATAGTGAAGTATAAATATGAGGAGTCACATTATTTTAAATATAAAGCAACTTTTATTTTTCTAAAGGTTTGTCTGATTTATTCCTATCACATTCCGATCTTGCCAATAACATTTCTCATAAGAAATTACCCTGACTGTATTTTTAGTTCACAGCTAGAAATTTGTTTATAATCAATGAAAACACCAAAGTAAAATTTAAAAATGTACAAAGTATCAGTTATCCATATCTTACTTAAATTAATTTTTAAATTAATTTTTGTGGGAAGCTTTTAAGATATTCTATGAAATGTAGCCTGACCAAGATTACCTGATTATTAATTAATGTTCCTATCACATTATATATAACATATAGAAAAATTATCAACAAGTAACATCCATAAAACAAATGACCAACTACTAATACATTGCAAAAAAATGAGTATCTAACTTTTAATATGAGGCTATTCCTCTCACATTTATAACATCAAATAACCTAAAAGTGTCTTAACATTTGTTTGTGAACAAGAAATAAAATACAGCCAACTTTATACCCAGTTAATATTTGCAGTACACCAATATATCTTCTTCAATCACCACTATCAGCATATGATTATCATAAGCAGATACATCATGCTGGCATACCAATAGAATTAAGATGCAAATTAAGTTTTTTAAAGTTGATATATTTTAAATAATCAAATATTATAATATAATTGTTGCCATGAGAAGAATTCAAGTGATGATAAATCCTTGTTATACTCACATCTATTTGTTTCACTACAGTAAAAAGAAGCATGATTCCTTACATACAAAAGGCAATATTTTTAAAAAGCTTTATTGTGGGGAAGGTTATAAATGAAAAACAAAAATTATAAACCATTAACATGAGGTATGCAGTAATTTAATTAAAGCAGTTTAATAATAATAATAAATAATAGCGAGCGAAGCAAGCGAGCAGGGCGCGTGCGCTTCCGAACCAGTAAGGAAGGTAAGTAGATTTCACCCTTGAAATGGAATCTTAATGAGCAAATGACAATCAATTCTTGTAATTGTAGATGTTATCCAGGTAAACAACCGTTGGCATAAAGTTTCAAATTAAAATTGCAGAGGGTTGCGTCAAACACGATTGACTAATTAGATAAGCTTACCTTTGGCTCCATGGAAATGAAGTTGTGAGTACCTCTACTTGAGAGAACTGACCTTTTTATTGTTTTACTATGGTAAAAATGGTAATAATCCTTCAGTGCTCCAATCTGTAAGAGAAAAAAAAAAGATTTTGGAGTGATGGGTAAGGAGAAAAGAGACAGAAAATTTATGAAAAGCAGTTTACCTCTTTTTCAAAAGGTCTATAAATTATGCAATTACTACCTGGGCTCAAATGTTACTTGAACCCAAGTACTCATCTTTCAGAAAGAAAGATACAATATGGAATGGTTGAATGTCCTTGAGGTTGTAACTATATAACTGGAGATAACAACTGAACTTGCTGTTTTGTCTGTATCCATCTTTTTAATGTTTAATTTATATGCAACATTTTATGTACCAATCAAGATCCACATTAGCTTTTCAAACCCACTAATATGGTACTAAAATCATTCAGCTTAAGGATATCTATTGTAAAACTATAAATATTTAATTCATGAGAAAAATTCATCTCAACTTTGATAAGAAAAGCTTATTAGAACATTTGAACTTCGAAAGTAGATTAAATTATTTAAAGACTTATTGTTTTCTAAAACGAATTAGGAAATGGAGACATAATTTCTGAATTGTACATCCAGCTTTTTTTGCATTGAAAAAAGCATTTGGTTTGCAGTCCATTGCATTAATAGGGATCAGCAGGGCATGGGAGAAGAGGCAAAAGATACTTCATGTCCCAACACAAAACCTACAACTTGCATCAGCAAGACAATCTGAAAAAGTAGTTTGGTTCTTGATCTCACCATGTACAGGTACTCCTCAATTTACAACAGCACAGAAAAAAGTTATTTATGACCATTTGCCACATGGCCCATGGTGATTTACATTCAGATCAGTGGTGGGTTGCCCCCGGTTCAGACCGGTTCTATAGAACCTGTAGTAAAACCGGAGTGAGGCTCTGCCCACCCACCCCGACATCATCAAGTGAACGTGTGCAGTCCCGTTGCGAACCAGTAGTAAAGGTAAGTAGAACCCGCCCCTGATTCAGATGCTTAACAACTGACTCACATTTATGTCGGTTGCAGTGTTCCAGACTTATGCGATCCCGTTTTGCGACCTCCTGACAAGCAAAGTCAATGGGGAAGCCACATTTCCTTAAGAACTATTACTAAATAAAGAACTGCAGTGATTTGCTTATCAAATGTGGTGAGAAAAGTTGTAAAATGGAGCAAAACTCACTTAACAAATTTCTCACTTAGCAACATAAATTTTGGGCACAGTTGTGGTAACCGAGGACTACCCTACTACAGAAATCATTGCTTGATATTCTACCAACAGGATGTATTTTAAATAAAAGGATTGTTGTATTAAGTAAAAGGAGAGACAAGAAATTGAGCAGCAGATTTTTTTCCCCCTAGGATTTTATTTACTCCATGTCACTGTGTTTTCCCCCCCAGTTGAATCATCAATCATCACTACAAATGAAACAAGGGTCAAAAAGTGTAAGCAGTTTATCTACTACCTAACAATATTCTCCTGTTAACCCATTTGATAAGAGATCTTACTGAAGAAGCAGCTAAGGAAAAATATGGGATTTGTACCATATCAACAACTCATTGTGTTGTTGTTAGTTGTGAAGTCATGTCTGATATATCGCGACCCCATGGACAATATTCCTCTAGGCCTTCCTGTCCTCTACCATCCATTGATTTTGTAAGAACTACCAAATACTATCGATTTCATTTCTATTCCTTATATAAGAGTAAAATTTTCACAAATTATGATGATTCATAATAAGCAAGTAAGCAAAACGAGATATCTACTGACAAAATACTTACCTACTCCATTGAGTCATGTTTGTCTCCTAGGGACCTGATAGGGACCTATATGTTGGACCATATATGCTTTTCATTGACTTCTTCCAATGCATATTTCAATATTTCATGGAGGTCACTGATCTTAAGTCCTAACCAGACTACTTGATACTTCTAAACCTTACAGTAAAAAAGAAAACTTCTTTAATCCTGAATTATCCTTATGACAGTTGCAGTATCTTAGGGTCATGCGATTATGTTTTGTGATCTTCTGATAAGCAAAATTTAGGGGGAAGCCACATTTACTTTACAACTCTGCTACTAACTGAACAACTGTGGCAGGACAGGCTGTAAAATGGGGCAAAATTCACTTAACAAATGTTTTACTTAGCAACAGGAATTTTGGGCTCAGTTGAGGTCATAAGTTGAGGACTACCTGTATTTGCATGTCAAACAAGCTTATAGCATTCATTGTATTTGATACAGTAGGCTACAAAAAATAATCCTTTTAAGATGGAACACTTTATAATAATATCAACAGACCATCAACATTTTAATGTTTTTATCTTGCCTTTATTATTTTTATAGATAACTCAAGGAAGGGAACAGCAACCTTGTGAGGCTTGGGCTGAGAGGGAGTGATTGGCCCAAAGTCACCTAGACAGCTTTCATGACTAAAAAGGGACTAGAATTCAGTGTCTCCTAGGTTCTAGCCTGATGTCTTAACTACTAGACCAAACAGGCTTCCTATCACTCCAAATGATTAGTCAGAATAAATGCAATATTTTCCTTTTTATTAACATCAGAAGAAAATTTAAGTAAACAATTTACCTAGATAATCACTCAATAAAATGAGAAGCATTTATTTATTAAAGTTGTACACTGCCACAATGTCTATCTACAATAGCCACAAATCCAGAAAGACTGCTAATAGTGGACTTACTTCCTAGGCACAATGTCATCCCTTCAAGAGTTCCAGGCCGGGACAACTGCAATGAACAAAATGTAACTATGTCTTGCTTGAATTCAACTTTAGATGGCATCATCCCATCCACAGCATGATAGCCTCCAGTCATTGGAGAAGACAGAATGTTGAGACATTCTCCTGGTGGGCCTTGTGAGAGGAGAAGGTTGCAGTACAAAGCTGAGTATACTCAGCATATGATGGTATCACACCTTGAACATTTGGATGATTTCCCAAAGCAAATTTATGCTGAATAACAAGGGAGAAGGAAATAACCCCTGTGGCCCATTACTGTAGGGGAAGAACAGTGAGAACCTGGGGACAAAGTCAAGTGAGTAATTAACCCAGAGTTGTTATATTTCCACAAACGGTCTAAGTCTAACTCTTCTTGCATTTGTTGATTTTTATCTAACCAATTTAGTGTTGACCATTAGTTGTCTAGATTCTTTGAATAGGCATGATTAATAAACCATCTTAACTGGAACCTGAGGTGTGGTCCTGATTCTTCATGCCTGACTACAAGGAAATGACCACCAGGTCAAATTGCCTGACTGCTAGTGACTGGAACTGCCCGTTGAACAGAATGACTATAAAATACTGCCACCCAACCCTAACCCTCACAGACAGTTCCTAGGAATGCCATAATTAATGGTCTAATAAGCAACAGGAGATTCAAAGATCTCAACAAAGAGATCTTTGATCAAGGAAACATTAAGATCACAACAAAGTTCATCAACTATAGCAACTAAAGTCATAACCATTCTGTACCCGGGCTTTGAAAGAGGCCAAATAATCTGTTTTCTTCAGGCTGCATCAATCACCACATATTTAACTACCTTCACCCAAAGTGAAGTTTGGGATAAATAGTCTTCCTTTAAGGAGAGGGTGCCCAGAACTTCTTTCAAGGATGCTGGAATCACCTTTTTCCACAGAGAGCAATAATTATCTCTTGGATCAATCAAGTCATCTTTTCATCTTCATATAAGAGCTAGGAAGGACATGGTTCAATACTGTAAGTGGTAAGGGTCATAATGCAAGTCATAATGAGTTCATATAATAGAGCTAGGATGCCCCAAACACCACATTAAACTCTGCCTACCTTTGGCAAATCTAAGTGACTTTGTTAGCAAAATGCATCCAAAGTGATCATCCTGCCCATTCTTTTCTAAAGCAAGGCTGTTGACCCACCTTACTAACTCAATCAGGTAAGAAAAATAATGATGCTATAGGCTAGGATTTGAATTTCTACTTGTGCTTGGTCACATTTACTTTTTATCTTTTTCAACCAGTGCTTTAGATACTATTTTTGGTGGTTCAGCTCCCATAACTGCTCAGAGAACTAAAATGTGTCTCCGGATCAGGACACCAAAGGGAATTATCTTGAAGAAGATTCATTGAGAGCCTGGGTTACAGGAAAACAAAGCCATTGGTGAACTCACCTCTGACACAACTGGGAAATTCCTCAAGTGCTTCCAAAAAACCATCTGAATTCATACATTTAAGACACATCCAACCTAACTGATCCTATTCTGCAGAGGTCTTCATAGCAGTTAACCTTAATTGAACCAGAAGGAGATCCAATTTGACAATGAGGCAGATCTAATCTTGTCATGTTCTATGCAATTGCTCTGAGCCTGTGTCAGACTTGAGATGACAAGTCCATGACTGCCAAAATATAACTGACCCAGACCTCTGGCATGGAGCCTGAAGTCAATCAACATCCTAAAGTGGTGTTTCTCAACCTCAAAACTTTTAAGATGTGTGAACAATTGCAAGAATTCCGCAGGCAGCATGCTAGCATTCAGGAAAATACCCACCTCCTCTCTAAAGCCCAACTTAACACAAGGTTCCTCATACCTCCACTACCTCAAGAAGAATGTCCCTTGTCACATAACCTCCAGTAAGATCAATACCTTCATCCCAACTCTTAGCTCAAGATTGTTGCAGGACTCAAAACATAGAGAGCAAATGTTCAAAAGTATCACCACTCTCAACCAGATCTTACTAATAAATGTCTGGTCCATCATCTTATCCAGAACCAAGTCATAGATTAAGCATGGCCTTGGACCTGGCATTTAACCAGTAACTTGAATCCAAAGTTATGAATGATTCAACCATCAGGACTCAACTGGGGCTGCCAAGCTGGAAATGGATGTTCACAATAAATTTTGATCTTTCTTCCCTGAAATTACCAAGTACCCCCTACCATATCTTCCAGGTACCTGGGATACCTGACCATAATTAGGATTGTGCTATCTATGCCCTTCAAATTGTGGACCCATATTAAATCTAACTAACCACCTTCCAATTAAAATAAAAGAACCACATTAAGAATCACAACACTAAATCACACAGTAACTCAATCACAACTATATACAACTCATACCCACAACCTCACTTAACCCACAGCACCCAAAATAAACTTCTACAAACGTCTGACCCCCCAACTATTACTTACTACTCACATTCAAAAGTGCCAGCCATTTTACCAGAACTCTGCCAGACTGGCATCAACAACAAATCCCCACCTATCCAACATTAACAAATGCTACTGTGTTCAATTCTTTTCCCCAATTTACCATATCTGATCAATCAATACATTATTCATTAGGAAACCAGATCTGATCAGTCTCCCTGAATGAAGTCAAGACCACTAACTGTTCTCTTGTTGAGAGAAGGTTTCCTAACTCCCTTTGAGTATGATTTGATACACAGTTTTTTTTCTTTTCTCTCTCTTTTATCCCGCACTCCCTCCTTTTTTTCTTTCTTAATCTTTATTTAAACTGAATTTTATGTTATAATAAATCTCAGTAAAAGTCTTTAAAAAAATTCTGGGGCTTTGTGCCTTAGGATGTTTGTTTGATCAAGAGTGGACTAGTTTGTAAAAAGAAAAATCACTTACAATTCAGTGCTTAGCCTCCTCATAGTATCAATATTCTGCAGGTTTATTCATTGTTCAGATTTATTCTTTACAGTCCATGTCTGTCTTATTATAATTTTATTGGAACTAGTGTGAGACATTGGAAATAGTACCTGATGGAAAAGAAACTACAGGTAGTCCTTGACTTATAATAGTTCATTTACTAACTGTTCAAGTTTACAATGGCATTGAAAAAAGTGATTTATGACCATTTTTCACACTTACAACCATTGCAGCATCGCCATGGTCACGTAATCAAAATTCAGGTGTGTGACAATTGACTCATATTTATTACAGTTGCAAATGACCTGGGATCATGTGATCACCTTTTGCAACCTTCCTACAGGCAAAATCAATGGGGAAGCTAGATTCACTTAACAACTGTGTTAGCAACTTAACTATTGCTCTGATTCACTTAACAATGGTGGCAAGAACGGCCATAAAATGGGGAAATACTCACTTAACAACTGTCTCATTTGGCAACATAAATTTTGGGCTCAATTGCGGTCATAAGTAGAAGACTACCTATAAGGCATAGACATTTTAAAACACACACTAATAACCTAGTGCTTCATCTCTATGTCTTTTTTTCTAAGAGGAGATTCTGGAGCTCAGCCCCAAAGTTCTCATCAAAATATCAAACTCTAAGCAAATTTCACATAAAAATAATGTATATGTCCATTGCTATTAATCCAGTCAACTTCATCTCCCAAACATCCTCAGTGATGATTCACTATCTGATTAAAGACAGGGGATTCTTTTGCTTTCTATGCA
This sequence comes from Arizona elegans, assembly GCA_022577455.1. Lineage (NCBI taxonomy): Eukaryota > Metazoa > Chordata > Lepidosauria > Squamata > Colubridae > Arizona > Arizona elegans. The sequence goes on along the minus strand of JAKOOJ010000008.1, from coordinate 30,159,410 downwards.
TGCTCTTTGATCTTACAACATTGGAACCTAATAACAAGACACGCCAGCAAAAAGTTCAGGAGGGCTTAGCTGCTTCTGTGCTACACCGGCAATGGCATCTTTCAGAACCCTGGAAATCCTTTTTTATTATATCTATAACTTGGGTGTTTATTCTCACCAATCCTTGACTGCCTTGGATTTTAACTTCTTCTTGTGCAGAATAGCTCAACAACTAATCTTATTTGTGGGGGGAAGGGGAGTAGTTAATGATTATGGATGGGTGGATACTATCAGCAGCAGCTGCCACTAATGGAACCCCCTCTATATATTGTGCGTGTTCTCTATTAAGCCAAATATCTTGAGAAGAGTATAGATGAGTTGTGGGCTTGGGTATCTTTATTGGTTTATCAGTGTAAAGATTTGGGCAATGCATTTAATGCATCCAGAATGGTGAATAAAAGAGAACAAAGGTCTAGGAACTGAAAGTCAACAAAATATAATATTTCTAGTGTGTGTGTATGATTTTCATGTGGTTATGTGTGTACAAGAAATGAATGGAAAAGGGAAACAAATTTTAACATGGGTCATGTCTGTTTTACATCAAAACATGGAAGCTGAAAATTTTTTAAAAGATCATTTTGTTTGCTTTAAACAAAAATAAATGAACATTATTGCTTAAATTGGGGGAAATGACGCTATATTAAATTTGAAGAAAAGTAATTTGTTTTACTTTGCCCTTTGTCTGACAATAGATTATTGCTGCAGAGTAGAAAAATGTGAGCTTAAAGGATTACATCTGATCTTTTCTATGCTCTGGACTCCTGCTGTGGTGCAGACAAATTCAGGTTCAAGGCACTGTTATTGTTTTGTAGCTCAGATTCCATAAATACCCCTTTGCTTTGCATTCACAAGGGTCCTTAACTTGCCTCAGTAGAGTCTTCTTTCTGTTTTCTAGGCTCCTGCTGGGAGATGGACAAATGTGTGTGCAAAGCAACATTTTAGGAGTGAGACATCACTCTCCACCAAAAAACAAAAAACAAAAAACACCAACCTCAAAACAAAGTAAAATCTTACTGTTGCTTTTCACTTGTTAAAAAAATTCAGTTTTCCTGGTTTTTTTTTGGGGGGGGGGATTTGATTTATATGCCACCCTTCTCCGGAGACTCAGGGCGGCTTACAATGCGTTAAGCAATAGCCGTTATACTTTTGTATGTTTTATACAAAGTCAGCTTATTGCCCCCACAATCTGGGTCCTCATTTTACCTATCTTAGAAAGGATGGAAGGCTGAGTCAACCTTGAGCCTGGTGAGATTTGAACTTGCAGTAATTGCAGACAGCTGATGTTAATAACAGCACTTTAGTCTGCTGCACCACCAGGGCTCTTTGTTTTAAAACAATTACCATTCAATCCTGTTAGTTGGACAGGAAAATGTGTATTCCATGAATTTACATCATGGCATTCATAATGTGTCTGAAGTTATCCTTCAGAACTCTCAGCAATATATTGTTGCTGTAGTAGATTAATATATAATACATTCTCATGTGTGATGCTATCTCGTAGATGTATAATGTAGCTTCACCTACGAAGACTGCTGTTAATGACCCTGCCCCATAGCCTCAGTTGTCAGTGAGTATCACTCTTTAAGAAGTAAGAAACAGTAGACATGAGACCTATTTCCTGATAAAGGTATATAGAACTTCACCAAGTAGCAAGGATCTTTGCTAATTATGCTGATAGGATGTGAAAAATCCTATTTCAGTAAGTAGCAAAATATTTGAAAACAGCATTAAACCATTCCTGATTTCTGAGCTTTCTGCTCATTGGTATTGTAGTACAGTCAAAACACCTCTCATGAAACCTTAATCCAAGCTTTCTGCTGAATATCTTGCAGGCAGGCATACACGTATACATGCTCACATAGTTTTAGCAATGAGAATTCTGTATCTTAAAAATTCTACTGGCAGCACAGAATTTTCTTCAAAGCTCAGTAGAAAATTTAATCACACAACTGAAGCAGCTTACAAGCACTCAAACAGCCAATACACATATAGATGGTCCTCATTTTCTATGAGATTTGCAGAGTTGAAAGGGAGAGAAAGAACTCTGCCTTTATGTTATATGAACATGGGAAGTGAAACAGAAGCTTAATTTTAGTTAGGCAACCAGGTTATGAGATTAATCAATGACAGCATGCAATACTCACATTGGCAACAGCTTAGTTTTAGCCCATTTGCCTCAATGAGTGCCTGCTTAATGGCATCTATTAAGATGCTTTGCTTGACATTCTCCCAAATAATGTAGCCATGGATGTTTGTGGTGGTGGGTGAGTACAATAGTTAAATTACAAATATGCACGATGATGTCATTACACAAACATTGTAATTTATGGGCTTGTATCAGAAGACAGGACAAGTTATATAATTGCAGCATTTATGTGATACCTTGGAAAATTAATGTGGGTAATTTCCAGTTTAGTGTGAGCCCAGCAGATTCCCAATCAATCCTTATACCAAGGTCAGAGCAAACCCTCACGGTACTCAGTACAGCTAGCAACAAAATAGCTTGAAATGCATGTATTAAATGTCAGTAAACACTAAAAAATATAACTGTCAAAGTGGAACAAATGCAAGGCAAAAGCAGAAAGAGAAAGAAACATAGGCAAGAATTTACATTATCTCTAATCATCTATATATATAGAGATAAGATCACTCACACACACACACAAACACACACACACACACCAGTGGTGGGATTCAGCCAGTTTGCACCACTTCGGGAGAACCGGTTGTTAACTTTCTGAGTAGTTTGGTGAATTGGTTATTGGAAGAAATATTCTTCCTCTATTCTGCACCAAGAAGAAAACAATTTAGCAGGTTGGGAGGATATATTTGACAATTAAGACTTCTTGGGTGTCATACATTTGACATCCTTGCAGTTTGTTGCAGATGCCATTGGGGGCAGCGAACATTGCTTTACAATAGGGGAGAACCAGATAGACTTTCAGTCACAGAGTGTTGAATGCAAAACTAGCGTTGGTCTTAGATTACATTACAGTATTGAGTTACAACTATTAGTAGAAGCAAGCCTACCAGAAAGACTACTAGAGTAGATAAATGCATGCCTAAAACAAGGACTTATGGTAATTCTTAATTCTCATTCTACATCAGTCTCCAAAATAATTTAACTTTTGAAAAGCAAAGATATTGAACCTTAGCTAATTACACCCCTTCCTGATTTGTGGAATATTATAGTGGTATTAATGTAATGTTCCTCAATTAAATTGTTCTGCAATGTGCTATGTATCAAGAAAGCTTTAGTTTGAAGACCCATATGTATTTCTGGCACAAAACAATGTTTACAGGAAATGGGGGAAGCCACAGGACTTAAGGATACATCAATATACTGTAATTTTCATGGCTGCATTCCAATACTTCTATTGTTGCAATACTTCTGTGAATTTAAATTTAGGTGACAAGACAGTTTGGTTGACAAACTTTAATGAATCTCTTCAAAGGATTGCTGTTTTAAGATATACATTCCTAAAACAGATTTTTCATTGTGACAAGTAAGATCCAGCTGGTCCAATGCTTCGAATGCCAAACTGAATACAGAAAGCCATATTGAGTAATACCGGTACTTACAGAAAAAAATTAAACCATACTTTTTAGAAATCCTAAATATTAAATCCAAGTAGTATCAATACCAATGCAGTCATTTATTTTAAAAAATTATCTTACCCTGCTCTTTTTCCCCCAAACAAGAGTTAGAATTTCATGCCTTATTCTTCACTGGTATGTGTGTGTGTCCTATGCCCTATGAGGGAGATGGGTGGTTTCTAAAATATGATATATAATACATACATACAATATGTATGTGTATGTATGTATGTACTGTATGTATGTATTTCCCAGTTTAGACGTTATTTATTAAAATTGTTTGCTGCCCATTTCTCTACAAGAAATTTACAACATTAAAAGCAGTAAAACCATAAAAAATCTACATATAATAATAATATAAAATTATGATTTAAAAAGTGAGAGGACAGGGAGGTGGATGTATGTGGGCGGGGGAAGGTGGGATCCATTATTGTTCCATAAACCACCTGCAGAGTGGCTTCATGTAGGTGTTAAAATGGAGTAGAGAGAATACCAGGCCCCTGCAGCATGTCAGAAAAGAGCAGCCATGGGCTGGATCTTTCATTCCCTATTAACACCAATTGGAGAAAGAAGCTTTCTCCAATTGGTGTGCTGCTCAGCTTCAGAACCACTATCCAGCTCAAAAAGGATACCATGATTGATGGTATCAAAGGTTGCTAAGAGGTCGAGAACAAAGATGGTTGCAGTACCTGCTTCCCATTTTCGCCAGAGATCATCCACAAGTGCGACCAATGCTATTTCTGTCTCATAACAGGGCCTGAATCCTGACTGGAAGGGGTCCAGATAACCCTCTGAAGTTGCCAAGAAATCACTTTTTCTACAACGTTTCTTAAAAAGGAAAGAGTAGTAACTGGATGAAAATTGCCCAGGCAGATTGTACCAAAGGTTAAATATCTAGGAGTTCAGGTTGCAGAATCAAATATGAAACTGTATCAAAATAATTGAGGTGTTGTGGCGAGATGTACAGAAAGATATGGAGACTTGGAAAAAACTGCAGCTGTCTCTACTTGGAAGAATAGCAGCAGTTAAGATGAACATTTTGCCAAGATTTCTTTTTTTGTTTCAAATGATTCCGGTGCTTAAAAGTGATAAACAACTGAAAGAATGGCAAAGTGGAGTGAATAAGTTTGTCTGGAATGAGAAAAAACTGAGAGTGAAATTGAAAATTATGCAAGATGTTCCAGAAAGGGGAGGTCTTAAACTTCCAAACCTACAGTTATATTATGAAGCAGCAGCTTTGACTCAAGCAAGCGATTGGTTTGGAAGGAAAAAGACTGGAATATTGAATATAGAAAGTTTTGACCTTGAATTTGGATGGCATGCGTACTTATTTTATGAAAACAAAGTGGATAAAGTATTTAAGAGCCATATACTTAGAGATTCCTTGATGAGAGTTTGGAAGAAGCACCAATTCAAATGGGATTATAAAATACCGTTATGGCTGGATCTTGGTCATATTATGTGGAATACAAATATAATGTCACTCGGGGGGTTTTTATATAAAGAAGTTCTTTTTACAGATGCGGGCAGATGACAACTCAAGACATTAGAGACACTGTTGGACGAAGGGATTAATCTAACTTGGTTACAGTATAATCAACTTCAACTGAGATGGAAAGAGGACCAAAAAACTGGTATTATGTTGCATGAGGAAGAATTGGTTAGACATATAAAAGAGAAAGGTCCAATGCATATTAAAAGGCTATACAATGTTTTGCTAGAAAGGGATTCAGAAACTGAATTGGTTAAAGATTGTATGATTAAGTGGGCACAAAATTTTGCAGAACCAGTGATGTTGGAAACATGGGAAAAAATATGGGTTCAGAATGTTAAATTTACACAATCGCAGAATTTGAGGGAAAATTTTTATAAAATGTTTTATAGATGGCATTTAGATCCCAAGAAATTGTCGTGTATGTACCCTAATGTTCAGCCAAAATGTTGGAGATGTGATTGTTTAGATGCCACATATTATCATGTTTGGTGGACCTGTAAGAAAGTTAAGGCTTTTTGGATAAAAATATGGTGGGTTATGCAGACTGTTTTGAAGAAAAAAATTCAATTTTCTCCACAATTGTTTTTACTGGGTATAGTAAAGGGTTTTACATTGGATGAAACTAAGTTGATATTGTATATGATAACAGCAGCGAGATTATTGATAGGTAAATATTGGAAAAATGAAGCTTTGCCCACTATTGAAGAATGGACTTTGAAGATGGCTAGCTTTGCAGAGATGGCGAAGATTTCAGCATATCTAAAAGATCGCTCACAAGAGATTTATGAATGGGAATGGAAAAAATGGATAGATTATGTGCAGAACAAATATCAAACTAGGAAGTATCAAATAGCTTTTCATTGAAAGTATATGAAAATAGAAATGTATGAATTTTGTGAAGATGAAAAATTATAAGGGGGTTTGAGAGGTTCAGGTGTTACAAAAAGGGGATTTTGATGGGATTATAATCTGTGGAAGTCAGGGGGGAGGGTTAGGAGGGGTTTGGGAGGGTTAGGGTGGGGAGTATGGGGTGGGGTGGGGGGAAAATGGGGGAAAAATGTAATTGTAAAACTTTTGCAATAAAAAAAAAATTGCCCAGGCAGGTGGAATCAAGCCATGGTTTTTTAAAGGAGGGTTTGAACCAGGATCTCCTCAAAAGGTCCTGGGAATGTCCCCTCCTGCTGTAAGGAATTTATCACTGCCTGAACAGACCTGCTAGTTGCTGTCCTGGAGGCTTTCACCAATCAGGATGGATCAGGGTCTAATTGACAGGTGATTGCACTGACTGGGTTGAGGAGTTACTGTCTCAAGTGGTCCGAAAACCACTGGGACCACTTTGACAAAGAAGGTGGGGGAGGGAAGGGAAGAGAGGAAGGGAAGAGAATTTAATTTAATTTAAATAATCATATTTCTATGCCACCCAACTCCCAAGGGACAGAAAGAAAAGGAGGGGGAAGAGTAGGAGAAAGAGGCACAACGAGGAAAAGGAAGGAGAGAGTACAATTCCCATCATAGCTGGGGAATTCTGAGTACTGTAATTTCAACGTATCTGGAGAGTGCCAGATTGGAGAATTGCTCTGTAATGTGATTATAGATAAATGTAGATCAGCATTATCTATACCAAGGCTATGCAATCTGTCTTATGGTAGTTGTTCCTAATGTATACTTACCAGCAAGCATTCCTACAGTGAAATATGCTAGAAATTTTGATTCAGCAGCATTTGGGAACTATAGGTTGGCTACTCCAGATCTATAATGACTAGTAGCAGTTCTGGACAGTTTCAAGCAAGACATTTTTGCTAGGCCTTCTTTAAAATGTCAGACATTAAACTGAATCACAGTTCAATGGTAGTTAACATTTTAAAATATAAAATTAATTTTTTTCTTTGAGAGAAGTCTGAAGGAATATTTTAAGTTAATGTAACACTGGTTATACTCCTGTGAATACTTTTGATACCAATTGTGCATTAATAAATTAATCTGTTAACTCTCATTTAAAGTTGTCTCGTGTAACTTTATTTGGACTCTATTCCATAAAATAAAACAGACCAATTTGCAGGAACATGAACAGGTTAGTAAGTAAACGAAAAAAGTCACCAACCAATCACTGACTGATTTAGAGTGTATGGTGATTCCCCAATTAAATTCTTTTTGTAGGATACAATGTCATTTGGTCTCAAGCAATCTCAAGTAAGACTACATGAATGCTCTTAATGCAGGGATATAAACATGGATACACCCAGAGAAACTAAAAACTAGTTTGGCTACCAAAAATGGAAGCTCCTGCTACTTTTGCATTCAGTGAACAAGTATCAAGCTCAGCATATGAACATACATCTGTCTGTTAGGATGTTATTTCAGATCATGCTGGCTGATTGGTATGCAGTGTTAAATCATAGTTTAGTGTTAAATGAATGAACATTAGATTCTTCAGTTTTGCTTTCCTCTATCATTTTCTGTTTGGTCACAGGAGGAGAAAATAGGAAGTTTCCATCACTTTTAAAATTACTAGAGTTCCACATTACATTCACAGTATTATGGTTAAAAAGGTAAAACAGAAAGATTTTTGGAAAAAACTAAAGGTAATAAGATCACTTTTAAAGCTAATCCATTTGCATTTGGTCATTACAGGGCAAACTTCAATTAAGTCAGAAAAAGGGTATATTCAAGTTCATAGCTAATGTTTATCTCTCTAAGGGTAGTCCTTCACTTACAACTATTTGTTTGGTGACTATGCAGTGTTACAATGACACTGAAAAAAGTGACTTGCCACCTGTCCTCATACTTACAACCATTGCAGCATTCTCCATGGTCACATGATCAAAATTTGGGCGCTTGAAAACCAGCACGTATTTGCAACAGTTGCAGCATCCTGGGATCATGTGATCACTATTTGTGATCTTCCCAGCTGGCTTCTGCCAGGCAAAGTCAATGTGGGAAGCCAAATTTGCTTAATGACCATGTGATTCACTTAAGTGTAATGATTTTCTTAACCATGGCAAAAAAAAAAAAGGTTGTAAAAATCAGGCACCACTCACTTAACAACTGCCTTGCTTAGCAACAGAAATTCTGGTCCCAATTGCAGTTGTAAATCGAGGACTACCTGTAGCCCTTAAAAAGTCAATTCAGGAGGATTTCTTTTGGGCTCTCTAAACATTCAGTTTTTGAAAAGTCTATAATCATAATACTTTCATTTGTATTATGTAAAAACCTCTACACTTCTGTAACCACACACACACACACACACACACACACACGAAAACATATGTAGGATATAACATTCAGTCTAATGGAAACAGTCTCTCTGTCTCTCTCCCTTCCTCCCTCCTCCCTCTTTTTTCTTGAAAGGAATTGAATGTATATATAACAATTGTAGGAAATATAGTGTTATTCCAATTTCTTGCTTGTTGGCTTAGAAATTTAAGAGGGAAAACCTTAATATCAGAAGAATGTAACACAGGTTGTGGAAAGAAAGCTTTCAACATATAGAAAGATGGCAGTCTTCACATTTGTTATGGTTTTCTTGTGCTCTCTTGGTTCCATAGAATAAACATAACAAATTATTTCAATGCTATTTTGTTTAACAATATGCTTTAATAGTATGAACAATTTCAATTTCTAAGGTAACCTTAATTTGCCAAAAGTAAATAACCCTGACAAGAGAGAAAAATGGCTACAGGTTTTGTTGTAATTGATTGCACTATATCAATGTATCCAATTAGGTATACAAAAGTCACAATATTTCATGTACTAAATGGACACAATGCTAATTGATATGCACTTTTTTGAGTACAGCTCTACAGAAAAATGATTATTAAGAAAAACTTGTTATCTTTGAAGGAGAAGTTGTAACAATGTAATAGCTCTCCTTTTGGCCTCTCATTTTGTCCTAAAAGCAAATGAGTCAAAATATATCCTTGGGAGTATTTGCTGTTCTGTGGAATACAAAGAACAGATATCTTGGGTCAATAGGCTGCAGAACAATTCTATAATCTTTTATCCATCACATAATATTTTATGTTCTAGACTCTAGAGCATTCACTATAACTTGGGACTTCAATCCATATTATTTATTATATAACTGAATCTTTTTTTACATGATCATTATTTCTAATTTTAAAAATTCTTAACAAGTATTGCAAATTATTTTATATTTAGAAAAGACAGAGATGACGTATAAACACAAATCACAATGAAACAAAGCAATCAACAGGCAGTCCAGATGCCCAAACCAATATTCTGTAGAAATATTTTATTAATATTAGAAATGTTATAAAATAAGAAGTATTGGGGTGTGTGTGTGTGTGTGTGTGTGTGTGTGTGTGTGTGTGTGTGTGTGTGTATATATATATATATATATATATATATATATATATATATATATATATATATATATATATATAAAAACTCTCATTAAATTCATCAAATTGCTGGAGCATGTGTACATGGAATATTTAATAACTTTTTTATTTAGTAGTTTAGCAAATCCAGGAGTTTGCTAACTCTGTGGATTCTACTAATTCAGGTGTTTCTAAACTAGCTAGTATGACTCAGACCAGATCAGTGTCAACTTATTTAGCTGATCTGAACTAAAGCCAAATTTAAATCTCCCAAATACACCTGCATTAGACAGACTTAATCCACTCCTTTATATAGAATTAAAACAGTATAATATCACTAAGTGCTTTTCCCAAAACACTTATGCCTATACAGCATTCACTAATAGTTCAAAACATTTCCTATCAACTCAGAACATTTTCTTTTCCGTTACTTTTCTTTCACCTCAACAATTTTTTATGATTTCAACATGTTCTTTAGCAGAACGTATTTCCCTACTCGTTGAACTTCTGTTCATGAGAAGTTAATAAATTAACATTAACAATTGGCATGAGAAAGTATGTTGTAACAAAAATAGGTAACTAAAAAGCTATCAATAACCATTCGTTGTTATGAATATTGTCACCAAGATTTTTAAAAAATATTTCTAAACATCGGGGGCCTGTGGCACTGATGTTATGTTTGATGATTTATTGGATGTTTTTAATTGGACACAGCAGACCCCAAATATTGGACCGATCAAGAGTTTTATTTGATCCAGTAAGAACTATTTTTGTTCTCATGAACTTTACAATTTCTCTTTTTCTTCTGCTTACCTTTCTGTCAGATAAGTTCCTATTTTGCAATTTATGAAAGGAAAGAATGATGGATTAAACCTGACAGCTGCCCAAAGGTTCTGCATCAACTCTAGCAAGAGAGCAAAGTTAGGTGTCTATGGAGATTCTCAATCATCCAGGATGTGGTTGTCCCAAAGGTGCTTTTCCAATTGGACTTGTTTTTTTTTTTTCTTTGAAAACATTTCGCTTCTCATCCAAGAAGCTTCTTGGATGAGAAGCAAAACATTTTCAAAGAAAAAAACCAAGAAAGTCCAATTGCCTTTTGGAAAAACACCTTTGGAAGAGCAATGTTGAGGGTCCAAGTCTCCTCCAGGGGAAAAAAAAAACGTGAATCAGCTACACATGCTTTCCTTCATGTTCTTTGTTTACCTGAAATGAAGTTTAGCTTCTTAATCTCTCCTCTCCCATATATCAGTCTTAAAATGGGAAAGTATGCGAAAGCATTAACTCTTTAAGGGTGTCCTCTTAAATTCAAGGTTGTCTTCCTTTTGGAAAGGGCCAACCTCAGCAGTAAAATGTTCTGTCTTGGCCCTGATGAGCTATGTTACAAATTAATCCTTGTCTCCTCCCTTTCTCTGTTATGCTGGCACAGGCTCAGGCAAAATCTTGGCCCTTCCATGAGGAGGGACACACTCCATCTGCTTGTTGAAAATTTGGTTTCCATTTGCTGGGCTCAAAGTTCACTGTGGAAAAAGTAAGGGAAGAGTTCAGGACATGGGGAGGAGCCAAGTCAATATGGCTGTGGATGATGGGCATTTTATTCCAATGCATGATGAGGATTTGAGATTGGGGAAAATCTGGGACAGACAGTAAAGCTTTAACTTGCTGTTTATCAAATGCCATTAGTTTCCCAAATCTTTTATCTTCTTGATGACTATGTCACAATTATAATTGGGGGGGGAGGGGGGGGGGAGAACAAATACCAGAATAGGTGCAGTACACTAAATTCCTCCAGCAAGGAAGGGGCCAAGGTTTCCAAACACAACGTGGAAATCCATCCGGTCATCTTTTACAATCAAGGAAGCCCCACAAAATGTGCCATGTTTCCCACTTACACATCTCCAGCCCACAAAGTATCTGCGAATCCTAACGCTACCTTGATCAAGTGGCACGAGGCGAAAATCAAGAAAAAAGAAGTTCATTGCATACCTATGTTTAAGGAAGCCAAAAATAAAAAATTAAAAAAAATGGGGGGTGGGTGGGGGAGCGCGGGATGCTAGGAATCCTAGAAATCCTCAAATGGAGACTGAGCTCAAGGAGACTTCTCTAAACCTAGCAATTAGGAAGTAACGAGTGCTTTTGAACATGCACAAAGGAGGTCCCGCCACAGCCACGGCGCTCCCAAGTCAACAACAGCGTCAGGTAGTTTGCTTGCTGAAAGAAACCCAAAGTAGCAGGTTTGTGCGCCTTTTCGCCTTTTTTTTTTTTTAAACACGGGAAGTTTGGAAACGTCTCCCTCTCACTCTCCTGCAAGCCCCCACTTGCCTAAAAATACGCCCTCTCCTCCCCCGGGTTCGGGTCTCGTCACCGACCCCACAACAGGTTCTTTGCTCGGCTGCCTGAAAAGCTCCTCAAGCGGCGGTCGAGCAATTCCAGCAAACCCCCCCCCCCTCCCCACTCCTCCGCGCCTCTCCCCCTGCGGGCTCGGAAGCATCAAAACTATGTCATCGCCCCAGGACGTGCGCTGCCTTTCGTGCAACCGCTCTCTCGTTGCAAACCGGCTGCTTTCCGCCCTACTCTCTCTCTTTCCTAAAATCCTTAAGCCGTCCGACCTCGCCAACGAGCTCAGTTCTCGGCCGGGAGTGTCAGGAACTCGTGGAGGACGTGACCCCGGCCAGTTTACTACCTGGCCCTTCGCGCCGCCTGCTTCCATAAGCTCCGCGGCTGCCCGCCGGAGATGACAGGGAAGGGGGGGGGGGAGAGAGAAGGGCGCCCACCGCCTCCCTTTCCCGCGCCTGCCGCAGCACCAGCATTTTGCAGCCGTCCTCTCGCCCCTCACCCGCGCAAGCTGCAGGGCGAGAAAGCGCGTGGCCTTCCGCCCGAGGATGTTACCTGTCCTATATTGATGTAGCCGTACTTGCTCGCTATCCGGTTGGCTTCTTGGAGCCCGCCACTTATCCTCACAGCCCAGTGGTTGGTGTACAAGCGAGTCCTGCAGGCGGGCAATAAGAAACCCATCAAGAGAAGAAGAAAACACAGAAAATCTCCTCCGCTTCGGACACCTCCGCAGCAGCAGCTGCCCTTCCAGATCATCTTCTCGGCGCTTTATTTGCCCCCCACAAAAACAGGCAACTGGAGTGGGGAATGGAGTGGGGGAGAGAGAGAAAGGAGAGAGAGAGAGAGAGAAGGTTTTCAGCCGAAACTTTCTCCCTCTTTTCTTTTCCTTCAGGACTTTCTTCCAAGGTTCTCCCCGTTCTCCTCCGGGCACTTCTACTAACGGCGGCAGCTGCAAGACTTCCCAAAAGTTACCTCAAGGAGGAAAGCCAGAAAGAGTCCGGAATTAGCGCATTGAATCTCCAGAAGCGCTGAAGTGACCGGGGCATGGAAGGAGGCGAATTTCTTCCTCCCAGCTTCTCAAACGGCTTCGGAAAGTTATGAATCGGTCTCCCTCCCCCGCGCGCCTCACACTTTCCTCGGCTTCAGCCTCTTTCCTTGAGCCATGGAGCAGGAGAAGAGAGGATTCTTCCCTTCTTTCTCGGGGCTTCCCTCTCTCCTTCAAGCTTGAGTTCCCTTCTGGTTTCCTCCTCCCTTTCCCCCCCGCCCTCCTCGCTCTGCTTTCCACACTTGTCCAGAGCAGGAACAGCAGCAGCAGAAGCAGCGGGCAGTGGGAGTCCTTGGCAGTCCAGCGCTTTGAGTTCAGTCAGCCTCGGTAACCTCCCTCTCCCCTCCTTTTCTCTCTCTAAGCGGGGAACGCGAGGAGAAATGGCAGCGGCAGCAGCGGCGGCGGCAGCAGCAACCACTCTGCACAGAAGAGATTCCAGCGGTCTCTCCGAGCCTGCTTGGTCCTAGCGCTTCCCGATTCCCCTTCTCTGGGGAAGATGTCAGCAAGTCAAAGGGAGAGAAAGAGAAATTGGGGGTGGGGTGGGGGGAGAAGGTAGCCAATCACTTAATCCAGGGGGTGGGGCTCTCTCCTCCAGAGCAAGGACCTAGAGCCGAACCTTTCTGAAAACCATTTGCCTCGGGATTCCGAGGGGGAACAGTCGCCACCATCAGCCTATCAGCTGTAGCATTTATTTATTTCATTTATTTTTATGCACTAGATTATTTTTGTCTTGCCTTTATTACTTTATGAGTAAGGCAAGAAGACAAACATTCGCTACTCCTTCCTCGTTTTTTTCCCCTTCCCACAACTTTGTGAGGGAGAATGGCCCAAAGTCACTCAGCTAGCTTTCATGCCTAAGGCTGGACTAGAACTCAGAGTCTCCTAATTTCTAAGCTAGCATGTTAACCACTACACCAAACTGGCTCTTAATTACTTTTAGTGGGACTAACTAAAAATCAGTCATTTTTAGGTGACTTAAATATTCTCTTCTATCATCTAAGATAGGTAGATAGATAGAGGGAGGGAGGGATGGATGGATGCTTAATAGTGTCCAGATAGTGGTCATGCAGCGAACCAACAAATTTAACTAATGCTTCCTGTTTGTTGATCATATTTTTAAAACTTCCAGCTATTAGAATATCAATAAAGAAATATCTTATGAAAAAGCAATATAACAAAATTAACAAAAGCCACTTATCTCCTTAATTTTTTTCAACTAGAACATATCAAATTAGCTAGATGTTGGGATATCAGAAGGTAGTATAAATTAAAGAAGTTATTAATGAATGTGATCAGCATCCTGTTTAAAAAATGTTTGAAATTATCTACTTGTGTAATCATCTGACATGCCAGTATTTTCATAATTGGTTTAAGCATATTTCTCCATATAATATAATATAATATAATATAATATAATATAATATAATATAATATAATATAATATAATATAATATATACCTTAAAATGCTGTTGTAAACGGTAGGGTAGGGTATGGTATGGTATGGTATTGAGCCACTGAGTCCTAGTGGTTCAGTCATTCGAATGCAATAGTGCAGTTTAACTCTGTCCACAGTCTGGGGTTTGATCCTGGCAGGGCTTGAGGTTGACTCAGGCTTCCATTCTTCCGTGGTTGGTAAAATGAGGACCCAGATTGTTGGGGACAATATGCTGACATTGTAAACTGCTGCAGAGAGTGCTGTGCTATGAAGTGGTATATAACTCTAAGTGCTATTGCTGTTGCTATTGTTTCTTCCAGTTCTAATTGGCATGAGATTTTTTTCTAAGAAACTCTTGATGTTTTAAAATAACCCTAGATCCAAAAGATAATCTGAAGTGAAATAATCATTCACATTTTAAGTAACATAACAGAACTCTATTCATACCGTTGGCATTTTCTCCAAGGTATTAAAAATGGCAAAGGAAACACTGTGGATATTTTAATGATCAATACAGATATTCTACCTATTGCTGACTAGCATTATCCACTCAACTTGGAGCAAAGGGACTTCTGCTGAATTTATAAACTCTGGGTTTGGGCTAGCAGGATTTCCTCCTTTGAACGTGGTTTGACTGGTTTTTCCCTTATTTTCCTTCTGAAAGTGTAATATAATGGGTATAGTGGTAAACTTTATTCAATTAGGAGACTCAACAGATTTTTTTGCTTTGATCTCCCTGCAGGACTCTTTCTTTAATGAAGAGCCAGAGGAGCTTCATCCCTAATTTGCCTCATTAATATACAAAAGGAGGGTGGGTCCCTACTCCTCTTAGCCAGGATGTGGACGATGTTTTAAATCTGATGCAGCCATATTTTCTACCTTCCGCTTTGCTATTCCCTCCCTCCCAAATAGCCAATGAGTCCTGGGCAGCAGCATGTGGTTGGAAAGAGGACAGGGACATAACCACAACCAGGGCAAGGTTTTTAAAAACTTCCTAAAATTCCTTTCTCTCCCATCTGTACAGACTTCGTCTACTGTCATTTGTGTAGCAAAAACAAAACAAAAACCCTAGTCCATTACCCATCCTTTTTTCTCACAAAAGAGGGATGGTCTTTACTCCAGAAAAGCATTTATATCATGTGATTTCTAACATCTGGTTTTTTTTAACCTGTGTCCAGCACAGAATAACAATCCGCTGGTTTACCTGAGAATCTTCCTCCTCTGATGCTGCAGTTTCACCTACTTTTAAAAAACTCTAACTTTTCCACAAACTGTTGGGCTCCCTATTTCTCAAGCAAGTTACATACCCAGCCATCATAAAACCTTAGTTCCATAGAAGTAGCTCCAGGAACCCTTTCACCACAACCCTTGTCCCTACTTTTCTGTTGTTTTTAATCATTCTCCAGTTCTTGCTCAACTGTGATAGAGTGCCTCTCTTCAGGGAATTCTTTTACTGTAAAAACATATTTCATATCTATGCTACTATACCAATTTTTAAAAGCAACAATATTGACTTAACTACACATAATTATTCAAAACTATATGGTGGGGGGGAGGTTGTTAATTTTTTTCATCCCTCTAGCTACAGCAGCCAGTATGGGAGAAAGAGGTGGGTGAGCCCAGTGGAGCCTTTTATGGATTTATATAGCCTCTGTGGTAAGACAAAGACCAGTTCTGAGTTCATGTGTTGATTTACCATAAAGAATCTTCAAATAGGCTTTTTTCACCGTTTATAGAATGTATTCCCATCCACCCCTTCCACCATCAAGGAGGTTCTAAGAGGTGATTCCTTCAGGGGAATCCAATAAGAAAACATATCCCACTTCCAGAGGTCAATGTTAATAGCATGAACAGTAGCATGCAAGTAATTATAACTTCAAACATCCAAAAAATATTGAATTCAATTGGGATGAATTCTCTAGTCTTACTGGGGGGAAATTCTTACACAATCAATTGAACAATCTCCCTAAAAGTGTAGTGTATTTCTGTAGTAAATCAATCCCCCCCCTCTCTTGCAAATACTCTCACTGTACAAGTAATCCTCAATTTACAACAATTCGTTTAGCGACCATTTGAAGTTACAGTGCTGCTGGAAAAAACTGATTTATGACATGTCCTTGCGCTTATGATCATTGCAGCATCATCTTTGTCACTATCTGAGCTCTTGGTAACCTGCATGTATTTACAATGATTGTCATATGCCAGGGTCATGTGATTGCCATTTGTGAACTTCCCAGCCAGCTTCTGACAAGCAAAGTCACTGGGGAACCTGGATTTGCCTAACAACCATGTGGTCATCTTAATGACTGTGGGCGGAAAAATAAAAAAATCATAGACAGTACAGGATGACTCACTTAGCAACCACCTTGCTTAGTGATGGAAGTTCCAGTCCAATTGTGATTCTAGGTTGAGCACTACCTGTAATTTGTATAATGTCAAGTCCCACTTGACAGGTCTTCTTTCAGGCTCCCTCCTGAATTAAATCTTCAATCAATTTCTGGTAGCCCTCCAAGTCACAACAGCTAAATCTACTGGGCCCAGGGCCGGATTTTCCTATAGGCTAACTAGGCTTCAGCCTACGGCCTCAAGATCAAGAGGGGCCTACATTCAAATTGTTGGCAAAATTAAAATTACACTTTCACTATAGGTGAAAGGGCCTCATAAGTGGAATAGCCTAGGGCATCTTTTCATCTAAATCTGGCCCTCACTGTGCCATTCCATAACAGGTGGAACTTCCAACTCCTCATGCTCCTCATTTGCCAAGATGCCAACTCACAATCCAGATTTTTTTTTTTTTTTTTTTTTTTTTTTTTGCAGAAAGCCTCTTGCCTTGTCTCCTTTATGTCTTGCTCATGGGTAGCTTTTGCCAATAGGGAGGAAGGGGTTTCCCAGCTCTGTTAGTTCTAAGCACTCTTACTATGTTCTTTCCCTCTCCTGTCTCACCTGCCTCACCCTAACCAAAGCTTGCATATACCATATATATTTCAAAGTATGTGTGTGTGTATTTCTGAGCAAAAGCTTTGTCTTGCCCCTAACCAAATCAGCTTATTTTTCCTCCATTTTATCCCCCTTTTCACTACCTGACCTACTTATGGCTAGTTAAACAATAACCAGAAGCCAACAGGTCTCACAGGAAAGACAATCCAGTTCTTATTTTCTACATTCTGTATTTTATCCCCTTTTTTTCTTTTCTTAGGTTTATTTTTTCTAGGCCTGTACCATCTATACTTCAAACACTCAATGCAAATGTATACATTAAATGTATACTCAAAATGACAAACGTTTAATAGACCAGACATCACTTTCTAGAGATTACTGCCTAAAACAGGAAGCAGATAGTCTTTAGGTGATGGAGATTATATTGTTACAATTGTCATTGTTGTATCTACAAGTGTACTTACAAAATAGAAAATAGAATGCAATTCATAATTAAAAAAATAACGTTCGACTGTCAGCAATGTCAAAAAGATCAAGATGGCAGTTGCAACAATGTGATCAAAGACCAGCTTGATTTTACATATTATATAGAAATACATCAAGGAACTGATAGTGGCATAATAAGAGGCAATCATACTCTGTACAAACTTTATTTAAAGGCAGTTGTATGTAGATATATTAAAAAAATAAAGATGCTTCTTTGCCTGAATGCTATCATGATGATTATGTGAAGTTTTGTGTGCAATTTTGGAGATAATGATATGGAAATGGGTTGCTATGCTGGTTTTTGGGATTTCCCCACCCCCAACTTTTAATTTTTCGTTTGGGCTGGAATTCCCATTCCACTTTTAATGAGACATGATCCTTATTCATTTCTGAGTCCTGGTAGCAATTGAAAAGAGGGTTCTATTAGAATACCTTATAATCTAGCCTGTAAACCTGATCTTTTCAGAAAAGTGTGTTCTTGAAAATGCAATATAATCTAACAACAACTGAATTCCAAATCCATATGTCTTAAGAGTTATATGAGGCCAAGCTCTAGTCATGTTTCTCTCCCTCCATTATGGTATAGTACATTTGCCTTTAGGACTGATGTCTAGACCAGAACCCCTAAGTATAAATATTTCTTTCAGATGCTCAGATGAATGCCTCTAATTTAAATATGAATGTGAAAAAGGACTAGTATTATATTTTTAATTGGTAATATAAAAATTAGGATGTATCTAGATACTCTTCAATTGAGTCTGACACACCTTTTAAATTTAAGAACAGTGATTTGGAGGGAGAGATAATTTGGACTGAAATATATGTTGAGGTCTGTATTTTCATGTTAGGTTTTCCTAGAAAATATTAAGTATTCTTGAGGTAAAGTTATTGATTGTTTTCTATAGGTTAAAAGAACACTCAAATTTTTATGTATCTGTAGGTTTTCATTTATAGGAAAAATAGTAGCTGCCTGGCAGATTTTCAAGGGGAAACTGTTGAGCATACGTAATTATCCCACACCAAACCCCATGGCTTACACTAATGTGAGATCACACATTATGTCAAGCCTCATGTGCAGCTTGATCTTCATTTAGCCTTGTTCCAACCATTACTGACTTCAGATTTTAGGGATTTGCTGATATGATGGGAAGACTAAGTGATTTCAGGGATCTGATGTAGCTTTTGATATAATGGGAAAACTAAGTGACTATAATCAACATATAGATAGCAAACATGTCGCAAATGATTGACTAGTCTCATCTAGCAGATTAAAAGAAAAGCAAGTTGGAGGCAAATCCCCACCCCCTTAGAAGACTCCACTGTTTTTCTGAGTCATGTTTTCTCTGCAAATATCTACACAGAAACATCTACAGTGAGATTACAGAGCCTCACATATGATCAAAACAAGGTTCAGTACAGCAAACAGATAAACTGGAATACCACAGGATTTACCGCTACTTCTAAGTAATCACAACTGTTTTAATTAATCTGGGTTGTTAATGATTAAACAGTTGTTTCTTTCAGTCCCTTGTAGGTCAGTCCTATTACATTTAAGGCTCTATCAACAGAGTTTTCACTCTAGAAGCAATACAAATTGGCTTAAACCTAGCAGCAAACCATGATTTCTCAACCTAAGGGGAAAAACTGCCACATTTGTGCACATTCCCTCCTCTTTATTTAAAAGGGAAGGAAATTTAAAGCTTCTCAACATGTGTTAAACTATAGTGTTTATACTTTTGTCTGGTACAAGTGTGGTTTTTAAAAGTATTTGTATCTTTATCTGCAATTTATAAATCACACTTTCCTAAAGTAAATGAAATACGATATTAGAGATGAAAATATTCAATGAATGGAAACTTTAAATTTCTATGTGACTACATCAATTTAAAATTTTATTTCTGTTCTTCAAATGATGCTTATTAAACAAGCTATGGTTCATTGTCCCATTTAATTAGTATCTCTTGCACTAAACAGAACTGTTACTTATCAGCTATGTTTCCCTGGATAGTTTATATAGCTTCTTGTGCATATGATTGATTTTGGGCTTTCATAGATTCAGATGAAATAATTGTCTATTGACAATTACTTTGTCATGGATTATTGTCCAATAATACTGTATGCACTACTGATTGTATAGTAGAATTCCTGTGTTGCTATCCCACTGATCATCGGTATTCATTAGAGAAATAAAACAATTAATTGAGCAACTGAAGCCTAATAACACCCCTCTTGGTGATCTTATTCCCAGTGAGATTTTCAAAAATAACATTGATTATAGATTTCAGTATTTTGCATATTTTTCGGTAATAACACACATATCCCAGAAGACTGGAGCCCAGCTATCGTAATCCCAATCTATCAAAAAGGACAAAAGTAAAATTCAGCCAACTACCATCTAATCAGTCTGGTGAATGTAATCAGCAAAATCTATGCTAAATGTCTACTTGAGAAATTATATGGACTGAATATATTGTTATTCTAACTGAAGAACAGGCAGGATTTAAAATAAGTATATCTACAGCAGACTAAATGATCATAGCAGAACACCTAGGAGAAGAATATTCTTATT
The DNA here is from genome assembly GCA_022577455.1 of Arizona elegans. Classification (NCBI taxonomy): domain Eukaryota; kingdom Metazoa; phylum Chordata; class Lepidosauria; order Squamata; family Colubridae; genus Arizona; species Arizona elegans. The sequence continues at coordinate 30,139,135 of JAKOOJ010000008.1, read as the reverse complement.
GATCCAAAGGCTTTCTTGATGCAGCTTTTGTAGATCTTAGATCTGTGTGTGATTCCATATTGAGAGAACTACTGTGGAAGAAGCTGCTGCCTACCAAAACAACAATTACTTTTAGTGATATATAAATTCTATAGTAATACTCAGAGTTAGACATGATCCAGAAGGCAGTTAACTAACTCAATCATTACAGCATGAGGAAAGCAAGGATATATCTTTGCTCCATTACTTTTTAAACTTTTACATAAACTCAGTTACAGAACAGCTCAGCAAAGCAACTTTTATCCTCCAATGCTAGCCAATACTTTCAATTCTCCTGTATTCTAACAATGTCATTATTCTGTCACTTTCTGTGGTAAGGATGCTAGGAGTTCTTAGAGGCTTTACTCAATACTGTGGAAAAGAAAAATAGATGATAAAATAGAGGGTTTCATTCCAGTTTTTAAAATTGGTCATACAAATCCTCAGATGCATCTCAAATGCAGCTTTAAGATTAGAACTAGGAATTACAAAGATAGAGCCCAAAATTTAGATCGTTGTATTTAGCTGTGAGCTGAAACTATTGATTTACTGAACCAGCCTGACATTTCTGGTTAATAGGAGTAACTTCCAATATCCCTGGAAGATATCCATCATAGAAAAACTGGAGGCTTCCCTAATGAGGAAATACAAGGACAGGATATGTTTAGGCAAAAAAGATCACAAAAGGAAAGGATCTTTTCACACAGGGTGCAACAAGATATTAGCTTAACACCAAGACAATGTAAGTCTTGAAGCTTGTTTTTTACCACACGGCAGCTGATTATTGCCAAACCCTAGTAAACCACAGATATCATGGAACATTTGTTCTGGCTAAAATATTCCTTTCAGCAATCATTGATGGTAAATACAAGGAAATCTTTTCTACAAACAAATTTGCCCCTATGATTCCAATACCATTGAGGATGTACAAAATGTTCTGTTGCATTGTGATTTCTACATGAACTTGCATGATGTACAAATCCAGCCCTCATAAAGGAACTTCCAGGAAGAGGTGATCTTTTCCTCATTGCCATTAAGTTGAGGCAGCAAACATTATCTAATAAAATTGCATTTCTTTGATACTTTCAGAATTTCGTTTAGTTTGCCTCCCTTAATTCCTTTTTAATTGTTATTTCTATGAACAATCTATTATTTTATTTATATGTGCATATATGTGCATATGCTGGTCAAAGATAGCAATAAATTTACCCACCCACCCACCTGTATGCTGATTAACAGAAGTTTAGCAGTTAGGAATTTAAACCATAGAGTTAATAGAATTAGACAGAGTCATGTAATACAGTGAGTCTACTCTAACCCTTTGCACGTTGGAAGAATTGTAGTTACTGTGGGGAAAATAGGAGGAGGCAGGGATATTTGGTATCTTCACCATATTGAGTTATTTATAAAAATAATGAAGAGAAATAAATAAATATCTAGCCCTCTACTTCAGTACAATTACAAATGAAGCTCTCACCACACTAAGTAATTGAAACATGTCAATGTTCCATAGTTTTATCTCAGAGGGCTATTTTCCAGTCCCCTGAGCCTTGTTTCTCATCTCAAAACTCATTTTAGTTTGTCTGAATGCTTTAAGTATAGTCTCTAAAGCTAAGCAAAGTTCTATGACTGTGCAAACCTTCAAAGAAATGATTCATTTTGAAGAAAATTAGTCAATCCCTTTGAATTGGATCCTTGAATCACATCTTCAAACCAAGAGATTGTATCAAATCAAGGACCTTTTTAATGATGATGTCAAAATGATGCTAATAGAGTCACGAAGTCTCAAATGCTGTTATAGCTTTCTTTCCTTATAAGGATAAAACAAACAGTTGAAGGTTGAGTGGTATGATGGGCTTTCTGATACTTATTTAGTCATTGGCTAATAGGTTTTATGTCCTTGGAAATCCTTCTCATAAAAGTGTGCTGTTCATCTCTTAATGTGTCTGAGATTTTTTTGTTATACTTTATTCAGTCAACTTTATTATAAGTATAAAATAGACTGTGGGAATATTGTGGTTGCTGAAAGCTATTTACATCACTGTCTTTGATGTATATAGTGTGTAATAGTGATAATACACTTCCCAATTAAAAAATAATAATAAAGTTACATACTCAGCTTAAAATGCTTTAATTCCAAGAGAATTTTAAATCTCAAATTGTGTTGTATTTCAATGTCAGACTTAAACTAAATCATGGCAGACTTAAACTGAATTGTGCTAAATCTTGGATGGTTAATACAGATCAGGTTCTTCTCAAATATTTTTCTGAAAAGAAGATTTATTATTCTAATGGGATTCTTATTATCTACTATGGAAGCAACCCAATCACAATAACTTACATTAATTTTGTTAACAAATCTATCCCAGTTTCTGATAAATGCATTATTTCTAGTTCCACAGGTATTTCTTTTTCCTGTTTTTGATAACATTTATTCTCCTTCAGTCATCATTATCTACATTCCAAGATCAAATAATTATCTTTTTCCCCCCACGCCACAGGATGTAGCTCAGTTGACCAAAGACATTTGAATTAATTCATGTAGCAGACTTGAACTATATCTCTATTCAACTTTCATTGCAATTCTGATGCCACTTTTCACATTTATTCATGTGAAACCCTTATCCTTTTATTGAAAAAGATAGGCCCAAAATAAGAATGAAGGTTTTTTTAAAAAAAAAAATTGGTAACTTAATTTAGCAGTGGGTGCTCCATTTATGGTACAGAAATATTCCTACATGCCATGTAGGATTTTTCATCAACAATTGTCTCTATTAGGATTGTAAGATCACGTTCCAATTGACCATAAGATCTTAATGAACCTGAAAAAGATTTTATAAAACCATGATATACCTGCAGATAATATGCATATGATTACTAGCATAAGTTCACTGAACATATAATGGGAACTTTCTGGCAGTTTGCTGTTCTTGTTGAGTCAGTTGGGCGATACACCTGTCTTCCTCAGGAATCTCTGTTGTGTTTAAAGCATTGAGTGTAACTCTACAAATTTAGAACCCATCTAAATTAACAAACTGTGCAATTCTACTGTTTACTTAACTGCATTTGAATTATTTATATAAAAGGGGGGGGGAATTGCCAAGCATTTTTAAATTTTATCTTTTAAAACACTTTTATTTCACAAATCTGTCCTTGTTTGCAAGGGAAGAATTCTCCTTAGATAAATGCAAATTATTTTAATGATGATTATAATGATAATCAATGTATATTTTTAACATGCAACTTCTCATACACTTTGGTATGTTCTAATCATAATTACAATTTGATGTCCTATGGTTAATTTTTGTTTTTTAAGTTGTTGCATTTGAGCATTACATTAAAAAATGCACTGCATTTTCTGGGGATGTATTATTTAGAGTGCAGGCAAAAGGGAAGCTTTCTTTTTAGTACAGTACATCTTTTTTAGAATATATCTTAGCATACAAACAAATTTTAATCTAAACAAAGAATATTCTAGACTGGCTTTTTTGATATGCTATTTCATGATATAGGTGTTCATAGATTCAGGTGTTTTTTATTGCCACCCATTCTTTCAAAATAAGAAAGAACTAGTTTGATGGACTTGATTTACCTCTTTAATGCTACACCCCATCCATTATGATTTAAAAGTAAATCTGACTATATTTAAGAGAGTTTACTCCCAAAAAAAATTAAGCCTAGCTTTTGAAACATTCATTACATATCATTAAGATAACTACTGGTATATGAAATGGAACTAAAAGGAAATTAGAAGCCCTCATATAAAGGCCGCAAAGAACACAGGCAGTATAAATCATTTTATGTGCAATATTAGGATTTAGGCTCAAATCATTTTATACCAAATACAGTATAATGTAAAGCATTTATTACTATTATATAAATATAGTCCAGGATTGAAAAAATATAAGGAGTCACAGTATTTTTGTGTCAATAAAATAAGTTAATTAGATAAATTAAATCTGCAGAAAATGAGTATGAGGCTACAAAGAGCTCCAATATTCTTGGAAAGGTGATATTATCATATTAGATTTATGCTGTAAAAGGTTACCTTAAGAGACACTATATTATGAAAGCCATTTGGGTGCCCTTGGGCCAGTCAGTTTCTGTCAGCCCAAGCCACCTCACAGAGTTGTTGTGGGGGGAAAAGGAGGAGAAAGGTGTGTTGGATATCTTTGCTGTCTTGAGTTATTTGTAAAAACAATAAAGGAAACAAACAAACAGACAAAAAAATGAAGGCAAAGAATCATGAGAGAAAAATAAGCAAATATATTACTTTTTCCGAAACCTATTCAGCCTATTCTTTTTTTTTCAAATCATTTTTTTATTTTAAAACAAAAAAGAAAAATAACATACAAACATCATTCATTCAATCAAGTACAGACAGTACATCACTCGGTTTGCATCCCTAGTGCCCTCTCCTCTCTTCACAATATCACTACATATCCACAACTTATTTTTATATAGAATATATCGGTTGTATCATCATTTAAAATATTTCAACATTTACTTATATATCACCATTTTTTTTATTATCTAGCCAATGATAAAATAAATCCCATATCAAATAATATTGTTTTTCTTCCTGCTCTCTTATTTCTAATGTCAGTTTACTCATTTCGGCACAGTCCAACATTTTCCTAATAATTTCTTCATCTGTAGATATCATTTCTGCTTTCCAATTTTTAGCAAATACATTTCTAGCAGCTGTTAGAAGATTCACAATTAAATACCGTAGTTCTTTGTTATATATTTCTGGTAAAATCCCTAATAAAAATATCTCTGGTTTAAAGTCTATGTGTCTCTTGGTCATTTTTTCCAGCCACATGTGTATCTTAGTTAGGGTTGCCAGGTCTGCTTCCAAAAAATAGTGGACAAGTGGGGGGGGGGGAGTTAAGTAGTAAAAAAAAAAAATTACAATTAAATTATATATTTTCTTACAAACATTTTAACACGTATTAAAATAATCACTTCAAAACTACTTAAAATTCAAAACAATAAATATATTATAATAATATGTAAAATATTAAATTACATTTTATTTTGCTGTCGTGTGTATTTTTTATTTGACTGCGCAGCTTTGATCCATTCTTTGTGTTTAAGGAATAATTCTTTAATTTCAGTACAACGTTGAGAAATATTAAAAAATATACAAAGTTCACTTCGAACTGATACAAGCAGTCAGTTACATTCGTCAGTCTACAAATTTCCCATAACGCTGAAAATTTGTTCAATGTTTGCATTTGATAACCAGAATTGATGCACAATACTGGAACAGTTTCAGTAAACTCGGAGCTGGCTCTTTCTTGAAAAAGTACGTCCACTTATCAAGGGATGAATCGCCCTGCAGATGAACATAAACTTCTTCTAAGGCAGAAATTTCATCGAAGAGAATGTTGGGTGGAAGTTCTTCTCGCCATGGTGATAATAACCAGATATTCGTCATTTCTTCTAAAGTTGGAGGATTATTGCGATCAATTGAAACAACTTAGCATCTCATATACTGAATTGGTGAAATTATACCACTTTTCTAGGTATGCAATGGCTCTTTGATACACGTTGATGGCTTCTTTTTTGAACTTTTGCATGGCATTCTCAGGCAAATGTTTTTTACGTAAGGCAAATAAAACTTTCATTCCAAAAAACTGCTCATCATATTTTTTTTGCAAAGAATTACGCAGCTTACACATGATAATGTGAAGATCACATGCAAGAATTTTCTTGCTTTCCAGCTTCAGTAGGGTGTCTTGCATTATTGACATGAAGAAGTGCGTGAAATATAAATACAATTCTAAAATTGTTGGTTTATCGTCCTTTGCGAGTTCATTTTCCTGATCTGAAATAAGGTTCCAGATAACCTTACGGCACTCATCAGATCCAAGAGAAATAAAATATGATTTTAGAAGTATTCAGATTAAAAGAAGTCTTTCGACTGCTTTAAACAAACTTAACCAACGTGTTGGAACATGGCGCAAAACTTCATGGAATTCTGACTCGCAAAACTCAAAAAATGATTTCAACTCTTCTCGTTTCTCGCAGAATTCGAAAATTCGGCAAAAACCTTCAGCACTACATTTTCGATATCAAAAGATAACTGCTTTAATGCATTTTTTGTGCTGTTGTGTAAAATGTGATTATTGCAATGAGCATTCGATCTTTGTCTCATTCTAATTTATGAAAAAAAAGACAATACGCGATTCTCCTATCCTTATTCTCTTAAACTATACAGCTTTAGATTACATACCATTTCATCATAAAGCTTTTGAATAAAAAAAATGTCCACTATTTTGTGAAAAAAAATAGTGAACTTAATGTGAAAAAAGTGGACTGTCCGCTCAAATAGTGGACACCTGGCAACCCTAATCTTAGTCCAATATCTCCTTACTTCTAGACATGTCCACCACATGTGGTAATAGGATCCTGGGGTCTGATAGCATTTCCAACACCTCTCTGATTTGTTCTGGAACATTCTGGCGATTCTCGATGGGGACAAATGCCACCTGTAAAACATCTTATACAAATTTTCCTTGTACGCTGTAGACATTGTCATTTTATAGTTATTCAGCCTATTCTTGATTCTGTTTTGGATACAAAAATGTTGTCAAAAATATGAGCAATAATAAAGACCGCTAATTTGCATGTCCACAATTTGAATTCTCTATGCAAACATGTAATTCCCCTAAGAAGCACTAAATATTTAGTTTTTATTTGTAATATTTGCAACAAAAATCCTGACATAATATACTGTAGTTTTTCCCTATAGTTTGAAGAAGGAAGTTGTAAATGGTCCAGAGTGAGGTGCCCTGAGCAATTGTTTTGGGTACAGCTCAGTACACATTTGTTTTGTGAACTGCACTAGTTTCTAGTAGGCTTCTGGGTACAATTCAAGGTGAACCTATAAACCCCATCATAGCATAGGGCCAGGATATCTGAGAGATTACCTTTTTCAATTGTGTCATCAGATCTGGTATGTGGGGCATACTTTGTTCCATCACTTAAGGAGTGTTACTTTTTGGTAAGGGTGTGTGTGTGTCTACATTAATCTAATTAATACATGAATGAATAAGTAAATAAAATCTGGTGAACCTTTTAGGTTGCTGTGTCTGGTGTTTAGAAGGCCCTTATGATTTGACAGTTCTCCCAGGCATTGTAGTTAGGAGATTAGGTGTGTTTATGACTTATTGGTTAATGGTCTTGGCTACCATTTTGTTTTTGTTGCATATTGCTATCTTTTGATTATGTTGATGCCTTTATCTCTGTTCACCACCAGAGTCAATTGTGTGAGATGTATCTAAAATGAATGAATAAATAAATAGTTTGTTTCAGAGGGATATAAACTGAATAAATAAAGAAGAGCTAGTGTTATGCTTGTAAAATACATTATTTTAAAATGCATGTTTTAATTTCTCCTGTTTTTTTAAAAATGCACTTGGCTTATTTCATATAATTCTGTTTCCCACATATAGCTCTTTATTTGAAATAACTTTATCCAAATCAGGAGGTTCTAAGACTGCATACACTGTTTTAATTGTGCTTATTGGGTTCTTACAGCAAAACTAGCAAGGCATGATGCTACTGGTGGCAAGGGGCTATTTATTAGCCCTGTTGTCACAGCTTTGGCACAAGTCAGTCAATGGTTTCTGCAAAAAAATACTTCTATTTTTCTTTTGCATTGCTACCATAAGAAGAGAAATATATGAAGATTCATCTGAATGCATTCATAAATGCTGATTTTGATATAGTTTAAAATACATCTGAATACATCTGAAAAACCTTTGGGCTATATGGAGTATATAGCAAGATAACAATACATAAAGTAGAAATTGAAAACAGATTATCAATATTAGATGGATTGCGGAATAAAAAATATGATTCTTTACCTAGCCTGTCCCTATATTTGTCTTTTTATATTATTTTGCTATTTTTGGAATTTGTAGCTATCCATTGCTTAGTACAGGTATTGATTTTTTTTCATGCTAGCATTATTTACTAATCAAAGCACAGTTCATTAATCATGAGTTATCAAATTGTGTTCTGTGATAGTTCTATTTTTAAATACCCATTTTGGTTAAAGTATAACCACCTTCACCTATATTATATTCCTGGGAAGGCCACCTGACCAATGAATAAGTTCAATACATGACATCCAACATCCAAGTATTTTTCTTAATTGCCTATTCTTCTACAATGAAACTCATGGCATAAATCATGTCTCTTATTCAGATGATGATCAGACACAGTTCAAGTCACTTTAAACTGGGGATTTATTGGTTTTATGCTGTGTATTTTTATTGGGGCAAACAGCCTGGACTCAGCATATGAGTTGAACATCCATAAAAAAGTATTTAATAAAGAAACCTTGGATTACTGGACTGATACTATATTTTTGGATTTTGTGGTTAGATTATGCAATCTGCATAGATGGCTTTCTCTTTTACATTCCATGATGATTAATTCCTTTTATTTGGTTTAGTTTGAAACACTATGTGACAAACTCAAGTTTGAAAATATCATTATAACAAAATAGTTTTCTTGTAAAAAGAGAACTGGTTTTCAACTCCATTCAGCAACATGACAAGATTCATCTTTAGACCATTTTGCCTGAGGCTGTAATGACTTGTTTTCTTCTAAAATAAAAAGGACCTTTTTATTTTTCTGGAATAGAATTGTAGTATTTAGGCTTTGGTAATTCTAAGGTAGCAACGCTATGCACAACTTTGTGAAAGTAAGGGAAACTGAAAAATAGTACTTTCCCCTAAATAATGCACACAGGATTGTTCCATGGCAGTTTGGACAGACAAAGGCTCTTTTATTAAATTTACTTCTTGGATGCCTTATATGGCTTGTGTGGTACCAGTGTGCCTAGTGTTGTCTCTCTTGCTGCCCACTTAGTTCTCCTTTTAATTATAAAATAATTGCTATTTAACTAACACCCAGCAGAGCAAAGCACAGGGTCCACTATTTGCAGTCAAAGGTTTGAGCTCCAAATAGACTCAGGTGCATTCTTAGAAAATAAAATAACAGATGGCTGCAGCCCAGTACTTTGGCAATATGCCCAGAATTTTCCCAGGAAAAAAAAATACAAAGGTAAACTAGGTGATAGAGAAATTCCTGGAAAGCTAGAACAGGCTGCAGAGAGCAATCTCACCAGTTTACTTTTAGATAAATGGATACTCTGTTATTGAAACTTGAAACCATAGCAGAAATTTTATTGCAATGCCTGTAGCATGTCTTCAAAACTCCAAGTCTCTTCACCAAACATGGGTACATCTGACTTGGTAGTCCCAAAGATGGGCTTGTTTTTTTGTTTTTTTTTCAAGAGGCAATTGGATTTCTGGTTTTTTTCTTTTACAACATTTCACATCCTATCCAAGAAGCATCTTCATCTCTGACTGGATGGTGGGGAATGGAAGGATTTATAGTCCTTGTAGACAGCTGGTCATTTGCATTCTTTTAGCAAGTTATTAAGGCCACCTGGAGGTTTATCTTTGTCATCAGGGTCACCTGAGTGGTGCAAATAGGGGTGGAGCCTTTTTGGAACTGTTGAAAGGACTGTGTTGTAGACTAGAGATAGATGACATTGTATCTCTCCCCCTCTGTTGAGAGAGGGCTGTTCAATTTTGACCCCTTGATGGCCTCTTTGAACCCTCTTTCAAACCAACAGTCCCCTCTGTTCAAAATGTGGACTATAACACAGCCCTTCTAACAGTTCCAAAAAGGCTCCACACCCATTTTCACCACTCAGATGACCCTGATGACACAGAAAAAAACCTCTAGGTAGCCTTAATGACTTGCTAAAAGAATGCAAATGACCAGCTGTCTGCAAGGAGTGTAAATCCTTCCATTCCCCACCATCCAGTCAAAGCTGAAGAAGTTTCTTTGATGAGAAGCAAAACATCTTTAAAGAAAAAAATAAAAGTCCAGTTGCCTTTTGAAAAAGCACCTTTGGGACAACCATGACCTGGATGACTGAGAATCTCCATAGACATCTGAACTGGTACTATTTTTGAATGATACATTTTAAGAAGACTGAATATTAAAGTGACAATACCCATTATTCTTACCTGGTTTAAGAAAACCTATATAATATCACAGTTACTTTGAAAGTTGGAGTCACTGAGTCACCTGTCTAACCTGCATAAATTTTGTAATGTAAAATGTCCAAGTTATGTGGGAAGATTTTACAAAGCAAAACTTTTGCACTGAACATATTGTTGATTCCTGGGACAATATAACAAAGATTAAATTTTTTTACAACAGGCCAAACCATATTTCTGAAATATAAAAACCCAACTAAACATGGTTTCTCTGGCAGTGATTCTCCTTTCTACCAGATGGCCTACCAAATCCTTCAACACTCACTACCAGTTTGTGACTTTGAGAAAATGGATCAATGGATAGAAACGGATTTACTGAGGTGTACAAGTGTCAGCAATTCAGGGTAGATCAGGCTAGTTATGAATGCTAAGACTACTTTCATTGTAAGGTTACAATACATTTGGATGTGTTTCTTCTTTTTCTCCCTTCTTCCCTGTTTCTTCAAGAGAACAAGTAAGGCTCAAGTCTCAGACACTTTCTCAAATTATATTTCTGCCCTGGACTCAAGTTTCTTTTGTCTGACTGTTGTCTTGGTTGTGTCTCTTCCTCCTGTTCCTCCGATCATTCCTACTGCCCATTTAAACAAGTGAAAATATATGCATATTCTATGATTTAGAAAACTGACAATAATGAACAAATTGGCTTGGCTGTTGTAATGCTGAGTCCTATACAGATATAAGATAATGCCTAAACAGCATTGACCTAGTGAGTTTGGTTATTTCAAACTACAATGGGGAAATTCAGTTCCATGGTTCTAATTGCTATGGGAAATCTTACATGCATTGACAAAGAAGTAAAGTCTCCAAATATCACCTTACTTATAAGAAAGAAACAAATACTAATATTTAATCACTGAATGAATAAATATTATTTTCCTAAGAGAAAAGAAGATAAGAAATAGTTCAGATTTACTGGAAGAAACTTTTCTTCCCTGTTTTCTCTCTTCTACCATAGCTCAAAGCCATTAATTTGATTTAATTAGTCAATAGGCTACCAGGACAATTCCATATATCAAATGTATCCTTCTGAACTTGTAGTTTTTAAAGAGAAAAGCTATTTGTAGTTTGATGAGAAGCTTAAAGCTTTGTTGAATCTTCTTTTTTATTATTCTTTGGCAATATTTCTACCAGTTGGATGCATTTTTTTATTACTCTCTGCAGTATTCCTAGCAACTGGATGTATTTTCTGGTCGCAAATAGTGGGACTGTTATGATTTGATGACAGTCTGTTGTTTCACATTCTGAAGTAGGAAAGAAAGAATTAGTCCTTTACTGTATTATTGCACCTATGGCAATAGTATCAGAACTAAAATATATTTACTGTATACTGTATACTGTAAAATATATATACTGTATACTGTAAAATATATTTACAGTGAGATTGCTTTTATAATAGAATAGCTGTCTTTCCTGGATAAGGTAATGTTAGTTTTATTTATCCATTAAACAAAGAAATCTTCCTGAGTTCTGTAACAGAGTGAAGAAGGGAAAATATATTGTTTATGTCAGAGACAAATTATTAGTTCCTAAGCCTCTGACTTTTTTTTAATGGCGTGACCATTATTCTTGACCCCAATCAAACAATGTCATATTTTAAGAGTTTTATTTTGTCTGAATGAGTATGCTTTTCAGGATAGAATTGATGTACTAGAAAATAAATATAAGGCATGTAGACCAAAACCATTTTTTACAAAACAAGAATATATTGTAAACAATTTGCCTGTTGAAGTCTACTTTGTGCTAAGTTTAATAGCCATATAGAAGATATAAATAGAGTAGAACAGAAGCACCAAGGGAGATTTTAACAAATTTTAGTAGGAAAAAGTTTTGCTCTGGGATATAGTCAAGTTGTGTCGATATGTTATTAGAGAGCTTTTTCCATCATCCCAAATCTAGCAGAGGAAATAAGAAACACTAATCATTAAGTGGATCAGTTATAGTAGAAATGTGAGAGCAATATGTCATGATGCTGAGCTATGAGATAACAGGATGCTGGAGGGGTAGATTTGGAAGTAAGAAGCGAAAGTTAGCCAGGGAGAAGGGACTAAGGGAAAGGTGGGGGGGGGGGGAGAAACAAGAATACGGTGTGTACTTTCTTTTGTGTATATTGATCTCTACATAAGTCTTTAATGGATTGCAGGGAAAGGGGAAAATTAGCCAGAACAACAAATCAATTCCAGGAAATGGGAAAGGAGAAAGGTCAGGGCTACTTTGGCTGGACAATCATTGCCATAAAATCATGATCCATTGATAAGGTTGGAAGGGTCCTAGTTAATTATGTTGTCCATTCCCTACCCAGGGCAGGTATCTGCTCTCCAGCCTTCTGACAGATAGCCTGATTCTATTTAAATATCGGCAGCAAAGGAGAATCCACTACTGCCAAAGGCATTTTGTTCCACTGTTGAACCAAACAACTCTCTTTGTTCAAAAAAACTTTCCTGGAAACAGAGATAAATCTTTTTTCTTATAATTTAAACCTGTTGTTTTGTCTCCTGTCTCTGCCCCATCTTCTCAAACAGACCTTGAAATACTCCATGATAGCTATGAAGTCTCCCTGAAATCTTTTCTTTTTCATGCTTCTTTTTCAACTGTACCTTATAAGTTTTTCTTTCTCAGATCTTGATCAATTTCCTCTAGACTTGTCCCAGTTTGTTATGGCCCATAGTGAGCAGTACAGACCAGGGGTGAAATCCAAATTTTTTCCCTACCGGTTCTGTGGGTGTGGCTTGGTGGGTGTAGCAGGGGAAGGATATTGCAAAATTTCCATTCCCACCCCACTCCAGGGGAAGGATACTGCAAAATCTCCATTCCCTCCCTCCCGGGGGAAGGATATTGCAAAATCTCCATTCCCACCCCACTCTGGGGCCAGCCAGAGGTGGTATTTGCCGGTTCTCTGAACTAGTCTAAATTTCCACTACCTGTTCTCCAGAACCTGTTAGAACCTGCTGGATTTCACCCCTGGTACACGCACAATGTTTTATTTTTCATTTTCAAAAACAAAGATTAAGGCAATTTTTAGTCTTTCTCCCAATGTTTATGGATTGAAATTCCCCTCAGCAGGTACCAATTCTACAAAGGAATAAGACAACTGTTTGTCTTTCTCTCTGTTTTTATTTGGGTTCCACCTCCCAGGAGGGTTAATAATAGCTTCTGGTGAAGGGGCAATTTTGACTGTGTCACATTTATTTTGTCTCTAACCTACTGGGTAGTATGTTTGTTTTAAGTCTGTTTGGTTGATATAAGATTTTGAGTATATGGTCTCGGAAAGAACCTTAACTAGTTTTAGAAGTGAAGATGCATTTTCTTGTATATTTCTTTATATTGAGGTCATCACCTATTCTGCAGCTGGAAAATTAAACTGCTACGGTTCAGTTAGAAATCAAATTAATCATAGAAATGTTTCAGTTATTCTGGGTGAAAACCAAAGAAGCAACTCTATAACTCAGCAATCCTTATTTATCTTCTTGAGCATACAAGTAGGCAAGGAGAGAGACACAAATAAATACACATATGGACATAAATGCAATGAAATTAATGCATGATCACATAGTCATGCTTTGCTTTTTGCATTGTTTCAATTTGTTATGTTTCCTCAATTCTTAGCATTTTAGTGTAGTAAAGAGCAAAGAAGGAGGTAAATTAATATTATTAGTCAAAAGCATTTTTCTTCCTTCCTCTCCTTTCCTCTCCTCTTCTTCCCATCCTCATAAGGTTACAATTTTATATTTTTCATTTGAAAGATTCATTTTGCAATGAAAACTTCATAGTACCAAATAAAAAGTCATATTTTTCCATTACAAAATAATCCATTCATTTCTATGATGTAATTTTTCTTATTCTTTAATACCATTTTACACAATCTTGCAGGGTTGATCCTAAGATTTTGCAGCCTATTTTCAGATTTAGAAAGGCAGGAAGCAAGCAAAAGCACTTGTGAGATTTTCACTTGTAGTTTTTAGTACCCTAATTTAAGGCTGGCCCTGCAAATTGAAGATTATGAGACACTGGAAGAATGGTAGTAAATGAAATGTTCTGAGTCCTATATCTGGAGCTCATTTAGATTTTTTTTTTGCTGTGTGGTTCAATATATTTCCTAGAGCTTGAGTTTCTCAGGAAAGCTAAACTTTTAAAAGAATGTGCTTTTTATATTTCTTTAAGACTTTGTTTTTGCTGCTCAGGAACAGTGTTTGATGACAAAAGGGCAGAGCGCCTGAGAGATCCTATGAAGGATGAAACAACAGATATGGAATTCCAAAAGCTGAAGCAGTTGGAAACAACATATCTAGTAAGTTGCATGCAGTCAGGCTCAAGTAGAGACAAGAAAGCAACTCTCAGAGAAACCAAGGACAAAGTTCAATAAAAGATATGGAAGAATGTAAGTTAGTGACCCAGCAGGGGGCAGCACTTGGGCAGCAAGACAATGAAGCCCAGGACATTCCAAGTTGGATGAATGAATGAAGCAAGATATCCTAAGAGCTCATAAAGATACACAACTTCACTATTTCACAAAGACCTTAACTTCAGCTGAGACTGGGCTTTATTTCTAAAGCATTTTATTTATTGTTGTATAACTCTATGACCTTTTTTGTGTTTTATATTCTCATTAAAAATCCTGTCAGGCAGGAAAATAAGGACAAAATTATGACATACATCTTATCCAGGCTGGGATACTATGCTGACATTACTAGCAGTGATTCATCATACTGGAGAAAACAAGCCAGGATACTAAACTTAATAAGGATTCTACAATGTGGGTTTGGATTCTCAAATCATGTCCTGAAGGCATGATACAGAATAAATTTAGTAAAATACATGTATAATACATTAACTTTAATTAAATGGGTTGTTACATCAATCACAAAATTTGTTATGCCCAATATTTCTAGAGGCTTCTATTAGGGTTAGACTTAAATATTCTAAATAGTTTTATCTGTGTTTGAGGTCAGTGAGATCATCAGGTTTATTTATGTCCAACTAGCTTAGAAAGAGTTTTGTGGTTCCTTAGCTGCTTCTGATGCATCGTGGCAGGTTACAACTTAAAAACAATTCAATGGGATTGTAAAAAGTTACTTCTGAGTAATTATCCTTAGGAACTGTGCTAGAATTGGAACTAGAAGGATCTATAGAGTGACTCATTGGGTGTGTTTCCATTAATCATTCAAGTATAGTCCAAAGAAATGACCTTTTTCATCAAATTATGACCTGTTCAGAATACTTGGTTTTATAAAGTACTGAGTCTAACCCCAGGACCATTATTTTATAGGAAATTATATTTGACTGGAAGACTCCTCTGTCTACCAAAGACAGCATAGTCTGCACTGAAAGTCAACAGTGGTGCTTTCTTCTTCTGTAGAATAGAAGTAGGGAGATGCTTTAAAATGTTTAATGCAATATTTGATTTGGCCTCAGTCCTAAAGCAGTTCTCTTCTCTAAACAATAAAAAAGTTGAATTGTTACTGTAGTTCTACATGGCTGCTAATATAATACATCCAACATTTTAATGGGCAGAAATCATTTCAATTGGCTTCAGGCCTGGCTATGGAGTGCTACTTTGGTAACCTTGACAGTGTTCTAAGCCAAACAATGTGAAAGCAAGCGGTGTGGTACTATATGACAAAAATATGCTCTCATGCAGTAACAGAAACATGTTACAGGCCTATTTACATGGAGAAATGTGATTGCAATTTTCAATAGTTCAAGATGATGCCAAAGTCAACTCTTTATTAGACATCACCATGAATTGCCAAAAGGTTGACCGAAAGCACTAAGATATAATGTGGTTTGTTCATTTTTGGTTTAGTTTTATGTCTGAGTTTGATAAGCCATAGTTTATTTCTTGCAAGGAAATACAGAATCATGGAAATGGTTCCATATTAATATAAGACATATAATAAAGGCTTAGTAATTTAATACCATCAGCTAACTCTAACTCTTAACTTTCCAGAGAGTAATGAATATAAGTTGATCTGGAAATGCCTAGTGTTATGTAGTTTTTATATTTGCCACCACAAATTAATGCAATTAAATTAGAATTTCAGGCATGCAGCTACAGTAAAATCCATTGACGTGATGAGTTTGCAGGCTGCAAACTATTTTTTGCTATACAATACCAAGAATCAACTCATTTGTTTCTGGCTTTGTGTTTCAAAGTTTCCAATTTTGTAGAGGTTACAAGAAGGATTGAAACACTATTTATGTCTAGAATAATTAACAGCATCTGAGGTGAGCAGAGAAAAGATGCACAAAGACATTGATGTATTAATCACAGAAGGTAGGAATTAAAAGTCTGTGTTCATGCTTGAAAATGACTAGGAAGAAGCAACAGCTTCACCTTGCAGGAAGAAAAGATGTTGCTACTTTAGGGAATCTATTCATTAAAGTTAATATGATTCTAAAAGTAGCACCTTTTTCAATCACATGTGGAAACCTGAAAAAGTGTTCTTTAATTCTTTAATTAAAAAAAACTAAAAACCCAGAGGATGCTATGCTGAACTGAGGTTCAAAGCACTATTTCTGAAAGGTGATTATCACTAGTTAATTATGGTTAATGTCATTTCTTTTTATTCAAAATTTGCCATAAACTCTTTGTAAGTGGAGACTCTACTAGAAGGGACTTTAATCATCTTGACCCTTAGTTGACTTCAGTAACTAGCCTCATATAACTAAAGTAAATAAGAGCCAACATGGGATTTAACTTGCTTCTGATATAATTTTTTTGCTCTTATCCCCTGATCAATTAACTTGTGTTCGCCGCCCTGAGTCCTTCGGGAGAATGGCGGTATATAAATACATGTAATAAATAAATAAATAAATAAATAAATAAATAAATAAATAAATAAATAATTATCTTGCATTTCCAGTATGTGAAATCTTCAGATACAGTAGAGGCAATGTCACTGTCCAGCTGAAAATAATTTGCTTTGCTTACTAATTGATCCTTTCCATATGCAGAGATATTTTCTTCATATCATAACATAAATGGGTGGATGGTAATACCATAAGTCAATCTGGAAAGGATGCATGGTGGAATGCAGTCTGGAGACACAGGAAGGGGAGGGCCTTTTTTCCAGATGGCAAAGAGACAGCAGGGCTTGGAATGTCTGGTAAGCAGGAAGAGGGCGAAGGTGGACCTTCCTAGCAATTCAGAGAGCATATCTATAGTTAACTGCCTGTATAATAAAGCAGAGGTCTCCAACCTTGGCAAGTTTAAGTCTCCCAGGAACACTGGGAGTTAAAGTCCACAAGTCTAAAAATTTCCAAGGTTGGAGACCCCTGTAATAAAGAATTACTCAGAAGTTACTCCACATGTCATTCTTGATTCTTTGGGCATGACAGGGTGTGTTCCAGGGATATGTCAAACAAGTAAAGATGATACCTGTTGCCATGTGATCAGAGCCTTCTCCTTTTCTCCGACTGCTGATGTCACACTCAAGTATAAGGTGAAACTTTGATCATGGAGGTACAACTGCCTTTTTGACTTTTTTGACACTGTCCCCACTAATATCACTATTATTATCAGTAATAGCAGACATGCTATCTAACCAAGAAAAATCATGGTCAGGATTCATTTGAAGATGTATGATGGAATCTAAATAATGAATTAAATAGGATATCCTTGCTAGAAACTAGTTGATAACAAGATAAATCATGTTATCAAAGTTTAAATGAATTAATATTCTGAAGCCAACAATGCTCACATTTGGTAAATTTAAAATATTGTTAAACAATTGTGATACTATTAAAGTATTTGTTTTTACTGTGAACAAGTGGGAATGAAATTCCTTTATCAACCCAAGCAGCAGTTCCACGAAATCTTGCTTGAAAAGAGTTGCAATTTGGGATTTTGTCATTAAATATTTTTTCTTCACTGATTGGATATGATTCCAGCTGCAGACTGATGGAAACTCATATGCTGTCAGATATAAAAACTTGAAACAAAGTATCTAATGACTGATGCCATGAAATAAATATCAATGTTGTTAAAAGGGAAATCTTTTTATATATTATGACATTTATTTTCCTTTGGTGTAATAGATAAAAAAAAATAGGTGCAAATATGATATGTAGCATTTGTAGGTCACATCAAATTTTTCAACTTTCAATTTCCAAACATCAAAAGTTGTGACATGCCTTGGGGATTGTAAAGATATTTTGGTTACTTTAATGTAATTTAGATGTGCTTGGTAAATAACTACATAAACATCATAGCTTTTTAACATTTTTGTTTGTTTCACATACAGCCCCAAAGAATATTAAAATGATGTTAGGAAAATGCCTTATGGTATTTGGAATCACACTTTTTGACAATTTGGCTCAATACTATCTAAGTATTGAGGATAGGAACAGTTTTTCAGATTGGAAATACTGAGAATTACATTTGGGACCACTGGCACATAAAATCTGCGCTCTGCCACTTCTCCATCTTTCTGTTGTGGGTAGGAACTAACCAGGATGTGGCTGGCCCATTTGTTTATTACAATGGAAGCCCTGTAGGCTGTGGTCAGGGTTTGTTTGGTTTTTTTTGGTCTGCATTTTTCAAATTCTTTCTTATCTACTGAGATAAACAGAAAGCACCCAACAAAAAGCATCCATCATGAACATATCAAGCATTTTACTTATAGGCAACCCTACATTAGATCAGTGATATGGGGAAAAAAATAACTCATTGTCTTTCTTGCAAAATAATACTAATGAAAATAATTTTGACCACATCCATTTTCCTTTTGTACTTTTTAAAAGATGTTGTACAATTCAGCATGGAATCATGTCATCTTAGAGAATGTTTGTAAAACACTTTAGGAGAATAAATGAAAAAAATGAAAAAAAGTTATACATCCATGCTCTAGAAAGGTATCAACTGGATCACATTTATACACAGCATTAGGTACAGGTTTATTTCTCCTTAAAATGCCATTAGCATCTTAAAAACTGTATCAGCCATAGAAATAAGCCTACTTATATTCAAACTGATTCATATTCTGGATTGATGTCAGACTGCATTTGCTACAGAAATTAGAGTAACAACCAAAAAATATATTGTACTTGATTATAGAGAAAATTGGCAAATACATCCAACAGGGCCTGTACTATATCTGGCATCCAATTCCATCTCCATATTCTCACTTTTACATGATGAAGTTGTAAAAATAATCATTTAAATTTCTCACAATGCCTCATAAAGGCCAGTATATATCAGTTATAATATTGTGGGAAGTTTAGATGGATAAGTCTAGGGAGATACATTAACAGTAGAGTTACTCTTAGCAGAAAATGTCAGTTACACAACAGCCCGCATGTATTTAATATCAGATCTGAGAAACACACAGCAAGGTGTCCATTAAGATGTGGGAAATAAATGATGCATTTGAACTACAGTGAACATAAGTGGACCTAGTATTCTCCTACCGACAGAGGACAATGAACTGCTTAAAGCAGTGTTTCTCAATCTCAGCTGCTTGAAGAAGTGCGACTTCAACTCCCAAAATTCCCTAGCCAGCATGGTTGGCTTAAAAATTCTGGAAGTTGAAGTCCACACATCTTCAAGTGGCTGAAGTTGACCAACACTGACTTAAAATGTGTTCAACCTAAAACCCATTCTTATCTAACTGAGCCATGATAAGTGTCTGAGCTACTTCTGCTAAGTTTTAGCTGAGAAGTCTGACTGCCCCATTAGGCTAGAGCAGAACATTTAAGGTAGCTACAGAAAAGGCTGGAGCAGAGAGTGTGGAGATCAGCCATGATATCACACCCTGTCAGCTTCTCCAAGGTCCCAGATGAGATACTTGACAGGACCTGATGGAGACAGTTTGATTGCAAAATTTGCAAAAGAATTAGAATTCAGCTCAAACATACCTTAGTCACTTAAAAATCATCTACTAGTTCTTCATTTTCTTGTCTCCAGATACTTTTGACCTGCTAATTCAATCATTCCTGACCATTGATGGTGCTTATATTATTAAATCTCAGATAAAATAAGGTGAAGAAGCATTTTTGTCAAGCTTTCTGATTCAGTCCTAATTTGTAAATAAGGCAAAGACATTATAAATTCTCTTTACACTGAATTCAGTCCTAAATTCAAGTTTATGTACAAAAACTTTGAAAAACTATCGTTTGATTTCAGTCAGGATTTACGCCATAATGAGAAAGCACAGGTGTGCTTTAAGATGGGTTTTGTCAGATGCTAAGTTTTCTCCACCAAAAGAAAACAGAAGTTTTCTCCACCAACAGAAAAATGATGCCTTCATTTTTCTGTTGCGATTTTATATTCCACAAGCCTGCCTAAAATAAGTTGTATTGTGTTTAGATGCAGTACAAAAATAGAAAAGAATGTGCCCAAAATACATTTTTGAAGCTGTGTGTGTACATGTGTGAATATAATATGTATGCATCGAAATCAAGGGATAGCAAGGGATTCAATTCTACAAGTCCCTCAATTCTGACAGCTTTCCAGATACTAAGAAATAGCAGCACAAGCAATCTGCAGGATCAGCCTGAAAAAAGTAGCAAATCTTAGCCTGTGCTGAGAATGTTTGATTCAAACAAAGCTTCAAGGACATTTTTAGTCTTTTATGGATGTTATTTTTCACCTCCAAAATTCTTTGATAGCTTGAGAACTCCTTTTTTCCTTTGATAGTTTGTTTATCATCTGAAGAACAGTATCAGACCAGAACCTTTTGATGTTCAGCCCAGTGAATACCAAAAAAACCCGAAAGCTTTGAGAATGAAAAACGAAGACTCAAATGAAGTTCTCAAGGTTCTTTGTAGTGCACAAGAAAAGTAGAATGAAGCAAAGTAGTCTCCTTCTATGTTGACTTGTATTTTCCCAGTCTGAAACTAAGTTGAGGAACTGTCCAGCAAAGCAGAACATTCTTCAAGTGAAGCATTGCAGCTGTCTGTGCAGTAAAAATGCAAATTAAAATACTATGGGTTAGCTCCTAATGACAGGACATTGGTAGTACACAGTAGTCCTCAATTTACAACACTTCATTTAGTGACTGTTCAAAGTTACAATGGCACTGAAAAAGAGACTTTATGACCATTTTTCATACTTATGACCATTGCAGAATCCCCATGATCAAAATTCAGACACTTGGCAACTGAGTCATATTTATGACAATTGCAAGGTCTCTTCTGACAAGCAAAGTCAATGGGCAAACCAGAGTCACACAGCAACCATGCTACTAACTTAACAACTCAACAACTCAGCAGCAATTCATTTAACAACTGTGAAAAGAAAGGTTGCAAAATGGGGCAAAATTCACTTAACAAGTATCTCACTTAGCAACATAAATTTTGGGCTCAGTTATGTTCATAAGTTGAGGACTAACTGTAGAATTTAAAAATTGTCACATGTTTCTCTGGTATTTGTTGAAGCAGTAAATGGGAACAGTGTTTTTCTTACTAATAATATTTAGTTTTAGCGATTAGGATTTCTTTTTTTTTAGGTTTTTATTCTACCTTTCTTCCAGGATACAACTCAAGCAGTGAACATACCAATAATCCTTATTATAATACTAGCAGAATAACAAAGTTGGAAGCGACCTTGGAGTCTTCTAGTCCAACCACTGCTCAGGCAGCAAACCCTATACCCATTATGGCGAACCTATGGTCCGTTCACTAACTTCCAGTGGGACCAGAAGTTGGCAAACGGGTCATTTTTGGCCTGGGGGGTGGCCATTTTGCAGTCCCCAGACTCTTAGAAAGGCTCTGGAGGCTGGGACAGCAAAAAAACAGGACTTCCGGTCCCACTGGAAGTTGGCAAATGGGCTTTTTCGGCCTCCAGAGGGCTTCCGGGGGGTGGGGGGGACAGGGAGGCCATTTTCGCCCCCTCCAGACTCCTAGAAAGGCTCTGGAGGCTGGGCAAAATACGGGCCTATCATGCCATCACGTGCTAGGACTGGAGGGAGTGGGGGGGGTCATGTGCACATGCGTGGGGCATGGTGCATAGAATTATGGGCGTGGGCATGCTTGCACATGATCCCCATGATCCTGTGCTCCTGGAACGTGATGGCAAAAAGGTTAGCCATCACTGCCCTATACCATTTCAGACAAATGGTTGTCCAATCTCTTCTTTAAAACTTCCAGTGTTGGAGAATTCACAACTTCTGATTAATTGTTCAGTCAGGAAATTTCTTCTTAGTTCTAGGTTGCTTCTCTCCTTGATTAATTTCTATCCATTGCTTCTTGTCCTGCCTTCAGGTGCTTTGGAAAATTACTAAAGACCCCCTGTCTTTAGTAATATTTCTTCTATTTTCTTCATAACAACAACCCTGTTGAGAGAGAGTAGCTCTTCCAAAGTCACCCAGCTGTTTTTTTCATATCCTTAAAGCAGGACTAACATGCACAATCTCCTGGTTTCTGTGCCAGCCCCTTAATCACATTATCTTACTGATTGTGTTTTTAGAATTTCAGAACATTTTAGAACTTCTCATTCAAAACCCAAAGTTTAGCACAATATAGCAAAATGTATCTTTCTAATTTGTCCTCAAATTATTTTATCTACATTCATCTTACTATCTTTGATGATCAAATAATTCAGAATTTATCAGACTATACATACTAAAGAATATGTTATTATCTTAGAGAACAATTGATTCACTATAGCTTACATTCTTTCTATAAAAAACTGGGCTTAAACATTTCAATATGACCATCATTATCGTTCTCATCCAATAAAATGTAGAATATTTAGCATTATGTTTTTTTGATGAATTCTAAGAAAAGTGTGGTGTTCTCAGAATGATAGCTGTTTTAATTAGGAGAAAATAAGAAACAATACCTGAGAAATCTTATAGGTGATATTAATTTAATGGTATGCTCAATTTAATTTTTTTAAAGAGCCACCAAAATTATTGTTTTCAAGTACCCCATAATCAGATGGAAAATCATATCAGACCCCATATACTGGATTATCTTCTCACAATTGTAGTAGGGTACAATATTTTCCACATGTGATGACCTAGGACAAGGCACGAAGGTCACACAGCCAACTGAGAGTTCAAACTCCCCTTTAATGCTCCAAATTTCCCCTCCAATGCTCCCACATTTTTGGCAAGTCCCAGAGCAAAGCATACACACACACACACACCTCCAGCAGCCTCTGACTGCAAGTAGTCCAGCAAATGCTGTTAGCACTGTGGCTGCAAAGCAAGAAATCCAACGTGGCAAGGAAATAAATCAATGAGTTCAGGAAGCAAAGGAATAAGGCAATGTTTCATGAAGCAAGGAATAAAGCAAGAAATCCTACAAACTCCAAATGTCTGTACCGGCACACCAAACTCTTCCAATTCAGCATTTGTTCCTGACAAAACGCCCTTCCCCACAGCAACTCCTTAAATCTCAGTCCCCAGGTTTGCCTTGTGAAGAGGAGCAGGGCGCTTTCCTCCTGAGTCATAGGGTCGGCCTGTGCTGTTCCTGCCTTCTCTCTACTCTCCATGCTCGGGGATTGGCAGGGGGCTGTCCCTGCTCATCACCTGAGCTCCGTTGCTCTTCATTTCCATTGCTTGCCCTCTCTAGGTCCTCCTGCCCCTCAAGAGGCATCCTGAGGGGCAGGAGGCATTGGAAAGCCATCCCAATCCTGAGGGGCCCTAGGCTGTCTCATCCTGCTCCTCCCCACATTTCTCTGAAGCCAATAAAGCTGTCCCCTCCATCTCCATTGGCTCCAGATCCAGCTATTCCTCCTCTGCAGATTCAGGCTCCAAGGAGGGCATGACACCACACAATTATCAGATGATTCTTTGCCTCTTCTCTTCTGCCTTTCATTTCACCTATCAATTTGATTTCCTACTTCAGCCAACCCTCCAGTACTTTGCTGGATGATGATAGCTCTTGAAGAAAAATGAATTCAGGTCCATTAAGCAGGTGATTAAAGAATAATGTACAGTATTAATTGGATTTAGAGGTAGCTGAAAAGAGACAGAAATTTGGATTCTTCTGCTTGCCAAAACTCAGATGAGTTTCCTACTCCACTGAGTAGGAAATGAGGAAATTTTAATTCTTGGTATTTTAATTCCTTGTCCTAGAGCTTAGTCTAGCTCATTCTGTACTTGTTATTGTACAGAAATATTAGAAGTTAATTAAAATGGAGCTTTTCCAGAGGGATTAAATTGGAATGATGATATATATGTTTATTATTTTTGCTGAATTCTGAATTATTTTGTATTGTGAATGTTTAATTAATTAATTGTTATTAATATTAAGCACTAGAAGTATTTGAAGATTACACTGTATAATACACACACTACACACAATACAGAGTCACACATTATAATAAGAGCCAGTTTGGTCTAGTGGTTAAGACACCAAGCTACAAAGTGGGAGACCCATGAATTCAAGTCTCACTTTAGCTATGAGAGCCAGCTGGGTGACTTTGGATCAGTTACTGTCTCACAGCCCAACCCACCTCACAGGAAAATGTGAAAAATAGGAGTATCAGGTATGTTTGCACTCTTGAGTTATTTGTAAAAATAAAGGTGGGATATAAACAAACAAACAAACAAATACACAAATAATAACAAACAATAATAATAAACAAAATACAACAGTAAGCAGACAGGTATTGTGTTTGCCCCTGGTTTAAAGAAAGGAAATGAATTTAATGACTAAATAAGATATATAATTGTAAGAAATAAAGGAGTTACATTAAAGGATTCAAATCCTGTATTAATTGCTTTTATAGACATCTCCCAATGTTGTAATTTGCTATAGATTCAAACACATTTACTGTAAAGCCTACTCTGTCATGGTGAATTTAAGTGATTTATTTCTGTCTTTAAGCTTCATCAGTTAAAATCAATCTTGTTTACACGTATTTTCCAGTTGGAAAGTCCAAATAATGTTTGCTATATTTTATTAAGCTACATGATTCTGAACCATACCATTGAAACATATAGCAGTTAAACTCTGCTCTCCAAGGTCTCAGCAAAGAGCAGTTAATCTGCCTCAGATCTTTGCCAGTGGGAGTGAGGGAAACTGAATCTGGGGTTTCATGCAAGCAATTCAAAATTCCTGCCCCTGAGTTCTATTCCTTCTCAAATATGTTGCTACTGACACCAATCATGTAATTGGAAATATGGACCAATTTCAGCAATGAAATCAGCAAAAAATACTGGTTATGTGTTGTATTTTTTTAAAAAATGCCATTTCTTAATAATAATAAAATTAAAAAGTCACTTATTGGTGAGATGAGTAGCAAACAGGTCTAATAAATAAAAAAATTAAAACCATCATCTCTTTTGTGATTCATCTACATTTCCTGCTGAGTATTTATTCCCATGGTTCATTGTACAATCAGCCAGATGTGCAGATTGGACTCGATATTTTTATTCACTTATTGAGTCTTTCCGGAGGACTTGGGATACACAGATGTTGATGTTTAATGGTGTTAGGTATATCATTGCAAGATGTAGGCTGTTCCCAGTAAAGCTGCTTTTTGCAATTGGCTGATGGTGAATTTGTCAATGCCAACAGTATTCAAGTGGAGCTCCAGTTGTTTTAGGATTGCAAATTACTATTGAATTCAATCCCAAAACAGTATTATTATTATTACCACCACAACAAAGCTGTGGCTGTTTTGCTAGACATGAATGAATGAACTTTCCATCACCAGGTATCCTCTAGATACATTGGACTTCCTATAGTATTGCTGTTGAACAGGGGTGGTATTCACTTTAACTTTTGCTACTGGTTTGCAAATGTGAGCATGCGTGCCTCCTCCATGCATGCATAGAGCCTTCTGCGCATGCGCAGAGGGTCAAAAATGGGATGTGATGATGTCTGGGCAGCTGGGTGGAGCCTCCCGCTGCTGGCACTATTGCACGATCCAGATAGAGCTAGCTGAATTCCTCCACTGCTGTTGAAATCTGGTGGAAAAGACAGTTATAGAAATATCTATTATTATCACAATGATATTATGATAACATGTACTTCAAATAATAAGAAAATATAATAGCACAATCTGGTTATGAATTTATTCCGAATACAATTGTGTTGCCTATTTGTGAAGTATTGTTAATTTTATTTTCTCCTTGGGATCCAGTTAATAGCACTAATTCTTAGCTAGAAAGAACTTAAACTTGGTTCTATTTGCAGTTTTTCATGTTTTCTTTAAGAGGGATTTCATTCATTCTGTGAAATGATTAAAAACTTGGGGCTATTTCAGAATTCCTTTCCAATTTGACAGAGGTTTAAAAATATTTGTTCAAAAGCCTGAGGATGAAAAAGCAAGCATAACATAATGGAATATCTTAAGATCTTCATGTGTGGTTTAATATATGTTCTCTTTAATCTCAGAGATGAATTAGTTTAGTACATTAAACAATTATTTTAACACGTACATATTTACTGACTATCTCACTTCTTAATGTATACAGAGTTTTTGAAATGTCATTTGTTCACATATTAACCATATTAGGATAGACCTTACAGGGAAATTAATGTACATTTTGAAGTCAAGAATTATGAAACATAGCACAGGTCATTTACTGGCAGGAAAATCCTAGAATATCTACTGCGTTGGGACTAAGAACAGTGCAGTATTATCTAGTGTGCTCATTAGCAATATAATGACTGTAAATTCAAAAATGAATACAGTAACTATGATTGCTGTTCCCGCAGTGCTCCAGTCATACTATCATTAGTGGAGATGACGTTACTTGGAGCTACTGTCACCACTGAGAATTAATCAATACAAAGCAGTAAATGAACACTCTTTATCTAATTTAACCCAGCATACAATGTATCATCAGGCTACCTTGGAAATACTTAACTTTCCAGTTGAATGTAAGTCTAAGATAAGAGTGTACCATCCATACCTCTGATTTTACACATTGATGTTGCTGGTTCTAGGAGAAGAAATGGAATTTTCCAGGGAAAGAGAGAAGCAGTAACATCTGGTGCTACAAGCATATTCCTAAATGTTTTATGAGCATTCTACTTATTTATTTACATTGTTTGCTGTACACAAATATTTTTATTCTTCACTTTCCATCTTAAGGGAAATCTTTGGGATGTAAATAATAATAAATAACAGCAGCGATACAAATATGAACAAATTAAAATACATATACCAGACAAGTGGTACTAAAGCAATGACTCAAATATGAGTATAATACTTGTTATATGTAGCCCTACTATGATTTGTTTGGGGTTCACTCTTGATGATATTCAAAAATTACCTACTTTTTACCTAATTTTGCAAGTACTAAGTATCTTGACATAAAATAATGGAATAGGCTATTTTAAGGCATGATTTATTTTATAAAATCACACAAACCCAATCTCAAATGAGTACTCTTCCTGTGTGATGAAATGTTCATCAAAACATTGGACAGTTAAGCATTGAAAGAACTACTAAACTTATGAGCATATATTGTTATCTACCATGCTTAGTATATGATGCAAGGGTTGAATCTGATGAAGTGTAAACCAGTATTTAGAGATGACAATTCCATTAATATGTCTGAGCCATCCAAGGCCTCCAAGCAGACCAGTATGTACCTGTTCTCAGAAAAGTGGAATGAAAATGCCTGAAGTTTAAACTTTGTAGTACAGAGCACCTATATTAAGGGTTCAACTTTTCTGGGAAGAAATCAAACTGTTAGGCTTCACTCCACAGCTCAACAGTATATCTTGACTTTCCAACATTTAACTCCTTATTCAGCAATTGGCTTACTTGACCTTAAATTCTCAGATATAACTTGGCTAAATTTAGACCACCCGTATCTCTACTTTCCAGAAACTAAATCATTGGTTCCTACTTCTCCAGCTTCAGTCCTTACATTGAGTAAAAGGTTATTTGTCAGTTCTCTTGGATGACTCAGAAATGCTTATATTATATATGGTCCTTCCTAGCCTGGTTACTGCTTGCCAAATTTAGACCTTACACATGATATCTAAAGAAGTGTGAGAAATGTATTCAGTATATAATTCTACTTCAGAAAACAGCATCACTTACTAATATGTCTAATAACAAATTATTGGATTTTATTGAATATAGATCCCATCCCTTTGAAACCTGATATTAGGATTATTGGCAATAACTTAGTTGTTACTGATTTTTATACATGTTACAACCAAAAAGCTAGTTAAAAGTTGCTAAAATTCTAGGAAAAAAATATTTTATGTATTTAGTTACTAGATTTATATGTCAGCCCAATCATTTTTTATTTTGAGTAACTGATATAGGTATTCTGTAAGTAAGGTTTAATATATATATATGCATATCTTTCTCACATATTTAGTATTTTGCTAGGAAAAGTAGTGCTAAGTAAGTAGCAGCCCTTTGCATTTGGTTTTATTGGCCTTATGAGAGATGGTATCACACAAAAGCTATTTCTATTCTAAAAGTACATAGCATACAGAGAAGAAAATGTGTAAAAACAAGGAAATAATCTTTGCATTTTCCTCCAATACAAGCTTCTGCTTTGGGACTTCAGAAGTTTGGCAGCCTTTTTTTCAACAATTATCTGCATTTTTTACAATTATTTATGGACTAGAAATGCATAAGTTTCAAAAGCTGGGATTTCTGATTTTTTAATGGCATGCTTAACATGAAAGAGCTCCCAGGACTTCGAATAATTCCAAAGACTGTGTCTATCTCTAACAAATACAATTCTATTACCTTTCTAGTTCCAATTTTGAAAACTGTTTAAAGTAAGTCAAAAGACAAAAGTCTATACATCACTTTTTAAACAATACATCAGAAAATTTTCAGCAGTGTTACACTTACCGTATTTTTCGGAGTATAAGATGCACCTTTCTCCCCCCCGAAAGGGGGTAAAAATTAAGGTGCATCTTATACATCGAATGTAGCCCCGCCCACCCACTGGCCCCCACCCTTTGGCCTCTGCCTCGCAGCAGTTACGTCCTTGCAAGCAAACAGCAAGAAAAAAACAGCTCCTTTCAGCTTCAGCACAGCCTAATTAGCACAAGTTGATTCCATCAGCCTCCCGACTGTCAGCTGATTTGCTCTCAGCTGTTTTGCGCAGGGCTCTGCTGCTTTCTGCAAAGAGGTATATTGCTGGAGCAGAATTTTTTTTCCTTGTGCTAATCAAGCTATGCTGAAAACAAAAATGAAAGTAAAGCAGGCTATTTGCTGTTTGTTGCAACGAGGCAACATTGCTCAGAGGCAGAGGGACATTTCTTTTTCTTCTTTTCCTCACCAAAAAAGGTAGGTGAGTCTTATACTCCGGTGCGTCTTATACTCTGAAAAATATGGTATTTACAGTTAAGAACTCTATCACTTATTTACATTACCATTTACATAAGACCCTGTCTTATATTTTTTTTGAACCCTGAAATAAGCGCTTGGCCTTATTGCCATGCACTCAAAAGCCCGATTGGTCTTATTATCAGGGGATGTCTTATTTTGGAGGGAAACAGGGTACTATTATTGTCCATTAGGAACACAGCCAACAAAAAATGAATTGAGACAGATGGGTATTAGATGGGTATTTGTTCACTTGTGCCATTTTGTTGCAGCTCATTATAGACCTCAAAGAATCCTAATTACTCAAAAATTCACCCTCCAGAAATGCATGGACAAGCCAATAGCTTCCAAATATCCCTCTCTATTGTAATAATAAACATCTTCTACTTTGCCACATAAATTATGGCTCTTACATTTCCATCCGTGCTCATATTTAATCAATGTCTTCAAAGGTCTTATGTAGCCCATTAGTGTCAATTGCTGTATTCTTCCTTTTAAAGTTATGGATGATTTGAATGCTCAACACTGATGCATGTAATGCAGATTTGACCCAATGTCAGGTACTGGTAGCAACAATATTTAAAATGAACCAAACATTCTGTTTTCCAATGAATATAAACAGCTGGTTGATTTCAGTTATAAATTTGGGGGAAATTATAAACAAAGGACATTCCTAAATAAGGTCGATCATTCATTCATTCATTCCTTTAATTTGATTTGGATTGACATTAGAGATCATTCAGTCTTTTTTCTTTCTCCTTCATACAAGTAGCGCTTTCTGATACAAGGAAAACAGAGACATGCATTAGTAAGAGCATATATTTGTATAGTAGAAATATTGTATAAAACCGTGATGGCGAACCTATGGCACGCGTGCCACCTATGGCACCCAGAGCCATATCAGTGGGCATGCAAGGATTACCCTAGCTGAGCTCCAGCGTGCATGCGCACGCTGACCAGCTGGTTTTTGGGCCTTCTGGGCCCACTGGAAGTCAGGAAACAGGCCATTACCGGCCTCTGGGGGTGGGGTTGGGGAAGGCCGTTTTTGCCCTCCCCAGGCTCCTAGAAAGACTCTGGAGCCTGGGGAGGGTGAGAAATGGGCCCACTGTGCCATCATGTACCAAAAGCAGGGGGAACGCAGGGGAGGTCACATGTGCGGGGGGCGGGCTGCATTGAATTATGGGTGTGGGCACTCAAGTGCGCAATCCCCCCCTTGCAACCCCCGCTTTTGGCACACAACGGCAAAAAGGTTAGCCATCACTGATATAAGATCTGCTTTACTAATTTAGATTAAATTGCTTGCAATTTACATGATTACAGCATTTTCTTCTTTTGCATGAAATAATCAGAATAATATTTCAATTATATTGCTATAATATATCATTCGTTCACTGGAATGTAACTTGCCACTATCACCAATAGGTACACACGGTGACACCCATTCATAATTTCTGA
This sequence comes from Arizona elegans, assembly GCA_022577455.1. Lineage (NCBI taxonomy): Eukaryota > Metazoa > Chordata > Lepidosauria > Squamata > Colubridae > Arizona > Arizona elegans. Next base: position 30,108,361 of record JAKOOJ010000008.1, on the reverse strand, counting down.
TAAACATTTTACGCCTTTCATTCTTGCTAAGCTTACCCCTTCACTTTCCTGTATTTTAAAGAAATTCACAGTACAAATTTGGGACACCTTAATAATACCCTTCTCCTTTCTTTTATTTTTTCCCTTTCTTCATTTTTCTGTGAACCAAGTCTCAGTCTTCCATATATCATAATCATATGTCAGATAGGTTCACACATACTGACCTCAGCTACTCATCACAGTGGTGGTCAACTGTGGATGTCACATAGGATGTCTTATCCTACTAGGACAAGTCCGTCTGATTCATGCTGGCAGAGAGGGCTAATGAAGATCCCATGGGTCAAAGAACCCCAACTATCCCCAACTGCCTCTTGCTATTCATTGCTGTTTCTTTTTCTAAGCTGGGAGATCAGATGATGGGAAAAGCATATTAAATATCTTCTTTGTATGGTGTTTCATTTTTTAATATTAAATTAAAATGTTGCCATGTAATTAGTTAAAATAACCTATAATGGGGAGGGGGGCAATGGCTCAGTGGTTAAAGATGCTGAGTTTATCAGCTAATAAACTGACAGACTTTGTTTGACATCTGATCTTCACGCAACGGGGTGAGCTCCCATTACTTTCCCCATTCCTGCCCATCTAGCTGCTTGAAAGCATACAAATGTTAGTAGATTAATGGGCATCATTTCAGTGGGAAGACAACAGCAGTCCATGCACCTTTGGCATATAGCCATCCTGGCCACATGACCATGGAAATTGTCTTTGGATAACGTTGGATCCCTTGGCCAAGAAACTGAGGTGAGCATTGTGCCCTAGAGTCAGACACAACTGGACAGAGAAAACCATTACCTTTTAACCTATACAGTATTCATGAGATTGGTATTTGCCCTTCAGTCTTATTCTGTAAATGTAATTAACAGAAACCACAGATTTTTTTCCTTTTCATTTCTTAGTTCAATTAGTTCGATTTAAGGCAGAAAGCAGAGTGTTCCCCTCTCCCCTTTTTATCGTGGTAATAATCCTGTGAGGAAAACTAGGTTGGAAGAGAATAATTGACCCAGTCACTTAATATGTTTAGGTGTCTGGGAGTGAAGTAAAAACTATAATAATAATTGATAGGTGGACAAAAATGCCAAATCCAGTCTGAACATCTGGCTGACTGTATGACAAGCCAAAAGAAAAAAAAAGCATAGTATCAATAGTAATAGGCACCATGGGTGAAATCCTAAAACATCTGGAGCATCTCTTGAACACTCTTAGCATTGACAAAATTACCATAAGTCAATTGCAGGAGTCAACTTTACTTGGAACAGCTTACATCCTGTGATGATACCTTTAATGCCATCAAACAAGAATGTCTGCCTATTCCAGGTCCTTGGGAAGAACTCGATAGGTGGCTAAACCTGACTGTTTGTGCAACCAACCATCATAATAATGTGACTTTTTAATATTCTGCATGTCCTTGTTCTGATCTTGTTCTTTACTTGCCCCATCAGTTTGTAATTCTGACCTATGCTGTATACTTTTAAAAAATGATGTTATTTCTCTCATGCAGACTCTTTTCTCCAATCCCATTTCCTTCACCCTAGTATAAGAAGTTCATATTAATAGAACTCCCGTAATGCAAATTCTATAATACAGCTAAAAAGATGTATTGTTAAATTCTGTGCTGCACAGAAAGAAACTTAAAGGACTGAGAGAGGTTCCTTTTAATTTAAAGAGCAAAGGGTAAATTTCATAGATTGAATTATCTGATATGGCCTTTTTGTTTGATGTTGCCATGGAATATAGTTTTCTGTATTAGGGAGCTAAGTAGTATATAAAAGGGCCCAGGGTGAAATTGTAGTTCAAACTAGTGACTGCTAGGAGAAATCTTTCTAAGTACATGTCGAAGAAGGACAAATATAGAGAGAAATTAATAACGAGATCATCCATTCTTCGTTTTTAATATCTTCTCTCTGCATGCAGTCAATTAAGGCAGATGCAGAGTGAGAGCCAAGTAAGATAGTTACAGTATCTCTAAAACAGCAAACTGTAATCCATCTACTATTAATGCAAGGATTTTATGGCTACAGCTTCTCTGGGAGTGTCTATAAAGGCTAGTAGCCTGTGATGAAGGAAAACAGACCCTGTATGAGCACTCTAGCCCATAATTTCCCCTATTTCTTACCAATATTTAAAGAACATCTGCTTTCATTTAATTTGAACATAAAAACCTATTGTTTGACACTGAACCAGGTGCCATAAATGATAATGTCAGAATGTAATTTGGGATGAAGCAGGATCATGAGCAATAAACATAATCAGAATCCTGCAGATTCCAACTATTATGGAGCCTACTATACTGGCACATGTGCATTATATGAAATTTGGATTATATATCTTATTGTAGAGATATAGCCAACAGACAAGTGAGATACACAACGCAGTGCACAACTTCTTAGAATCAAAAGGCAACTCAATTACTGTAGAGTTGTTAGAACTGAGGCAGGGAATTAAAAGCTGCAGTAGAGATTCTCTTTGAGGAATTTTATTAAGAGTGGATTTGCACAATCATATTTTTGCCAAGTCCTTGCAATCAGGTTATTTATTTCAAATTAGTCACCACCCAATTCCAAGTGTTTCCGGGCAGTTTACATTATATTATTATATTATCATAAAAATTCAATAAAAACCAAAACAAGTTGTAATCAGGTCACCAAGACAGAAACAAAAGTAACATGACATGGAATTGCACAGCCGGTGTCCAAATTGAGTCAGAAACGCTGACAAGAACTTGTGGTTTTATATAAATAAATATATTTACAGTAAATAAAAGAGGCAAACAGGAGCATAGTCAAATAAATCAACACATCATCAGGAACATCACTGGGCAAGAGACCATACAGGGCACACAGGCAAAAAGGAGGAAAACAAGGAAGTTTATTTTTCTCTAACAGCAACCAGTTACAGCTCAGATTCCCTCATGCAGTGGCCAGCTCTCTTTAACCAATTAGCTATAACTGTGTGTTCTTACTCATTGTCCAACCCTTCACTGCTCCAGCTATTAAATTTTAAATATCTTAATGTAACAAAACAAATTAATTAAGGGCTCCGTTCATCTCAACCCAAAGTCTGGTAGAACAACTAAGTGTTCAGAGCTTTTGGACAACTAAAGTGGGGGATCTGTGGTTTTCAGGAGGGATCTTATTCTAAATGGCCAATTACAACAGAGATTCATTGCTGGGCCCAAATAGATGACATTATTGAAGTCAAAGTGCCTACAGCATGCTTATTTACACCACTGAGCCGAGGTAATGCAGTGGTTAAAATACAGTAAGGTAAAGGTTCCCCTCACACATATGTGCTAGTCGTTCCTGACTCTAGGGGGCGGTGCTCATCTCCGTTTCAAAGCTGAAAAGCCAGCACTGTCCGAAGAAGTCTCCGGTCATGTGGCCGGCATGACTAAATGCCAAAGGTGCACAGTACTGCAGGCTATTTCTGCTGACTGCAGGCCAGCAGTTCAACTCTCACTGGCTAAAGGTTGAACTCTCCTTCCACCCTTCCAAGGTTGGTAAAATGAGGACCCAGATTGTTGGAGGCAATATATGCTGATCAGTGGTGGGTTTCTACCAGGTTCGGGTGAATCGGTGGTGGCGGTGGCGGGAGACGTCATCACGGGTGCTCTGTGCATGTGCAGAAGGTTCTGCGCATGCACAGAAGCGCCACGCACACTCACAGTTCCGAACTGGTAGTGAAGGTAAGTGAAACCCACTACTGATGCTGACTCTGTAAACTGCTTAGAGAGGGCTGTAAAGCACTGTGAAGTGGTATATAAGACTAAGTGCTATTGCTATTGCTTTCTCTGTTGGCACATACTGTACTAGCTGGGCAGAAACTATGTAGCCATCCCTGACTATCTGAACATTTAATTGCTTGCTTCTTTTATGACTTTTTTAAAAGCAGCATCCAATATGCGTTCATCCCTGATAGCTTCTCATGAATAAATGAATAAATAATCAACCCAGTCACAGTACAGTTGCCCCGGTTACTAGGGAGGATACACCCCATTTTTCACAGTAGCCTCCTGAAGCCTGTGGTAGGGTCAACTTTACGGCTGGTGCCATGTGATCCCCCAGGGCCCTTGATTGTTGGAAGCCAGACCCACTATGAAGTACAGCGAGTTCTCGATTCGAGGTGGCACAGAGGGCGCCTCCAGTACTTAATTAAGTGGAAGGGTTACCCCTTGTCAGAAGCTTCCTGGGTGAAGAGCACAAACATCCAAGCTGACCGCCTCATAGCTAAATTCCATGCAGATTACCCGGGCAAGCCGGGAGGGGGTGGGGTACACCCTCGGATGGGGTAAGGTACTAAACTTGTTGTTTATCTCGCGCAGGCCTCACGGAGAGAGTGAAAGGAGAGGGGCCGGATGTCAGTGTCTCACCGCTGACATAGAAAGGAAGATAAGCCCTGGACTTTTGCCTGCTAAATCCCTTTGAAGCTCGGTCTCCGTGGAAATGAAGGGAGAGGGGGACATTCCTGTGAAATGACAAGACAAGAAGTCAGGAGAATGACTTGGAAGATAGCCAATAAGAAGCAGAGAATTGGGAATTGGAAAGGGAGGGATTGGGGGGCAAAAGGTCAGTCTTGTCCGCATCGAGTCATGATCCGGTTGCTGTGCTCGAATAAAGAGAAGATTTCCTTAAAGATTGGCAGTTTGGAAGTTCATTTATTTTGAGATAGCATCGAAGCTTGACATGCATTCCTTTAGCCTAGTGAAGTTGCTAACCATTTTCCTGTATAAGTACTTTTGTGTTTGATATTTCTACAGGAAAGAAATTCAACATGTGTACTGTTTTCCAGGTGGAACTCAGCAAAGATAAACTTGTTCTTTATTACGGTGACGTTAAAGGCCATGAACTTTTGTAAGAGAAATTGGTTTCAATGCAAACATACTACCAAAGAACTTCCCTACTCACAGTATTTGACCAGCCTCCTCTTATAACTCTTCTCACACTTGACTCATATCCTTCTATTAAGGAACATATTTTATATTGAAAAATAGCTGCTTTTGCTAATCGTGATATAGACAGACTACTATGCAATATTATTATTCATCCTGTCAGTCTTCTGTACATTTTTCTTTCACTACTAAACATCCAATATCTTTGTTCTAGTACATTCTCACCTGAAAAAAGGGGAAGAGGGAAGGGAACTAAACAGTCTAAATAATAATTCAATTTTTCCAAAGCTGTGGAGTTGCATTACAAACATCAGTCATCATCAGAGCATCTCACAGTTTCATCATCTTCAGCTTTGGAGATGTTTTGGCAGCACCTGGGGCTGCAGCAATAGCATCACTATTAACTTGATTGATGCCGATCTTTCAACGTCTCCCTGCCTGCAGACCTCTTTGTCGTTCAGTGCCAGAATTAGCCCAGAGTGCTAAATAATTTCTCAGCAGGATCACATGGTCACGTTGTAGAATGTCAACAAGAGATCACTCTTTCTGGGTCCAAAGCTGAAAAGCATCAATCTCCCTAATAATTTATCTTCTGATCTTTCAATTTTATACTTGTTTTCCATACATTTTTGGATAGTTGGGTGATTGGTGTTCTGGCTTTCTTTAATGAAAGACACTAAAGGAGTAGACTGAAGACAAGAGGATAAATATAGACAGGGGACTGCAATTTTCTGGATGGTTTTATGTTGCTTAGAAACAATAACATTCTTTATAGTGATATCAAGATCAGTTGATATTTTTACCTTATTTTAGATAACTTGAGGGTACAAACAGGTGAACATAATGAGAGTTTTAGTAGTATATAGATAGTGCAGGTTAAATTTTCATTAATCAACCTACACACTTATGTGGTAGCCTCTCCTTGTGAGGTAGATTCACAGAGTCTAGTGCAGAAACACAGTTGAATTAAACATCATGAGAACAATACATGAAGTAATTAAATTCAAATCAAAACATTCTTCCTGCAAAATAATGTCACAGATATCAGATCTCAAATCATGAGGCAAAACAAAGACTTTCAACTTCTTCAACTTTCTGAAGTGTAACGAGGACAATGCCTTGAGTTCACAGCTAGCAAATGGAAAGATATTTGAAGTACATTTCACTAAAGCTCCAGAAAACATGTTTCTAATAACAATTCTGGGCAATGTAGTCTAACACATCTGAAAGACACACCTGAAAGATGGAGAAATCTAATACAGACCCATGATATCTAAGTCAGGATTATTGCTTCTTCTTCTTCTTCTTCTTCTTCTTCTTCTTCTTCTTCTTCTTCTTCTTCTTCTTCTTCTTCTTCTTCTTCTTCTTCTTCTTCTTCTTCTTCTTCTTCTCCTCCTCCTCCTCCTCCTCCTCCTCCTCCTCCTCCTCCTCCTCCTCCTCCTCCTTCCTTCCTTCCTTCCTTCCTTCCTTCCTTCCTTCCTTCCTTCCTTCCTTCCTTCCTCTTCTAAGCTTAGGAATGAGCTACAGGAATTAGCCATGATTGTGATTTTTTGATAGTTTACTCAAAGGAGCATCTAATTAGTAATTATTAATACTAAGAAAAGAAAATACTCATTTTGGGAGGAAAACTTATTTCTATAGAAGTAGCACCATTCAGCAAATGTTAGTCTTCATCCATTGATATGAATCAATTTGTTGCACATTCCGTTGTTTTCAGGGGAACTAACTTTGTGTTCTTAAATATGCTTATCCCATTCAATGGCATCCATAACAATGATGACCTGGGCATGGTGATGTCATTACACAGGTGCTGCTCTCCTGATGTACTTGTATCATGCTCATTGAATCTAGTGGGTAAAAGGTAAAATTTGCAGAATGATATAATCACACTTGTTTGGAATTATGGAAAGTCCTTTGACTGGTGCAAATATTCATCCAAGTCCTGTTACACAAGTACATGAGAGCTGTGTTGATTGGACCGAGGGGGTTTGTATTGATCCCATTTTATCCAGGCATTTTTCTATTTTTTGTAAGAACAAAACAAGTGTTTGCTGAAACAAATGAGGAAAGTACTTTGTGTCTTATCAGTTCAGATGTTTAAAACTTGGGTGTCATTCACACTTGATGCATATTTATCAAAAAATAATGCTTAAAAAGCAGGGTATCTTGGGCACTTATTGCCTTGCAAAAAACTGAGTGGTGTTAGTTCCTACTGATGTAACTGCAAACAGAAGAATGTTATGTTCTAGGCATCTGTGCTGAAAAGGATGTCAAATGCTTTTCTTATTACAGAATGGTAGAATTATTAAGGTGGAAGGGACCACAAGAATCATTAAGTCCAACCTCTCATCCGAAAATTAGTTAACTCAGTTGTTTAATATGGCATACATAAGCACAAATTTTATATGACAATGTAAGATAAATTTAAAATTAAACTGTTAATGTAACAACTTCTCATTTTCCAGCCTTCTTTGTTGGAATGCTTTTAATATTCTATGGTATTGGGAATAAAAACATACTATTTATTGTTATTAAAAAGAGACTTAGATAACCAAAATTATTTATCAGAATGTTCAATGTAATATATGTAAATTTAGAGAACACCTTTGCCTCTATCTTGATTGTCAGAACTTCCAAATACATATCATTTTTTTCTATTTGACCTTGTTCCTGTTGATGAGTTTAATATTAGAACTTTGATCTGATCTAAATATTAGCCCCCTCTAGTGGCAAATATATTAAGTATGTGTACAAGATTGATATACCCACTTATAATGACTGTCAGAATATTTACTAATGCCATAAAGTGCACTTCCTTTTTCGTATTACTTTCTCTATACATGCTAGAAAAACCTGAGATTCCAAATCTGAATTATCAGAATTAATTTTTCAGATTAATAAATTGTGACAAGGAAAGATATTCTCATTTCCCTTATTCCAGTGTAGAAACACTTACTGAGCAGAAAAATAAAACCATATTAACCTTGAATATAATTTTTGTCCTACTGGCAGTTTATTTCAACATAATGCCATACAGAGTTAAGGTAAGGAGAATATTGAGGGTTTATGGATCATTGAAATAACATTTTAACTTTAAAAACTCTTATCCATTTCCAATTTTGTGAGGCTAAAAGCAGGGTTTCTTTGTGTCCAGTATTAGCTAAATAACTACCTGAGTATTTTTGACTAAACTTGGGTTAAATATTTTAATTATCTAATAATTCCATTTTTTACAATTGGATTGTGGGTGCTCTGGGGTAGGAATAAATAATTTAAAAAGTGTGATCATATCGTTGTGGAAATTGTAGCTTTTACACACTTGATTCAGCTAGCAGGATGCAAGTGCATAAGAACCACACCTGTGTAATGACACCACTGTGCCTAAGTTGTTATTGTGATTTACTAAGGATGCCACTGAATGGGATAAATATGAGGAGCCTGAGTGAAGCAGCAGACTAATGCTACTGTTAAAAGGTAGTATTTAGCTTTCAGCTGCCTGCAATTACTGCGAGTTCAATTCTCACCAGGCTCAAGGTTGTCTCAGCCTTCCATCCTTTCTAAGGTAGGTAAAATGAGGACCCTGTTTGTGGGGGCAATAAGCTGACTTTGTATACAATATACAAAAGTATGAAGGCTATTGCTTAACACCTTGTAAGCCGCCCTGTGTCTCCGGAGAAGGGCGGCATATAACTCAAAATAAAATAAAATAAATAAAATAAATAAATATAAAGAAGAACAGAAAGTTAGTTCTCCTGAAAACAAAGGAGTGTTGTAACAAATCGACTTGTATCAATGGATGAAAGCTAACATTTTCTGAATAGTGCTATTTTTATAGAAGTAAGTTTTCCCCCTCAAAATGAGAATTCTCTTTTCTTAGTATTAATAATTACTAAATAGATATACACTTGAGCAAACTATGATTAATGAGAATAACCATGGTTTATGATTTAGTAAAAATGGTTAATTCTAGCAAAGGGATAAGATTCAGATAACACACTCCACATATGCAAGGCAGGGGCCATCCCACTGATATGTCTGGTGGAAAAGATTATATTCATGTCTACATAGGAAACAGGTGAAGGAGCTCTGTGGATATAGAATGTAGGAAGTGTGCATGCAACGGGGATACTGATCTAAACAAGCTCCTTTTCATGAAGACAGTCTTAAATAATGTGAAGAGCCGTAGGCCCAATATACTGTAGGCAGTGGAGCAAGGCTAGACTGTCCATGTTTGAATGTGTAGAGGAATGATTTAATTATAACCTTATTCTGTTCATTTTATCCCACTAAAACAATAAGCTATTTTAAAAATAGCCATATTTCTCAGGTTTAAAATTCTGAGACTACCCCATGTACAAAGTGTGACCTATTCATTGCCCAATAGAAAAAGAATAACAACATCTGGAATTAGACTGTGCAATGTCCAACCTGCCTAAGGCTAAATTGAAAGATTTCATTTAATATATTTTGTCTGCAATGTTGTATCATATATTTGACATTCTTTATTCAACAAAATCATTAAAAAAGGGAAAAGGGTAGATGTGAGAATTAGATAGAAACATTCCTGTCACCGATGGCCTGAACTACATTAGTTCCAGTGTTTGACAGAACTGACCTTGGAGAAAAGCCACCAGAGGTTGGTCAGATGGCTGTTTTCTCTCTTTTGTTCTGCTTGAAGGTTCAAAGCACTATGATCTTTCCCGTGTTTTGTCAGGACAAGAGCATTGCCTCTGTTTGAAAGCTCTAGGACTAATGAAGGCAAAAAATGAGGCAAATGATTTTAGCAGATGTCTCTTAATGAACAATTATTTGAGAGAAAGTCATAGGTTCAGATTCTTTTATATCTTTGTTGTCACCGCCCCTCTGAAAGTAAAACTACTGAATGACAGAGGTGAGACACCTGTATGTTGCATCAGCTCATTGTTTGTGTATATTTATGCTTTATTCCAGATTGGTGGCAGTGACACTCTTTATTAACCCCCCCAAATTTTTCCTCTTCTACATTATGTCTTAAAGATTTATATTTAAAAGTGAATCTTTCTGATTCAAAGCAAAGCAAAACAGAACAAAATGAAATGAAACGAAAGGCAGCAAGTAGCAGGAGAAATTGTATTTCTATATATTATTTGAAAAGAAACATTTATGTTACTTTTAAAATTATTTTCAGTGAAAAAACATATTTTGGTAGATGAAAATTGCAAGACCAAAGAACCTCTAAACATATACAGTAGGCAACTGAAAAATAAAATATTTAAAGTTTTAAACTGTGTATACAAGTTAACTTATATAATGAAATGTATAGAAACTATAAGTAACATCCATGGAATATAAGGACTATTTTATATATGGATTTTATAACATGGCAATTATGGACTACAGTGTCTTCACAGATACTTTCCACAGCATCAGCCAGTATCTTTGTTTTCACAAATTATTTTAATTTAAAGAAGGGAAACTGAGCATGCTACAAACCAAAATGCCAACTTGTAGTATCATCTTGATTTACTTCTGGACCCCAATAAAAATGATGGCTAGCCTTAGCTAAGTGATTTATTTGGAGTATAAGTATATAGCTCAGCCTTTACCATATTCAGATGTATAGCATGCTACACCTATCATCCCAGGCATGTTGATGACTTACACATCTGAATGCTATCAGCAACTTGGGCTCCCTCCATAGCTATGGATTTTGATTTCCTGAAGCTCAGTTACGCAGAATGGAACAGAAAAAATCGAGTTCCATTCCTCTCTTTTCAGTCAATTGGTAGGGTTTTCTTGGTAGTTAGAGATTATATGGACAATGTAAACAAGTAATGGTCAATTTACAAGCAAGTGTGAGATACCCAAAGCCAATTTATTGTTACACAGGAAAAAAAAAAATTCAAGAAGAGCCTTATGCTTCCACTTCATTAATTCTCACCAACTGCATCTGCTTCAGAGTGACACAACATTGTCCTGTGGTATCTGCAAAGCAGAGTAGAAGACGGGTTAGATCTACCAGCAGCATTGTTGTGTAACAATGCAATTAAATAGAGTTTTTATGTGTTGTGAAATTGCACGCACATCCAAAAGAGGCAGAGTTTGCAGGGTGACATTACTGATTTCATCATTCTGATAAAGGCAGTTAAGAGCCACTTGACGCTGCTGACATTGTCCAATCATGTCAGTCAGCCTTATTGTGAGTTTCTCAAGTATTATAAAGAAGCTATTGGGCATCTACTCAATATGAACTGCAAAAGAAGACTAATTAAAATAACCAGTTATTGCATTTATCACTATACCATACTTAAAGCAATGTGGGTATGTATACGTGGTCAAATTGAGGCTAGAAGATTTTAAAGTAATGCAAAGCCTGGAAAAAGATACAGGCTTTTCAAAATAAGTGCTTAATATGTTTTTTCACATGTTCTAAAGAACCTTGTTTTAAAAATTCACAGTAAAGCTTAATAGTGTTTAGTAGTAATAATAGTAGTGTATCTTTCTCTTTCTCTCTCCCTCCCTTTCTCTCTTGCTCAATTGTCACAGACTGCTTGAACAAGTCCTTGCAGTTTTCGGATTTCAGAAGTGATTTGCCATTGCCTCCTTCCTAGGGCTGAGACAAATTGACAGGCCCTAAATCACCCAGCTGGCTTTGGGCCTAAAGTGGGGCTAGAACTCACAGTCTTCTGGTTTATAGCTTGATGTTTTTACCACTAAAGCAAACTGGGCCTTAGTAGTATATATGTTCCAAAAGTCAGGCCCATAGGATAATCTCAACGTATTTTATTAATTTTATTGATTAATATGCTTTTCAGAAGATATTACTGAACTCAGAATGCTCAAAGGTGACTAAGGATAAACTTAGTCACCTTAATGGAATCCAATCTAATTTATATAATAAATTGTCTATGAGGCCTGATTCTCAAAATACCCTCTATGTTAGTATTTTACAGAGGCACAAAAGAAAAACATTAAAATACAGGATTTTCTTTTTCCTCAAATGTCTGGTTTCTCTGCCATTTGTTTCCCAAACCTTTGTACTTAGATACACATATATGTCTTTCTGTGTTTGTGTCTGTGAAATATGTTCCTTTTACTCTGCACTGTTCACTTCCTTTTGGCAAAATTCTTCGTCTGTGTCAGAAATAGACGGTATAAAAATATGTCTCTCTCCCCTGTCTCTTTTGCACTGACACACCACTTGCTTTACTAAATCTTGTCTGTATGTGTGAGAAGATTGCCCTCTACCTGAATAAAAATAAACACGGGGCCTGACATTTGCACTAATGTCAGAGGTGAAAGATCAACACTTGCTCCATTAAGTTGTCCAAATCAAGGTCCATGATTTGTTTATCCCTCCTTCCTAAGAATGCTTTCAAAGGCCAGGAAACCACTCTCATACTATCGAGGTCACAGCCTGCAATTCAAGCCACCACAAGATTTCTGAGGTTTCCTTCACATGCCAGAGGTAGGTGGTCCAAAATTGGCTACTTTGTGGTATCTGGTTTAATATTTGATACTCTACTATAGAGATACACTCTAGAGGAGGACAAGAATTCCTGGTTTTGGGCAAATTACTTCGATGCAGGCTGTCTAAACAACCCAGAGTAACAAATTTGACTGGGGATTTACATCTTAGTCCAGATGTGCACTACAACCACAAAATGCCAGAAACATCTGTCTGATGTGAATTAGGCCAGGCAGCTTGCTGTTTTGACTATTCGTTTCTCCAAAGAAAATGTGAACTTCTAAGTTGTATTGGCATGCTGAGGCCCAAAGTTTTGTTTTTTCCCCCCAGATAAAAATGAAATTGCATAGTATGCTGTATACCGAAAGCTTTGTTTTCTTTCCGACTTCTTTTATCACTTTCATAAATAAAATAAGGCCTCAGACTGAGCAACGGATATATAAATATGTAACTAAAAACACCACAGAATTGCATTGCATCTTAATGTTTGGATATTTTTAATTATAGATAATTTCCAGTTCTCAAATGTACTGTCTGAAATTTTTCTATTTACCTCAGGTGTGATTTTCTTACTCTTTAACAATACTTTGGACGCGCAAAGAGAAAAGTACGATTTATACCTCACTTTACCTCTAGAGAGATCCCTCCCGCCTTCCATTTTCCCCACTGCAAACACCCGGTGGGCTGACAGAGAATTGCAGCCCCAGTGAGTTTAATGGCTGAATTAGAACCCGTGTCTTCCTCTTCCTAAACCAACCAAACTGTTCTCAGTTTTGCAATTTTTTTTGACATCATTTATGACAGTTAAAAGGCAAAACAAGTAGTTTTTCCAATGATGATGTTCTAGTAAGCCCACATGTAAATCTCTTAGAAATAGATTAACTGTGTTAAATATATCATGAAAGATAAAAAGAATAATAGGATGAGGAATGATTTCACTTTCTTCTTATTTTGGTAAGAGTGGACTAAATGAGATGAGATGAAAAGAAAAAGAGATGAGTTACAAATAAAAAAATAAATGAATATTCCAATAGAATGATTGGTTCTTGGAGAAGCCACTCTTTTCAAAATTTTGTAACGCTGTCCCTCCAAAAATGGATGCATCACATCACCCTAAAATGCAGATTGTTTATACATAATTTTATTAGATGATACCCTTCAGGCTTCCATATCCAGAATTAGGGCCAGCTCTTGACATATTGGTGGCTTAGGCAAAGTCATCTTCTAGTCTCCCAGCTTCTCCATCAAGGTGATGGGTGGGTACTATATGGCCTGATCAGCTTCGTGACAATATAAACACTATTTTCAGCATTTTAATTAAAACTGACCCCACAACCTGCCTTTCCCACACAGCAGTTTATTGTAGATATTAAACAGAAGACAGAGGAGTCAACCCTAGGGCCTCCCACATTAAAAAAAAGTGGGAGCCTCTCCTGTCATAATCACCAACTCTGGAAGGAGTAGAACTTCAGCAGAGAAGAATTCCCATCTTCTAACCATAGCAGGAGTCCAAAATGAGACTGTGGTGAATTATATTAAAGACTGCTGAGAATTCAAACAAGACCCAGAAGATCACACCCCCACCTCATCTGATTTCTGTCCATATGCTCAAGCCTGGAGGTCATCTACAAAATTCACTTTTATAACATTTTGGCAAGTCAAAATTAGCCTACGTAGTTTGGTTCCAGAGTTACTTTTTTTCCTAACGATTTTTGCTTTATGCAGTATTAGCTACATACTTTTTTTCCTGTCCAAACAAAATCTTATGGTATAATTTCAGCAGTCCACATATTCTTTGCTACTGGTAAATAGCCTCCCCTTTGTTAGATTTCAAGCTCAGACAAGATTGGCCAGGTTTATCACCTGATGAGATGTTTAGGATTAGTGTTCCATAAATTATAATAATAATCAATAGTTCATCATGGATTTTTAAAAGAAGAACTAGATGGATTATAAAATTGAAAAAAAAAATGACACAGAAGATAAATTATCTCACAAGTATTTTGTTCTCTCTATTTTATTCTAATTTGCTAGCCTGTACATGATATAGCCCAGTATATTTCAAGCTGGTGTCCATCAGATGTATTGTGATCATCTGGAAACCAGATGTTCTTAGTATTTCTAGACAGCATGACCAACACTTGTCAGTGATGAAGCTTATATTCTGGAAATACAGTACCCTACTCTTAAGAGACTGGCTTTGAATTTCAATGGCTAAATTTACAAATTTACACTTTTATCTAGAACTGAATATTATTAAACTTAGCAAATACGTTTCAAAGTAAACTTGTGTGTGTATGTGGGTGTGCTTGTATACATGTACCTATGGAGCTCATTGTGTCAGTAGCTTATTTTATGTGTGGATTTATCTATGCAAATCCATGGGATAATGAACAAGAAATGGTAGAATTCTAGAGAAGTGAGTATCTGAAATTTTGTTTAGCTTTGTTGAGGTGTCAATGTACATATTTATTAGGAAAGGACTCCACATTCTATACTTCTTCCACAGGCCCTGGTGCCATCATTTATTTTAGTACCATTTCAAATGAACATTTTCAGAAGCTTCATCTAAATAAAGATTTAACTGATAATAAGTACACTATTTATTTAGCACTATGTTTAATGTTCTCATACTACATTAATCTCAGTTTTAGTGGTTGACATACATAAAGCTGGACTTTGAAAAAGCAGGATACAAAGGATATTGATGCTTTTGAAATTTTGAAACTCATGAGAATACTCTGGACAGCCAAGAAAACAATCAGATAAATGAACAAATTAACCCAGATTCTCACTTGAGGCAGAAGTGAACAGTTTCAAATTATGTTGATGAAGTTTCTCATTCATCCAGATACAATTGTTTGGAATTTGAGTCATGGCAACTGGATTTATTTTATTGTTGGTCTTCAATAAGAGTAAGCCCAGTTGCCATGACTCAACTTCTTGACAATTCTACCTAGATGAATGAGAATCTTAATCATGATATTGTCACACAATTTGGGGAAGAAATCCCTGAGATTGTTGTGGGAACACCCTACGAATTTTAGGAATTGGCACATTCCAATGAGTCTCTGCCTAGTCAGGTTTCCGTAACTAACTTGTTCATACTAAAGAAACTGCTTGGATGGGCAGTGGAACACCTCCATCCAACAAGAAAATAAGTCCAGTTGCCATGACTCAACTTCCAGGCAGTCTCAAATTATCTTACTTCAGACACATTATCAAAGATGGAACTGTTTGGCGAATCAAATGCTGGGAAAGGTGAAAGAAGATCAAGAGAACACCAACAGCAAGGTAGATGGGCTCAGTTACAATGGCAAAGGGTAGTGACCTAAGGTCCCTAAATTACGGAGATATTTTTGTGAAGAAAATCTATCTAGGTGGTCACTAAGAGTCAAACTAACTTGATGACAATCAGTCAATCAATCAATCCATTATTTCAGATAAACGCATAAAATATGTGTCAGCCTTGGAAGCCATATTAGGCCGGAAGCTTCAATGCTGCCATCTTCTCATGTGTGGGAAAGTAGGACGGGGGATTTAGGAGAGGGGGTTAGTAGACATAGTAGCATTCTTCCTGTTGGTCAAAGTCAGGGCGATCCAGCATCTGGAGAAGGAGTGGTCAGGGGGCTTGGTTGAGATGGAACGGACATTGGTTGGAGCATGTGATCGACTGGGGAGAAAGGGGATGGTTTTGGGAGCTTTGACTTACTGAAGGAAAACCCGGGCTTTTCAGATTCGGGTTTTCCCCAGATGTGCCAGTTTACCTATTCTAGTAAAGAGAACTTTGGAAAATGCTTGCTTCCGCATCTTTACTTGGAGTTGGGGGGTTTCTGGAACACTGACAATATGATTCCTTGTTTTTGCCTACTTGTATACCCTTGCTTTATCAAAACTTTTTGATAAAGTTTTCAAATAAAGATTTTGTTCTCTTGGTTTGTGGAAGATGGAAAAGTCTTAGTTTTATGGGTGCCCATTTATGGTTTTCTTTGAAGCAGTTTATTCATATTGCAGTATAGCATGCTATCTTTCATGAAATTCTGGGGTTACCTATGTAGCTTCTTAGTGAATACTGTATGTTTCCCCTAGAACCATGAGTGTGCATAGAGGTAGAAGCAAGAGGGAGCATTGTATGGCTTTCTTGTTTGTGTCACATACTGTGATATAAGTATTAATTTTTGTCCTGTGTGAAATATCATGATGCAAGTGACTCCTTTTAACAGCACTGCAGCTTTTTTCAGATCACTGAGTTATACATCCATGTTGAACAACAATGGAAAGACCTGGGATAATCTATCAATTCAAAAGTTTACTTGTTTATTTGCTTTACCGTAATGAGTTTGATATTATTTTAAAGATTTGTTGTTTTTAAGCTTACTGAACAGGCCTATTATCCCTTCAATGTTAAGTGAATTTAATGTTAATGATGGAAGCTCTAGCATTTTGAAAGCTCTGCTTGGATACACTGAGCAGACAGAAATGGGGAGGAAAATATTTGCACTTTCCCTCCCATTTTGAGCCATTAAAAAGAAAAAAGAGAGAGAGAGATTGTCCCCAGAGTACAAACATTGCAAATATTTATTTACTCAAGCACTTTTAGGTAATTCTGCTTCATAATACACAGAAATTGAGATATTTTTTAGAACTGAACTTTCTTCTTTAGTCAGAGCACTCAGCTGAGCATGAGATAAACAGTACTAGGAAACGTTATTTCCTAATGCTGAATGGAGACTTTTTTTTAATACCAAAGAAGGACAAAATGTAAGAGTCCTTCATCCTCCATGGATTGGCTTTCTCACCATACAGGGATATATAGCAGTTATTACTCCTTGCCTGTCCCCTATGCAGAGAAAAAGAATCAGAAAGAAGTGGAATTGGCTCAGGAAATTCAGCTGAAAGAGAAAGAAATGATTTCCATCTTCCTGAACGTATGTTATCTGTCTCATCAGCAAAGGGAGAATAATGTAACATTTTCAATTGTATTCTGTTCTAGTTAACATTAATTTTTCCACCTTTGCACAACTTTAAGACAGTGCTTTATTAGGGATTCATCTAGAATTCCTGAGAATAAGACTGCTTTTGAAATTTTAAATAGAATGCACCAAGTACAGGAGAGCAGATGCAGGCCTTCAAAAATTAAGGCCCAGGAGAAGGTTGCTAAGGCAACCAGTACAAAAGAAGTGTGCAACTTTGGACAACAAAAACCATGCTAGGATTTATCTGCCATATCAGGAGCCACGCCTCAAATTGTCGTGGGCCATTTGCGAAGGGGGAGTTCAGAAGTTTTAAAAGGCAACTGGATAACTTAAGCCTCTGCTATTTTCCCTTCAAGTGTGTAAAAAGGGGTGTACAAAAATGTGGTTGCTAGACTATATGTGCTCCCGAGGTTTTGCATCACTGCAGTATACATTGTGAAATGCTTGACACTTGTTTTTTTTCCCCTTCAACCTAGTATCCTTCAAAACTAAATATTTTAGAATGTCCCTAATTCCCAGCTTCATAGAATCTTTGGTATGTAAAAATGTTAATGTTACTATTCTAAGTGAAATTACACTAGGAAATAAAAGATAATTCTAAGCCAAGAAAGATATTTATTCTCAAGAATGATTATAATATATAATTATAAAATGGCATTTTCTTGATATTTCAGAGTAAATAAGCATATAAGAAGAATAATATTATTATGCTTAAGCATATAATATATGCTAAGAATATAATTATGAAGCTTGCCTGATAATTTGGCAGGATAATTTTGGCTTAGTCTTAAAGATCACAAAACTTTGCAGTGTTTGAGAAACTGTATCAACATTTTTATATACAAACTGTTATTCATTTAAAATACTGTGAAATCATCCTTTTTCACTAATACAAAGGAATACCAAAGAAAGTGCAAAAAGAGGAGAGAAAATTTATTTAAAATTATGAATGTTATAAAGAGATAATTTTGCCTTCTGCTAATGGTAAACCTTTGCTTCTCCAATAAAACTAATAATTGTAGATTCAAGAGAGCTAAGGGAGAGTATTTGAGCCATCAGTTCTTTTTCTTTTTTTACTGGTGTTGTAATGATGAAAAAAAGAAGAAGAAATTGATGAAATGATTCCATCTTACATAGGATTGGCTGATTTTGAAAATAATATTTATATTAGAAAAGGAAATCTTACAAAATCATGAGCGAAGTTTATCCTAAACTAATACTGAGCTTCAAATGCTTGATAGATGGTTGCAGGAGCCTTGGTGGCAAAGTGGTTGTAATGCAGAATTGTAGGCAAACTCTGCTCAAGGCTCAAGGTTGACTCAGCCTGCCATCCTTCCGAGGTCGGTAAAATGAGGACTGAGATTATTGGGGACAACATGCTGACATTGTAAACTTCCCAGAGAGTGTTATAAAGTATCATGGAGTGGTATTTAAGTCTAATAGCTATTGCTATTTTTAATGTAAATAATTATTCGAACGTAAAATTTCAATTTGTAATAGTTACTGTACAGTTTATTAATCAATACAAAGGTTCATATTAAAGAGAATATTAGGGGAAGAAAAAGAAACAGATTCATCAGTATTCTATTTTCTGTAAAAAAAAACTTTTTAAATTCAATATTGACGATACATATTCATTAATATTTTGTGGTGAATCATGAGTCCTCCTAGTTTTATAGTCTAGCAGCCTTGATATTCATTAAGCATTTGTGAAGTGGCTACACTTTGCGTCAGTGAGATTAGTATACAGTAAGGACAGAGGTGGGTTCTAAAATTTTTTACTACCGGTTCTGTGGGCATGGCTTATTTTGTGGGCATAGCTTGATGGTCATGTGACAATTCTTTAGGATTTAGCAGAGGTACTGGTCTACCAGGCTTTTAACTGCTTGCAGAGCTGTACCAGTCTACTCATTTGTTTTTGGAGGCACCGGTCTATTCATTTGTTTTTGGAGGCACCGGTGTACTCATTCGTTTTTGGAGGCACCGGTCTACCACACTGCCTTTTAACATTGATCAGCTGTAGGGTGGCCCTTTGAAGCCCCGTGGCAAGAGTTTAAACAGTTTTTTTCCTTCTAACCGATCAGCTCACCGTGGGACTCAGGAGGCAGCAATAGATTGGGGGTGGGGCCAAATAAAAGGTAAGAATAATGCGGGGAGGGGGCGCGGGAGGGGGGGTGGGAGGGGGGGCAGGAGGGCCCAGCTCCCAAACAAAGAGAACTGGTTCGGTGACATCATATTGTCACCGCTACCGGCTTGGCTGAACCGGACCGAACCAGGAGGAACCCACCACTGAGTAAGGAGCTGTTTTGTTCATTGCATCATTTTGCATCATCTCTGAAGCCACCTCCAGCACTTCCAGTAACTCTTTCCAATTGCTGAATAAGCTGCCAAAGGCTTTAGAAACAAATGGCAAGTTCGTTCAACCTTTTAGAGCATTTTATGTATGAAAATATGTCACAATAAGGCTATTTAAATGTAAAGGTATTAGAAGATTGAAATTCTGGTGGTAATCTTTTTTAAAAGACCATCTGTTTATGGGTCTTAAATAGTATTATCAGTTTACACAAGGGAAAAGTTTCTGTCCTAAATATGCTAAATAGAATTTTATATAATTGCAACATAATACTTCATAGAATTAATCATACATATATAAACACATGCTATATATATAATAGTTTGAAAACCATGATAATATTTTACCTCATTTGTTTTATCTCAGAACATCTCATTTTTTATTACTCATGCTTTTCTTTTCCATTTTCTTTTCTTAATTCTATTTTTGCTAATTTTGTCTGATTTTCACTTTGTCTCCACATTTTATCCTTGCTTTGTGTCATTTTTCTTCCATTCGTATCTTCGTTGCATGCTGTTACTTATTTCTTTTCCAAGAATTGCATATGAAAAAAGAAAGAAGCATTCATTTCCATTACTGTCTCAATTTCAATCTTTTTTAATTTCTATCTTTTAAAATTAAATATATACAAGCCACTAGTATATAAAAAAGAGCAAACCCCATTCCCTTCTAGCACTGATAATGCTATCTAGTTTGGTAAAGAAATATCTGCAATAAAACAACCAAACTCAAAGAGCACCAGGGACCACACAAAACCATATATTTGGTGAAAAGATTTAGTTTTGAAAAGCTTTGATAATTGAATGTTTCTGTCTATTATGTGATTTAATAAAATACTTTAAAACAGAGTTCATTCAGATATATTGAAGTAGAATATCCAATCAAAGCAGTGGTGGGTTTCAAATTTTTTTACTACTGGTTCTGTGGGCCTGGCTTGGTGGGCGTGGCATGGCTTGGTGGGTGTGGCTTATGGGCGTGGCAGGGAAAGGATACTGTAAAATCTCCATTCCCACCCCACTCCAGGGGAAGGTTACTGCAAAATCCCCATTTCCTCCCTTATCAGCTGGGATTTGGGAGGCAGAGAACAGATGGGGGCGGGGCCAGTCAGAATTTTTACTACTGGTTCTCCGAACTACTCAAAATTTCCGTTACCGGTTTTCCAGAACTGGTCAGAACCTGCTGAAACCCACCTCTGAATCAAAGTCTATACTCAATTATAGTCCACCATTTGGAAGATACTAGGCTGATGGTGGCTACAGTATTCTATACTTCACACTGATTTGGGTATGTGAAGTAGGCAGAACCTGCTACTGGGATGATAACTTTATTCCTGCTTGATAAAAAAAAAAAGAACATTTACAAAGGACCTGCATCAGAGGTGAAATCCAGCAGGTTTTGACAGGTTCTGGAGAACCAGTAGCGGAAAGTTTGACTAGTTTAGAGAACCGGCAAATACCACCTCTGGCTGGCCCCAGAGTGGGGTGGGAATGGAGATTTTGCAATATCCTTCCCCTGGAGTGGGAATGGAGATTTTGCAGTATCTTTCCCCTGGAGTGGGGTGGGAATGGAGATTTTGCAGTATCCTTCTCCTGCCACACCCACCAAGCCACGCCCACCAAGCCACACCATGCCCACCAAGCCATGCCCACAGAACCAGTAGTAAAAAAATTTGGATTTCACCACTGACCTGCATGCTTTATAGGGGAATTATGGGGTTTATGTCTTTATACAGCAGTTGTTATGGAAATTAAAATACCCTTCCTTCCTTCCTTCCCTCCCTCCCCCTCCCACACTCCCTCATATGGTAATGTATTATAGTAAGGTGATTTTAAACATTTAGTTTCACTTTGGTACGATATTCTCTGGCTTTAAATTAAGTGAGTTGAAGAAAGTGGAAAAGCTTTCTTTGGAAATTTCACTTGGACTTGTTTTTTGTGAAATTTATTTCTCATTTAAAAACAATTTAAAAACAAAAGTAAGCCCCATTTTAAACATTTCCAGTCATTGTATATGCCATTTTTATCTGGTTTTTATATTACCTGCTTTGGCAAGAGTAGTATGAAAAACAGGTCAATTGAATGTTTTGGAGAGTTTTCTTTTATTTGCCTTCAGTGATAATGTTATTGTAAATCTCATGCAAATGAATAACGTATTCCCAAGGCTCACCCTGAAATAAGATCTGCTAGCATGTGATCCATACTAAAACAAATGAGCTTTGCAGAATGCTGGTGAAGTAAATCACAGTGGGTGGCACCAAAAACAACTCAGCTTTGACATATTTTCCTGAACTGTGACTGGAGATCCCAGTCTTCATGGAGGATGCTTCCTTACCATATGGATTGGGCACATTTAAACTGTTGACTTTTTTTCACCACTGATCTCACCATCCCATTCATTAATTTATATTTTTTGTGATGCTCTGTCTTTTTTCCCCCCCACAATTTTTTTTATTTTTATTCAAAATATTAAAATGCAGACTCCAAAATACATATAAACAAAACACAACTAAACAAGAGCACACAAAAAAGGCTGCATAAAATAAAAAAAAACAAAAAAGATATAAAACAAAAGATGTACATAAATTGTCCATAAATTTATAATTCTTATGATATTTAAATGCCAGCTGGTAATGTTTCAATTGCTTCTTTTTTATAATATCAGTTTAATTGCTAAGCAATCACCTATCCTAAAATGGATCTCAGCTTTCCATTCTTCCGAGGTCTGTAAAATGAAGACTCAGATTGTTGGGGGCAATATACTGACTCTGTAAACCGCTTAGGGCTGCACTATGAAGCGGTATATAAGTCTAAGTGCTATTGCTATCTCTTTCTTTTTCTCTACTATGCAAGGATATTTATTTTTATATTTTTTTCTAAATTCGCCATAGTAAATTGAATATTAATAATATTCTTAATAGACCCTTCTAGAAAATTTAAATGTTGCAATGCAGTATAAGTAGCTCTCAACAGATGACCGCAGTCAGGACTGGAGTTTCCTGATCGGTAACTGAAACAATAATTAAGCAAGTCATCAAGCAAGTCTTCGAGACTGCCTGCTGCTACCAACAGCCTCCCATTGACCAGTGCGCTCCCACAGAGAGGGCCTCCTCGGGGTGCCATTAGCCAAACAATGTAGGCTGGTGACCCCCAGGCGGAGGACCTTCTCTGTAGGGGCACCTACCCTCTGGAATCAGCTGCCCCCAGAGATAAAGAGAATCCAAGACCTCGGTGCCTTCCGCCGTGCCCTTAAAACCTTCTTTTTCCAGCAAGCCGGGCTGGCCTAACACTTTTTAAAATGTTTTTAATTGTATGTTATTGTTTTTAATCATGGGGCCAAATTTATATATATCTTTTAAATCGTATTTTAATGTTTATAGTTTATGTTTTTACTTGGCTGTTCACCGCCCTGAGTCTTCAGGAAGAAGGGCAGTATACAAATTTAAAATAAATAAATAAAAAAAATAAAATGCGCAAGACCCAATTTTATGACCATTTTTACCATGGTCATTAAGTGAATTACATGGTCTTAAATGAATCATACAGTCATTAAGTAAATCGAGCTTCCCCATGGATTTTGCTTGTTGTTAGCTGGCTGGGAAGGTCACCAATTGTAATCATATGACTGCAGCATGCTGCAATTATTGTAAATGCAAGCCGGATCATGATTACGTGACCATAGGGATGGTACAACACTAGTAACTTTGACTGCAGTTGTAAATAACTTTTTTTTCAGCTCCATTGTAACTCTGAACTATCATTAAATAATCAGTCATAACTGAAGGACTACTTACACTTAATTATAAGATATTATAATAATTATAAGATAGAAGTTCTTAAAAATACATTAAAAAAAGAGATACTGACTAATCTTCCAGTCACCATTTCTGTAGCTATTATTAAACACAGTCCTGACCTGGTTGGGTTAGGGAGGAAGAGATTCAGGGAGGCCACAGTCTAGAATATCCCATAGTATATCTATTGGGTTATAAGGTTATAGCTTTAGTCTGGCAAGAATCTATCTATTAGTATAAACAAATAAAGAACTGGATTCAACAAGATCTTAGTATGTCATCTCTGGACTTAGGCCTGACAATCTCCTTCTGTTCTGTGAAGTTAGCTTTAGCACTCTGGAAGTTGTGTTGCCACAAACCTGGAGGGTCATTAGGCTGATCTCATTTTTTTATTCCTCAAAACCAGGGGTGTCAAACTCGTGGTGTCATATTGTTGTCAGATGATGTATTGCGACTCTCTCTTTGCTAAACTGTGGCGCGGCCAGCATGTGATGTATCCAGCCCGCGGACCACAAGTTTGACACCTCTGTTCAAAACCAACATATTGGATATGAAATGGGATATCTCATTTCCTTTCTTACATCATTAGTACGCAATGGTATAACAGTTTGGTCCCAGTATTTTGCTTTCTTAAAAACATCAAACATTACACTGATTGACACAGGGAATTAGGCAAACTGTTGATCCAAATCACATCTGCTCAATTACTGATCAGTTTGGAGTAGCTTCATAATCTAAAAAAATAACCATTAATTTGTAGTGTCTGACAATTTCAGTAGCACAGACCACCAGTGATAGGATTCAGCCAGTTCAGGCTAGTTCAGGCAAAATGGTAGTTAAATTGCTGGATGGCCCCTCCCCTTCCTGTCCCTTCCAGGAGTCCCCACGCACTTCATTTTGGCTCCCGGGTAAATGCAGGGAAGCTTCCTAGGCCCAAAATGGGGCACAAGGGGTGTGTGTGTGTGACGCAGCCCCCCATGGCCCGTATTTGCTCCCAGGAGACTGCAGGAAGGCCTACTAGTCCCAAAATATGGTGTGGCGGGGCAGAGCATCCCCCCACATCCCGTTTTTGTTCCCAGGGGATGCTGCCTGTCACATCCCCTGGCCATGGCCACCATGGCCACGCCCATCCAGCTGGTCATTAGGGCAGAGAATCGGTTGTTAAATTATTTGAATCCCACCACTGCAGACCATCTGCCCAGAAAAGTCTAATGGTATTTTTCTTACTGAAATGACAAAACAACACAGAAGGAAGTAGGTGAGGAAGCTACTCCCTGGCCCAGTGCCTGCTTTGTTATTGTGTTATTGGGAAGTTGAGATATTTGTTATTCTGATTATATGTATGGAAAGATCTGATAGCTCACACATACGTATTTAATCTTTATACATTTGAAAGGTAAGCTTGAGTCAACTATCAAGTGTTTTATTTATTGAGGTTCTTTTGTTTATTACTACATAAAGTTATACTGTATATCAGTTGGCAATATGGAAACTGGAAGAACAAAGCAATATCAAGTCATTTTTACTACATTACTTGTTAATAGAAACTGGTCACAGTTAATGTATCTATTGTTACCATATTCTCCATTTATTATTACATATCACATTTCAACATTGCTTTTTTATCATAATTTTAAGTGTTTATAACAGTTATCTTTGTTGCTGTCCTCACATCTGAAATAAGGTGCAACTTTATATTTGCTCTTCTATTCTTTGGGTAGGCAATGAATCAAATGCTATAAAAGCACCTGTAACAAACGGCAAGACAATCATAGATAAGAAAATTGAGAAAACTATGAAGCAGAAAATTGGTATACCTGTACTGAATGCATAAGATAGTGAATTTGATAGAAATTTTTTACTAGCTACAGAAGTACTAACCCAACTAGTAAATAAACAAACAAATAAATAAATAAACAAGTAAATAAACAAAACCAATGAGTAGGTTATGTGTTTCCCTGATCAAAAGGATTTTTCTTGTTTCTTCCACATCTAAAACTTAGTTACGTTTTTCATTTAACGTCACACAATTTCTTAAATGACACCATAAGAATGGTAAATAACAATGAAAGTTTTAAATCAGCCCCATCAGGTAGATCAGATCATGAAATCAACTCCATGGAAAGGCTAAAATGACTTTCATTGAAAGTGATTATAATATGGAAACCTTGCATGGACTGTTTGCTAAAAGGAGAAAAAAAAAATACAATTTATGAATTTGAAAATTAAGAAAGATGTGAATTAAATGAAGGAACTTGTATAATATTTGAGAGGAAGGATGGATTATAAGAGTGTAATTATTGGTTAAAAAGGTCAGAAGTCATATTTCTTACCTTTAGTTTTGTGTTTCTTTCCTTCCTTCTTTCCTTCCTTCCTTCCTTCCTTCCTTCTTTCTTTTGATTTGTGTTTTATTCTATGAAAATTATATATTTATACATAAATAACAATCTTGCAAATTGGATTGTGTTATACCAGCTCCCCTCTCTTCTTATCATTCTGTGAATTAGAGAGGTGTCTGTCTGTGCCTTTTGTAGTTTCTATCTGTTATGAATGTAAGCTATGTTTCATCTCAGCATAGCTTTGGTAACCGAACTTACTATATCTCCAAGGGCATCTTCCTGACTTTCTAAAGTCACTGAATTATAATACAGTACTGTAAAATTTTACTTAGGAAAAATGGTTTACTTATTCGGCACGAACTGAAACAAAGTATTTTTTTCTTTTGTTACTGTGGCTATTATATTATCAGTCCAGCTCCATTGGTGTTATATTTAACCAATTAGTTAACCAGGACATTTACACTATAATGAGTTGTCATTTTTAATATGAATAGTATTTCTTTCAAAAA
The DNA here is from genome assembly GCA_022577455.1 of Arizona elegans. NCBI lineage: Eukaryota > Metazoa > Chordata > Lepidosauria > Squamata > Colubridae > Arizona > Arizona elegans. The sequence goes on along the minus strand of JAKOOJ010000008.1, from coordinate 30,082,023 downwards.
TCCTCTTTGATAATTACATCAAACATCTTAGCGTTATAATCTTAGCGTTGTGGACAACCTGTAGAAAGGATCCTATAAACCTAAATAAATAGTTTTTTTGGGATCCCAAATAATCAATTGACTCTCCCTAACTTATGGTTCATTGATTGGTTTCTGGGACTATTTAATAAATCCCACTTAAGAGTCACTTTTTGGGAGATGGATGGCCATATAAATTTGATAAATAAATGAATAAATATATAAAAATCTCATAGCCTTCTCAACTTTAAGGGAGCCAATGTCCAGGTATTGCTTTCTGATGTTACTCATGCTATTTTGGTGACTTAGCAACTGAACCCTTTCAGATGGAATTCTGTAATTGTCCAGCTGAAGACTAGTAACATCCTAATGAGCTTCTGTTGTGGACCAAACATTTGCCTCAACATTGATCTGAGACATAATATAAGGGCAGAAAAATAAATATTAGAGGCAATGGGTTTATGCTGGATGAAGAATTTTGGACAACTTGAAACCTCATACATATTGTAATATGGATCTATGTCGAGGTTTTGTTTATTTATTAGTATTTATTGACTGCCCAACTCAGGTGGACTCAGGGCTCTTTTTGATTAAATACACAGGTTTTTTATGAATAGATTTATAGCATAGTTGAATGTTTCTTGCAATTAAAATAGAAAGAAATAACCACTATTTGATTAATAGATACTGTCCAGCCTTGGAAGCTGGCCCACCAAATTGTGCCTGTGACTTGCCTTCACATTATTATTTCTATAATTGAGAAGTAAATATATATTAGAAAGTTATGGTGTATTTCTAATGCTTTCTCATTAAAATAAAATGCCGGAATTTCCCACCAGTGAAGGACATGACCACATAACAAATTTTTTTATCAATAGTAATAATATAAATTATTTAGATGTGGATGAGCATGAGCTAAAGTAAACATTATACAGAAATCCGAGTCCAATTCATTATGTAGCTGTTTCCTGGCATTAACCCACCTGCTTCTCAGATGGGTTTGTGTAGAGCTGTACAAAAAAATATCAGACTCTTGAATTCCCAAGAATCTACCTTCAAAGCAATAGGATAAAAAGCCAAACATTTCAATTCTTCCCCTTAGCCATAAGAAAATTACTTTTTTGAGCCATGGGATCAGTAGGCATTCCTTGAAGTATTTACCCTTTTGGTACATTTCTACCCCAAAATATAGTTTTGTCGAACTCTGGGCCCTCCAGGGAATCTGGCAATGCAGCTCCCAAAATTGTTAGCCAGCATGTTCTCTGTGAAAGAAAACATTAAACAAAGTTGTGTTTATGAGGTTTGTCTATGGTTTTAACTAACAAAGTAGCAAGTGCAGCTTAGATTGGCCCTTTGGATTGACCCCACCAAATCCATGTAGAAGAACAAAGTTTCCAATCCGTAATGTTTGCTTCCTGAAAGAAAGGAAGAAAGAAGGAAAACCGATACCATTGCAAACTTTGGAAGCACGTCAAATTTGAAAACTTTACAGACCAAGACGTCACATTTAGTATTCAAGGAATGGAGAAGTGAAAGAAATGTTGCTATCCATATATTTTCTCCTATTGGAAGGCCAGGCAGGGACATCTTCAGGGGACATATTGAGGGATGTAAACAGGATGAAAAGCTTGTCCCTTTTTGTGTACATGAGATGCTTGCAATGTATATTTTTAAAAAATGAAGAGAGGATTTCAATTGCCTAGTAATGCCTGCAGTTTGGCACTGTTGACTGTGGAAAAGCAGGCTGCTTAGAAAAATTGCAGACATCTGTGCTGTTTCCACCCCTCTTATTTGAGCCTTCTGCCCAGCCAAGCAGCCAAAAACACTTGACACAGGTGTGGAAGGAGGTGGGAAAAGAGAAGATTCATGTTTTGGAAGCTCTGAAGCCATCAGCACATAGGGTAAAACAGCTAATAAAAGAATGGGATGACTTTTTCCCCTCATTGAGACTGGATCGGCCGGAGGAAAACCAAGAGGCCTATCAAATCAAAGCACATTGTGGGAAGGCGCAAATGCTTTATAGGCTGGCTATTAATACAGAAGAAGAAAAAAAATAGGAAAAAATCCCAGAAAGAGGAATGAATTAAATTAGAACAGTGTTTGTAAGAGACACTTACTTGCCTTGCCAGTGTTGCTATATTGTGTTTTTTCTCCTTGGTAGTTCCTTGATTAGGATAATATTTTATGCTTATTTCAATCCTGAAACCAACACTGGCAGGGCAAACTATACAAACACAGAGCAAATCCCACTCCCTTCTAGCTCTGATGATGTTACTTAGGTGGGTAATGAAGCATCTGCAACAACAACCAAGCTTAGAGAGCACCAAGGACTCCACAATTCAATCTAGAACCACATATATTCTCCTCTCTTGATACAACTGATGTTTGAATGCAATTTTTCTATAGATTCAGTAAAGTCCATGCTTTATAAATACTTGAATATATTGTAATTATTATATATTTAACAATGGAAAGAAATATTGAAGGTTCAGCTATGCTTGTATTAAACATGTGGTATTAATATAACAATCCCCCAATCCACTAACATTTATTGTGCATTTTTTTTCCCTAAAAGTGAGCCTGGTTATTACTCTGTATCTGTAGTTCATTTGTAGACTAACACATAACTATATTGTATAAGTATGCAGACAGGAAAGTTATATTGTTCAAAAACTCAGTTAATGAGTTTAAGAAGTGATTATAAACTACCACAATTCTCAGTGCACTGTGCTCCACAGTAATAATCCAAATTGTCTGTGATTTATGATTAGATTTGGCAACAACTTTGAGCTCCCACTGTAGTGTGAAATTAACACCACAGACTGTAGCAATGCTGTTTATTGAACACAAGGGAATAGATTATAGCTTCATAAATTCAAAGGCAACCTCTACTATTACTTAATTAGAATCAATAGCTATGACTAAGTTATCAGTGGCATTTGACAAGGATTCCTACATGAAAGAAACCACCAGGATCCTCAGAATATAATTTATAGACCCCAACTTTTGATAGGCAAATTCACAACTGCTTATTAAAAACAGACTGATGTATTTGAAAAAAAATAATAATGCTAAGAGCTTTTTTTCTTAGGAACTTGAATAGCTGCTTTTAAAATTAAATGAGTTATTTCAACTCAGTGCAATGAGCTTAGTTTTTAGATATATTTAATTATGTATTTGCATTCTTTCCCCCCACCCCAAAAACACTACACTTCTTATCTTCTATGCCAGGGATAGACAACCCGGCCAATGGCAAGACATTCTGGTTGGAATTCCCTTGCTCCCCCCAAATTCTGTGAAAGGAATTTGCCTACTTCTCTGTTACACAATTTATTTTTTATCATTTCAATTATCATTTCACTTATTTCATGTTTTGCTTATATGAACACTGAGGACAGCTTAAATCAATTAAAATAATGCAGTGGAAGAGAACTAGTTGAAGTAGGCTAATGGAATATATTTGATAAATCATTGTTGTCCTTTATTGCCTGAATCATTGCTGCCATTTATTTATTGAATTTGTAGACTATCCCATTCCCATTCCAGATCACTTTGAGTGGTTTTACAAAATGAAAGCAGCTGTAAATGCAGGGCAGCTCCAACAATACAACAGCTTCTATTTAAGGAGCAATGCCATCACTCCCTGCTTCTCCTCCTTCAAATTCTTCACAACTTCAAAAGCCCTTCTGTCCAATATGCAAAGGTCCACAAGGAACCATGTGGAATTCCAGGGGAGATTATTTTAAAGGACAGGTCCTGCAACAGAGAAGCCCACTAGGTGACATGGTTAATTAAAGAGACCGAAAGCAAACTAACTCTCTCAGTACATGGATGACAGACATTAGGGAGATGATAGTTTGTCCTCCAGAAAACTAGACCCTATGCCATGTAGGACATTGCTCCTTAAATTGCACTTGAAAGTCAACTGGCAATCTTATGTAGCTGACATAGCAGGCTGTGATGCCACATTCTGGTCCAACTGTGGCTTCCAAGTGATCTTCAAGAGCAGTTGTATGTAGATTACATAACAGTAGTTTGAGTGATTTCAGGAGTGTTTGCACACAAATACTATCTGAACAAAGACCTTCTGGTCATATCTGACACATGCTCTTCAAGCAGGACCTGTGAATCAAAGAATGTGATGATTCAAAGGCTAGTAAAGATGAAAGGTCCTCATATTAAGAGAATCAAACACCCATAACTACTGCTTTTTTAGGGATAAATTTAAGCCTATTATTCCCTGTTTAGATCCTCACAGTCTCCAGACCTTGGAACAAGACCTCAGTAACATGAATTGGTTAGCTGAGATCAAGAGATACTATTAAATATTATCAACATACTGATGATACCTCATCCCAAACCATGACCTTTTGCAACAGCCTCATGAATAGATTGAACAGTGTTGTTTAGTGTTGTTGTTCAACAATAGGTTGAACAGTAATAGTAATCTATTAAATAGTGTTAAATGTTGAGGCACTCTATAAATAAGAGGCCTGGGCTTAATATCTCCCCAGCCAAACATTAACTGGATCCAGTGACAAAGAAAAGAGAATCATTATAATATTGTGTTCTCCATTCCTTGCAACCAATTCAAGAGTTTACTATGGTTGATGGAATTGAAAGCCACTGAGCAATTAAGAAGGGCCAGGATGGTAGCACAACTCCTTTCGCAGCTCCATCAAAGATCATAAATAACCATAAGTAATATTTTCTCCCAACTATGTCCTAACCTAAAACCTCATGGAAAAAGGTTCGGATAATCCAATTCCTTCAAGATCACCTGTAACTTCCACATAAGTATCTCTTTAGGAGAGTAGACTATTGACTCCTTCAAGGTTGATGGAACTAGGGATGGAGTATTGACTTTTTCAAGGCTGATGGAACCAGTCCCTCTTTCTAACAGGCTAAAACCTGCAGCATGGACTCAACTGCACATTTCATCTTGGGTGGTATTCATTGGCTTAGTAGTACTGAGGTTCCTGTCCACTTCCTTAGGAGTTACAGGACTCATCTTATCTGAGATACTCAAGCATGACTGTGGCTTAAATATCTCAACTGAATCTATTAACTCTTAGCAGATCCAAACAACTTTATCATCCAAATGTCTAGAATAATCTTCACTGAGGTATGTAAGAAACTCATCTCTATCAAACAATAGAATAGAATAGAACAGAATAGAATAACAGAGTTGGAAGGGACCTTGGAGGTCATCTAGTCCAACCCCGTGCTTAAGCAAGAAACCCTACACCACTTCAGACAAATGTTTATCCAACATCTTCTTAAAAACTTCCAGTGTTGGGCATTCACAACTTCTGGAGGCAAGTTGTTCCACTGATTAATTGTTCTAACTGAGTGAGTCACCTGTAAAAGGACCACTGAAGAGCTATCAGAGAACACAAAGAGAGCAGGGATTTATGTGCTTAACTATGTTTCTCTATTCTGATGTTAATGTAATTCCAAAGATGAATTTGTATTCATGCTAGGTCAGATTCAGTCTTCGTCCAGCAGTACTCTAGGCATTTGATGTTTCATCTCTTGGAAGTCCTCAGAAAACTAAAGAATTTTTCCTGATATATATACAGTAAAATGCTCCATTGGAGCTATTTCATCATCTGCATATTCCTACATGAAATTAAGACCTCAGATTTATTTTATTTTATTTTATTTATTTATTTTAATTTAATTTGTATGCTGCCCTACTCCCGAAGGACTCAGGGCGGTGAACAGGCACAGAATAAAACATGTAAAATACAAAAATTAAGAGCAGAAATAAAATCGAATTAAATCAATTTAGCCCAAGACAAATTTAAAACCCCAGGTTAAGAACAAATTAAAATTTACATTAAAATTTACATTTAAAAAGAATGGGAAAGGTTAGGCTGGTGAAATAAAAAGGTCTTAAGAGCACGGCGGAAGGTGCATAGATCCGGGATCCTCCGTATCTCCGGGGGGAGCTCGTTCCAGATAGTAGGTGCCCCCACAGAGAAGGCTCTCCCCCTGGGGGCCGCCAGCCAACATTATTTGGCCGACGGCACCCGGAGGAGTCCCTCTCTGTGAGAGCGTACCGGCTGGTGGGTGGCTGTTTGCGGCAGCAGGCGGTCCCATAAATAGACGAAGAACTCACCAGATTCTTGGGAAAAACTTTCCAGATCCTTTGAAATCCATCCAGGTTCACTAAGTGCTTAGGGCAGACTGATCTACTAAATCCTGTCCCTATGAAAAATGATAGTACAAGAAAGCCAAAAAACTATTAGACAGTGATTTGCCCATGACAGATAGTAATATTCTCTACCGTGAGATCATGCTGCAACTGCTCCATGACAAAAACCCAGATCTGATATGAAATTTCTGTCATGCTTTAGGTTCTCGATAATTTAAGACAGGTCCATGATTTGAGTCTATCTCAGACTCAAATCCTTGGCATATCTTACTTTGATCATGCCTGTTCAATTACGGTATACTTTCTTTAGCAGCCTATTCAAGGCAAATTATATGACTCTCCCCCCCTTTTTTTCTTTTGAAGGGTATCCCAAGTATATGATTTCTATACTGTGTTCCTAACTTGCTTTTCTATGGTAATGGCTACAGTACATGTTTCTGAAAGCTTCCAAGAAAATATATAGTTTTTATAGGAACCATAAAATAACCTTTGTGATTTAAACTTTTTTTTTACTCAAGCAACATTCTATTATTTATAGTCTCTTTTTCTTTCTAACATTTTAAAATCTTTTCTTACTTTAAAAAATAATGCCATGCTGGTTGTTCAGAAGGAAGTCTATCAAAGACAAGTGTTCGAAGGAGGCTGCTGGAAAAATAGATTCCATCTGCCCATTTCATATATCTGCTATGTTTCAGTTGAATAATATTTCTACCAGTAGTCTGTTGATTAGGAAAATTCCCATTGGTGTAATATGGATGTCCACAAATATAAATACATCTTCATGGATCTTCACAGAAGTATAAAGCTTAAGGTCAAATCAAAGTCTATCCAGCATTTTTAAGAATGAGCAAGTATTTATTATATATTATTTATATGAGGAGGAATGAAAACCTACCTCAGGCTTAAGCAAAGATTTACCACTACCCAATTTATAAAGCAATCTTATGTTCCTCTCCAATAATGTTTGTCATACCCCAGTCACGTCTCTTTATACACTGCACATTAAAAATGCTTGTGGCAGATGGAAATCATAATAATTTGTTTAATAAAACATTTTAGCTGCTTATGCAGCAGAGATTATTTCTGCCTAGTGTCTAATGCTGTAATGTATTTACTGTGGGTAGATGGTACTGAAGAAAATGGGGTCTTTTTTATTCATTCAAAATAACAATAGCTCATCTTTTTAAACCAAGTCTGCTTTGTGCGAAGAAACAAGGATTTTATGCATGCATCTGAATAAAAATTCAATACAAAATTGCATTAACATTTGAAGATATAAAAATACCATCCTTGATGTAACAACAAGTATTAGACATAATTCATCCAAAATTTTAAAATTCCAGAATAGCTTCATAAAGTTTAATAACAACACAGTCTGACCAATAAATTCATCCCTTCAATGCCAAATAATGCATATGCACTTAGCTTACATATCCTTTTAAAAACTGTATTGGAATATGAAAGTTGTCAATCCCTAGACATGGTGACACATTCTTGGTAGTACATTTTTGAACACTGTCAAACAATTTCCTGCATGAATAGGAATTTTTGTGGTGGATAACCATCATGCTATCACTACCCAGTTTCTAGAGAGAAGTTGGATCTTGGGCTTCCCAGAAAGACTGCACAATGACCAATGAGAGAAGGAAAACAAAGGAAAATACAATTCAATAATCAACATTAATAAAAAAATTAAGTGTCATAAGATCCTGATAGAATTTACAAATTGCATCATAATATAGTTTGATTATGGTTTATCACCGCATATAAATCCTGTCATTGCAGCTTATAAATTATGCTTTCCAGTTTAGCAAGTCATTAAACAGTACATTAAGACAAATCATGGCACAGCAGGAATAAGAACAGGACAGGACAGCAGCATCCAAATTCTCCATCAAAGAGTAACTTGTGTTGAACTGATTCAGAAAGGGTCATATTTCAACTTCAGACTGAAAGCTTTTTATAACTGCTTAAAATAAGCTTTTAGTTTTTCAAGATTTCAGAGGTTTCAACTTGGCCACAACACTGAAAAATGACCATCGATTTGTCCATATGGGCTGATTCTACTGTTTATAGACTTTTTTTTAGGGTACCAAGAGGCTCATATGCTGGGCTGTTTCTGGACATGGTGCTGAGGCTGTGCCAGGACACATTTCTGCTGGAGAAAACTCATAAGAACTTGGTTTTGGGGTGGGGAAACTTTTATGCCTGTGATCACAGGTTTTGCTGTAGTTCCAAAAGGGTTGATATATCTGGGTATATAGGATGTTTGACTCCTTCTGGAAAGATTCCTCTTCACTGGCAGGATTTGATTCAGAGGTGGGTTTCAGCAGGTTCTGACCAGTTCTGGAGAACGGAAATTTTGAGTAGTTCAGAGAACCGGTAGTAAAAATTCTGGCTGGCCCCACTCCCATCTATTCTCTGCCTCCCAAGTTCCAGCTGATCGGGGGTGGGGTGGGAAATGGGGATTTTGCAGTAACCTTCTCCTGCTACGCCCACCAAGTCACGCCCACAGAACCGATAGTAAAAAATTTTGAAACCCACCATTGATTTGATTCTTTTAGGGTTGTAGCTTGTGAACAATGGCTTGCTAAAACCTTGTCAGCTGGTTAATGAAGCAGCAGAGATGTTCTAGTATTATGGGATAATAGCACAGAAATAGACATGGCCACCTGCCCCTCCACCTCCCCCAGCAAACAAATTCCTTAGAAAATGTGTCATTCGTATCAATAATCCTAGTCCCTGTAAGGATTTTTTCTTGTATTGATTCAAATGTTGCTGAGACATAAACTTGCCCCAATTGTGTAGAATTTAAAAGTTAAGGTTGATTCCAAAGTGTGTATCAGATTGGTTGTCATGAGCCTATATTCAAAGTCCTGAGAGTTCTAAGTTGTGTTGCAAGATCAACACAAAAGTGTTCTATCTATTAACACAAGAAAAAGCAGAGTTAAAGCTTGTGAAGATCACGTTAGTTGAAAATGAGTAACATGAATGAAGCCCTAAGCAATATTAATCTTTCCATTCCCAAAAAAATGCTCTGGTAGGCCGCAAGTTTAATGAGCTGCTAAAATTCACTAGCTTTCTATCCATTTCAGTATCAGCCCATCATTAACTGCCTGTGTTTAAGGGACAAAGACAAAAAAAAAAAAAAAAAAAAAGAGGGGGCATTTTTTAGTAGAGATACTTTAAAATGTAAATTGTGATACTAATATGAAAAACGAATGAAATACCACAGAAAGACTAAAGCATGTTAATTTGACCACGGTAAATGCAAAGGAGCCAAATGACAAATACTGTATATATCCCACAATATGCATTCCACCATATAATTTGTTGCATATTTTATTTACACATATCTTAGCTATCCCTCTGGACGTTTATGATTTTATCTGATACACAAATATGTTATTGTGACTATTCTCATTCTGTAAAATGCTGGTAAAAGTGGTCAGTTCCAGACCTGGTGCTTTTTTTTAATAGTGTAAAGGAACATGGAGGGAAAATAATTTCAACTGAGCAGCAAAAACTAAAGGATCTATGGGTCAATTCACATGACCCATTGTGCTGAAATAAAAACCGAATCAGTCTTAAATGCAGATGGCTTTACTGTGAGTTCCAATCTGCATTCTGAATCAAATGACTGTAATAACATTTGTTCATTTTCTTTATACTTTGAGGAATGGTGGAACAATCTTGACCATGAAACCAGCTGCTGTAAGGCTCAACAAAATCTATGTGTTGGCAAAGCAGACAAAACATATGGAATCTCTCTCTCTCTCTTTCTTTCTCTTTGTCTCTCATTTTCATAATTTGGGAAATGGGCCAGTAAAGTTATATTGAAGTTTATATAAGAAAAACAAAATATTTGCTTCAGGTGGGCTATCAGAAAACCAAAAATGGCCTAAAGGAAACCAGGTGCTACATATGGATCTGTAGGCTTCAGGCTATCCTTTTGCAGAAACACCTAGGAAGTTACTTAGTCCTAGAAAAAATATTTCAAATTCAAAGGCTTCGATATCAGGATCTCCGATGATTACATTAATGTATTATATTGTAATACATGCTGAACACATTTATAATGCAGCATCTCATTTGATCATATGGAATGTTCTCAAAATTGGCTTATAAATTCCTTTCTCTAATGATTCTGAGATTTTACAAAGCCTTGGAGAATTAATATGGATCCACTACCCAAAGGCAACCCTGCTCCTCTAAAACATGATTCTTTTTCTACTTCTCTCATCCACAGTCCCAGATTCAAGGTAGGTTTGCTTCTGCTCTCCATTTCTCTTATTCAAGATGATTCCTATTTCAATTCTTTCTTTGGGAGTGGTACTCCCTCTCATACAATATTCATCCATACCCCAAAGCAGAGCAAGTTCTGAGATCCAATCTTGGCTCAGTCTATAGACACTATAGACTACAGGTTTCGAGCTTTCAGACTTGTGCTCGTCCAAACCCACAGCTAAACTCAATGTATGTGGTAATTAAAGGAGGTGGCTAGAAGTCAGCTCCTCACTTTGAAGCCCTCCTGGCTAGTGAGAGTTTTAAATGATATATTCAACGAAATATAAGGTCTTCAAGTATGGAGAAATGTCCATGCTGTTGTACTAGCGAATTCCTCACTACCTTTATGCAGCAGTGATCCACAAGACATAGTAGCCTGGCAGGGATTTAGTATTTTGGGCCTAGATTATTTAGGAACTGCACTGTAACCCAAAGTTAATCATTCTAAGTAAAAGTAACATTGTTTCTTCTTGAAATATATTTCATCTTATAGGTCCAAAACTAATATTACTTCAGAAGGCTACCTTACCTATTTTATTACTGCAGTTTACTGTATATGACACTTAATTCCACAGAGGGTTTGAACAATTTACAAAGGATAAAAAGGTAAAATAAAAATTAAGTCCAGTCCATTTATTCCTAAAGTCACTTGTCTCATGTAAAAGCATAGAGGGTTTTTTTGGTTTGTTTGTTTTTTTTTGGAGATTTCTGGGAAACAATGCAGTACTCTTATAATTTTTGGTGACATTAAGGTTAGAAAATAACACTTTTCTCACATGATCCTTTTTGGTTTTAAAACTGGCTCTGCCATAATTCCAAGGTCAGGGAGAGCCACACTGAATACCACATCCTGTTCTTTGGTTTTATCCTAAATTGGCCCAGGGGAACAACAGCACATCATTCATAGGGTTGTTTTCCAAAGCTTTGCTGAGAAGAAAAAGATGCTCCTTCACTGGTAAATTGGAAAGCCATCTTTCTCTCTCATTCTTCCCGTTTTCTAAATGTATGAATTGAACTACAGTATATCATGTCATAGCATTTCTATTGGGATGTGTTGCGCATTGCAATGTCCGATGCCTGAAACAATGATAAAGCTTGTGTAAAAACAAGGAGAAGAAAATCCAAAGAATGGATTCACACAACACACTAAGCTAGGCTAAAATGTGCCTGGGTAGCTTAAAGGTCAGATGATCATTCTCTGTTCTCTGCCATTGTTAATACACAGTGAGAGGCCACAAATGTCCATCCCTCATAAATTATAACAAATTTAAGGAGTTAAGGTAAATATATGCAAGTGATCCTTGTTTAATATCCACTCAATCAGTAATCATGCAAAGTTACAATGGTATGGAATGAGAGGTACATACGATGGATCCCTGTTGTAGTCATTGTAGTGTCTAACTTGCCACTTGGTAATATGGAGTCTGAGATGGCTCCAGAATTCATGACTTCCATGGCAATTGTGGACCTGGCCAAATATTAAAGAGGGTCAGCATATCCTGAAGGTATGATAGATCTGGTTTTGATCTTGGAGCAGTTGCAGTACAGTCTGGCATTGGGTAGCAATAGCAATAGCAATAGCACTTAGACTTATACATTGCTTCACAGTGCTTTTACAGCCCTCTCTAAGTGGTTTAATGAGTCAGCATATTTCCCTCAACAATCTGGGTCACCACAGAAGAATGGAAGGCTAAGTCAACCTTGAGCCTGATTCGAACTGCCAAATTGCAGTCAGCCGGCAGTCAGCAGAAGTATCCTGTAGTACTGCACTGTAACCACTGTGCCACCGTGGCTCGCTGATGGATGATATTACCATCAGTCCTTTGCATTCTTTAATTGCCTTCTGGCTCATTGGTACCACTCACTTTCTCATTGGTACCACTCACTTTCTCAGGGTCTGTTAGATTGGCCCAGAGCAGTTGACTGATGGACCTGATTTGAATTCCAGAGGAAGCTTGGGATCTTTCTTGAGAATCTGCCAGGCAGTTTGATTAGTTGCAGCCCTGGATCAGATTGCTATTGCACACTCTCAATTGTTCTTCCCAAAAGAAAAAATGGCCACTAGTTGCATGCATTGGTCAGAGTGGAGAAGTTCCATTGCTGTTAGGAACAAAACATTAATCCAGAGATTAGTTCCCTTTGGATTGCTTCTAGAAAGGAATGTGGTTCTTCTAAATATTTATAGTGAAACACCTCTGACACAACACAGGAATGGCAGATTTAAAGACTATTGAGATTTGTGAATTTAGGATTTAAGTGGTTAAGCTTGTGTTTATGTATCTGTAGCTACATATGTGAATACATGGTTTCAGGTAAATCAATTAAAATCATTTATTATAAATTGATTTTGCATTGGTGGATGAAGAAGAAGATCACAAACTTTAAAAGTAAGTAAGTAAGCAAGTAAGTATAGAATGTGCTCTTGAAATATATGTGGGATAAAATTGTTAAATATAGAGACTTAAGAACAAATTTAAGATTTGTAGCAAGATATTGTGAATATTTATTCAGAAAGACACCACGATTTATTTATTCTCTATTCTTCTGTTTTCTTCCATTGACATGTTAGGGGAGGAATACGTTAAAGTTGAAGAAACTGGTCAAAGGAAGGAGTAAATACTAATTAATATGAAAAAGCGTAAGAAAAAATGGTCTGTATTTCTCAAATGCTAAACTATTAGAATTAGAATATCAGTGGTATTCTAATTGTAATTACAGTAAATCTAATTGTATGATGATACGTTGAACAGATGATATGTTGAATCCTAAATCATTTAAGGTGAATTGGATATTTATCCCATGGGGGAAACCATAGAAAGACATGAAGCAGGAGGACTAAAGAAGGAAAGAAAAATATTTCAGAAAAGAGAAAGGACTTCTCTGTAACAAAGACCTTGATTAAAACTACCACTATAATTTGAAATGAAATGAACCTAAGATATAGAGTGCTGCATCAGGATAGACTGCAAAGTGTGACAAACTTAAATTGTTGGTTCTTGTAGTTTCATGGTAGGGCAAACTAATTTGTATTGCCTGTCTGGAGACACTACATACAACCTTCAGATAGGAGTGTTAAAGTTTTACGGCATTTGGGAAATCTAATGAATACTTAATATGCTTTGCAATCTGTTTTAGCCAAACTGGTTTCACTCACAAATCAGGTTTTAAGACTATCTTGTTCTTTAAATAATTATGTAAAATGATTAAAGCCATCTATTCTGCAAATAGATAGCTTTAGTGAGCTCCTTTATACAATGTTTGCTCTTGAGCATTTTTATTGCTAATTTGGGATTAGCAAAAATTCTGCCTTTTACCTTGCTGGCAAAAGAATAAAGAATGCCAAATTCATCTGTGAAACTATAGATCAATATCAATGTACACATGTCTATCCAGTTAAGGCACCAGGCTAGAAAGCAGGAGACCGTGAGTTCAGGTCCCCTCTTAGCTATGAAAGCCAACTGGGTGACTTTGGGCCAGTCACTCTCTCACTAAACCCAACTATTATTTGTAAAAATAATAAAGGAAGGAAGGAAGGAAGGTGCATAGATTTGTCATTCCAAACTATTCTATTAATATAGATTAAGGAAATGTTGCATCTCTAAAATGCTACATACTGTATCCATACAGTTTCTTGCTGATTCTCCCTTCTCTCCCCCCACCACCCTTATGCTTCTTTCTTAAATGCCTTTAAATTGTAACAATATTTTTCCAAGTTGGCTAAACATTGCTTAAAATGAACGTCTGGAGCCATTGATGCCTTCTCTGTCCTGAAAATGTAAATAACATGCTCCCCTTCACAGAGCGCTCCCTGTAGCATCCAATAAGTGATTAATGGCAAGGCAGATCCTAGAATCTTTCAAACGTCCAATGAAGTTATATTTCAAAAATAAATCACAACCATTCAGAATAAACCAAATGCTTATGCATGATGCAAAATTTGAATGTTATTACTAAAAAGCTGAGGGAATTGTGTTTCCGATAGAAGAGGATATTTGTAGTTCAAGGTTGAACCTTGAAGTCCTTGATGCTCTCTGGGCTTGGTCATTTTCTTACAGACATTTCATTTCATTTCATTTCATTTCATTTCATTAGCCGCCCAGAGTCCCTTGGGAGTTGAGCGGCATAGAAATATGATTAATTAAATTTCCTAACTAGGTAATATCAGAAATGTCTGCACGAAAACAACCAAGCTCAGAGAATCTCAAGGACCTTAGAACTGTGTATCTGTTTCTTCAAGTCCAAACATATACCAAGAGACTGAACCAAACTTTAAATTTGTTTGTCTTTTTAAATTTTGGGCCAAATTGAGATATTTCCTTTTAATCTGGTCTTAATTTATGTATTATTAAGTATTATTATGTATTATGTATTTATGTGTTTTTACTTGGCTGTACACCGCCCTGAATCCCTAGGGAGAAGGGCGGTATATAAATTTGAAGTAAAATAAAAAAAATAAAATAAAATAAACTCACATGACCAAATTCTGTGTTTTTAATGCCATGCACATTCCATCTAGCTTGCCTCTTTACATGACCAGCTCATAACTGGATCAATGCTAATAGAACTAATTGAAATATTCAGAAAAAGAATTGATAGTGGTTGCATATATATAAGCATGGTTTCCTCTCCCTTAGTTTGCTCATGTAAATAAAGCAATACAGTAGCAAAGCTGCTTCATCATGTGCCCTTTTTTCAGCTGAACTTTTAAACATGTGAATTGGATCATGTAAATGTGCATTACAGTAGACTGTAAGCAAATCAGAAATAAGTTACAGGAGTGAAAATTTGAGGGTTTTTTTTTTTTTAATTTGATTTATATGCCGCCCTTCTCTGGAGACTCAGGGCGGCTTACAGAGTTTGTATTGTGAATTTAATTTATATGTCTAACTACTTTTCCATTTGCAGTTAACCATAGCACAAGTTATTTCATACCTGGACATTGTTGTGCATATATTTTTGTCCATAATTGTACTACACCATAATTTGAACTTTTTCCTTTTTCAAATCTTGCGATATTTTCTTCTTCCAGCCTATCTTTCCTCTGCAGATGATTCCATCTTGCTGCTATTCTTTCTCAAGTTTAAAATAAAACACAAACCTCTGTTTATAGCTTTGTTTATTGTATTAATCTGATTGCCCAAGGAAAGATTTTCAAATGTGCCCACAGTTCTTGCATGTAGAATATGTCTAATGGATTCCATGTCTTGCCATAAAACTGGACTGTGTTGCCGTGAAACAAATACAAACACCATTAGGCACTGCTTTACAAATTCCCCTTTGCATCCATGTGCCATTCTTATTGGAAAGTGTTTTGGCATGTCATTACTTTAATGCTTGTATGAGTCCTTCTAAATGATTTTAACCACTCATCTTTGAAAGTGTCAGGTATGGCAAACGACATGCAGGTCTCTCAAAAGCAAGCCTTAAATCAGTGTTTCTCAACCTTAGCAACTTTAAGATATGTGGACTTCAACTCCCAGAATTCCCCAGACAGCTATGCTGTCTGGGGAATTCTGGGAGTTGAAGTCCACATATCTTAAAGTTGCTAAGCTTTAGAAACACCGCCTTAAACTAAAATATTTGTTTTGGTTTCAGTACACTTCATCACACCCCTACTTTAAGTAGTTTGGACAGTTTGTTCAGTTGCCCAGCTATTTTGTGGTTCCCTGTCCTAATGTTCTCTTTAATTGTATTCATTTTATGTATTCAATTCACGCTTATACTTAGATATATTTTCTAATATGTACTCGACAAAATAGAATAAATAAATAAAATAAATAGCTTAACGTTGTGAAGCTAACGGTGTTTCTCTTTTCCTTACTCAGTCCACAAATCTTCTAGCAAGCACATATGTTTCTACTGCAATATTTTTTTGAGAACAAATATTTCTTTTTCTAGGAGATTACCAGCACTTTGGAGTTTGATATAAAAGTCATAAATTCACTGAAGGTAAAAAAGCATTTTTACTGCACCTAAAACTCAACATTCGGGAATCCAATTTTACTTTTTGAACATCTGGAAAGGTTAAGAACATTTACACCCTCCTGCAGTCTTTTTTTTTTTTTTTGGTTTCCTCTTCTTAACAATTTTGATCTCTTCCAGGTGTTCTACAATAACTATGCAGGCAGTTCTACCAGATTCTTGCAACTGATTGTAGCTTGTTTGGTACGTGGCCAAACATTCTATATTGCTGAGATCCAGCTTTGATTTGGGTATAATCCAGTCGATCTGCTTTAACAAAAAGCAAAAAGAAAAGCAAAAAGAAAGCAAAAGAGAAAGGGATGCCAAAGGGCTAAAATTAGTTATCAACATGTAACAGACAGTTGATTGTGATCACATCAAGAAACACTAATGGGGGGCAATGCTACTGAATAGTTGTAGCAAAGGCTATGGTTTTTTTTGACAGTAGTACTTATGGGTGGTTATCAACCAAAACCATTTCTTTTTTTATATTATTCTTATTTCTCAGAACAAACAATTGGTCCAGAAGGGAGAGTAAATTGAGCACTGATGTATTGAATGCCCTCCCATAGAGTATAGGACATGAGGGTAACCTTATTGCACAAGGGGAATGTAACAGCAGGTTAATATTATTGAAAAAAGTAAGATGACAACCTCTGTTGCACCTTACTACCTGATAAATCAATTTAAAAAGTATTTCTTTAGCATCATTAATATTGCATCAAGTATGGATAAGACATTTTGTTTGAATTTTTCCTCTTTGCTGCAAATATTGGCCTGGGGAAATTGTTAAAAGACCTTCTGAGCTACATCCTTCTGACAGTAAAGAAGATGAAGCAGAAAATAAATTAGCTTTTCTCCATTTCTTGCAAGGATATTTATTTGCGGGGGAGAAAAATAGAGAAGTTCAAAAACATCCAACTCACTTCTATGTGTGATGAATAATATACCTAGAACAAGGAAAAGATCAACTTTTACTGTGGAATGAATGGTATATAAGATTTTTCTACATCAGTTGGTTTTGTTTAGCTTGGGGAGAAATGTCTACTTAATTTTTTGTTCAAATATAGCAATTGCAGTTTCCACATATATTTTTATTAATATATATCTCACCTTTATTATTTTTACAAATAATTCAAGGCAGCTAACATATTCAATGTATCTTACTTCTTCTTGGTTTTCCAACCCTGTGAGATGGGTTGGACGGAAGGAGAGTGACTGTCCCAAAGTAGTCCAACTGGCTTTGATGGATAAACCCTTACTAGAACTCATGGTCTCCTGCTTTCTAGCCTGGTGCCCTAACCACTAGACCAAGCCAACTGTCTCATTAATGGATGTGTTTATATAATAAACTGAAATGGACACAGTCCTAGGAGCTGATTTCTCCTCCAAGTCACATAGTTGGGAATAGTTGCCAGGGGATTTTTTTTTCCATTTCAATTTAAACCCATGATACATAAGGATCTTGACAAACTTGAATACTGGGCCCTATTTAACAAACTGAGATTCAATGGTGAGAAAAGTAAGGCTTTACATTTAGGCAAGAAAAACCAAATGCACAGGTGTAGAATAGGTGGTTTACCTGGCTCAATAGTAGTAACTATGAGAAGGATCTTGGAATCCTAGTGGACAATAATTTAAATAAAAGCCAGCAGTATTCTGCAGCTGCCAAAAGAGCCAACACAGTCCTAGGGTACATTAACAGAGGGATAGAATCAAGATCACATGAAGTTATAATGCCTTGGTAAGATGGCACTTGTATTACATCCAGTTTTGGTCACCACAATATAAAAAAGATGTTGAGACTCTAGAAAGAGTGCAGAGAACAGCAACAAAGATGATTAGGGGACTGGAGGCTAAAACATACAAAGAACAGAAGGGATTGGGTATCTATAGTTTAATGAAAAGAAGGACTGGGGTGATAGCAGTGTTCCAATATTTGAAAAGTGTGGTATATGCCACACTTTTGGAAAGCCTTTAAGACATGGTTTTGCCATCTGTGGGGAATCCCATAGAAGCATGGAGCCCATTAAATGGTTGGTTTAGATTGCATTCTTCCCTGTCTTTTTGTTATTATAGTTTTTAATTCATTTTAATTGTTGTATTATATTTATTGTTTGGCTTTCATTTTAATTGCATAAGCCACCTAGAGTCGCATAGAGATGAAATGGGTAGCTATAAAAAATCAGTCAATCCAGTAGTGAAATGTAAAATTGTTACTACCGGTTCTGTGGGCGTGGCTTGGTGTTTGCGTGGGGTAATGGGACTGGGTGGGCGTGGCCAACTTTTTTTTTTTTTACTTTTAAAAGCATTTTTTCTACAACCTTAAGAGGTTGTAGGAAAAAAATGCCTTTAAAAGCCCCTGACGATCCCAGCTGAGTTGCCTGATCATCAGAGGCTTTTTAAGGTATTTTTTTCCCTCTTTGGCTGAAGAGGTTGTAGAAAAAATGCTTTTAAAAGTAAAAAAAAGCCGTAGCTCAGCTGGGCATGGGGGGGAGGGACAGGGATTTTTGCTACCAGTTCTCCAAACCACCCGCCACCATCGCTACCAGATTGGATGATCCGGTCCGAACTGGGAGCATTTCAGCCCTGAGTCAATCAACCAGTCTATCTCTAGGAAGGATAGAAAGATATGGAGATGTATAATAAATGGTGTAAACTGGCTAAGTTTCCTTTCTTTTTGTCATCTCATGTCCTTATTTTCTGTTTGTTTCCAGGTTATTACTCTGCTTCTGCACTTTGCGTAATGTTGCAAATCCCCAAAGGGAATAGCATAATGGGTACGTAGGTATGTATTAATGTGAAACAAATGATATGGTTTACATTACCAGATGTCAGCTGTGAAAAATTGGATGGCTATTACATGACAATTGAGAGTTTTTGTTCTCCTTGGTTACCCTCTGGTGGTTGTCTGGGTTCCTGCAGTCCTTATCTGACAGCTCTAGATTTAAATATTTAATATTTCATCCAGTCATTCCCTAAACCAGAGCAAACTCCTTACTTTTGGCTCCAATAACATCATATTAACCAAGTCAACAGTTTGGGTCTTCATCTCCTTCCACCAGTCCTGCATGATGTTCATAGGCCAGGGGTCTGCAACCTTAAACACTCAAAGAGCCATTTGGATCCATTTCCCACAGAAAAAAAACACCGGAACCACAAAACCCTTTCGGGCCTGACTATTTCTTGAGCAGCCACAAAACTTGCATATGTAATTGCATTAAACCAGTGGTGAAATTTAAAATTTGTTACTACCAGTTCTGTGGGTGTGGCTTGGTGGTGGTGGGGGTAATGTGACTAGGTGGGCGTGGCCTTTTTTTTTCTTTTAAAACCATTTTTTTCTACAATCTCTTCGGTGAAGAGGTTGTAAAAAAATGCTTTCAAAAGGCTCTGACGATCCCAGCTGAGTTGCCTGATTGGCAGAGGTTTTTTTTCTTTTAAATGCCTCTGACGATCAGGCAACTCAGCTTGGATCGTCAGAGGCATTTAAAAGGAAAAAAGGCTCTTTTTTCTTTTAAATGCCTCTGACGATCCAAGCTGAGTTGCCTGATCGTCAGAGGCATTTAAAAGAAAAAAAGCCTCTGCCGATCAGGCGATTCAGCTGGGATCATCAGATCCTTTTGAAAGCATTTTTTTACAACCTCTTTGCTCTTTGATGATCCCAGCTGAGCTGCCTGATCATCAGAGGCTTTTTTTTAACTTTTAAAAGCATTTTTTTTGGCCAAAGAGGTTGTAGAAAAAATGCTTTTAAAAGTAAAAAAAAACCTCTGATGATTGTGCAGCTCAGCTGGGCATGGGGGGGGGGGGGGCAGGGATTTTTGCTACCGGTTCTCTGAACCATCCGCCTCCATCGCTACTGGATCAGGTGATCTGGTCCGAACTGGGAGCATTTCACCCCTGCATTAAACGTTCTGTTTTCTTCGGAAAGTTTTCTTTTCTTGGATTTATCCGTGATTGGCCTACCGGGGGGGTGTCACACATTGCTGGTTGTGATGCATATTTTGAGTGACAGGGAGCCGCAGCAGAGGGGTGAAAGAGGGGTGAAAGAGACCAAGAAAGAGGAAGCTGTTACCTACAGTGGTGAGTTGCTCCCGGTTCGCACTGGTTCTATAGAACTGGTAAAACCGGCGGGAGGCTCCGCCCACTGACCCTGATGTCATGAAAATGCTTCTGCGCTTGCGCAGAAGAACACATGTGCGCACGCAAGTGAACCAAGCATGCGTGTGCAGCCCCGTTGCAAACCGGTAGTAAAGGTAAGTAGAACCCACCTCTGGTTTATTTTTATTTTTATTTTATTTTATTTTTGAACTTGTATACCGCCCTTCTCCCTGAGGACTCAGGGCGGTGAACAGGCAAATAAAAACATCAAATACAAATATTAAAATACAGTTAAAAATATGTATAAATTTGGCCCCATTAATTAAAACAATAAACAGAAAACAAAAACAATTAAGAACACTTAAAAAGAGTTAGGCCAGCCCGGCTTGTTGGAAAAAGAAGGTTTTAAGGGCACGGCGGAAGGCACTGAGGTCCTGGATTCTCCTTATCTCTAGGGGCAGCTGATTCCAGAGGGTAGGTGCCCCCACAGAGAAGGTTAATAGTTTGGTAATGAAATGTCTGCAAGAAAACAACAAAGCTTGGAGAGCAGTAAGGATCCCACAGGAAGATCCACACACTAACATAGGGTGGGTGGTAGCTTAAGTTTACTCCTAGGCCTTTGTGTCTCCCAGGCTGCACCTACATTATGAATAACTGCTCTCCATAAGTTTTTGTCCCTCAAGTCTGTCACAAAATACATCAACATAATCACCTCCAACAATTTTTATCCCATTTTATTGATTTTATGGTATGGTTTATCTGACTTGTTTTTCAGCTTCAGTTGTCATCCTGACATTTTTTTCCCTCTGAGCTAACTTGAGCACACTCAGATTAGAAGGAGAGAAGCAATTTGTTAATGCATTGTTAATAATTGTTGATACTAGATAAATGAATATATAGAAAAGCTGTGCCACTTTTACCCTGCTGCTCAGAACTAAGCTGTCAGTGTACCTTTCTTCTCAATAACATAAATCATTTCAAAAAGACTGAGTAACAAAGGCTCCTCTAGGAAGACTTGAATTAAGTAATTCCATCTTTGTTTTGCTAATGTAATTAAGACTGGTGGTATAAAGCCGGGATCAGCAATTCAGTGCCTGTGGATACAGATACATGTAGGTAGTAGGCTGTTCCTACAACATATAGAGTTTCTCAAAATATTTTAAGAGGTCTTTTATAGTTCTCTAAAGGTACAATAATTAAGGCAATTGTACTATGTTACTATAGATGGTAGGCAGAGTTTATAAATTGTTTAGTATTATTTTCATTAGGATTGAAAATAATTTCATTGATTTCATTATTCTTATGCACTTTTAACTATTCTTTGGTTCTTACTTGTTGTGATTCCGACCCCCGAGCCCGTCTTATCGGAGGGAGAAGACTCCAAAGGTGAAGGAGAGGAGTTGGCCAGGCCTCCCTCTCCAGGACCCTCATCTCTGGCAATGCCTCAGGTGTCTCCCGAAGGAGAAGAGATTGGCCAGGAGCCAGGTGTTTCCGAGCAGTTGCAGTCGGACAGTGATGGAGATAAGTCTTGGCTGGATCCACGCCAGCGCCGGAGAGACAAGCTCATGCAGCAGAAAAGGAGGCGTGCCAGAGATTAAGCTGAGTCACTGGACCACACCCCACAGGGGATAAAAGGGGGTGTGGTGGCCATTCAGGCTCTGTGACGGACAAAACTAAACAACTAGTGAGTTGCATTGTATCTCTGAAACTACGTTATCTGCCTGCCTTGGATTAAATATGGCCTGGACTTGACAATTCTTTGACTTTGTGTATTTGTTTTGGTTTATCTGACAGAGGAGGAACACCTCCCTCTATGAGTAAAGTTCTTGGCAAGCAGCTACTGGGTTGCTGCCAATCCTGTTATCGAAGGAATTTATTGTCTGCAAGTTTTATTTAACCCCTGGCTGACTGTTTGTGTGCGTGTGTGAGACCGGGACAGAACACTTATTCATTTTTTGGACCGGGGTGGATTCTACTTACCTTTACTACCGGTTTGCAACGGGGCCACCCGCGCGCACTTGCTTTGCTTGCATGCACGCACGCTCTTCTGCACAAGTGCAGAAGCATTTTCATGATGTCAGGGTCAGTGGGCAATGCCTCCTGCTGGTTTTACTACCGGTTCTATAGAACCGGTGTGAACTGGGGGCAACCCACCACTGCTTTGAACCTGTGGTGGGTTTCAAATTTTTTTACTACCGGTTCTGTGGGTGTGGCTTGGTGGGTGTGGCATGGGAAGGATACTGTAAAATCTCCATTCCCACCCCACTCCAGGGAAGGATACTGTAAAACCTCCATTCCCTCCCCAATCCAGGGGAAGGTTACTTCAAAATCCCCATTTCCTCCTGATCAGCTGGAACTTGGGAGGCAGAGAATAGATGTGGGCGGGGCCAGTCAGAATTTTTACTACCGGTTCTCTAACCTACTCAAAATTTCTGCTACTGGTTCTCCAGAACTGGTCAGAACCTGCTGAAATCCACCTCTGCTTTGGACTATACCTTGACAGGTAGGCATGCTATTAATTTATGTTTTCTTTGCTTTTTCATTCTAATCATCAAAGTTTTTAGTTTGGCTTTCACTTTAATTCAGCATTGACTCTGCATCACTTTACAAAAGCACTAAAAATCAAACACTTTTGTTTGATTTAACATATAGGATAATATATAGTATATGCTTTATGAAAGTGATTTTTGTAATTTAATAGGAGATGGTGCACTAGTTTATATATTTTTGCATGTATGGTGCCTAATTCATTGTGCCTAATCTTTGCAAAATTATGAGAAGCAGAAATTTTGGTACACACAAACATTCCAGTTACCTGCAAGCTTCAAGAAGGGTGGATTAGACACATATGTCTCAATACGAGATGGAACAAATTTCTCATCCATCCTTTGTTTGGGCGGGATGTATTACTGACTGTGAAATCTTCCTTTTTTATTACTGTAAACATTTTTTCTGTCTGCCTTTTTTTAAAGCCATGGTTTCTTAAATATTATTGAATATAGTCTTTTCCTTTTCTCAGCTTGTGTTCATAATAAGGTACTTTGTTTCCTTTTAGAGGAGAGAGCTGGCAAGGTATTTTGCTGTAGCCCAAAGCTGTATTTTCTCAAGCAGGAGAGGCTTTTGATATGGCCCCAGCAAACATTGCAATTGTTCAAAAGGTTTCAAATTTTGACTTCATCCGTGTTTCATTTCTTACAGTCTGAAATTTCCAAACCAATGACTGATGAAAAAGCATCCCATTCTGCACCGCACTCTTCAATTCATTTTAGTCAGATGTGTGATTTCTTTTATTTAACGTGCGCGCTGCGAGTTAAACGAGTTCTGCCACTATTTGTTCAGTGAAAAGAGATTCAGCATCCTGCTTTATCAAACACATTTTGGACATCCTCTATACAAAGTGGCAGTCATTCTAGCTATCTGTAAGCTATCTTTTCAAAAAATAATAATTTTTAAGGACATCTCATGGTCTCTTCGGAAGAATAATTCCCAGTGTTCAGCATTAGGGTGAATTTTCAAGGCTCTTTCTCTTCGCAGGCTGTTTTTGTCTAACATGAAATAACTTCAATACACTTTGGATGTTTAAGAATCCTATTTATAATTCAGTGAAGGGCTGAAATTTAAATTGTTTTGTATTTCCATAAATGTGCACTTATGTAGATAGTTGTGCCAGGGGCAGAAGGAAGAGTTCTGAGCCAGAAATGAAATCAGCCAAAAGGCCCTTTTAATATTGTCCTGGTGGCTGGCTGTGACCTCCCTCCTCTCTGGGTCTTCTTTGAATACAAATTCCATGGTTGTATTCTGAGCCATCCTATGCTGTTTTTTCTTTTCCTATTCAGTACACTTGAATATATCAAATGGTTGGCTCAATATTAAGTCAGGCAATCTGAAAAACGAGGCAAAATGCAATAGGAATAAGTGGTATAATTTAGCTTTTCTAACATTCTATTTTATCAGCAATTTAGTATTTCAGAATGCTATTTTTCAGAATCCTAATATTTTGGTAGCATAGCTTTTAGTATGTTCCAGATTTCCCCCCCCTAACGTATTAGTATTTGCAGACATATAGGTAGTCCTCAACTTACGACAGTTTATTGACCATTCAAAGTTACAACAACACTGAAGAAAATGGCTTATGACCATTTTTCACACTTACAACCATTGCAGCATCCATTTGGCCACATGATGAAAATTCAGATTTTTGGCAACTGACTCATATTTATGACGATTGCAGTGCCCTGGGGGTTATGTGATCAATTTTTGCAAGTTTCTGACAAGCAAAGTCAATGGGGAAGCTGGATTCACTTAACAACTGCAATGATTCACTTAATAACTGTGGCAAGAAAGGTTTCAGCTTGCTCAACAAACCTGGGGATACTGAATAATAACGCTGCAG
Source organism: Arizona elegans (assembly GCA_022577455.1). NCBI lineage: Eukaryota > Metazoa > Chordata > Lepidosauria > Squamata > Colubridae > Arizona > Arizona elegans. Next base: position 30,057,106 of record JAKOOJ010000008.1, on the reverse strand, counting down.
CCAAAGTGCTTCTTTGACAAAAGTGGGTTTATTCAATCTCCAGATCTGCCTCAGACAATGCTGAATTTAATGTAAAGCAACACAAAGTCGCTTCCCAGCGCCGTTTAAATAGCCGCGCCGGCCAACCCGTCAATCAGCTGCATATCCGGGTTACGCGGCTCTGTTGTTGCGCAGGCCATGATGTCAGTCCATCGTCCTGATCATTCAAACAGCATGGCGGCAGGGTTCAGCGTGAAGATACCTCACCCGATCGCAACGTGACCGGCCGCCTAGCCTGTCGCCATCACCCACCGCCACCTTCGTGTGCACCCCCCACCCATCCAACCCAGCAGGAACTATGCAGGCCATCGTATAACCATCCGGAGTGTCGAGTGGGTGGCGTCTGGGGTCTCCGGTGAATGCTTCCCTAACCCCTGTTGTGTTGAGCCGTGGTGAGTCTTGACAAAAGGTGGTAAAAAGGTGGAAAACTCACTTAACAAATGTCTCACTTAGCAACATATATTTTGGGCTCAATTGTGGTCATAAGTGGAGGACTACCTGTATTTTGGCTCACTCGTGAGTACTTTTAGTGCATAGAGCTAGCCAAAAAAAAATAAAAACGAAGCTACTAGGCATGGCCACAAAAACTCCAGAACCTTCTTTAGATTTGAAGTTTGCAGAGAGCTTCAGTCATACCATCCTGCCTGCCAAGCTGACTTTGTTTTTTGATATTCCCATTGAGCCCATTTGTTTTAATTGTTTCTCTGCTTCCTCTTTCTACCTCACATAATTTTTGTTGCCTTTCAATAAAAAATACTTTGCTACTCAATAGATAGGTTGCTACTCAATACAGGTAGTCCTCAACTTACAACAGTTCATTTAGTGACCTGTTCAAACTTACAACATCCCTGAAAAAAGTGACTTATGACCATTTTTCACATTTACGACCATTGCAGCCAGGGGTGGGTTCTAAATTTTTTTACTACCAGTTCTGTGGGCGTGGCTTATTTTGTGGACGTGGCTTGATGGTCATGTGACAATTATTTAGGATTTAACAGAAGTACTGGTCTACCAGGCTTTTAACTGCTTGCAGAGCTATACCGATCTACCCATTTATTTTGTGCTGGCACTGGTCTACCCATTTATTTTTGCAGGCACTGATCTACTCATTTGTTTTCTTTTAACACTGATCAGCTGTAGGGCGGCCCTTTGAAGCCCCGCGGCAAGAGTTTAAATAGTTTTTTTCCCTCTAGCCATCAGCTGGGACTCAGGAGACAGCAATAGATTGGGGGTGGGGCCAAATAAAAGATAAGAATAACACATCATATTGTCACTGCTACTGGCTTGGGAGGAACCCACCACTGATTGCAGCATCCTCATGGCCATATCATCAAAATTCAGACAGCTGGCAACTGGCTCCCATTTATGACTGTTGCAGTGTTCTAGAATCATGGGATCCCGTTTTGCGACCTTATGACAAGCAAAGTCAATGGGGAAACCAGATTCACTTAACAAACAGGTAACTAATGTAACAACTGCCGTGATATAATTAGCAACTTCTGCAAGAAAGGTGGTAAAAATGGGGTAAAACCCACTTAACAAACGCTTTACTTAGCAACATAAATTTTGGGATCAATTGTGGTCATAAGTTGAGGACTACCCATACTGAGTTCTTTCTGAGATCTTTTTGTTATGCATTCTAAGGAGAAAGTCTCCTGCCATCCTGCTTTGTGTTATGAAATGCATTCCCTCAGGAGTTTTGCTCCACTCAGAAAGTTCCTCTTCAGACATGCCTTTTCATTCTGAAGTATAATTGTTAGTTATTTTAACTAGCTGCACTTTATTTTTTAATTGTCATTTTCTGGAGTATGTGAGGTAGGTTGTTCTGCCCCAGCTATGGACACCAAAGAACGCAGCACACACAAACTCTTTACAAAGCTTATTTACTCAAAATAACTTAGTCTTTATCATTCAAAGGCTCTTAATGAACTGTCTTAACAGCCTACCGAATTCTAAGATAAGTTCATCACAGTCTTACTAGAGTTGGCAGAAAGCCCAGAAGCAGTTTTGCAGACAGGAAAGAGGGTGAACTAAAGTTGTTCCCTACAGCTTGTTCCAAGCAGCGTTCTTTCTTAAATAGGCTAAGGGAGTGGCCAATTAGCCCCAAGCCTTACTCTCAAGGAGACCTCCTCCTGAGGAACCTGCCTTTTGGCAGCTCTGTGTGCCCGTGCATTGAGAAGAGGCTCCTCGTCTTCATCCTCTTCACTTAAAGCAGCTTCTGGAGGTTCTGAAGGCCCTTGCTGAATCCTTGCCTCTGGCACCACGTCTTCTCCAGCCTCCTCACTGTCCGACTCAAGCGCCAACTGCACAGGCTGCTGGCGCAGCACCACACCAGCCTCCTCATCGTCGGAATTAGCTGCAATCCGCGCAGGCTGCTGGCGGGCCACAACATAGGTATATAAAATATAAAAACTGAATCAGTATGAAAAAACAAACATGTTTTTAATAATTAACAATCTGTACGTTGTCTTCACCAAAGTGGATATTCTCTCATCCAGACTCTAAGCAACTGGGGTTTTTCAGTTTCAATGTCATGTACTGGATGGGCAAGTTCTACTTAACAATCTTTTGGTGTCCTAAAATAGTTTATTGGCTATTCCTGGAAAATAAGATCAGTTAAGAGAGGTCTTCAAGTATGGAAAAATATCAAGTGCAAAGTGATGATATATATAAAGTATATAATCCATCATAATATGGGACTAGTACAACTCTGGACCATTTTGACCTTCTCAGATTAATGCCTTGGAATATTTTTGCTTAGGACAGTGAGTTTGTCGCTATAGGTGGATTTGCAATTAAGTTTTGCTGTTTGCTCAGTCATGAGTTTGTAAGCCAAAAGTAACAGTGAGAAAGATTATTGTAGTGACCTAGAGCAGAGAAGGAGCTTGACTTCATCAAATGTTCAAGTATCACCCATGGCAAACATTTTCATCTTTGATACATTTCAGATCAGTCCCTCCATTGTTAGCAAGCTCCCTCTGTTCTGAAACATCTTGTCTTTGATAAAATATATACATGTTCTCTTTTTCTATTTAAGGTCAGTTCTCTCCACTCCCTCCCTCTTATTCTATGCAGGAATTAGATCCACCCTAGTTGTAGGCACATCTCAGGCACAAAGCCAGCTGGGTGACCTTGGGCCTCTCTCTCTCTCCCTCTCTCCCTCTCTCCCTCCCCCCTTCTCTCTGAAGGCAATGGCAAACCATTTCTGAAAAATCTGCAGGGACTGGTCCAGGCAGTTGCCTGGAGTCAAAAATGATTCAAAAGGAAAGAGAGAAAGAAAGAAAGAAAGAAAGAAAGAAAGAAAGAAAGAAAGAAAGAAAGAAAGAAAGAAAGAAAGAAAGAAAGAAAGAAAGAAAGAAAGAAAGGAAGGAAGAAAGAAAGAAAAAGAAATTCTAGTTTCTTTGTGTAGCCCCTTCTTTAATGGTCTACTCATTCACTCTTAAGCAGGGGTGGGCAATTATGGCCCTTTTATGACCTGTGGATTTCAATTCTCAGAAGTCCTGAGCCAGTCATGCTGGCTTAGGAATTTGAAGAGTTTAAGTCTACAGGCTGTAAAGAGGCCATAGATGCCCACTCCTGTTCTTAGGGATGGGTAGATCTGTAAGTTTCGGTCCCTCTGTTTCTCCTTCATTCAGTTTTAATTGGTTACACTCTTTCCTTTAACTTTTTTTTGTTTTTGCTTTCCTTTTAAAAAAAAATCTCTGAACTTTCTAAATTTTTATGCCCGTTTCTTCTAGTCTATAATTGTAAATGCAATTTTTATACTTGATTTTATAGCATTTATAAGGCTGTTGAGCATGATTCATTCATGATTCATGCACATTATTGTGCCTATTTTCTACTTCACAGATATTCTTGCACTGGTTGTTTGTATGAATGAGTTGCATTGCTGTGTTTTGAGAGGAGCATGTGCCAAAGGACAACTGGTCTGAATAGTCATACAAGGAACAGGAATTTTGCAAACAAACATCCACTTTTCTTCATTGTTTTCAGCTCTACACAGTTCCCACTCAGCTCACTAGTCTCCATAATGGTAAGCTACCCACCACATCAACCTTTTTAGCATTTCTGTCTGTTCTCCATGCTGTTTGCAATCCTAGGGAACTTCCTGGACTGTCTATCCTTGGAAAGGCCGATGAGGTGAGCCATTTTTTATTAGAAGGGAGGTTAGTTTCATATAACTGTCAGTTGCCATGGGAACTGTAATTATTTGACATTGTGATGTTAGGTTTTATTTTTCTTCACCTGTCCGTGTTCATTTGTTTAACAAATACAAGATTGGGATTTTTGCTTAGATGTGTAAAATATTGTCTAATGTCAGAACTTGAAGATCAGTGCCATTGATCCAATTTGGATTAAATGGACAGGTGCTTATTTTTTTCACTATTTCTCCTTTAATACAACAAGCTTTTATTCCTGTAATTTTTGAACTCCACTGTGAGATGAATTTTAAATATTTTGGAACTACATTCCAGACACTTTATTTCTCAGAAATTGTCAGTTGGCATCAACTGAATTAATAATAAACTGTTGTAGCTTTAAGGATCTGAGCTCCTACTCGTGTGTTCCTAAGATTTTAATTTGCTTATTTTCCATTTTTCTGTGCCAGGCCTTTTAGCTTTACCTACCTCCAATTAGGTCCAATATTTGAACACTCACCACCGTTTTCCATGGAAACTAACTAAGGCAGTGTGGAATCCTTATCCAAATTAAAGCTTTACAGCAGAATTGTGTTTAATTTAATTTTTATTGATGTAAGGCCAAAATAAGAACAATATTTTGCTGTGCAGTGAGTCCTTCCTTCTCATTAGGTGGCCAAAGTATCTGAGTTTCATCTTCAGGATCTGGCCTTCTAAAGAGCAGTCAGGGTTGATCTCTAGGATTGACCGGTTTGATCGCTTTGTAGTCCAAGGGACTCGCAGGAGTCTTCTCCAGCACCATAGTTCAAAGGCCTCAATTCTTTGGCGCTCAGCCTTTCTTATGGTCCAACTTTCACAGCCACACATTGCAACTGGGAAAACCATAACCTTGATTATACACACTTTTGTTGACAGGGTAATGTCCCTGCTTTTTAGTAAGCTATCTAGATTTGCTATAGCTTTCCTCCCCAGGAGCAAGCCTTGTTTAATTTCTTGGCTGTAATTCCCATCTACAGTGATCTTGGATCCCAGGAAAATAAAATCTGTTACTACCTCAATTTCTTCCCCATCTATTTGCCAGGAATTGAGGGGACCGGATGCCATGACTACATTACACCTGTGTTATTGGTCCTGCCTAAGCTCCCAATAAGTGTCTGGCTGCCATTTAAAGTGTTGGTTTTGATATTAAGTGCTGGCTTAGTGTCATGATATCTCCAGGACTATATTCTTCAGCTAGAATCAACACATCCCAGAGGAATCACTTCTAAACTCCATTTATTAGGACATCAGAAGGATTGGAGGCCAAGAGAGATTCTTCTCTGTGAGGACGCCCACTTTCCTCTAAAAATATTAGACTTGCCCTAACTCTAAAACTCTTCAGCTTTCCAGAAGGAGATACAGAAGTCTTCTGAAGAGCGATAAGAGCAGGGGTGAAATGCTTCCAGTTCGGACCGGATCTCCCGATCTGGTAGCGATGGCAGTGGGTGGTTTGGAGAACTGATAGCAAAAATCCCTGCACCCCCCCCCCCCCACACACACACACCATGCCCAGATGAGCCGCACGATCATCAGAGGCTTTTTTTTAACTTTTAAAAGCATTTTTTCTACAACTTCTTCCGATGAAAAAATGCTTTTAAAAGTAAAAAAAAAAGGCTCTGATGATCACGTGGCTCAGCTGAGATAATCAGAGGCTTTTCAAAGCATTTTTTTCTGCAACCTGTTGGCCAAAGAGGTGGTTAAAAAATGCTTTGAAAAGTCTCTGACGATCCCAGCTGAGTTCCCTGATCGGCAGAGAGGCATTTTTTAAAAAGCCTCTCTGACGATCCCAACTGAGTTCCTGATCGGCAGAAAGGTTTTCAAAGCATTAGAAAAAATGCTTTGAAAAGTTTTTTTCAAAAAAAGTTGGCCATGCCGACCCAGTCACATTACCCTCCCCCACACCAAGCCATAACCACAGAACCTGTAGTAACAGATTTTACATTTCACCCCTGGATAAAAGCTTTTTATTTTAACAATAGCTGATAACTCGGTGTTGCCTGGGTATTTATTTATCCCAATCCTGTATTAGACAGGAAGAGCAACTTCACCCTGAGTCCTGCTTTTGGTGAGAATTAAAATAGTTAAAAATATTTTCCCTGTGTCCCCAGAAGTGTGAAGTAAAATGATACCACCTTGTTGTTTTGCTAGCTGATCCGTGATCATTTGGTATCCTTTTTTAAAATCTTAATTTAGAAGTGGCTTTTTTTCCGCGATATATGCACTAAGCTTTTCGACGTTGTAGTTCTTTACTTGTATGTAATCTGTGTGAAGTACATCGTGTCGGTCTCGTAATGGTGCAGACAGGCCGAGTTGAAGTAGTGTTTTATTGATCATGGTCATACATTTGTCCTCAAGAATAATCAAAGTCTTGTTGAAAATGTCCAGACCAAACACAATTTCTAATGTTGGATTTTCCGCTTTACCAGTGGGAACCCCCTTGTGGAGTACTGTGACATGGCAACTCCCTGTGCTGTACAGTAGAAGCCATTTTAAGGCAGTACAGTAGCAGCCATTTTAAGGCACAATTGGCTGTATCTTAACAGAACACACACCCCGAAGGATGTTAGGGGTGTCTTACCCCTACAGTATTTGTTTCCAGAAAGTAAGTCATCTGTGTACCAAGTTTGGTTGAAATTACTCAAGGCGTTCCAGAGTTATGCTGGAACATACACACATACACACACACACACACATAAACACACACACACAGACATTATATATATATATATATATATATATATATATATATATATATATATATAATGTATATGTATATATAATGTATATGTATATATAATGTATTATATTCCAAAATGGTGGAAAATGCCATCGATGGTTGATGATCAAACAATAGAAAATATGGCCATGTGGAAGAGGCTTTATATTAATTAGTATACTGAAACGGCAGGCTACCTGTCTGAAAACTCTTTTTTCTCTTTTACGTTGTTCATTCTTTTGCCCTTTTGCATGGTTAATTCATATTCTGCCCTGTCAAAAATACATACATTGTATGAATGGGAAATCCTTAGTAGGGAGCTTTTCTTTTCTCTATCAGACACATGCAGTTCTTCTTGGAAAAAGCTACATGAAAAAATAATTCCAGTAAATCACACTTCCATTGTGCTGCTTTCCTCCTTTTAATGCTTTTGCTCATATTCAAGAACAAATGTTTCCATTTTGTTAGGCATTTTGCTATTTTCATTCTCCCAAATTACTTTGATGCCATTAAGGAACCATGCAATGATACCCTTGTCTGAGTATGAGAAATAACTTGTTTTCAATTCCAAATTGTTTCATTCCTCTTCCCCACTTTCTTTTCTTATATGCAGAGAAGCATTCTCATCCTACATCCAGAACCATGTTTTCACATTTTGCCTTGGAAAACAGTTGTAATAATCACTATTCTAACCATGTTAAAACCATCTCAATGTACACAGTATAATTTCAGCTGCCATCTGGCATTAGACCATGGCATTTATATATCTTACATCAGTGTTCTACTTGGCAGACAGCACAGTCACAGAATTCAATCTTTCTTCATGAGATCACCAGTTTGGAAAATATTTCACATTAACTGTATACAAAGATTCTCATTTTGGATGATTGCATTGCGCTCTCTCTGAAATAAATAGATATCGCTCAGATAGATACTTTCAGCTTGATTTCCATGTGACAAAACTCAGCTTAGACTGTTATGTATTGATACTTTTAAGCGGGAGTTTCAAACCTGCATACGTTTCTGATTGGCTGACAGTCCCTCCTGGATTGTATATAAGGAGGACTGCAGCCCCTGAGTTTTGGCTGAAGTCTCACTGTATATTAAAGAGCTGTTGTCACTTGCTTACTTGTGCCTCTCGTTATTCCCGAACCACTTCATTGGCGACGAAGGTGGGATTGAGGCTACAAGAAGCCAACCAGTGAGACCACGAGCTTCAGCTAGGCGACGAGGCGAACCACAGGAGGCATACCGAACATGTCTGCCTACGTTCCGCCCAAGCCTTTCGATCCGACCCGCGAAAAATGGGTCTCGTACCTAACGAGGTTTGAATGCTCGTTAGAAGCCAGCGACATGCAGGGCCTCTCGGCTAATCGAAAGAGAGCCCTATTCCTAAGCCACTGCGGACCGGACGTGTTCGAGATGGCCGAGTCACTGTGTGAGCCAACGCCGGTTCAAACCGTCTCCTGGGACACCCTGATGGCAACTCTCCGGGCTCATTACGCTCCCGTTCCCTCCAAGTTCATGCAGCGATACCAACTGAGGCAGCGCGTTCAACGAGAGGGAGAGCCGGTCAGCGCGTACATGGCCAGCCTGAGAAAAGCCGCAACCCATTGCGACTACAGAGATTTGGACGATGCGTTGCTTGAGCAACTGATCTGTGGTGTTCGGGACATTAGGCTGCAACGGTGTCTCCTTGCCAAGCCTGATTTGACGCTTGCCGGAGCCCTAGACGAGGCTAGGGCTCATGAAGCCTCCACAAAGGCCGCTGAAACGCTGCAGCGTCCGCTGACCAGCAAAGACAGCCCCAAGTCTGCCCCGGTGCACAGAGAAGATGCCGGATCCAGCTCGGAGTCCGAGTCGGATGAGGACGTCTTCCGAATGGAGCACCAGAGAAAAGACACTGGCAGCCCCCGGCGAAGCTGTCCCAGCTGTGGCGGGCACCATGATAGACTGTCCTGCAAATACAGAGAGGCTATTTGCAGGCGCTGCGAGAAAAAAGGGCACTTGGCGCGAGTCTGCAGAGCCATTCTGCCCAGAAGACACAAACCACGTGAGCGCCGCAGCCAACCGGAATCAGCGTGCCAGAAGCAGCCAACGAGAGAAGGCGGCGCGAAAAAACGGCGCGAATTTGAACCGCGAGATGGCCGTAGCATACACATCGACCAGGCCAGCACGGCGATCGAAGACAAGGTCAGCATGGTGGTCGAGATCAACGGGAAGCCGTGCTCGATGGAGATCGACACCGGATCAGCGCTCTCCATAATGTCGTGGACGACCCTAAAGACCCTCCTGCCGTCGTTCCGGAAGGATCAACTCTCCAAACAGAGGCTACGCATCCTAGACTACCAGGGGAACCGAGTCCCCCTCGAAGGCGTGGGCACGTTCCGGGTCACCTACGGAGACTATGAAAGAGACCTGCCGCTGACCATCGTCACAAAGCAGCTTCCTAGCCTCCTGGGCATGGGGTGGTTCCGAGCCCTGGGCATGGGCTTCACCAGCGTCCACCTGATGTCCAGATCAACACTGAAAGACAGCCTCCTGTCCGAGTTCCAGGACGTCTTCGGGGACACGTTGGGCAAGTATGTGGGGACCCCTATTTCACTAAACTTAGACCCCAACGTAGCCCAAGTGAGACTGAAGGCCAGACGAGTACCGTTCGCATTGAAACCGAAGATCGATGCGGAATTAGACAAGCTGATTAAGCAAGGGGTGTTGGTTCCCGTTGACCATGCTAAGTGGGAGACCCCCATAGTGACCCCAGTTAAATCCGACGGCTCAATAAGAATTTGCGCCGACTACAAGTGCACGATCAACAAGGTTTTGCAGCCGAGCGCCTATCCGGTGCCGATCGTGCACCATCTACTACACTCCCTGGGGCCCGGAAAAATTTTTGCCAAATTAGACCTGGCCCAAGCCTATCAACAGTTACCAGTCGACGACGCCACGGCAGAGGCCCAGACGATCGTGACTCATAGGGGTGCATTTAAATGCACCAGGCTTCAGTTTGGGGTGAGCGTCGCACCCGGCCTATTTCAAAGCACCATGGAGCGCCTGTTGCAAGGACTCCCCGGGGTGGTGCCCTATTTCGATGACGTCTTAGCGCTCAGGACGAACACCAGCTGGGGGACAGGGTACGGAACGTCCTGACTAGGTTTAGAGAAGCGGGACTAAGACTCAAACAGAACAAGTGCAGGATAGCTGTTCCCTCTGTGGAATTCTTGGGGTACAGGGTGGACGGCACAGGCATCCACCCTACCGAGAACAAGGTGAGAGCTATTAAGAGCGCACCAGCCCCCAAATCCAAAGCAGAGCTCCAAGGCTTCCTTGGACTGCTCAATTTTTATTCTATGTTCCTAAAAGATAAAGCCACGATTGCAGATCCCCTTCACAAGCTTTTGGGAAAGAACGTACCATGGGTCTGGGGGAAACTGCAAGCAGCCGCTTTTGAGGCAGTGAAAAGACTCCTATCCGAGGACAGCTTCCTGATACAGTACAATGCAGAGCTGCCGCTCGTCTTAGTCTGTGACGCCTCCCCCGTAGGAGTTGGTGCCGTCCTAGGCCATAGACTGCCGAACGGCCTAGAGGCGCCCATTGCTTTCTATTCCCGTACCCTGTCCAGCACAGAACGAAACTATAGCCAGTTGGACAGAGAGGCTCTGGCTGCGATTGCGGGGGTTAAGAAGTTCCACGAATACCTCTATGGCCGAAAATTCGAACTTGTGACTGACCATAGACCGTTGCTAGGACTGCTAGCAGGCGACAGGCCAACCCCCGCTGCCCTCTCCCCCCGTTTGACTAGATGGGCGATTTTTTTGTCGGCCTACTCGTACCAGCTCGTCCATCGACCTGGGCAGACCCTGGGTCATGCGGATGCCCTTAGCCGTTGCCCCCTTCCCGACCTGCTGGACAACCCAATGCCGGAAGCCTCCGTCCTTTTGTTGGACACGTTAACTTTGGGCCCAATCTCCTCCGGCGAGGTGGCGAAAGCATCAAATAGAGACCCAGTTATCCGGACTGTTATGGGTTGGGTTCTGAAAGGGTGGCCGGACAAGGTGGTCGGAGAGGAGTACCAAGGGTTTGCCAACAAACGAAATGAACTGTTTATGCAAGGGGGGTGCTTGCTATGGGGTGACAGAGTGGTAATTCCAACGAAACTACGGAATAGGGTTTTGGAGTTGCTGCACGAAGGGCACCCGGGCATTGTTAGGATGAAGTGTTTAGCCCGCAGCTATGTCTGGTGGCCCAACATGGACCAGGTCATTTCCGAGTGGGTGGGGAAGTGCAGACCCTGCCAGGAGTCTCGCCCCGATCCCCCAGTAGCGCCCATCCGAGAGTGGGAGAAACCAAAAGGCCCATGGGGGAGGATCCACATTGATTTTGCCGGCCCGTTCCATGGCCAAACGTTTTTAATAGTTGTGGATGCCTACTCAAAATGGCTCGAAATTGTATTAATGCCATCTACAACGGCTGAAGCCGTTATCAAGGTCCTAAGGAAGTTGTTTGTTACCCACGGCCTGCCGGATACCTTGGTATCGGACAACGGGCCTCAATTTACAGCAACCCTTTTTGAAAGTTACTTGGCCGGCCTGGGAATCCGCCATGCCCTATCAGCTCCATTCCACCCGGCTTCCAACGGATTGGCTGAACGTTTTGTCAGGACAGCCAAGGAAGCACTGTCCAGATTAGACAATGGGGACTGGCAGGCCAGGATAGATCAATTCCTAGCGGTTCAGCATGCATCACCATGCACAGCAACAGGGAGAAGCCCAGCAGAGCTCCTCATGGGGAGGAAGCTCCAGTGCGTGTTAGACAGGCTTCACCCTAACTACTCGCACGAAAACTTTAAGGGAGAGACCTGTGGGTTGAGGCAGTTTCAGGTCGGGTCCCCGGTGTTCGCTCGAAATTATGCCAGCGGTCCCCTATGGGTTGCAGGAACCATAGTGGGAATAACAGGCCCAAAATCGTACACGGTGGACGTGGGGGTAGATAGACTCTGGAAGCGCCACATAGACCAACTTAGGAAAAGGGTGGTAGGCGAGGCGAACATTAACTTAGACATCTCCGAGCCTAACTCTGACCAATTCTCCAAAACAGCTAACTCAAGCCCGGGGTCGCCAGAATACTTAGCTGACAAGCCCTGGTTCCAGCGCCGCCCCAGCGAGTCGCCACTCCCAGCCGGGGATAACCACGCCCCGGACAAAATCCAGGAGGTTCCATTGGCGGAGCCGGGAGAGACAAAGAGTCCCTCCGACCAGCTCGACGCCCCACCAGACTCTGAACTGCGCAGGTCAACTAGGGTGAGAACTCGTCCTAAGCACCTGCGAGATTTTGTCTGTACATATGTTAATTTTTGAGTATTAGTGCCTTCTGGGAAGGGAGGGGTGTTATGTATTGATACTTTTAAGCGGGAGTTTCAAACCTGCATACGTTTCTGATTGGCTGACAGTCCCTCCTGGATTGTATATAAGGAGGACTGCAGCCCCTGAGTTTTGGCTGAAGTCTCACTGTATATTAAAGAGCTGTTGTCACTTGCTTACTTGTGCCTCTCGTTATTCCCGAACCACTTCATAGATTGTAATGGATACCTGGTTGGCTGGCATGAGACACGGATGTTGAATTACAGTACATCATTGGTAAAGGATTGATACAGATTTATAATTTTATTGGTGCAGATGTATACACTGCTACCTTTGTACATTCTGAAACCTGCAATGTTAACCCCATATTTTCAAATCATCAGTCTTCTGCTTTCAATGAAAAATGTTCCGTATCTTGAATTTGAACTACAGTATGTTTGAAATTTAATTACAGTGTATTTTAAAATGTCTTTTTAAAAGTTTATAACAGTTTATAACAATAGTTTATTGTTTAAAGGTTAAAGTTTATAACAATAAGTATGAACAGTAAAAAAGTACTTCTTTTTTCAGTTCTTGTTCTTGAAGCAGAAATGCAAAATATTTTTAAATTATTCTTTTTATCATATAAGAAATGAGCATCTTTCCAATCTGAAGGTTCTGCTTTATTTTTTGTTTTTTTTCTAGAAAGGCATCACATACAATCCTTCCCTTAGGTAACTATTGTTAAATAACTACCACCCTCAGTATTTGTTAGAAATTCTTCTCTCTTTTACCAGGGCCAATTAGCTCTTTCAATCAATCTCAATTTACACCTACGCAGTAGAAAAACTCAGACCAGGGGTGAAATCCAGCAGGTTCTGACAGGTTCTGGAGAACCGGTAGCGGAAATTTTGAGCACTTCGGAGAACCGGCAAATACCACCTCTGTCTGGGCCCAGAGTGGAGAGGGAATGGAGATTTTGCAATATCCTTACTCCAGGAGTGGGGAGGGAATGGGGATTTTGCATTATCCTTCCCCTGGAGTGGGGTGGGAATGGAGATTTAAACAACTGTGCCACACCCACCAAGCCCACCAAGCCATGCCCACAGAACCGGTAGTAAAAAAAATTGGATTTCACCACTGATTCAGACGCAATGCTATTAGGATCAAACCACAGAAGGAATCTAATTCAGGCCAGGCCAAATCCAGGAAGAAATTGTGGAACAAGATTCATAGCTTGTCCGTTCAATGTCCTCTGAATTCAAGATAGGAATCCATAGCTGAAAAATGCATTGTGGGGGTTGGGTGAGGCCCAGGCTGAGAATAAGGTAAAGGATTTGACAGATAGCACTAGCCTTTAAGGCAATGAAGGTAAACCTTTTAGACACTAAGTGCCCAAACTGAAAGTGCGTGTGTGCAAATGAGCCTACATGTGGACATGTGGACGCACTTCCACAGACATGCGCATATGCGTAGCAGAGACTCAAAGACCAGCTGGCCAGCAGGAGGTGAGGCATCCCAACACTGGCAGTGTGACAAGAGGTAAGATCTTTTTCTTTCGTGAGCTTCTGTTTCTTCGTTTGCAGGGAAACAGAAGCTCACAAAAGAAATCCTATGGAGATCTGACTTGGGGCGACGGTGCACATGCCAGCAGAGAGGGCTCTGTGTGCCACCTCTGGCATGCGTGCCATAGGTTCACCATCACGTCTTTAAGGCAAATATGAGTTACAAAACGATCAGGAACACTACTCTATGGAGCAAGTAGTGTTATATAATTGCAAGACTATTGTGCTAATATAGTGGTAGAGCGCTTTGGTTTGGCTGCCTATACTTTGGATAACGTTGGCCCCTAAGAGCTGAAGATGGTAGTCTAGTGCTGTCATGACACAACAAGATTTTCATTTTATAGTTTGAGAGGTCATAAAATGACTAAATAGTTACATTAAGACTTGTGGAAACTTATTGCATGCATTTAAACAGGAGTAGACATGTCCACAATCATTGGCATGTTCTGGAGTGCTCCAGGAAACCAATTTTTTTAAAAAACAAAGCTTGATTTGACATAAGTCTGTAGAGATTCTCAGTCATCCTATTCATGGTTGTCCCAAAGGTGCTTTTTCAGGAGGCAACTGGACTTTCTTGATTTTTTCTTTTGAAGACGTTTCGCTTCTCATCCAAGAATCTTCTTCATCTCTGACACAATAATGGGGAGTGGAAGGATTTATATTCCTTGAAGACAGCTGGTAATCTGTATCCTTTTAGCGAATCTTTGAAGCACTTGGAGATTTATCTTGATTTGACATTTGGTCACAAGTTAGTTACCTTGGAAAAATATGGAATATTCAGCTAATGAAAAGGAGTTAAAATTTTAAAATAGAGTCTGCGGATTTTGGAGACTTTTCTTCATTGGTGTGCCTCCAGCTCACTCTCTCTCATTGCTTCTATTTGTTGTGGCCCACCAATGGCCTGCGCGGATCGTGGCTGATCCCGATGAGGAGGAGGCTGGTGTGGTGTTGCGCCAGCAGCCTGCGCAGCCGGCACTCACGTCGGACAGCGAGGGGGCTGAAGAGGATGTATTGACAGAGGCAGAGAATCAGCCAGGGCCTTCAGAACCTCCAGAGGCTCCTTCAAATGGAGAGAGCAAAGTGGAGGAGCCTCTTCTCAATGCTCGAACACGCAGGGCTGCCAAAATGCAGGAGTGGCTACTCAGGAGGAGGAGGTCTCCTTGAGAGTAAGGATTGAGGATAATTGGCCACTCCCTTAGCCTATTTAAGTTGCATGCAGTTAGTAATTTCTTGCTGGAAACAACTTGTAATTATCATCAGAGCATTTTTGGAAAAGTCTTATCGTATCTTGTTTTCTGGGCTGGTTGCCAACCTTTGCCGGACTTTGGTTTATTCTTGCTACTTAATAAATTTGATAAGGACTGTTGGTGTGTGTCAATATCCTCGGGAATCCGGAGCTGGGGCAGAACACTATTCTGCAGTGGCGTCCACGGAAGGATACTGAGTGCAAAATTCATCCATCCAGGCCCATTTCTATTTCATCAGAATTGGAGGGCGACCCAATTCTAGGAACCTAAATTTCCCATGCGGGAGTTGTGCAACACAACATCTGAAAAGAGGCTTTAGGTTAACTGTGCTGCAGAGCTTTAGGGTTTTATCTCAGCCAGAAGCACTTCCTACTAGGTAGTGTAAAATTCAAGGACTTTCTTTTTCTCAGAGGCATTCAGCATTTTGTTCCCTGTTAAAGATTTTCAAAAAAATATTCTGAAACGTCACGACAATTTTCTGAAATACGTGATGTGTACGAGTCTCATCTTGTCTTTGGCATCATTCCACCACTGTGATTTTTTTCAGGCCCTTTCCTCCACTGTTCTCCCATAAGACAAAAGCAGGTTTGACTCACAACGTATCACAAAAATGTTCAGCCATGAGGATGTTTGCATAGCTGGAATGAAGAAAAAAAAAAAGGCCGATTCATAGAAGTGAAAGTGAATTGTTCATGGTGCACATACTCGGCCCATTTAATTTAAAGCACGTGTTCACTGGATAAGCATTTGCGGTATCACACAATAGGCTCAGAAGATGCCTGAAGGCTGTTGCTCACTTTGATCTAGGTTATTGTTCTCTTGCCAGACAGATGTACTCAGAGGAGCCAACTTTAGAAGTAACCACTTTGAGATCTTCACAGTGCGTTTATTATGTCTCAGACAGGCAATGTGTAAACGTGCTTTGTGTGCAGTAAGAATAATTTTGGGGCCAAACATCGCCAGGTGCAGTCATGCCTAGACTATAATCTTTTTTTATCACATAATACCAGTTTGTATTCAAACTGCAGACTTGATTACAATTTATCTGTGCAGTTGTAAAATCCCATTCCATTTTTTCTAGGTGTGAATTTTTCTTCTTCCTTTTTTAGTTACTGAAGAGCAGTTTTTAATCTCCTTTAGAATATACATTTAGCTAGACCTGTCTGATAGAGGTCAGGCTTGAATTAATAGCGTAAAACAAGGAATGTTCAAGCTTGGCAACCTTGAAACGTGTGGACTTCAACTCCCCATGCTAGCTGGGGAATTCTGGGTGTTGAAGTCTTAAAAATACCAAGACTGGACACCCTTAGCATAAAACAATACTTTATACTGGAGGTGGACTATATCAAGTGTTAGATAGGTGGATTGAAGAGACTGGAGACAGGCTTCAGACAACAGCAACTATTTACAATCCAGCAGCTCGCCACTCAGACAGACAGCCCTTTTATAGGGAGCTTTCTGAGAAACCAGCCAATCATATTTAAGCATTCTTCCCGGCCCAAACAGCGGACCAGAGGGAGAACTATCCTGTCAATATCTAACATCAAGGGCTTGGACAACACGCCATTTCTATACCTTTTAGGGATACTCTCCATATACTTCCCTTCTCTCTGGTCCCAATTACCAAAAATATTTAGCATTTTGGAAGGAAAATAAATTACAACCAAATTGCAAGCCTTAAAAAGGCATGCCACAGTTTTGATTTTTTTTTTTTTAAAGAGCCCTCCTCCAAAACTATTTTACTCCCAAGTCAGGAAAAAATAGAGAATCTTGGCCTGACTCACATGCATAACGCAGCCAGAGACCATCTACTTTTTATTCTCACTTGCTGCTGCAGCATGGGACCTCCCAAGAAAGATAAGTGTAAATTTCAATACATTTGGAGGATGGAGAAAGGCCGTAAACCAATTTCAGTCCCTGTGACTTGGCTGATAAATAATGTTATATCATGATTGCGTAATAAAGTGACACTCAAAGTAATTTTTTTGGGGGAAAATTAACACATTTTTTTAACACAGCATAGGACTTTCTGCCAATGCTATACCATAAACTACAAATAGACATTATTAAAACCGCAGTGCCTGTAATTCAGTGGTTAGTGATTGGATCCAAACATAAAATGGAATTAGCACATGGAAGATCTTGCTTGCAACTATTCAGGACTATAGCTTAACAACCTGGCAATGGAGGAAAAAAATATTTGAGAAAAAAGTACATAAAACTTTGGGAGTGATTACTGTTCCTTGCTTGGACCTGTGCCCTTTCTGACTCCTGTGAACATCTGGAAAGGTGTGAACAGCTGGAGCAGGGAGCCCTTCATAGAGATATTTCCCAGTGCTTACTACTGGATGCTTTTAAACCAAACTAGAAATGGAGCTGATCGTGGGATCTCCTACACACAGGCTTACTTCAAATTGATTTTAGCATTATCTTCTTACAGCTAATCTATCATACAACAGCATAACATCCCTATTCCTGAGTTTAAGAGACAAAGCTGGAGTAATTTGGCAGATATCCCAGGTGCTTTCTGCAAAATGGAATGTCTGCTAGAGATCATTGCTAAGAGACTTTTGGCTGACTGCAAACAACTGATCATGATTCAGAGTTATCACTCATAGGAAAAGCCCAGTTATCTTGAACTCCTTAAGTATGTAAAAAAGATCCCTTCTCAATTAAAGAACCATCTACTGATAAAAGAGAAATTTGTAACTCAGGGTTGAAAAAATGATCCTTAGTGCTCCCTGAGCTTGGTTGAAATCAATGGTTTTATAAGGGCTTAATTTGGATGGATCATTGCTGATAATTGGGGAAGAAAAGAGTCTAGCTCGTGGAACCCTTGATTCTAACCTTGACCCTCTAAAATACACAAGTTGATATTTTAGAAACCCACCACTTCTGACATACCAAAAAATAAATTTGTTACATTGCAACAAATGCTTGACTTAGTGAAATCTATTTCTGCCCTTTCCTTCTCAGTGGCTGGCTGAATGACTGATTCGTTGTGTTTATTTCTCCTGAAACAATCTGGATCTCTTGAATTTAAAAAAAGCAAAAAAAAAAAAAGCAAAAATTTGTAGATTTCATCAATAGATTAAAAAAAAATTCTTTGGTTTTCAGTTCACATTTTCTTTGCCTCTGGTATCTCTTTCTCTGGTTATTGAAGAAATGATTTACACAATGAAGACATTTAGTGAAGGGAAACTAAGACCAGCCTTTGTTTTAGATCTTCATCTTCAAAAGTTGTCAGCCTGGTAGTAGTTCCTTACCTTTCCTTCTCACAAGCTGTTTCCAGCTCATTCAATATTATTTTGATTGGGTACAGAAAAGACAAGAAAAATAAGGCACGTATAATTTTATGTAGGACATCAACAAGGTTATTCATAGCCCCTTTTAAAAATGTGTATTAGAAGTTGTCTTAAAGGTGCTTTTTCAGGAGGCAACTGGACTTTCTTGTTTGTTTTTTATTTTACTTTTGAAGAAGAATTATATTCCTTGTAGATTGGCAAATCCTTCCATTCCCCACTATCCTGTCAGAGCTGAAGAAGCTTCTTGGATAAGAAGTGAAACATCTTCAAAAGAAAAAAAAAACAAGAAAGTCCAGTTGCCTCCTGAAAAAGCACCTTTGGGATAACCATGACCTGGATGACTGAGAATCTCTACAGACTTATATTAGAAGTTATTTTCTGGACTTGTCATTGTGGGTGTGTCTATTTGTGTATTTCACCTGAACTCTCAAGTGTTCAATAAAGGTTATTTCCCTAGCTTTCACATGCAGATTGGATAGATATTCATACGCTATTGCTGAAATATGAGCATCACTTTCCATACTGAAATTTTGTGATGGAAAATCCATACTAATTATATTTTTAAGGATTAGCTATGTGGCTATCCTATTTATCTTATAAGGCTATTCTGTCTATAGTGAGCATATGGCTCTTTTGTTAGCAGCTCCAAGTCTAATATCTTTCGGGTCCCAGATCTAAGTTACTGGCTGTCAGCTATAAAGCCTTCCATTGTGTGGTACAACATTATTAATATGGTCATATCCTCTCTCATGAGCCTATCCAGGCATTTTGGTTGTCAGAAGAAGCCTTTTAATTCCAACAATCAAAGCTTGGGACTATAACTATCTTGGGAAGCTTGTTTTGGGAATATAAGTGTCAGGTAAGAGGAATCAGGACCACATGTTAAGTTCCAGTGGAGCTGATTTATTGCTCATGTCTGTACACAATAAACTAGTCAAGTAATGGTCAACACTAAATTGGCACTAGATAAGACTTAATGGAATTCAAGGGAAAGGGCTGAACTTGGAGCATCTGTGGACATGTATTCATTTTAGGCTGAGTCCTCTCTTGACTCCACCCTCAGGCCTGGCCTCTCCTTCTCCTATAGCAATAGAGATTTGGCGGTAATCTTAGATCCCGTGATTCAGTCACCAAACTTTTTAGCTTGCCTATTTTTTTATTCAAATCCTGAAGTAGTTGATTCAGATTATTGTTTAACATGTTTGCCTATATAAAACAAGTCATTTAAAAAGTTGTCATTAATGGGAAAGAGTTTTTCCAACAGGCAGGGCTAGCTTTATAAATTGAGTTTTAAATTTGGAATTCTTAAATTTTTGGGTTTTTTAGTTAATTGGCCTTAAATATAATACTTTTAATAATTTTTTAAATTTAAATTGTGATATTTGTATTGTGTTTTTACCTGGCTGTACACCACCCCAAGTCCTTCGGGAGAGGGGCGGTATAGAAATAAAATTATCCTTATCCTTTTAAAGTGATTAAAAGTTCAACTTAACTATCTTTCTCATTCTCTCTTTCTTGTGAACCGCTTCTGCATGAGCTGGCAGCTGACCTTCTGCTAGCTCAACAAGCTGATCCCCTTCAGAAGAGGAGGGTGGGATTTTTGTTTTCTCTGCCTTTTCAAAGTTAAGATCTATAATAAATCAAGTGAGAAACACCACAGGCTGGTAGTTTAGAATGAGCTTTCTTTTCACCAATAAAGCAATAAAGTAACCAAAAGATAAGTAGATTTCTTCTTAGCAAGAGAGTGACCTAAAGTCACATTTCAGCACATTGACATTTCAAATTTGAAGTTTGAATCTCTAGAGTTTGAGGTTAATCCTGGAGAAAAAATGTTATTCTATACTGGAAGGCTTTAATTTTTAAATGAGAATTGTATGGAGCAAAAAAAGGAGGGGGAGCAAACAGCATTCTTTAGCTAGTTACACTGCAGTGAGAAAACCTGAAACATGGATTTTTGTACTTTAAAAAATCCCAAATTATAATGAAAACTATGGATTTTAATAGGAGTAATCTGAATTTCTGTCTTGCACACTGAAATTAAACGGCTGGACAGTAGGTAGTAGCTAGGCAGTAGCTGCAGAAAGTGTTAACCTGTTCCCCAAAACAAGAGGAATTAGTGTAGAGAGACATAGAAGGCCATTGACAGAAGACATTGGACCTCTAGCCATTCACTCTGGAGATCTGAATATCACTTAATTATATGACATTGTTGTTATTAGTTGCGTGTCCAACCCATCACAACCCCATGGACAACGTTCCTCCAGGCCTTCCTGTCCTTCCCCGGAGTCCACTCAAGCTCACGCCTATTGTTTCAGTGACTCCATCCAGCCACCTGTCAGCCCCTTCTTCTTCTGCCCTCAATCTTTCCCAGCATCAAGTTCTTCTCCAGTGAGTCCTTCCTTCTCATTAGGTGGCCAAAGTATTTGAGTTTCATCTTCAGGATCTGGCCTTCTAAAGAGCAGTCAGGGTTGATCTCTAGGACTGACCAGTTTGATCGCCTTGCTGTCCAAGAAACTTGCAGGAGTCTTCTCCTAATTCAAAGACCTCAATTCTTTGGTACCCAGCCTTTCTTATGGTCCAACTTTCACAGCCATACATTGCAACTGGGAAAACCATAGCCTTGACTATATGCACTTTTGACTATATGCACTTTTGTCAGCAGGGTGATGTCTCTGCTTTTTAGTATGCTGTCTAGATTTGCCATAGCTTTCCTCCCCAGGAGCAAGCTTCTTTTAATTTCTTGACTGTAGTTCCCATCTACAGTGATCTTGGAGCCCAGGAAAATAAAATCTGTCACTACCTCCATTTCTTCCCCATCTATTTGCTAGGAATTGAGAGGGCTGGATGCCATGATCTTAGTTTTCTTAATGTTGAATTTCAAGCCAACTTTTGCACTCTCCTTCATCCGCATCAAGAGGCTCTTTAGTTCCTCTTCGCTTTCTGCCATTAGAGTGGTATCATCTGCATATCTGAGGTTGTTGATATTTCTCCCAGCAATCTTAATTCCAACTTTTGATTCATCTAGCCCTGCCTTTCTCATGATGTGCTCTGTATATAAGTTCAATAGGCAGGGCAACAGTATACAGCCTTGCTGGACTCCTTTCCCAATTTTGAACCAATCAGTGATTCCATGTCCAATTCTCACTGTTGCTTCTTGACCCGCATATAGGTTTCTCAAGAGACAAATAAGATGGTCTAGTACTCGCATCTCTTTAAGAACTTGCCCCAATTTGTTGTGATCCACACAATCAAAGGCTTTAGCATAATCAATGAAGCAGAAGTAGATGTTTTTCTGGAACTCCCTAGCTTTCTCCATGATCCAGTGTATGTTGGCAATTTGATCTCTAGTTCCTTTGCCTCTTTGAAATCCTGCCTGTACTTCTGGTAGTTCTCAATCCACATATTGCTGGAGCCTAGCTTGTAGGATTTTGAGCATAACTTTACTAACATATGATATGAGTGCAATGGTACTATAGTTTGAACATGGCATTGTCTTTCTTTGGAATTGGAATTTAAACTGACCTTTTCCAATCCTGTGGCCATTGCTAAGTTTTCCAAATTTGCTGGCAAATTGAGCGTAGCACTTTTACTGCATCGTCTTTTAAGATTTTGAATAGCTCAGCTGGAATACAGTCACCTCCAGTAGTTGTTGCTCAGATTTCCTAAGGCCCATTTGACTTCACATTCTAAGATGTCTGGCTCAAGGTCAGTGACCACCCCATCTTGGTTATCAGGGATGTTAAATTCATTCTTGTATAGTTCTTCTGTGTAATTTTGCCACGTCTTCTTAATCTTTTCTGCCTCTCTTAGGTCCCTGCCATTTTGGTCCTTTATCATGCCCATCTTTGCATGAAACTTTCTCTTCATATCTCCAATTTTCTTGAAGAGCTCTCTGGTTCTCCCTATTCTATTGTTTTCTTCTATTTTTTTGCACTGTTCATTTAAGAAGGCATTCTTATCTCTTCTAGCTATTCTCTGAAATTCTGCATTCAGTTGGGTGTATCTTTCTCTTTCTCTCTTGCCTTTCGCTTCCCTTCTTTCCTCAGCTATTTGCAAAGCTTCCTCAGAAAGCCATTTTGCTTTCTTGCATTTTTTCCCCCTTTGGGATGGTTTTAGTTGCTACCTTTTGCACAATGTTGTGAACCTCAGTCTACAGTTCTCCAGGCACTCTATCAGATCTAATTCCTTAAATCTATCTGTCACCTCTACTGTATATTCATCAGGGATATGATTTAGCTCATACCTGAGTGGCCTAGTGCCTTTCCCTACTTTCTCCAATTTAAGCCTAAATTTTGCAATGAGAAGCTCATGATCTGAGCCACAGTCAGCTCATGGTCTTGTTTTTACTGACTGTATAGAGCTTCTCCATCTTTGGCTGCAGATCACATAGTCAATCTGATTTCTGTGTTGACCATCTGGTGATGTCCATGTGTAGAGTTGTCTCTTGGGTTGTTGGAAAAGAGTGTTTGCTATGACCATTGTATTCTCTTGACAAAATTCTATCAGCCTGTGCCCTGCTTCATTTTGTACTCCAAGGCCAAACTTGCCCATTATTCTGGTTATCTTTTGGCTTCCTACTTTAGCATTCCAATCCCCCCTGATGATAAGACATCATTTTTTGGTGTTAATTCTATAAGGTGCTATAGGGCTTCATAGAACTGGTCAATTTCATCCTCTTCAGTATCAGTGGTTGGGGCATAGACTTGGATTACTGTGGCATTGAATGGTTTTCCTTGGATTCGAACTGAGATCATTCTATCATTTTGGGGATTGTATCCCAGTATTGCTTTTCCTACTCTTTCATTGATTATGAAGGCTACTCCATTTCTTCTGAGAGATTCTTGTCCACAGTAGTATACCTGATGGTCATCTGAATTAAATTCACCCATTCCTGCCCAGTTTAGTTCGCTGATTCCTAAGATGTCAATGTTCAGTTTTGTTATCTCTTGTTTGACCAGGTCCAGCTTGCCTTGATTCATGGATCTTACATTCCAGGTTCCTATGGAGAAAAAATCTTTACAGCATCAGACTTTCCTTTCACCAGCAGATGCATCCATAGCTGAATGTCCTTTCAGCTTTGGCCCAGTCGCTTCACTCTTTCTAGCACTACTAGTACTAGCCCTCTGCTCTTCCCCAGTAGCATATTGGACACCTTCCGATCTGAGGGGCTCATCTTCCAGCATCATATCATTTTTCCTTTTGGTACTGTCCATGGGGTTTTCATGGCAAAGATACTGGAGTAGGTTGCCATTTCCTTCTCCAGTGGATCACATTTTGTCAGAAGTCTCTGCTATGACCTGTCTGTCTTCGGTGGCCCTGCATAGCATAGCTCATAGCTTCATTGAGCTACCCAAGCCCCTTTGCCACAACAAGGCAGTAATTTATGAAGGGGAATTATATGAAATAATATAAGTTAAATCTTCAACCCCCATACAAAGTTAAATATCTACCCAGGAAGATTTTATAGAAAAATTCCCTTCCTCCTAAAATTCAAACATAATATTTAAATGTAGCCTTTTTTTAATTATAATTATTAGCAATGCCAATGAATTGCCACAGTTGCTTTTTTATCTTGTTGTGTTGTTTCTTAGCTTAAATCCATCCACACTTTAAGATAATATCTGTGGTCTCCCTAAAGCAGTCAGCCCACCCTAAATTAAAATAAAATAAAATATAATAGTTGTAGTAAAATAGAAACCTGTTTTGCTTTGATATGAAACTTTGATGTCACTCTCTAAAGAAAATTTAATTGTCTAATAAAATTCATATCAGAGTATGAAACAGGGCTTCTGTTGAGCCATTCTCTCTTCCATATAAATTTTAAACTTTAATAAGTTATGTAGCACCTTAAGGACAAAAGCTTATTTTATTATACTCCTAACAGACAAAAATATGTAAAGGAAGAAGGAAAGATTGGTATATCTTAAAAACAATGCACTGAGGATCAACTACCAAGAGCCTTGGTAGTACAGTGGTCTAAAGCACCCTGTTATTAACACAGCTGCCTGCAATTACTGCAAGTTCGAATCTTACCAGGCTCAAAGTTGACTCAGCCTTCCATCCTTTCTAAGGTAGGTAAATTGAGGACCCAGTTTGTGGGGGCAATAAGCTGACTTTGTATAAATATACAAAAAGTATGAAGGCTATTGCTTAACGCATTGTAAGCCGCCCTGAGTCTCCGGAGAAGGGCGGCATATAAATCAAATTAAAACAAAATAAAACAAACTATGGAAGTTCTAATCAAATGAATTCACTGATAAAGTATGCCCACTCACATCTCAGAGCTTCTAGTAGCAGTTTAATGAACTGGTTGTTGGAAGAAATCTTTAGGGCAGAGAACTGGTTGTTAAATTATTTGAATCCCACCACTACCTACACCACTTCAGACAAATGGTTATCTAACATCTTCTTAAAAATTTCCAGTGTTGGGGCATTCCCAACTTCTGCAGGCAAGTTGTTCCACTTATTAAGTGTTCTAACTGTCAGGAAATTTCTCCTTAGTTCTAAATTGTTTCTCTCCTGGATTAGTTTCCACCCATTGCTTCTTGTTCTACCCTCAGATGCTTTGAAGAATAGTTTGACTCCCTCTTCTTTGTGGCAACCCCTGAGATATTGGAACACTGCTATCATGTCTCCCCTAGTCCTTCTATTTATTAAACTAGACATACAGTTCCTGCAACCATTCTTCATATGTTTTAGCCTCCAGTCCCCTAATCATCTTTGTTGCTCTTCTCTGCACTCTTTCTAGAGTCTCAACATCTTTTTTTACATTGTGGCGACCAAACCTGAATGCAATATTCCAAGTGTGGCCTTACCAAGATATTATAAAGTGGTATTAACACTTCATGTGATCTTCATGTATCCCTCTGTTTATGCAGCCCAGAACTGTGTTGGTTTTTTTGGCAGCTGCTGCACACTACTGGCTCATATCTAAATGGTTGTCCACTAGGACTCCAAGATCCCTCTCACAGTTACTACTATAGGTATCCACACCAAGACATATTGCTTCAACATTTCTCCAAAGGTTTTGTTTTCATTTTTAAATAATGGAGGTCAGATACACTCTTTCATTGAAACAAAACTGGTTCAGTACACACTACAAGAGGCAGCAAGAGCTAACTGAAACATCAGGGACCATGCAATCCCTCTATATACAGATGCACATAAATTGTAGAGCATCAATATTGTAAACAATGAATTACTTTAAAGTGTGTGTGTGTGTGTGTAGTGGTGAGTTAAGGAGGATGGCATTATAAATACAATACTTTATTAAAGTGGACAAAGACAGTCTTCCTAGCAAGTTAAATCTAAGTTACTTACTCTAGGCTGTATCACCTTAGCAGCTTACTATCTCCTAATACCCTAATCACTTTTCCTTGGTGCCTAAATGTTCTTTGATTGAGCTGACAGTTTATTTTCTTTGGGAAACTCTACATAGGAGGGATATGTGATTTACTTGGCATTCCTAACACTATTTTTTTTCCTCATTTGAGGTCTGTGCCTAACTTTCACAGCCCATAAAGTTAATTCTCAAAAGGTATATAAGTTAGTACAAAAGATAAAATAAAATAAACAAAATGGTATTAAAATGTTAATGTTGCTATCACAAAGAATTGGGTGCGTTCAAATTCTGAGGAAGTGTTTGGACTTTGATTTACATTTAAATTAGTTCCTAAACAGCTGGAAAGAAAACTAACAAGGGGGGGGAAAAAGAACAGATAAATTGCAGCCAGTGAATAATCCAATATGAGATTCAGCTAAAAAAGCTAGACAATTGAGGACATTCTAGAAGAAATGTTGGTAGATAAAAATAAGAATGTTAGAGAATGTATTTTCCGGGCAAAAATATTTTTTTGGGCCAGATGGTACTATATTAAGGATGTCTTTTTAAGTTAATTTGGTTAATTTGACTGTTCCACAGCTCATCTTTCTTGCAATATGCAAATGTGTTCTTCTATAATAAATATTTACTGATTATTAAATTTGTATGCTGTTGCCCAATAACTTTGCGTGGTTCACAAGTAAAAAGTTTAAAAAAATTAGACACAATCAGAAACAAAAATAAAATATAATATATACAATATATAGCAACGTTGTTACTCTTCACCTATGATTCGAGGCATAATTAATACAGTTCTTTTTATGCAACTATATTGAGAATCTAAAGCTAAAACTGAGTTGGTGTCAAACTCTTTCAGTTGGCAAATTGACCAAAAACCATTCCGATTTCTGGAATGAACTTTATAAGAGGAACTTGAACACCTGCCAGAGAAATTCTCCATATCCACATGTACCTAATTGGATTAAGGCAGAGTTACTTTAAGTCTCTTTTTCATGTTTCTCTCATTCTCTTGATGAAGGAATCTTTTCCATAATCTTTTCTGTTTCTCCTATAACAAGCTTTATTCCTCTGTTAAGCATTCCATTGAATTAGCATGGATTTCCTATTTGACATTTTTAAGATCTGTTATGATTGCAACTTCCAGAATTCCCTGGGAGCAAGATAGTTCAGAAATGTGATGATTGCATACCAACATATCTCAATTGTGCTCAGCTGAAAAGTATCATTAGAACTTGATTATGTTTTCACCATGCATTCAAGGATTGCCACTGTGGATCTATTGGACATTTCCCATAATTGGAAAAGCCAAATCCAGTATCTTAAAGTATCTTAGATGCTTTACCTAATCTATTTTATTGTTTCTAACCAAAGAAAATATTAAAAAGAAATTATGTAAAGAACATCAAGAGTCTGTCTGTGTGTCTGTCTGTCTGTCCATCTGTCTCTCTATCATATTTGTCTGCCTGCCTGCCTGCCTGCTTGCCTATCTATCTATCTATCTATCTATCTATCTATCTATCTATCTATCTATCTATATCTATCACTTTGCTATTTAGCTAGGTATTTAGCTATCTCTACCTACCTACCTACCTACCTAGTTACCTAACTACCTAGTTATCTCTCCACCCATCTTTCCACCCAGCCATAAATCTCTCCCGAAACTGAAAAGAGTGGGGGGAAATTCATATAGTACTGAAGACGATAAAAGGAAGATTCTGAAATGAAATAGATCAGGATGGGTGTTAGTAGTGAAGCAAAAATATACCAGGAAATGATTCCCTACACACATTCTTACGGCTAAGGCAAGTGGATGGTAGCGTGGAATTCTGCCAACTCCCTCTTTCCTGATTCCTTGTTATGTGGCCCAAAGCAGAACATCTACAGCTTATCTGCTGTGCTTCCCAGATAACACCCAGAGAGGGAAAACATAAACCTAGATATACCACACAGATGCAACCTGTTGTTTCACAGCCCTTCAACAGCTACTGCTGGTAAAAAGTATTTGAAGGATTTCCAGAAACCATGTTCTATGCCGTTTGACTAATTTTTTTTTTTTAAAAAATCCCAAATGGGAAGTGGCATGCCAAGCATCCAGAGGTGGTATTCAGCTGGTTTGGACCAGTTCAGGCAAACCGGTAGCTCTGACGATCAGTTGGCCCCGCCCACCCTTCCCCGCTCTATCCTGTTCTTTATTTCCTGCTTTGTAGTTCATCTCAATCATGCGCACAGCTGATTCCCCTCTCGCCTTGCTGTTCTTCTTACTGTTGCTGACTTGGAAGGTAAGCAGCTGAGCTTCCAAATGCTCCATTTTGAGCTCTGTGCCCAAGCGCCTTAGGTGTGTTCATGCGTGCTCACCGAACCAGTTGTTAAACCGGCAGTATCCCACCACTGCAAGCATCACTGTTATTTACAAAAATGCGGGTAAATCCATAGATATTTGGAGAAAATCAGAATAGTGTTTTGTTTGGAAACAAACACACTTTTCCAGAGTTAAGGGAAAAATCAGCTCTAGGTGCTATAGGTGCTATAGGTGCTAGTCACCATCTTGGGGAGGTAGAAGAAAAAAATGGCCACCCAAGGGTTTTTTCCCCCTGATAAGTAAGATTTTCTGCTTCAACGTGTCCCTGAAGGCAGCCATTTTATGATTAAAGAAGCCTCTCTTCTCAGGGCCCTATTTTGTAAAAATTCCCCCAAAATGAGCCCCTTGGCTAGAAATGATTGCCTATAGCTCTGCTTAATAGCCTAAGAACACTAAATTGAATAAGCCTGCAAATGTAACTTTGGAGATTTATGTATTTTGAAGACCTAAACATCTTAACTCTGACATCAAATTTGCATAGACTCCTAGACATGATTACAAGGGGTGAGGAGTCTATGTCTTTTAAACACAACACAAATGATTTCAATTAGTGGTTATTGTTGCATCTTTTTATATAGCCGTTGGGTCAAAATGCATACATTAACTTTGAAATATATATTAAACAAGAGACAGAGAGTGAGAATAACATTAGGATTAAAATTCTGTACTCTTATTCGGGCAAAACACACAACATAGGGACAACAAAGAAAATCAAGCTATTAAAAAAACTTGCTCCATTTACTGTTAATGAAAATAGTAAGTGTTGCGCAGTTGATCTTGGCTTATTTCTCTTCTTTTGTATAGAAATTTTCAGTTGAAGACACTTCAAAACTTGTAGCTAATTTTTGTTGGAGTTATTGGTAATTTATATTGTTTGATCTGGCATGGTCAATTTATCCATATTTTTTTTCAACAAAAGCTGGGACTGTTACATTCTTTTTGCATATATCTATGATATATATGTTTCTTTATTCACTCTATTCACATAGAAAGAATATTCAGTATTTATTACGGCTTAAATGTCTACTTTAATTTATTTAATTGTAGAACTAACTTAGAAAAATACAGTAATGCTTGGGTATGATTAAACTAAAGCAAGATTCAAAAACTGCAAAATGGATTATAAATTGAAAACATAATTTAAGACAGTGAAGAGTACCCCAATTATACCAGAAAAAAATACGATGTTGATACTGATATTGTGGATGTGCCAAGCCAATCATTTTTCTATTGGGCTAAAGCTCTTGGGTTTATGATGAACTGACAGGATAGTTTTCTTCAGTGCATTTTCCTTTATTAATTGGGGATGGGTGTAGAGGACAAAAAGTTAGATCACTTGGGTACTCAAACAGTCTGAACAGCTAAAAATCTGTTTTCTTATGCTGTTCCTTTCAAAAGAAATGTATCTACTTGTAAATAATTTTATGAATCTTTCACTATTTCAGGGAGAGAGATTCAGTGAGGTAGTTTGCACTTGTGAGGAAAGCTCTGAGAGCAAAGAAAAAGAGTTTATAAATCATAAGTTTGGGCAAGCAGACCTGTTTTAGGAATACAGAGTATGAAATAGAAGGTTGGTATAATAAATAAGTAAGTAAGTAAGTAAGTAAATAAGTAAGTATAAGTAAGCAAGCAGAGATAAAAACCATATAGGAATTCATGCACAATACTGACCAGTTGATAATACACTTTGCTTGTATTTAAACAGAAAAAAAGATTACCAGTATTTGCATATTTATAGATCCAATAGAATTTGTCTTAAAAATTTAATTAGTGGATGACTTCAACCATATTTAACAAATAGTAGGTGTATTAATGAATATTACACACTGTGTCCTACAACCAGCAATTGTTTGCAGGCATTATTTATGATTTTGCTGGGATAATTATTGGCACTGTTTTTATAAACGATTCTGTAACACACTGCCAGAAGTGTGTTTTTCATCATTAATCACAAACAATAATGGGTGATAGTGCTTCCTAGGAAACAAAAAAATGTGTTAAAAAGATGTGAAGAATGAGAAATGGTTAGATATCAGTGAATATTTGTGCCAAACAAACAGCAGGAAGAATAGACTTCATCAAGGCTATGGTATAGTTCTAGGGGGGGAAAAAAACCTTAAAAATTTAAATGAACTGCCAGAAAGCAAAAATATATAGTATAGGGAAAAATACTAAGAAAAAAATAGTCTATGTTAAATTTATAATCTAAAGAGTAGACTTTAGTCTAGTAGAATTCATATCCATGTGCTCTGCCTTTAAGGCAGGGGTGAAATCCAGCAGGTTCTGACAGGTTCTGGAGAACCGGTAGCGGAAATTTTGAGCAGTTCGGAGAACCTGTAGCAGAAATTTTGAGTAGTTTGGAGAACTGGCAAATACCACCTCTGGCTGGCCCCAGAGTGGGTGGGAATGGAGATTTTGCAATATCGTTCCCCTGGAGTGGGGTGAGAATGGAAATTTTGCAGTATCCTTCCCCTGCCATGCCCCTCAAGCTACGCCCACCAAGCCACCCCCACAGAACCGGTAGTAAAAAGTTTTGGATTTCACCACTGCTTTAAGGAAATAGTTTGAAGGCCCAGCAGAAGATCTCAATGATATGAATGAAATGCTTTCACCTTTACTTTTCAAAGAAATATACAAAAGATTGTCAATAAAGCAGTTTTATTGCAGAAGACAGCTTACAAACTGTTTACATTTCAGCAAGCTGCTTACCAAATACATACAAATTGAATGTGTCAGAGAAAGTTGCATCCAATGATATGTGCAGTTTTTCTTCTACTTTACACAACTACAATGTGTAGATAATTTGATAAAACGAAACAACAAATGAATTCATGCATCACTGATAATAAGAAGATTTTTGTGGCACGCACAACTCCATCGTAGAATAAACAACATATAGAAAATAAGCTTTTGATAGTCACGAACTAGAAGCTGCGAGTCTCTACATAAAGTATCACAGTAATTGTACAAACTCTCACAGTTTTCTTCCAAAATGTGGTCTTACACCTCTTTGGAATGAAATGCACACTTTCATTCCTATAGGATACTTCAACCATGACTTCATTTGAGTACAATTTGCCATCAGTTCATAAACAAGCACCATGATACAAAAAACATGTTCAAGAGTAACCAGAACATTGTGTTTCTGAACTGAGAGCTCAGAATGATATAAAGCAGGCAACTGCCTTCAACAAGGATTTAAATAATTCTACTTTGCAAAAAACCGAGGAACTCCAGACTTGATCGGCATCCAAATGAAGTTGCATCCCAGACATATCATCTCACTATTAAATTGGTTTCCTAAGGGAAAAATAAAGCATTTGCCACACCTCCTTCTCTTGCTTTTTACTGATGTACTTCTTAAGAAACAATACTTTAAAAATTCCACTTGGATTGTTTCATTCCAAACCCCCCCACCCCCTTATTGTATTTCACCGTACAGCCCTTTAAATTCTTAACTGGGTTGTGAGATGAACTTAGCCTACATATAAAAAGATTAGAACTAGATCATATGTTAATTGAACAAGGTACTTGCTCCCAGCAACTTCAAGAAACGAAATTAGATGCAATTGTCAAATGTTCAGCTTTGATGCTCCAAGATAGCATGTCTACTTATTTCTTTTTTAGCCTGATTATTTTCATATATCAAGGCACTGACCTTACCAAATGTAGAATACACGGAATGATCTCCAGAAATGTTATCTTTCTAAAGTGTAACCTGTGTATGTTAGTAGACATATTAAATCAAAGCAATTCAACAATTTCATTATTTTTGCTTTAACACTGGATTTAAGACATCTCCAAGACCAATAAGGGCTACAAAATTCTATATTTGAGGAGGTTTTAAAGACATCAGTAGACATGGACTGGGTTCCCACATTGTACAAAGCCATGTAATTTCTTTAGATGTGGTGTAGTGTGTCTTATGAACCCATTTCATTATGATTTATTCCAGTCAAATGGATCACAACGTAACATACAATGTGAAGCTAAGTCAATCATCTTTCTCACTTTAAGAATGCAGTTGTTTTTAGTGAGTTTTAAAAAAAGAGAAAATGGCTATTATTGCATGCAAAATAATATTTAGATTTCTTCGCGGTGTTTAGATACGTGAACATTCAACGGAGCCAACCACGCATTGCCTGCCGCTATCAGAGATGTCTACAGAGACAGTGACTGGTCTCAAAGTGGTGGGTACAATTGAACAACAAAAGCCCCACCTCTTTTTAAAGTGCACCACATTTATCACATCTGTGTGAAAAGGGGTAGGGCTTTGACCATCCTGTCATTTTGAAACTAGTGGGTGTTATTATGGTTACTATAGAGCTTGTCACTCATAAAAGGATAACTTGATTCGAATCTCAATTTCTTCAGACCAACTCCAGTATTTTAACCACCACATGATATGTATTTTTATTTTATGGTAACTCTAATTAGGCTATGTTAATTGTGGGTTTTTCCATCATCAAAATGCAATAGTAAGCTTGGGGGTAGGGGGGTGGGGAAGGGTGTTCTTAATGGGACAACTCCAGAAAAATTAGGTGAGGTGTGGAATTGTTTTGGCCACTATCAAAAAATTAAAATTTAAACATTGTGATTGCAAAGTGGATAATAAATGGGGCTGTAGAAAATAATTCAGAGGAACATCAACCACCCCATGCACTCATGCCTTCTATCTTAGATCAATAGCAGTTCTATTTCACACCAAATCCTGTTACAGGATGTCAAGAAAATGTGTATGCGAGAAACAAACATATAGTTGAGGAAATAAAATCAGTTTCCTGTGTGCTGTATGTAAATCTGATTTATTTTACGGCTACACCAGGAAAGCTCACTCCTTTTTTGAACAAGGAAGTACCATTTAGAATTAAATAGGACCATTTAGGTGATTGAGCCCAACTCCCTGCTCAGTGCAGGAATGCAAACTTGAGTACTCCGGACTGATCTCTGTTTAACCTCTGCTTGAACATCTCTTTTAATTTATTTATAGTTTATATTTTTGAACTGCCCATCTTCCTCTGAGAGGGAGATATCCAATGTACTAAAGCTTACTTCTTCTCTGGGTAGTTGATTCCTTTGTCAAATTGCTCTTTCTATAAAGAAATCTTTTGTAACATTCAGTTAGAATCTGCCTTCCTATACCTTTAAATCCATGATTTCATATCATTTCCTCTGGAAAAAGAGAGATAGACCTTTTTCAATGGGATGCCCTTTCAGGCATTTTTAGAATCTATCAAATACCCCTTTCAGCTAACACTTTTCAAAACTGCCACCTTGTTTTTTTTCAATCATTCATCAAAAATCGGTTTTTAAAAAAATAATTTTTACACAAGGCTACATTTAGTGCAGCTCTCCAGGACTGTGGGGATTTCTCTCCACAGATTCAGCTGTACCAGGGAGAATGAGGCAACCACCTTGGATGATGGCTCCTTAGATATTGTAGGAAGGCAGTACTAGCTTCAGCTTGTCGAATCTGCCCAGCTATACACTTTTGCTGAAATACAAACTGAAGTCCATGCATTCAGTTCTGTTCCCCCTTAAATGCTTCTCAAATGTGATGAATGACTCAATCCTATTCCAAATGTTGAAGGATCCAGTTGGATTCTGTATATGGAGTAGGGAGGGAGCACCATCTTGTACTTGATCTCAGTGAATACAATGTTGGGCTGAGTTTACTGCTGTCATTAAAGAAATATCTCATTCATTTCAGGGGAAAATTGATTCAGTAGAATGCACACCTGGACTCAAACATTGTTTTGACTAATGGGATTGAAACAGAGACGTTGAGGACATTTAAGGAGAAATGTCAAGAATGGTAGAACTTATTTTTTCCGCCAAGGATCCCAGATGTTGGATTCACCTCATCCTGGCTGACCATTTCTTGACACAACAGTGTCTGGAAAACTATGAGATGATCATAATTCTGTAGTTTTTCAAGTATCATCATTTCAAAACAGACTCTCGGAATAAGTTTAAATGATGAAGTGATTAGCATCTGAAGAGTTTTTTTTCCCCATACCATGGTCTTTAGCTGCTTTTCTCCCGGTGTAAACTGGCAAAAAACCCTTTCTTGGATTTCAATCCATTTCTCTTTTTGGCTACAGTGTTGACTAGGTATTTTGTCTGGACTATACTTCCCAATTGATTGATTCCCCAGCTTCTTTTCTTCTTCCAGAAATGTTGGGAAAGCAAAAACCAACTGCTTTCCATCCAGGGCATACCTTTTGAGAAATGGTGAAAAATATGTGACAAACAGTTTTATGATTCTTCCTATTACTTAGGCTGGAAGGAGAAGATGGAACAATTCTTATTAATTTCACAAAAGAATGTCCAATATCCCACCATTGGTCTTTTGATCATCATCTTCTTTTAATGACCCCATAATCCTTTGCAGGGTGGAGTCCATGCAACTGAATGGAGCAAGCAGAGTGTTTACTGGCCAGATGCCCGTCCTGTCACCAATGTGGAGTTTTGTTCACCAGATATATTCTTATTTTGTCCAGAGAGAAAAATATCTGCCTTTACCTAGGGTCAAACTCACAGCCTCCTGATTGGGATACAAGAGCTCCACTTCTAGGCCACCGCACCACTCCCACCATTGCTCTTTTGATCCTAACAGATAAACCCAGAGATGCAAAGATGGGGGAATGGGGATGTGCCCAGTTGGAATGAGGTCATTTGGGTAAGAGAGTGTAGCAAGAGGATAGATGTTGCTATTTGACCAGAACTGATGGGGAGATACTACTTTTGATGTGCAGCACACAAAGTCAGATAGTTGCTTTCCCAGCAGCATTGGGACAGGAGGAAAATGACGTCAACTGTTCTTAGTTTCTCCAAAGAGTAGGTGGCCTTTCATATTGGGCCAAGCAGAAGTGTGGATCAAGGCTGGGAAGTGTTTGGCTTCTATATTGTATAACCCACAGTTTCCAAAGAGGGATGATTATTCCCTTGGCATCCTTAGTTTTCAAGAGTGGTTTAGACATGCAAGAGCAAAGGAGTCATTCTCACATTGGCAACCATTATCCTTTCTGTAACAATATCTAGAATTCAGCAGAACACTTGGCGCTCTCCAGATACTTGGCAATCCATCAAAGTGGATTGATGAGAAT
The DNA here is from genome assembly GCA_022577455.1 of Arizona elegans. Classification (NCBI taxonomy): domain Eukaryota; kingdom Metazoa; phylum Chordata; class Lepidosauria; order Squamata; family Colubridae; genus Arizona; species Arizona elegans. The sequence goes on along the minus strand of JAKOOJ010000008.1, from coordinate 30,021,907 downwards.
TAAAGGCCCAGGCCATTGAACCCCATTGCTGATCCCTGACCTAGAATGTTAAAATTTGAGAGAGGGGCATAAAGATATTCTACTTCTTACCTTGCACAAGAATGATAAAATGTTAAGAAGTCTTAAGAAGAAATGTTAGGGCCTGGTGGCTCAGCAGACTGATAGCATTGTGATTAACACCAGCTGTCTACAATTACTGTAAGTTCGAATCTCACCAGGCTCAAGGTTGACTCAGCCTTCCATCCTTTCTAAGGTAGGTAAATTGAGGACCCAGTTTGTGGGGGCAATAAGCTGACTTTGTATAAATATACAAAAGTATGAAGGCTATTGCTTAACGCATTGTAAGCCGCCCTGAGTCTCTGGAGAAGGGCGGCAAATAAATCAAATTAAAAAAAAAAGAAGAAGTAATCCCTACTGTTTTAGATTGCTGCCTCTTCTTCTAGTTTTTGACTGTTACAGCTTTCACTGATTTGTGAGTAAAAATCTAAAAATACTATAGAATTCTAAAAAAAGAATATCACTAGCTTCTAAAAAAAAGTGAGGGGGAGATTCCTTTTGGTAAAAGGTTAAGCAAGGGCTTAACTCATTTTCTTTAAAATTAATATGTCCTTAAAATTTTTAAATCCAAGAAATTAACTGAAGAATGCTATGATTTTGCAGATTAGATTGAATTTGCCTTTGTGTATCCAAAAAAGTGAAACAAGAAAGGTTTTTTTCCCAACTTGAGGACACTTGAAATCCACTATTTTAAAAAATAAGTTGCTATATGCTTTAGATTTAATTATAAACTTAAAGACTGAATTAATTTGTGGTTATTACCTACAATTATTACATAGACCTCTTTTTTGCCTGATAAATAATTTTTCTCCTGCCACGTTGGTTTTCATCACTTTTATTTCTTAATTATGTAATCACTACTTTTTTTTTTCTCCGTTGGTGAAGTTCCTTTTTATTTCACCATCAATAACTGTTTAAAAATCTTCTTACCATCATAGGAAAGTATATGTTTCAGATAAATGGAATGTTTAAGTGATCCCACTTCTTTGATCAGGAGATCTAACCTAATTTGGAAACATCTGGGCATGGCAATGTCTGGGTTGATCATTCTAGACTAGCAATGTGTGTGGGCCAGATGCAGAATTTGGCTGCACTTTCTGCTGAAATGCGTGCGGCTGTTTTGCCATCAAAATGCTGAAGACTTAGTGTGTGTGACAGAGAGTGTGTCTGAGTCTATGTGCTCATTCCCTCTCTCTGTTCATTTATTTACACTGAATTAAAAATAACAAGAAGTCCGTCAACACTACCAAATCTCCCGGATTTTGTTGTGGCAAAGAAAGGTGAGAGAAGCCAGTTTTGTTCTTATTTCTTTACTCACACACTTAGGAAACTTTTCAGAGGAAATGGCAGATGCTTAAGAAAATAAGCCATAAAATATTGAACTACTCCAGGCAGTGAAAACAGAGACGGTGATCATTTCAGCAGGATCAGCTGAAGCCAAATATTTTAAGCAATAGCATATCCACTGCTGTCTTCTGGGAAAAGGCTGTGTGTGAACTCGTTGCTTTAGGCCAGCTGCTTGGGATCTCTGCCAGACTGGACACTCAGAGCAGTAATGCTGCTGTTTTTCTTGAGAACTGAAAAGGCACATTAAGGCAAAGAAAACAGAGATGTTCTCTCTTTCTCTCTCTCTCTTTCCCTCTTATCATTTACCTAAAAATGCAGCATGTGTATGTTATCACCTTACCTTACAATAACAGAATAATAGAATTGGAAATCTTGGAGGTCTTCTAGTTCAACTCCTGCTCAGGCAAGAGACCCTATACCATTAGAGAAAAATAGCTTTCTTCTGAAAAACCTCCAGGGATGCAGCACTGGCAACTAATTGCCAACTGCTTCAATGCTGGAAAAAGGCATTGTATACTTTCAGAGAAAAACAAAGAATCCAAGAATTCAGCAAAATTATCCTTTGGCCATGTTTTAGTGCAGGGACTGCCAATGCCATCACACAATCTGGCCTGTGTACTCCCTAACATTCCAGAAATCTAAAACCTCATGAGGTCACCAGCATCTCCTGTGAGATCTCACAATCAAATTCCAAACTTTTCCAACATTTTTTGAAAGCTCCCGCGAGGTTACAACACTCTGTTATGATATCTCATTGCAAAATCATGGCGGTTTTAAACTCTCACTACTTTTGAGAGAGGTGGATTTCTGTGGACGGTTCTGAATGCCAAGTTGCCAGCCTCGGTTGGAATAATGACTTGTCAATTTTCCTAACAACCTGAGCTCAAAGCACCTTAAGTTAACTGTGAAATAGACCTCCAAAGAAAACATTTTGGAAACAATTTAATTACCACACCAATCTGTAACATCTCAAACAGATTCAAATAAAATAAAGCCAATAATTCAATAAACTCACACCATGCATTCAATACAGCCGGTATTCAGTTTCACACTTAAGTTATGCAGTGCGTAAGACCTGAATACAGAAGCAGGTTCAAAACTGGCAGTGAAAAAGGCCATTGCTAAGTGCTCCTTTTACTTCATTTTGCATTGATTTAAAAGTATTTTGGAATCATGGACTCAGAAAAATGTCCATTCCATAAGGGAAACCTCTGGACATTTTCTGATTTCTTCAGGTATATAAATAGTCCATTTGCTGTTAATGCTGAGCTAAAATCTGTCCTCTGATTTCACATATAAAGAAAACTACAATATTTCTGCCTTGTTTATAATTTGATTTTGATAGGGGTGTGTGTGTGTGTGTGTGTTTGTGTGTGTGTTCAAGTGTGTGCATGTGTGGGGAGAGGGAGAGGGAGAGAAAGAGAGGGGGAGAAAGAGAGAGAATTGTTGAAAAGATGTAGAAGAATTTTTATGCAAGCTATAGAACACAAATGGGAAGAAAGAGCTCAACTTGAAAGCAATGAGATTGATATATAATTAACCAAAAGCAAAATATTGTAAAGACCGAGAACAAGAATTGTATTTAAATAGCAAGGAATTTTGTAGAACAGAAGTTGCCTAAGTCTAAATCCCTACAGTGATGAAAACGTAAAATCATCATCATCATCATCATCATCATCATCATCATCATCATCATCATCATGATAAAATGTAGAATGTCATAAAGAATAGTAGTTTTAGAACGTTGATTATATTTATATTTGATCTTAATAAAATGTCTGAAATCTGTTTTACTTTATTGCAGACGTTAGCATTTTAGGGAATTATTAATGAGGGATCTAGAGTGATAGAATTGAAATGTCTTTATTTTTTAAGCAAGAGAATTGAGAATTGAGAACTGAGAAACCAGAAATAACTTTTAACTGCATGAGCAGGATTCCTGTAATGCTAGAGTTTATGATGAAACAAAAAGCTATTGGCTTCAGTCCAAAGCCAGCACTATTTTTTGCCAAACTAGGAGGCATTTTGATTCTGTAGCAGTGAAGACTCTTCACTGCTCAGTTGGAAGTTGAGATCCAAGTTTATGAGTGCACTTGAAAAAAAAGGATAATTATTAAAATGAATCAAATAGATAATACTGCTAGATAAAACATTTAGATTTATCTAAGACAGAGGGAAAGCTGAGACCTGTAAGTCTCAGCCACTGAAAGCCAACTATTTGTTTGTTTGTTTGTTTGTTTGTTTGTTTGTTTATTGTCATATTTATATGCCGCCCTTCTGCCGAAGGACTCGGGGCGGCTCACAAAATAAGCAATCCAACAATAAATAGAATTAAAATTGTTACAATCCAATTTAAAACCCCAAATCCCCAAATTAAAATACACGGCAGATCAGGGAATTTGCTGAAAAAGCCATGTCTTTAGGTGGGCGCAGAAGGTGCGGAGGTCGGGGGCCGTCCGGAGCCCAGTGAGTAAACCATTCCAGAGGGTCGGTGCAACCACAGAGAATGCCCTCATCCTGACGGCCACCAGCCGACACTGTCTGGCCGATGGGACCCGGAGGAGGGCAGTCCTATGTGAGCGCACTGGGAGGTGGGAGGCCGGTAGGAGGTGGTCCTGCAAGTTCTATGGCTGTCAGTTCATTAGAATTATTATTGGCATTGGAATTATAAGGCTGCACTCCCATGCCATCTTCTTTATCCCATAATATAGGTCACCCAGTGTTTCTCTTGACTGTTTTGGCTGCACAAGACCACCGAAAGTATAATGTTAGAAGAACCACCATCCATCCATCCCAGCTGATCATCCACATTCTGCCTGGGAGCTGCTGGATTGGTTCTTAAGGAGTTGCTTATATCATGTACCCAAGATTTATAAAAAGACTTCACACTTACAACTGTTACAGCATCCCCATGGTCACTTGATCAAAATTTGTGCACTTGGTCTTCATCCATGTATTTATGAAGGATGTAGCATCCTGGAGTCATGTGATTTGCCATTTGTGATATTGCCAGCCAGCTGTTGATAAACAAAGACATAAGGGAAGGCCAGATTTGCTTAATGACTTTGTGATTCATCTCACAACTGTGAAAAAAAGATAGTAAAATTTGTGTGACTTACTTAACAACTGCCTTGCTTAACAATGGAAACTCTGATCCCAATTGTGATAGCAAGTCAAGGACTATCTGAAATGGCAGCATAGGTTTTTCCTTCCTAGTATTTTAGGCAAATGCAGGATCTACTTTTTTTGTATTACCAAGTGTTGATCCGTTGGTTGTGACAGGAAATGACCAACTGGCTTGTCGTCCAAACCTGACATTATGGACTGAGAGAGAGAGTGGCTGTCTCAAAATCAGCCAGCTGACTTTCTGGGACTAGAACTCACTGGTTTCTAACCTGGTGCCTTAACTACTAGACCAAACTGGCTCTAAATTATTACATATAAGTTTTATTACATTCATTTATCTTCATAAATATAAGTGAACTGTCTTGTCTTTTCACAACTGATGGTGGCCGCTGCTGAAATTGCACTTTATCTTCCTAATTTATCTGCAGTGTGGAATTGTAGGAGCTCCATTCTGTTTTCTTACTTCTTTCCATTTTTCAAAGATGTCTTTTAATCAGTGCTTATAAAAAGAAGTGCTGCCCATCATTTCAGGAGTATACAGCATATGGTTGTCCTGTGGGAGCACAGAAATAATACTGTTCCCAAAATAAAAACTGATGGCTTTTCTTCTCTCAAACTTAAGTCAACTATTTGCTTATGCATCATGCAACTGCCCCCTTGTTTATGTTTTCAATAGAGGAAGAATGTAATCCAAATTTGTACCACTGGATTCAATTATTCTTCTTCTCAGCCATCGGTGCAGGATGGAGTTAAATTTAAGACACACCCTCCATGGATGTCAATGGGTTTTAATTAATTAACTAATTAAAACATGGTCTTGGACTCATGGGATACCAGCTTAGGGGCATGAAAGTCCTCCACCTTCTTTTCTCTCTAGATGAGGACACAGATATTGAAAACCTTTCCTTAATTACTGTAGCTCTCATAAAACTAAGGGCTTTTCTCTCACTAAAGTTTGGAACAATTGGAGAGCTTCAGAAAAAAAATATGAGAATTTTATACATGTTAGTTTGTATCCCTCATAAAGGTAGGTCCAGATGAGATGAAAATTGCTTCCAGGAGATTATTGTAAATAAATGATTCTGCTGAAGGGTGGCTGTATCAATATAAGTTGGCAATGAATTTGAATTCAGTAATGTTCTTTACCTTGTAACTCGTTTATTTGTCGGCAAAGTTGCCTTCTGCCTTCCTTTTCATGAGGACACATGCATGGATATTGAATCAAAAAGACAGGAAACAATAATAATTCAAGGCTGGTGGCCATATTTAAATTAAACTTTCTTTACAGATCAGAGATATATCACCGATACCTGCCAAGATGACATGAGCACAGAGGAATTTTGAGAGAAACAGGAGAGCACTTTAAACATCAAAGAGATACTGCACAAAAAAAGGCAGAAACCTTTTGATGGGGCTTGATGTAATACATTTTGAGGTGAATCCTGGAAGGAATTTGTTAGTAAATTCATCTCAACAAGGGAACTAATAATCTAGAAAGTAAGTGAGCTATTATTATTTGTGGTTTTCAACCAGAGAAAGCATCCAGTAGAGTTACCAAAGCTATAGATTTTCTCCACTAAACATGAAGCGTTGGTGTAGATCACTCTTTTAGCAACTTTAAGATATGTGGACTTCAACTCCCAGAATTCCCCAGCCAGCATGCTGAGAGTTGAAGTCCACACATCTTAAAGTTGCCAGGGTTGAAAAACATTGGTCTTGATAAAGTTTTCTGCCATGCTATGTTCCTATGGCTGTAGGATTCATCCGTTGATATTTTGCCAACTATTATCATACATTATAATAATGGTAATAATATAATAATGAGTCTTATAGACCACCACTAATAAAATTTTAACTGTTTCAAGTGAGTATTTTTCAACTAAAAATGTGGTGCACCAAACAAAATTACTATAAAATATTTAGAAATTCCTCTTTTTCCCATTTAGGAGACAAAAAATGGGCTTTGCTTTAACATAAGGCAACATTTGTGATGCAAGGAGAAAGAATCTTAGTGCTAGTTTTGCAATTTTCAGCTTTTTCTGACAGGAAAAAGTGCGGGTAGGAGGGAGTCAAGATGCTGACCACAAGAAGGCAATCAAAGTCATCATCTGCATAGAGCTACAATTTTTGTAGTTAAATCAGGTAATCTTTCACTTATAACCATTTGTTTAGTGACTGTTCAAAGTTACAACAGCACTGAAAAAGTGACTTATGAATGTTTGTCACATTTACGACTGTTGCAGCATCTTGGAGGTCATGTGATCAAAATCTGACCGCTTGGCACCTGGCATATGTTTGTGATGGTTGCAGTGTCCCGGGGTCATATGATCACCTTTTGTGACCTTCTGGCAAGCAAAGTCGATGGGAAAACCAGATTCAATTAACCACCATGTTACTAACTTAACAATTGCAGTGATTCACTTAACAACTGTGGCAAGAAAGGTCATAAAATGGAGCAAAACTCACTTAACAACAGTCTTGCTTAGGAATGGAAACTTTGAGCTCCGTTGTATTTGTAAGTCAATGCCTACCAGTATCTTCTACCACAGTCTTCCTCAACCAGAAACGTGCATGTATGTTAATAAAAAAGAAGTGTTAAAAGACAATACTAAATATAGCCTTTCTCAGCCTAATGTCTTCCAGAGCTGTTTCCACTGCAATTCCCAGACTTTTTTTATTTTATTTATTTGTATCCCACCTTTATTGCTTTTACAAATAACTCAAGGGGACAAACATATTTTCCACCTCAAATTTTCCCCACAACAACAACAACCCTTTGAGGTGCGTTGAGCTGAGAGAGACTGAATGGCCCAAGATCACCCAGCTGTCTTTCATAGCTAAGGTGAGAATATAATTCACCGTCTTCTGCTTTATAACATGGCATTTGCTGCAAAATCCTGGGAATTACATTCACTGCATATACAAAGGGCCTCTGGTTGAGGAAGACTTTGGTGGAATATAACAAATTAACTACAAAAGTCAGGTCACTGTATCCCTAAGCCTGTGATGATTTGTGAAAAGCTGTAGAAACAGAGAAGAGATCTGGCAGAAGATAAGTCTTATAAATTTCTTGTAAATAAATGTCTACATAAAATATAGCTCTTTAAGCAAAATAGCTGACACATTTTTATTCACACATGTGCACAAAACAACATTTCTGCGTTTAAGAAACAAAATGTTTAAGAAGGTGGATAATAGTCTTTTAGAACATTAAAGTTTTATCTTGCCATTCCTTTTCGTTTCAAAAGTAGGATAAAGTCCATAGGTGAGAAAACTATTTAAAAACTCGAGAGAAACAGGGGTGAACAGAAATGATTTACATGCCCTGTTTGGCTTCTGTATTACAAAAACAGATGTGGAAGTTTTACTAGATAAAATCCACAGTTGCCAAAAAGGTCACGTCTACGTTCCTTACAATCTGTTGCAATAATAAGAGAAAATGAATTTTCCAGAAATTACATGTTTTATTTTACATGCTGAAATTGGAAAGAATGGAAAATATTTTAACTATGACCTCTGCATAACGCCATCGAAACGTTTTTCAAAGGGTTATTAGGAGTGAAACACAGAAATAATAGATGTTGTGTGTTTTCAGCTGTTTTCCCGTCTGTTTTTGTTCATCTGTTTACTTTCTTTTCTATCTTGCCTCCTTCTTAACCTAACTAAGTTGCAGACCACAAGCAATTCAAACTCCATGTAGATTTTGTCATACGTATCTTTGGGTAGCAGTAAACATTAAAGGCTGCATAACATAGCCGAAAACCTCATGAAAGTTTAGAACAAAAATCAAATCTTGTGCTCTTAAGAATTCCAAATGTCTGTCTCCATTTTTACTGCAGACAAAAGACATTTGGCATACAAGGCAATGCTAAGTAAGGATCCTCGCTGATGGATTTTAATGTGTTCAGCATCAGCACCATACTAAATCCGTACAATGTCATTTGGCATGGATTGCAAAATTATTTTCTTCTGGCTAGGACAGAGGGCAAGAATGACATTTTGTGACCTAGATAGATTTTACCTCAGGCCAATATCTCAAGTTTCTTGCAGGAGCAAAGTCATTTTTTGTGATATTAGTAGTTTGGGGATATGAAATAGACTTAATGATGACTTTTCTATTCTCCCATTTGGTGTGCTCAGGAAGCCCTGCTTTGCTAGTGGATTTCTTTTCCTGCTCTTAGCATTATATGTTGGGCAAGAGTGAAGGCAAGCACATAAGTAACTTCGAAATACTTATGGCATTGAAAAATTGCTGTGTGAAACTGTCCTATGTAGCTAGGAGTGAGGCTTAATATCTGTGTAAGATGGCCTCGTTGAGAGTTTTCTCTCATGTGAAAATTACTGCCTGAACAAGAACACACATTAAAAGGTTGTGTAGTGTTTTAGGCTGCTGTAGGTATACAAGTGGCAAACAAAGAGCCTGTAGTACAGTGGACTAAAGCACTGTTATTAACATCTGCTGCTTGCAATTACTGCAAGTTCAAATCTCACCAGTCTCAAGGTTGACTCAGCCTTCCATCCTTTCAAAGGTAGGTGAAATGAGGACCCAGATTGTGGGGGCAATAAGATGACTTTGTATAAATATACTGTCACAAGTAAATGCCTTATTCTCCTTTATGTAAATAACATATGACCAGGGTATCAGGGGTTAACTTATTCTTCTCTATTTAATATATTCATATTTAACCACTCCTATACCTAGCTCCACCCCATGTATATATAAGGAGCTGTATGCTTTCCTTCTGTGCTTCTATCTGTGAATATTCAGTGAATATAGAATGCCTTCTGTAAATAAACAGTGCTTTATTTGAATATCTAATTCTTAATCTACTTATTGAGTCTGATCCTGAAAATATCGTAACAATATGGTAGCAGAGGATGGTTGAATTGACTCAATAAAACTTTAAATATATCTGAGAGAGAAAACTCCAGAAATAAAAGAGAAAGACCCAACACCAGTGCATACAGCAAAGAAATGGAAGCAGATCAAGAAATAATCGATGAGTCCACGAATACAATATCGAGAGAATCTGAAGACTGCACTACTGACAATGAAGAAACAATGGATGAGACTGATGACCAAGAAGAAAACGAAATAGAAAACAACGAACTCAGGTCAGAGATACTAAAACTCTTAAAAAGCCAAAAGAATGATGAAAATCTCATCGCGAACCTCCAAGAAATATTAAAAAAACAACGGAGCAGCGAAAGAGAAGCACATCGTTACGAATAAATCTAAAGACTCAAAAACGGTGAGTGATCTGCCTGAAAATAAAAATACAACGAAAAAGAAAACTAACAGTCCCGCGCAAAATTTCGAATGGCAGCCATCTTGGTTTCAACAGACCCATAAGATGAGCGAAGCTGAGCCAATCAGAAAGCTAGATTCAAAATACTTGGCGCGAAAAGCCTTACTCGATGCAAGAAATGAAAAAGAGAAAATTTACACCTCAGAAGAATCAGACACAGAGATTGAAGAGACTTCAATAGATATGCAAGTAAAATCAGCAATGAAAACGCTCTTTGCTGTTTTTGGACCAAAATTGAAAATCACCAAAGAATCAACGAAAAGGCAAGCAAGCAAACAAACATCTCAGAATCCACCCACTTCTATTCAAACGACGAAAGTGCCGACGCCTGAACCCAGAGAGCCCTGCAGATACCACCCCACGCCACCGACAATCCCAGGGACCAGCGTTCTCAACCAAAGAAAGCGAGCGCCTGCTATCACCAGGACTCCCAAGATCGAGCCGGAGACCGATTCCTCAGAAGAAGAGTGATGCGAGGGAGCTGCGGCAGCGAGAACCTCTCACGACGGCTTCAGGAGCGAAATGAACAACGCGCATGTGCAAGACTACACAGACAACTTCGGGGGACATGAAGAACAGAGAGAACCATTCAGAATCGTCGCAAGCATACCCACGCCATTTTGTAACTTTCAACATTTGCAAGACCACGGACTACCTCCAGTTGTAAATAATGGATCCAACAATATTGGGAATTTACCCAATGATTTCCCAAAACTGAGAATAGATGGCATTAATTTGCAAGAATGGTGTCAGCAGCTCCAGGTTGTCTTTCTAAAAGAAAATTTATTATTTTTTATCACTAATCCCCCAAAAAGACCTTGGACTCTAAAATTAGACTGTCTGCACCATAGGGCATTTTTCTTATTAATTTCCAGTATATCTCCTGCCATGTACCACAGTATTAAGCCAAACCTAACTGTATCAGAAATTATTCAATGCATGTTTAAATTGTTTCACAGTGAAAGTGTAGCCACTACAACAAGAATGTCTAAAGATTTCTTCTCAGCTAGGATAAAGCCAGGGGTTACCATAAGTGAACATTTAATATCTTTAAACAAAATTAGAGCAGAACTGCATTTAAGGGGGGAAATAATTTCAGATCAAACAATGAAGAGTGTTATCATTAACTCACTAGACCCATTGTGGGATAACTATATATCTCATCTAGACACAATCAATTTAGGATATTTATCCATAGAAAGTCTATCTAACAAGCTAATATCTGAAGATAATTCAAGGAGAAGTCGTTGTAACGATCACATGGAACATAAACAATATAAGAGGGTAGTTTTTCAAGAAAAATATCATGAACCAATAGGATGCCACAACTGTGGATCCAAAGAACATAATAGGAGAGACTGTCCAAAACTCCTCAGAAATAGAAAAAATCCTGACTACAGAAATAGGTATCAAAACAGACAGTCACCAATTGATAGACATAGATATAGAAGTCCACCCATCTATAGGGAACATAGAGGGGGCAGGGATAACTCAAAAGATAGAAAGTCTGGTTCACTGAATGGGTTAAACAAACATGACAACACTAACATACAACAGACAGAGGACAATGATTGGCTTATCGATTCTGGAGCAACCAACCACACTACAAATAATAAAAATATACTATCTTAATTTGTAGAGGATAAATTCGTAATTAAGGTAGCTAATCAAGAGAAGGTTCAAGTCATAGGTAGAGGAAATATAACCTTACCTGGCCTAGGAAAAATAGAGGGGGTATTGTTAATACCTGAAATACCTCATAACATACTTAGTGCAATAAAACTAAGCAGAGATTCTGGCATAAATATTGTGTTCTCAAAAGGAAAAGCAATATTAGAGAAAAATAGAACAAACATAGGTACTGTGATTATTAAAGGAGATCTACCTTATCTAATGACAAAAGAAAAATGGTTACACAACATTGATTCCAACATGGAAGATAACAATAACATAGACAACGAAAGCAGTAGTAATAGTGACAATGAGGAACATGAGATTATTCATAATCACAAAGACACACCCAACAACAAAATACCTGATATTGGTAAACCAATTCATGATGAGTGTGCTCATGTCTTACATAGAAAATTAGGACATGCCAGTTTTCCTGTAGTTCAAAAGATGACTGAACATGCTGAAGGTGTTAAAATAAAAAATTGTAAAAACTATTTGGAATGCTCAGTATGTAAATCTACCAAACTCAAAACTAGCCCCAAACCCAAAAAATCAACAAGATCAACCAACAAAATTTTTGATTTGGTACACATGGACCTAGTTGGTCCATTAACACCATCAATCACATATAGAAAACGTTATTTCCTAACCATTGTGGATGACTATAGTCGTTATGGCTTTGTCTATACACTAAAGCACAAAGATGAAACTTTTCAGAAATTTAAGGAGTTTTACAAACGTATAGAAACACAACATAATATTAGAATAAGACAAATTATGACAGATAGGGGATGTGAATTCATGTCAAAAGAATTCTCCCAATGGCTTAAAGACAAAGGGATGTTACATTACACGTCTAGCCCTTTCTCTGCATTCCAAAATGGAGTGGCAGAGAGAAAGAACTCGACATTACAAACCATGATTAGATGCACATTAGAAGACGCTGGCTTAGGAAAACAATTCTGGTCAGAAGCTTTACAATATTCCAATTATACACAAAATAGAACTTGGTCCAGCATTGTTAACAAGACACCATATGAAATGATGTATAATAGGAAACCCAAAATAGCTCATATGCACATATTTGGAGTCACTGCAGACGTACACATACCTAAGCAATTAAGACGTAAAGGTGAGAACGTATCTAGGAGACTCAGGTTCATGGGTTACGAAACAGGCACAAAAGGGTACAGATTTATCGATAATAATAACAGATTTATAGTTTCCAGAACAGCTGTATTCCATGAGCAGGCCAACTGGTCTAAAATACATCTTAATGAAATTTTCCCAAACAACTATACAAACACTAAACACCAAGAGGAAAGAACCGGAGAAGAATACAATCACAACATACATAAAAACAAAAACAGAACATGGACAAACAGTCAATACAAAATAAAGACAGATTCATTAACAAAAAAGGAAGCTAGGTATTTACATGACAATGATAGTAAACCAAAAAGAATAATCAGGAATAACAGAAACCAAATACCAAACAAATACAAAGATTATATAATGTATATGGATGGAGAAACATCAACACCAAACACATACGAGGAAGTGCTAAAACTTCCCCCTGAAGAAAAGGAAAAGTGGGAATCAGCCATGACTAAAGAGATGGATAGTTTGCAGAAATTAAATGTATTCACACCTACACATGCACCTAAAGATAAAACTGTTATTGGTACTAGGTGGATATATAAAATCAAAAACTTAGAAGGAGGCAACACCTTATACAAAGCTAGACTAGTTGTTCAAGGTTATGCACAAAAATATCCCGAGGATTACACGGATACATACTCTCCCACAGTAAGAACTGAGAGTGTTAAAACTGCACTGGTCATAGCATCAGCACTTAACCTTGATGTATTCCAATACGACATACAGACTGCATATCTACATGCAAAATTAGATAAAGAGATACATGTAAGAGCGCCTCACAGTCAATATACAAACAAAAATGAAACGTGGTTACTAAATAAAAGTTTATATGGGTTGAAACAATCTGGCAAAAGATGGTATGAATGTTTAGTCAAAGTGCTCAAAACTATGAATTTTAATGCCACTACTGCTCATAACTGTTTCTTTGTTAAAAAAGAGGATGACTCTTTAGAATTCGTGTTAATTTATGTGGATGATATTTTGTATATAGGTAAACACAAAGAGAAGAGAGAAACATTTGTAACGAAACTAAATGAACATTTCTCTTTGAAATCATTAGGTAAGGTAAATAAGTATCTTGGAGTTCAAATTAGTAAAACGAAAAAGGGATTCAAACTTTCTCAAAGAGATAAGATTATAGAACTCCTGAACAAATGTAACTTAAACAATGCTAAACCCTGTGATACTCCCATGCAAACTGATTTCCTGAGGAACACAGATGAGTCATCCCCTGAATTTAAAGATAATACACTTTACAGATCAGTCATTGGTTCACTTCTATATATCTCCAATTGGACCAGACCCGATATTGCTTTGCCTCTCAACTTGTTGTCTAGACACGTCAGCAAACCACTAGTATATCATTGGGAAGCTGTCAAAAGAATATTAAGATATTTGAAAAATAGTTTAGATTTTTGTTTATTATTGGAACCCAATGGTGTCAAAGAGCCCATCCTCACATGTTACTCCGACGCAGATTGGGCAGGTGACACCACATGTAGAAAAAGCACATCTGGTTATATATTTTTTCTTAACGATTGTCCAGTTTACTGGTATACTGGTAAACAAGATTTAGTAGCCACATCAACGACTGAGGCAGAATATGTCTGTTTGTCTAAAGCCTCAAATAACCTCGTATGGTTTAATGATTTGTTGTCAGACACCTGGAAGAAACCTTCATTACCATTTATCATACATGAAGATAATAAGGCTGCTATTGAAATATCTAGATCTGATGCCATTGGACAAAGATCCAGACATATAGATATAAAATTCAAACATGTGAGGCAGTTATCTCAAGATGGATTTATTAAAGCAGTCCATTGTGAAACGTCAGAACAAATTGCTGACATACTAACAAAGCCTTTACCCTCTAAGCAGCACAAATACTTGACTTCTAAGTTACAAGTTTTATATTGTTCAGAATCTGAATGTAATTATTGTTATGTATCGAATCGGCATTTAGAGGGGGATTTGTCACAAGTAAATGCCTTATTCTCCTTTATGTAAATAACATATGACCAGGGTATCAGGGGTTAACTTATTCTTCTCTATTTAATATATTCATATTTAACCACTCCTATACCTAGCTCCACCCCATGTATATATAAGGAGCTGTATGCTTTCCTTCTGTGCTTCTATCTGTGAATATTCAGTGAATATAGAATGCCTTCTGTAAATAAACAGTGCTTTATTTGAATATCTAATTCTTAATCTACTTATTGAGTCTGATCCTGAAAATATCGTAACATATACAAAAGTATGAAGGCTATTGCTTAATGCATTGTAAACTGCCCTGAGTCTCCGGAGAAGTGCGGCATATAAATTAAAGCCAAAAAAACAAAACAAAACAAAAAAAAAACCCATGGGGAGAAAAATTTAATAAAAGTCAAACTGATCCCTTGGATGATTGGATCCTGTGAAACATCAAGATCTCTATTTAAAAAAGTAGAAAAACCAGCTGTGCAAATGCAAAATTAATCCTTTTTTCGATATATTCCTTTTCAACCCAGGTAGTCCTCGACATACAGTAGTTCATTTAGCGACTGTTCAAAGTTCCAACGGCACTGAAAAAAGTGACTTGTGACCGTTTTTCACACTTACAACTGTTGCAGCATCCCCAAGGTCATGTGATCAAAATTCAGTCATTTGGCAAGTGAACTCAGATTTTATGATGGCTGCAGTTTCACAGGGTCATGTGATCACCTTTTGCGATCACCTTCTTACAAGCAAAGTCAATGGCGAGGACAGATTCACTTAACAACCATGTTTCTAACTTAAAAATTGCAGCAATTCACTTAACAACTATGGCAAAAAAGATCGTAAAATGGGACAAAATTCACTTGACAAATGTTTCACTTAGCAACAGAAAAGTTGGGCTCAATTGTGGTCGTAAATCAAGGACTACCTGTAATTCAGAAGAAGAATGTTCATGTGATTAGACCCTCTGTATCTCTCTCAGTGTTCACATGTAGCCATGATGATGAAAAAATAACAACAGGAGTGTAGACATGATCTTATGAAGCAAGTTCCACTTTTTAATTTGTTTTGTTGAATGTAAATGTGAAAGTTGTGGGGACTTTTGTTGTGATGTCTGGATGTATTTTCCCCCAATTGGCCCTCGACATAATTGCTGAGGCAGGTGCATAAAGCATGAAGTAATAGGCATCTTTCTATGTGCTAAGTATTTTTTAACCTTGCTTTTTATTACTTCTGCGAAGCAAGAAAGGAATAAATTTATTCCATAGCGGTTTATATATTAATGAGCATTTTTCATTATATTGCTATTTTTGCATTGTTCTCAGACCACCGAAAAGCTCCTGGGGCTCAACATTTAAACAGATTCCTTTGGATTGAGTTTATTCATTGAAATAAGGTGGAGAAGGAAAAGAAACATGCATCTTCAATATTTTAGAAAATATGCCGTAGCTCAAAGGGCCCACACTGAGGCTGTTATCCCTTTCGGTCAAATAACATATTTCAATAATATCAGAATTACTGAAAAACTAAATAAACCCAGGCCTAGTAGGCCCTGGATACTCATTAAGTAACAGCACACAGAGAGGAAAAAACATTAAGTCTTTTCTCCTTGGTCATAATCTCAGTCAAAATGTATCTCCACCAGCATTAAGAAGAAATTGCCACTGGTGCCAATTCTCCTCATATTAACTGCCAAGCAGAAGAAAATGAAATATAGGTAGTCCTTGACTTCCATTCCCTACTGAGCCCCAAATTTCCATTGCTAAGCAAGACAGCAGTTAAATAAGTTTTGTCTCATTTTACAACCTTTCTTGCCATCGTTGTTAAGTGAATCACTGCAGTTATTATGTTAGTAACACTGTTGTTAAGTGAGTCTGCCTTCCCCAATGACTTTGCTTGTCAGAGCTTCACAAAAGGTGATCCTGGCATAAATACATACCAGTTGCCAAGTGTCCAACTGTTGATCACATAAGGATGGGGGATGATGCAACGGTTGTGTCAAAAATGGTCATAAGCAGTGGTGGGATTCAGCTGGTTCATACCAGTTCGGGCGAATTGGTTGTTAAATTACACACACACACACACCCTAGTATCAAAGTGGATCCTGGGCGCTGTGCTGCAATGAAGAAATGGACAATGGAGCGGCCAGCGCAAGGGAAGGAGAAGGCCCCTTTCTCTCCTTCTTCCCTTGTGCCAGCTACTCCGTTGCCTGTTTCTCCATTGCAGTGCAGAGCCCAGGATCCATTTTGATGGGGGGGGGGTGTGTGTTAATTTAACAACCGGTTCACCCAGTGTCAGGTTGGTCATCGCAGTAGGCTCATCCTGCATGTGCTGCAGAGCTGGAGGATGGGGATGGGCCATGCCTCCCATGACAGTCAACCTGACTCTGGGTGAACTGGTTGTTAAATTATTTGAATCCCACCACTGGCCATAAGTCATTTTTCAGTGCCATTGTAACCCTCAAACCAGGGGT
Organism: Arizona elegans; assembly: GCA_022577455.1. Taxonomy (NCBI): domain Eukaryota; kingdom Metazoa; phylum Chordata; class Lepidosauria; order Squamata; family Colubridae; genus Arizona; species Arizona elegans. The sequence goes on along the minus strand of JAKOOJ010000008.1, from coordinate 30,004,780 downwards.
GAAATCTAAAATTTGTTACTACCAGTTCTGTGGGTGTGGCTTGGTGGTGGTGGGGTAATGTGGGTGGCTTTCAAAAGGCTCTGACGATCCAAACTGAGTTCCCTGATCAGGGAACTCAGCTGGGATCGTCAGAGCATTTAAAAGAAAAAAAACCTTTTTTTCTTTTAAATGCCTTTGACAAGCCGCGCAATCATCAGAGGCCTTTTTTTTTTACTTTTAAAAGCACTTTTTTGGACGAAGTTGTAGAAAAAATACTTTTAAAAGTAAAAAAAAAAGCCTGTGATGATTGTGCAGCTCAGCTGGGCATGTGGGGTTGGGGCAGGGATTTTTGCTACCAGTTCTCTGAACCACCTGCCTCCATCGCTACTGGATCGGGCGATCCGGTCCGAACCGAGAGCATTTCACCCCTGCCTCAAACGGTCACTAAATGAATGGTTGTAAGTCAAGGACTACCTATATACTGAGATCATGACTAGAGAAAAAGGGCTTAAACTGCACTGATTATCATCTCTAGCCCAGATACTTAACATTTAATTTTGGGGATGAAAAACGTTTGGTAATCATCTTCACATGCCAGCCTCCAATTTCATGAGGCATTCTGTTTCTCTAAATTTGCCTTGCTCCTGACTTAAACTACACTTTCCATGGTTTGTTTGTACTGATAAGACATGTTTATACCATCCTTAGAATCAGGATAGAAAAGGCATTCTCTGTTTCAGTATTGAAACGGAGCTATTGTCTAAAAGGAATTTAGGTATTGTCTAAGAAGAATTTCAAAAGGTTCTGCTGATTGTTAAATTGGCAACATCTCTAACAAAAATGTGCCAGGCCGTTTGCTACATCATATGTTGGGACTGTTTAAAATAACTGTGGCACCCTTTATTTATAGATGTTGATATATATATTTAATGAGGGATAGCATGAAAAACTGGATATCAGGTATCTTTCATTAAACAAAGCTGAAGCCAAGCTATTTCTAGAGGCAGATTAACTGATATCCGAATTATGGCACTGCTTGTTTCAGAGAAAGAATATTGTTGGATTCCCTAAACAAATCCTCCCTTACTGAAAGATATAAGCTCTAAATACTTTTTCTGCTTGCAGTGGATAAATCAACAGTTATTCAATTGTGCCCAACTCTCTATGGAGCTGAGAAAGAATCACATCTTTCTAATTTACAAAGTGTTAACAACTTTGTTGCTTTTGGTTTTCTGTTCTTATAATTAAAATATAATCCTGGGATGAGAGACGTGGGATTTTTATAACTTTTTGTCTCTCTGGGTGTGCCTGTATGTTTGTGCATAGGTACGTATCTTTTCTAACGGCACCTGCAGCCTCTCAGCCTGAATGACAGCACCTTAGTACCCAGAGGGCTATGATAACAAGGAGTAAAATGATACCACTTACTGGAGAGACAGAATGCAAGGTGACAAGTTCAGATGAGCCAGGAATCACTCAGCGAAACAAGAGCAGCTGGCGTTTATCTGTAGAAAAGGAAAAAAGAAGAGTGTGTCTTTTCAGCATCTTGAATTTTGATACCTTGTTAGGGCTGCGCTGATACTTAATTCTGTTTTTGCCACATCCTTGATTGTTATTGTTCAGTCACTAAATCATATCAAATTCTTTGCAACCTCATGGGCTATAGCATGCAAGCCCCCCCCCTCCACTGTCTCTTGGAGTTTGTCTAAATTCATGTTCATTGTGTTGATGACACTATCTAACCACCTTATTCTCTGCCCCTTCTCCTTTTGCATCCAATCTTTCCCAATCCCAGAGTCTTTTCCAATGAGTCCTTTCTTCTCATCAGGTGGCCAAAATATTTGAGCTTCGGTATCTGTCCTTCCAGAAAACACTCAGGGTTGATTTCTTTTAGGATTGACTGATCTGATCTCCTTGCAGTCCAAGGGAGTCTCAAGAAACTTCTCCAACCAATGACTTCAATCTCTGTCATGACACCATCAAATGAGGAAAGAGGGAAAAGACATATTTGTTTTCTGCCAGGAGAAGAACACTACCTAAATGACATGTGGCTGTGAGATGCAAGATGTAGGTTTGACCTAGAGACACATTGCCTGATGGGGTAATCCAATCCAGCTGCAATCTTCTCTTTCCTGAAGAACACAAAGAAAGTCAGCAAGAGATGGTAGTTCAGGATGGAGCCAGGCCAGCTGCAAAGCCACTCCCCCTTCTCTTCCTGAGAATGAAAAGTCTCCACCAGTGACAGAACCCCTGAGGGAGAACTGTTTGGTGAATCAGTGATATTCTAAGAACTAACTTCGAAAAGTCCTAAAATTTTAATCTCCGTAGTTTTAATGTTTTAATGTTTAAATTATTTTTTACTTATTTTATAATTGGTAAACTGCCCAGAGTCACTTTATAGGGGAAATGGGTGGCATAAATTTTTTTAAAATAAAAATAAAATAAAATAAAGATATAATTAAAATAAATAAAATAAAATAAAAACCCTTGGAAGACAGAAATAATCTGAGAGAAATTAGTTCAATGATCAGCAGTAGCAGCATATATATTCATTCATTTTTATTTTTTAGTACCGTAGTATTGTGAATAATAGTTATTCCCCTACTTCTCAAAGAGGTAATACCCTACTACCTAAGGAGATAATTATACAATTTGCAAATCATCCATCAATGTTTAACTCTTTCTTAATTCTTTTGATGGAAACTGGTAACTTCTAAGACAGGGTGTCAAACTCGCGGCCCACGGGCTGGATGAGTCACGTGCTGCCCCTTCCCCTGCCCGGTTTAGCAAAGGAGAAAAAAGTCCTGATATGTCACATGATGCTGACCTGATGCCGTGGGTTTGATACCCCTACTCTAAAAGCAGCAATTCATCTAGAGATCTTAAATTACTGGCTTATGCTGAGACACATGTCCACTTCTATGAGACTTAAAAATAGTTTTTGGAACAAATGCAAATTCACCTGTTATTTAATACATGGACCAATATGCTCAATAGCGTTAACCAACTTTAAAGTGCTCTGATGAGGATCTTTTTTATCTCGTCCCACAGCTAAAAGGAAATTATATAAAAGAGTGTCACTGATTGTGCAAATCAACCAGAGCTAAGCGCTTCCACAGAGAGCAAGATATCACCGTAGCTCCTTTAATCAAGAATTTTCATGGTTATGAAATTTACGGGTTTTTTTTTTTAGCTCAACCATGGATGCAGTCAATCAGCAGTACTTGAATCAATCAATCAAACCTTTATTGTCAATGCACGACGTATGTACAATGAAATTGAAAGACAACTTCAAACCATCATTTACATGTGTCCATGTGGAAAAAAAGTGATTCAGGATTTTACTATTTTCTTCACCTTTTATTCTGCAGAACATCAGGGGAAAAATTCTACCACCTCTTTTGCAAAGCAAAACAGACCTTCTCATTACAAAATCATTTTCTTGCTATCATCAGCCCAAGTAACAATAGCAAAGGCTTTAGTCAGTTTTGCAGGTTTGTAGTAGGCGTGGGTTCTACTTACCTTTACTACCAGTTCGCAATGGGGCCGCATGCGCAGAAGCTTCCTGATGATGTCCGGGTCGGTGGGTGGAGCTTCCCGCCAGTTTTACTACTTGTTCTTGCGAACTGGTCCAAACCGAGGGCAACCCACCACTGATCTATAGCCAAATATTAAGATAAATTTTCAGTGCTAGAATTATTAATAATATATTATCTTGATATCCCCAGCAGGTATTTTATAACCAGGGATGGGATTCAAAAATTTTAGCAAGGGGTTCTCTACCTGATTGCTGGGTGGATGTGGCCATTGTGGATTTGGCCTAATCTGCCTCCTGCACCAAGGTGAGGGGGGGCATTTTTGTTCTCCTCAGGTTCTGGAGGCTTTTCTTGAGCTTCCAGGAAGGCGAAAATGGCCTCCTTAGGCTCTGGAGGCCCTCTGGAGGCCGGAAACGGACCCGTTTCCGGCTTTCCCGAACTTCCGGTAGGCCTGTTTTATACCCTCCCTGACCCTTCGCGTGCGCCCTGCACTTACCTGCATCCAAAACGGGCCGCATGGGGACTCCTGGGAGGGGCAGGACTGGATGGGCAGGGCCAGCCAAGAGTGAAATGTGGGGGTTCTCTGAACAGCACAGAATCTTAGCTAGAGGTTCTCGCGAACCCCCAGCAGCCCATCCCTGTTTATAACTAGTCTTAGACTGTCTTTCCTGTTTTTATTACATCCTTTTCCTCCCCACCCCTATATTTCTCCCTGTTTACGAGGATGTGAAATGTGGGCTTCTCATGCCACTAAAAAGTCTTCCCTTCCCTTTCAACAAAAGTACATGAAGGAGGTTCATCAAAGGAGAAGATAAAATCTAATGAAAAGCTAGGCAAAGGGAAGTATCCCTCCCATCTGGTCTACCTAAAACCTTTGCTGTACCTCTGTCCATCTTCCACAAAGCACAATTTCAGCATAAATTAATTCAACCATAGATCAATAAATAAATGCTTTCTTCCTTACGCTATTAAGCTTCTTAATGTTCTCTTGATGGACATGCAGTCCATAATTGCGGTCCAAGAAGTATTATAAGTAGAGGGTGAGCATAGACTCAGAAATCCATTTGACATGCAGAAATATCCTACTCAAGGACTTCAAATCTTTGGAAGCAATTCAGTGTTTGGACAGCATGGAGTCACTACCCAAGATAGTCCAGAAACTTCTTTTAAACAATGTTCTCTCAACTTTTTTGCTCTCAGATTCTTGCTCAGATGCATTTCAGTCCTCACAGAAGCTGGATACAATGTTTGTTTGCATATTTGAGATATTGGTTCAATGCCTCAGGCTAGGTGATCCACATCTCAGAAGTTGAAATGTTGTAATAGAAGTTGGATTTCATATTGATAGAAATCAAAATCAACTAAGCCTTGCCATTCCGAAGAAACAGGTGCAATAAACACATCCTCCTCCTTATATTAGTTAGCACTCACCACAAAGAGGTTCTTCTGATTCCATTCTTTTAATCCTGAAATGCCCCAAGGGTGGGGTGGGATGGGGGTAGGGAGCAAGCAAACTCAAAGTCCAAGATAAAAGAGCCAGTCAATCTTTCATTTTAACTTCCCTTTGGACCATAGGATAAAAATAAGACGTTTAGGGCATGAGATCTATTGGAACAAGACTATTATAGTATCAGACCTAGGCCAAGATGACTATTGATAATGTGGTGTGATGGCCCAGACTTTATACATTGATGTCCACCCATTATCTAGAAGACATAATTCCCTTGTTCCAAATTCAAGGAAAACTACCTTATTATTTAGAGCATTTAAAACCTCATTAATGTGAATCCATCAGGATTCTAAGCCAAGTTGTGAGTATACTCAATTTTCTTCTTTAATTTCTAAGAAAAACAGGAACGCCAAGAATATTTTGGATTTGGAGTGGCTGAACAAACATCTTTACAGGAATCATTTCAAGATGGGAACGTCAGGGCAGGTGGCCAACCAAACACTGGACAATGCCAGTGGACAATCTATGCTACTTGTTATTGTCTAGATATTTCTATCCCTTGTTTTCTGTTTTGTCTCACTTGCAGCCAGTTGGAATCGAGCACTATGGAAATGCCAGAAATAACTAAATCAAAGCCAAAAGGATGACATGTGCACCGTGATGACATCATGTAAATGCCACAATTTCCCTCTGCGTATTGATGCAAATAACATGAATTTTAAAGTGATAATGTCATTCTGTGCATTTTTTCCCATTTAATACACACAACTCTTTATTCCCCATGCAGACAACTTCATGTGATTGAGTAGTAAAACTGCTGATACAAAAAATGACAATATTTGGGTATCATTTCCTAAGTTATCATTTCCCAAGTTACATTCCATCAGGAGAAGGAAACTGCAAAGTGATACTTGAACAGGGCTACCTACAGGTGTGGAATTAAAAAAAAGTCAATATGGCAGGCATCATCATGTGAAGCAAAAAAAATCAGGGAGGAGAAAAGATTTGATTGCATTATTGCAGCTGTTCTCTTGACTTTCTTTTTCACCTTTTGTAGATATTCCTGGATTTGGGAAGCATAGGTAGGAAGCACAGGTAGGAAGTCTTGGAATATGCCCTCTGTCAGAAGAACAGAGTTAGGAATAAATTTAAGACTAGGATAGGTCTTCTACTATCTACTTCTACTATCTACTGTCTACTTCTACTGTTGTAGAAATAAGTATACAAATCTAATAAAAGAAAAGAAAGAAGAAAGAAAGTGCACCTATTTGAAACCTATTTTTAGTTACTTAATAAATGTGACTAGAAAAGTTGTTTTCTTCTGATTTAACCAGCTGCCTGTGCTATACATTTTCCCCACATTTCCCCTCCAAATATATTATTTTAGAGTCTTAAAGCATTTGTAAATCCTGACATAGCTTTAATGGTGGCATCAGAACAAGGAGAGTATTGCACCAGAATAATGCAACCAGAATGGCAAGGATGTGCCTGTGTTGTGTGGGGATATGTGTTTGTGCATGCTTATGTGTAGGGGATCTCAGTTGTAGATTGATCTACAATCAATCTTCAGTTGATTGTAGAATCAACTGAAACAATCATGAACTGGTGGTGCTCTGTGCTATTTAGTCAGCCCTCCTCTCCTTCAAGGATTATATCTTGAATGTGCTTATCAAGACAGACAGTACCTTAAGGAAAGCTTATACTGCTTGACAAGAGGGAATGGAATTTTCTCCAGTGATGTGGAACATATGGTAAGGTAGTAGTAAATTTACAGCTGCAGACTGACTGGGTAGGAAAGCAATGTTCAAAGTGGAAGAGAAGCTGAATCCCACCATTTTCTGAATTGTGACAGGAGATTTTGGAGTGAGGCAGCTGGGAGCGATATCAGACAACAGCCAGATGCTTGTGTTTCCATCAAGGTTTTCATGGCAGGAGGCTTCTAATGTACTGCTAGGTATTTACACAAGCTAGGTATTTGAAATGTGATACTGCTCTTCCTCTTTTCATAATGATATAGGTAATCTGCCAATGGTGGTAATTCTAGTTATTTCTTTCTGGCCAAGAAGAAAGACCTTAGTTTGCTGATCTCAGAGACATGATGAGACATAGCGACTCTGGCAATTTCCATCAGGAAGAACCAAAAGGTGATACTTCATTAGCTCCTACAGAAAAGTCATTAATACTGCAAATGTTGCAGGAGAACAGGAAAAAAGAAAATGATTTGATGTGTTGCCGGTAAAATGGATACTATGTAGGCTAAGATTGACTGCATTTGGGGGTGTCTTACAACAAAATAAGAGGAATCTATTTGATTGGTCTTCCCCAGACTCCCAAGACAGGGTTCTCCAACCTTGGCAACTTTAAGACTTGTGAACTTCAACTCCCAGAATTCCTCAGCTGGCTGAGGAACTCTGGGACTTGAATCCACAAGTCTTAAAGTTGCCAAGGTTGGAGACCCCTGTCCTAAGAGACCTGTATGTTGCTGATTGTCTTCATATCTGCCATTTCATGAGGGCATTTGAACTGGGCATTGACTATTATATGATTCATGCATCATTTGAGCCTATGACTCCCCAAAAAAAAGGGTTCTCAGCCTGTACTCAATTTGTTTTGAAGTTCAAACCCAGTTGTGAATCACAATGCAAATGAGAAGATCATTGTATTTACCTGGCATAAAAAACCAGTCATGTTGGTCTAATTTGCAGAGGAAAATGATTTCACAAGCAGACTGCCATCCTTGAGAAAGTGTGGTTTTGATTTTTAAACAACCAAATGTTGGTGATGATAAACCATTTCCTAATCTCTAGGAACTAGCAGAATAATAGAAGACCTGATAAAAAAATATTTTAAGATTACTTGGACATGACCACATAACCGATGCAGTTCGGTTATTTGATGGTGATGGATGAATAATCCCTTACTTGAATGCTATTATAAATAAAGATAAAACCTGTTTTACCATCAGTAGGAGATAGGCTATAAAAAATACAACCGTTTGCTATAAAATGCATTAAAAAGTAACTTTAATATTACATCAACCATCTTTTACTCCTGGGCAGCACAATTTTTCAAAGATCTATTGAAATCCTTATTCTAAGTGTTTTTGAATTATGTTACTTGTTCTGCATCTTCCCAGAGGAAATGACTGTAAAGGACCCAAATAATAAGAGAATGGTGAAGAGTGATTAGTTTCTGGGGTGAGAGAATGGATCTTAACTCTAAGAAAGAACTGGTCATTGTCCTAAAGACTCAAACATGGAGGAGCATTCAGCGTATGCTCAAATTAACGTATTTTTCAGACTATAAAATGCTCCAGACTATAAAACGCACCTAGCTTTTGGGGAGGAAAACAAGAAAAAAAAATCTGCCTCTGCCTCCCAACAATTTGCTTTCTTGCAGCAAACAGCCAACAACCTGCTCTGCTTCAGCACAGCCTGATTTGGATGAGCACCTGATTGGCAGTTGGATTGGCCTCCTGGAATACCACCAATCAGCTGTTCCAGGCTGCGGGGATTGCTGCTGCCCATAGCCGCCATTGGTACCCATCGCTGCCACCACCTATCACCGCCTCTGTGTGTCCCATTTTCAGCTTCTGCGCATCCCATTTTTGGCCTCCACGCGCCCCATTTTTGGCCCGTTCCAGGCAGCGGGGATTGCCCTTGCCATTTGCTGTTTGCTGCAAGAAAGCAAATTGCTGGTAGGCAGAGGCTAGTGGGTGGGGGCTGGAGGGTGGGCGGGGCTTCAACCTTTTAAATTGTCAATGGGTTTTAGTTTGAATGTTTTAAATTTTGGGCCAAAATCATATAATTCTTTTAAAAATTTTAAATTTTGTATTGGTATGTGTTTTAGTTCTGGCTGTGCACCACCCTGAGTCCACCAGGAGAAGGGCGGGATACAAATTGAATAAAAATAAATAAAATAAAATAAACATTCACTCTATAAGAGACACAGACATTTTCACCTACTTTTGGGGAAGGGAAGTGTGTCTTATATACTGAAAAATATGGTACTTGTTTCTTAATGAGCTTACTTGATACGCTTCCATATTCTGACCTGTGAAAAGATAACAGTGAGAATGACTGTTTCAAAATGTATGTTGGGAATGTTTTTATCCTTGTTCCTTCAAATGATGCCGATTCTGAAAATGAAGATTAATCAAGAGGGATGTTTTCAAAACTGTCAAGATATCTGAGATATTGATCCCCATCCGTCCACTCATCTTGAAGCACAGTGTCCTTTCTTGTTCCCTTCAGGATTACATGGACTCCAACTCACAATTGTACAGTGCCTCCTGCTGATCAGTAATTGTTTTGCAAATGGTGGTTTGCGTGACATGCATACATGAAGGGAACTTAACCGGGAGCAGAGATGGAAGCTTACTAGAAGTGAATTTGGCAAATCACTATAACATAGTAATAATAACATAATAATAATCAAAACCATAAATTAACACCATGAAAACCTTAAAATATAAAAAAAATGTAAAAGGATATTTAAAACACAGCTCAAAATGCTTTTTTAAAAACATAGTTTAAAATATTTCTCTAAAAAAGTATGTCTAAGTTCCTTTTCCAAAGGTTGAGAACTGGATAATGGAATGCATCTCCTTAGTGCAGGGGTCCCCAACAGTGGTGGGATTCAAGTAATTTAACAACTGGTTCTCTGCCCTAATGATTTCTTCCAACAACCAGCTTGCCAAACTGCTCAGAAAGTTAACAACCGGTTCTCCCGAAGTGGTGCGAACTGGCTGAATCCCACCACTGGTCCCCAACCCCTGGATCACAGACCCATATCAGTCTCTTACGAACTGGGCTACACAGCTAGAGGTGACGGTGGACAAGCGAATGAAACTGAAACCATCCCCTCCCCGGTCATCGAAAAAATGTCTTCCACCGAACTGGTTCTTGCTGCCAAAAAGATTGGGGACTACTGTCTTAGTATATGCATTTTGCACTCTGGAAGTCAGTCAGAAAACCTCTCACCAGGGGTGGGATATTAAAAATTTTAGCAACTGGTTCTCTGCCTGGTTGCTGGGTGGGTGTGGGCATGGCCTACTCAGCCTCCTGCACCACGGTGGGGGGAGGGGGACATTTTCACCCTTCCCAGGCTCGGGAGCAGGGGTGAAATGCTCCCGGTTCGCCCGATCCTGTAGCAATGGTGGCGGGTGGTTCGAGAACCGGTAGCAAAAATCCCTGCGCCCCCCCATGCCCTGCTGAGCCACACGATCATCAGAGGCTTTTTTTTTTACTTTTAAAAGCATTTTTCTACAACCTCTTCCAATGAAAAAATGCTTTTAAAAGTAAAAAAAAAAAGCCTCTGATGATCGTGCGGCTCAGCTAGGATCATCAGAGGCTTTTCAAAGCATTTTTTTCTGCAACCTCTTGGCCAAAGACGTGTTAAAAAAATGCTTTGAAAAGTCTCTGGCAACTCCCAGCTGAGTTGCCTCATCGGCAGAGAGGTATTTTTTAAAATGCTTCTCTGACAATCCCAGCTGAGTTCCCTGATCGGCAGAGAGGCTTTTCAAAGCATTAGAAAAAATACTTTGAAAAGTTTTTTTTTTTAAAAAGTTGGCCATGCCCACCCAGTCACATTACCCTCCCCCCCACCAAGCCACGCCCACAGAACCAGTAGTAACAGATTTTACATTTCACTCCTGCTCTGGAGCCTTTTCTTGAACCTCTGGGAGGGTGAAAATGGCCCCACGGAAGCCAGAAACAAACCCATATCTCGACTTCCGGGAGGCCTGTTTTTTGCCCTCCCCAGGCTCTAGAGGTTTTGCTCGAGTCTCCAGGAGGGTGAAAATGGCCTCCACCAGGCTCCGGAGGCCCTCTGGAGGCCAGAAATGGACTGGTTTCTGGACTTCTGAAACTTCCAAGAGGCCTATTTTTTGCCCTCCCAGAGCCTCCACGTGGGCCCTGCACTTACCTGGTATCCAAAATGGGTCGCGTGGAGACTCCTGGGAGGGGCGGGGAGGGGTGGACAGGATCAGCCAGTCCTTGCAACAACCGGTTTGGCAAACCAGATGTAAAATTAGCATCCGATTCGCCCAAACCGGTCCAAACTGGCTGAATCCCACCCCTGCCCAGAAGTCTGCTGAATGGACCTCTGAAAGTGGGGCTGTATTTTAAAAGGAATTCCCTTTAGTCCTGGATAGGTTCATAAGCAGATGCATAATTCTCAAAATGGCAGGCTATAAGTTTTTTTGGGCATTAAACAATAAAGAGGTTAAAAACTCAGATTTAAACTTTGATGATTATATAGGTAGACCTATATATTTTCCTTCTGAAATAAGTCCTTTGCCATGGCTTTCCTCCAGGAATTTCTTTCAACTTCTAGGTCTAGCTTACAGCCTTGGGAATTCCAGGTGGTCTCCCATCCTGGTTCAATCCTCCTCCGCTTTTTATTATTATTATTATTTTAGATCAGTCAAGGAGTATAAATTGTCACCATCTGCTGTGATACTTAAATCTGAAAAGTCAACCTGCAGGTTGCACTTGAAGCACAATTACTGTAGCAACTGTGCTGCAGATTGTTCAGTAGGGGTAGGAGGTGAGCCTAACCCTGCACCAGTTATCAGCCCCACTGAGAGTCTGCACCTAACTCAGAGAAGTTTGCAGGAATCAATTTGAGTTGTCACAAACCTATGGAAAAATAGTGTAATAGGAATACATAAATCATTTTATAATCCAGGCAAAGTAAAAAAAAAAAATGTGACCATCTGAAGGTAATATTTCTACAGCTTAGGCTTTATATGCAGCCATTGTGTGATTTTTACATTTTTGAGCTCAATGAGTATTTTATCACTGCTCATAAATGTAATTATAGTGTTTTTCATATTGCCTAGGAAATCATGCATGGTAAAACTTGCAGCTTTTTTTTAATAAAAAAAAATCTGCCAGAAGGAATAATTGCTTCTGGAAATGTTAACACTGTGGTCTTAAAGTATCTCTTAAAATAGTCATTTTCATAGAGCTGGAATGATTATGTATATTCCTAATAAACATTACCGCTACAAAGAGAGAGAGGGAGAGAGAAAGGGAGAGAGAGAACAATTTTCATGCAAATCTACAACATTCCTTTTGTAAAAAGAAGCCTCTCTGAAGCTAACAAGCACACTTGATTTGGCTAAAAGATATAATGCAGCAATCCCTAAGAAGGCTTTTTATAAGACAAAGTTGCTTCAAGTGATGGCAGTTCAGAAGGAGAAAAACACAACGGGAGATTGAATGTTTAATACAATCCCTCATCTAAATTGGTTCTCGACAAGCTGGCTTTTCTCCTAAAAAGGACTCCTTGCTTAGTTACCTACCGCTCTGAAGCTTTTAACAAAATCCTGGAGATTTGTTTTGCCGTTTTATATTGTTACTTTTGCTGTTTTCTGCAAGGGGCTGTATTCTGAGTTGCTTTGAATATTAAAAATATAAATAATTACACAATGCTTTAAACAAGCTCTGAAAATTAAATAGTTTGGACCAGCTAATTCTCTTTCTTTTAATAAAAATTCAGTAGTAGGAAACTTCCAATCTTGATAACTCAACCCTGACCTTCTTTTTCCAGAAAGAAATCGGCCCAATGCTGTTATTTGGATGCAAAGGTACAATCAATATTTATAAAATTATGGCTGTGCCACAGGATTTCTGAGGTTACAGCTTCCTTATTTGAAGGGAGACAGGGCTATGGGCTGCGAGAATAACCTTGAGAGTTGTGAAAAAGACTGTGGAGTCCTTGGTGCTCTCTGAGTTTTGGTGGTTTTCTTGCAGACATTTCATTACTCAATTTGGTAACATTATCAGAGTACTGATGGGTAATTAAATGTCTTCAGGAAACATCACTAGAAGAACACTGTTACAGGAAACGTTTGCAAGGAAACCACCAAGTTCAGAGTGTACCAAGGACCCCACAGTTCAACCTTGAGCTGCAAATATTCTCTTCTATTGGTAGAAGAGAAAGAGTGGCGGCCTAGACAACAGACTGATAAGAACAATCTGAATCCAAAGGAGGGATGTGGGTGGAGAAAGAGTCTCAGAAAGGACCATCCCTAGTTCCCAGGAAAATAAGAGGGAGGGGAGAAGTGCTTTCAGATTTACAAGATTCTGTTACTCTAATCTCATAATAAAGGTAATACTGATAAAGAGATTGTTTGTAGCTCAGAGTTGAAAAGAAGGGTCATTCGTTCTCTCTGAGTTTGGTTGTTTTTTCCTGTTCTTACCCAAACTAGATAACATCATTGGTACGGAGCACTGCTCAGAAAAGACCTCAATAAAAATAATGGTAATGTTCATGGTTTGGGTTTCCTGTCTGGACTACTTGGAAGAGCTGACAAGTGAAGAGGTGGAAATTGTTGATATTTGTTAGCCCTCTGACATTCCAAATGAAGATTTGGAAGAAACAGAATTAAAGAAAAAAGGACCATTAAATTTCTTTTAAAAAGGGTGTCTGTGTTTGCAACTGTATTTGGTCCTATGTATGTGATTTTAAGGAGAAATATAAACATTCTTAACACTCACATTTGATATTTCTATCCCAAACATTTATACAGCAATGCATCAGGAAAAGCAATATAAACATAGGCAAGAAAAGGGGGACAGATTTGAATATATCTCTCTGTCTATGCAAGTTTTTTTTTGTCATGCTAATTTTTCAGTAAGAGCACTTTCCCACACTATGGGGGTAATAAGAAATGGAAATGTTGTTTTGCTTCAAATCTGGAAAAGACTTCACATTTTAAAAGTCTGCCAAATCATTCTGAATAGGCTATCCTTTGGCCAAAAAATATCCTGCCAGGATTCTGGCGTGATTTTAGAGCAGTGCTTCTCAACCTTGGCAACTTTAAGATGGGTGGACTTCAGCTTCCAGAATTCTGGGAGTTGAAGTCCACCCATCCTGAAGTTGCTAAGGCTGAGAAGTACTGTAAGAGTAAATAGGCAACACAGTGCTTGTTGCCCCTCCCTCCCTTGTCTTCTCAGAAGCTCCTATTAGGTGTTCCTGGTGCATTTCTTCTTGTCCCAACCTATGTCAATCACACCGACTACCGATGCCCTTGCCTATCACATGCTACTGGCCCATCTTCCCGGCTTATTTTCTTTCTCTACTTTCAGAGGAACTTTCAAAGTGAAAAGTTTCTATTCTGTTGTGGCCCTTTCTATAACACTGCTTACCTCAAAAGGAAAGCACAATGGGGACCTATGTATGTTTTGCAAAATATGTTCAATAATGACACGTTTCCATCAATGGTTGTATCTCTAATTCTATCACTTGCAATGATTCTATGCATCACCTTAGATTTAAAAAAAAAAAAAAACTAATTCCACGGGTTTATTTCCACATTTTGGATTGTATGTTAAGGCAACAATAGCAAAATGAATTGAAATATTCTGCTACCAATTGTACTAAATAAGTTGATCCGTATATAACAAAGGCTAAATTCTTCCACTCCAAAGTGCTCTTTCTTCATTTGGGTACTTATTATGGTAAAAAGAAGGTGACAGAGTCTTCCAGTTCAGTAGGAAATTTCTTACTGACTTCAGTGAGCAAATGATTAAGCCCAAATGATGTATTTGAATGAGCTTTATCCTTCCCTGCAGCTGTAGCGTTAGGATAGCTGGCAAGATTTCCTTAGTCTAAAAAGTGCAGAGGGATCAAAGACCAACCTATCGATCTTCAGCTCAGTTCACGGCATTGTTGACAACTGTTTATTTGACCTCATAGGCTTAACACTTCCATGTCCATGTAGGGAACAGCTGCTTCTGTGTCACACCAATTACCAAGAACTTTTCATAATAAAGGCTTTTATCCTAATGGAAAATGTAGTGGCACTCTTAATCTTTGTACCTTTCACCTTTGAAAGAGATTTTACAATATGGATTAGTTGAGTAAAAAGTGAGTAATGGCAAAATCCAGAATAATAGAGTTGGAAGGGACTTTGGAGGTTTTCTAGTCCAACTCCTAGCAGAGGCAGGAAACTCTATACCTGATCTGTCCCCGTCTACACACACACACACAAACACAGCCAGCCGAGGGTTAAGAAAGTACTTGGCACGCACACAGGTCGTTATCTCAAACTTGGCAACAATATAAGCACCGTCTGTCAAGAGTTTTACTGCAACAGATAACATAAAATTACATACTCATTGCAAATAGTCCAGCAAAACAATATCTCTTCGGCAGCTTCAGACGTTGTTCAAGTGACTAGCCAGAGTTAGTTTTTGTTCGTCACAGATTTTTACCAGCCACCACCCTCTCTTATATAGTCTCTGGGGTGTGGTCCAGTGACTCAGCTATAATCCCTAGCACGCCTCCTTAACTGCTGCAACCGTTTATCACGCCTTCGTTGGCGTGCATCCAGGAATGACGGCTCTCCTTCCTCGCCCTCATCAGAGACACCTGGCTCCTGGCCAATATCCCCTTCCTTGGCCAGCACCTGAGGCAGTGCCAGAGGGGAGGGGCCTGGAGAGGGAGGCCTGGCTGACTCCTCTTCCTCATGTTCGGAGCCTTCTTCCTCTGATGAGATAGGCTCAGAGGGCAGGGCCACAACAATACCCATGATGGCGAACCTATGGCACAGGTGGCACACGGAGCCATATCTGTGGGCATGCGAGCGTTGCCCTAGCACAGCTCCAGCACGCATGCGTGTGCCGGCCACCTGATTTTCGGCCCTTCCAGGCCCAATGGAGGTCAGGAAACGGGCTGTTTCCAGCCTCCTGAGGGCTTTGAGGGGGGTGGGGAAGGCAGTTTTCACCCTCCCCAGGCTCCTAGAAAGCCTCTAGAGCCTGGGTAGGGAAAAAAAATGGGCCTACCAGGCCCACTGTGCCAAAAGTGGGAGAGTGCGGGGGGGTGGTCACACACATATGTGGGGGGGCAGGGGGCATTGAATTATGGGTGTGGGCACGCACAGGCGGAAACCCCCTGAGCTCCCCCCACTTTTGGCATGCCATGGCAAAAAGATTAGCCATCACTGCTCTATACCATTTCAGACAAATGGTTGTCCAATCTCTTCTTAAAAACTGCCAGTGTTGTAGCATTCACAACTTTTGGAGGCAAGTTGTTCTACTGATTAATTGTTATAACTGTCAGGAAATTTCTGTTTAGTTCTAGGTTGAATCTCTCTATTAGTTTCTATCCATATTCCTGATTGTTAGCACTTGGACTGAAGTTTTTTTCAGCAGAAGTCTTTATGCCGATGTATCAAACCATTACTTGGTTTTGTGGCTCAATACATTTTTTTTTTGGAAATATATTTAAAAATTGTGTGTGTTTTGTAGCAGTTGGCCAACCATGTCTGGGTTTCAGGCTAGGCCTGTTGATTCCCTGGATAAACAGGGAATATCAAAGTTCATAGATTAAGCTGAAAAAACATGATAGGGAAAAAACCCATTGACAAATCACTTTTATAGCGCTGCCAAGAAAACTGGACCAGGAATTGATGTTGCCACCAAGGTTGAGGTTACTTGAAGGAAATGAAACTCTAGTATTTTCCCACTGTTGTTTAAATGTTAGCTGTAAATAGCAGTGATTTCCCTTTTTTTGTAAACAAATTGCATCTAACCACACATCTCGTTATCTTCGTCACAGGCTTTTCTTTTCAATGTCCCATTTCTACAAGATTTATGTAATCCAAAGAGAAACTCTTTTTTTGACATTTTGGGGAAAAAATGCTTCATTTTTCCCCTGGGGTTCAATTCCTTGGATTCTGAAATAGACTAGTTCTTTGTTAGTGGTTTGCCTCAATGATCGTTCAACAAAAATGAGTCATTCCAGTGAAACTGATTAAGAATTAGAAGCCTTATTTTTTTCTAACACTTTATCTTTGTGTTTCACAGTAAATGGGAATATGCTATGATAATCATCTTTAAACATTATAGAATAACTCTTGCTTCCAAGTGTAGTTAAGATCATGGGACCACACACGCGGTGTACAAGGTCAAGTGTTTTTTAAGCTCTAGGCTGACTTTCCTTAATAAATTCACTGTTGCTTTGGCCTTAATACAACATTCACAGTTCATTGTAACTGAGCATATGGACAGTTACATGTATCTACTCAACTTCCATCTTTCTAATTCTTCGATGCTTTCAGGATGTCTGAAATCTCTTCCAAAAATGAGTACATTCTGTGTGTTGACCCTGGATGTTGGTTTTGACTTGTTCCTCTTTACAATAAGCTGATGTTTATCCACTTCACCCCAAGCTTTCAGTTTCTGAATTATGCATCAATTTTTCTTGAACAGATCTGTAAAACATTCACTGGTTATACACTTAATAGGCAGAAAAAAGTTTCCTCACTGGGGTACGTGCATAATATATTTCTCAGGTATCTCTCTGTGCCTCATTGAAATTTGGGTATTCATGCCCAGTTTCTTTTGCTTACACAGTTCCTTCAATGGCAAGGAATATTTTTAGATTCAGACTTAACTCTGTGAAAAATGTCTTATCATTTGTCAGTGACTCAAACTCTAGAATAAAGGAAATATCCTTGAAAAGTGTTGCCTTGCATAGCTTGTGCCTTCATTTTTGATTTTAATTCTCTAACACTTGTGAAATGCTTATTGCATTTAAATTCATCAGTTGGCCTGCAAATCCAGCATCATATTTGCTTTGGGTCTAGTTTCTAGAACATGAATGAGAGCACTGAGCAATTTTCTTCTCCAACACCACAGGAGCTGTTCCACAGTCTTTATTATGGCAATAATTTCTGCATAGCTTTGTGTTTCTGTAATTTCATTTACTACAGCTTTCTCCCAAGAATAGCTTGCTGTTCCGATTAGCATGTTCAGGCACTATTTGCATTTGGAATTAATTTCATATTCTTTTTTCTGTACAGTCATTTGTTAAGGTAGATTATTTGGCCATGGTGCACTAGAAAATTTAGCATAGCTATAACCTGTCTATTTTCATTGTATTATAGCCTGGGTGATCTATTGACATTTTTGTGTTTGCAATTAACCACAAGTATCTTTGGATGATCATAATGCATGCATTTGGAAATTCCTAATTTCAATTTCCATTATTTAATTTAGTCTTTTCCTTTAAAAAAAAATCCTTACATACCATTTGCACTTTCCAGAAGCCTATGGGTTCGGCACAGTGGTCTTTCTGATCTCCCAGTCAAAACAGTTTAAAGTTGACCGCCAGGCAGTAGACCTTGAAAAATTGGAAGATGAACATAACATGAAATCCAGCTTTAGACCGATTAGTAGATGCAAAGAGTGGTATCGCTGCCCCATCTTGTGTTATCTCTGGATACAGAATCAAATTCTCTGCTCCCTACAACACAGAAAAGAGACAGGAAACCCAATTCTATTTTCCCCCATCCACTTTCTTTATACATATCCTGCTCATTTGTCTGGTCAAACACAACAAACCGAAATAAAAAGGGGTTGCTATGAGAAGGAGCTGCTATATGGCCAAGTCTCCATTCCTCTTGCCAATTAAACATTCCTGTAAAATAACAGGTTATAACAAATAACTAATAATGTGTGGAAGTAGAAAACAAACATGCAGAACCCCTATGACAGAATAGTAAGGGGAGAAGAGGCAAAGCAAGAGTTCACAAGAAATACAAACCCCGAAAAGCTGCTTAACTGCAAACTGAAAATTATTTCAATTTCAAATTAGGCGGGTGCAACGTTAGAAATAATCCAACTTTTCAAATCAGCCATGTTTCATTTTGTTTAACATTTCCTCTTTTAAAACATTAGTTTTATTTTACAATTAAATATCATGAAGTTGAACAGGCCTCCAGTTGAACTGTCACAAAGACCCTATACAGAAATACTTCATTTCTATTTTATTTTTATTTTTTTACTGTCTAAGCTCATGAGTATGGGCCGAGTGATCTTTTGCTATAATTATTTGAGTATTTAGCTAAAGTACATGAGAAAAATACTATAAAGGAAATGGAGAAAGAAGGAAACAAATGTGATGATGAAGCTGGCAAGGTACTTAGCAAAGATCCTCAGACAAGACCATTGTGTCAAGACAATTCTAGTCTTAGAAAAGAATCGTAGAAAGCGATACCACCAAAGAGTGCAAGAAAGACACTTAGGGTTTAAACTTTAGGAAGCTTACAAACACATGTGCAAGCAGTGCCAGCTGAAGGATATATGGTGCCTCTGGACTACATTGACTGTTGACACCAAGGTGAAGATTACATTTTTAAAACAATCAACATCTGCTTTGTGTGTTGTAACTTTGGCAACCACAGTTTGGTCCATCATTATGCTAGAGCAGAGTTGACTAGGTCATAGTCAACTGAAAATTGCTGAGAACGAAAATACCAAAAAATCTTCATTACATTGATTGTTGAAAGGTAGATGAAATGTAAACAATTTTATTTAGAATCAGAGGCTAAAATATCTTGGAGATAATCTAGTCCAACTCTCTGCTCAATGCAGGAGCCTTATATCATCCCAGTCAAATGGTTGTCCAGCCTAATTGTTCTCACTATTAGAAAATTTCTCATTACTTTTAGGTTGGATCTCCCTTTCAAAAGTTTCCACTTGTTACTTTTTGTCCTGTTCTCTGGTGTCACAGAGAATAAGTCAATAATAAGCCAATAAGTCATTTTTCTTCTTATGGCTTTTGTTTTTGCAAGAAGGGGTGAAGTTAGTACCCTAGGCCAGTGCCTACTTGGACTTAGTCTAAAGCTGTCCCTGTAAACAAGCATGCATATGGATTTCTATCTTTGTTATGGTTGTTTTTTCGTGTAGATATGAGGTTTTTTTAGGTTGCAATAATGTTTTTCTCTAACTATGTTGAATCTTCAGAGATTAGCCAGTTGCTAAAGGCGGGTCAAATATCTGAAGAGTTGGGAATCAAGCTACCTTATGTGAAGCCTTTAATCAAGTTGTTTGCCTAAGTACAAATAAATCTTTTTTTAACTATATCACAGATTATCTGATAGCATTATTTTAATTGGCTACCTCGGAAACCTCAATAACAGATGTATACCTAACTACATAAAACATTTTCTATAAAACTTATGCATGCTCTGCATCCCCAATGTAATTAAGGGGAAGAAGGTTCATTTTTAATGATAGTGACAATTTGTTTTGTCTACCTTACTTTTTAGGTGAATATGATAGATAAATCAACAGTAGTCATGACTACAATAATTATCTATGTCTATAAACATTTAGAAAAAAATGAGTTTATCTGACATTTTCACCATTCCTGAAAATGTTGATGTCTATTAGGAAAGCTACTTTCAGGAAATTAATCAAAACCAGTACAATAACTAGAATGTGACTAAAGTGGGTTGTAATTATGCAACACATTGAACCCAAAACTAGATAGCCCAGCAAACTCAACCTAGGTGTTACATCTGTGATTATACAATATTATTAGAGCATCTTTGGCCAATCTCCTGACAACAGCTATTTCCCAGGAAAAACTAGGGTCTCAACATGAAGGAATAGTTGAATTAATCACACTTAAACCAACCATAAGGATATCTTGCAACAGATCAACAGAGATATTTTTTTGATGAATAACAACAAACCAGACCTGCTTTAAATAGGTCCTGTTGTATTTTGACTTCTGTAATCCCTATAAATACCCAGCTAGTATGGATTCTGGAAAGTGCACAGTTGACTGCAATGAACTGTACCATACATTATAGAACTTAAAACACTTCTGCTTTTTCTTTATGCAGCCTTCTTTGCTGCTGTTTGAAGAAACTTTCTCATTTCAGGTGTATTTCAGGCAAAGGGTACCAATCTGCCTGTATTTTAGTAGCTGTTTTTCTCTTCAGGTACCTCTGCTCATCAGCGGAGGAGAATATCATGCATATTCACCTGGGTATCCATCTTACAAAAGAAGGATGCGGTAGTGAAGCTATAAATTCTGTCACAGTAGTGTTCAGCTGGTAAGACAGATTGATTTTCCATTCGCCTGAGTTGGAAAGCTTATTTCCTTGAAAAGAAACATGTTTGGACTCAGCCCTGGAAAGTAACAAATAGAGAAAAGTTCATTCTTGTTATATAGGTGGATCATTTTCTTTGACAAGGCTTTCTCTGAGGGAAAAGGGTATATGTGAGTGAGTTACAAAAAAGTACTTTACAGAGCCTAAATATTATTGAGCAATGGGAACACTGCCAGCAATGTTAAAATGATGCTTTGCTATGTGTTGACTAAGATGAGGAACAGAGAATCTTGTTCACACATGAAAGCTGGATTGGCTTTGGAGAAACCAATCAAGAACTACAGGCCAAAAATAGATGTGCTGGAGCTCACAAGGAGGCAAGAGTAGACTCTTTCTACACGTCTTTCACAGGCACCATTCTCATGTTTCTTCCTTGCTCGTATGATTTTTCATGGACATGAGACTAAAATAATGGCTCAAGAATTGTGTTTCTGAGGAAGATGCTCAGACAATCCTAGTTCTCTTAAAGATAACGGGAGGGAGGTGGGAAGTGCATTCAAACTTACAAGGTTCTCTTCCTATAAGGCGAACCGGTAGTAAAGGTAAGTAGAACCCACCCCTGATCCTAGGTTAATTAAGTGTAATATTTGCACTTATATTTGCAAAATACAGATTTTGCATTATTTAACAATAAGGAGGGATCATAGGATCTTTTTCACTTTCCAAATGTGAATTATTTTCAAAATGGCCCAGCACCAGACTTTTTATTTCTATTCTACAAAATACCAAGACTTCCCAGTGAACTGATCAGCTGATTAACAGAAGAGTGCAAATCTCCCACATCATAATTTTTAGGTCATGCTGCATTTTGGGGGATTAAAGCAAACAAAAAGAAAAAAAAACAAACAAACAAACCCTGACCAGTTGCTATGGGGGAATCCCTCAAAGCTCAAGTTTTAACATTTTTTCCTTTGGTTTATTGAACTTAAATATCATTTGGTGTATGTGTTTGTGTGTGTGTGTTGTGTGTAAGTGCATGAGTATGTGTGTGCTTGTAGATAACCTTTTGCTTGGAAGGAAATGGGCCCCATGGATGTTATTCCAGTTAAAAGCTTATGGGCTGCTAATTACATGACTATCTGTAGCTGAATTATGAATGGAATGTACTGAAAATACTTTCAAACTCAGAATAGCTTGGGACTTCCTACCTATGTTGATCAGTACCATTGCAGCAAAGCTAAAGGTGGATCTGACACAGTATTTGATTTGGTTCCAAAGTCCCTCTGTAAGAGATCAGATTAGTGTTCTGAGAACAACTGCCCAGTATCCAGGCTGTTCTTTTGGAGGAAGAATGAAACTCCGCATCTACTTTTTGTTCTAGTTCTAGTAGATGCTCCTTCACCATATAAGGGCATTACATTATCAGTAATCAGAACAAAAGATTTCCTTTCCTTGTTCAACTTAATCCTGGCTAAATAGAGGCATGGCTGAAAGTGCCCAATTATACGGCTGAGGTAATTCACAAGCTATTCACAGCAAAGCTGCTTTATCACTTCAGGAGAGATTGGCATTCATAGATCCATAGAATCTATAAATGCCAGTCTGTATATATACACAAATATATATGTTGGAAGAAGAGAGCGTCTGTGCCATTTAATCCTGCTTGCTGCAGGAATTCATTAAACCATTCCCAACAAATCTATATAAAGCACAAAGAATCAGTGACTAAATGGAAGAGGCTACTGTAGATCTAGAACAGGCATGTCCAAATTTTGGCTTGCCTGAGCCACATTGAGTGAAGAGGAATTGTCTTGGGTCAGATATAAAATATATAGTATAATGTATATAAATAACAAACTTTTATTTTTTGAGGTCTTACAGGGTCACATTACTACCATAGTTGTCCAGGGTTTCATGCGGCCTGTGGCAGGGGTGAAATCTAATTTTTTTTGCTACCGGTTCTGTGGGTGTGGCTTGGTTGGCATGGCTTGGTGACCCACCATGTGACTGGGTGGGCGTGGCCAGTTTGACGTCATTCACGTCACTCTGCTGTGCATGAGGCGCTTGGAGAGAGAGCGAGCAAGATAGCTTTCCAACCTCTGTGTGTGGGTGTGTGTGTGAGGGAGGGAGCGATCTGAAGCCTAGGCACCCAAACGTCTGGCAGCCGCGGGGACAGCTTCTGAGCAGCCAGCTCCACCTGACCCACTCCCTGAGTCTCACCGTTCTCCTCGCCCCCACTCCCACCCACTCAAGCAGTGGCTTCCCTGCTCAGCCCCAACAAGCTATGCATCCATGGTGCCCGCACCAGCATCCTGAGAGAAGCAGAGAAGATCATCACTTGCAAGCAGACAGGCAGAGGTAGAAAGTGTGCACCATGCTGTGGGAAAAATGAGAGGTCCTGTTGTCCCACAGAGCCTGCTGCTGCTTGAGTGGGGTGGGTGGTGGGTGGGCGAGGAGAACGGCGAGACTCAGGGAGTAGGTCAGGTGGAGCTGGCTGACTCAGGCCTGCTCAGAAGCCACCTACGCCACTGCCAGAAGTTTGGTTGCCTCAGCTTCAGATCGCTCCCTCCCTCCCTCTCTCTCTCTCTCTCTCTCACACACACACACACACACACACACCGAGAGAGAGAGAGAGAGAGAGAGAGAGAGAGAGAGAGAGAGAGAGAGAGAGAGAGAGAGAGAGAGAGAGAAAGAGAGAGAGAGAGAGAGAGAGAGAGAAACACACAAAAACCTCTTTTTATTCAGTTACTGTGAATTCTTCTCATTCACATCCAGCAAAGTCTTTCAAGGGAGAATTTATAGTCACAGACCTTATCTGGCTTGGAGACCTGCCAGGCCGATATCTTCAAAACTTGGCAACTCTGGGAGTCACAAACCAATTAAGCGAACTCCCCTCCCTGTTCGCTCCTTTTTTATTCCCTATGGGAGGGGGCCGTTCATCGTCCACCTGTGGCCTTACTCCCAAGTCGATCCTTGTTCCTCAGCTGTCCCCTTCATCTGGCAACTCTGAGCATGCGCACACTAGGAACAGGCTCCAACTGTTCATCTACCTCACTGATGTCTGACTCCAAAGGCAACTGATAACTGTCAGACTGCCCTGGTCCCATCTCTGCCTCTGACACAGAGCCTTTGCCAGACTCCAGGACTAGCCCATGTTCCTCCCCAACCTCCTGACTGTCCGAATCTGCTGCCAGCTCTGCTAGCTGTTGGCGGGCCACAGCACTGAGTTACAATGAGATGCATGTACGTCTACCTCTGAAAAATGACCAAGAAACCACTGTTCTTTTAAAACCAGTCTTGCTAGTCTATCAGCTGGTGGAGATATAATCAGATTTTAGAAATCTTTACTGGAAATGGCTCACTGCCAAGCGCAATTTGAAAAAAAATCTAGTGCTTCTCTTTAATATGCTGTATGGCTTGGGGCATGGAGGAATTCAGTAGTTTAGCATTGGGAGGCTTTTTGACGAAGAAATTAGATGGTGATGAAGCAAGACAACTTCTAACTTTAGTGCAATTTTATTTAATTTAAATTAAAAGTCTACATGACTTAAGGCTGTTAAGGGACTGCTTCTTGTGTTATGAAACCTGTTGGGGAGTTAAATCTGCGGAATAAGCCTTTTTAAGGATTTTGCTGCAGTCAAAGTCCGTTCCTCTGGAACACGAGGGAAGGTCTATTTCTGCATTGCTCCTAGGCTTACAATGCACATTCCCTTGGAAGTTGAGTTGGACCTCTCCTTAAATTGGATGCATCTCTTTTGCTGGGCTTTTAATCATTAAATTATTTGATGCCTAGTGTTAATTAAGTACTATAAACGTAACATTAAATCCTTTGGGTTTTTAAAAAAGTTTGCTAGTACTTGTAGCTAGAAAGTAGAAAACCAAACTATAAAAACCAACAAAATGTAACTTCAACTGAAGTTAACTTCAGTTAACTTAATTAAATACAATATTTTTCATATATAGACTGGTCTCATTCAGACGTATTAAAGTTTGGTAGCAATTTTAGGAAAACCTCTGAAGTCACAAATAAAGCCTTGAAGGAGGGATTGTAGCTCTGGAAGATTGTAAAGCATTCACATAATGAGTTTTGCCTAGTTTCTAACAAAGTATCTTAGACTGTAGGGCAATAAATGAGTTGCAATGGCTTTTAGCAGTATTTTTATTGCTTTATAGGTATTGTATTTTATGATAATATTTCTCCAGGGGAATTTTCATAGTAGAACTTTATAAGATTTTTAAAAATGCTCCTCAAGAGTGATATTTCATATATTTGATTTTGCTGTCACTTTTGACTTAGTCCAAACTGATATTCTTAGAGACATTTCAGCTTCCATCATTACCAAATGAAAAGACAAAACAAAAGCTAAGGTACATATATTTTGTTTCCCAAATGTACTCTTATACACTTTTTTCTCAGTGTATTTTTGTTGGTTTCTTAAATTCGTATTGAGATTTCTATTCCTCAGCATACTGTACTAATTTTTTTTACTGAAAGGTAATTAAGAAAGCTGACCTTGTCAGAAATTGATTTGATCTCCTGTGATTCCTAATTATTGATCATACTAGGTGTTGTGGATGGGATTCTGGATTTACCATCATTTGGACAGCTGTAGGTTTTCTACTTCTAAACCATGGTTTTAATGCAAAGTACATTATGCTTAAGGTTTACTTGGATGTCTTATAATTAGAAATTATGCAGAAATTTGTAACTCAAATCTCCATTTCTCTTAGAAACAGTTTTTCCAAGGACGGTCAAAATGAAATGTTAACTTTTAACCAGATAAAAAGTATCCTTCGTTAGTGTAGAATCTTTTATTGAAAGTCAGATTTGTTTATGGTGAATGTATGCTTTGCAAATAAACACATAATAAATATTCGTTAGGAAAGATCTATTAGTTTATATAATAGTAAACCAGATTGAGTGCAATGAAATGGAATTACTTGTATGAGCTGTTTACAACTCTTGCCCCAAACTTTATCTTCTATATGCAGATAGGACAAGAATATAAAGTGAAAACCTCATAAAAATCCAAGTAAATTACTAATCCACAGAAGTATTTGTGCTGTAAACATGTCTGGAGTTGTAAGAGCCCTATAAAATAAGACAAACATCTGAAGAACTTAATTATATGTGCAAAAGGGAGGAAAGCGTTCATTCCAAGACACTGCGTTGGATGTAAATTAATGTGAAACAATAATTAGTTTTGCAGTAAAGCCTGCACCCAATCTACAATATATGCACATTTTTAGAATGGATTTATGGTTGCAGCTTCTTCACTCTCATTTGTGTAACTTGGTTAAAATGCAGTAGTAATCCACTAACCATTTCTGAAGCACAGTCTCTGTAACAGGCCATGATACTCTGGTACAGGGGTGTCAAACTTGATTTTATTGAGGGCCGCATCAGGATTGTGCTTGACTTTGGGGGGTTGGGGTGGGCGTGGCCAGGGTGGGCGTGACCAGCTTGACATCACTTGTGTCGGGGGCGCCTGTGGTGGCCCAAGCGCTCTGCCAGCGAAAGCAGGCTCCTGAGTTCTAATGGCCTCCTGCAACCCTCTGCCAGTGAAAATGGAGCTTGAGAGGGCTGCACACTCCATTTTTGCTGGCAGAGGCACTGTGGGACGGTCCTTTGCTGTTTCCAGGGCGGCCCCGCAGGCCAGATCTAAGCACTCCCAGCCTTGCCTTTGACACCTCTGCTCTGGTCCTTTAGGCAAAGCAACAATTCTGTCTTTCTCTGTTAGTTTTAATAAAGAGCACTTAAGACTAGGGAAGTCATTTGGGCACTTAAGATAAAACTATCACCCTCTCTGACAACAAATATGAAACTGAAGGGTAAATAATGTAAGATTTTCTGCTCTTCTATGGCACCCCCAAATCTACAGTCTCTGACCGATATCAGGGTGGTCTACATGATCACTACTTATTTTGACCTTGGCAAAGTCATGTTTGGTCTAAGGAAGAACTACAATGAAGTTTCAAAGCATTTAAAAATATTTATTCATACTGAATCTTTTTCTGAAGATACTTTTGGTTTGTAGGCTTTTTTACATCGCACATGACTTCAGAAACATATCCGTTCTGAAATGAAATACTTTAAAGGTGAAAAGAAACAGGAAAGTTAAGAGCATATGGTGAAAAGAGTCATTATCATCCTGTTACAGACACAACCACAAATATCTTCCAAATTACAGCGGAATAATGAGTATCTCCAGGTAAATTTCCCCCAAATTAAGTGGACAACCTGTACAAACAGAAGGTTATATACCATGGTCCTCAATGAATGAATTCTAGTATAAATACATGAAGACTGAGTCCCAATATTACATACTCCAGATGTGTTTCAATGCAACTCCCATTATTGCAGCCAGGAACACTTCGGGAAAAATGATTTACTGCCACCTCTATGTTGTAATCTACAGATATAATAAAGGGCAGAAATGGATTGGCCTACTGCATCTCTCTTAATCCAGATGCTGGATTCGTTTGCAGCAACAACTTCGACCAGACCTTCAGGTGAAAAAGACAGCTGATGGAAATGGTGCAGATAAATTAACAGAATTCTGCATGTATTCAGTTGGACAAATGCCACATTTCTTGCCTTATTATCTCATAAAGCCATAAAGCAAGACAAATGAGGATTTCTTACCTAGTTTTCCCTCCACTTAAAATTTAGGACTTGGACACACACAAGCACATCTACACATACACTCCACACGCACGCACACACAGAGGGCAGCAGTTCTGTGAAATAAGGGACAAGAAGGTGAACTATTGGGAAAATATCTCACGCATACAAATTAGAGAGAAAGAGAAGGCTCAGCCTCATTTAATCTCTGAAATTATTATCATGGAGGACGGGTTTGAGCTTAAACATACATTCCTTGTCTTTAGGATCAAATTCTCCCTACAGTTCTTTCATTGTAGAAGACAGAATTAGGCCTCCTTTTATCCTCCAGATCCAATTGTACTGACAAGACTCCTAGAGCAGGTCCTGCTCGCAGAATTCCATGGCTAGCTGAGGAATCCTGGGAGTTGAAGTCCAACAGGTCTTAAAGTTGCCAAGGTTGGACTCCCCTGACCTAGAGAGTATTAGATTGCAAAAGACTGCTGTGAACAACTATCAAGGCAAAATGGCTGCATTTTAGCTGACCAAACAATCTTCCTTTCCCTTTTTGTCTCTTCCCTCAAGATTATTCCCTCCCTGTCTCATCTGGTGCGAAACAACTTTTTTTTGTGCCATGGGAATAAACTCACTGTAATTGCAATCACAGCCAGTTCTCAAGGGAAACATTAAAGGAGTCATTTAATTTTAGCTCCCTGGCCTAAGTTTTCTTTACATAACCTGCCATTAGGAGTTCTAGCATGAAGTAGATCAACTTAATGAGAGACAACCTATAAATATATATGGAGGGGGAAGAGAGCGGATAAGGAGTGATTGTGAAAATGTTCTATGGAGAATCCAAGTTCCTGAGATGTTTTTCTCCATAAAATAGTCCAAAACATGTCATTTTAAGTTGAATATATATTTCCCATCCACCCTAAATGGCTGACATCTCTAAATGCTATACCTATTATTTAAAGGGTGAAGCCTATTTCAACATAGCCCTCTTCTAGACAAATAATTTAAAAAGCAATTAGGGAATTTATAGTCTTAATGAGGGACAGCTTTTTTTATAAGGAAGGAATGTCTCCCCATACTTAAATTATAGTAGCACACATTGTGATAAAAATATTTTGTCACAGCAGAGGAAAAGAATCTGAGAAAGTTGAAAAGAAGAAGCTACTGATTCTTAAGGCAAAATTAAGGCAATTCAGTCAGAGTCTTCATCATCAAGATATTCTTCTGCATTGCTTGATGATCGCATTATGTCTAGGAAAAAGGAAACAAATATAAAATGATCAGTTTTGAGCTAGGCTGATGTTTTAGAATGTACTTCCCTTTATTCTAATTTCTGGTTAAGTTACGTTTCTCACATTTCAAATATAACTCTATATTCTTAGAATAATTCCCGGTATATTTCAAGCATTCTCCCTCATCATTGCTTGTTTTTAACTTTACTTGAGGATTATATGTTTTTTATATGGTTTTATAAGCTTTTCTATATGTTTTGATATTGTATTCTGGGTTTTTTGTCTTGTTTTTAATTGCAAACCATTCAGAATTATGTACTTGAGATGGACATATATAAATGCCCATCTGTATATGGGCATATATAAATGCCCAGCAATAGAAAATGAATGAATGAATGAATAAATAAATGAATGAATGAATGATGAATTGGCATTACGTCGATCAAGGCTTTTACAGATTGTACATTTTTTTCCTCCCTGGAGGCTTGTACTTTTTGAGAGGAAAAAAGAAAGATGAACTACTCTTGTAGTCAAGGATAGCCATTAACCCAGTCATATCTCCTTGGCAGTAATTGTCGCACGCAATCACAATCACCCAAACCAGTCAAAAGTCTACATTTTGGGGAATGGAGTATCATCACTTGCTTTCTCCAATCCTGCTTGGTGTCCCATTAGCCTCTGTGTCATGATATTATTAACACTCTGTTGTTATGTTGTTGGCTCTTTTCTCATTGTCCAGGAAAATGGCAGTTATATCCATCTGTGTTTGGAAATTGGACTCTGTGCTGCAGGTTTGAGTAGAGAGGGATGTAATGGAGAGGCTTCTCATTGTCTCCAGGTCTTCTTGGGTAGACAATGGATTGGATGGAGTTTGGAAATTGCCTAACAGTTCACTGGTTTGGGGGTTCACATGATGAGCTTGCCTGAGGGAAAGTAATTTAACTCCCACTTCAAATCTCAGGGTCTTTTGGGACAAGACTAGTTATTTCCTATTGCATTACTGACTGGAATTGGGTATTGCCATGACATGCAAACCCTAGTTAAGAGTAGAAATTGTTTAGTTTATCTTCTCTTGGGGTAGCCATCTGTCTACTGAAGCCTTCAGGTGCTAGGAGCAGTCTAATTGTCCTGGGAGAATAATGCAAAAAAAGTTAAATCTTACCTTGCCCTTGTTTCTTTTTAAGCAAGGAAGCACAGGCAGCATTGGTAGCCATGTCGAAAGCCAGTTTTTTCTCATTGTTTCTTAAGTCTGTCCTGGCCCCTTGATAAAAACAGAATGCAGGACAACACTGTCCTAAGTTTGGTCAAAGAAACAAATTCCTCTCATCTTACTTCTTATATAAAACCTGAACTAGCTTCCCATCAAATCTGAGGTACATAAAGCTTTCATCATAGAAATGAAATGGTATTTATAGAACGCGACCTCTCTAGGTTCAATAAAGAAGCATGACTGAAAATATTTTTACTGTTTAACTTAAGTTCAGTGTCATTATAAAGACAGAGGTTGCATTTTAAAACACAAATGTCTTGGTAAACAGAGATCCAAAATGTGGGTATGTTGAGAAACACAGTACCTTTTCCTAGCAAAATTTCTACAATATCTTCATAACCTTTCCATGCAGCAGCATGCAGAGCTGTGTCTCCTAGTTTATTCTGTGAAAGGAGAACAAAAGTAACCTTAAAAGTTGGAAGGAAACAGTTCTGATCATTTCAATTGCAACCTGCTACATTACTGCAAAACAATTCTTCAAAGCCACTCAGTGTATCATTCCCTACCTGTTGGTTTAGTTCTACCTTTGGCTGTGTCAATAACACTTCCACGATGTCTACACCAAATGAAGAAAAAAAAAATGGAAAACTTCATGAGAAATTAGGAAAGCCAAGACTTTGAATTAATCAGCAAAAAGGGCCACTTTTTCATTTTTAGAATTGGGAAAATTAACCGGAAAAGACTCCAATAATAATTGGACTCACTAACTCAATAAATGAAAAATCTAGAAAAGATTACCCTTTGATTTAATTATAATTATAATTTTGTTTTTTTTAAAAAGGGTAAGAAAGTCAAATTGTACTTCCCAATTCGATATGTGAACAACATTTTTCATTTCTCTAAATTTTGTAATCCAGTCAAAACAGACACCCAAAATTTGTGGATGTATTTCACATTAAATCTCCCTTCCCCCACCACTCTCCCTCCCTCCCTCCCTCTCCATCTCTCTCTCTCTCACATACAAAAACCCTTTCTCTTTCCCTTTCTCTCTCCCTTCCTCCTCTTTTTCTCTCTGGTATTTATTAACGAAAATTCTAAGCATAGAAAATGGCATGCCAGAGGGAATAGAAATAAATTTGAAAAAATGTGTAAGAGATAAAAATACATATGCAAGTAGAATATGGATACAAACTGTTTTTACAAAGTGAAGGATAAAATTGGCTTTAATGTTGAAAACAATTAAGCTCAGAAATTGAAAATAATTTCTCTACCTTTGTGTCCACCATGAGATGCCCAATACAAGGCAGTACTTCCAGCTTTATCTAAGCCATTGACACCAACTTTGTTATCCAAACATTCTCTCAACCAGCTCAAGTTTCCTGAAAAAGAAGAAAATATGTATTACATATTAGATATAACATATCCAGAAACTGGCAGAAAACCAGTTGGATACCACATCTTTCCATATATATATATATATGTAGGTCTTTGGTTATTCGGGTCTTCTCCCACGTAAAATTGGAAGTGTCTTGGCGACCTTTCGATGAAGTCTCATTCGTCATCTTCAGGCTGGTGTTCTCGGCTTCGTGCTTCCAGGAGCAATGTGAGATCGCAGCTGTCTGTTCCTTTTAACTGCAAGCCCCCATGTTCTGTTTGGGTGGGGGCTTGGTTGTGCAGAACACACCCCCAGCTAATCAGAGCACAACCAACCCCCCATCCAATCAGAGCACAGCCAAGCCCCTAACCAATCAGAACACACCTCCACCCAATCAGAACACAGCCAAGTTCCCACCCAATCAGCTCACACCCCCACTAGCAGTTAAAACGAACAGACAGCTGCGATCTCACATTGCTCCTGGAAGCACGAAGCTGAGAACACCAGCCTGAAGATGACGAATGAGACTTCGTTGAAACGTCGCCAAGACACTTCCAATTTTACGTGGGAGAAGATCCAAATAACCAAAGACCTACATACAAACACCCGCGAAAACCTGAGAAAACATATATATATATATATATATATATATATATATATATATATATATATATATATATATATATATATATATATATATATATATATAGTAATCTATTTAATTTCTCCCTCCCTTCACACACACCCCTCTCATCTATCTACACAAGCACACAAGCATGCACATGCATGCACACACACACACAGAAACACCAGAGGTGGTATTCAGCAGGTTCTGACCAGTTCTGGAGAACTGATAGTGGAAATTTTGAGAAGTTCGGAGAACCAGCAAATACCACCTCTGACTGTACCCGCCCCCATCTATTCTCTGCCTCCCAAGTCCCAGCTGATTGGGAGGAAATGGATTTTTTTTTTAAATTTGATTTATATGCCGCCCTTCTCCAGAGACTCAGGGCGGCTCACAATGCGTTAAGCAATAGCTTTCATACTTTTGTATATTTTTATACAAAGTCAGCTTATTGCCCCCACAAACTGGGTCCTCATTTCCCCTACCTTAGAAAGGATGGAAGGCTGAGTCAACCTTGAGCCTTGGAGAGATTCGAACCAGCAGAAATTGCAGGCAGCTGTGTTAATAACAGGGTGCATTAAACCACTGTACCATCAAGGCTCTTTCCCTGGAGTGGGGTTGAAAAGGATACTTTACAGTATCCTTCCCCTGCCATGCTCACCAAGCCACACCCACCAAGCCATGCCTTGTCCACCAAGTTATGCCCACAAAACCGGTAGTAAAATTTTTTGAATCCCACCACTGAGACACACCCATACATTCACTCTTCTAGAAGGATGATAGTTACGTTTTGGGGCATAAAAGGAGGCTATACTGTATATCACATAGATAAAATATTAAGTATTTTATGCTTGAAAACAAAAGAATTTATCTAATGGAACCTACGTGTATGAATTGTTCGTATAATCAATAGTATATGCTTTGAATAATGCTAATGGAGAAGTCCATAGGGAAAAATCATAACCTTTCATTTCAGCAGGACAAAAAAACGAGGGCAGCTGTTTTTCTACCTCAGTCAGTGACTAAAATATACATGGTTAGATACATCACAGTGTATGTCAGGGAAAAAGGTAGCATTTCTGATATGTCTCCCAAGTTCAGACTCTTATCAACAGGGAATTACTTCATGGCAAAACAAAGTTGCCATTGAAGGCAGATTTCACAAGAGAACTTCCAACAGATGAAATGGACTGAGCAGTGGTGAAATCCAATTTTTTTAACTACCGGTTCTGTGGGTGTGGCTTGGTGGGAGTGGTGTGGCTTGGTGGGAGTGGCAGGGATACTGCAAGGATACTGCAAAATCTCCATTCCCTCCCCACTCCAGGGGAAGGATACTACAAAATCTCCATTCCCACCCCACTCTGGGGCCAGCCAGAGGTGGTATTTGCCGGTTCTCCGAACTGCTCAAAAGTTCTGCTACCGGTTCTCCAGAACCTGTCAGAACCTGCTGGATTTCACCCCTGGGACTGAGGTAAGAAACGGATCTATTCCAAAGCATTACAGTATTAATCAACATCTCTACAAATGTATCTGGAAATAAGTTTTTTGAAGTTTGTTCTAAATAAACCTGATGCATTGGCACTTTCAAATAAATTCCATTCATAAGACTTTAAATGCATTTTAAATGCAATACCTAATACAGTCCTTGTTTTGTTTTGGTAGTTTATTTTTATTAGATATGTGTGTGTTCATGCTAAAAAAAACCTATTAAGGCAAATTCGATTATATCACATCAGCCACCACATCAATTCGTTAAAATAAGGAATTATTCAATACTATACATTAATATCAGAATAGTACTTGTTTCAATCAATATGTTTATAAAAACAAAATTAATTGGGTAAAATAAAGTTACACATTATATTCTCCTAACCTTTGACTATAGTAGGCTCTGGAATGGATACTTGCATCAACCAACCAAAGCTGCATTGCACTACTGCAGCACAAGCACCACCTCTTTTGTAAGTACATCATGATGTCATGTGTATGTACAAGAGGGGTAGAATATGAGTTGTGATGCAGGACACTGCTTTTTGATCATTTAGGCAACGTCTCCAATCCTGGACATATTTCCAGATGCTGATGAAAGAAGTGATAGCCCCACACAGCTGCACAGCATCAGGTTGAACAAAGGTGCATCATAAATATGATGCACATTATCTGCCCCAAAATACAGAAATAACAAGAGGGGGGAAAAAAGATTGCACATTTTTCTTTTGAACACAGAAAAGGATTAAAGTAAATCAGCTAATTCAATCTCTCTCCCACTTCCCACATCAAACACTTCTCATTCTCATACTATTCACCATTGTTTATCTGCCATAAAGGTGAAGATAAAGGTTTCCCCTGCCCAGTGGTTGTTCTGCCCCAGCTCCAGATTCCCGAGGATATTGATGTTGGATGTTTATCCTACGGTTGGGTAGGTAATATATAGAAAACTATGTTCTGTAACTTTAACTGCTACAAGATGACTAATTAGCTGTGCTAAGCAGACATAAAAGAAGGCAGAAAGTTCATTCACTTCTGCTCCTGCTATTAGAAGGTTGAACTGCTGAAAGGAACTGTGTCTGTGTTACTGAAGAGAAGTGGAATTATAAGCAAACTATGTTTTTGTGTTGAACCATGATTATTTGAAGAAGTGTTATCTTTGTTTTGAGAAGCCAAGTTTGATTTTTACTACAAGTAAAGACTGTTTATTTTTCTTTAAACATTCAGAGTCTGTGAGTATCTGTGTGTTTTGCTAAGCAACGTATCTATTCGCTGTCTGGTCCTTTGCACTACTTTGCAGAGGGCAGTTTTACCCTCAACACTTGACACACACCAACGGTCCTTATCAAATTTATTAAGTAGCAAGGATAAACAAGACCGGCAAAGGTTGGCAATCAGCCCAGAAAACAAGATACGATAAACCAAAATACTCTGATAATAAATACGAGTTGTTTCCAGCAAGAAAGCACTAGCTTAGGCTAAGGGAGTGGCCAATTATCCTCAAGCCCTACTCTCAAGTAGACCTCCTCCTCCTGAGTAGCCACTCCTGCCTTTTGGCAGCCCTGCGTGCCTGAGCATTGAGGAGAGGCTCCTCCACTTCACTCTCTCCACTGAAAGGAGCCTCTGGAGGTTCTGAAGGCCCTGGCTGAGTCTCTGCCTCTGACATCACATCCTCTTCAGCCTCCTCACTGTCTGACACGAGCGCTGGCTGTGCAGGCTGCTGGCGCGACACAACACTAGCCTCCTCGTCGTTGGTATCAGCCACAATCCGTGCAGGCCACTGGCGGGCCACAACAATTGTGTCCAACTTTAGGGGTGTTGCTCATCTCTATTTCCCAGTTGAGGGAGCTAGAGTTGTTTGAAGATGCTTCCGTGGTCATGTGGCTGGCATGACTATATGCCGAAGCGCACAGACGCCGTTACCTTCTCACTGAGGGATCCCTATTTATCTACCTGCATTTGCATGCTTTTGAACTGATAGGTTTTGCAGGAACTGGGGCAGGAATGAGAGCTCACCCCATCAAGTAGTACTTGGGTTTTGAGCTGCCAATCTTCTGGTTGACAAGCACAGCATCATTATAGCGTAAGTTATAGGGGAAATAATGCACACATTTGTTTCAACTCAGTTGCCCTCTAAAGATGGAGAGGAAGAAGCAAAAACTTGTGTTGTTGAAAGGAAGCTCTTCGGTAGAATGTGTGATTTTAACAAACCCCAACAAATTGATCTGTTTCAGCCCAGAAATCAGATGAAGTCCTTCATCAATATTGACCTTACACCTACCTCTCTTGGCAGCTTCGTGTAATGGATTGTCAATGGATTCTGCTTGTTCAGCCACTAAAACAAAAGGAAAAAATACATGCCAATGTAGCCAGTTGTATTAATCTGTCTCTTAATGGACTGAAGACAATAGCACTAATATATTAAAAGTCCATCAATAAACTTGAAACTTCTAATATTATGCCCCAAAGCTCCACTGAATTTCGATGTCTTTAATGGAGTTCCTTGTAAGCAAGAAACTATTCATTTCAAGGAGAGTAAAATGAACTATACCTACAATAGAACTGCACACCCAAAGCTTCTCTGATATTGAAAAACCTGGGAAGGTCCAACCCAGAACCTTGGGTACATAATAACATGTTCAGTGCATACAGAAAATGCTGGTCTGTAGCTTATTGATTTATCTAAGAACACACAATTTGCTATGAAAAATTAGGAAGATGAACACACATACACAATTGTACTGTCCTCTCTAAATATTCTGGGATATAGTTAGAATTGTTATTCAATTAAAAAAAAATGAGTGATTGCAGTATACTGCAATAAAAGTGAATACATTTGTATTTAAAGCAGGGGTGTGGAGCTTCCTTTGAACTAATGGTCTATGTCAGGGCTTCCCAACCTTGGCAATTTTAAGACCCATGGACTTCAACTCCCAGAATTCTCTAGTCAGCCTTGTAGTTTTTGAGTGTTGTGCCAGGAATTGCATTCCCCCATTCTAAAAAAAGAAAATGAATAAAGCTGGGAAAAATATCAAATTTGATTTGATTTAATTCACATTTAGTTTAAATTCACTATATAATATAAATTCTTCATCCTTTATCATTTGAGAATGTTCCCTTTTTGTCACCTTCACACTGCACCTGGATAACAATTTTGGGATTTTGTGGGGCTGATATCCAAGGCTTTGGGCCTCATTTAGGGCTTATCTTACCTACAACAGACATTTAACTAAAATACTATGATAATAAGAACACAAAAATAACAGAAATGTGAGATTCAGTTCAATTATTGTTCACAATTTGGAAAATAAGTCCCATGTTTTGAGCATTTATACACCTCAAAAGGATGAGAGTAGTTCTAGCTATTGAATGCAGAAATGGGATTTAAAGCATGAAGTTTATGCATATTCTATGGGAATCTGCACAGGACAGATTGATATGGTGTTTTACACACTCTGCCCTTTTGTAGCAAAATAAAAAAAATATATATATATTTTTCTGATACCAGACAAGAACATTACAAAATGCAGAAGGCTTTTTCCTTGCCCCATCTCTTGCCAAATTCGAATATGACACAAAACTGAGTAGGACAGCTGATATTGCTGAAGACATTCCAAACTTTCAAGATGGATTAGAGAAATGGACTGGAAAATGATTTTGAATTTTAACAAGACACCAATGCTAAATTCTTCATATAAGTGCATAGGCATAAGCTATGGGACACTGATTTGGTAATGAATGGTTATAAACAAAAATTTGGAACAGGAGTTGAATTCAAGCTGAATATGAGTCAGCAGGGCAATGTAACTGCTTAGATGTTCAGATAACATCAACCAGAATTTCCAAATCAAAGGAAATTACTTCTTTCACATGGTCTGCACTGGTCAGACCACAAATGAGTACTGCATACAATTGTCTGCACTATATTTCAACAACAATTTTAGAGAAACCAGAAGAGCCAATATAGAGCATAGGAATGATCCCGGGGTTAGAAACCTGAGTTTTGTGAGGTGAGACTGAGACTAGTGTGTATGTTTAGCTTTTGAAATAAGACAACTGAAGTGAAGATGTTATAGCAGTTTTCAGGTACCTAAAGGATTGCCACACAGAAAACTTTCAAGATCTAGAGTGTTGGTAATAATAGGTCTTACTTTCTAAGTTCCTAAAATTAAGAGCAGTTTGATTTTTGAAGGTCAAAGCATTTCAAGTAACAATTGTCAGACTGTTTCTAACATATTATAATTTAATGCTTGTATGAGTTAAGAAGCATAGCAGCAGCTATATCCTTTACTCAAACTTGCTTAGTTATGATGGCTTCAAGAGTCAAATCAACAAAGAGAGCTTGGTTATGGTGAATGACACAATAGAATGCATTCTTGAAGCAGCTCTTCATAATCTGTCCAGGCTTGTTTCCGAACATCTTTTGAACTTAGGAGATGGTTTGTAACTGCTGAGGATAAGAGAAATATGAATATCTTTGTGGCATAAGCAGAATTCATCATCTAACATTTGGATCCCAGCCAAAGGGTTCAATGGGCTGGGAACAGTCTAGGAATCTTGATTTCTCAGAAATTCTCGTTCAGAGCTATAGTCTACCAGGCCTCTTTTGAGAATCACTGTTAACTTGTTCAGA
Source organism: Arizona elegans (assembly GCA_022577455.1). Classification (NCBI taxonomy): domain Eukaryota; kingdom Metazoa; phylum Chordata; class Lepidosauria; order Squamata; family Colubridae; genus Arizona; species Arizona elegans. The sequence goes on along the minus strand of JAKOOJ010000008.1, from coordinate 29,966,774 downwards.
GCTTAAGCATATATACAAAGTCATTCCGGATTTGCAATCTCAGAACAAAATGTCTCTATGTTCAACTTTTCAACAGCTCCCCTTTCTGATCTGTGAATCCTGACTTTTAATATTGCACAGGACATTCTTAACAAGATTTCAACATTATAGCAGAGATTTCTATAATGTGAAGGGTGCTATGGTAAAATGGTTACCACAATCAGAAAGCAAATTTTCTAAAGATATATTGTTGAATTAAAAAAAGGTCAATAATCTAAATTTAAGGGAGAAGCTAAGCAAAGTAAGGGCCAAGAAACTTGGCCAACAGAGTATAACGTTCCTAATGTATCTTGTTCAGAATCCCAGTTTTAATTCTACTCACAGATGTGCCTGAAAAGTGCATTATTCTTCTTATGGTTGGTCGGATAGTTAGCCAGATGTTTAGACTGAATTTAGCACTTTTATTCACCTACTGGGTCCTTCCCAAGGACCTGGGATAGGCAGGTGCTGTTGTCTGATGGTGTTAAAGGATCCTTATTTTTATTTTGCTTCACAACTATCTCTCGGAACACAATTCACAAAATTACCATAGTTGCTGGGGATTAGTCCAGTTCTTCCTTTACAGGTTCCTTTCCACCAATTTGTGTCACTCTGGAGGAAAAAGAAATCAGTGCTGAAAAAGGCAACTGGGAGTTCAATGATCACTTTATTCTCTTAAGGAGAGAATGGTTTAGTGGCTTTGTTTATCAACTCACCATATCAGAAATGTAGATAATGTCTCCTTCTTCAAAATACAGTTCATCTGGCTGGAGTAATAAATACATTGCATTAGTTAAAGAATCGTCTTAAACTACATGACATTTTTTTTCAGTGACAACTCCAACTCCAATCCTTGCATCCCAAATCAAAAATTGCAATTGTGCATCATAGTAAGCATGGTTTAGCCCTGTCCTTTCAGAGGACAATATCCCCACAATCCATCTGCTGGCTAGTATGTCCTCTTTGGGTTTTTTCCTGGAAAGAAATAGTGCAAAAGGGCTTCAGATTCCACTTATCTGCCTATCAGCAGGATTTTCACTGAAAAACTGAATAGAACTAAATTATATTGGGTGGAGTGGGGGGGATGGGGACAAGCAAGCAAATGAAAAACTGAGTTCCAAAAAAGCTTAGATCTGGCTGGGGGAAGAGAAAAAAATCACCCAACTGTTGGACTCAAGTCCGTTCTAAAATGTTACCACTCCTCCCTCTTAGTTGCAAGACAGATTTGATCGAATTACATCATAACAGAGTTGGAGGGGGCCTTGGAGGTCTTCTAGTCCAACCCCCTGCTCAAGCAGGAGATCCTATACCTTTAACAGTAACAGAGTTAGAAGGGACCTTGGAGGTCATTTAGTCCAACCCCCTGCTCACGCAGGAGAGACCTGTACTAGGGATTTGAACTGCTGAAGTTTCTGATCGACCAGCTCAGTGTCTTGGCCACTGAGCCACCTAGCCAGGCTTTTTTTAAATACCATTTCAGACAAATGGTTGTCCAATCTCTTATTAAAAACTTTCAGTGATGAAGAACCCACAACTTCTTAAGGAAAGCCATTCCATTGATTAATTGATTCTATTGTCAGGAAATTTCTCCTTCTTTCTAGGTTGGTTCTCTCCTTGATCAGTTTCCATCCATTTTGTCCTGCCTTCAGGTGCTTTGGAGAATAGGTTGGCCCCCTCTTTTTTTGAGGCAACACCTTAGAAATTGGACTAATGCTAGAACACCAGTCCTAGTTCTTCTTTTCATTGTTTTAATGATTTAATGTTTTAATGTCTTCTTTTAACTTTTATATGGGATATTGTTGCATTGTTTTATTCTCTGTTGTAAGCCGCCCAGAGTCCCTTGGGAGTTGGGCGACATAGAAATGCGACAAAATAAATAATAAATAATTAAACCCAGAGTGGTGATATTTTATTTCATCATATTAATTTTTTAAGTATTGCTACATTTCACTTGAACTCATAGCAATGTACAACAACAATACAAAATAATTGTAAAAACCTCTTTGCCTTTGATTCCAAATGTGCACACCCACCCCACTCAATGCCTATGTACCCAATCCAATCCTATATTTTCAGAAACACACACATGCTCACATATCCCACATATTGAGGGAAAATATATATTGTATTCATATTGTAATTACTGTCCTTCCACTTGGGATACAGCAACAAAATGAGAATTCTGTTGTCTCCTGCTGCCATCTACTGATTATTGATGGAAAAATACAGTACAACAGAAGAGTAAAACTGCACTTGAATTAAACTGAAATACCAAATGCTCTTTCTTTTTATTGATCTATTGATGCTGAAAAATGGCTATGTCATTGTGCTGAAGCTGGACCCAAGTACAAGAATGAATGTTGATGATGCAGATTTTGCTGCAGAGCAACCGTAGGAAGAAGGTAATGTAAAATGCTAGTACCACTTTATACTACACTGGTAAGACCATACTTGGAATCATTCAATTATTGGTCATTTCAATACAAAAAAGATGTTGAAGCTCTAGAAAGAGTGCAGAGAAAAGCAACAAAGATGATTAGGGGACTGGAGTAAAAGCATGCAATTAACTTTTGCCTTGGTAGTACAGTGGTCTAAGGCACCCTGTTATTAAGACCAGCTGCCTGCAATTACTGCAGGTTCGAATCTCGCCAGGCTCAAGGTTGACTCAGCCTTCCATCCTTTCTAAGGTAGGTAAATTGAGGACCCAGTTGTGGGGGCAATAAACTGACTTTGTATAAATATACAAAAGGATGAAGGCTATTGCTTAGCGCATTGTAAGACGCCCTGAGTCTCCGGAGAAGGCCAGCATATAAATTAAATTTTTTAAAAAAATTGCGGCAATTGGCTGTGTCTAATCTAACAAAGGACTGGGGATGAGTCTTCCAATATTTGAGGAGCTGTCAGAGAGAAGAAGAGTCAACCTATTCTACAAAGCTTCTGAGGGCAGGACAAGAACTAATGGATGGAAGTTTATCAAAGAGAGATCCAACTTAGAATCAAGGAGAAATTTCCTGACAGTGGAATCAATTAATCAAGGGAATGGTTGTCTCAGAAGTTGTGAATGCTCCATCACTGGAGGTTTTTAAGAAGAGATTGGACAGGTATATGGTTTCCTGCTTGAGCAATAGGTTGGATTAGAAAACCTCCAAGGTCCCTTCCAACTCAGTTATTCTAGAGCAGGGATTCATAACTAAAGGATTGAACATCTGCACTGCTGTTGTAATCAGAATAAGAAGCCACAGACTTGTGTCATGTGCTAATCAGTCTGCAACTTTTGTATCTATCTGAGTGAAAACATTTTGAGAGTGGGGCTGCCAAAAACATTCTCAGTCTGCCTTTGAGTCATCCCCAGCCATTCTTTCACCATCCCTCTCTCCACTGTCATTCACACACAGCCAATAACAAACCCTCAAGGCAGTCATATAATGAGATCACAGAAATGGCTAATGGCTCTCCAACACTATTTGCGATCTGCTGCAGTTTAGATGCATCTGTTGAGTCTCTTGAATTATAGATACATAGGAAAGGGATTTATAGGGGCCAGGGAGGATCTGCATTTCCCTGAACCAGGGGTCAGCAACCTGTGGCTCCGGAGCCACATGTGGCTCTTTGGGCCCTCTGCTGTGGCTCCTGTCGGGTGATCCCACCACTGGCTGGCCCCGCCCCTCGCCCTCCCCTCCCAGTCACTCCTTGCCTGGCCTGAGAAGGTAAGGGCGACAGCGGGGAATGGAAAAGCATCCAAGGCGGAGACAGAGAACTACAGAAAGAGGGTGAGAGAGACATGGAGAGATATAGCGAGAGAGGGAGAAAGAGGGGGGAGGGAGTGGAGAGAGAGATATGTCAAAAGGGTTTTGTGGTTCCCAGTGTTCTTTAACAACTGGTTCTCTGCCCTAATAACCGGCTGCGTAAGGGGTCGTGGCGGAAATGAGTGACATCGAGTTGGCCATGCCCACCCAGGTTTTGTGGCTCCTGATGTTTTCTTTTCTGTGGGAAATGGGTCCAAATGGCTCTTTGAGTGCTTAAGGTTGCAGACCCCTGCCCTAGACTAGGAGCTAGTTCTCTGGTTTTGTGGTGAGAGGTAAAAAATGCTTATTGGTTTTGCAGTTCTTCCTCAGGAGCTTGGACAAAACGAGAAGGATCTGCATGCAAATACCAGACTAGTGAATCAGTAGTAATGTAAGGAGTAAAAATAAGTGTATTATTACAGAGTAGAAATATGGTTTTGAGCATACATGTGATTTATTTTTAATGCATTAGTTCCTTGATAAGTAAAAGGAAGAAAAACAAGGGAAAATAAAAGAGAGCATGGGGCAGAATAATTTAATGGTCAGTGAGATAGGCAATCACCCAAATGATCTTATTTACAAATTTTACTTCAAATTGGGACCTTGCCGAGCAGTTTACTATTCAACATTTGCTATCTTGTTTTTAAGTCAGCCTAAAGTTTAGCGAAAGCTTAATGGAGAACTTGTAAAATGCAGGATCCTACAAGGCTTGAGCGGAACTGAAGTAACTATGTCCTTCTAGACAGCTCATTGATTCAGTTTACTTGATCAGATTTTGGTGCATGTGGGTGTGTGGGTAGGTAGTTTAGAGAAGTAAAATAAGAAAAAAAATGAAGTGGGAGTTTACATTTTAATGTACCAGTGGTACAGCATATATACGGGACACTGGCAGAGATTCAGAAAGGGATAGTAATGTAAAGGCTGTAGCCTTCACAAAAAGGTAATGGCTGGGCTTTATCTCAGATCCTGACTTGAGGATCTGAGATAAAATCTACTTATTATCTTCTCTTGAAGGCTACAGCCTTTGCATTCCCCAGCAAAGCTGGCTGGGGAATTCTGGGAGTTGAAGTCTGCCAGGTTTAAAGTTGACAAGGTTGGAGACCCCTGGGCTAGTGCACATACAGACAGTGTAATGAAGAAATGGGGACTTTAGGGGCAAGATCAGTGGTGAAATCCAATTTTTTTACTACTGGTTCTGTGGGCATGGCTTTGTGAGCATGGCAGGGGAAGGATACTGCAAAATTTCCATTCCCACACCACTCCAGGGGAAGAATACTCCAAAATCTCCATTCTCTCCCCACTCCTGGGGAAGGATATTGCAAAATCTTCATTCCCACCCCACTCTGGGGCCAGCCAGAGGTGGTATTTGCCGGTTCTCTGAACTACTCAAAATTTCTACTACCGGTTCTCTGAACTGCTCAAAATTTCTGCTACCGCTTCTCCAGAAGCTGTCAGAACCTGCTGGATTTCCCCTGGACAAGATCACTTGATCAGCTTAAAGCTTAATGAAAGCCTTTAAAAGTTTACTTTAAACTTATTTAGGGAAAAATAGCCTTCATTCACAACCATAACTAGAAATGCTGCCCATTTTATTCTTACAAAAGAATAAAATCTCTTTTTATTCTCAAACTTGACACCCAGATTCAGGACGGATACTTTTGTCAGAGGTTTCTATCAGAAAAAGCCGCAGAGAAAAATAATCAAACAATTGTGCTCTCACGCTGCAAACTCTGTTCCGTTTGTATGGGTGTTGTGATGTCACACACAAATATGGAAGGGACAGACCTTTCGTTGCCATGCCCATTCTGTAATTTGGATGAAATGGTCAAATGCTTAGCTTTATTCCTGGGATAGCTTCAGCCCTGGTAGTATTGAGGAGTCCCATCCAAGTACTAACTAAGCCTAATCCTACTTAGCTTTCAATCCCAGGCAATATCAACTAAATCAGAGGTCTTCAAATTTGGCAGCTATAAGATTTATGGACTTCAACTCCCAGAATTCTCCAGACAGCATAGCTATGCAGGCTGAGAATTCTGGGAATTGAAGTCCACAAGTCTTACAGCTGCTGTTGTGGCCCCGCCCTCTGAGCCTGTCCCATCGGAGGAAGAAAGCTCCGAGCATGAGGAAGAGGAGTCAGCCAGGCCTCCCTCTCCAGGCCCCTCCCCTCTGGCACTGTCTCAGGTGTCGGCCGAGGGAGAGGAGATTAGCAGGGAGACAGGTGGCTCGGATGAGAGCGAGGGAGAGACATCATTCCTGGGCGCACGCCTCCGAAGGCGTGATAAACGATTGCAGCAACTCAGGAGGCGTGCTAGGGATTAGAACTGAGTCACTGGACCACACCCCAGAGACTATATAATAGAGGGTGGTGGCCAGCGATCCCTGTGACGAACAAAAGTAAATCTTGGATAGTCACTAAAGCCTCGTCCGGAAACTGCTGAGAGGAATATTATTCTGATTGGACTTTGTACGCTAAGTGTCTTATCTTTCTGTTTTGTGGAAATAAACGCACTTGGCAGACGGTGTGTAAATCGCTGCCAAGTTGGAGATAAAGACCTGGGTGTGTGCCTTAAGTGTTTCCTTAACCCTCGGCTGGCTGTGTTTGTGTGTGTGTGTGGACGGGGACAGATCAGCTGCCAAGTTTGAAGACCTCTGAGCTAAATGATGGCCCTGCTGAGATGAAATGATGAAATAACAGCTAAGAGAATATTACTTTTACAATTTACTCAAGGCACAACAAAGGCTCAGAAAATATGCACAAGACAGTGAAATAAAAGATTTAAACATCTTGCAAGCAAAAGTTGTATCTTTCATCCCAATACTTTATATAATTGACAGGAACAAACAAGCAGAAGCCTAATCTATTCTTGGTCTCTCTAAGGTGCATCAAAAGTGAGCGATAAGACTTAGATTCTTTCGTAATCCTCTAAATTCCAGATTTCTAAATGTCACGTGTTAAACTCAATGACACAGAGGAAAGACAGACATTGGGAAAAACAAGATCCAAGACATGATGTAACTGAGCACGATAGCAGACTAGCAATTTTCGTAAGTTACAGAAATTGATTGATTTAAAACATTAGCATACTATTTACCATTGCAAAATTTCAGCGAGGTTACCCTACAATTCAAATTGTGAGAACAGTTAGGTTAAAATAACCTCGGAACTTTGTATAAAATCAAAAGATAAATGCAGAGAGAGGAGGTGGACACAAACATTGTTTAAAAAGAATTTCTTCTTAATTCTTAGTGGTTACAAATGCCGCTTGCAATCATGAGCCACTTCCTGTTATACTTCTCTCAGCCGTTTTGAGCTGTTTGCTCAGGAATGACTGGATCAGTTGGCAGGATTTGCACAATCAAGGCCCGAACCACATGCCAGAATATGATTTAGCAATGAAAAGGCTGAGCTGTCCACTTTAAACTATACAACATGGCACCCATTTTTATTTGGAAGTCAAAGCACAATCTGCAGGTCATGTGATGAAGTTCTCGGTAAATATGAATGATGAACAAACACCAAATTTTAATCTAAAAAATTAAAAGTGGAATGATATTTCATCTCCACAGGCGATATACCCATACTCCTTCCTGTGTTTCATGTTCACAAAAAAATAGACTGGACCAAGTTATTCGATATTCAAATTTTCCTTTTTATGTATCTTTAAAAAGTAGAAATATACTTACCGTTCTGGGTTCAAATGTATATAGGGCTCGAAAAACTTTTACCTGCCCTAAAATACAGAAAGAAATAAGTATTAACCAGAAGATATTTCTCCTTGACAGAGTTGAAGTAGACAGAGTCTGGATTCCTGTTTTTTTTAATGTTTATTTTCTTCCTTTTTCCTTGTAGTATTAAGCTGTATGAAAGCTTACATAACTTTCATTTCTTCTAAACCCTAGAGGGGAAAAACCCAGAAAATTGTGCTAATGCTCATTATTTTCTACTAAAGTGTAACAGTGTGATTCTCTGTGGACTAGAAACATGGCATTTGGAGCATATATGATTGAGCACTTCGGATTGATCAATATGGCCCCCAAGCAAACAACAATACTAGTTTAACTGCAGGAATTCTATGGTTATTCAGTATGGTATAATATTAGAGGCATTTATAGATGACAACTGATTTTGGATAGCCCTTAAAAATAGGGAGAAAATCTACAAGTCAACACTGACCCAATAGCTCATGATCATCATGTTAAAAACAGGGGTGTACTGGCCATCTTATCTGCCAACTTAAGAATCTGTATGGTGACCAGGAAGCAACAGTTAGAATGGATTAAGGACCTATTTAAAAATTGGGAAAGTTGGGAAAGTATATAACGGAATCGCATATGGTCCCCTCATGTATTTAACCTGTGCAAAATATATCCTAAGAAATGCTAGAGAACAAGAAATAGATATAGAAACCTACTTTTATGTCAAAAAACAAAATTAACTCAATGCAAACAAGCTACTTGGAAGAAAGAATATGACAGATCTACACAAATATTAAAATGTAGAGGCATCAAACAGACAATAAAGGTACTATATACTCGCAGAAGCTGAGAATTTCAGGTACCAAAATGCACCCTAAAAATTGGCTTTGGTTTATCTGTGGATGGGCTTCTCTATGAATATGTGTGTGTATTATGTATGTATGTATGTATGCATATGTATGTATGCATGCATACACACACACACACACACACACACACACACACGGTAATATTCTTTTAAAATATTCATATATCCCATTGATGGGGATATATAAGCCCATCTGCAGTTAAGCTGACTCTCAATACCATGAAAAATATATAATTTTAGTTTACCACGGATAAGTCAATTGTGAAAATTACAACATAAAACATTTTGAGGTTTAGTTTCATTTTTAATGGTATTTTAAAAATTCAAAAGTTGGCTTATTGTGGATGGGCTTATATGAGCTTATACAGGATAAATCAAGGCTATGATTTTTTCACTTGTCACATATAGCTGTGAAAGCTGAACCACCAGAAAGAAAATTTGCTTTTTTAAAATTGTGCTACTGCCAAAAAATAGTTGAGAGTACTTTGGATTACAAGAACAACATTTGATTAAAAAAAATAGCAACAATATGCCAAATACAATCATTTTCTTTCTTTGGGACTTTTTATTTCCTCTATCTGCATTCTTGGACAAATCTATGACAAATATAACTGTCCCAATTGCTTTAGCTTCTAATTATAACTAATTTGTAGTGGATGGTGGGTACTAGTCTACTCAAATCACCAAAAGATAGCCAGTGATCTGTCTGGGCCGTTCTACCCAATTAAGATGGTATAATATCTAACAATTAGGTTTTACTCTTAGTTCTTCTCAAATAACATTATATTTAAAAGAGCAAGAACAATATGTTTTATTGGTGGATCTTAGGGACAAACTAGATGGTATTACAAATCTCAATGTTTGTTTTCCATTCATACAAACAGCAGAGGTGTACAAACGATATAGAGAATAAGCCATCAAGAGGCACCATGCAACATCAGAACAAGGAAGCCCCTATTATCTGACAGTAAATATCTTGAAATACTAGTACAAGTGTGATAAAGTGTTAATATGTAAAGCGTGCTATTATTTTCACTCTTTTCATCAACAGAGAAAACTCATGAGGGAGAAAATTAATCTCCAATTATTTCTGTGTTTTCTTCTGCTTATGTCAACGGGAACCACAAATGATGTATTGTAGTCTGTTTTCTTTGGGATTTTGCTGCAGTGCAGATTTCTTGAAAGAGCATGTCCAGGCAAAAAGTGGTTATATTGATTTTAAATCCATTTCTTAATAGCTTGCTTTAAAAACGTTAACTCCTGCACAAAGTTCATAATGTTTTTTAAAAAACCCAGCATTTGGAAATCACCAGCAGAGATGGGATCATCGCAATTAGCCTCTACTCTCCCAAAATCTTTTTAAAAACATAATTTTTATGTTCTCTCAAACAATTTCAAGAAAAAACTAAATAAATTATTCTTTTTACCAAAAATAAAATATTTTAATTATAATATAAGGGGAAACAGCCCTTTAAAATGATCTGAGATTATTTTAAGAAGAATTTTATGTTGACTGCTTTCAACTAAACACTAAAGCTTTCTGAATAATAGGCGATTGTTCTTGAACACTAGAGCTTTTCTTCGACTTACTTATTTTCTTCAACTCTGCCCTTTATGATAACTTATTCATTATATAAAACCTCATTCTTGAGCGATCATCAAATTTACTGAACTGCTACTCCCTCTTTATGAAAAGAAGGACTAGGGATGACATGATAGCAGTGTTCCGATATCTCAGGGGTTGCCACAAAGAAGTCAAGCTATTTTCTAAAGCACCTGAAGGCAGGACAAGAAGCAATGGGTGGAAACTAATCAAGGAGAGAAGCAACCTAGAACTAAGAAGAAATTTCCTGACAGTTAGAACGATTAATCAGTTGAACAACTTGCCTTCAGAAGTTGTGAATTCTCCAACACTGGAAGTTTTAAAGAAGTGATTGGACAACTGTTTGTCTGAAGTGGTATAGGATTTCTTGCCTGAGCAGGGGGTTGAACTATTCTATTCTATTCTATTCTATTCTATTCTATTCTATTCTATTCTATTCTATTCTATTCTATTCTATTCCTCAACCATACAAAGTGTAGTTAGTTTTATAAATTATATTTAGTTTAGTACTAAATTTAGTTTAAATTTAAATTTAATACTAAATTTAGTTTACTAAACTAAACATACTTTATATATTTTATTTTCTATTTTTATGCAAAGTTGGCATTTTTATATTGTTTCCATTTATTAAAATGCTACTGCCACTTATTCACTCTCCTGCTTTGCACACCAAAACAACACATGCTTACACATTTTTAATTTCGAAGGAGGACATGTTTCCAATACTAAATAAGAGGACCTGAAATTGCCTTTCTGTTATAAGTTTAAAAAAAAAAAAAAACAAACCTCATTGTGAAGAATGTATTTTCACTTCAGAAATACATTAGAACTACAGTACTGTAATTGGTAACATGATCATTCAACTGAATACGAGGAGATGTGGCTGTCTCATACATGGCAAGCCTCTATTGTGGCAAAGTAGCTGATGAATCTGGGGGTCATACATAGATGTACTGTTCTTCTTTTATAAAGCTGTGAAATACCCTTTATAAGTTCCTATAAAATAAGGATTGAGATTTATTTTATGTACAGCTGTTGGGGTACAATTCTTTCTTTCAATATGGCAAAGTGCTATTTTATTATTCACGGAACTCGCTATGACTTGATTGCAGTGGTAATGCAACTGAACCTATTTCGTTTTTGTTTATATATGGTATTTAGTATGTATTTTACTTGTGGAATTCTGACCACCACAAAGTTTTGTATTGCTGTGCTGTTGTGTACATAAAGCTTATGTACAAGTAGTCCTCAAGTTACAACAGTTCATTTAGTGAATGTTTGAAGTTACAACACCTCTCAAAAAAGCGACTTATGACCGTTTTTCACACTTGTGACTGTTGCAGTATCCCCATGATCACATGATCAAAATACAGTTGGTTGGCAACTGACTCATATTTATGACGCTTGCGGTATCCTGGGATTCTTCTGAGACCTGCTGACAAGCTAAGTCAAATGGGAAGCCAGATTCACTTAACAACCATGTTACTAACTTAACAACTGCAGTGATTCACAGTGAATCTGGCTTCCCAATTGACTTCACTTGTCAGAAGGATACTGCAACATGATTCACTTAACAACTGTGACACGTAAGGATTTAAAATGGGATAAAACTCACTTAACAACTACTGTATTTTTTGGACTATAAGTCGCACCGGTGTATAAGATGCACCAAGATTTCGAAGAGGTAAGTAAGAAAAAAAAAAGCTTTTGCTTTCCCTGGCCCTAGGAGCAGGCTTCCCAAATCCTCTACACGCCCCATTTTTTGCAAAAACGGGCCTTTTTTTGCCCGTTTTTGTGAAAAACGGGGTGCACAGAGGGTTTGTGAGTGCTCCTGGGGTCTGGGGGAGGGCAAAAACGTGCCTGTTTTTGCAAAAAATAGGTGAAAAACAGGCCCCCAGGAGCAGTCTGCAGGCCTCCCAAACCCTCTGTGCACCCCGTTTTTGTGAAAAACAGGCCCATTTTTACAAAAATGGGATGAGTGGGATTGGGCTTCGGGAGGCCAAAAATGGCTGTATTTGGTGAATAAGACGCACCAACATTTCTATCCTCTTTTAGGAAGAAAAAGTGCATTTTATACTCCGAAAAATACAGTCTCCCACTTAGCAAGAGAACTTTTGGGTTCAAAAGTTGCTGGCTGAGGTATTCTGGTAGTTGAAGTTACACATCTTAAAATGACTAAAGTTGGGAAAGACTGATGGACAGGGAAGAATGTGCCTAGATGGTTTTAAGGGTTCCATTTCAGTAAGAGTTCATAGTGTGGTTTTCTGCCATAAATGTTAAAAATATTGGTTGGGAAAAAACAACGACAACTGTAGTAGCGATAATAAAGCAATCCTTAAAATGGCAGACTGAAGGAAGGGTTCAAAATAGTCCAAAATAGCTTAATTACAACAATGATAATCCATTTGAAAAAGAGAGCAAGCATTTAAGGCCAGATGTTTGCATCTGGGAAAGAACAGAAAGGGAACAGGTTTAAACGCCTGGAGGGTGTTTCAGTTTTCTATTTCAAATGGCACTCCCTCAACATATAGCTTTCCAGCTGCGGGCCAGAAAAAAACACACACATTCATTTCCTTTTTCTCAAAGGAGAAACTGTCTCTTGACTACTCCTGCATAGATCTTCCTTCTACAGATAAGTGTGCTTGCTGCACAGACTTCAGAAGGAGAAATAGCAGAATCCTATTCTTGCTCCATTGTAACCAGGCACCATGCACAGCATTGGTTCCTGAAAACAAGACTGCATTCAGAGTTTAAAGGGTGCAATTCAAAATGTCCTCAGGCCACCCTATGGAGCAGCCTAATTGGAATACGTAGAGCTGATGTGATTTTAAACAAACAAACGAACATCTGGAAAGACCGTGTTATGAGGCTTTTTCAGGTACTTAAAATATTATTCTTGTCATTTCATTTGCAATACAGTTAGTTCTCGATTTACAATCATTCGAAGTTACAATGGCACTGAAAAAAGTGACCTATGACAGTTTTTCACACTTATGACCGTTGCAACATCCCCACGGTCATGTGATCAAAATTTGTGTGCTTGGCAACTGGAATGTATTTATGATGGTTACAGTATCCCGTGATCACCTTTTGCAACCTTCTGACCAACAGAGTCAATGGGGAAGCCAGATTCATTTAACAACCGTGTTACTAACTTAATGTTGTGGCCTGTATGTGGTCTGTGCAGCTAGTAGCTGATTCAGACAGTGAGGAGGCTGGTGTGATGCTGTGCCAGCAGCCTGTTGAGTTGGACAATGAAGAGGCTGGAGAAGATGTGGTACCAGAGACGGGGATTCAGCCAGGGCCTTCAGAACCTCCAGAAGCTCCCTTAAGTGAAGAGGATGAAGAGGAGGAGCCTCTTCTCGATGCACGGGTGCACAGAGCTGCCAAAAGGCAGGAGTGGCTCCTCAGGAGGAGGTCTCCTCGAGAGTAAGGCTTGGGGCTAATTGGCCACTCCCTTAGCCTATTTAAGGAGGAACGCTGACTGAAGCAATTTGCAGGAAACAATTTAGTTCACATACCTTTGTGTCTTGTCTTGCTTATCTTATCAGCTTCCTGCAAATGGCTTCTGGGCATTCTCCCAACCATAGTAAGCTTTCAGTTATTATTCTTTGAATTCTTGGCGGCTGTTAATGCAATTAATTAAGAGCCATTGTTGTAAAAGACTGGTTCATTTAGTAAACTAAGGTTTGAATGGACTTTGTGTGTGCTGTGTTCTTTGGGGTCCGTAGCTGGGGCAGAACTATTAATAACTGCAGTGATTCACTTAACAACTGTGGCAGGAAAAGTTGTAAAACGGGGCACAAGTCACTTAACACCTGTCTTGCTGAACAACAGAAATTTGGGAACTAGTTGTGGTCGTACAGGGAACTGCTGCCTCACAAGCTTCTGCTGCTGAACGCGCATGTAGAAATTGGCTGTAAAGGATGCCAAACCTAAGAAATGCTTTTGCGTGTTCCAATCCCTTCCTTCCCTTTCATCATTGGGATATAGCCTGGGGTTCTACATTTGCTAAGCATGACAAGTAGTGGATTCTCTGGCGTTTTTACTTGCCCACCTGGGCGAGGCCAAGCAAGTGCCAACTGCTGTATGTATGTATGTATGTATGTATGTATGTATGTATGTATGTATTTATTCGATTTATATGCCGCCCTTCTCCAGAGACTCAGGGCAGCTTACAATGCATTAAGCAATAGCCTTCATACTTTTGTATATACCTACTTAGTAGGGCTTTCGCCCCCCCCAAACCCCCCCCCCCCCCAGCAGTGTTCTTTTTTATACAAAGTCAGCTTATTGCCCCCACAATCCAGGTCCTCCATGCTTTGCTCTCCAATAGCTTTCTGGGTTTTACTGACGGATCTTTTGTATGCATTTCTCTCTCCCACCTTCCTCTGAACTTCAGATTTCCCTGCATTCACAGGAAGAAGGAGAAGGAAAGGGGAAGGAGCAAGTTTTATCATTCTTTCATTTGGCTAGAAAAGTGGCAAAACTTTTGTCAGCTTGACTTAGCGTTAAAAAAGGGTTTATCGTTTCAGGGTGAGTTAGAAAACAAGATAGGCAGGTGCAGGCCACACTTCACACTTGTTCTATCAGCAAACTTGTTTTCAAAAGTGCCCGTCACAGGCAGTGTGTAGACCCCTAGTAGGCATTCCTGCTGTTGTGTACAGTAGCTAATTGGAGCACAGTGTAGCAAATGAACCAGAGAGCCCTAAGTGTGCCAGCCCAAGTTGGAAAGCCCAACTTTTGGTCCAATGGAAGAAGGATGCTATGCTGTCTCTTCCATTTCCATATTTCTGTTCTCTTTCTTTCTGATCAGAGCACTGGGCAGCACCTTCTCTGTCTGCTGTCATTCTTATTTTCTAAGAAAAATATTAGGGGCATTTTGGGATGGAGTACAGAATCGATCCCAGGAATATAGCTTATACCCAAGGCTGTTTTTTTGCTTTTATGTAGGTCAGCTTCTCTTCTATACCTTTTCATTAAAAGCATCTAAATAAATAAGCAACAAATGAGCAGGTGAGGCACAGAATTCCAAGAGACATATTTATGGTTAGCCTGTTGGTAACCCAAAACCTAAAGCCATAATTGGTGAAAGGCCTGGGCATTGGTGCTGAGGTGTCAATGACAGTAGGAGGCTACTGCTGAGCAGCAGATAAGAGCTGTATGGGCCAAGAAGAAGAAGAAAAAAAAAACCTTCTAATGCCATTCCAACAAGAGGACAAACCTATGTACTACTCTTTTTTTGATGAGTCCAGATCATGATTCATCTAAGCCACCAATGTCTGCTTTGAGGATCTGCAATCATTTCCCATATTTGCCACCTTAGCATATTTAGATCCAGTACCAGCCACTGAATCAGAATTCTTAGTATTTAGAGAACATCTCTTTGACTGCAAGGGAAAGGAAGAGCAGGTTTGCTAGATCTAATTCTGACTTCTCAAGAATCAGGAAGTAGGTACACAAAGACAATCATAGCTATATACAATCCAACATGAAGTGCTTTGAAAAATACTAGATTTAAGAACCTGAGCTGGAGTCTAACTCTAGAAGAAAAATATTTCACAGAAATCTAAAAATATCTGTACATTTTTGAGGGGCCAATTCTATCCTCTGACGAGGTTCAAATTAACTGTATTTAATTGACAATATCAGTGTCTTAACCAAATTTCCTAACCCTGTGGCGGATGTTTATTTTTGTTCTCCACCAGGAAATAGTATAAAAGAATACAGTTTGTGTCCATTAGAACCTGAAAACTTACAAAAACAAAACAAGAGTTATATTGGAGGGAAGTCAAATCTCTTATTATTGCACTAAGATTTCTTTTCTCCATTCAATTTCCCCCACCAGCAAGTTAAAATGTTGGTTTTTCCTATGCAACAGGACTTAGTTCTTTTTATGAGTTCAGTTTGATTCCATGAAGGAATATAAGGAATAGGTAAAAACTATATTGTATATCATAAGCCAGTTTGGAAAGATCTTCCTTCCAGGAATGGAAACTTAGATTTCATTTTGTTCTTAGAGTTCTATTTAAGGAGGGAAGCCAATGGAATTAACTTTTTATGAAGAATCAGTTGTTATACAGCGCTCAGTTGGCAGAACTAACTTTTATAGTAGTACAGGCAGTTTTGGACTTACAACTACAATTGTAAATAATTCTGTTGCTGAGTGAGATGTTTGTTAAGTGAGTTTTGCCCCATTTTAAGACCTTTCTTGCCACAGTGTTAAGTGAATCACTGCAGTTGTTAAGTTAGTAACATGGTTGTTAAGTGAATTTGGCTTCCCCATTGACTTTGCTTGTAAGGTCTTGGTAATGTTGATCATGTGACGTCATAACAGTGCAGCTGTCATAAAATATTTCACAGTGAGTCAATTGCCAAGTGTCTGAATTTTAATTACATGACTGTAGAGATGCTGCAATGGTCGTGTGAAAAATGGCCATAAGTCACTTTTTTTCAATGCCATTGTAACTTTGAATGGTCACTAAACAAAGTGTTTTAAATCGAGGACTACCTAAATGAAATGTATTCACTGTATAGCAAATGACCATATCACTAGTATACTGCATAGCTACAGTGTTGGCTGGCTGTCTATACCCCACCCGTTATCAATCTGTGTTCTTTTAACAAAAGGTCTTATGAACTGGGCAGAATGCCATGGTTGAAAATAGATTTTTTTATGTTTTACAGAAATGAACTTCGTCAGCACAGATGAAGCAGAAATAATTGTTATTTTAGTCACTCTCACAGTCTGAATCTTGCAACTGATCTGAAACTAACTTTGAAGTGGGTCTGCGGATTCCACTCGGAGGAAGGAAACTGATAGTGGTACTGTGTTTCAGGAAGACTAAAAAAGTGATTAAGTGACCAGAGATAGGCTTCATCATGAGACCCTCAATTTGGAAAGACAGATGAAAGAAAGCATGTTGGCATCTTGGCTGTTCAGTTTCAGGCACAAGCAGAATATTATTTTTAGTATTGGAAAGCTAGTTGTTTTGGTGACTAAGGCATCATACTAGAAACCTGGAGACCATTAATTCTCTTCCCTCCTCAGGCACAGAGCCACCTGGGTGACCTTGGGCCAGTCACTCTCTCTCAGCCCTAGGAAGAAGCAAGGGCAAGCTACTTATGAAACATTGCCAAAAAACCCGCAGGGACCGAGCCAAACAGTCACTAGGACACACATTGGTTCTGAGAGAGCAAAACAACAAAACATTATTATATTCCACTTTTCTGACAAACTATTGCTCAAGGTGACTAACAATAAATATTGTTTTAGAGACAAGGTTCAGCTTTTCTCAATTGCATGCAACTAGTACATATTGTACTCATTTGCAAAGTCCCATTTTGGATGGGAGAATATGGGACATTGGCTTCCAAGCCTGCCATATATGTTGCTATATCAGTAGCTTTTAAATTAATTGCTGGTTTTGATTCTCCCTGCCTCCACAATTTACTTTTATTATAAATTGCCTTGATTATGTGAATAATGTAAAATACTTGTTAATGTTGTAAGGCAGCGCTCTGAGACTAGGCTATTCCCAAGGACCGGACTATTCTAAATTAGCCTCAATATTTCCCTAGATAGACTTTGAATTCCTTAATTTAAAAATAAGAGTTACATACTTTTTGTGGAAAATAAGTGTTCTGCAAAACAACTGAAATGTGGCAATGGATTAGTTAAGTAACAAAATATAAAACAAATTTTTAAATTAAAATTTTAAACTGCACTTGGATTCTTCGGTCAAGCTAGATGTTGCATATAGGTTGTATGGAAGGGTCCCCAGTTTTATATAAGTTTTAAAAAATTAAATGGTATGTTTTGATTGAGATCAGGATTTTGCTCTTTGTTCTTTGAACATATATTGAAATGCTGTCAAAACTTCCCCCGGGAGGAAACAAATTATACTACATTTTCTTCCCAAAAGTAAGAGGCTACATTGAGACATAATTCTTCCAAAGAGATGGGAGATCCTGATGCCATCATACTTCCTAGCCTTTTTCTGTATATACAGTATATTTCAAACGGAAATACAGAAAATGAAACTGATTCATAAAATTAAAATAAAACCTATGCCTTTTATTATTCAAAGACATAAAGGTCCAGGCTGGGGAAGAAACGTAGTTCAAAAAATTGGAAGGGTTGTGGATTGAGGAAGGCTGTGGATTGAGGAAGGCTCCTGTAAAGCACATAAAATGTTCTTGATTTCGTGAAGTTGCTTTGTCATCATCTGAAGCTTTCTTGTATGCCTTGTTAGGCCCGCTGTCTAAAATCTATAGTTGGCTAAGATATGGAACAGGCCTTTCATCCCAGACCAATTGTCTTTAATTCTCCCCACCTCCATACATTTCTTACGGCTTTCAGGAAAACATTAAGATTTGGGGGAAGCCACAGCTGATATGACATGAATCTTTCACTATTGCCTTAACTTTCTTAATGATTCTCCACTTTTGTTATTTTAATTGGCAT
This sequence comes from Arizona elegans, assembly GCA_022577455.1. Taxonomy (NCBI): domain Eukaryota; kingdom Metazoa; phylum Chordata; class Lepidosauria; order Squamata; family Colubridae; genus Arizona; species Arizona elegans. Next base: position 29,948,337 of record JAKOOJ010000008.1, on the reverse strand, counting down.
ACTGGTATTTAATTGATATTAGCACTGGTGCCAATATAAGATGACTCGGAATCTATTTAGGATGCATTATTTTTATGAAAATATATGATGCTTCTTTTAGTCTTCTAATTTAAGAAATGATGTGCACTGGCTGGGTTAAATTTTTTAAAAGTTACCGTTTTGTAACTTACCACATTTTGTAATATGGTCTAACATTACATGATTTTCTGCTGTCGGAATTAATCTAAGTTTTTCAATATTGCAATATTGTCTTTTATCTTTCTTTTAGACATTTTCAATCCCTGGGAGCAAACTAATTTCACTTTGGGAATTCCTGTTACAAGTTTAAAGTTTGGGGTCCTGCTCTGCTCCTCCTACAGGGACCCCCACAATCAATTCAACCTTTTTGCAGAAAGAAACCCTCAAGTCCCTGAGTATTTCAAACATTTCTATAACTTCCCTCTCTCACACTTTCTCTTGTATCAGGAAAACGCTCCGTTGGATTGTATATTACCTATCAGGAAATATCCGTGCTATAGATCCCAGCAGCTTAGTATCCTTTCATTAAATCACAATCCCTCCTCTGGTGCAAATGAATGATTTGGGGAATGGCCTGACTTGTAGAAAGGAACAGTGCAAAATAATTGATTTTATGCATGATGTTATTTATGCTACCCAACTCTTTCTTTCCCCCCTCCCAATGACAACGACTTATTTCGCCTCGCAAGCGGTTGAGAACAATCCCGTGTAGGGTTTGCTTATCTGCCGGGTATCTTAATGGTTTTTGCTAAGGTGTCTGCGTGTCAGGACAATTTTCTCTTCCCACCTCCCTGATCCGGAGGAAACCTGCTACTTTCTGACATGCCTGCAGACGAGGGTGCGGAAGTCTGTTTTTTTAAAGTACTGCTGCCGATTTCGCAACCGGCATTCACGCATCAGAGCTCGGCCCGATCCTGCCCGACTCGCTCTTTCTTATTGCAACCACGGTTGCAATAAAGATCTCAAGCGATCGATGGATCCTTTTTTTGCGCGAGCTTCCGCTCTCTCGGAGCAGCCGCCGCCGCTCGCCCCCAGGTGGCTCCGGCTGGAGCCTGGCCGGACTCAGCAAAACTCAACTTCCTGGCCTGACTTTTTGACAGTGACAGCCTCCCTCCCGGCCCCACCCGACCCAGCTCTTCCTCTTCTCCGAACGAGCCTCTTCCTCGCCATCTCCAGCGCATCGCAACGGAAAAAGGGCAGGAGAAAGCCAGCCAGCCCTGCTAGCTTCAAGGCTGCCAGAGCTACAGTATAGGGGGACATGGGGGTGAAATCTCAGTCTAGGACGCCAAATGCACCACGTCCTGCGGGGCTCTCTCGGCTGAGCCGCAGCAAGCGCCGATCCACGTGTCAGGAAGGACCCCCTTCTCTTGCCCCCTTTGCCGCTTCCAATAAGAAGGGAGGCGGCGGCGGCAGCAAGATCAAGGCTTCCAGGAAGAGACGGAGGCGGGTTGGGAGACCAGCGCCTCCCTTACCTGGTTTAGCTGGCTTAGGCGGCGGCTTGGACATCGCTGCGTCCAAGTTGCAAAGCCAAAGCCTCCGAGACCCGCCGATCTTAGAGCTGAGCCGGCTCGCTCGCCACCTCCAGATCGCCGTAAGCCCTTCCCCGCGGAGGATTTCTGGAGCGGCGCGGCTGGAGAGCGACCGACGAAGCCGGAGTGGGGGTCGGTGGACGTCCCAGCTGAGCGCTCGGCGAGGGCACGAAAGGTGCTTTTGGCAAAGACGAGGAAGTGCGGCTTGTCGCAGACCGGCTCCCCCTAGAGGCCAAGGAAGCGCACGGCAGGAAGAGCGAAGGGTGCCAAGGCGAGGCGGAATCGTCCCAAGGTGGGTGGGGGGTGGGGGGTGGGGTAGGCGTTTCGTGCGGGAAAGGAGGGGCCTACCACAGGCCGACGAATCAGAGCGCGCGCAGCTCCCATAAAGGGGAGGGGCGGTTCCTAAAGCCTTCCCCGGACGGCAGCGAGGGTTGACCAATCGGCGGGACCTCCCTGTTCGCGTTCTTGGGTTGTACAAGCAACGTGAAGTCTCTTCTGTGGTTGACGGAGGCAGCGGCTTCTAATGGGGTGATGGAAGAAGGAGGGGCTTGGAGGTGGACCGCCCACCCGCCCGCCTGCCTCTGTTTGCATGGCTGAATGCAGGCTCCGCTTTGCTTTCTTTTTGCGGGAGTCGTTCGCGCGCTTTGCTCCGAAGAGGGAAAAGTGTGAGTTGCGTTTGTTGCGTTGCTTCAAAAGGGCCTGCTTTGGCTTGTAAGAGACATAGTAGGGCGTCTGAAACACAAGCCCTTGTAGAATTCACTTTTCTTTAAAAAAAAAATATATCAAAACCTGACCTTGTTCTCTGCAGTGTGTGATTGTAAACACTTAAAAAAAGTGTGTCATTGTAGACTGGACGTTCTTGGGCAATATGTACTTGGCCCCGTAATGATGCGTGTGTTTTGAATGCGATCGTGAGCCTCGGGGTCTTTTTTTGAGTGAGTAACTGGAGTTGCTAGGCTGTTGGTCTCCCTTCATGGTTTTGTTTCTGTGGCTGCTTTCAAACTAGCCCCTTGTGGTAAGAAAAAGATGGAATCAATTTATCTATTTTATTTATTAGTTATATTTCTATGCCGCCCACTCTCCAAGGACTCTGGGCGGCTTACACCAAAGACAGTATAGCATATTGCCCCCAACAATCTGGGTCCTCATTTTACCCACCTCGGAAGGATGGAAGGCTGAATCAACCTTGAGCCGGTGAGATTTTTTTTTTTAATTTGATTTATATGCCACCCTTCTCCGGAGACTCAGGCTGGCTTACAATGTGCTAAGCAACAGCCTTCATCCTTTTGTATATTTATACAAAGTCATCTTATTGCCCCCACAACTGGGTCCTCAATTTACCTACCTTAGAAAGGATGGAAGGCTGAGTCAACCTTGAGCCTGGCGAGATTCGAACCTGCAGTAATTGCAGGCAGCTGGTCTTAATAACAGGGTGCTTTAGACCACTGTACTACCAAGGCTCTAGATTTGATCCGCAGATCTGCTGAACTAGCAGTCATGAATGGGGGAAGGAAATGAAGGTAACAAACAACTGAAATTATGTTTAGAAATCCGAGCGACTACTGTATGGGGGTAAAAAAATCCTATTGCTAGCCATTTATGTTTCTGTGATGTTAAAGGGTTTTAATGTAACCCATGATCAAAAACCATTTGTAATTATTCCATTTTTGCCCTTGAAGAACTGATCGTTCATGATTTGGATGAATCAATGAGTATACTGGATAGTTATAATGGAAATCTGTAAGATTCTGGGAAGGAAATAAGGAGCGCTAATACACTGTAAATGAGAAGATAAACGGGATAAATTCACACTGCACTTGTTCCATGTAACTCATTCATTGATTATGTGCCATTAAGTCTGTGTTGACTCTTGGTGACCATATAGTCTTTTTCCAGGATGATCTAATCCCAATCTGGCACTTCATATTGCTCAATAGGACACCCATTGTCACTTTCCCCCCCTCAGCTTTCCTAGCATTGTAGACCTCTTCACAGAACTAAGTCTGTAATGTGTCCCAAATACAGGTAGTCCTCGACTTACAATCTGAATTGATCTGGAATCTTTGTAGTTGGAACAAACCAGTAATTAAGCTGGATGCTACATGACTGTTTCACTTAATGAGTTGCAGTTGTGGATTAATCTTGTGGGTTGCCAACAGAAAGGAATAGAAGGTAAGATAGATAGAAGGTAAAGTACACTGGGAGCTTAGAGGTGGGAAGGCCAGCAATGTCTACATACAAGTGTTTCTCCTCTTAGAAACTGAAATCCTTCCTGCTAAAATCCCAGCAAGATTTTTAGCCTGAGCAGAGAGGCATTTGTGCCTAAGTGTCTAAGAGGCTTCACCTGGCCTCCCAGGGCCTCCCCATCCCCAAAGCACCCTGCACTCCTTACCTTACTATTCTGAGTTTCCATTCTGCTGCTGAATATCCTGTTTAAATTTCGGCTTCCTCCCTGCTGAAGGATTTCAGCTCCTGAGCTTTAATTGATTTCTCACAGTAATTGATTTCTTCCAAAGCTTTTGCTGCTACTCTACCAAGTCCTAGTCTATGATGTAATTCTGGGTTCCATTACTGTTTATACGGGTAGTTTTTCTACATAAGACCACAATTGAGCCCAAAATTTATGTTGCTAAGCGAGGCATTTGTTAAGTGAATTTTGACCCATTTTACAATCTTTCTTGCTGCAGTTGTTAAGTGAATCATTGCAGTTGTTGAGTTACTAACATGATGGTTTTCCCATTGACTTTGCTTGTCAGAAGGTCGCAAAAGGTGATCCCAGGACACTGCAGCTGTCATAAGTATGAGTCAGTTGCCAACTGTCTGAATTTTGATTACATGTCCATGGGGATGCTGCAATGGTTGTAAGTGTGAAAAATAGTCATAAGTCACTTTCGGTGACGTAACTTTGAACAGTCACTAAATAAACTATTCAGTCATACAAAACAGGAGCTATCCATTACTTCAGTATGTTCTTTGGCAAATTTGAGGCTGTTTGCTGTATCTGTTTGCTATTAATTTAGCTGACTTTATGTTTAATCAGATTGGTTTTCTTCACTTGGCTTTTTGACTTTCATTAATAGAGGTAGTAGATAATTTACATTTTCACCTTTCAAAGTAGTGCTGTCAGCATGGCACAGTTCTCTTCCTCCAATTTAAAAATCAAGAGCATTTTCTAATCTAGTCTCTTCAATTTATAAATAAGGAAACAAGGACTCTTTTTTACAGACATGGAAAAAGTCCATTACACCATGTTCCATCCTGACTGTAACTTTCTTTCTTGTTCCGTTTAAGTTTACTTGTATTAGGAACTGAAGGCTTATTCAACAACCATAGAGCTTTTATTTACAAACGGTGTAATTTGAATAGGGCTGTGTCTTATCGACAGTCATTTTGATATAAACATAAATCTTATTTTTGCCTGGTTCAGTGACGATTGGAACAAATACGTTGTTCTGCAAGTGATATGCATCCTTTCTATCTATGTAATGTTGATCTTTACAGTTTATTTTGGAACCCTGTCCTACTGTTTTGAAATTCTGTTTGCATCACAAAGGGTTCAAAGCCCTTCACTCTTATGTAACTGACAAATGACTTGGAAGCAATTGTAGCATAATAGTTAATTAATAGCATATAATCCAGATACGTTCATGGTTATCAGTATTTGTAGTCATAAGTTTTGCCAGTTTTATAAAAGCACTAAAATCGTTGTGAAGTGCTTGAACTTACCAAAATAGCCTATTTTATGTTCATGTGCATTAGGGCTAGGCAGTACTTCAGATTCCATTCCAAAAAGGTGTTTCGAAAGGTATGGCTATAAAAAGGAGGCTACCTAGTTGTATACTGTGGAAAGAACCTTGGAACTGTAGATGAACCCAAGCTGATTGTGCCTCTGCAGTGTAACATAAACACCGTATTTTTCAGAGTATAAGACGCTCCGGACTATAGGACGCACCTACCTTTTTTGGTGAGGAAAACAAGAAAAAGAAATCTGCCTCTGCCTCCCAGCAATTTTGCCCCACTGCAGCAAACAGCAAATAGCCTACTTTACTTCCATTTTCGTTTTCAGCATAGCTTGATTAGCACAAGAAAAAAAAAATCTGCTGCCAGCAATTTACCTACTTGCAGCAAGCAGCAGAGGCCCCCGCAAAACAACTGAGAGCAAAACAGCTAAGAGTTGGGAGGCCAATCCAATCAACTTGTGCTAATTAGGCTGTGCTGAAGCTGAAATGAGCTGTTTCTTCTTGCTGCTTGCTGCAAGGAGGTAAACTGCTGGGAGGCAGAGGCCAAAGGGTGGGCGGGGCTACATTTGGTGTATAAGACACACCTAAAATTTCACCACCTTTTAGGGGGAAAAAAAGGTGCGTCTTATACTCCGAAAAATACGGTATTTAAAAGGCCAATACATGTTTATACCATGTCAGTAGAAGAATAATGTCCAAATAACAGAAAGTAACAATTTAACTTGTTCTAGATTGCATTTATATAATACTATTTATTAAAATATTAAACCCGTGATTATCACTGACTCTGGGTAATTTGGATAATACCAATGGCCAAGGCATCCAGGTCTCAGGGAGAACCTCATTCAAGAGGGGAGGTGCTATAGCAGAGAAGGCACACTTCCTGAGATTAATTAAGGGAACCAGGAGATTGCCCACCTACTGGAACAGATTGGCTGGGCAGATACCATGGAAGATAGACGGACCCTCAAGTAATCAAGCTCTGTGCCATGTACAGAACACTGTATATTTCTATGTATCACATTTCATTAAGGATTCAGAGAATCTGGAAGAGTGAGTAAGAGCCTTAAAACAATCAAGAGATTAGAAACCAAGCGTCAGAAGAGATCATATTTGTTTGGCTCAAAAAAGTATTAACTCTTCCGGGATCTTTGGATAGAAAAATGATTCTCACTAAATGACACACAACACACAAATGTTCCTTTATTTATTTATAATTTATTAGATTTTTTAAAATGCCGCTTTTATTGCTTTATAAGTAACTCAAGGTCGTGAACATGCAGAATATTCTTTCCTCCTATTTACTCCAAAGAGCTTTCATGTCTAAAGGTGGGATTAGAACTCAACAGTCTCCTACATACATTTTATATTCTCTCGTGGTCACCAAATCATAAGGCCGTAGCAAAGATGGTGATTGCATGTACAACGAATGCCTCCCCACCAGATCCTGGTCTAATCCTCCTTTTTATAGTTCTTTTACTTTGTGTCTCAGCTGTGGTTTCATTGATTTCTCTCACTGTTGAGCTCTTTCTTATGTGGTTTTTCATACAGTGGCCAGTCTAGCCCAGTTTTAGAGTCCTTCGCTGACATAGCTCAATTTAAAAATATATAAAGGTTAAAAAGATAAAGGTTCCTCTCACACATATGTGCTAGTCATTCCTGACTCTAGAGGGCGGTGCTCATCTCCGTTTCAAAGCCAAAGAGCCAGCGCTGTCCGAAGACGTCTCCGTGGTCATGTGTCTGGCATGACTAAACGCCAAAGGCACACGGAACGCTGTTGTCTTCCCACCAAAGGTGGTCCCATATTTTTCTACTTGCATTTTTTTAATGTGCTTTCGAACTGCTAGGTTGGCAGAAGCTGGGACAAGTAATGGGAGCTCACCCCGATACGCGGCACTAGGATTCGAACCACTGAACTGCCGACCTTTCGATCGACAACCTCAGCGTCTTAGCCACTGAGCCACCGTGTCCCTATATAAAGGTTACATAAGCTTAAAAAAATAGTTAATGGACATGCTCTTGATTTTATCCTTTAAATTTAATGTTTAGGTTGTAAAGGAACAATGAAAACATTTGTCATTGGACTTGGAGGGTAAGTATGAACAGGAATTTGAAATCCTCTTTTCTTATTTAATATTTATATTCAGTGTATATGAAATTGTGTTTTTCACTGCTGTTGCAATCCTAGTCCTAATATTTTTGCTACTGCAACCGCACAAATACTTTTAAGAACCCTGCTGTCAGGAAGGAAAAAGAAACACTGAATGATCATTGTGCATTTATTCTGTAGAAGATAATTGACAGAGAAAGCCCTTATGCAGCTATAATAAATAACCTTCTGACTACTTAAGTTAAAAAAAATCATTACATTTGACTGGATACAATGGAATTGCAGAGGAAACAAAACTATTAACGGTGCTATCTACTGTACAGTTTGTTCTTCTCAACACTTTTTTTCCTATTTCCAATTCAGTGTAACGAATGGAGGCAAAACAACTCTGGCAGGAAAGCTGAAGCAACTGCTTCCCAATTGTACTATAATTTCCCAAGATGACTTTTTTAAGGTAACAAGTTTAAAAAAATTTACATACTGAGTTAATATTTTGCTCTGTTGCAGAAATGGATTTAAGTTTGTTGATTCCAAAGCTTCCCTCTACCCTACAGTAAGTCTTTGCAGTGATTATCATCAGAAGTTAAAATGACTCACCTAGTGTGATCAGAGTTCTCAATCTGGGATAGGGCAATGCTTCTTAGTCTCAGCAACTTTACGTGTAATCCTTGCTTACTGAACCCAATTGGGACCGATAACTCCATCACTAATCCATGGAGTTGTTAAGCAAGACATCACATGGCTGCAATTTGTGATTTTACTGCTGGCTTCTCTGTTGACTCTGCTTGTCATAATCTGGCTGTGAAGTATGCAAATAATAACAACACGAATCACAGAATACTGTGATAGTGTTATGTACACCCATTGGTTGTGAAGTGACCAAATGGCCATCGCGTGATGGCTCCTAAGCTTCTAGAAAATCAGCCAAATTGACCTTATCTCAAAACTACCAAAATAATTATCTCAAAAATTATGGAAAAGACTGTATCCTTCACTTGTTTTGCTGTATTGTTTGCCTAACATTTCAATCTTTGGTTTTTCTTGTTCTGTACATTTACTTGGCAAATACCAGTTTTTAAATAAAAGAATATGGTTCGTGGGAGGTATTATTTTTTTAATTAATGCACAGGAATTGAATTTACTTGGTACAGAATGATAGGAATAATAATGTTAACATTAACTGTAAATTGCCTCCCTGGGTTAAGATTTGCATCCACTTATCCTGTGGATTTGTACCATTACCATACTCTCCATAATGTTAATATGTTTGGGTTTTCTTTAGCCTGAATCTGAAGTGGCCAAAGATGATCGTGGATTTCTGCAGTACGATGGTAAATATTCTCATTTGTTTTGTTTTGTTTTGTTTGATAGTTTGAAAACTCAAAAGAGAGATCTTGATGGCTCCCATCCTGATGCCATTCAAAAAGCTATTAAAAGGCCTTGCTTTTTTCCCAAGGTTTTGGGCAGGATGATGGTTGTGCCCCTTTTGGATGGGCTTCTTGGCCCAGTCATAATTTCTCTTCTGTTTTTTTGTATTGCTCTTAATTTTCACCTGTAAGCCACATAAGAGTAATCAGGAGTTGGATGGCTTCTAAGTTGTATATTAACCCTAACCCTAACCTGCAAAATAAATGTATAAATAAATTAAAAACTGCAATACTGGAAAATACAATTTTCAACATATATTTCAATGATCTCAGTCTTTGTACCATAGCACAAAGGCATCCTATTTATAAATGAGAAGAAAGGTCCTTTTTGTTTCTAGCCAGTGAAGGTCTTCTTTGCTCAATCTGGTTCTCCCTTTCCTAGATGTCCTGTATCAGCAGCCAAGTGTTCAGAGGAAATCTGCACTTTATTTTGTTTAACTACTTATAAAGCTTGTTCTGTTATGAAAATAGCCTGTTCTTGGAATGCAAATGGGCTACCTTTGTCTACAAAAACAACTAGCTGGTTTAAAAGCTGTTAATATAAATAAGATACTTGGCAATAAATGTGTACGTGATCAACTTCTTCAGCTTCAGACAGCACTGATTGTTGTGCAGTGCAGGCAATAATTAAATTTTTGAATTGCAACATAATAAGAATTCACCATAAATTGAATTGGCTTAGGAAAGCATAAGCAGCTTTTGGGGATTGTGGAACGTCATCGCATATGAATGAGATGAATCACATTTTCACCTCCTTCATAGTTCTGAACTAGCGGAAAGAAATAGATATAAGAAAAAGAAGACAAAGGAATTAATCTCTTTCTAGGATAAAGATAATATTTCATGTAAAAGCTTTAGGGTTCTCTTAAAGCTGTCTAGATTTTGAAAGGACTTGGGTGCCTACAAAATTCAGTTTATTGTTGGAATATAAATATTTTCATTAAATAGTTAAATGGTAAACAGTTAATCATGAAAATACAGTAAGCAACTTTACAGATAGCATTAATGAAATTCAGTAACATCCTGCTCCAGCTTGACTGCTTAAACTGTAGGACAGTTTGAGATGAACTGTCTATTATTAGAAAAATAATACTTTGACTCCACACTTTTGCCAAACAGAGAAACTTGTTCAGACTTTTCAGATTCATTTTTTTTTTACCATTTTAAAGTTAGGAAACCCATAGTAATATATTTTGATTATATAAATAAATCTGTTTACTTTCTTTATATAGCTTTGAATAATGAAATGTAATCAAGTGTTCTAAGTATGACATTCTACTGCCTTAAAAGAATATATACTTATTTTAATTCAGTTTGCTTAAAGGAGGACATAATATTTCACTTTATACACTAAATGATAACGATTTAAAATTTGGTATAATCCAAACTATATATGAGAAACTGAACTATTGGATTTTTTTTTCTTGTTATTGTTTGGAAAGTATTAATCTGATGTTTTTTTAAATTTATCCTTAATTCATTATAATACATTTGTCTGCTATTTGCATAGAATTTCAGTTTTGAGAACTATAGTGAAATTACTGGATTTGTTGCTCCTAAACCTTGCTATCACTTTGTAAACTTTCCTGCTTCCAGTCCTGATTAATCAACAGTAAACATACTTTGCATTTTCTCAGATAGTGCTGAATCCTCAAAATAATAAAATCTAACATTTACCGTAAAGTAATTCCTAACCTTATCATTCTGTTCAGTATATACTTCAAGCTTCGGCTCTTGAGTGTCTCATGAACAGAATGAGTGCAGACTGGGAATATTGCCTTACATTTTAAGATTTAAGTGTCTCTTTTAGTACTTGATGCCTTGTACATGGAGACAATGGTGGCAAGCATACGTTCTTGGATGACAAAACCAGAAGACTCTGCATTGCCAAGACCACCCAATAATACACATGATGATCAGACAGGAGCAAAAGATATTCGGGTCTTAATTATTGAAGGTTTCCTTCTGTTTAACTACAAGTAAGCAGTTGTTTAACATTTACAAGAACTGCAATATGGCAAACCAGCATGCCTTACTTGTCGTTTTACTCTTGCAGGCCCCTTAGTGATATATGGGATAAAAAATATTTCTTAACAATTCCCTACGAAGAGTGTAAAAGGCGAAGGAGGTATGGTATACTAAAAGCAATGCTTAGCATAAAACTTTATTTCTTTGTCCATTGTTCTTCTTTCTCTGTAAAGCTGCATCTCTTCTTAATACATACTTCAAAATAAGCTCCACTTTTAGGCTGCCTGTGTATTGGGAAGACTAGATTCAGCCCATGGACCAGATTTCTCTTTGCCTAGGAGGCATTTGGAACCGGTGTTTGAAAAGGGGAATCAACTGTATCTGTCCTTCTTTCAGAAAGATAAAGGGAGTGATTGTCTCTTCTTTACTTTTTTTCGGAAAGAGAAAGCTTTCCTTCACAGAAGAGCCTTGGTGGCGCAGCAGACTAAAGTGCTGTTAAGTAGCACCAGCTGCCTGCAATTCCCGCAAGTTCAAATCTCACCAGGCTCAAGGTTGACTCAGCCTTCCATCTTTTCGAGGTAGATAAAATGAGGACCCGGATTGTGGGGCAATAAGCTGACTTTGTATAAAATAGAACACTGCTTAGGGGGCCCCTGAAAGCCCTACTAAGCAGGAATATACAAAAGTATGAAGGCTATTGCTTAACACATTGTAAAACGCCCTGAGTCTCCGGAAAAGGGCGGCATATAAATCGAAACAATAAATAAATAAGAAAGAAAGAAAGGAAAGAAAGAAAGAAAGAAAGAAAGAAGGAAGGAAGGAAGGAAGGAAGGAAGGAAGGAAGGAAAGAAAGAAAGAAAGAAAGAAAGAAAGAAAGAAAGAAAGAAAGAAAGAAAGAAAGAGTCAGAACTGCCACCTCATCCCTGAGCTCCTGCTGTCACTGGGTGCCAGTTCTGTGGAGAGGTTTTTCCACAGATCAGAGGGAGCGTGTTTTCGTGTGCCGTCTGCATCTCATGGATGAGTGTTTGTGCGACCCAGCTTCTGGCATGCCACGGATTGGAGCCGGTCTACAGACTGGGGATTGATACCCATGGTTTAGGGGAAAGTGAAAGTAATGGAAGTGTGCCTCTCCCAGTCACATTTCAAGGTTGCAAACCAGCCTATACCAAGAGTGATAGGTTCAAAAATATATTGTTCAAAACGGAGGGGGGGGGAGGGGAAAAGGAGGGTGGGCAGTAGTGGGAAATGCCTAAGAGGGGGAAAATTACACTTGGGGATTTGGCCCACGAATTTCAGGTCTGGCTTTGCTTTAACTACAGTTTCACTTGACTTCTAATAAAACTACCTTTTGCAACAAATGGAGCCAAGGATCATTTTTACTTAGAGGTGCAAGTTGAGGCAAGGAAGACAGGATGTTTTTCTCAATGGAGAAAGATAGGGTGATCATTTCCAGCATTTTTTTTCATTGAAGGAAATCTAGACAGAGCTTCAGGAAACAGTCGTCTTTTGCACAGATCTTCTAATAGAATTCCAAACACCATGGAATCTACTTAGATCAGCATGACTGATCTTTCCTTATGACAGTTCTATTATTTGTTATTTGCTAGTGAAGCTTGAGGCACATCATTCTGAATATTTTCTCTGAACACAGGGTGTGGATGCTGCTGACTTTATAGCTATAATAAAGGTTTTATTTGAGGATGGTTAATTTGTGACCCTTCCTACGTTCTTGATGGTAGAATTCAATTCATGATAGTTGGGGCTTTTAGGCACTTGCAGTTCAGCTATATTCAAAAATATGGCTTGAGTCAAATTTTTAAACTATTTTAAATTGGAATTGTTTTTAATTACGGCCAAATTATTTAATTATTTTAATCAGTTTTTAGATTTTCTATGTCTTGTTTTTACTTTGGCTGTTCACCGCCCTGAGTCCTATATTGGAGAAGGGCGGTATAGAAATTTAAATAAAATAAAATAAATAAATAAATAAAATAAAAAGTCATACGTGCTCAACTATTTCCCTAAATCTACAAAGGTTTGAAGAATCAAAACTTGTAAGCATGTTAAATTTCTTTTAACTAACCCACTATGCTTATGGGACTGTGACAAAAATTATGAAAATAGCTTAAAAGTAAGTAGTATTGAACAATATGAAATGCGGGACTATAAAATCTAGGAGTGAAATACAGAAAGGAGAAACCATTTAAAGATTATTAAACTAAAAAGAACTACTTTGGGTTTTATTTTTGTTTAATGTAGCAACAGAATATACAGTCCACCAGACCCACCTGGTTATTTTGATGGACATGTGTGGCCCATGTATCAGAAACACAGGAGAGAAATGGAAGAAAATGAACCAAGCATTGGTACAGCTAACATTCTTATAGTTCTGTGTCTGTGATATTTGCATAAATACTGCATAGCTACTTACATTCTTTTCTTTAAAAAAAAATCACAATACTTCTTTGCATTTATATGAAAGGTGAATAGCTATGAGTGTGATAAGAGGGTCTTTAGTTCCCAAATTTTTTCTTAAAGCATGATTAGACATTTATAAGTTCACACTGTTAGTGGTCAAACCGTTGTTCGGATTGCATGAGACCTTAAGTTATATATATCTGTATGAACTGTGCTAGTGGATAGCTTATATTTATATTTATTTATTAAATTTATATACCCTGTTTCTCCAAAAATAAGACATCCCCTCATAGTAAGCCCAATTGGGCTTTTGAGCGCATGCACTAAAATAAGCCTCCCCCCTGAAAATAAGCCCTCCCTGAAAATATTTAAACACAGAGCTAGAAATCAGGTAAGACGAGCAAGACCATCTTGCTCCATGTGCCCTAAAATAATAAGACCTCCCCGAAAATAAGGCCAAGTGCTTATTTTGGGGTTAAAAAAAAAATAAGATGGTCTTATTTTCGGGGAAACACGGTAGCAATAACACTTGCTTATATACCATTTCACAGTGCTTTTACAGTCCTCTCTAAGCTGTTTCCAGAGTCAGCATATTGCCCCCAACAATCTAGGTCCTCATATGCCACACTTCTCCGCAATACAGCGATTTTGAATTTTTTCCTCTGCTGAAAGTAATTTGCATTTGTTTTCCACCTTTTGCAGTTTATTTAGATGGAACAAAACCACAGGAAGACCTCTGTTCAAGGATATATGATGATATAATGCAGGAATTGGAAAAGACAAGTAAGTAGTTGGCCTGAGTTAAGATAATTTGCATTAAGATTGATTGATTGATTTATTTATTTATTTATTTATTTATTTATTTAATTATTTAGTCCTTCTCCGGAGACTCAGGGCGGCTTACAATGTGTTAAGCAATAGTCTTCATACTTTTGTATATTTTTATACAAAGTCAGCTTAGTGCCCCCACAAACCAGGTCCTCATTTTACCTACCTTAGAAAGGACGGAAGGCTGAGTCGACCTTGAGCCTGGTGAGAATTGAACTTGTAGTAATTGCAGGCAGCTGGATGTTAAATGCTGCCTTAGTAGGAGGCATTAGCCTCCTATGCCACTCAGGCTCAGAAAATGGTAGATAATGCCATATGCATCATTAGATTTGTATGAGTGTGTTTCCCAGTACATCTGAAATCAAAGGAAAGTGCCTGAAAAACATAAGCTGGTCTCACAGAAGTACAGTTCAACTCTTGGTTTCCTTGGACAGCTGCTAGGGCTGTGATTGTGAACCTACGGCACGTGTGTCGTAGGTGGCACACAATACCCTCTCTGTGGGCACATGCGGCGTCGCCAGCTGCTCTTCTTGTTTCCGGCCTGCATGCTGGTCTTTGTGGGCACCAGAGCACCGGAAAACAGCCTGAAAAACGCCCAAAAAACAGGCATGTGTGCACCGGCCAGCTGAACTTCAGGTTTCCAGTGCTTCGGCACATGTGAAGACCAGCTGGCTGGTGCACATACACAAGCGGGAAACCTGAAGACCAGCACACCAGCTCATCTTCGGATTTCAAGCATTCCGGTGCGCGTACATGCACACACGTTCCCGTTTGGGCACTCAGTGCCTAAAATGTTCACAATCACTGTGCTAGGGTTTCAGTGTTTCACTGTCTTGTCTAACATCATTCCTCTCCACTAAATCTTACTGCAGGTATAGTTAGATTGGGGGCAGCAGTTGACACCTATGAAATGTTCACCTTTAATTTTTTTTTTTCTAATGCCCAGAATATTAGGTCATTCAGGTAATAAATATATCCAGTAATCTGCATGTGTTGCATACAGGCTAGTATTAGTAAACTCGCTGGAAAAAACCCATCAATATTCAGAAACATATCATTAAAGAGATCTCACAAAATGACTGTGCCAGAAGCACAGTCCTTATCCTTATCTTTCCGTAGCTGAGGTAATGATGATCTATGTCTGGTACTCCTAATACCATTGTATTGTGGTTTTGAAAAAGAAAATGCTTCTTACATTTTACCTCTTAAACACAGGTTTATCGTGATCCTCCGAGAGCACTTAATTTTCCCTTTTACACCTAAAACTGAAGTGAGCATTCAAATTTAATTCATAAGGTTTTTTTGTTACTTATGGGGAAAGTGACATTATTATTTCTGCAAAATTATAATTTCCGAAATCTTATGTGCATATATTTGATTAACAAGTTATACCAAAATAGGGTTTATTAAATTTGCAAGTGCTACATAAAATAAATCCCTTTGCATGAATTTCTACTTTAGGTATGTAAGAATGAAGCTGGTGTTGGAAGTCTTTGGGAAAGCAAAGGAATGCTACGATAATTACATTTTTCATAGTTCATTCTAAAATAAAAAAAGGATAATTTAAGGATATGTTAACATGGTGTAGGAAGTTAGCACCCACCCCTTTCCTGGAAGAGTGAAATATTTTAGGAAATATGAAAAAGGCAGAATATTATATTTCCCTGGATGAGAAATATGAGAAGCATATTTTACAGGCAAAGCAGCTCCCACCTTCCTGCCCCCACCCTTTGTCAATGGGCCATTAAGGCCTGGGCCAGTCTATTTTACATAACAAAGATCTGCCTCCTTCAGGCAGAGCCATAGTAGGAATTGCCAAAGATAGGATTAGCTCTCTACACAATAGCAGCAGAAACTCACATGTGACCTGGGAAGCACATGTGACCATCAGCCAGCAAGGCCCCCACCCCCTGGGAGTCTGACAACCAATCAGGATACTCTTTCGGGGCCCCAAGAAATGCAGAGCCAGAGAGAGCATAAAAACCCAAAGATTTACTGTATCAGCCCTTTTCTGTTCAGGAACTCAAGCCATGTGATCCTGTCCACCATTAAACCATCTTTCCAAGCAGTCTCCATGTTTCCAGTGTCTGTTTCCCCACTTGGAGCAGAACCTAGAAGGAAGTTTCTTCCAACAATGGGAAACAGATTGACTAGGAAAAACTACAGCACATCTTTGAACTAATATAAGCTTTGTTTTTTTTTCTACAGGTGAGCAAGGCATTATTATGCATGCATAAACCTGGTTCCCAGCCTGGAGAGTTTCATTACAATCACTTAGCTTCCTTAATAAATCACCCAGCCCATCTCAGTTGACAGAAAAACAGTAAAAAATAAATGAAGATTGGCTCTTCCGTACTATGGGATATATTGCTTGTGGTTCAGTACAAAATCAGTTGCTACAAGTCCTTTAACTCCATTCCTTTCTTCTTAATAAATATTATCAAAAACGTAAGAGGTTGTTATATTTTATAATTGTCTATGTACTGAATAAAGTTGGAGGTCACTTTTTGTATATATTTATGGAATTTTTTGGTCACTTGTTAACTTTTCCCTTTTATCACTTTCCTCCTGTCTATATATATTTGTATTTTTTTGAAATTTAATAAAGTTCTCTATTATAGATATATATAAAATACTGTGAGAATCAGGCTTGAAAAATGGATTACTGTTTTAGGCAAGTGCTAAAGTGCCTATCTTCTTAATGACAGTAGCTGACCATTAAAAGATTTATATATAAATAGTACTTTAAATCAGTTGAAACAGCAGCATATATAAAAAGGGGGCCTGAAGAGAAATCTATTACATACAGTAGTAGCTCTAACATTAATCAATCAATATTGTTTCTGTCATATCATTACCATTAGATACACTATTAAGAAATCTAATTTTCTCACTAGGTTACAGAATATATTGCGATCTCAAGGAAGAAATACTTTGGCTAAGATTTTCTGATGCGTCCTTGCTATTATTGCTTATATTTTTTGTTTTGTTTTTCTAAGAGAAAAAAAAAACGGAAACTTGTCTTTTCAATTCACATTTTGGGAAGAAGAAAAAAGGAGCATTTACTAATGCATCTTTGTATCCTTAAGTGCTAATTTCGGTCCTTCATTTAAGTTTATTTTTCCTGTGACTTGATCCATGCAGATTTCTATCAAGAAATTCAATCAATTCAATCAGAATAGAGCTGGAAGGAACCTTGGAGGTCTTCTAGTCCAGCCTCCTGCTCAGGCAAGAGACCCTGACTATACGTTTCAAATGGAGTTCTTTTCCTGATAGGTATACCATGCAAATTTGCACCAGCCTGTTTTCTTCCAGGGGGTGGTGGCAATCCTGTTATCAAAGCGCCCCCGATGGGAATTTGAGATACATCGTAGGCTAAGAATCGCAGTTTAGAGGAACCTCTGCAGATTATTCAAGACAGGCTGGGCTCATGGCGAATAGCTCAATTGCACCCATGCTTACGTGAGAATCCTATCAATTATGTAGGATTTGGAAATGCAGAACCCCATCCTCTCCTTTCTGATTTAGGAACAATGGATACGAAATGCTGAGCCAGGTCGGAAACAGATCACACGGGCCATCAACGGGAAGCGATCCACAGCTCTAGCCAGCCAGAGCTTCAGCCTTCATTCCGCTCGTTTTTCTGAACGAAACAGAAGATTTGCTCCATCCTTCCATCGTCTCAAAACCAGGCGCGGATGCTGAAACGCGCATGCGCGGCGGGTCGCCCGCTTTCCCACTCCCCGCTCCTATCACGCGCTTGCGCATTGGGTAGCCGTGCCCGGGCGCGAGCGGCGGAGTCGTATTCTGCAAAAGGCGGTTGGCTGACCCTCCGCCTTAACAGCTGTTCTCTATGAATCAGGAAGCGCGTCAGCGTGCGCGGAAAAGGGCGCGTAGAGCCCGAGCGGCCGTTCGCTTTCGGCGTCGGGGGAAAGCGGCCGAGATGTCGGTGCCCACCGCGTGCGCTCTGTCTCGGCGAGGGCGGCAGGAGTTACCGCCGCCGCCGCGAGGCAAGGCGATGCGCGGAGACAGCCGGGAGAGCGAGGAAGACGAAGAACAGGCGGAACCGCCCAGACGGGATGGAGAAGAGGCGGCAGGGAACACCCAGTGCGAGCGGGACTCTCTGCCGCAGCTGGCGACCACGAAGTTGGACGGGAAAGAGGAGGAGAAGCAGGAACGGGAGCACTTCCGGAGAATTATCAATGCCTTCCGTTACTATGGGTAACCGATTACTCCCCGCTTAGTCTTCCGGAGAATTATCAATGCCTTCCGTTATTATGGGTAACCGATTCACCCCCGCTTACTCTGATACCCTTCATCCCCATTATCTGCTGTGTGGAGTATAGGAGCCCTGATTCGGATCCATCCGTTCATAGCGATATCTACCCACGGAGGCTGGGGTGGTGGTGGTGGGGCTTGAGTGAACAAGGGCTGGAAATAACAGGTAGTCCTCGACTTAACGACAGTTCCTTTAGTGACCCTTTGAAGTTGCAACTGCACTAAAGAAAGGGACTATTTTTCACTCTTATGACCGTTTGCAGCATCCCCACGGTCACGAGCTTTGCATTCGGAGCTTGACAACTGGTTCATATTTATGATGCTTGCAGCATCCCCGGGGCTCATCTTTTGCGACCTTCTGACCAGCAAAGTCAGTCCGGGGAAGCCGGATTCACTTAACGACCGTGTTACTAATTTAACAACTGCAGTGATTTGCTTAACAAATGTGGCAAGAAAAGTGGTAAAATGGTGTCAAAACATGCTCAACAAATTTGTCGCTTAGCCACATAAATTATGGGCTCAGTTGTGGTCGTAAGTCAAGGACTGCCTGTACCCAGTTGAAGCCCGGCCTCAATCATGGAAACTCATTGAGGGACTTGGGACCAGTTCACTTTCTTTCAGCCCAGTTTGCCTCACAATCAACCTTAAGCTCTAGGGAAAAAGCTGGGATACCCATTTAATAAATATTTATGATACTTAGAAATTCACTCTGCTGAATACACTGGGATTTACTCTGAAGTAAGATGTCAATCTGACACCATCCAGATGTTTTGAAGCCTAATTTAGGGTTCCTATTGGTCTTAACCATTGGGTGGAGATTACGAGAGAGCAGTTGGGAATTCTGTTTTAGAGCACATCTTTTCTATTATATAAGCCATGAAATGAAGCGATGCCTGCTGTTTAAGGGAATTATGGCAGATTTAGATAACTTGTTAAACTGCAGAAACATCACACCAAAGTAGATGCATGTATTTTGAAGGCCATAGTTTTGCCAGTTGTAACATATGGTATTGAAAACTGGGTCCTCAAAAAGTCTGAATGAAGAAAAAAGATCTCTTTGAGTTCTTCCACTGGAAAAAATTATTGAGAATGTCTTGGATGACATAAAGAACAAATTATTTGTTCTTTAGTGTAATCAACGTACACTACATAAACAAATTGTTTATGTAATGTTTATTGGAGGTGGTGACCCTTTGAGACCTGTATGCAATGAAATTTCATTTTAATGTATGCCAATTAGTGACAATAAAGTTATTCTAACTTCTAAGTAAGTTCTATTTAATATTAAAGAAAATAAAATGAAGCCACTTGTGGAAGCACTCATAAAAAACTGCAGTTTAAATATTTTGGACATATAATATGAAGGCAAGAGTCAGTAGAGAAGGTCACTGAAAATATAAAAGTGAATTTAAAGAAGGCCAACAGAAGATAAAATGGATAGATAACACTGATCACGTGTGCATAGCCTTTCAAGAATTTAAAAAGCTGTTACTAGCAGATAAACTTGGGGAAATGAGGTCTGTTAGATCACGAAGAGTCATAAATGATTGAACAAAAGCAAACACACAAACTAAGGATTCTTGGCAGTAAGACCTATTGAATTTAGCAAAATTCTGAGTAGTTGTGGACAGGATTGTTTAAATGCTTATCATTTCATTTCTGTTTCCAAAATCATAGAAAGAGTAGATGAAGATACCAGTGTCAATTACATAGCATATTAAGTTTTCTAAATTACCACTTCCAAATGTATTGCCATGTCCATATTCATTGATTTAGTGTTTCAGTTTGTGGTGAGTGTTAGGATTCCATCAAAATGAATTTCAACAGGACCCTCTTTTAAAACTTTTTAGCCTGTACCAATTGTGTCTGTGAACGTAATGGAACTGCCAAATCTGCAGCTCATCTTAGTATAGATTATTAGTAATTTTTAATTGTGTTTTTAATAAAAATTATGTTTATTAATTGCATTTCTACAATGGCAATGTCTATAATTTAATTATAAAATGCATTGTCTCTCCATATGTTAGAACCATTTGAAACAGCCACAGAATAAACCTAAAACAATTTAAATGAAGTCACAATTCAGCAAAAGTTTAAAATACATTTATCTTCTGCTTTCTGTTGTCTGAAACAGAAGTTTTTTGAAACAATATCTGTGTGCTGTTTTACAAAGCTTATAAATCTAAATGGCTACTGATGACAGGCCGTATGCACTTATTATTTCTTTTAAAACAACATGATCCAAGTAACTGAAACATATTTGTTATTAATATAAAATAGATTTTGGAACATTGTTCTGTCTAGCAATGAGATTCATGGGATCCTAAATTGCTAATTTTGACAGGATTCTAACCATATGTTCTCATGTCCTGGCATTTTGACTTTGGGTGAAATTATATCTGATAAATATATGTGTGTGATTAAAAAATGTTTTTCAGAATTTTATTTTACTCATTATTTTTGATACTTGTTTTTTTTTTCATTTTAGAATTAATATGCATGAAAGAGTGACTCGTGCAGAGAGACAATTTAGAACACTTCCAGCCATGCAACAGAAATTGTTACCTCAGTTTATCCCTCATCTTGACAAGATTCGAAAATGTATTGACCACAATCAAGGGATCTTGCAGTCTATTGTGAATGACTGTACCCGAATGTTTGAAAATAGAGAATATGATGGTGATGTATGTTGAACATTTTATTTTTAAAAGAGCAATTGTGTTGTATTCAACTTATTTTAATTTTAATTTTTTTAGTGATTCATAGATGGGCTTTTTTACACATGGAATAGTTTACAAATTACTTGGGTTAAATTAAGAAAATTCTAGGAAAATTGATAAATCTTTTTTTGGATTTTACAAATGAAATAACTTTCTAGTCCATTCCAGTAAACCATGATTCTCTTTCATTAGTGATAAGGAGGAATGTTTTCACAAATAGAAGATATATACTTCTACAAAAGCTATTCCCACTCATTCAAATTTGGTCTTGTCTTTTGAAATAAAGGTAATTAGATCTTTTCCAATTATACCCTGATTTTTTGCTTGAAGCTGATTCTTACTTTCCACAGGTGCCCACTATTTATTATCTTCAGTTTATCCTTATGTCCTGGGAATTACTGAAGGTTTTGATATTCAGTTATAGTGGAAAACAGTATTTTAGTTTTTATTTTTCCCCTTTACATTTAAACTACTTTCAAGACATAAACAATGTTCCTTTCTTTAGCCGTAAACTTTTCAAGTGTGGTTAACAGGGTCCAAATGCTCTTCATATCAATATGAATAGTTCCATTCCCCTTTTCAGATAAGATCATGTTTCAGGAGTACAAGGAAGATTTTTTTAACACCCATTTTCAGCTCTAGTCAGAACTAAGCATGGATGTGTGTGCTGATTATTGTCCAGTTTTACTTATATGTGCTCTATCCTAATTCTACTTAATTTTAGAATTAAGAAAGACCTTACAGGTATTAGTGAATTTTTTTCCAAATTCTATCACTGGCACACCTACTATTAATTGGCCTTGATCTAACTGGAGATATTTTGATTAGTAAAAACTTCTTTATATTTTTCTTTTCCATCATTTTGGATCCTATTTAAAGAGTAAATAAGATCTCTGTGCCAGGCTTTCTTCCTCTTCATCACTCTGAATTATCTCCTGGATCACTTAATGGACTTTAGATGATTCATGATCTTTCAGCAGCACAAATACTGCCTGATTCATTTTAGGATTACTAGCCCTGGTTTTAAACTAACAGCTGTTTTCAGCAGCTACTAGTCATATCTAAATACATGTTCACCATTTAATTGCCAGTTGTGACCTCCATTTCTAACCTTCTCAGTTCCTTACTTCCTTCTTTGCTAGTCCATATTTATCAGTTCTCTTTCTAAATATAAACTAAATGTAATATGTATTCTCAGCACTTTATTAACAAAGCAAGTATTGACTTATATTGGGATATCTGTAGGGACACATGAAGTAGCAATGAGAAGCTATTACTGAGAAAAGACTCACCAAACAACTTTTATTCTGAATAATGAATGTCAGCTTTTTGATGTGTTATATATATTGTGTGACAGTATCATGTAACATATGTGAAGAGTTGATTTAGGATATCAGTCTTAATTTAGGTTCCAGTTATTAGCCCTACATTGTTATATTAACCAAGATGTTATGATAATGTATCAGATTAATATGTAGCTAACTTTTTTTAAATTAGGGAAATGGAAAGATTACACCAGCTTCAACTTTTGACATGGATAAATTAAAATCCACTCTGAAACAATTTGTAAGAGATTGGAGTGAAACTGGGAAACCTGAGAGAGATTCTTGCTATCAGCCTATCATTAATGAAATTGTAAAGAACTTTCCAAAAGACAGATGGTAAATACCTTTTAAAATATTTATTTAAAGAGAAGATATGCACAATAATGCATTTCTGGTAAAGGTTACTGGAACTGGTCTTTGAAAATTTGTTTAGATCATAAGGAAAAAAAACCGTTGTGAATGTTTGCCGTCTTTTTAAATGGCTTCACTTAAAATGTAATTGCTATTACTAAACAGATCAGCAAAGAGAGTAAAGTTTATAGTTACAAGAATAACATACCACTTAACTTCGATAAGATAGCTCTTTTATTAGCTATAACAGCTATTTCATAATTTGGAAAGATACGTTGAGAAGATCACAAGATGACTTGGCTATATCTTTCTTTTAATTTTTTTTAAGAGCCAGAGATGAAAGGAACTAAAAGCTCTCAGTACCACAGTTCTTTTGTGAGACCTAATGATCATATTTTATCTCAAGGAGAGAGCAAATCAACCATTGGAAGGGAATAGCAGTAGTATTAGTAGTCTCTTTATAGGTGAGATGTAGTTACTTGAGATTCTTTATTAAATGGACATAGCATGGCAGTCTTGACCCACAGTCCAATGTTTCCCTTTTTTGTTTTGAGAGAATTCATTTGATAACTGGTGGGCTAAGGTGGAAAAACGAAGTCTGTTTTAATCTCACTTTAACACAGCTTGTAATTGCTACTGCATTACTGAAGAAAAAAAAAAGCTAAAAAGCTCATTCATAATATAACATGAATACCCTTCCCTTGTTAGATTCAAGGCATTCAAGAATGTCTTCAAATATAGAAAAAATTACGGTAAGTTTTTATATATTTAAATAAAAGGGTTTGACTTTTTCAAGAACCCCCACTTTCTCACCCAGCTTTGTGGAAAAAGGGATGTGTGTGTGAATTTTTTAACTGTGTAGGGATATTAGTAAATGTTAAGGATTAGCATTTTTTCCCCTTCTTTTGAAATATAAAGGTTTTTTCCCCCTTCTGTAAAGTTTTTTTAAAAAAATATTTTTTTAACTAGGTAGTTGGGTTGATCATCTGTAATCTATTTTGAAATATTTTGTCCTATAGACAAAATATAGCAGAGTCTCAGCAAAATTATAGTGTGGCCAGCCCAAATCATTAACCACACTAGTATGTCTTCTGCACAATAAAAGTCAAAGACAACAATGTTAAATCTCAAGAACCAACAAAATAGAGACATTCTATGTGGATATGTCTTTATTTAACGAAGCAGAATATGTTCTTTGACTGTAATGTAGTTTATTCATCTGGAAAGTTAAGGAATATGTTGTCATTTCTTAGCACAGATATTGAAGCAATACATAAATAAATCATCCCAGAATATTCTGAATGTTTACTTCTTTTTCTAAACAATATCAAAACACCACAGTCAGATGAACATTTTAAAATGCTATAATTAGTGATAAATACTGTGGTGAGAGTTGGGCAATAAACTATACCACTTATTTTTTAATTAAACATAACCTGTATAGCAGGCCTGTCAAACTGGCAGCCCGCTGGCTGGATATGTCATGCACAGGCCACGCCTACCCCAGCTCTGCAAAGGCAAAAAACGCTGCGATACGTCACAATCCGGCTCGTGACGCGAGTTTGACACCCGTACTGTATAGCAAATAAAATGATAGAATATTGTGACTTTATAAAAGTTCACATTTATTATTTTAATTGGAAGTATTAAAATAATCAAAAAGTATATTTTTAATGGGAAGAATGAACTCCTTAGTTTTGCATATTTTTTAGATCTGGATTTTATTTTTGAGAAAGCTAATTTCACTTGTCCCACATTTATTTTGAATCAGTTTAAAAAAAAAACTAGAAAATCTGACAGTTGTTCAGGGGAGAATGAGCCTCCCCCGCCCCCAATTTATAATCCCCTCAGATTTCTTTATTCTCCACATTTTGAAAACCGCTTTCTTAAAGAATTTGGTTTGTCTAAATAAGTGTAATCATTTGTTCAGTTGGAAAAAGACTTCGATTTTTCAAGTGCAAATTTATTCAGTTTATATTTTACTTTTCTGCTCAGTCAGGAACTTGGGAAAGCTGAATATTGGATTACATTCAATATTTCAAGAGCAGATTTCTGCTTATACAGAATTACCTGTCCCAAATCTGTTACAGAAGGTCTTAGTCCTGGAACATGCTTGAACCTCTACACAGAAAATATAGACCGAGATTAATAGTCCTATCTACTGGCTGAAATAGAATCTTTCAGTGGAATGACACTGAGTCAGTACAATATTCAGTGGAATGACACTGAGTCAGTACAATATTGATGGATGCACATAGTCATAATAAACTTTGGTGAAATTCAAACTGGTTTGGGGTTTTGCAAAAGAAGTATATATTATTCTTGTGTTAACTCGAGCAAAAGTGGAACCAACAACCAAGGCCAAATAAAGAGCCAGCAAGTACACTGGTTCTTTGTAATTATTCTCTGGACAAGAAGAGGACTTGAGATTGCCCCCAAGTGCTCTATACAGATAACTCCCTGCAAGAACCTGTGAGACAGGTTTCTGGTGGGTTTAGAGCTTGGGAAATTTTGCTTTGTGCCTTTAAAAAGGATACTGGGTTCACATACTTTTCAAATCACTTTTGGCTAGTGCTTGTTAACTGCTTTTCAACTATTAAGAATCTTTGCACTGACAGGTTTTACAGCATTGGGTGAGTTTCCTTCAATCCTTAGCAAAATAAGTTTTAAATGCAAGTTTAAGGACTTACAAAAAATACCTTATGTTTTTTTAGAATAGACAGCAAAAGAGTGATTATAACTTTGATTTTTGAAAGTTACAGATGAAGGGTCCAGATGGATTTGAATTAAGAATCCTTTCTGTGGGAAAATGCTTTAGTTTGAATTCTTAAAAAAAAAGGATGAGATTTGGAAGGTTGAGAGAGAACCAGAAGGAACTAAAGATTATAATTAGAGGAGAATAATACTTAAATCTGATTTACTAATACAGAATGAAGCAAAATATTTTGGACATTGGACATATTGAAGACTGTTTTGGGACAATGGAGGCAAATTAATTTTTAGAATTTTTAGATTTTGTTTAATTTTTAAAATTAAAATTAATTGTTATTTGTTACAAAAAGGGAAGTTATATAAGTTACAATTATTTAAAAATGGATTTAAAAATGACAGGCTACAAGAATGATATGAAAAAGCTGCTCTAATGGATATATAAAATGCTATTATAATTATTAAATTTTAAATTATAATTAAAAAGTTATACAAATAACAAAGCAAAAGAGTGGCCTGGTTTCTTATATTGGATTTACAAAAGAGGCTTGTTAAAGCTTTTAAGAATTTTGTTGGAAGGATCAAAGAAATGAAAAGTAATAAAGCTCTAGTCTAGTACATTATTTGAAGGAATTAAAAATCAAGATTGTTAACAAAAAAGGAAGGATTCTAAAATTGATTTCTTTGATCAAAGTTAAAATAGATATGTTGTTATTTCTGGTAACCCTTCATAGACATTTGCTGATTAGGACTGAAATGAGGAGGCAGTTAAAGTTTTGTTTATTGATAAGATATGTGACGTGGAAAAAAGAGATCATTTGTTTTATTTTAACAGAAGGGTGGTAAATTCCTAAAATTGCTTAGACTTGTTGGGATGAAGGGAGATGACTGACTGACTGATTGATATATATCCCCTTTACTATATTCTTTTAGTTTCTATACCTTTATGAACTTTTTATTTTTCCTTTTATTTCTTCTATTTTATTTTTTAGTTTGTATTGGTTTTTACCTTTCCAATTGTAATTTTTAATAAAATTACTATTTAAAAAGATATTAATGTTTGGTATAGTGGTTAAGATGCTGGCCAAGAAACCAGGAGACTGAGTTCTAGTCCCATTTTAGGCACAAAAGCCGGCTAGGTAACTTTGGGCCAATCAATCTCAGCCACCTCACAGGATTGTTGTTGTTGGGAAAATAAGAGGAGGAAAAAGTATAATGTGTTTTCCACCTTAAAGTAATAAAGGCAATATTAAAAAAATAATATATAAAAGAGTTCTTTAAAATACTGATGAGCTTATATAGCTTAGTGCTGTGTGTCTAAAAAAAGTCAGCATCACCTGATTGTTTATATTATACATTTCACTTGATTAAAGATTGGATCACTATTCATAGTCATTTGATTTTACTACGCCTTTCCTAGTATGCTTGGCTTATCCAGATGTGTATGTTTCCTGAAGATGGGCAAAGAGCAATATAAACAAATTTGTTCCTGTTTTTGTACTGAAACTTGTTAGAACAATAATGATATAAGTTCTTATTATCATTTTTACATGGTCATTTCAGGACTGTTAGAAATTGTCTAAAGTTTACTTAAGCTTACGTAGCATATTTTTCATATTCAGGGGAAGGAAGTTATTTTGTTAGGGAATAGTAAGATGACTGTTTTAATTCTTAAAATAATTATAATTATTGAAATAAGACCTTCAGCTCTTAGACAACATAACTATTGTTGAGAATTTTGGAAATTAACTCCACACATCTGGAGAGGCGAGATGCTGGGAAAGGCTGATTCAAAACATACCTCAAAAGGCATGATAATGCTCAAGGCTCTCAGGGTTTAATATGTACCATTGCAGAAATGTAGAATATGTACCATTGCAGGGCTGGCTACGGTATTCTATTGCAAAGATCTATTGCAAAGATTTGTATTTAAAGATTTTCCTAAAACATTACAGACGGAGGATCGTAAAACATCTCATTCTGTTATTAGCAATAGCTGTTAGTTAATAGTAATAGCAATAGCATTTAGACTTACATATCGCTTCCTAGTGCTTTACAGCCCCTCTCTAAGCGGTTTACAGAGTCAGCATATTGCCCCCAAGAATCTGGGGTCGCCATTTTACCGACTTCAGAAGGATGGAAGGCTGAGTCAACCTTGAGCCAGTCAGAATTGAATTCCTGGCATTGAGCAGTGAGTTAGCGTGCAATACTGTATTCTAACTACTTCCCTACCACGGCTCTTAATAGAATGTAATGCAAAATGAAACATGCATGCATAATTTGAATAGCAGTACTATATTGGGATCCACCGAAATCACCAGGTAGTAAGATGGTGTTTCATAGAATGGCATGGATGTCAGAGTAATAGAATAGAACATTTTGGTAAAGGATATGGCTGTGACTGGTCTCTGGTATGTTACAGATTTTCAAAAATTATTCACCAAGCTAATTATTCAGTGCTGTATTTGTAAACTTGAAAGTAAAGTAAATCACTGTCTTAAGTACAAAGTATAGCATAGCTGTCAGGAATTCTGGGAGCTGGAAGTCCACAGGTCTTGAAGTTGCCACCAGTCTAGATAGCAATAGTAATAGCTCTCAGAATTATATACCACTTCACAGTGCTTTACAGCCCTCTGTAAATGGCTTACAGAGTCAGCATATTGCCACCAACATTTTACCGACCTCTGAAGGATGGAGGGCTGAGTAGATAGTAATTTTACCATTGTTCATTTATTTATTTACAAATTTACCTGGGAGGAAATCCCTTTAAATAAAGTGGAATTTAAATGTTACAAGACAAGGATAAGGTTTACATTGTAAGTTTCTGCAAAGTGCAAACAAAAATCACAATATTCTTCAGTGCAACCTGAAGAATGAAACCAGTGATTTTAAAAAAGATACTTTCTTTTCTGAAATTATATTGCTGTAATAGCTTTCCAGCATTTAAAAGAATCAGGCCACTTGCAGGACTGAGACCAAAATACATTGTAAAACATAAATTTACATTGTAAATACATATTGTAAATAAAATACATTGTAAAACATAAATTTAGCAAATTTAAATAACACTAACAAATAATTTTCTGTGTGTAGAATCAGTACACCTGTTGAAGTCGACTTTTTGCTAGAATAAACCAAGCTTGAGAAATAGAAGACGCGATCCAAAATGAATTGGCACTATTTCTCTCAAATATATTTAATTAAAGATTAACCCTTTTTCTTGTTTCAGGGATCTCTCAAGAGTAAATGTCCTGGTCCCTGGTGCTGGGCTAGGTAGATTGGCCTGGGAAATAGCTATGCTTGGTTACACTTGCCAAGGAAATGAATGGAGCCTCTTTATGCTCTTTTCTTCTAATTTTGTACTGAACAGGTACATATACCGTCTTGTACATGTGGTTCTACTCTTGTGTTTTTGAACAGGCCAGTACTGACACTGTTATTTCATGAAATTCAGGTTCTTTAACTGAGTGTTAAATGTTTGAGTGCTTGATATTTCACATAGTACTTTAAATTATTTAAATGCTAAACTAATATACCTTATGGATGTTATATGGGAGGAATTTATTGTATTTCATATGTGCTCATTTTAATCAGCTACACTTACCATTTTCAGATGCCATCTTCAGGGTGACAAACTGTTCAAATTGGTTAAATAATTTTTCAGTTGTATATAATAGGAAATGATATAGTAATGGTGGGCATGGTGCTTCTCAGCACATCAAGATTCTGCTACCAAAGTGATCTTCAAAATGGCTAAAAGGTTTTTTCCAACCTTAAAACCCCAACAATCATCAATAAATTGCCTTGTCTTTGCCTGATTCCAGATTTATTTTTATAAATAAAAGTGGAAAACTCTAGAAAGGCAAACTGCTCTTACTTGTAAGTTCCTGAATACCCTGGAGAGGAAAAAAAAATAGGCCTGCCCTTTCTAGATCACCTATAAGAGGTTAGACATTTGAGTTGTCTGTAATCTGTTTTAACTTTAAAGATTTAATGATATTAATTTTAAGCAATGAATAAAGTTGTTTAAAAGTTGTTCAAAGTTGCTTAAACAACTACATTCCGTTTCTTTAAGAGTCTTCATAAACTTTTAAAAAGCAAATGTTTTTTGTAGTTGCTTCTTTGTAGTAGGTTACAAATAATAAGTGAAATGTTGCAGCAATTATTTTTAAGAAAGAAAAATAATGTTGATGTTAATTATCAAGTTGTATTTGAAAGACCACAAAATAAAATATTAAACTTTGTATTGTTTGGTAATAATAAATAACATCTTTTCGATAATTATATGTTACAGATGCTGTGAAACTAATTCATGTAAATTATATCCCTGGATTCATCAGTTTAGCAATAACAAGAGATCTGCTGATCAAATACAGCCAATTTATTTCCCGGATGTTGACCCTCACAGTCTTCCTCCTGGTGCCAACTTTTCTATGACAGCAGGCGATTTTCGAGAAATCTACTCTGAGAGTAGTAAGTGGGGAGGGGCAGGAACTAGACTTGGAAAATGAAATTTGTCAAATTCTCAAAAACAAAGCAATATTAGATAATTAAAGTTATTTTTTGTAAATAATTTAAAAAGACAAGTTAAAAAAATTGAATGCATCTCCGTTTTTCTATTAAAGTGTCTTATAATTTTACTGAAAGATATTTAGTTTTCTGATCTCATCTGTTTGGGTTGTTTTATCAGTTAGCAAATAAGACTTGATGATGTTTTAGCATTACAATAAAGAGCAGGAAAGTCTTTGTGCAAAATAATAAGATTTGATCAGCTTCTTTTTCCTTTTCTCCCAGATAGAAAATAAATACAGCTAGTTCTCAACTTATGACCATTTATTCAGTGACCATTCAAAGTTATGATGCTGCTTAAGAAATGATGGTTACAAGCAGGCTTCAGCATCCTGGCCATGCCAGCACTCCTGTGATCATATGATCGTGATCTGCTCTCACTTAATTAATAGCAGTGCCCCACGACATTCTTGCCTGTTATGACCTTCTCTGCTACTTCCCCAGAAAGTCAATGGGGAAGCTGGCAGGGAAGGTTATAAGTTGCTGCAGTAAGTCTCCCCCATCCTTGCACCTTTCCCTAGCCTCCTTGCACTCATATGGCATCAGTCATTGCACATCCCCATGCACCTTTCCTGTGCCTCCCCACGCCTCCCCACCACTCATACATCTTTGCTCACCTTCCTCAAATCTTGCCATGCCCTTCCTTGTGGAAAGTCCCAGAGCCTTGAATGCTTTTCTTGTGCACCCTTGCGTATTCCCTCATACACTACTGTGCATCTTGTGTTCTCCCATTCCTGGCAGCAACCATTTACCTGCTTGCCAGCTGCTTGCAAACCACCCAGAATTTGCAATTTCCTGCTGACTTCTCCATTGACTTGGTTGTAGTAAACTGACAGGAAGGTGCCTTGCGTAACGACTCTGGGATTCAGTTCACGGTGGCAACCAGAACTGCAGGGATGGCTTTACTAAGCAGTGTGGCTTGAACTTTTAAGACCAACATTGCTTAATGACATAAATTTCAGTCTCAATTGCCATCATAAGTCAAGGACTACCTGTAAACCAGAATCACTTTAACAGTACCATCTACAGAACAAGTAATGATTTAAAATAGATTCAAGTATATTAAAAACTTACAAAAAACACAAACACAGAACACAGTGGTTGAAATGGTCTTGTTTAACATTTGACTAGAATTCATTTTATCTTTACATGGCTGTGTTTTGACAGGGACAAACCAATCAACTGAACTGGTAGTTCCTCTAAAAAGATTTCATACAGCAGGACTTTTGGAAGCAGAAGACATTGCTACCTCTTTCATTAAATGACTACAAGCATCTTGGGGGAGCATCTTCTGCTTTTAGTTTTCTTTTCTCTATTACTAGTAATGTCTAATTAAATACTACAGATTCTTGCTAGTTCCTTTAGGCTAATGACAGTTAAAATCAAATGGTTTAATTCTACAAATTAATGTATTAGATTTTTCTGCATAAGTAGACTCTTTGGAATTTACTATTTACTACGCATAGTTGCAGCCAAGGAAATGGGTGAAAATTAAGACACTGAACTGAACACAAATAACTATTACTCTTAAGTCTTCTTTATGATGGTAACCTGCAAGTTTCATTACACAGCTAGACTATTCTCTGTTCCTGTTTCTATATACAGATATATGGGATTGCATAGCAACCTGTTTCTTCATAGACACGGCACACAATGTCATTGATTACATTGATACAATATGGAAAATACTTAAACCGGGAGGAATATGGATCAATTTAGGTAATTTATTAGGTCTTTTGAGTATAATAGAAAAGGCTGCAGTATTTGTACATTGTACTTTAAGTATAATACAAGGGAATTCCAGCTTGATCTAAAGCCTTTGAATTAAGAGCATTGTCAGTTTATAGGTTAAAGCTTTTGATAGTCTCTTATTTCAATTCATTTTGGGGAAAGAACCCAATCAATCAACCAGAATAGAACTGGAAGGGTCTTTGGAGGTCTTCTAGTCCAACTTCCTGCTCAAGGAGGAGACCGTGTACCATTTCAGACATTACAATTCAAAGTAGATTGCCAGAAGGATCTTATAAAACATTTTAGAACAACAGAATCTACTTTTAAATCAGAAGAAAATGCAAATGTGCTTCAGGCACTACTTACCTGTGTATTTACCCAGGCCTTCAGATCATCTACGGAGTCCCTTCTCCAACTCCTTTCAGGAGGCAAGGACAGAGGGAGAACCTTTGTGGTGGGACCCCATTAATGGAATTCCTTCCCCAAAGAGGCTTGATTGATGACCATACTGGCAGCATTTCAGTGCCAAGTGAAGACCTTTCTATTTTGCCAGGATTTTTATATTGTTTATATTTGCATTGTCTTGCAAATATAAGACAATGCACTGTACAGTTGTCTTAATTTATAATTATAATTAATGGTGTGTTTATTTTGCATTTTATTTTATATTTTTTATTCAGACTGTATTTGTAATGTGCTTTATTGTAAACTGCCTGATGGGTTTCAGCTACTAGGCAGTTTTTTTTTTAAAAAAAGAATTAATAAATTATTCTTGATCTCAGAAGGATTTAGTAAAGTTACTGCTTTTTCTAATATATCCTAGGTCCTCTTCTTTATCATTTTGAAAATTTAGCAAATGAATTATCTATTGAATTGAGCTATGAGGATATAAAAAATGTAATATTACAATATGGATTTCATATTGAGGTAAGAAATGTTGACTTTCACATACCAATAATAATGTTAATATATAATTCCTCATTCTGTTCGTTCACATGATTAATTACTATGATAGTAACAAGATGATTAATTTGTCAATATTCCATAATGAAGGTTTGGGAGCAAAGTGCCCTTTGGGCAGAAAAGAATTAAAAAAAAAAATCAGATCCTCAAAACATGATTTTTGCATATTTAGAGATGCCTAAACATGCAAAGATGGATGGATGGGACTATGAATAAAAACAAAATAGAATAAAATAACTTGTAAACTCCCAAGATAAATGGAGCATGCAAGTGTTAGTGGAGAGAAGGGGCGAGTAAATGTTCATGTTGGGGGACAGGAGAGGCATAGTGATTGATTCCTAATTGTTTACGGACATGCTCTAAATGAAGAGAAAGGCAGTTGGAAAGAACACATGAGTTTAAATAATTTTTCACCTTATACTGACGAATTTCAGTTGTGTAGCATTACAGTAGCATTTCATGTTTGAAATGAAATGCAGATAACTAAAGAAAATACTATTTATTTTTCAGATGGAGAATGAATCTGTTTTAACAACATACACTGTGAATGAATTATCTATGATGAAATACTATTATGAATGTGTTATGTTTGTGGTTAGGAAACCAGAAAGCAGTATCTGAAACAGACTGTCCAAAAAGAATTTGCTGGCATTTTTGTTAACAATGTTAGCAGAACATGAAGTGGCCTGTAAGGGATGACTGGACCCAGCCTCTTATTAGCGGTGCCTTTTTATTCCTAACAGAATGTAACTTTTTTTATTTTCTACACTCCTTAATGATATCCAAACATGCATTTCTGCATTATTTATATTTGGGTTATTAATGTGGAATTCAAATATTTATGTATCTGTTCTTTCCATTTTATTGAACTGGTAATTTCGGAAAGATTTATATTTTAATACATTATTGACATTCATCATTCTCTGTAATATACAGAAATGTCTACTACATTTGTATGAAAGAAACACTACCGGATACAAAACTGAACCCCCTCCCCACAGACATATTGTTTAGAAAACGAATACAAATCTCAGTTAAAGTATTTTGATCAGTATTTTAGTGATTTTTCTAAAAGGATCCTCCCCCCCCCCCAAAAAAAATGCAAATACTGCAAAAAGTATCATGTGAATGTGGCTGTTTACATCTCAAAGCTTTAGAAAAGGTAAGAAAACTTTTGTAAAAAAAAAAAAGACCCTCACATTTGTCCTCATATGAATTTTATAACAAAATTGATTGACACAGAGCTGCAATCAATAATGTTGCTTTGGCTCATACCATGTTGAGCATATGGATAAATAGTTTGAAACACTGATATATGGAAGCTGTTACTATAAATGTACTACTTGTCTAAATGAGACTAGGTAGGTTTGTACAAGTCCCAAAATGAAGATCTGGAAGTATTCCTAAAAGATGTTTGGCATTGATTCATACTGTCATTGAAGGCATTATTTTTTCATAGAACAAGTTCATACATGGTAAAACCAAATTCTTTTAGGACAGCTCTGTTGGTAATTTGCTGAACTGCCCCACGTTATGATATACTGACACAAGTACACAAACAAACTGGATAATTATGTTTTGAGAAATGTGCTATCAATCCTAGATCTCATGGTGTAACTTACTGGAATCTCTCATAATTTTGCACTAATTGCCATATGATTACTCTTTACTAGGCATAACTTGAGCACTAGCTCTGTTCAGATTCAGATCACTCACTGCCATGAATTCTAGTTATTAAAGTACAGTTTATGCAAGATTTCTTTAAAATTAATCCTAGGTAAATTTATGGAAATTAATATACCATTTCAAAACAAAGAAGTTAGACATTCTTCCATACTCTTAATATATTGACTTAGCTTGCAAATATAGTCCAAAATGCTTCCAGTGAATTGAGCTAAGAAGATATAATCTAGGGCACATGACTGGCTTTTGAGATACCAAATAATGCAAGAGAATCAAGGTTTATATTTTCTTTTATGCTACTAAGGCCTAGTTAACTATTATGTGTCCTTTTTCAAGTTGAAAGGTTAAAGAATAATTTTGCTTCCTGCTGTACTTGAACTAGAAATAGAATATATTGCTCTATGAGCAACGCTGTTAGTTATTTAAATTCATAGTGCAAAAAGTCAAAATTAAAATTTGCTTGTTAAAGTTCCTTGGCTCATATAAACTGCAGAATATGACACCTTTGTGCTTTTTTAAAATTGATCTTTTAGGGAAAACTGAATTCCCATATTGGAGCAAGCTGTAGCCATTCTGTTACCCCCAGTAACTCATGTAGATATATGTTCAAAGTTGCCTTTCAGTGCAAACTTACCTGACAGTAAATTCCATTGAAGTCAGTGGGATTGAT
Organism: Arizona elegans; assembly: GCA_022577455.1. Lineage (NCBI taxonomy): Eukaryota > Metazoa > Chordata > Lepidosauria > Squamata > Colubridae > Arizona > Arizona elegans. The sequence goes on along the minus strand of JAKOOJ010000008.1, from coordinate 29,913,300 downwards.
TTCTCAGTGGGTATTGGATTATTCTATTGATATTTTTCTTCTATCTTTGCTAAATGCAGGACACAACTACTGTGTCTACTTTTCATCCTAGAAAATGTTCTTTTACAACTTAAACTGTCTGAAACTACTTTGGAACTAATGTAATTTACGCATCAGTGCTCAAATAATTTTTATTGTACATCAAGTGTCTTAAATTCATCAGATTTATTTACTTTTTACATTTTTTGTTAAAATTGCAAGTATTAATCCTTTAAGGCATTAAATTAACATTTTCTTTCCAATTTTTTCCGATTCCCGATTTGAAATCCATTTTTCATGTAAAGTATTTGTGTGTATACTTTGAAATTCAGCAGTAACTAATTTTTAAGGAATATAAAGATTTTTCTTCTTCTACATGTGTACAATACTTTCAGAATAAGGACATGGCAAAGATTACTGGAAATTGAGAATTAGGATTTATTTTCCAATACTGATATGTAGAATTCATATTCTGTATCTTACAATAGAACTATCATGGGTTAATCTTTGTTAATTCTTGTATGTATGTTTGCATACTCTTTGTATATTTGCACACAATAGAAAATTATCTATTTTGATCAAAAGAGGCTGGCAGTTGTGATCATTTTATGATCATGTGTTGTATAACATTAAAAGGTACATATGCAGCCCCATTAAATGAAAGTAAATTTAAGAACATAAAGTATCCTTTATTTCAAATAGTGACTTTGCAACCATCTGCGAATATTACTTCCAAGTAATGTAGCAAGTGAAGTTTAATTTTTTTCTATTGATCTATAATGGAACTATGACCACTATTCTGTTTTTTCGGTATTACTGACCTTACTTCCATTGTGTAAATTATCTCTGAATACCTTTTCGTCATCTTGTTATTAGTTGACAAATGACAAGCTTTGAAAGCTTGTGAATCCCAGGTCATTTAAATAACAAAATACTGGGTATGCAGTATCAAAGCTTGATTTTCATAATGCAAGTGTGTCATGGATTAAACAAGAGAGATATTGGAGGATCTTAAAAAAAAAATCTCAGCTGCTGATATTAGCTAGTCTGGAAAAGGTTATAAAACTACAGGTAGTCCTCAACTTACAACAGTTCATTTAGTAACCATTCAAAGTTACAGCGGCACTGAAAAAAGTGACTTTTCACAATTATGACTGTTGCAGCATCCCCATGGTCACGTGATCAAAATTTAGACTCTTGGCAACTGACTCCTATTTATGATGGTTGCAGGGCAACCAAAAGGTGATCACCTTTTGTGACCCTCTGACAAGCAAAGACAATGGGGAAGCCAGATTCATTTAACAATTGTATTACTAACATAACAACATAACAACTGCAGTGTGACACTTAACAATTGTGGCAAGAAAGGTAGTAAAATGGGGCAAAATTCACTCACTTAACAATGGAAATTCTGGGCTCAATTGTGGTTTTAAGCTGAGGACTACCTGTATTTTCAAAGAGTTTGGACCCCACCATTCCACTGTCAGGCAAATTATGCATAAATGAAGGTAGTTCAACACCAATGTTATATTAAACAATACCAATGCAACACATACAATAATGTATTTGATAGGGCCACAATTTGGTAAACAACATAATATCCCTCAAAGGCCTTCTTGAAAAATCACTTTTTAACTATTTTTTGGCGGGAGGGAAAGGGAAAGAAAACTAAACAAAATGCTTGCTTCCAAAATTTTAAGACGAATTGGAGTAAAACAAAGAGAGCTATGGAGAAAAATCAATAGCAGTTACTCCAATATACAATTCAATGGAAAAATAGTGTAAAATGTTGTATACAGGATATAGGAATCCAACAGTTTTTAAAATAGACAAATTGTATAATGTTGGAAATGCTTCAGTAAAATAGGAACATTCTACCACTTGTGGTCATGTAAAAGAAAAAAATTGCAAGAAGTAAAAAGAAATATATCAAAACATTGCAAAATTCTACAGAGAAAGCTTTAATCAAAACCTCATATTTTATTACTAGATAATTCCAAAACACCTAAATGAAATATAGCACAATTCATTAAGCTATATGTTGATAACTGCAAAAAAAAAAAAAAAAAAAAACAGTTGGGGGAAAAACTTAGCTGATGATATGAGATTGGCAGAAATTGGAATATGCAACAATGGCAAAATTGATAGGGTTGTGCGTATGCATAATAAAAATTTAAATTCCAGCAGGAATGGTTCTATAATAAACTACAGCAAAGAAAATTTAGGTTTCTAGGAATAGAATCAAAAGTAATGAAATCACCTACTAGCCATTATCAGTGTTCAATGTAAAGTGCAAATGTTTAGGTTGTAGTTAGCAGTTTGGAAATAAATGGGAAGGAAGGGAAGAATACATTAAAAGGTTTTCCGTAATGTTTTTTCACTGATGTTTTATTATTTTTTTCTCCGTATCTTTATTCTTTTGTCAAGAAAATTAAAAGAAGTGTTTTGATATACATGACTCCACTTCCTCCATTTGTGAAGAATTCTGGCAGCATTCAGTAGTCTTGTTTCCATTCCTCAATACATACATACAAATGTACCTGCATAAATTTTAGTTCGATAAGTGTAATGGTATATGGGAATGGTCTTAGGAGACAAGAGGAAGAATCATAGACTACGCAAGTCAAATAAACCTGCAGAAGGAATAGGGGCATGGCAATATCTCAGAAGAGAGACTCTCTTTTTTGGGGCTGTAATGGGGGGTGGGGGAGAGAATCAGGGGTGGATTCTACTTACCTTTACTACCAGTTTGCAAGAACCAGACCGAACTGGGAGCAACCCACCACTGGGGGGAATGTACTTTCAGACTTGCAAGATTCTGTTAATATAACCTTATAATAAAAAGAGAACTAGTAGTTCTGGGACATATAATTGGATTACTTGCAAGACTAATTGGACCACCTCTCAAGGCCGGCTGACACCAATCTTGTAAGTCTGTATTTCACCTCCTACCCCTTAAAGTCCTGTGATTAAGAAGGTGTCTCTATGAGCATACTATATGTGTATCATAGACTTCTCATTGCTTAGTAATAAATTGCCTATCTATCAAGGTTGTATTCCTCAAGAAGGAATATACAATTTGCTGACAATAGGCTGTGTACAGCCTTGGACGGCTAATAATGTGGTCCCACAAGATTGTAAACTTTTAACATTGTTACATGTTATTTATATACATTACCTATGTTATATATTTTATATGGGGCCCAAGACAATTCCTATTGACTGAATGTGGCCCAGGCAAGCCAAAAAGTTGGACACCCATGGACTAGAGTAAGATATCAAATTGGCTGTCCCCAAGAACCATCTTGGGTATCATATCTTCCTCATTCTTTCACCACGGCAATGTTCCTATCTACCATCTCAACCCCACTCTCAGTCCATCTTTATACCCCAAACCAGGGCACCCCAACCGAGAGCATTAAACATGACGTATGCGGAAAAGCAGCCCATGACAAACCTTACGTCCATGGAAGACATGGATTGACATACAGTTGTTTCTGCACACACAAAGGAGGCTTCAATCGATTGATGGCAATCACTTTGGCGAAATGCAGAAAAGTTCCTGTGGCGCAGCAAAACTTTAAACACAGTGTTTGAATTGACTTGGTGACCCGTAACTAGTATATGTCTTGTGATAACAGAGGAAGGCATTTTGTCGCCATGGTTTGTTGTTGGATTACTCACTGTCTGAACCCATTTTGTAAAATGCTCCTTCATTCTGAAAGCCAGGCACCTATCCGTTCTGCCAATGTAACTGTCTCCAGTACAAATTGGTAATACAATGGGCTTTGCGCTGATAGGTTGTGCTTCTTTGATTGATGGTAGCAGTAGCCTCTGGGTTTGATGCAATACGTAAAGCTTGGCCATACTAAACGTTGTTTCAATTAAGGTGTTTAGACGTTGGGTCGCTATTTGATCCCCCTTAAATGGCAGCTCAATAAATATTTCTTTTTACTGACAGTTGAAACTGTCAGTTTTGAGTCTCTTGTTTTGCTGTGCCTGTCGATGAAGCGGCTTGGGGTAACCGTTTGAAAGAAGAGTTTGGGTTAAAAATGCCAGTTTTTCTTTTAAGCAGTCCTCAGTGCATAGATAATTCCTAGAAGCATGGCCCTCTGACAAATCTGCCATCAACAGGCACACAGACATGAACTACAGTTACAGACCATTCAAAAGACACAATCAACAACCCAAAAAAGGGAAGAAGACACCTCCTTACCAGCAATCTAACACCCAGATGAGCAGAGAGCAGTGGTGAAATCGAAATTTTTTTACTACCGGTTCTGTGGGCATGGCTTGGTGGACGTGGGTTGATTGGCATGGCAGGGGAAGGATACTGCAAAATCTCCATTCCCACCCCACTCCAGGGGAAGGATACTGCAAAATCCCCATTCCCTCCCTACTCCTGGGGGAAGGATATTGCAAAATCTCCATTCCCATCCTATTCTGGGGGCTGCCAGGGGTGGTATTTGCTGGTTCTCCGAACTATTCAAAATTTCCACTACCGGTTCTCTAGAACCTGCTGGATTTCATCCCTGGCAGAGAGTAATACAAAGATTAACATTAGGCATTAATCAAAAAGCAAACAATGCCCCAAGAAAGCTGACAGTAAATAACCCAACCAAGGATAAGGTGACCAGACGTCCCGCTTTTGGCGGGACAGTCCCGCTTTTGAGCAATTTGTCCCGCGTCCCGCGGCGTTTTAAAAAAGTCCCGATTTTTCATTCTGCCTCCTGAATCCCCGCTGATGGCTGGAGGGAAAAAAAACTCTTTAAACTCTTGCCGCGGGGCTTCAAAGGGCCGACCTACAGCTGATCAGTGTTAAAAAAAAAATGAATAGACCCATGCCTGCAAAAAGCTGCAAAAAGTTCCTGGAGCAGATTTCCACCCCCTAGCTATACTGAAAACAAAGGCAAAAGCGAAACTAAACCTGCAACATGACAAAATGAGGCAGAGAGAGATTTCTTTCTTTTTCTTTTTCTTTTTCCTCACCAAAAAAGGTAGGTACAAAACTGCAAACAATGGGAAATTTTGGGCAAAAGAGGAGAATTCAAGATTTTAAAACACAAAAGAAAAAAAGCTCTATTTAACTAGGGAATTGTAATAATTGAGATACTATTAATAATTGTATATTGTGTTGAAAGCAGAAATGGTTAAGTTGTAGTTTGGAGGAATATATGGGGGAAATTATTTGGTTTATTATTATTGGTAAATATAATTAATTGATTTGTAAGAAATTGGATTGCATGGAAATAATTGGAATATTCATGTTCATATTGATTAATATACAAAAAAGATAGTTATATAACTAATTGATTTATATTAAAATGTCGAATTTGTATTAAACAACTGTATTACATAATTACATAATTAACCAATGTGAGGATGGATATAAAAATAGATGACAATGGGAAGGGGTATAATATAGAATAGAAGGGAAAAATTGAATTTGATTAAGATTAGAGATGAGGATGAAGGGTAATATTGTTTTTTTAAAAAAATAGATGAGGAATAAATATGGCAAAAAGGAAATATAGAAATTGTAAATTTAATTGAAATGACTAAACGCTGTTTAAATTTGTGAACCAGCCAAATATTCTGTTCAAAGAAAATACATTGCATGTTTGTATGTGTGTTTCTAATTATTGCTATTTATTCATATTTGTTCTCTTTTATTCTTTAAAGTTTAACAATTCATTCTTAATCTTAATATCTTTATATTTGCTTGGGGTTGGCTTTCTTCCCTTTCATCTTTTTTATTGTACAGTAATCTTTCTCCTCAAACCTACCACCACTCTCTTTTCTTTCCTTCTTACTTTCTCTTCCCCCACCCTCTTTTTCTCCTCCCTACTTCCTCTTCCTTTCTCCTTCTCCTCCTCTCTTCCTCCCTCTCTTACCCTCACTCCTACTCTAATTTCCATTCCTTCATCCCTCTCTATTGCTGTATCCTTTAATGCATATGGACTACTCAGAGGGCTGAAAAAGTTATTTTTGACTGGTCCTCACACTTTTGACCAGTCCTCGAACTTACGACTGTCCTCACATTTTACATTTTTGCCCTATCTTGTCATCATGGTGAAGAGAAGCAGTTGTGAAATGAGTGACATGGTTGTTAAGAATACTGCACGGGCATAAATGTGAGGATGGTCATAAGTGTGAGGACCAGTCAAAAGTGTGAGGACCTGTCAGAAATGACTTTTCAGCCCTCTGAGTAGTCCCTATACACATAGCCATGGCCACCCGGTCACATGACCAGCTAGCCACGCCCACCCAGTCACATGGCCTCCAAGCCACGCCCACACAATAAGTCACGCCCACAATGGTGTCCTCCTTACCAATGTTAAAATCTGTTCACCTTACCCTATACACATAGCCATGGCCACCCGGTCACATGACCAGCTAGCCACACCCACCCAGTCACATGACCAGCTAGCCACGCCCACCCAGTCACATGACCAGCTAGCCACGCCCACAAAATAAGCCACGCCCACAGTGTCCCTCTTTACCAATGTTAAAATCTGGTCACCTTAACCAAGGAATCACCAAAACCACTCCTACCCACACTGATAGGGCAAACCCTCAGAACATAAAATAAGAACAAACTCCACTACCACTGATGTTACCTAGTTGAGTAATGAAACGTTTGCCAAAAAAACAAAACAAAACCAAGTTTACCAATGACTATCAAGGTCTTAGTTCATTTCCAAGCCATCAAGAATAAAAGGAGGCTGGACATACACAGCTACTTGTTACGTCCCCGACAGAGGGCGCACGCGGGACCGGACTACAAACCAAAAGTATCACGCTGTCCTGTGCGCTCTTCCAGTAGCCCCGCCCCCGTTTGCAGCAGTTTACGCCTGCGCAGTGAAGCTAAGTAGCTCCCCCCCCCCCCCCCGGTGCTTGGCCAAAGCCGGCCTTGATGGCTAAGCGCAGAGCGGAGGAGGTGGCCTGTCGCGCGCCTTGCCAGCTGCGCGCCTTTCCGCGCGCGCCTCCTCCTCCGAAGCGCTCGCGGAGCGATCTCGAACGGCGGGAGTCGCGAGGCGCAGCGCTCTGGCGGGAAAACGGCGGGGTGAAGCGCAAATGGACGGTTGTTGCGGAGGGAGGCGGCGAGGCGGGGGCCGGCGGCAAGAGGCTCGCGGAAGGAACGGCGCCGCGGGAGCCCGAGCAGCGGCTTCCTGTAGTCGCTGGTATGGCGACCGAAGCGGCGGCTCACGCCGGAGGAGATGCAACGGCCGGTCAGGGAGGGCCCGAGAAGGTGAAGAAAGCGGGTTGTGCTTGGGGGCTTCTGGGAAACTGTAGTTTAGTGGTCCGTCTGTTGCTTCCAGGGAGGCGCGGGCGGGCGAGCCAGACCGTCAGGCGGGAAAGCTTCCGTGGTGGAGGACGGCGATGGCTCGAGGAGTAATCAGGCCGTTCGGGCTCTTCTGTCTGGGCTGCCCAGCCTTTGCTGAGGGGGATTCCTTTTCCACTTTAGCGAATCAGAATCTTTATGGATGCTAGTTGGTTTAAGTCTGGTTGGGAAACAATTAGGTGATTAACAAATAAAGGGATAACGGTGAATCACAGCCCTGGCCAGTGAAGGGACGTTGTGCCCCAAACCTTGGCAAAAAGGCTTTCGACCACAATTGAGCCCAAAATTTTCTCTTGCTAAGTGAGACGTCTGTTAGCAATAGCGCTTAGACTTACATACCACTTCACAGTGCTTTTACAGCCCTCTAAGCGGTTTACAGAATCTGCATATTGCCCTCAACAATTTAGGTCCTCATTTTACTCACCTTGGAAGGATGGAAGGCTGAGTCAACCTTGAGTTGAGTCAACCAAAATGAGTTGAGTCCCATTTTACGACCTTTCTAGCCGCTGTTGTTAAGTGAATCGCTGCAGTTGTTAAGCTGATGGCATGGTTGTTACGTGAATCTGGTTTCCCCATTGACTTCGCTTGTCAGAAGGTCGCACACTGGGAGTCACATGACCCTGGGGAAACTGGAACTGTCATAAATACGAATCTGTTGCCAAGCGCCTGAATTTTGATCATGTGATCGTGGGGATTCTGCAACGGTTGTAAGTGAAAAATGGTCATAAGTAACTTTTTCCAGTGCTGTTGTAACTTCAAACGGACACTAAATGAATTGTTGTAAATCAAGGACTATCAGTACCAGTCTATTAAGGGCTTTGAGAATTTTTTTTTTTAAATCCCTAAATTGGCTGGATAAAAACTAAGGTGATAGAGCCCTTTTGAGGCTGCCTGTCACAAAGTTATTAAAAGACTGAACTTAGAAAGACTGAATTTAAGACTGAACTTAAATCCTACTCTTATCCTAAAGGTGCTTTTTCTGAAAAGGCAACTGGTTTTTGTTGGATTAGAAGCAAAATGTTTAAAAGAAAAAAGTAAGGAAGTCCAGTTGCCTTTTGGTAAAAGCACCTTAGGAACAACCATGACTTATTTCGATGATTGAGAACCTCCATAGACAACCCTGCTTTTAGTTTACTGTTTTACTGTATGCCATCCAAAGTTACATTTGTGACATGGGCGACTGGTATAGACTTGATACATAAACTAATTTTTGCAGCATTTTTTTGAATATACTTCTTGTGGAGGTGATTGTGATGTTGCTAATTAGGAAGTAAATTGACTGTAAATTTCTTTGGGGCTGCGTGTTGTAGGCTGCAGCCATTGATCACCTAATGGTTTCCCAACCAAAGACTAACCACCTAATTCAGACCTTTTAACTGTTTAAAAGATTGATCAAGGCTATTAGATGAAATGAAGCTGATATAATTTATGTTTCAAATGTCAGGCAAAAAGATACACTTGGCCTTTTAAGTTGAATTATTTATTTTTGATAAAAAACTAATACCGATTAAAAATTAGTACAGAAAAGAAAAAATAGAAAAGAAATAAAAATATAGTAAAGAAAAAGAAAAGAAATATATAAAGAAATGAATGCTCTTGAACACAACAAATTTAAATTATTTTAGTAACTTATCCCCTTCTCTTAAAATGCAATAAATGATCTCTTTCCATAGCTTGTCTGTAAACAAAATTGAAAGCTCATTGTTTAGTCCTGATCAGATTGTTATACATGTACAATGTGAGTTTCTCAAAAAGACAGAATAAAGGAGACAAATAAAAAATAATAATTTCTTTTTAATGGTGAATGATTTGCCACGTTCTGGTTACCATATAATGAATTAATTTTTTTTTCATATGCATAATTTTTTTGTGTCTTCCCAGATCCAAAAATTAGAAATTTAAGGAAGTGGCATAATTCTAATTCTAAGCAGCCACAATTTTTGGCTAGCTATGAATTATTGAGAATGCAAAATATATTTCCACAGAATACTATTTTTCCACTTCAAGCCACCAGAGGGTGATACAAGTCCAATTTTCTACATTCTGTGTTGAGCAGTCCTGTCTTTCATTGCTCTATAACACATCAGTACATCACATTCAAATACAAGTAAGAGTCTTTAAAAGAAAGTCCACACAGAAAAATGCAGTTGTTTCCATTGTTATAAATCAATTTTAATTTGATTGAGCTGCTACAAGGATGGAAACTAGAGAACACTTGAATATTTGTGTGAATATTTCTCCATACTATGTTCTATAAGGTCTTAATTTCTAGCATTATTTTAATTAGATTTTGTTGGTGAGTTTTGTTTTGTTTTTCATTACAGTTAAATCTGTTTGAACATTTTGTTTTCATAGCCTGAAGATGACGTTTGGCACTACAACTCCTTCCAGTTCTGGAAGTTACCATTACCTACCATTGATTTGTCCGATATTCAAGAATTAGAAAAAGGCTCCATAACAGAAACAAGATCCTCCAGTAACACCTCACTATCAGAAATGGAAACCTGAAGAGTAATCTGTTGGTATAGATTATGGAGTCTGGTTACTGTTTTGGGTTGTTGTTTCTTGAAAGTGTAAGCAGAGTTGAAACTATGAAGGTATTAAATATAATTTGAAGAAAGGATAACTTCTAAATTCTTCTAAAATGAAGGAGTCATATACTCATCAAAGACTAAATAGAGAAGCTATCAATGTATAGAACCAGTGGATTGTGAAATTTAGAGGATTAAAGGAGTTTACAAAAACTGATACATATGAACAAAATTGCTTTAGCTCATTGCCAGTATAAATGAAAAGTGTGCAAAGTTCTAAAAGGGTACATGCTATTATACTGCCATGGAAAAGAGTACAAGTTACATGTGTATTTTAGTTAATGGCTAGAAAAATTAACAGCAAAATAAAATCACAAGTCTCTGCAAAACTGAAATCACTATGGTCAACACTTTCTTTCAAGAATTTCCAAAGTAATAAATTTTGTTGCTGAGAGTAATTTAAAACAGTTATTTTTATTATAACTGGTTACTTGGGTAATAGTGTTAAGAAGTTCTAGCAATTTGCAGGCAAATTGAAGAATCATGATGGAAAATGATAGGAAACCTACATGATGGGCCAACTGATGTAGGTTCTGGGCATATTTACAGAAAGTGGCTTAGAACTGGCTTGTATGAGGAGAAGCTTGGATTGTCTTAATTGTTAACAGATTTAGACTGAAACAAATCTAGAAGAGTCTTAAAGGCTGAATAAAGTAAAGCTTTAGTACACTTAAACCTCCTTTCTCTTCCTGTCTCCGTAGTCCCCATGGCTGCCCTATTTTTATTTACTCCACCTACTCTGTTTTGCACACCACTACCATCATGTTTAAAAAGAAGTCAGTGTTCCCCGTTACCCCAATCTTGCTATACTTTCTCTTGAGTCACAACTTCAGTGCATATTAACTGGTCCATTCCTCCGCCACCTTCTTGTGCTTATTTTCCTCCATTGTGCTCCTTTAGCTGCATACTGCCCATCCTGTGTTCACATAATTTGCCTCACACTTTCCCTTAGATGCCTGTTGCCATCAGTTGTTTCCTGATCATTCAGCCTGCCACCCAACACCTCGACCTAGATCATGTGCTCTTTATTCACACCAAATACTGATTCAAGATCTGTACACAGACCAAACAGGAGTTTCAGTCTGTCATAGAATATTCAAAACTCTCTGTTCCATGCACTGAATATTTTGCATAACCATAATGTATAGTTAAAAACTTGCATACTATAGAAGTTTTACTATTTTTGAAATACTGACTTTACTGTCATTTTATTAATGATGGTTGTTTGAAATCTTCAGTAGAATTCTGACAATTGTTAGTTTTTACTCAGATTATAGGGCTTTTTAAAGAAATACACCATAACTTGAGCGTATTAAAATTATCTTCATTGTCTAATAAAATTTCTACTGACTGCTTAAAAACAAAAAAAATACTGTTTATCCAACGAAAATAATTCACACAAATGATTTCTTATTTATAATAGTATTTTCACTTTAAGCCTAGGTGCCATTTCAGTAAACTTACATGTCGATAAACAAACATAGGCAATGTTTGTAAACTTTTTAAATAAGGTGTGTTGAAATAATTTTCCTTGTAGAAAGTAATATATAAGACTTATAATAAGACTTTTCACTGACTTTCCATATTTTTTCAATAGTTAGACAGTTCATTTCATGTTAAATGATACCAGTAACTGCATATAAGCTATAAAGTTAGTTTTGCATGCTTATTCAATGCAGATTTTTTTTCCTCTTAAAAATACAAATGCTGCTGTATAGCAGCCTCTTTCGAATTTTGTACTTAAATTTTGGTTGCTGTATTTCATAAGAATTCACTATTGAACTCTTCAGTGCAGAAGAAAAAGCAAATATAGTTTCCTTTCTCTTCCATTGTCCTCCATTTATCTGTTTGCTATAGAATGAAAGAAAGCTACTCTTACAAGATTTCATCAGCCTAAACATTCCTGTTCCTTTACCAGCATTATTTCATTATTTTGAGTCATGGACTAAAGTTTGGGAGAATAAGATGAGGAACAAATGACCAAAAGAAGCTACCTTTGTAAAAGGAACTACTATCTGAAAAATGCTTAAGGTCATCTACTTTATGAACACATTCTTGGATAGCTATAAGTTGATATTGTATTTTAATAATTAAAATGTGCATTGTAAATCAGATATTTGACTTTTTTCTTGCTTTCTACAGTACAAACATTCTACTTGAACAAAAAGATATTTGTAAAGACCCACTCACCTATATACAAACAACAAGCTTTTTAATGATAATTGTTGCATCAATATTTTGTTGCAACAACTATTAAGAAGAAACAAGTCTATTTAGTAGCATTGAGATTAGCAAGAAAAATAGTAAAAATGCTTTTTGGTTATCTTAGAATGAACAAGTCAGAGCTTATATTAGTAACAGAGATCCACAGTGAGCTGTCGGATTTTTTTCCATTGGAAAACTTCTATTCTGAACTAAGCTGCTACTTAAAACAAACAAGAAACATTCTGAATGTTAATCATTTCCTTAATGTGGTTTATAAACTTGAAACCAGATTGTCACATGTTTTTAAGTATAAGTTGTAGTCTCTTCAGTTTAATTGCAGTTCAAGTATGTCACCAGAGTTTTCAGAGTTCATCTTTTTCCCTGTTCCCATTAAAGCTTTTAATTGCAAGTACATGGACAATTGTAATCATTACTTTCCAGCATTGTTTCCATTAGCTGTTAGGGCAAAGCAGGTTTTATCTGATTGTGATGTAGATGGAAAGTTCAGTATGAAATCCAGTGGCTAAAGCCTACAAAAAGTTCATTTTAGTGATGAGAATGAAGAAGGTAAGTAAGCTGACTTTTCTATTGTGATGTATGCATCTTTGATATGGAAAAACCTTGAATAAAATTATGTAAAGTTTTTATTGGGGTCAATGTCGAATGAATAAACATTTTCAGCATGTGAAAAATTGAGAACCGGAGAAAGATTGAAAACAGTAGCAATGATTTTTTTTCCTTACCTATTGTTGGTTTTTTGGCATACCTCAGCAAAAGAGAACACTGGATAAAACCACATGTGAAGAAATGTTACCCGAGTCCTCAGACTAGTCCAGCTCTGTCAATCACTTACATTAGGACTTGCACATATTACTGATTTGTATATGTAAAGATATACATATACAATATGTATATCTTTACATATTATATATGTATATTTATACAATAAAAGTGTAAAGAATTAAAATTATTTCTGGGATTTAAATTGTGTCAAATGAGTTTTACACTCTTAAGCTCTTTAGTTTTGCATTCTTAAGTTTTACTTTTGTCTAACAGCTGTAGGTTGTCCTGCGAACACCTCAATTTAGAGAATTGTGATTATATGGATTTTCGGGGAAATCCATGTAATTTTAGTCTGTATCTTAGCTTCTAGATAGAAACCTACCTAGACTTCTGAAGTAATGAATATGCAGGTGAAAAAGGGAGCTGTGCTTCCCTAGTTTTGTGTCAGGTGCTTGAGCCAAATAAATTTTTGAATGGAAAAATTATGGAGTTTTAGGAAGTTGAATTTGTAATGTTCCATATTTTTTAAGAAAATAAAAATATGTTGGTCAGATCAGACTTTTTGCACTATTCAATATTTTTTTTTAGATCTGCCACATCAAAAAGCTATGGATCAATAATAGCAAGAAGCAGCAGCTTTACTTCAAAGGTGGATTATTGGCCAAATATTTACCATCAGAAATCTTTGCCACATTAAATCTCTTTCAGACCAAATTCTTTGCTGTAACCTGCCTGTGATTCTGACTGAATCTGACACCTGAAGCACAAGGCAGTGGTCCTGAATTTCTAGTAGAATTTTGAGGACCTGCCAAATTTTGTTTTTGCAGTTAAACCACCTTCTGAAAACGTGACTTTGCAGGAAGAGAATAAAGTGGCTTGTTTGCTTTTGGTTTTTATTTTTTTAAAAGAGTACAGATGTGCAAAATACTCCATGCTCCGAATAAAACTCTCTGTTCCAGAGTTTGGTCCAGAGCTCAAAGAAGTAGGACTTGTCCACTATTATTCTAAAGTATTCAGCTATCCCATAAATAGCTTTAATTTTCGAGCTATGGAGATTTTCTGAATGGCTAATGAAAGAGTAGGAATAGATTCTGCCCTTACTACTTGAAAAATGAAAGTGGGAGTGAAGCTGAATTGGTGAAATACATTCAGAGAGCTCTTGACTAAAAAGATGGTTAACTGGTTCTTTTGTTATCCTTAAATCCTTCACTCTGCTGAAGTTTAGTCAATGGGTTGTGTATAACACTTCTTGGAAATCTGCCAAAAGCAGACGTACATGATGTGTGCATATTGAAGATACTTTTGCCTTGTTGAGGTTTTGGATTTTCAGATACAAAACAGTAAGGATTTGTTGATGTTTAAAGATGAAAGCTAAAACTGCAAAGTGTATGTGTATTAGCCCTAAGCTTTTTCTCTCCCATAGACTGTTTTTTAAATTAACCATTATGTGCTGTGCTTAATCTGAGCACAAAGTCTGATTCTTTGTACAAGGGCAGGCTAAGAATATATATATATAGTTATATCTTCTTGGCTATTTTTCTGTAAATTGAGTATCATCCCTTCAAGATAGGCCAGATCAGGAAACAAAGTCTGATATTGAATTAATGCAGGCTATAATAACAGAATGTGAAGGGAGTTTGGCTGTGTTTTCTAGTCCCTCCTCTACATCTCAGTGGATCCAATTAGGGTGGATCTAGTCCGAGTTTTCTTATACCTCAATTTCCTGGAATTAATGCAAGCTTTTTTTTTTGTGACTGTTGATGCATATTCTCTTTCATGTCATCTCTGAGGCTATCTACATAATATATGGATTATTGGCCTGCCTTGACCCTGCCTGCCTACCTGACAAAAAAACAGGGGAACCCCCAACTAGTCTCAATTTTCCCTTTTGTTTTTTTTTTTTTGTATAACAATATGAGAAAGTTTTGCTCAGCGTTCAAAATACAGCTTTCTTTTTTATTTTGTACAACCCTTGTTAAAATGTCAAGAAAAGAGACTTATCATATTGAGATAAGGAGGTGTGATAATTAATCTGAGTTGATCTATTTTCTATATGCAAATAATTTAGGGCCAAAAATGCAAGTATTAGCTATTTTTTCCTTTGTGGAATGTGTGAGAGTGCCAAAGGCACTTACAGTGAGAACAGTGCCAAAGGCACTATGATCAGGCTTCTTTTATTTTTTTATAAATACTAGGATTTACCTTGAAAAAAAATCTTAACTTTGTATTTTCTGAATGGCTAATGAAAGAGTAGGAATAGATTCTGCCCTTACTACTTGAAAAATGAAAGTGGGAGTGAAGCTGAATTGGTGAAATACATTCAGAGAGCTCTTGACTAAAAAGATGGTTAACTGGTTCTTTTGTTATCCTTAAATCCTTCACTCTGCTGAAGTTTGTATGGTATAAGCCCAACCACTGCTCATGATATCAAAGTAAAATTATTATAGCTTCCAGGGTGTGCTTCAGAGGGTCTTATCAATGTGACTGCAGTTACTCTATCTTAGCCTACTATTTTGAAAAATCAAGTTTGGCTAGTTGCAGTGCCTGATCAGTTCCTCCCAAAAGTAGGAAGGCTCCAAAAAGTTTGAAACTCTACTCCTTCACATATATTATTTTAACCTATGGGCAGGGAGGAACCATGCAGTGTTTCATATGAGGTGGAGAAGCACATACTGGAATTCATAACAGACCAAACAGGATAGTTTGACCCTGCCCCTTGGCCTGTCTGTTGTTTATGTATTTTGCAAGAGAGCCTTAGTATGTAACTTCAAGAATCCTCCAAAGAACTTGGGTCATAAAGTCAGCTGCCAGTCTCTGATAGAAGAAGTGGAACATTAACCAATGGTGTAGTCCAAGGATCAAGCAAAGTGTTCTTTTGAGTTTTGAATAGACTTTCTTTCTGTGTGTCTGCGATACTTGA
Source organism: Arizona elegans (assembly GCA_022577455.1). Taxonomy (NCBI): domain Eukaryota; kingdom Metazoa; phylum Chordata; class Lepidosauria; order Squamata; family Colubridae; genus Arizona; species Arizona elegans. Next base: position 29,897,438 of record JAKOOJ010000008.1, on the reverse strand, counting down.
AGCAGCTTTCAGGGACTGGAAAAGAGAGAGTGCAGCACTGATTGATGAGTGCAACTCCAGCTTGTGAAGCTCCAATTTATGAAGTAAGGAAGAAACACCAGACAGGATGAAAGTTCAAGTGAAGGTAAAAAAAAAAAAAACAATCTACGTAGAATTGGACAGATGGAGTTTTGACCGAGGTTTTTTGCTAGTCATTTTAATGCAGTACATCTAGGCAGCTGGTAATCTTTCTAACTCAAAATAGGTCTCAAACCTGCTTCTTCCAATGGCAGATACTTTTTTTGCACACTGCTTCAGACATCCTGCTGATCTTGTTTTCACAATTCCACCTTACTGGAAGAAAATACAAAAGCGATGTAGCATATTCTTATGAACATGGCTATTATTATGCTTGAGATGGATAAAATGTTATTTACTTGGCTCTTGTTTTCAGAAGCCATTTCCCTTTTTTGTAGTTGTAAGTTAGGAGAGACAGAATGCAGATCACGGCTTATAAGTATTTTCAGGTGTTTGCAGACTTTGATGTAACTGAGTTAGAAAAATAAGATACAGTCTTGTATGATGATATAATCATTGTGCACGGGGGGGGGGGGGGGCGGGACTTGAAAAAAAGGAAAAATTCAGATTTGTACTCGGGATTCTAGTTCTGGGTATGCAGGAGATAAAGTGCCTGAACATTATAAAGTTCTTTGTATCCTAAACAAGGAGAAGATGCCTAGCATTCATCACTATTCACCAATTTTCTTAGGAGGGCTAGGAAATGTCATTCAGTAATATGACTTCCACAGATTGAAGGTACTCTCTCTATAGGTTCCTTTTATATAGGCAAAGTAATTTAAGAATGCTAAACACAAAAATATCACTGCCATAACGTCAAATGCCAGCTCTATTGATATTAGATGATACTAATTACATTGGTTTGAACCTCAGGGATTCAAACCATTGGTTTGAACCCCTGATTCATGGTTCTTCAGATCAAACTTTATATATCACTCTTTCAAAAAACACTATGATTTTTACCAGTGACCTGAAATTTTCTATTCTTATAAAAGGGAATTCTAGAAAGAGACAAATGTGAAGTCAATGAATTGTCATTTATCAAGCAATGTAACTCTTTTTAGTTTGTTACTGTAGAATTGTCCAAATTGTATATGTGTAAATGATCATTTTCTTTATATTGAGCATTATATATACCTGTTACATGTAACTCTTCCCATCCATAGTGTGTTTGTGTAGTCAAATATGCGTGTGTATGAAAGGACAGATTTCCTGATTAAGAATAATAATTTATTTGATGTGGTGAACTTGGTGTATAAAAGTATGTCCCGCACTAAATGTTAGTTTCTAAGACACAGTAACAAATTATATTATAGATGGCAAGAGAATATTTAATTTTGTACGATATACATACTTTTTTATTTTCCCATAGACAAAGAACATGTAAAATAAACTCATCTGTAACTAAGAAATCTAGATATGGCTGACTTTAAAGCCAGTCAGTTAGTGAATCTACTCAGTGCGTGTATACATGTGTGTGTATTAATATAAATATTTTGGAACTTAGGTTTTTTCCAATTCATCAATTACTGGATGGTTTTACTTATACATGTGCAATAACTTGAATTGAGCAATATTAATTCTGGAGCTCCTATAAACTTGTTATCAGCATTTAAGTGTACCTTTCATTAAGAAGTCTCTACCAAGATGAACTTTAATTTTTCTTCTGCCATGGCAACTCATGGGAAATAAACATTTGCATAATCAACAGTTGAGATGATAAACATATAGACTTCTGGAAAATATTGGTTTTCTTTCTCAGCCAAGTCACTTGAATGATCTGAATCTGTCTTTCAGAGTGGGTATGCAAACATAATATCCAGTCAGCCAACTCTACTAATATAGTAGATCAAGACCAGGTCTGGAAATATCAGATAACAGATTAGCAGAGTGGGAAGGGACCTTATAGGTCATCTAGTCCAACCCCCTGCTCAAGCAAGAGACCCTACACCATTTCTGACAAATGGCAGTCCATTCAGACAAATGCTGAAAGCTGAACCTTAAAACAAGGAAAAATATTATTCTATGTATTCTTGAGTCTTTAAACAATAAGAAAAGTGCAATTGAAAGACAATAGTGAAAGTTGAATGATGGGTGTAGCGAGGCACATATTTACAAAGCAGTTAGACTTTACTGCCTTCTCAGGAACCTCAGTCAGCCATTTTTCAAAGAAAAGGGATATAAGTATCCTTTAATTGCGAGAACTGATAAGCTCCTATCCTGCTAGAAGGAAATAGAATGAGAGACAGTTTTGCCAGGAGAGTGCCATGATGTCCCACGCAGTTGGTGAAAAGACCAATAAAAGAATCTGTGTATAAGACTGGGAAAACTTAAAACATGAAAATTGTAACATTCTGATATCATGGAGGGATGCTTTCTTCATCTCGTAACTTGTATGATATAAGAAACATTGTGATTATGGCAGCCTTAAACCATGGAGAGACAAATCGGCAGATAACTACGAGTCGCACTGAATGACATTAAGTTACTCGTCATCTCTTATACAATCTATCTTCACAAGAAGAAAGAAAAAGAGAATACAGTTAAAAACAGTTTTTTTAAAAAAATTGGCTCAAGTTCATTACACAATACTACTTATACAGTATTACACAATAATACTGTTCTGGCTTACAAACAAGTTTTTTTTTTTAATTTGATTTATATGCCGCCCTTCTCCAGAGACTCAAGGCGGCTTACAATGTGCTCAGCAATAGCCTTCATCCTTTTGTATATTTATACAAAGTCAGCTTATTGCCCCGACAACTGGGTCCTCAATTTACCTACCGTAGAAAGGATGGAAGGCTGAGTCATCCTTGAGTCTTGGTGAGATTCGAACCTGCAGTAATTGCAGGCAGCTGGTCTTAATAACTAGCTTAATAACAGGGTGCCTTAGACCACTGTACTACCTTTGGCTCTTTGGTAGTACCAAGTTTGACTTAAGGACAGAGCTTGGGAACAGAACTCATTTTTAAACTGGAGATTACTTTAATTACTTGTGTAAATGTACCACGATAGTCAACAACAGATTGAATAACATCATAAGAACATATAACAAAACCATAAAAATCTCATAAAACAAACAATATAACAACACCTGTCTACGGCATCCCTTTCTTCAGAAAATTGAACTTGTAGCTGAATTTCTGGAAAATGGAAAGTGACACCCACCTAGTCTCTGGAGGAGGAGACTATTCCATAAAATAGTGGCCATTATGAAAGAAAGTACAGTGGTCAACTTATAACCACAGTTGGGACCAGAACTTCCATCCCTAGTAAAGCAGTCGTTAAATGAATCATGCCCAATTTTGAGGTCCATTTTGTTGGGATCATTAAACGAATCACATCAGTTGTTAAGTAAAGCATACGGCTGTTAAATGAACCCAGTTTTCCCGATTGACCATGCTTATTGGGAGCTAGCTGGGAAGGTCGCAAATCGTTCTCGTGTGAACCTGGGACATTGCAAATGTAAGTGAGCTTCAGTTCTACGCATCTGAAAATTGAGAAATACTATCAACTCTCAACTACTATCAAGAAGCTGAAGGATGAGAAGCGAAACATCTTCAAAATAAAACCAGAAAGTCCAGTTGCCTCGTGGAAAAAAGCACCTTTGGGACAACCATGACCTGGATGACTGAGAATTTCTGTAGATGTTTATCAACTTAATCTGATGGATCAATTCCACTTGAAGGCAACAGTCCTTAAGATACCTAAGAACCAAGCCACATTGAGCTTTATAACTAGCAGCTTCAGTTGTATTTAAAAACCCACTGAGAGCAAGAGCAGGGTCTTTAACATAGTTTTCAATGAATGTCACTTGCCAGCTTATCACTAACTGCATTGCCTCATACATACTTTGTTACCTCAGCAACAAGGCTTCTGGTCACAGTCAAATTTCTTAAGCTCATTGCCATTATCCTTCTCCAACCATGGGGTTCTAATTGATGAAGGATTCAAATCTTTGGAGTAACAGTATGAGAAGTTGTGATATTTAGGTGGTTTTGTACACAACTCCTGCACTTCCAACATAGCAACATTTATGGAACTACAGGTTTCACCAACTGTATTCTAGACTAATTTTGGATGGATAAATTCATTGCAAAGAACCAAGTCATTGGAATTATGCTCTTTTCCCTGTTCTAGCTCAGTTCAATAGCTTGATTGAAAGAATAGTTTCATAGAGGATTCTAGCATAATACATGATTTCCTAATTCACTAGTTAGATACTGATTCTACTAGACAGCAACATAGCAAACCTTCTGGTAAATTGTCAATAGCCATTTCTTAAGAATTTCCGGAGATTCATTGGGAGATCCCTATGAATTACCTGTGGGTTTTAAAAGACCATAGAGTACAAATTTTAATTTAAACAAATGTCTACATTAAGCATTTCAAAACTTTTTGAACTAGTAGATACATTTGAAACTTTATCATATGGCACACAAATGCTTTAAAAAAAACTCACTATCACAGAGGTGGATAGACCTATATATTCACAAAGTTATTTCTATCACCTATTTTACTATTTGCCACCAAACAGCCATTTATCACCAAAGCAACCTGGTGAAACTGTTGCTCACCAAGCCCTAGACTCCTAGAGTTTAGGATGCTCCCCATTTTTCCTATACTAAAATCAGCAATACAACTTGTCTAATGGATACAAAGAGATATCCGTGGGCATGCTAAAATCTTTATAGATCAGCATTTCTTCTAAATGTTTCTTTATATGGTCATCATTTATAAAGCCATACTAGCACAGTCCTAGTCATTTAGAGCAGAATATTAACTTCAATAAAGGGTTTTCTCATTGCTGAAATATAAAATAGTTGGTGGACCTTAATGTTTTTTTCATCTTGGAAAGGTAAGATTTCTCTATCATTACTTCTTATTTTATTCAATAATCTGCAAGCTTGCTTCTATCTTTAGGCCTGGGTGAGTTTAAAAAGGATTGCAAAAGCAAGAATTGTGTAAACTAATGGCCTTATGCGCAGCTTCTACATTTTTTCAGTTCTGTGATAATATTTGCAATATAGTATTAACTTCTTCATGATCCTATGAAACTGTTGCTTATTTTTGTATATCAAAAGATTTCTAGAAATCTCTTTGAGATGTAATATTTCTGTTCAGTCCCAGAAATCTTGGATTGAAGGTGCCTTCAGTAAAAGAGAATGTGCAAAAATTGTACCCAGCTCAAAAGATTCTCACAGGTACTTTGCTTCTGCTTGTTTTTTTGTTTGAACGGTACAAGGAGTATGGTGTATTTTGTATAAATATATGCTGAACAGCATCAGTATTCATTGCGTAAAGAGCAAAGTTAGACATGGGAAAAATCTCAAATCTTATTGGCACCATTAAGTTAATGCCAAATAATAAAAATGTGTATAAGCTTTTCAGACAGAGCTCTTCAATAGGCAAGATTGCAAATGGAACAGTGGCCTGTGTAAGGGACCTGATATTTAAACCACAAAATTAAATACTATCATTTTCATTTTTGTAAATAATTAGATTAAAGGTGCAGCTATAATTTAACTCGTAATTTCCACCTTTTTCTCTTAAAAGTGGTACTTCTATAAACCAGATGGCACTTGAAGAAATGCATTTATCATGGATTAAACACTCTTCACTTATTACTTCAGTGTTCTGCACATTTCAGGGGTGGGTTCTACTTACCTTTACTACTGGTTCACAACGGGGCCACGTGCACGCTCTTCTGCGCAAGCGCAAAAGCATTTGATAACGTCGGGGTCAGTGGACGGAGCCTCCTGCAGGTTTTACTACCAGTTCTATAGAACTGTGCGAACCAGGGGCATCCCACCACTGGTACATTTAGATTGGCTTATATTAACGCAAAGGAATTAATACAAAGGAATAATAATAATAAAATGCAGTATGATGGACCGGTGTCCAATATGTTAATACAATTATTATAACGAACAACAACTATAAACTAGATTTATTTGCCTGAGTTGGAATAAAGTTAGCATAAAGAGCATTGAATCATTAGATACAGGTAGTCCTTGTTTAGCAACCAGAACTGGCTCTGGTGACTAGATTAAGTGAAGTGGTAGGTAAATGAAAATCAGGTGACCGTGACTTTGCTTTTCTGCTGGAATGTGCACATGGAGAAGCAGCATAGAGGAGTTTGGCAATAGAAAATGAACCTTCCCATAGGGGGCACCCATGCAGTGAACCTGCTCACCTCTTATTTGCTGGGGGAGATGGCATTCTTGTCACCTGTCTAGCAGGCTGGATGTGTATAAAGAAACTCACAGATACTACAGCTGGTGGGGGAAGTGGGCAGGAGGTCAATTGTACCCTGTAGTGAAGCTCCTCTTCAATGGAAAAAAAGAGCTGATTTTGTTTTCTGGGTGAGAGTAAGGGTGGAGGACAGAAACAGGGAAGAATGCCATATGAAACTATGACAAAAGTTTGGCTGAAATCAAGGGAGATTATATCCAAAACATAGAAATGTTTTCAAAAAAGGAAATGAGATTTATCTCATGTTACCTGTTTGGACAAACTGAAGCATTGTCTTCAAGAGGTTTATAAAGGGCCTGATCCATTATATGCTGTAACATAGTTTTAGGTGTTGTTAGGCTCAATGGTTAATCACTCCTGAGATATCTTTCTTTCCCTTTCTTGAATAATAGACTACATTTGTTCTTCAAGTAGTTGGCAGATGTCCCAACAGCTCTTCAAGCAATCTCTTCAATACTGGAAGGTGTACTTCATTGGGGTTTGAAAACATTCACATTGCAAGGATAAAATTTCGATAGCTTCAAGATAGTAGAAGTAGGGGTAGTTTCGGCCTCCCAGCATGGGAAATGAAGCAGCCATGTTAGTTTGGATAAGAGATTGGGTCAACTTAAGGAATAGTAGAATTTTAACCTTGGAAGGACATGACCTACAAAAGGGGTGGCATGCTTTCTTGTGGGATAAGAATAGGATATACTCATATTTTTTTAGACATAAAATTAGAAATGCATTGATACAAACTTTACAATAAATTACAATTAAAAAATACTAAAAAAACCCATTCACATTAACTATGACATCCTTTACTACATCCTTACTGGCTTGCATCCTCCCCTATTATATTTTCTCAGTCTACACTATGAAAATCACCATGTCCTTTGTAAAGAAAGAAGGAACATTGACATTCTCTCTGCTTTCTTGGTCATCTGTTCAGATTGCCCAGATTGGAATAAGCACTGAGCGTAAGACGTCTGTTTCATTGGTGGGTTGCCCTAGTTCGGATTGGTAGTAAATCCGGCGGGAGGCTCTGCCCACCGTTCTGGATGTGATCATAGGTCTGTGCATGTGCAGAAGCTTGGCGCATTTGCGATCCCATTGCGAACCGGTAGTACAGGTACGTAGAACCCACCCCTGCTCTGTTTCTCTTGCTAGTGACATCATCGAGGAAACCTTTTTATTGGCTAAAATCAGCTAGCAAGACAAGACAGACATATCAATAATATTGACATTATTTATATGTCTCTCTAGCTAGCTGATTTTCTACCTTTGCAATGAGGTCATCATTGTTGCATTTTTGAGCTCTGTAAATTTCCTTGGCTGTTAACCCTTCCTTATATTCCTAATACACATCCTTATTTAGAGTCACAATGACTTCAGGAGTCTTTTAGGCTTAAGCAAACTCCTTTAATAAATCTCCATCTACCCCTTTTGTCTGGTTGAGTCAGCTATAGCATACTCGTAGTTAGATATCCTTTCTATTAACCTATCCTTTTATTTTAACCCAGATGTTTTCAACATTCACGTTACCATCAGTCCAGTGGACCACTGTACAGGTAAGTTTATTCTTGATATACACTAATCTTTTATTTTCTTGAGTTGCCCATGTTATCCACATTTGGATAAAATGTGGATAAAATTTGGCTTACCATGTAAGCCAAAAATTTTATTATTATTCCTTCCATGTTTCTATAATCTTTCTATAATCCTTGTGGAGCCAGTTTATTTTAGTGGGTAAGATGCTGATATAGAAAGCAGGAGATTACTAGGCCTCCCTTGGCCATGAAAGTCACGTAGGTGACTTTGGATACCTGTCACTCTCTCAGCCCGACCCAGCTCAAGGATTGTTGTGGGAAAAATAGAAGGCACAAGTATTAAGTAAGTTCACTGCTGTGAGTTATTTATGTGTGTGTCTGTGTGTGTGTAAGAGGGAATAAAAATAGAACAATAATAATAGTAATAGGCACCTTGAACACAATCTCAAAACATCTGGAGCTTGAACACCATTGGCCCTGACAAATTCATTCATCAATCAGTTGTAAAGGTAGCTTTACGTGGAACAGATTACATCCAGCAACAATGCCTTTAACACCATCAAGCAGTAACAAATCCCTGGTCCTTGGGAAGTGACTAGTCATATATAATAATTATGATACTGGTTATATCATACTTGACTTTGTGCCTAATAATATGTAGTTCATATTGTTTGTAATCCAAGGATAATATTGGATACGTAAAGAAATATTTAACATAATGTTAAACTTTTTCTGCTTGGTCTTCTTTTTTTCTTTTATGCCTATATTTCACGTGGTGGGTTCATATTTTAAACTCCACTTCATTTTGCTACTATCTTCAGTCCATTACTTACCGATTTGTTATCAAAGATTTTATAACACTCGTCCCTTTGTAGACTAATATTTGAAGAATGGGATCTAAATCCTAACGAATGCCTTGCGCAATAATGTATGGTTTCAGGTATATTTATTAAATAGCATGTATATTTTATAATTATTGCATTGGAGATTAACACAACTATGATGTTGGAATCATGCATAATAATTGTATTTGTGTTAGTCTCTTGTTGCAACAACAACAACAACAACCTTACAGAATACAAGTCCCTGGAACCCTATGCCTTAATCAATGTGTCAAGTCTTTAAGCACTACAAAATTGTTCATTTTAACTGATTAAAATGTTTAGTGCATGTACCAGCATTTTTTATGGAAACTGTTTTTCAGAGGTTCTGCAGGATGTCAAGTATGCCAGAATCTAATTCGGTAAGACCATTTAAAATCTCAACAGCTGCAAAAATTAAGAATGAAGTATTCTTAACAGATGATGCAATTACTATTTAAGCCTTCTTCAAGAAAGAAAGAAAGACAGAAAGAAAGAAAGAAAGACAGACAGACAGACAGAAAGAAAGAAAGAAAGAAAGAAAGAAAGAAAGAAAGAAAGAAAGAAGGGAGGGAGGGAGGGAGGGAGGAAGGAAGGAAGGAATTCAGCACAACACTAGAAGAGAAAGATGTTAGTGAAGATATCAGACTGGGAACTTAAATTTGGAAAACTAACAGCATACATGCAGAACAGAAGTTTAACTAAATTGAAGCAAGAGTGGCTCCAATGCATATTTTATATTATGCAGCAAGCCAAACATAACTATCTGGAATATGATTTTGATACCCTTATCTTTGATACTCTATCTTTGAAACTTCAATTCTTGAATAAGAACTGAAATAAAGGATACAGGAAAAAAATAACTGTCTATGAATATTGGGCATTAACTGAGTACAACAAAAGAGAAGTTAGGAACTGATATTTATCTATAATCTTAGTAGGTTTTTTTGTCTTTTCATTTCTTTTTCTTTTTTTAAAATTTGATTTATATGCCGCCCTTCTCCAGAGACTCAGGGCGGCTTACAATGCGCTAAGCAATAGCCTTCATTCTTTTGTATATTTATACAAAGTCAGCTTATTGCCCCCACAAACTGGGTCCTCAATTTACCTACCTTGAGCCTTGGCGAGATTCGAACCTGCAGTAATTGCAGGCATCTGGTCTTAATAACCAGCTTAATAACAGGGTGCCTTAGACCACTGTACTATCAAGGCTTTTCTCTTGTATTCTTAACAAATAGAGGAGATTTTGGCTCTCAGCTCAAAGACTGAGTTCATATTTTCATTATTAAAATAAATGTAACGTAACAATAAGATGGGATTTAATGGTTTTATGGTTAACTTCTACGCTAATCAAAGATACACAGAGCACTAACAATACAATCTTGGCAATTCCTTTATCCAATCATGGAAGTTATGTTTCTGTACTAGGAATATTTTTTAAAAATTAAACTAAAAATAGTTATTTATCTGTTCTGACAAAGTGGCACGTCATAAGTTTTTCTTTTTAACAATCAATAACCAAATTCATCTAGATCCAATTAAAACAAGCTCTGGACAACTTGGACAACTGATGAAGGTGGAGCTTTCTTTTGTTTTACAAAAGAAAGCTGACAAATAAAAAACCTAGGCCTTTTCATGCACTTCTTTTATGATTTTACCATGTTTTCATACATTGAAAGATGTAGTTATGTTTTAAGCTCCAGAAAACATGAGAATCATGTTCATATTTCTAATATTAAACTTTGAGCTTGTATAAAGTAGCTTGTATGGTGGTTTAATGTTAAAAAAAGAGCATCAACATTGATTGAATTAATACTAATGGTAACTATCTTTCTATTTGAGATGTTGCTGTGGTCGGCTAATTGGTGATCACCATGGGATAGATTATGGTTATCCTGTATTTCAGTCCGAAAAAGAAAAACATAATGTGGAATGGTCTGTTGAAAAAGATACAAAGATTAGTCCAACTGATGCATTTGGTACAATCAATTTTCAAGACAGTGATCACACGTACCATGCCAAGGTTTGTACAAATTTAAACCTGGATGTGTAACACTATTGAGTTTATTGCAGAATTCTGTAGAAGTACCACTGTGAAATTCTAGAAAACAAATATTAGTGCTAAACATAAAACTGCTGTGAGATTAAATAAAGAGAATCTATATAAATATGCTTTTATTTAAATGTTTTGTCACAACTTCTTGAGATGAATATCAGGAAAGAATACATATGAAACACAATGGAAATAGCAGTCTTAACACCTCAATTGTAATAATTGTAGAAAATAAGGAACATGACCTTGCCAGAGATATTAAGGAGCTATTGCCTAGGCATAAGGTACAGAAGCATTTTTTAAAAATTCAGAGCAACCACATAACATACAGAAGTAACTCAGACAGATACCTCCGTAATTTATTGAAATATAAGAAGCAGGAAGTAATACACAATCAGACTCAAAGGCAACTGGACCTTCTTGGGTTTTTTCCTTTGAAAATTTTTTGCTTCTCATTCAAGAAGCTTCTTGGATGAGAAGCGAAATGTTTTCAAAGGAAAAAAAAAAACCAAGAAGATCCAGTTTCTTTTTGGAAAAAAACACCTTTGGGACAACCATGACCTGGATGATTGAGAATCTCTGTAGACATTTACACAATCAGACTTGCAAGATTCTGTTATAATAACCAGTCTTAATAAAAATAGTTTTAGTCTTCTTGTTGAGTTGATTTCCTGGTCTGGTTCATCTAATAGGCTAGAAAATAATTTCATTAAAGCAGGGAAGACATTCACTTCCTTTCTGATGAATGTATACTTTTCCAACCAGGAATTCGGAAAACATTAAAACTTTAGTGAAATCATATTAATCAGTGGATTTCTGTTCCTGTTGAAGTTGTGGTACTGGGAAAGGAAAAAAAACATCACATAGACAATTAAGGTTGTGAAGTATGATTTGAAACATGAAACTGAAAACTGTAGGCAATGTTTTAAAGTTTTTTATTTTTTATTTTTTTTATCAAAATATTAAATCAATGTGTGAACAGTGTGGCACTTGGGTATCATACATACAACTAAAGCTAATCAAGTTAATCATAATCCTTACATTCAATCCGTTTATGTGTTTCTAATAGTAATGCATACTTATATTGATTTATAATCTATCATTGTTCAATTATTTCACATTTTCTCTTGTTATTACTTTCCTTTTGTTATATAAAAAGTCTTTTTTTTTTTGTAGGCAATTTACAGGGTTGAAAAAGTCTTGAAGCTTGGAGAGCCACAGAAATGACCTTGTAGCAAAATATGCAGAAATGATTATGAAAACAAAAGCTTTGTTAAGCCTGGGAAACAGAGAAAACCTGAGATAGACGCTAAAACTGGCTCCAGTGTAATTCTCTGTGGTATTAAAAGAGAGAAGGGAAAATAAGGGCTTTCAAAATTCTGTCAGTACAGCCTATATTAATGAAGTATAGTTCTAGTCAAACTTGTAGAGTTTCTTTCTTTGATCTACGGCAGGGGTGTCAAACTCGCATCATCATGGTGTCGTCCCGTGACATATCGTGACTTCCTCCCCCTTCACTAAACTGTGGCCAGTACATGATGCATCTGGCCCATAGGCCGCGAGTTTGAGCCCTACCTCATAGGGCTGACAAAAAAGCAAGTCAATGATTAGAACTCACAGCAGCTTGAAGAAGCTAGAAATAAGATTCTACATTATTCCAGTAAACGTATAGTTATCCCTGTTGTTTTTGTGTTTGGCAACTACAGATTATTTCTTTTTGTCCCACAGTATATCAGAACTTCTTACGACACAAAGCTAGATCAGCTGTTGCAGCTCATGATTAAAGAATGGCAGATGGAATTTCCCAGATTGGTCATTTCAGTTCACGGTGGCATCCAAAACTTCAAACTTCCATCTAAACTGGTGCAACTTTTCAGCAAAGGATTGGTCAAAGCTGCTGAAACTACAGGAGCTTGGATATTAACAGAAGGCATTAACACTGGTAAACTTACCTCTCTTTAATATTTGGTGGGCAAATGTTTCTGAGATCTCTGAACACTAGAATAGTCTTGCTATCATCCTATTTGTTAAGAGTTACATATTAAGCATATTAAGACTATACCAGGTAGCAGCAGAGTTGCTTGTGTCTGTCATAAGCACGCAACAGAGCTGTTTTAAAGGGTGGTATTCTCCCCAAATATATTGTTTACCTCCTTGTAAAATCTTCTTCCAAGCACTCTTGGAGATTAATGTTAATTTATGGAAATAAAGTTTTGTTAAAGTTTCGTGTAGGAGTTAAAGAGCTGGCCCAGAAACCAGGAGACTGTGAGTTCTAGTCCTGCCTTAATCTAGTCACTCTCTTAGTCCAATACTACTACTATATACAAGTTAAACGTGCATCTATGTGATCTGTCCCCGTCCACACACACACACAAACACAGCCAGCCGAGGGTTTAAGAAAGTACTTGGCACACACACAGGTCATTATCTCAAACTTGGCAGCAATATAATCACCGTCTGCCAAGAGCTTTTACTGCAACAGATAACATAAAATTACATACGCATTGCAAATAGTCCAGCAAAACAAAATCCCTTTCGGCAGCTTCAGACGTTGTTCAAGTGACTAGCCAAAGTTAGTTTTTGTTCGTCACGGGGTTTTACCAGCCACCACCATCTCTTATATAGTCCCTGGGGTGTGGTCCAGTGACTCAGTTCTAATCCCTAGCACGCCTCCTTAACTGCTGCAACCGTTTATCACGCCTTCATTGGCGTGCATCCAGGAATGACGGCTCTCCTTCGCTCTCATCCGAGACACCTGGCTCCTGGCTAATCTCCTCTCCCTCGGCCAGCACCTGAGACAGTGCCAGAGGGGAGGGGCCTGGAGAGGGAGGCCTGGCTGACTCCTCTTCCTCATGTTCAGAGCTTTCTTCCTCCGATGAGATAGGCTCAGAGGGCAGGGCCACAACACTATGCACCACATAGCATTCTCAATCATATTTAACATGAAGCATTTGAGAAAATATTGTGTCATCTCATTCTTCAGAAAAAATATCATGTATTATAAGTGAGGAATCAATGCACATTATTGTGTAGATGTTTTACAGATGTACATAATTAAGATGTAGTAATTCCATCAGGTTCAACATTGCTCTGATTCTTGTTTATATTTGGAAGGGTTACAATATATTTCATTTCTGTAATCTGATCATATTATAAATGTATAATGATGATAATATGTCACCTATTTCAATGTAATTGTCTAGGAATATCTAAGCATGTGGGAAATGCATTGAAATTCCATGCCTCTCAATATTTAAGAAAGATCTGTGCTATTGGAATTTCCCCTTGGGGCATCATTGAAAATCAGAAAGAACTTATTGGCAAAGATGTGAGTTCCCAAATGGTTTACTTAATTATTTTTTTCTTAATGAACTCTTTGCACTGTTGCACTGTGTAAATATCAGAGTCAAGGAGGTTGGAGAATACTACTAATTTCATACTTATAGTACAAAGGTGTCAAACTCAAGGCCCAGGGCCCAGACCTGACCCATGGGATGCTTACATCTGGCCCACTGGGCCACCCTGGAAACAGCAAAGGACTGGCCTGAGGTACTTCTGCCAGCGAAAATGGAGCTTGGGACAGCTGTGTGTGGCCCTCCTGAGCTCCATTTTTGCTGGCAGAAGGCCATTGCAGCCGAAAACAGAGCTCTGGAGCCCTTTTTTGCTGACAGAGCACTCAGCCAACTACAGGCACCCTGACACGAGTGCCATTGAGTTGGCCATGCCCACCCTGGCCCCCCAAGGTCAAACACAACCCCTTTGAGGGCCACAAACATTGATGTGGCCCTCAATGAAATCGAGTTTGACACCCCTGTTATAGTATATGTGAGGATAAATATTTCTATTTATCTTGTGTAGCTGCAAATTTTAGTGTCTAGACATTTATCCTGTATATTGATGGTCATTTACTGGTCATTGAAAATATCTTATTATTTATTTATCATATGCATCTTTAACTTCTAAAACTATACCTCCCATTGTGAAATAGTTTGGACAGAGACATATGGCCAAGAAACCCCCTGGTTTTTGATCCAAATTCACTCCATCCCTTATACCACACAGATTGTCAGCTAATTAGAGAGCCCCAGTGTTAATATTTATAGGATGGAGAGTCCTTTCTTCATTACATTTGAGCCAGGATGATTAGGGGGCAGGAGACTAAAACATATGAAGAATGGTTACAAGAACTGGGCATGGCTAGTCTAGTGAAGAGAAGGACCAGGGGAGACATGATAGCAGTGTTCCAATATTTGTGGGGCTGCCACAGAGAGGAAGAGGTCAAGCTATTCTCTAAAGCACCTGTAGGCCAGACAAGGAATAACGGATGGAAACTGAACAAGAAGAGATTTAACCTGAAAATAAGGAGAAATTTTCTGACAGTGAGAACAATCAACCAATGGAACAGCTTGCCTTCAGAAGTTGTGGGAGCTTCATCACTTGAGAGTTTCAAGAAGAGACTAGACCCGTGATGGCGAACCTATGGCACGCGTGCCACAGGTGGCACGCGGAGCCATATCTGTGGGCAGCAAGCGTTGCCCTTGCTCAGTTCCAGCACGCATACACACACCGGCCAGCTGAATTTCGGACCTTCCGGGCCCACCAGAAGTCAGAAATTACTGGTGGGGAAGGCCATTTTCGCCCTCCCCAGGCTCCTAGGAAGCCTCTGGAGCCTGGGGAGGGCAAAAAATGGGCCTACTGGGCTCACCAGTGACCTTTTTGCCATCGCATGCCAAAAGGAGGGGGAGCACGGGGGGGTTGTGTGCGCATGCATGTGGGGGCATTGAATTATGGGTGTGGGCATGCACGCATGCGACACCCGTGCTCTCCCCACTTTTGGCACGCGACAGCAAAAAGGCTAGCCATCACTGGACTAGACTGTCATTTGTCAGAAATGATGTAGGGTCTCCAGCTTGGGTGGGGGGTTGGAAAGTCCCTTCCAACTCTGTTAATCTGTAATCTGAACAATTTTCAAACAGTAAACTCTTAGTTTTGAAGAATTATAATATATTTTAAAAGTAGGGGAATATCAGGTGAGATTTGTCTTTTTATTTGTATACTCAGTTGAGAGTTTTATCTTTCATATTTGTAGGGAAATACTGTATATTTTGATATAGAAATACATACTGTGTTTATTTTTGTATGATTTACTGTGGAATTTATAATTATAAGGTGTTTAGCAGAATCTCAAAGTATACGAAAAATATTTGGAACTATTTATGAATGATTCATTTCAGGTTTTATGTAAATAAATAATATTAGTTTTCATTGTGCAATGTAAGATACCATTTGAATTTTTATATTTCTGCACTGAAAATTAATCAATCATGATAAACCTCACAAACTAAGTAGCTTCTTAGGAGGATAAAATCTTGCCATAGGTTATCCTGTTAGCAAGATCATTGTTGTTTCATTTTTTAAAAAAAGTAATAAAGAATAATGAGAAATAAAAGGCTCTTTCTTTTTTCTACCAATCCTGTAAAAAACATTATTCACTAAAAGTATAGAAGGAGAACAGGATACTATAGTGGAAGAAGAAAAAATATTTCCATATTTCATCTGCAAAATCTTCTTCCCTCCCTCTTATATGGAATTTCTCATTACCTAAGGCTGTTAGTTTTCCAGGTATAACTTGCAAAGAATTGTATTAAGGATCATAACTGAAGAATGATAACTTTTGTTTCTCTGTTAGGTATCGGGGGACTGATATTAAGCATGGACAATATTAAACGGTCTTCCTGAATTACAAATCCCATCCTTTGGTTATAATTTGAAATTAATTTTAACTTGGTTGTTTTAAATGGTAGGCCGAAATTATTTAATATTTTTTAAACTGTTTTAATTTTTGTATGCTATGTTTTTACCTTGCCTGTTCACTGCCCTGAGTCCCTCTGGAGAAGGGCAGTATAAAAATCAAATAAAAATAAATAAATAAATAAATTTTTGTTTGCAGTCCATCTTAATGGGTGTAAAATAGTGCTTTGGAAGGGCTGTTTTTTTAATTTTTCTGTCTCATTAGGTAGTCTGCCTGTATCAGACACTTGGCAATCCCCTTAGCAAGCTGAGCACCCTCAACAGCATGCATTCCCATTTCATACTGGTTGATGATGGCACAGTGGGCAAGTATGGCAGTGAGATGAAACTCAGGAGAAGTCTGGAAAAGTATCTATCACTTCAAAAAATACATACCAGTAAGAAATCCTTTTTCTGTATTACTTCTGTGAGAATTTCTTTCAGTGGTGCACTTTTCTAATTGATCTTGTGGGGATACAGGGTTTATGTATTTTGGCAACTCTATCCCTACCCCTACTCCTACCCTATCTCTACCCCTACCCAGGGGTGAAATTCATCCAGTTCTATCCAGCTCAGGCAAACCGGTAGTGGCGGCTGCGGGAGGCTCCGCCCACCCATGCGGACATCACTTTTTTGGACACAAAGAAGGTTTTGCGCATTGCACAGAAGGCTTTGTGCATGTGCGAGCGAAGTGAGTGCGGACACGGCATGCACACATTTGCGAACCGGTAGGGAAGGTAAGTGAATTTCACCCCTGCCCCTGCCCCTGCCCCTGCCCCTGCCCCTGCCGCTGCTCCTACCCCAACCCCAACCCCAATCCCAACCCCAACCCCAACCCCAACCCTAACCCTAACTCTAACCATTTCAATGAAGCGGTTTGTTTTATTGGTCTTACCATATTTTTTATTAGTAATGTCTTAATATTTCTGTTCTTTTTAAATTAACATACCATTACTATGTATATAATTGTCAAAGTAGTCATTAAAACATGTATTTAAAGTTTTTCTTCTTTTGACTTCATGCTGGAAGAAAAAGCATATTCTGATGAGAAGCTTATCATAGGGCAGATACTCTTTATACAAAAAGAAAGAAAAGGAAATATGATTCTTGATTCTGAAAGTACTATCATTCATACCCATATTCATCCCACTGAACAAATGAAATCAGTCACTTATTAAAACGTGCCATTTTTAACAAGGGAGAAGTCTTGAGTTTACAGTTCTTCTAACATTTTGTAACATGAAAAACATTATGATTTTAATCCCGTCAAGCAACATAGATAGCAATTTCAGTAAGTACTGAATCCCCTAAATTCATGGTTGCAATTTCTGTGTGATTTGAAATAGGAATGGGACAAGGTGTGCCCTTAGTTGGGCTAGTGGTAGAAGGAGGTCCCAATGAAATCCTGACAGTCTGGGAATATGTCAGGGACACACCAGCTGTTCCGGTAGTAATATGTGAAGGAACCGGAAGAGCTGCAGACCTGCTTGCATTTACCTATAAACACACCGCAGATGACACGTGAGTATTTGTATGACATTCCTTCAAATATGGAATGAAGAAACAGTGCGCCAAAATAAGCAGCTCAAATTTTTAAATGATTCTTTAAATCAGGGGTCTCCAACCTTGGCAACTTTAAGCCTGGCGGACTTCAACTCCCAGAATTCCCCGGCTGGGGAATTCTGGAAGTTGAAGTCCGCCAGGCTTAAAGTTGCCAAGGTTGGAGACCCCTGATTTAAATGGTCTTTCATAAGACAACCTCTGTCTAAAACATATTTGGTGACAGGTAATCCTCTACTTATGACCACAATGGAGCCCAAAATTTCTTTTGCTAAGGGAGACAGTTGTTAAATGGGTTTTGCCCCATTTTATGACCTTGTTTGCCCTGGTTGTTAAGCAAATCACTACAGTCATTAAGTGAATCACATGGTTGTTAAGCAAATTCAGCTTTCCTCATTGAAATTGCTTGCTGGAAACCTGCTACAAAGGTACAAATCACACAGTCCAACTGTCACAAATACCTGTCTTTGCCAAACGCCTGAAATTTGATCACATGGGGATGCTCCGATGATCATAAGTGTGAAAAACAATCATAACAGTGGTGGGTTCCTCCCGGTTCCACCCGGTTCCGCCAAGCTGGTAGCAGTGACGATATGATGTCATTGAACCGGTTCTGCCCCCCTGCCTCCCCGCCTCCACCCCCCTGCATTATTCATACCTTTTATTTGGTCCCACCCCCAATCTATTGCTGCCTCCTGAGTCCCAGCTAGAAGGAAAAAACCTGTTTAAACTCTTGCCGCAGGGCTTCAAAGGGCTGCCCTACAGCTGATCAGTGTTAAAAGAAAACAAATGAGTAGACCAGTGCCTGCAAAAATAAATGGATAGATCAGTGCCTGCAAAAATAAATGGGTAGACCAGTGCCTCCAAAAACAAATGAGTAGACCGGCACAGCTCTGCAAGCAGTTAAAAGCCTGGTAGACCAGAACCTCTGTTAAATCCTAAAGAATTGTCACATGATCATCAAGCCACGCCCACAAAATAAGCCACATCCACAGAACTGGTAGTAAAAAAATTTAGAACCCACCCCTGAATCATGCCACTTTTTTTCAGTGCCTTTGTAACATTGAAAGGCTATTAAATGAATGGTTGTAAGTCAAACTATATTTAGGAGAAGTACAGTGTAAGAAGCATTGCTGGGGTGATTGGAAAATGTTTATGCTGGTAGGGATCATGGCAAGATGCATGTAATGAAGTAATATCTGTTTGACCATTCATTTCACTCTCAGAAACTGGAACACTCAACTTAAGGAAAAGATATTATTAAAGATTCAGAACAGCTTCAGTTTTGGGCAAAAGCAGTCCCATCATTTGTTGAAAATTTTAATGGAATGTATGGAACATAGGGATTCTGTAAGTATCCTGATTTCATGGTATCTCTTTATTAATCCCATTCTCTTCTCTGTCACTGAATTATTACTCATACCAAGATACTGTTTAATTAATATTATCAATGGTAAAATAAGAATTAATAAGTATTAATATTTCATAATTATTAATATTATAATATTAATAGTGACAAATAATTTGTGCAGCTTTTTTTTTAATATGGCAAGAATTGTATACTTCAAGATAAGGTTGGATATTTTTGCACCAATGATACGAACCAGTAATCTTTACGTTCTTCTTAATACCATGTTCCACAAACAAAAGTAGTTTCACAATATATTTTGATTAATTGCAGTAGGATATTTATCTGAAACACATGTGAAGAAATCTGTTGAATTCAGTTTGTTTTTCTTTATCATTTAGTCAATCATTGATCCCATGCCATTTTGTTTCAGTTTGCATGTTTGTGCCCATATTTTACAGAATTTTTCAATACAGTTTTCATAATAAGTTCATTCTGCAATGAAGTACATTTTTGTACAATTATAATAGGCACAATTTTATGCACCGTATCTCCCTAACATTATGCATTTTTGTGGTAATACCCATTGTTTTTCTTTCATAGCAAGAAACGTTCTTACACTTTTTCCTTGGTGGGGATACTCTGGGAAAATCCTTTGATTGCTATAATTTGTATATTAGTTTGCATATCAATATTGGAATCACAAATTATGATAATGTAGCTTAAAATATGAAATGACGAAGTGTCCATCATTCTTTCCTTAGAAGTGATATGAAATGATTTGAATTCTTCCCTTATATATGCAGACTCCATCTGTCTTCAGCATTTGCTTCCTATTCTTCAAACAGCTTAACACCCCTGTCTTAGATATCTCTCTGCCATGCCAGCTTCAGCTTATTCCTTCTGATCTTATTTTCATATTTTTCAGGGCATTGATTCCCTTCCTTCCTGTCAATCTTTTTCTTTATAACTTAGGAGATCTTAGAAATCATCTAATGGTGTTCACTTTTCTTTCCTCTGGTAACTTATGTTATTCTTTGACAGATAACAATATTTGATGCTGAGTCAGAAGAACATCAGGACATGGATCTCGCAATCCTGACTGCACTCTTGAAAGGTACTTTATATCGCCTTTTTGTCATGTACTTCCAAAATCAAATCAGGAAATAGAAGTTACATTATTCTGGGTATAAAACTTAACGCAGAATGTGTTTATTCATAGGCACACATATGTCTGCTCCAGATCAGCTCAATCTGGCTCTAGCTTGGAACAGATTGGACATTGCTAAGAAACATATATTGGTTTATGGACAACACTGGAAGGTAAATTTCATATTTAATTTCTTTCTGTTGCATATGACTACCATCGGTTCTGCTTTTTCTGCATTGTTTTACGTGTCTTATCATGCATGTGGTAGATTTTATATCTGAATTGCCAACAGCACTGAGATAACATTAAAAAAAATTTGCAATCCTCATATTGTGTATGAAGGTTGGCTCCCTTGAACAAGCAATGCAGGATGCCCTCATTATGGACCGGGTAGAATTTGTGAAATTGCTAATAGAACATGGTGTGAATCTACATCGCTTCCTTACAATATCCCGGCTGGAAGAGCTGTACAATACTGTGAGTGCCTGAAATTCTGATTTGCTTTTAAGAATGACAAATGGCTTTTAAACAATAGAATCAAAGAAACAAAACAGTACCACAGCCTTCATCAAATAGATTGCAGGATAAATACAAAGACCCATAAAAATGTTAAGTCCTTGAAATAAATTTATTTATTTATTTATTTTTCGCAGGAAAAATTATTTCTTTAACCCGGAGGAAATAAAAACATGCATTAAACAGCTAAAAACATATAACAAATGTATAGAAATCACTGGGGTTTTTAAAATATTATATTGTTATAAAATAGAGAAAAAAAATCCCCAAAATATGGCTTGTTATATTCTGATTTAGCCTTTTTCGATTGCCAGTTTTGTTCTAACGAACAGCTCTATTTTGTTTTGTATGACATCTATACTCCCATGTTATGTAACATCATAAAATGAATTAAATAAAAGGAAGCAAATAAAAGACCCCAATATTAACAATATTTTTTTTTCAGCGTTTGGAAGTCTCTCAGTCCACTTGATGATTGTGAAACCCACAACAACAACAACAACAATAATAATAATAATAATAATCCTTGAAAAGTAATAACACAGGATATAAATATGCAATGTATTTGAAAAAGATTAAGATGAATCCTAGTTATTTTTAAATAAAAAAGAAAGAAGAAAACTCCAAAATTTACGCTGTTCTTCCCTCACCTCTCATGTGTTGAAAACCAAAATCAAATAGGCTTCCTGAATTTATTCTGACTGGCCACTTTTTAGATTCTGGGGTCTAGAATGTGATCTCAGTCCCAATAATTGCTTTCTGTTTTGAAGAATACTTTTTGACAATCGCACACTAAGATTTTGCAAGTTCTTGTAAAAGAAATTTGAAGTCTTGTGAGATTCTGAAGTTTTCACACAAGTTCTTCATGCAAGTCTTTCAAAAGCTTTGAAAACCCATGAACAATTACAGAAATACTGTAATTAAATATTTTTTTGGGTGATATTTTTCATGCTATTCATTTATTCATGTTATTTTTTTTATTTCTAAATTCCAGAAACAAGGGCCAACCAATCTACTTTTGCATCATCTTCTTTGTGACGTGAAACAGGTAATTCCCTTCTAAAATATGAAGATCAAGGGCGTTTATAGGCAGTAATTTATCACTATTTGTTATTAACAAATGTATATATCAGGGGTGCCAACCTTGGCAACTTTAAGACATGTGGATTTCAACTCACAGAATTCCCCAGCCAGCCATGCAAGTCTAATTGCCAAGGTTGGACATCCTTGGTATATATTTCTTAGAAGTGTTATAATTCTAGTGGTCCATAGCAATTGCTGAAATAAAAAAGGTGGTACTAAATAAGATTTTCTAATTGAAAATTCTTTTGTGAAATGTCCTCCGTTCCTTTTTGTCTTAAGCTATTGTTACTGAGGAAGATCTCTGGGTATCATCTAATTAAAGATGTAAACATTTGAGAAATATGGTATTGGCTAAAATGGTAAAAGCTATTAACTGCCCATAGGTTATTACTACAATGAATGTATATGTAAATTGTGGAACTTTGTTCTAGTTAAGTGTTCTTCAGTAGCTAAAGTAACAACTAAGATGATTCTTATATTCAATATTCAAGTTAACTTTCTGTAAAAACATTTAAGTTATATAGTAAATATTTTATTTTATTTCAGGCACTCTATTTGGCCATCAGATAGATAATTTGACTTTTATCTCTTCGTTTTATTTGTTTGGCAGTTTTCTCAATTTTAAAAATCTTGTCAAATAATTGTGTCATTGCCTTTTATTGACCCTGTATTAGATTTCAGTGTTTTATAGTTAACTGGCTTCAATTTTGGCCCAGGAAATAAAAAATGAATGAATAATCTGTAGCCTAGAAAAGTTTTATATTAATCACAGTTTAATCAAGAAT
This sequence comes from Arizona elegans, assembly GCA_022577455.1. Taxonomy (NCBI): domain Eukaryota; kingdom Metazoa; phylum Chordata; class Lepidosauria; order Squamata; family Colubridae; genus Arizona; species Arizona elegans. The sequence continues at coordinate 29,874,452 of JAKOOJ010000008.1, read as the reverse complement.
ACAAGAGGAAATTTTAACAAAACTAATGTCTTGAATTCACCACAAGGTAGGAAGAATAATGCTGTTGAAAGATTTTTCTGGGTTGTGAAAACAATTTCTTAAATATGTTACAAAACAAGTATTTGTTGTAATGTAAGACATTAAATATTTGTGTTACAGAGTACTCTTCCAGTGGACTATAAAATATCGTTGATTGATATTGGATTGGTTATAGAATACTTGATTGGTGGAGCTTATCAGAGCAGCTACACAAGAAAACATTTCAGAATTTTATACAATAATATTTACAGAAAACATAAGGTAAACAAGTGCATGATTCCATGCCACATTTTCTTACATTGTATGGGGAGCACCCTCATTCACAGATCATCATTATTTCTTACCTCCCTTATGCTTTCCTTATGCTTATTTTGTAATGCTTACCAAAGGAAGCTCAACTAATGTGGAGAGGGAGGGAAGAATGAAGAAAATTCTACTCTTTTGCTTTAAGTGTAAATTTGACATAGAAAATAAACAGATGATTAGATCAGCACACAATCAGTGTAATATTTCAGATGTATGACTATTTAAAAAAAAACATTGACCCAATCTACACCACAGAGTTGCAGCTGTGCAGTAAATAGGAGGGAGCACTAAGTATGCTGCTTTGAACTCCTGTATAAAAACTGAGATATCAATCTAATAAAGAAATAAAGCAAGGGCTATTTTCAAAAGCTAGTTGTAAACATTGAGTTTAGCTTACAATGTACTTCCCTGATATCCAAGAAATGTTGAAGAATTGCTGTTCTTATTTTTTGCTTAGCTTGCAACCATGACACATGCTTTTTGTAAAGCAAACTAAATTCTGTATAGTTTTATAAACACATCATTTAACTTAGTGGGTGGGAAAGGACCGTTTTGCATGTATAAAAAAGTAAAGGTAAAGGTTCCCCTCGCACATATGTGCTAGTCGTTCTTGACTCTAGGGGGCAGTGGTCATCTCCGTTTCAAAGCCAAAGAGACAGCGCTGTCTGAAGACGTCTCTGTGGTCATGTGGCCGGCATGACTAAATGCCAAAGACGCACGGAACGCTGTTACCTTCCCACCAAAGGTGGTCCCTATTTTTCTACTTGCATTTTTTACGTGCTTTAGAACTGCTAGGTTGGCAGAAGCTGGGACAAGTAATGGGAGCTCACCCCATTACACGGCACTAAGGATTCGAACCGCTGAACTGCCAACCTTTCGATTGACAAGCTCAGCCTCTTAGCCACTGAGCCACCGCTCAGTGTGTATGCATGCATTGTAATCAGCATTGTCATGACCAGGATATAATGTTTGTGTAACCTAGACTTAATTAAACTCTTTCTTTCTATTTCATAATGAATCTTTAGAATCAAGATGTTGTCTCCAGGCTGGCACAGAACCTCTCGCTTCACCAGGTTAATCAGACTGGGAGTCGAAGTGGAACTGCTGAAAATACTTTGCATTCCCAGTTTATCAGAACAGCTCAGCCATACAAATACAAAGTACTATGAATCTTGTTTACTTGTGCAGTTTGTTAAAAGGGCATTAGACTGGAAATCCTGTTTGTTCACTTGACAAGATGAAAGAGAAAGACATACTGGCTTTATTTTTTTTTTTCCTTTAGTACATTGAGACAAGGTTGAATCAGATAACAGCTAGAAGTACTATTGGCTTTCTATACTTCTCTTGTTTTAGTCTGTGCAGTGAGAGGTAGAGAAAGATTTCAGGTATTTGCTGAAGTCAGATAATAGACAGAGATCTTTGGGAAACACTTTACCTTCCTGAGCCAACTTAAGCTAAGGAATAGACTGAATAGATTTTACTCAAGACTTGACTGTCTGCAACAGTTCTTGTTATTGTAGGGTTTTTCTAAAAGAATGAATAATTCTCAGCTCGCCTAAGTCTTTGAGAAGCTCTTCACTTATTTTTTTTTCCTGCTAGACATGGCTGACAATAGAATTAAAAGTATTACCAATTACAGAGTTATAGAATTGGAATTATGGCTCATTATAAACTATACTCCAGTTTATTGTTTGACCCCTGAATAGTCATGGTTTTCTAATGATAAATAAATGTTTCTTTAGACTTCTCTACTTGTTAAAGTGGTGCTTACTCACTTCTCCCAACACATTTGTTTTATCATGGACGTGAACTAGCCTACTTTATTGATAATATAATTGACAGAGCCTAAGAAATGCCCTGTTCCTTAGCTGCTATAAGAACAAGCCTTCTGCTTCATTCTCTGTGCACTGCTCTCCATGGCCATTTCGCCTTTGACTGCAAAGGAGACTAGATACCTGGATTCTGCAGAAGCATTTGCCCTTCTAATACCTTTCTTAAGTGCTGGTCATGTCTTAATGTGGGCTCTTTATGAAGCCTTCAGCATATTTTTGACATTCAATCTCTTGATCAATTACTTTTTATCCCACATACTTCCTTTTCATCCATTAGTCCAACTAGCAGGTCACAGATATAGTGGAAAGTGCAGAGGGAAGCGGGACTCAGCACCATGATGTTCCATATATTGCCTCCTCTATGCCTGCAACTATCAGGCTGTCTGATTTTAGACACAGATTTGGTGTTTTTTTTCTCTCAAAAGATTGTTAGACCTAAATTCAGAAATAATCCAGGCAATAGATCACACATCTAGAGTATTTCTGGGCTTGCAACTAGAGGTGGTATTCAGCAGGTTCTGACCCGTTCTAGAGAACCAGTAGCAGAAATTTTGAGTAGTTTGGAGAATCAGTACATACCACCTCTCACTGCCCCATCCCCATCTATTGTCTGCCTCCTAAGTCCCAGCTGATTGGGAGGAAATTGGGATTTTGCAATATCCTTCCTCTGCCATGCCCACGAAGCCACACCCACCAAGCAATGCAACGCCCATCAAGCCAAGCCCACAGAACTGGTAGTAATTTTTTTTGAATCCCACCACTGCTTGTAACCTATCTGTCAGGCAATCTGACAGATGCCTAAAGCATAAACAAGTTCCAGCACCTGTCCATTTTCCATTCAAGCATTTCCCTATATTCTCCCATTCCTGTCGTATCACAAGTTAAACAGAGTGATTGTGGATTTTCTTTTTTAATTCAGTGATAGAAAAACAAAGCTAGGAGAATCCAGCAATTGCTTTCTTTCATCTGTTTTAGGTTAAATCTGTAAGGATATAAGGCACCATAACTGAAGCAGAATAAGGTTTCTCCATAAAGGCACAGAATAAATATAGCCCGCTATTAGTCCTCCCCACTTGATGAGACTTGGCAACTTTCCCTAGTTTTTAATTGTAGCTGTTGAAATTGTGGTCTGGGTTGTGGACTTTGTATTTATCTGTACTTGTACTAGTACTTGTTTCAAATACACCTTATGTGTGTTTAATTGCCTGGATACACGCTAACCACACACACAAAAAATAATATTAATCATTGCTTACAGTTTTCTGACAGTTGTTTCATATATTGCAGCTCCATTTGTGAATTTACAATTTTCCATACAATGTTTTTATCTTTTAAATTACATATTCCTACTTCTTCTTCTAACTTTGTAGCTCCAAGACACAAAGCTAAGCTTAACTGAGAAAAAAAAAAGATAGGAACAAATGGCTAAAAGTTTAAAGACTTATATTGACTTTTTACTCATTAACGTACAGGAAAAATCAACAAATCTCCATAAATCCAAGAAGAAGGTCAAAGATGAATTCACAGTATTTGATGACCAAGAGTCAGTTGGCTTTATTTACCCCTACAATGATCTCTTGGTTTGGGCAGTTTTGATGAAAAGGCAGAAGATGGCTATGTTCTTCTGGCAGCATGGAAAGGAAGCAATGGTCAAAGCTGTGGTAGCTTGCAAACTCTATAGAGCCATGGCACGTGAAGCCAAACAAGGCAACATGGAGGATGATACAGCAGAGGAACTGAAGAAGTATTCAAAGTAGGGATTTTCCTTTCACTTCGGATAATAATGATCTGCAGTACTTAGAACAAATAGACACTTTTCTCTTGGTTGCTTAATACAGTTTTATGTTATGGCAGGTGAAATTTCATCTAAAAAATCTTTTGGCTCCACATGCAAAGAGCCGACTTGAAATATATTTAATCATCCCTAAACATTTGAAATAATTCAAATGTTTGTCTAGAATTCTTATGTCTTATGTGCATTCTTTATTTTTTATTATGCTGCAGTACATCCCGTTATATAAAAAACGATGAATACAAATTCTGGTTTATTTATGAAGTATATTTTTATAAACTATTTTTTGAGCTGATGGTCCTATATGTTTAATTTCATTATTTGAGATACTTTATTTCGTGTCTCTGAATGATGCCTAGGTTAAAATCTGAAATGTTGGCATTATTCCTAAAATGAGTTATTATTTCATAGCATCAGCGTGAAACTTATCTCTTCTTTCTGTTCCTATCTGTGATTCATCTTCACTTTATCTGATTAATAGAGTATGATAGGAAGTATAAAAGACTAAGTCTTGTTAGACATAATGGGATTAATAGCTGAGTAATTATGTGTATGATTGTAGTAAAATAGGTTTAAAAAATAAAGCTGGAATCTATTAAAGCTGATGGGAGTTTTACCATAAATCAGGAATAGGCATTCGAGGAATATATAAAAGCCTTGAGCCCTTTTTAATTTCCCCTCTTTGACCAAGATCACCAAGGCTGTTTTCTTGCCATTTTGAAGCAGAAAACACAAAATCTATTTTAAAAACAAAATTTCAAATCCTGAAACACCATGGCCCTCCCTTAACTAGTTCCCCTGTAGTTTTCATACATGTATTTGATACTAGTAAAAAGTAAAAATAATAATAATCTGATCATGTGATTTTTCAGAATAAATTATAGAAGGATGCTTGGATTTTCTGAAAGAAATAGCTTAATTTAAAATTGTAGAAAAACATAGTGGTGTATATGGCTGTTCTCTTAATATCACTTGGCATAATTCTCATTCAAGAAAATGTTTAGAGTCATGTTGCGCATATGATACAGAGATGTATGCAAAGACGCCTTGGCTACTATGATTAATTCCATTCTAACAGTCACAACTCTCCTCCCCTTGCCCTATTTTATTTTGCTGTTATAGTGAGTTTGGGCAGCTTGCTCTAGATGTGTTAGATAATGCATTCAAACAAAATGAGCAGATGGCCATGAAGCTGTTGACATATGAGTTGAAGAACTGGAGTAATTCAACGTGTCTGAAACTGGCTGTGTCAGTGGGTTTGAGACCTTTTGTATCTCACACATGCACCCAGATGCTGTTGACTGATATGTGGATGGGGCGCCTGAAAATGAGAAAGAATTCCTGGTTTAAGGTAAACCATTTGTTTTTCGTCTAAACCAAAGGCATTTCTCCAGCTTTGGGCTACACAATTGGAGGTGCTTAGACTGGAATTATATGAAGGCTTCCTTCATTTTAGTTCAGTGGTTTTAGTTTCAAGAGAATAAGCCCTCATTGCTGAGGTAATCTCATAATATTGTTTACTTGCCCTGGCTTTTTCAAAGATGTTATTGAGAAATTAACTGCCCCCATTACAAATTCTATTCTGTTTGACCCTCTTTTTGGTCAATCACTATCAATCCCCTAACCTCCTTCCAACGTAATAGCTGCTAAAACTTAATCATTTTCATACATCTTGGTCAGTTTTAGAATATGAGGAAAATTATTTTTTTAACACCACTACAGTTGTAGATGACCTGTTTCATTGATGGATGAAATGAAAGCAACATCATTTGGAAAGAGAAGATTTTTTAAAAAAATGTTTCCAGGATATGTTTGTACCAATGCAGGATAAAGAAAGTTTTTGTCAGTTTCATAATTTTGATCATGTAAGTAATGCAGTAAAGTTGGATTCCAGAACAACCACGAATCCAATATTGCATGATATTGTAATACCTGATTCAGTGGTGGATTGCCTCCAGTTCGGACCGGTTTGCAAGAACTGGTAGTAAAACCGGCGGGAGGCCCCACCCACTGCCCCGCATGCGCAGAAGCAAGGCGCGTATGCTTGCTTCGCTCGCATGTGCGCGCAATCCCGTTGCAAACCGGTAGTAAAGGTAAGTAGAACCCACCCTTGACCTGAATAGTACATGGTTCATCAATTACTGGATTGGAGGACTACAGTATGTAACTGTGAGTTCTGGACAGCAGGTGAGAAACAGTAGGTGGAATGTATGGGTGGATCCAGAGGAACTGCCTGAACCATCTATACATGCATCTATTCCAGGGGTGGAAAACTATGGCCTCTTTATGATCCTCAACTTCAACTCCCAGAATTCTTGAATTCTGACTCTGGAATTCTGGGAATACTGGATCAGAAGTTCTGGGAGTTGAAGTTCACAAATCGTAAAAGGGACCATAATTGCTTACATCTATAGATACTTTTTCAGATTCTGGTAACACCAGAATCTTAAATGTCAATGTCTGATGAAGTGACAAAAATGCAGGAGAAAAACTGCACATAATTTCTCTGACACAACAAACAAATGAGAACTCAATGGTAACTTATAAGGCACTCTTTCCTGTTTCTCAAATCCTGAATTGTTGGTTATCTCTTTGAAAGCATTTCCTCCTTGGATTATGGTGGGGAAGGAATGGACTCTGTACTCTTGTAACATAAAACTCATTTATGTTTCATAGTCTCGCAGAAGCCCTTTGCCTCTGCCACCAAAATAAACCTAGATTATAACACTCCTACATTTGATTGTTTCAGAGTAACTTTGTTTTTTATAAGAACATTTTATTGGATTTTTTTCATTAAAAAGAGAAAGCACTAATAAAAAATATAAGATAAAAAAAGGAAAAAGTGCAGGAAGAAAAAAAAAGAAATATAAAGAAGTGACAGTTTTCTTTTACAACAGTATAAGTATAAATTCAAATTGACCTCTTTTTCTAAGGTTTCTTTGATTAATTTATTTATTTTATTTGTTTGCATCTTGCCCTTATTTTTACAAATAACTCAAGGCAGCAGACATATCCAACACATGTTCCTCTTCCTATTTTCCCCACAACAACAACCCTGTGAGGTGGACTGGGCTGAGAGGGGGAGAGGGAGAGAGAGAGAGATTAGCCCAAGATCATTCAGCCATTTCATGGCTGTGGTGATCTTTAACTCATGTTCTTCTGGTTCTTGCCTGGTGCCTTAACCACTACATCAAACTGGCTTTCAATATTACTTTCATTTTTTCAGTTACCTATTTTTTCTAATCTTCAAACCCATATATGTCAGTAATGACCACTTGCTCATCTTCATGTGTAGTAAGAAGCCATGGATATAAAACAATTTTCTTTCCCAATCATGGAGTGCATTTGCCAGGTCTATTTTTGTGAATGTATTTGACACATGTAACACTACTGCTTCGAGAGCTGCATTGGTTGCCTTTGTATTTCTGGGTGTTAGTTCAGTGGTGAAATCCAAATTTTTTTACTACCGGTTCTGTGGGTGTGGCTTGGTGGGTGTGGCTTGGTGGGTGTGGCAGGGGAAGGATACTGCAAAATCTCCATTCCCACCCCATGCCAGGGGAAGGATACTGCAAAATCCCCATTCTCTCCCCACTCCTGGGGGAAGGATATTGCAAAATCTCTATTCCCTCCCCACTCTGGGGCCAGCCAGAGGTGGTATTTGCTGGTTCTCCAAACTGCTTAAAATTTCCGCTACCTGTTCTCCAGACCTGTCAGAAACGGCTGGATTTCATCCCTGTGCTAGTTATCACCTGTAAAGCCCTTCATGGCTTGGAGCTGGGCTTCCTAAGGGAAGTCTTCTCCCAGTTGTTTCTACCAATTCAGTTCAGGTTGTAGCTCCCTCAGCTAGAAAATGTACCTTCTGTGTCACAGCCCCTACTTTCTGGAATAGCCTCCCTTCAGATATCAGGATGACCTCAAACCTGTTGGCCTTTTGTAAGGCCATGAAAGCTTGGTTTTATGTCTTTCTATATTTTGCATTATTGTAATAGTTTAATTGTTTTTATGTTTTGTGATGTATGCTGGTCAGTCACTTGCTGAGATGGATGGCTATAGAAATCAAATAAATAAATAACTAAAGATAAACCATACATATGTGTGTACACACAAACATAGTTAAATATATATAATATATTTATATATAAAACATAATAAATTATATATTTTAATTTGGTTTTTGAATTGTTTTTACCTGTAGTTTTAATATCATTTTATTGTTTTCTCTATAAATGACCATAAAAGAGGCATGCAAGTCTGATGGTTGGTATAAAAATCTGCTAAATAAATAAAGCAAATAAAGCCCAAGACAGGCACCCATAAATCAGTTGGTTGAAACCAAAGGGCACTGAGATAAAACAATTTATGGAAGTACAGCATGATGGGCACTGCAATGGAGAAAGAGTGCCCATAAGGGAAAACCTGTCATATAAACAAAGCTTTTCTTCCAATCCAGGTAGAAAATTTCCCTCCAACCATGACTATAATCCAGAATGATGGATCCCTGTTATTGATATTTTAAATGCTATTTTTGCAATCAGGTGAATTCAACTGAGCTGTTATCAGACTTATTTGCTTCAGTGCAAAATATTGGATTAGACTAGTCAAGTTAATCTTTGGCAAGTTTTAGATGCCAAGATTAAAGTGTCAGGGTGGGATTTGCTTTTTAAAAGCTGCTGTGTAGTTATTGTCCAATTGCTGTCTAATACTAAAGAATAAAAAAAACCCATTCATAATAAAAATTTGATTCTCTTTTAGGTGATTCTAAGTATTCTTCTACCTCCCACCATCTTGATGCTGGACTTTAAAAGCAAGGCTGAAATGTCCCATGTGCCTCAGTCGCAGGAGCCCCACCAATTCACGTGGTACCATGGTGATCCAAACACCACCAGTGGAAAAGATAACTTATCATTGGTGAGTATGTAACCCAACCAGGGTTGGGTTTTATTGAATGGAGTAAAAGCAGATTTTTTTTGTTAGGAATTGTTCTGGTCTAAATATTGTGTCACAAGAGAAATCTAAAGCTTAGAAAGTTTTAGGGGCAGATTTATGTATTAATGAAGAGAATATTTGTAGCTCAGGGCTGATATGAGGGGTCCTTGTTGCTCTCTGAGCTTGCTTGTTTTCCTGCAGACGTTTCATTATTATTATTATTTTTTATTAATCATATTTCTATGATACATCTTCTTCTCTCTGAGGACTCTGGGTGGCTTACAACAATCGACACTATACTAAATAGCATATTGCCCCCAACAATCTGGGTCCTCATTTTACCCACCTCGGAAGAATGGAAGGCTGAGTCAACCTTGAGCTGGTGAGATTTGATCTGCTGATCTGCTGAACTAGCAGTCAGCTGAAGTAGCTGCAGTACAGCACTCTAACCACTGTGCCACCTTGGCTCCTTTATTACATTTCATTACCCAGACTAGGTAGCATTATCAGATTTGCTAGCACTCATGATATTATCTAGTTTGGCTAATGAAATTTCTGCAAGAAAAGGACCCCTCTGATTTTGTGTATCTTTACTATATCATTTGACTGGGCTCTACCACTCTCCTCTAGTATATTCTCATCTCTTATCCTGTTTTCTCTCTTTCAATCGTTCATGCCCACTTAATAATATACTGCGGATTGGTCTTTCATATTATATATTGTATAACATACTGTCTTCAGACTATGAGATCTTAAAAAAATCTTATTTTCTTAGAGCAGGATCTGAATTTTGCTCTTTTGAGAGTTTGGGGCCATTTGAAATCATTATGTTAATTTCTAGCTAGACTATGAATTGTTCACATGTGACTTTCCTCTTGAATGGGAGATTTTGGACTAAGAACAATCTCAGCAAAAGTGTCAGTCTCGTGCTTCACATTTTCTAATTGCCATATTTGAATAACTATGTGTGCCACAGATGTGATAAATAAATACAAGGCAGATAGCATGATACAGATGGTCCTCGAATAATGACCACAATTGAGCCCAAAATTTCTGTTGCTAAGCAAGAAAGTTGTTAAGTGAATTTTGCCTAATTTAAGACCTTTATACCACAAATGAATCACTGTTAAATTAGTAGCATGCGTGTTAAGTGGCTTCCCCATTAACGTTACTTGTCAAAAGGTCGCAAAAAGCGATCACATTCCTAATGTGGATTTGTCTAGACAGGAATTATAAAGAGCCAGTCTACTTATTGGGTCTTCGTTTAACCCAGGAGTCTGCAACCTTAAACACTCAGAGAGCCATTTGGACCAGTTTCCCACAGAAAAGAAAACACCGGGAGCCATAAAACCCTTCCCGAGCCTGACTATTTCTTGAGCGGCCACCAAACTAGTATATGTAGTTGAATTAAATGTTCTGTTTTCTTCAGAAACTTTTCTTTTTTGGATTTATCCATGGCTGGCCTACCGGGGGTTGAAAAGTTCAATAAATCGTATGCCGGTGGTTGACACACATTGGCGGTTGTGACGCATATTTTGAGTGACAGGGAGCCACAGCAGAAGGGTGAAAGAGCCACATGTGGCTCCAGAGCCACAGGTTGCTGACCCCTGGTTTAACCGCAGTCAGAGGCTCCATTCTTAACAGAGCTGTCTTTACTTTGCCCTTTCTTCTCCAGAAGTCCCAAACAAAGCCTATTCATGCCAGTCTACACAAGCTGGATCTATAGAGACTACTTGACAAGCCAACATACTGTTGTCTGCATCCCACCAATTCCAAAATACTTATAGTGGATTGATTCATTCAGAATATTTGCTTATTTAGATATACTGGAATTCATTTATGTAGTTGGATGGCAACTAATTTAAACATTTCATATTTTTTAAAAGAATAATTATGATTTTGAGAAAGAGGTTGAGAAGCAAGCTGAAAAACCGCCTTACCCCAACAACAATGAACAACAAAGCCTTCTTGGAACAAGGAAAATGTATGAATTCTACAATGCCCCTATTGTCAAGTTCTGGTTCCACACGGTCAGTTATTGACGTTACACTGAACGTTTTACCAAAATGCGTATCGATAACTCAATCCCTCTGGATGCTACTGAAACAGACCTATTCATGAGAGAGAATAAGAATGTTGGCATTTTAAGTAATTTAATTGGTTGAGTTTTATTTTACTTATTTATTTAGATTTTCTAATAGCTAAGTATATTGCAGAATGAATTTATTTGAAGTAATTATATGGACTCTATTGTCCTAAGAATATTGCATTGATAAGACAATTAAATTACTAAATATAAATCTGCGAGTATTTGACTGTTGACTGATATTATATTTATAATTCAATCTCTCAAAATATCAGCATTGGTTCTATGGGCTTACAGTTCGCAATATCCCGTTCAGGCAAGTGAAGGAATGATGGAATAACAATGGTTTGTGATGATGTAAGTTGCTCAATTTTGTCACAGCTGTCAATCATAAAATGTCTACTCTATATTTGCTAGATGGCCTATTTAGTCTTTCTCATGCTGTTTACTTATACAATCCTGGTGAAGATGAAACCAACTCCCACTGCTCAGGAATGGCTTGTGATCACCTACATTTTTACTACCTCCATTGAGAAAGTCAGAGAGGTATGTCCTTTATTTAATGTTAGCATTACTGCTGTAGTTAATTCTTATATACAAATACATCTAGGTATATGTAAAATTACAGGTAGTCCTTGACTTACAGCCACAATTGAGCCCAAAATTTCTGTTGCTGAGCAAGACAGGGTTTAAGTGGGTTTTGCCTCATTTTATGGCCTTTCTTACCACAGTTGTTAAGTGAATCACTGCAGTTGTGAAGGTAGTAAACATGAGTCAGTTGCCAAGAGTCTGAATTTGATCACATCACATACGGATGACGCAACGGTCATAACTAAAAAATGGTCATAAGTCACTTTTTTCATGCTGTTGTGCTTTGAACGGTCACTAAACAAAAACTGTTGTACGTCAAGGACTACCTATATATGAACGGCAAAATAAATATGCTGGGATTTTTGATCCATTTACTTTTTTTCTTGAAAATATTAATATTATATAATTTGCAAAAACGAAACTGAACAGGAGTAAAAAATGTGCATTGGGAATGCAGCCTTTCAACAATCTATTTTTTGGGGTGGGTGGATGGAAGAACCAAATACATCTGAAAGCAGGAGCTTACAATTGTGGGCAGCATTTTTGTTTTGCAGTATTCCCCTTTCCCCCAATTTCACAGAACTGGGGTTGGCAGGAACCATTTAGGCTTTTCAGCTTTTTGCTGATGCATTTGATCCCAGAACCAAACATTGTTACCTAATTATAATTTAAAATGCAATAGGTAAATATATACATTAAATAGAAATCAAACAAACTTTTTTTTTTTGGCTCCTTTTGCCTCTTTCTTTTCAGAGTGCAATCTTTACCATACTATTTAAAGACCAAGTTTTGCCCAAGAAATGCTCTGCATCCCTCCTCTAAAAAAATTCAGTCCTAAGTGTACAAATTAACTAAATGTTGTCTATGTGTATACTAGAGATCCACCTTTGATGGAGCAAGTAATTGTGAAACTATTCCTTTATAAAACAGCGTTGTGCACTGGTTCTTGGTTTACAAAATACAATATTGCAGAAGGTTGTGTGGTACATATGAGTAATTAACCTCACAAGTGTTTGCTCTATGCAGCGTGGAGACTTTTGCCTCTTGTTTCAAGTAATTGTTAACTCCTGACCAACATTTCTTAAATATTAGCATCTTTTCTAATAGTATCCTTCAGCTCAATGGGACTCGTACACCTAGAGCCATTTATATGTTTCTCTGTTTTAACATCACCCCTTCACTTCGGAGCTTATCAGTACGATCATAGTGTATAATTAGTTCGTGTTAAGAAATCTTTTTTATGACCTTCCAAAGTTTCCAGTTCATAATTTGCCTTGCTGAAAAAGCCCTGAAGGGCACTCTTATTGTTCCAGAAACCCCCTGCTCCCCCACTAAATTTTTCTTCTTGTAATGTCAAAAATTTCTCCTTTCAGGATTGGCATGCCTTTTAAAAATGGCAACAATTTGTTTTTTACCCCCCCCCCGCCCCTTTTGTATCAGAATAAAGCTAATCTATTAATTCATTCTTCATTTGACCAAAACTCTTTTAATTTCCCTTCTGCTTCCTTGATTTTATATGCTGTTTATTAATATTTCATTTTGCCAGAAGGCTAGCTATATTTTAAACACAGGTATAACTATTGCAGCCCTTTGGTCGCTCTAATGAAACAGAGAACAAATAGACATAGAAATAGAAATACATTTCAGTTGGAAGAACTGACAAAAATCTGAGATTCAGGGTTTTTGAACAGTGGTTGATTGAGTAATTTGAGTAATTTCAATTATTCCTTCTGCCAAAGGCCCCCCAACCCTCTTTCCAATGTTTCAGTGAGTGATTCCTTTCTGCCATCTTGCCAGTTAGCAACCCTACTCATTTTTCCCAAGCTGCAAAAATGAATCTCCCAAATATCTATTAACCATCAAGACAATTAGACTTGATCAGGTATGATAATGACTTTTAGGAATCATAGACTACTTACTATTTACTAAAAACATTTAAAGCAATAAGACCACAATTTAATTAACTTGTTGTTGTTGTTGTTGCATAATCTTCATGCAAAAGGAAAGTTTTCCAGACCAAGGAACTTAATAGTCTCTTTTATCTGCAACCTTCATTAATGCACTTCTGAACCCCAGACCATGAATACTTTCACAGGTAAGTTGTAAATTGAAAGTATAAGATATGGGCTATTAAAGCCCATAACTTAGATTTTCAATTTACAACTTACTGTATTCATGGATCTTCATTTGGATATAAGGTTTCTGTGTGTAGATATTTTATTCTCATCATGAACCTTGGTAGTACAGTGGTCTAAAACACCCTGTTATTAAGACCAGCTGCCTGCAATTACTGCAGGTTCGAATCTCGCCAGGCTCAAGGTTGACTCAGCCTTCCATCCTTTCAAAGGTAGGTAAAATGAGGACCCAGGTTATGGGGGCAATAAGATGACTTTGTATAAATATACAAAAGGATGAAGGCTATTGCTTAGCGCATTGTAAGCCGCCCTGAGTCTCCGGAGAAGGGCGGCATATAAATCAAATTTAAAAAAAACAACAACACCAGGAGCTAATGCTAATTTTGTGATCTTGATATGTGATTGATCAGTAATCCTGATGTGAGCCACCCCCCAGTTGTATTGGGGATGTTTTAGCTTCAATATAAATCTTCAATATGAAGATGTTATTATTTAGAGGTAAACCCCAGGGAGAAACATGAGCTATGTCCAAGTGAACTTGTCAAAATATTTGAGTGTCACCATTTTATACATTAAGATTATTCCAAAGGGTATTCATTGCTCTGGTGCAATTACGTTATAGATAACTGATAAACCCTCCTAGAAGCTATGGAGGAAGATCTGGTTAAAAAATTAACTGGGAAAAATAAAGCATGAATGATGCAGGATCGCATCTACTATAAAGAAAATTTCATACTTCAAGAATTCCAAAGAAAGATCATAGACAAAATGCATAAAACCTGAGAAAAATCCATGAATAAGATAAATGTGACCTTTTCCCTACTCTTTGAATAATAAAGAAGACACAAAGTAATTAGACCTCCACTTGTTATTCAAGTATTTGCAATAGAAAATCAAGGCAGCAAAAAAATAAAATGAATCAAGTTGAAAATATGGTCAATATGTGCCATTTGGGTATATTGTAACTCTCTAAGAAGGCATCATTCCCTGATCCGAAGCAAATCTGAATCAGGATAAATTTTCTTGTTATCAGAAATAACCCATATTTGGCAAAATATTAACGTTGAATATAAACAAAGATCTTTTAAAATTTAAAATTGGCTTCTTTCTAAATTATCATTACAATTTAGCTTACATAAAATGTAAAAATATATCTATTTCAATCTGATAATTCATAGTCATTAAAGCATCGTAATTTGTGTTTTATGGATGAGAAAATAAATATAACAAATGATGCTGACAATAATTATTTCGTTTCTGGGAAAAATTAATTTAATGTGTAAGTATAGTAAAGTTGTTGGGCATTTGCGTTGTAATGATTCAGAAGGCAAACGGAGTATCACTTTTCCTTTGCCTTGTGTCACTCACTTGAGGTACATATTTTTGTTTATATAGTGATGTTATAACAAATCATTTTGCCTTTAGATTTTTATTTCAGAGCCAAGCAAGTTCATCCAAAAGGTGAAAGTATGGATTTATGAATACTGGAATTTTACAGACTTTATTGCTATCATCCTGTTCATGACTGGATTTGGTTTGCGCTGGGCTAATCCTCCACTTCAAACAGTAGGAAGATTAATTTATTGTTTGGATATAATATTCTGGTATGCTCGACTTCTTGATTTTTTTGCCGTGAATCAGCATGCTGGCCCCTATCTGACAATGATAGGCAAAATGGTAAGTACTGTTGGGTGCTATTATGAATAATTATAACCTTTTCTTAACTAGGCTTGGCTTTAATAGTTCCCCAAGGTGCCTCAGAACCTTGAAACCATGAGTTCTAGTCCTGCTTTAGGCATGAAAAACCAGCTGGGGGACTTTGGGCCTGACACTCTCTCTCAGCCCAACTGACCTCACAGGGTTGTTGAAAATAGGACGCAGAAGGAGTATTTAGTATGTTTGACACCTTGAGTTATTTATAAACAATAATAAAGGTGAGATAAAAGACAAATAAATAAAAAGTTGTGGTCATACAATCAGTAGAACTGAAATATTGGATCAAAAATACACATGGAATAATAAAATGTGATGATGAAGGACACTTGACTTACTGTATTCAAGATATGTGTTAGTGAATGTTGCTCCCACTTGGAACCTCCTGTTAATATAATGAGGAATTTATTCAGCTTTATCTATTAACACAAGTATCTTGGTAATCTCTTTTACCCTGTCTCTCTTTTCCTTCTCTTCCATTGTAAATCATAATTTACAATTAATCTACAATTTATTCTTGAGTTAAATCTTGGATTCATTGAGAATAACAAACCAGGATCCCCAGTTTGAACAATATGCTAAACAAAGAATTCCTGATTTATATTGGGTCATTTGAATGACTGGATTTACTGTTCAAATACATTGGGAGAAGGACTTATGAAAAGCTCATTAATTTGATTGGAAATAGTCAGATAATAAATATGCTATTATTATTATTCATGGTTTTTGAATAATTGGCAACCTTGTATCTTTTAAGATGCTTTTATATTATTTCTTAATAGATTGCACAATTAGATTTATTAAAAGCAACAACAGAGACTGTCTTCGTTTTAAAATTCTTACTACTACGATACCCTGTTTTGTTTTTCATTACAGACAGCAAACATGTTCTATATTGTAATTATGATGGCCATAGTACTATTAAGCTTTGGTGTTGCACGAAAAGCAATACTTTCTCCAAATGAGCAGCCATCATGGACTCTTGCACGAGATATTGTATTTCAGCCATATTGGATGATATTTGGTGAGGTGTATGCAGGAGAAATTGATGGTATGTCTGCTGTTGTTGAAATGTTGCATTTAAATTTCATGCAATTGAAATCACATTCATGTAAATCTTCTATTTACATTTATTAAATTGTTTTTTAATGGATTTATAGTCAGTATGCTTTAATAGTAGGTTTTTCTGTATGCTGCCCAGAGTCACTTTTTGTGAAATACAAATTGGAAAAATAAAACAAATAAATAAAGGCATAGCTTACTTATTAACACAGCCACTTATTATGTGGCTAGTAATAATAAACAGAGCACCAAAGAATTGAAGGCTTTGAACTATGGTGCTGGAGAAGACTCCTGCGAGTTCCTTGGACTGCAAGGTGATCAAACTGGTCAGTCCTAGAGGAGATCAAGCCTGACTGCTCTTTAGAAGGCCAGATGCTGAAGATGAAACTCAAATACTTTGGCCACCTAATGAGAAGGAAGGACTCACTGGAGAAGAGCCTAATGCTGGGAAAAATTGAGGACAAAAGAAGAAAGGGATGACAGAGAATGAGGTGGCTGGATGGAGTCATTGAAGCAGTTGGTGTGAGCTTACATGGACTCCAGAGGATGGTAGAGGACAGGAAGTCTTGGAGGAACTTGTCCATGGGGTCGCGATGGGTCGGACACGACTTCACATCTAACAACAACAAATAATGAACGGTGGAAAATGTTTGCCTTAATTGTGCTCTATAACCTGTGATACAAATGAAGCATAATTTCATTGTTCTCCAATTTCACTGCAATGAAAAGCTCTAATATCCGGATAAACAATAAAAAAAATACCCCCCTCCTTTTCCCCATCCTTTCTGACTTTGATGATTGAATTTCCCAGCTAGATTCTGTCTCAGACACTTAAAATAAGGGGAACAAAGAAAGCTAAATGACTAGATGATTAGGTAGATGATTAGATATGTTAGATTGCACTATACTTTAAATATTATTATACTATAATATCTAATGAGGTCGTAGTTCAGTAATTTTCAGATGCTTTCACCCACTTCTCTGACTTTAAAACTTTCATAATATAGAATAGACATTGTGAGATTATGTGTGTTTTTCTAAGAACTCTGTCCTCTTGCCAAGTGTCATTAAATTCTGTAAATACATAATTTGTCTTTCATTATGAAAAATAAAAGAAATAATTATACAGAAAATGGTTGGAAGTAGTTCATTTATGGCTAATTCACTACCATCAAATTGATTAAGCTTCATTATTTGATTTAAACTGGCTGGAGCACTTAATTCATGAATGGATGTATCATTATATCAGTATTCACAAGCCGGATTTACAGAGTTTCTTTTCTATTTTTTCAGCTTGTGAATTAGATAAAAACTGTCCTCCAGGTTCATTCCTCACCCCGTTTCTTCAAGCAGTGTACCTTTTTGTACAATACATTATTATGGTCAATCTACTTATTGCTTTCTTCAAGTAAGTATTGCTTTCTTCTAGCCCTATCCTGATGATTTTAAGACATTTTAGAATTAAAGTTCCAAAGAAAATTTAGGGGAGTGTAGTCCAGACACATCTGTAGGGTATTAATGTTTATGTTTTATTGTTATTATTGATAGTATATTTAGCTTACAAATTTTATAGAAGTAAAAATCAGCTTCCTTCAGTTATAATAAATAGATTCCAAGGCACAATTTAGGAGAAAAAGCATAATAAGTCCAAGGTTATGATCATGATTTTTTTTAAACTAGATGTTGTCTATGCCTAACAAATGAGTTCAACACTGAACATATTTTTCAGCAGATCCTTGTTTGCATATTGCCTTTGTAAACATGTCTAGGAATTTTTTCTTACTTTCATAGGCTTTACAGTAATTACCATTGGGTGAAAGGCAGGGGACATCTTTGACAGTGGTGGTATTCAATTTTTTTTACTACCGGTTCTGTGGGCATGGCTTGGTGGACGTGGCTTGGTGGACGTGGCAGGGGAAGGATACTGTAAAGTCTCCATTTCCACCCCACTCCAGGGGAAGGATACTGCAAAATCCCCATTCCCTACCCACCCCACTAACCTGCTTTCCAGCTCCATTCTCCTGTGCAGGGCAACAAAAGAAGACCAACTGATCAGCTGGCACTCTGATCAGATGGGACTCAGGAAGCAGCAAATAGATGGGGGCAGGGCCAACCAGAGGTAGTGTTTACCAGTTCTCCAAACTATTCAAAATTTCCGCTACCGGTTCTCCGGAACCTGTCAGAACTGGCTGAATTCCACCTCTGATCTTTGATATAAAAAGCAAACTCTTAAAAAAACTTCATTTGGTGTCCTTATCAGAATCATACACTTTTTTCCTCTGAGTTATACAGTACATGTCTCAGTTGCAAAGGAACAATCAAATGATTGGTGAAAACATCATGAATATAAACATCATTTATGTTTTTTAAAGGAATTCAGGTAGTCCTTGATTTTCAATCACAGTAGAACCCCAAATTTTTGTTGTTAAGCGAGACTTTTACCCCATTTTATGCCTTTTCGTATTAGGTAGTCTCCTGCAGTTGTTAAGTGAATCACTGCAGCTGTTAAATTAATGACACTATTGTTCAGTGAATCTGGCTGCCCCTTTGACTTTTGCTTGTCAGAAGGTCACAGAAGGGGATCCCCTGACCCCAGGACACTGCAACAGACACAAATATGAGTCAGTTGCCAAGTGTCTGAATTTTGACATGACCGCATGACCACGGGGAGGCTGCCATGGTTGTATGAGTGAAAACAGTCAGAACTCACTATTTTCAGTGCTGTTGTAACTTTGAACTAAACAAGTCGAGGACTACCTGTATTTCTTCTTGTTCCCTAGAAATATAATTTAAGTGCTGTCTAACATAAATATGATGTAACAGGTCAATGGTTATAAAGTTTGTGGTTCGTAAATGGTTTATAAAATGACCATCTGATCCACTCTCCTTCTTAATCCCCAGTAATGTTTATTTTGATATGAAGTCTATGTCAAACAAACTCTGGAAATACAACCGTTACCGCTATATTATGACATACCATGAAAAGCCATGGCTGCCCCCACCTTTCATCATACTGAGCCACATTGGCCTTGTGCTAAATTGTCTTTGCAACCGCCGGCTCCCAAGTGAACTGGATCAAGAGGAGAAGGAGCATGTTGAACTCAGTAAGCAGAGCCTCTCCACGTTTAGATTTCTTATAGAAGGACCAAATATAGATGTCATTTAAAAAAAAAGACCATAATGGCATTCCAGCTGATAATTGTGTGGTTATAGGTATTGTCAAATAAGAATTTAAATTCTGTCTAAATGGGAGTTTTTAAATTCCAGAACCCTAGAAGTTCTGCTGCTCTTTTTGTTACACATTCTTCCTTGAATGTGTAGGTGTGCTGCAGAATTCTAAAAGATGCTGTTTATTTACATATTTGTTATGACCAGTGTTGGCACAATGTAAAATAACAAGATACAATGTACAAAATGGGTGTCAAACTCACCGCGTCACATTGCCGTCATGTTTCGCAACATTTTCCCCATTCGCAGAACTGGGGTGAGCGTGGCTTGTGCGTGATGTATCCGACCCATGGACCGCCAGTTTGACACCCCTGATGTACAATAAATAAATGAATAGGATGGAAAATTTGACCAACTAACACCATAACTGCAAATATATGCCATATCAAACAAGAGGCATAAAGCAAAGAACAGCCAGGGAGAAGAAACCAGGGAGAAGAAAAACAAGAACTGGGAGAACAGCCAGGTCTGTAACAGGGGTGGGTTCTACTTACCTTTACTACCGATTCTCAATGGGAGTACATGTGTGCGCTTATGACGTCCGGGCAACTGGGCGGAGCCTCCCGCTGCTTTAACTACCAGTTCGCAAGAACCGGACACAGCCGGGAGCACCCACCACTGGTCTTTAAGGACTTCCAGAATGTCATCAAGATCACCTGTTTCTAAGTGAGGGAACTTCATTGCACAGAGAATTTCTTCCTCTCCACCATTTAGCATCCATGTGGGGGGTTGTTGTTTTTTTGGTGCAGTTACAAAGAAGAATTCACAGATTATGATTACAATCAGCATTCTAGTGCCAAGTGAAAGGTGTACATCATGTTCAGTCAAGGTTATTTCTAATCAAGTCAGGTTGTAGCTATACCACTCAGTTGATAAAATTTGCTGTGTTTGGAGAGGTGGGGTTCTTGGTGCTCTCTAAGCTTGGTGGTTTTCTTGTGGACATTTAATTACCAAACTAGATAACATCATAAGTGTGCACTGTTGATGTTACCTAGTTTGGTAATGAAACGTCTGCAAGAAAACCACCAAGTTTAGAGAGCACCAAGGACCCTACAGTTCAATCACATTTTATGTTCTATTCATTCCAGGGAGGCCCTGTAATGATAAAATCAATTTTATCATAATCTCTGAGCATGAACTACATTGTTTAGAAGGGAATGCTATGGCTTCCAGAATAGGTTGAACAACTTTTCTTCGTGCAAACTAGCCACTGGTAATACCATTATTTTGGTTATTTTTCCCCCTTGAGTTTACTACTGCCTTCTTTAAGAAGGGCTATCTTTATATGCAGGAAAGAAAATAACTTTTTTCAATATCATCCCTTATTTAACAAAATATGAAGGACAGACTATAGGCGATGTTTGTATGCACATGTGTGTGGTGTGTATAAGATTAATGGAAACTATAACGGAAGAGAAAAGGATTTTATTTATTATATTTTATTTTATTCTGGATGACACACACTATAATAAACAATAAAACACAATACAGAACAAAACAAGATGGCATCCAGTCGCTCTATGCAAATTCATTGACAAAACATAACTAACCAGGGGCTCTATTCATCGTAATCGAAGGCCTGAAAGACCAATTTATGTCTTCATATGTCATTGTCTTGACTTTCATTTTACCATTCCCTATTAACAGTTAATCAACACTGTTGAAAGGTTCACCCACCTGTAACTGACACGTTTCTGTCATGTGTTTGATCACTAAGGTTATTTAAATCCAATAAAGGTAAAATTAATTTGTTATTGCTTTACCCAGAACTGTACCTGAGCGATGAAGAATTAAAAAAGCTTCATGATTTTGAAGAACAGTGTGTGGAACAGTACTTACATGAAAAGAAGGAAAGCTTTCATTTCAGTGATAGTGAGCAGATCCGTGTTACAAATGAAAGGTAGGCCATGTCTTATAATAATACTTCTTTTGATAGCTGGCATTGTTGAAGGGAGGGTCCAAAATTTATAAGATGCCAGTCACAGCATCATAATGAAAACCCTGCCCCTTTTGTGCATGTATGCAATGTCATCAGAGGTGGGTTTCAGCAATTCAGCAATTCTGACCAGTTCTGGAGAACTGGTAGTCGAAATTTTGAGTAGTTCGGAAAACCGGTAGTAAAAATTCTGACTGGCCCTGCCTCCATCTATACTCTGCCTCCCAATTCCCAGCTGATTGGGAGGAAATGGGGATTTTACAGTAACCTTCCTCTGGACTGGGGTGGGAATGGAGATTTTACACTATCCTTCCCCTGCCACGCCCACCAAGCCACACCCACAGAACATTAGTAAAAAATTTTGAAACCCACCACTGAATGTCATATGTAAAAGAGCCAGGTCATCTATGCAAACCTCTCAAATCTTGCAATTTTGAACTGCCCCTCATAATTTTTGGCAACAAAAGCATGTTGAACTGGTCCTAAATATTTAAATGTTAATTAAATATTTCATTATTGTATTATGCAATATAGTGGAACAAAAAATAATAATAGATAATATGTGAGGTCATTCTGAAAAAAAATGAATAAATTCCTTAAGCCACGCCATCCTGTTAAATTCTTTCGGCGTTCTTCAGTTTAATGCAGAAAGCAAAGATTTATTCAACTAAATTTTGGGTTATGCTGAATCATATTGAACAAATACTCAAATGATCACATAGACCAAACTTTTGAACACTGAAATTGTTTTAGCAGACTGCAAACCATTTAAATGTGTCTCAGATAATCACATTTATGACAAACTATTCTATGAATCATAAACATCTTGCAGTAATCAAGAGTTATAAGGTAGAAAATACAAGTGGTGAAATAATTTGGCTTCATATCTAATGAGCTTCTAATTTACCAGTTGGACAATACAGTAAATACATTCCTTTAGTGTAGTGAACCATGCATAGGAATATAATTTTTGGATGTTCTTCCCCCAGAGTTGAAGAAATGTTTTCACAGCTGAAGGAAATTCACGACAAAGTAATTTATATCAAAGATTCTTTACTTGCCTTGGACAGCCAACTGGGACACTTACAGGACCTCTCAGTTTTAACGGTTGATACTCTCAAAGTCATTTCAGCTGTGGATACTTTGCAAGAAGGCGAAGTCTTTCTATCTGAACAGAAGCATCAGACCTGTAGAAAGCTTCCACATAGTTGGAGCAACACTCTATGTTCAAAGGCTTTGAGTTGCATGGAAAGTGAGAATATCAAGTACAATTACTACAGCATGCCACCTTCTCTTCAGAGGAACCTAGCCAGAAGCCATTGGTCGTTAGGGGGGAACCATCCCATTCTGGATGGCCTAAACTATGATGAAATCCAATTAATCAAGAAAGATCAAGAACAGGAAGTTGAAAATGGCCTTCTGACATCGGAGTTATCTTCAGGGAATAAATCAGGCTCTCGATATGGACAGTTTCTTCTTGTGCCTCCAGATCAGAAAGGAGCTTCTGAAGATGCTGGTTTAAGTTTGGCCTTTTCAACTACTCTGAATGAGCTTAAGGATGAGGATTTAAAAGCTAAAGATGAAATGAAGCAGAGTGACCCTGTCCCTCAATGCCATGTATGCAGTGCCAACGATGGGGCAAAAACAATGCCGGTTATCAGCCAAGTGCAAGAGCTGAACATTTCCGTGGCTAAGAAAGAAAATGAAACTGCTGCCGAACACCATTTGTCCATCCACACTGTTAATAGCATCCGTGAGATCTCTCAATCTGCCCCTTATCAGTGTGAGGGACCAGGAAAAGGTTATGTAAATTGGGGCTTCCTGGAAGACAACGAGAAGAGAGATTGTGGCAATTGGTCAAGGCAGCAAGCATGTCAACAATCGCTCCATGACAAAGAAGATGGCCGTTACAGTCCTCCGCACGTGCAAATCAAGGAATCCAAATCTTTCTCTTACAGTTCGGACGTATCAGAGTACAGTAGTGACAGCTCACAGTCTCGCCTGACTTTTCAGCGCAGCATGTCTGTCTGGATCAACCCTCTCAAGAGAAATTGGCCTTTCTGCAAAGGGAGCAGCTTTTGTGCCCGTGGTGCTGAGAAAACAGCAAAAACCTGCAAAATAAAAGGCAATAACAACACAAATTTGAGTTTTCTCCTCTTCTTGTGCTTTCATCTTTAAAGAGAGAGCTCTATTGCAGGGGTCTCCAACCTTGGCAACTTTAAACCTGGTAGACTTAGCTAGCTGGGGAATTCTGGGAGTTGAAGACCTCCAGGCTTAAAGTTGCCAAGGTTGGACACCCCTGCTCTATTGCATTTACAGGTAATCCTCGTCTTACAACCATTCATTTAGCAACCTTGAAGTTACAATGGCACTGAAAAAAAAAGGCTTACAACTGATCATCACATTCCAGCATCCCCAACAGTCACATGATCAAAATTTGGGCACTTGGCAAGGGCAATGGGTACAGCATCCTAGGGTCGCCATTTGCATCCTTCCCAGCTGACCTCTGACAAGCAAAGTCAATGGAGGAAGCCAGATTAACGACGACTGCATGATTCACTTAACAAATGCAGTGATTAGCCTAACAATGGTCGTAAATGGGGTGCAACTCACTTAACAACCACCTTGCTTAGCAATGGAAAATGTGGTCCCAATGTGGTTGTAAATCAAGGAATACCTGTATTTTTTTTAAAAAAGAGTTTTTCTATATTTGCATTTTTTTTTGCCTTCTTTTAGCTGTCTGTCTGTCTCTCTGTGTGTGTATATGTAGAAGGCAGAATACAAATAAATTAAATCAGTGTTAACTAGCGGTTGGGTTCAAATACCCTAAGCAATAATGTGTGCCATGTGATTTTAATTTGTCAGGTTATATAAACAGAGCCATCTTACCTCAACTATCAGCAAGATGGCAACTGCAGGCACCAATGACATTAATAGTATCTTTGAATAGTATGCAATAGCTGTCAAGATTCGGGTTAATGTCAAGGTTCCAAGTAACATCCCCAACAATAAAAGACTCTGAGGCTTGAGATTCCTCAAAGTTCCATTTTATTAGAGATGTCAGATTGGCATATCTAGGAAAACCCAAATATGAAAGCTTCCAGGTTTTCCCCACCCAAAGGAAAGTTCAAGTCCCTGCCCAACACCCACATGTCCATTACATGGTCCAATCATCCACTGTCCCAACTGGAGATGCCCCCCAGTCATCTGACTCCAGGTGTCAGGGCAAGGCGTCCTTGACTCTCTGAGAAATGAATGTTATTTTGACTATATATATCTCCCATACTCCATACAATCCCCACTCCCATTTTCCCACAGTAGAAAATGTGGCAGGCTTGAAGGCCCAATATAAAAGATGGCTTCCAGGCCTGACAATAGCATTATAATGATATGACACATTTTATGAAATCATAGGGCAAACAAAATTATAATGATATATAAGTATATGCAATATTACAATGACTTTTGAAATATCACTTGACACTCTTCTTCCATACACCTGTATTATTAAGCTCAAAGATTTTCCTCTCCCTCTCCCCTTCCCTGCCCTCCCCTTTACTCATACTTTTGTCTACAATAGAAAAATAGTTTAATCCTTAGCTATTCCTCAGCATATTATGAGGACCAACTATGATGATTCAGCCTTCCCCAAACTATCCTCCATATATTGGGTCTACATGTACATCATTCATAATCAGCTCTTACAGTGCAGATAATAGGAGTGGTAATCTGTTATGTTCGTGAAAAGAGGAAAATCAATTGCAAACCACTTGGAGTTGTTTAAGCTGGATAGCAGGTAAATATTTGTAATTAAATAATTAGTTACAAATATGACAGACAACGAAAAGTATGGAATATTAGTATGTTGAAATATACTAATTTTTTGTTAGACACTTATAAAATTATATATATATATATATATATATATATATATATATATATATATATATATATATATATATATATACATATATATATATATAATTCTATGACTAAACAGAACATTGTTTAGTTGCAGAATAGATATATGCTAGATAAATATGTATAAGAAGTGTTTTTTAAAATATTGCTAGAAAATATCTTGCAAGAAGTCTGTGGCAAGCCACTTTTATCTCTTGACTTCATAGTGTCTTTAACTTCATATATTCCATTGTATTAAAGATGATTCCATGGTGTTGCAAACAATGCTAAAAAGAGGCATAGCTAAAAGTAAACTCCATTGATCACAATATGTCTTCTCTCTTAACAAAAAAGTCACTGTAAAACTTGTAGACTTATTTGAAATATGAATTTGTCTCCTTGCCCTTTTTATTCTTAGAATTTTCAAAATCTACTCAGCTCTGTCAGTCAGTATGGGCCAAGGCAAAATTTGGAAACAAAGAAAGGAGGTCTTCAAGGAAAAAGCGAAAAACTCTTCAAGTTCCAGTAGGTATTAATAGAATTAGAGCTATCTGTTGTTAGAGTTTGTGTGTGTATATAAATGTATGTATGTATGTACACATATACATATATACACATGCACACACACACACACACATATACACACACAGCATATAGTGTATACACAAACACACACACACATATAGTGTATATATACACACACACACACTGTATCTATATATACTCGGTGTGGTGGGTCTGTGTGGGTGTGATTAAAACTTCTGGTGATATCAATTAATCATTTGCAGACAGTGCATTACTAAAGTAAAGGACAAACATTCATAAAAAATAGAAGCTAATCCTTCAAATAAGGATGGTTATTGTAAACTACAATGCATAGTGAACATGTTTTCAAAGAAAAGCTGTTCATCTCCTCTGAGGATTATTTCAGAGCAGCAGGTTTTGGAGTAGTTAATCCACAGAGGTAACTTTTTTGTTTTGTGAATCATATTCCGAAGTTTCAAATGTTTGATGAAATGAGTCATCTGGAATTGTAGGATACAATCCACAGGAAAAATACATGTTTTATATAGTACCATTTGCTTAATTACGGTATTTCATCCCATGAATAGAATCCCCCAAAGTATTGTGACTTTTAATCCTACAGTTGATGAGATTTTTCCCATTTCAACTGATTGGTATATAAGTAAAATCGCTTCTTCCCTGCTGTCAACTACTTGTATTGCATAATGAATATAATTCATGGAGCATGCAAATACTTTTATTTAAATAACTTGATTTAACTTTGGATAAAAATTGGGGCTATGTATTATTTTTGTACTTTGTTTCTACTCTATTTGATTCATGCAGTTTTCCCCCTTAACTCTCTAATCTCTGTTTGTATGGGGATAACAGACATTGCTTTTAGAAGGCAATGAAAATATGACAGCAGTCCAGGTGATATTCAATTGATATTTGATTTTTCTGGACCTTTGGCTGATTTTTATTTCCTCTTTTTTCTTGGCAGTTGATTACAGTAGATAGTTGCCCTCAGAGCATCCAAGTGAATTTGGAACCGCTTGACAGTAAACCTGCCGAAGACAAAGAGGAACACAGGGCCAAATGGCTGACTGTGTCTCACTTCAAGCAACTAAGTATGTCGCATTAGGCCCATGAATATTACATACAGGACTAAAAAGAAAACTGTTGAAAACAACCCCTTTAAGAGAACAAGTTATAAAGATAGGCTAAGAAACTTCTTGAGAAGAATTACAATATTATGAATTTGAAGAATAAGAAATATATTAATCTAATTTCACAAGTTGTAGATCTACCATGAAGCACAGAAGGAACACATTTTCAAATCATAAGTAACAAATTACAGATATACAACTGACAGCAAATCTTGAGTCCCTGTGGAATGTATGATTGTTCTACAGAGTTAACAGGGTTTACTATTGAATGTTGGCTTCATCATCAGTATATTAATTTACATTTGTGGTCCAGTAAGAAGAAATTGCATGGAACCAGCAAAACTTTCATGAGTTCCAAAGAACAGGATTAATTAACTTTATTTTGCTAGAAGTTTCACTCCTCCTCCTCCTCTTCCCTCTGAGGGTTGCAGGAGCCAAGCACTAATATAATTAGAAAGCTGGTATTTTTAGCCTGTCTTTGTTTGTTGAATTTTTTAAATGTAAAATTCATGCCTTAAATATTGCAAGGAGTTAACATATGCAAATTACCCTTACTCTATCCCAGAATCTCACAAAGATTTAAAATATTTAACACGCTTCATCCCCATGCCCAAAATTCTTTGATTTTCACCTACCTTATCCAGATCATATTATTGGCCTTCAATTTGCAGCCACAATTGAGCCCAACATTTCTGTTGCTAAGAAAAACAATTGTTAAGTGAGTTTCCCCCCGTTTTACGATTTTTCTTGCCACAGTTGTTAAGTAAATCACTCCAGCTGTTTAGTTAGTAACATGGCTGTTAAGTGAATCTGGCTTCGCCATTGCCTGTTAGAAGGTCGCAAAAGGGGATCACATAACCCCCAAGACACCACAACTGTCATAAATATGAACCAGTTGTCAAGTGCCTGAATTTTGATCGCCTGACTATGGAGATGCTGTAATGGTTGTAAGTGTGAAAACTGGTCATAAGTCACATTTTTCAGTGCCACTATAACTTCAAACAGTCATTAAATGAACTGTTGTAAGTCAAGGACTACTGCATTTGATTATATAAATCCTTTATCATCAAACCATATAATGCAAATTTCCTTTCCAATACCCTTCAGTCCCTTGACTGATAACAATATCTTAGTGACAGTCAGACAAAGGATGAATAAAAAAAAGCTTGTGTGTCATGTCTAAAAAGAGTCCATCATGACACAGCCCTCTGTTGACATTGCATAACCCTTATGAAAATACTATTTGTAACAGTAACAGAGTTGGAAGGGACCTTGGAGGTCATCTAGTCCAATTTAATTTAATTTAATTTAATTTAATTTCCAATTTATATACCGCCCTTCTCCCTGAGGACTCAGGGCGGTGTACAGCCAAGATAAAAAACATAGAATACAAATATTAAAACATTTAAAAATATATATAGATTTGGGCCGAAAGTTAAGAATAACAAACTAATTAAAAAATTTAAAATTTAAAAATTTCTTCTAAGCCAACCCGGCTTGCTGGAAAAGATGGGTTTTCAGGGAACGACGGAAGGCATTGAGGTCATGGATTCTCCTTATCTCCGGGGGCAACTGATTCCAGAGAGTGGGAGCCCCCACAGAGAAGGCCCTCCCCCTGGGGGCCACCAGCCTACATTGTTTGGCTGATGGCACCCTGAGGAGGCCCTCTCTGTGGGAGCGCACGGGTCGATGGGAGGTCATTGGTAGCAGCAGGCGGTCTCGGAGATAGCTAGGCCCTATGCCATGGAGCGCTTTAAAGGTGATAACCAACACCTTGAAGCGCACCCGGAAGACCACCGGGAGCCAGTGCAGCTCGCGCAGGAGCGGTGTTACATGGGAGCGCCATGTTGCTCCCATCACTACCCGCGCTGCTGCATTCTGGACCAGCTGGAGCCTCCGGGTGCTCTTCAAGGGGAGCCCCATGTAGAGAGCGTTGCAGTAGTCAAGGCGAGAGGTGACGAGGGCATGAGTGACTGTGCACAAGGAATCCCGATCAAGAAAGGGCCGCAACTGGCGAATCAGGCGAACCTGATAAAAGGTCCCCCTGGTAACAGCCGTCAGATGTTCCTCCAAGGACAGCTGCCTATCCAGGAGGACTCCCAGATTGCGCGCCCTCTCCGAGGGGGCCAGAGACTCGCCCCCAATAGTCAGCGATGGAGTCAACTGACTATATCGGGATGCCGGGAGCCACAGCCACTCAGTCTTGGAAGGGTTGAGCTTGAGCCTGTTCCTCCCCATCCAGATCCGCACAGCCTCCAGGCACTGGGACATCACTTCAAGGGCATCGTTGGGGTGGCCTGGGGTGGAGATGTACAGCTGGGTGTCATCAGCGTACTGGTGGTATCTCACCCCAAAGCCACGGATGATCTCGCCCAGCGGCTTCACATAAATGTTGAACAGAAGGGGCGAGAGGACCGATCCCTGCGGCACTCCACAGATGAGAGGCCTCGAGGTCGACCTCTGCCCCCCTGCCAACACAAACTGCGACCGGTCGGAGAGAAAGGAGGAGAACCACCGTAACACAGTGCTTCCCACCCCCAACTCTTCCAGCCGGTGCAGCATGATACCATGGTCGATGGTATCAAAAGCCGCTGAGAGATCTAATAGGACCAGAACAGAGGAATAACCCCTGTCCCGAGCCCTCCAGAGATCATCCACCAACGCGACCAATGCCGTTTCCGTGCTGTGCCCAGACCTGAAACCCGACTGGAACGGATCTAGATAGGATGTTTCCTCCAGGAATTGCGGAAACTGTTGCACGACCACACTCTCAACAACCTTCGCAATGAAGCGAAGGTTGGAGACAGG
Source organism: Arizona elegans (assembly GCA_022577455.1). NCBI lineage: Eukaryota > Metazoa > Chordata > Lepidosauria > Squamata > Colubridae > Arizona > Arizona elegans. Next base: position 29,844,425 of record JAKOOJ010000008.1, on the reverse strand, counting down.
ACGATAGTTGGCCAATATTGCTGGATCCAGGGACGGCTTCTTGAGGAGAGGCCTCACCACCGCCTCTTTCAGGGCAACCCCCTATTCACGCAGGAAACCTGTACTAGAGATTTGAACCACCAAACTGCCAACCTTTCTGATCGACAAGCTCAGTGTCTTAGCCACTGAGCCACCTAGACAGGCTGTAATTTCTCAAAGATAGAGGATAAGAACCATTTTGCTTTAAATTGATTTATTGATATGGATACCATTCACTTTTGGGGAAACAAGATACATGCAATGACTTTAAATGTACAGCTCTTTTATTTGTTTACTTGGCTAGGTTTAGATCATATCAGTTGTATGCATCAGGAAATGAAAAATCAAGAACTGGTGAGGCAGACAGTGCAAATCTGTGACTACTTGAGACAATCGCAAGAGGTAAGACTTGCAAGGTAAATTTTTACGGTCTGTAATTTATATTAATTGCTGAATCCCTAGTGAGTAAACTAAAGAAAACTGATACTTTTTTTTTTACTCTAGCAAGCACAGAAGATGCTGGTGAAGAAATAAGTAATTAATCCATAATACTTTTAAAGATCAATGATTAAAAAAAACTAACTTATCAAAACATAAAGTCTCAAGGATATATGAGGAGAATAACTTTAAAAGCTAAGGTTTTATACAATTGTGAGTTGTAAAGGAAATAGCATCAATGAGTAAATATAGATTGGTGGTATGCAATCCTTCAAAGGGACCCTTTGGAAAGTAGAGAGCTCATGCATAGCATGTCTTCTCAATTTGATAAAGCAGCCATCTTTGTTCTCAGGTTCATATCGCTGTTTTGGAAGCTACTTTCCATGGCTGCTCCAGAAATGAGGACCCAGTTTGTGGGGGCAATAAGCTGACTTTGTATAAAATATACAAAAGAATGAAGGCTATTGCTTAACGCATTGTAAGCCGCCCTGAGTCTCCAGAGAAGGGCGGCATATAAATCAAATTAAAAAAAAAAAAATCTTCTGTAGCAGTTATGAAAGGTGGAAAGAAACATGGCATTATTATTATATACACAAAAATGACAGTATATACAGCAAACAAAATAACCATGCTGGATTTCATATCACAAATCACTAGTCGAACACTTCCCAAGCGTTTAGGATTGCATGATGTATCGGCGGAATATGGCCTCCTCCTCCTCCTCCTCCTCCTTTTAATTAAAAAAGGTTCATGCACACTCCAGAACGTTTTGATCAACTCTTTTACACAGTCCCAATATAGTCTGCTGATGAAAGAATTTTTATAATTGGTACTTTGGAACTTTCCTAATCTGAATCCAGTTTACTTTACTGATACCATCAAATTTACTAAGCTATAGTACAGGTAGTTCTCAATTTATGACCACAACGGAACCCAACATTTCTGTTGCTACATTTGTTAAGTGAGTTTTGCCACATTTTACAACCTTTCTTGCTACAGGTGTTAAGTGAATCACTGTACCTGTTAAATTAGTACCATAGTTGTAAAGTCAATATGGCTTCCCCATTGACTTTGCCTGTCAGACGGTCGCAAAAGGGGATCTTTTAAATATTTGATGCTAATTAAATAGTTTAAGCAAGTTGAGCTGCTACATGGAAAACCTCAGGGAAGGACGCTACAATTTTGTGTAATATGTATGCCGAGGAAAGAAGATATATAGATGTATGAAAGTTACTAATCATGAACTAAGACATACAGTACTTTTATTTAAAATGCCTGTTCATAAAAAAATAATAGAAACAACAACCTTTTTTTCAGGATTTAAATAACAGCATTGCTTGGACTAGGAAGAATAGAAAGAATAATCTGAGCAGAAGCTACTCGTAAGTATTCTTGTCTGTTTGATCACAGATGGCATTTTTGATGATTTTTAACCATATTATCTCTATTATCTGACATGCCTTTGTGACCAGAGGTGGGTTTCAGGAGATTCTGACCAGTTCTGGAGAACTGGTAGTGGAAATTTTGAGTAGTTCGGCAAACCGGTAGTAAAAATTCTGACTGGTCCCACTCCCATCTATTCTCTGCCTCCCAAGTCTCAGCTGATTGGGAGGAAATGGGGATTTTGCAGTAACCTTCTCTTGGAGTGGGGTGGGAATGAAGATTTTACACTATCCTTCCCCTGCCACGCCCACCAAGCCAGGCCACACCCACCAAGCCACACCCACAGAACCGGTAATAAAAATTTTTGAAACCCACCACTGTTTGTGACCTTTAATCATTTAGTTGATAACCTCATAGAGATGTCCCGTTCTAAAAACTTATCACAAAGGATTGTGAGTTATATTAAATGTATAATTTATATGTGAATATAATATGAATTCAATCTGTATGTGATCCTCATTGAAACTTGTGCCAAAAATACACAGAAATATCACTGCATGCACCACTTATGATATTTCAAGAAGATGAATGCTGAGTACAAATGACAGAATTTACAATTAAATAGTTTCTCTATCAATAGTCATGAGATATCAAGAAATGCAAGCTAGTGTATAAATGCTCAAAGAACCTAGTCTTTATTGTAATGACTACTATATATATTTTGCAAAATTAAAATGAATGAAGTTATGTAAGTTTCTCAATACAATGAAACATTCCATGTGTGAGTGCATGTTAAATTAATGATAAAAATCTAATTCCACCTTTTGTTTCAAAAAGGTTAAGAAGTTTAGATGGAGATGGCAGTAAGTTTTTGTGATTTTATTTGTAAATAGTGTAATCAAATGCATTTTTAGAGCAAAGTTAGTTTAGAAGAGCCTCTCACTACTAACTCACTTACCCTTTCCTATATGGAAACTTACTATAACTTACTATGTATTCGGCAGATACATTTGTAGAGATTGTTGATGAGCTTTGTTTAGTCTTGCCTTTTAAATGTCATACAATAAATGGAAAATAGGTAGGGATTGAAAAAGAAAAAAAAGCATAAATCAGGCATTACTGCTTAATTATATATCTGAAGGTTTCTATAAAAATCCAAAGACCTGTTCAAGACCTGTAATGGGTGTTCAGCTATTATATCAAGTTACTGAAAATTAAGATTAGTTTTAAACTATAATATCCATTTCTGGATTGCAAATAAAAAACAGTCTCTCCAGTTCAGACTAGCTCTATCACCTTACACCACTTTTACTTTGATCTCTATCTTTCACTGCATTTTAGTGTATGCTCCAATTTTCTGTATTGATACAGCAAAAGATATTCATTGGGGGCCCATATTGGGGGCCCATACCTTCCCCTCAATGGTTTTAACAGGGAACGGTAATAATGTTTCTTTCCAAGATTATATCTTTATCTGTTCTAATATTGAAATTAATATGGTTACACATATATTCCTGACCTGTCCAATCTTGGAAAGCAAAATTAATAATACCACTAATTGCAAAATAGTTGATTTGGAGCCAACAGAATACAGTGCATTTTTTTTTTTTAATTAAGTGATTGCTGTAGTGAAGCTTCCAGGAAAATAGCAAACTTTTAATACTTGTCTCTACTGCTGTCAGTAACCACTAGATTTAAATTAAAATGTACTTATTATAAAAGTTATAGTCTATAATTTTCAGTTATTTTATTCATCTACCATCCTTTTTTTCCCTTTTTCCTGATATTGATTCATAATTTAATTTTGAACTGTACCTGGATAATTTGTCCCGATATGTTATTTTAAACTACTGGCCTTTGGCCATAGAAAACAGATTTTTCTTTATAAAACTTATAATAAAGGTTCAAATTCAGGGAAACAGAGTGTTCTTCAACTGAACAGATTTTCAGTTGAATTGAAAGGCATCTTATTCTGGTATATGCTTAGCTGCTATTTTAATTTTATTGGTACCTATGACATTGATCATTGACTTTTTAAAATGTTGCTTTAATTGTATATAAATACAATTAAGATAATATTTTAAAAATTGTTTTAACCCTGTTGTATTCTGCCCAAAGATTTCTAGGAATAGAGGAAGATATAGGTCTTCTGAAATAAACAAATAATATTATGGTCCCCAGTATCATTATATGTTTTTTACTGATAATTTAATAAAAAGTTAAAATGGATTCTCTTTCATTTCAATCACTTTGTGGCAATCTTGACTGCACAATGCTCACAACAGTGTATTTTCTTTCCATATTTAACATTAATATTTTAAAAATATTTCAGATATCTCACTCTCCTTAAAAACCCCTCAAGATTTGCACCATCATTACTCAGGTACGTAGTGAGTATTTAAGTGAGTATGCTGAGTATATTAATTCTTTCCCTCTATCATTTTCTAATTATCTGACTTTGAAGTAGCTCATTATCAAGAGCCGTATATTAAAATAATTCCTAAGAGAGTATCTTGGGGAGATTAAGATAATTTATTATGTTAGCACTGCTTTCTGCATGCCAAGTAGTTGTTGGTAAAATAAATTGGTTACTGGAAAGGATAATAACAGGTCTATAATCAAAAGCCATAGAAATAAAATTTATTTTATAATGCAATTTCTTTTATAAATATAATTTCTATTATATTTAGTAAATATAATAAAAGGAGGTAGAGGAGATTGAGGATGAGCTAGTTCAGTTTCTGATGAAATAAATCTGCTTTTAGTATCAATCCCTAGTGAATCCATATCCTAAAAATAATTTCACACTGTATCGGAAGCACTGAACACATATGAACCTGATAAACTGCTACATATTCAAAGCTGATGAAATTTGTGAAACCCACCAGCAGATGTCCTTGCTGTCACATATTTAAGAACACAAGTATATCAAAGTCTTTGCAAATTTTGTTCAGGATTAGATTGCTAATGAAGTATTTGCAGCAGGTAACAATTGTATGATAGAGGTAGTCTATTGTTATTGCAATGGGTATGAAAGCTATTATATTATAAACACATATCAGCATATACCAAATCTGCTGTGGTCAGTTTAGTATATATTAAAAATAGAACCAAGCTGGATTTTCATAAAACTTAAAAGAAAATCTATTCAAACTTTACACATTAATTTTTTAAATTAATTTTTATTGAATATTTTTTAAACAAAAATAAAAACAATAAAAGAAATTTTTTTCACCAATAAAAAATGGTGAAAAAATAAAAAAATAAATAGAAAAAAGAAAAAAAGAAAAGAAAAAAGAAAAGAAATATATAAATGGCTTCCAATCGTCTTGACAATGGTTATAAATATATTTATATTTTGCCCTCTTTATCTAGTATTATATCATAATTTCTTTCTTTCCATAAACTACCCTTTCTAATCTTTAAACCCATAAATCACAAGTCCATTTTCTCTTTTTTTCAACAAAAAGTCCATAAGGAGTTTCTAGTCACTGATAAGTGTACGTGTTGATCTGTCACTAATCAAATGATTTTGCCATCTCTGTTAACTCTGTCATTTTTCCCAACCATTCCCCCATTGTGATGTTTCAGTCTTTCCATGTTTGTGCATATAATAATCTTGCAGTATAATCATACCTAAAAAGTATCTTAACATGGGAGAAATTATAATTATGTTTGTTGGGGAGAATTTTTTGCCAAGGATAATGTTTTTTGTTTCAAACAATACCTATTCTAATAACTGAACAATGGCAGAAAGATATATCAAAATCTGTATGGCAAGAAAAAAAGCCAAGTGTTAAATATATTTTCTGGGAAATGATTCCAGAAAAATTGTCTAGAATGTATAAGATAGTTCAAATTTATGTTGCAAATGTGGATAAAGTGAAGGATTGTTTTATAATTAGTAGAGTTTACAAAAATACTCACACAAATTTCTGAAATGCCACTCATCCACCTTGATGTATATCCAGCAATAAATACATCCTATATTATAGTCTGCTTTGCTATCTGAGAAGAAATATAGAAATACCTTGAGTTCAGACAAGGTATCAGTAATTTGCAAAGGACCTGAGGGAAACTCAGTTTTAAATCTTAATAACTTTTGTCAGTACTTTACAATAAGGCTTTAGATCAGTTGTAAAGTTGAAACGATATCATCAAATGCTGCCCATTTTATTTAAATCAGAAGAATAAATTCAGTGGGTGGCCCTTGAGGGTTGAATAAATGATTTCAATGGTTTCTTTAAAAGATTTTCCAGTGCTATATTGTTCATTTAAGTTTCTTTTCATCTCTAACTCAATCTTTGTCTAGTTAGTAGATTTATTCTTCTATTCAATATTTTTTGCCCATTCCAGCCAGTGGCCAGAAAATAGGAGTGTAAGAAAATTAAAATGCTGAAATAAATACTCTTTAGATAACGTTTTAACAAGTTAGTTTTACTTCCATGAATGAGATTAAAACATTATTCTGATCACTTCAAATATTGTACTGTATTTTATGTCTCCCAATCAAAGGCCTTCGGTAAGAGAAACAGCTATTTTCAAATTTTCTTTTTTAAAATGGTGGGCAAGAATTTTCAGATCATATGATTAATCTGCTTCTTTGTAGCTGTTGAAAGAAACAATTTAATGAGGCTGGCTCAGACAATCCCTTTCACACCAGTGCAGTTTTTTGGTGAGTACCAGATTCTATGTTGATGTATGAAAACATTTTAGTCATTAAGAAAATTCATAATAATTTAGACTTAAAATGTGCAATCATGCTATTGCCTGGTTATTTTTTATTAAATCACAGTGCATCTCTCTCTCTCTCTCTTTCATCTATATCTCTATATTTTGCATTATTTGCATTATTTTATATAATATCATATCTAGAAATAACTAGAAAACTTTGTTATTAAAAACCCTTGCATTTTTCCTCTATTGTTAATCTCATTGGGGTTTTTTTTGTTTTGTTAATCTTATTGCTTTTCTATTGTTAATCTCAGATTTTTTTTTACAACATTTCCAGTGTATTTATTTATTTGTTAAATTTATTTAGCTGGAGAAGAAGTAACAATTTATAGACTGGAAGAAAGTTCACCTTCGAGCCTTGATAAAAGCATGTCCTCTTGGTCACAGCACGGCATGGCTGCCATGATTCAAGTTTTGTCTCAGGAGGAAATGGATGGAGGGTTGAGGAGAGCCATGAAAGCTGTCTGCACCTGGTCTGAAAATAATGTGCTCAAGTTAGGTGAAGTTTTCATTGTAAAATCTTTCCTTCCTGAAGTTGTTCAGACTTGGCAGAAGATCTTCCATGAAAGCACAGTGCTCCATCTGTGTCTCAGAGTGAGTATAATCTGATCAGCAATCCCTAATAATAACAGGAGGCTAGCAATACTCTAACTCAAATACTTTGGCCACCTAATGAGAAGGAACTCACTGGAAAAGAGCCTAATGCTGGGAAAGATTGAGGGCAAAAGAAGAACGGGGCGACAGAGAACAAGGTGGCTGGATGGAGTCACTGAAGCAGTCGGCGTGAGCTTAAATGGACTCCAGAGGATGGTAGGGGACAGGAGAAACGTTGTCCATGGGGTCATGATGGGTCGGACATGACTTCGCAACTAACAACAACAAAAGCAATACTTTACCGAAGGAATCCTCACTGTGGTCCACCCTGGTCTAAAATGGTGGTTTACCAAGAAGTCTGTCAAATCCCATTGCCACCTAAATCCCAACTCTGCGCACAGCCATCTCAGCCCTGCCTCCCCAAAAATATGTCTATTCATGAGAATGGCTAAAATGGATTCATTATAGCACACAAAATAGTAATACCAGTAACTAGTAGTATTCTCAGGTATATATTGTAATGTATTCAAACTACTACCAATCTAGAAATAAAGAGAAATTTTACAGTTAGAACAATTAATAAGTGAAACAGCTTGCCTTCAGAAGTTGTGGGTGCTTCATCATTGGAAGTTTATAAGAAGAGATTGGATAGCCATTTGTCTGGAATGGTATAGGACAGTGATGGCTAACCTTTTTGCCATCGCATGCCAGGAGAGGGGGGGCGGGGGAGGGTCTCGCGCGCACGTGCCCACATGCATGTGTGCGCAACCCCCTCCTCTCTCCTCCCCCACCGCTCCTGGCACAGGATGGCCTGGTAGGCCCCTTTTTCTTTCTTACCTGGTTCCAGATCCTCTCTGTGTATCTAGGAATGGCGAAAACAGCCTTTCCCATTCCCTTGGAGGACCTACGGAGGATGAAAGGGCCCATTTCACAACTCCCGGTGGGACAGGAAGTGACATTTTTTGCTGTCTCCAGCCTCCAGAACCTCTCTAGGAGTCTCTAGGAGTCTCTCTAGGAGTCTCTACGAGCCTCTCTAGGAGTCTCTGGAGGCTGGGGACAGGAAAAAAACGTCACTTCCTGTCCCACCGGGATGGGGAAATGGGCCCTTTCAGCCTCCGTAGGACCTCCAAGGGAGTGGGAAAGGCTGTTTTCGCCATTCCCAGATACACAGAGAGGATCTGGAGCCAGGTAAGAAAGAAAAATAGGCCTTCCCCACCCACCCCAGGCCCTCCAGAGGCAGGAAACAGCCTGTTTCCCTACTTCTGGTGGGCCCAGAAGGCCCAAAAATCAGCTGGCCGGCGCGCGCATGCACCCCAGAGCTGAAACTCCCAGAGCTGAGCTGGCGTGCCCACTAATATGGCTCCACGTGCCACCTGTGGCACGCGTGCCATAGGTTCGCCATCACGGGTATAGGATCTCCTGCATGAGCAGGGGTTGGACTAGAAGACCTCCAAGGTCCCTTCCAAGTCTGTTATTCTTTAGTAGGGGGTCTCAAAGCTGTTAATATCATTGTAATAGAAACAGGAAAGATCAGAAAGAGTATTCTTCCTACCATGTTTCCCCAAAAATAAGACCTTATATTATGTCTTATATTTTGTTGAACCCTGAAATAAGCGCTTGTGTTGTGACCCTGACTTCCGAGCCTATCCTAACAGAGGAAGAGGACTCAGAAGGTGATGGGGAGGAACTGACAAGGCCTCCAGGACCCTCCTTTCGGTTCCATCCAAAGGCCAGCCTGGGATGTGCCAGGAGGAAGGCATATCGGAGCACCAAGTGATAGGGAGTTAGGATGATGAATCCTGGCTTGATCCCAGGCAGCGTTGGAGGGAGAAACATATGCAGCAATGGAAGAGGCGTGGGAGGGTCAGAGATTGAGCTGAGTCACAGAGCCATGCCCCACCAGGAATAAAAGTGGGTGGGATTGCTCTTCAGGCTTTGTGATGGACAAAGTTAAACCCTGAAAGTCACATCATGATCTCTGAAATTCAGCTTAGATATATTTTGGACTGAACATTGACTAAACTCTTATCTCGTGGATAATTTGTTGCTCCTGGAAGGACTGAAGATAAATTCTCTTCTGCTTTATGGGAGTGAAAACGGTCTTGGCAGGCATTCAGCAGTTTGCTGCCAAAACCTTGGTCTGCCAAGAATTCTAATCTGTTTACCTAATAAAATATTGGCAGGCGTGCTTGGTATTACGTTTGCCTGTGTGAGGAAGGGGGACAGAACAGCTTGGGCTTATTGCCATGCACTCAAAAGCCCGATTGGGCTTATTATCAGGGATGTCTTATTTTTGGGAAAACAGGGTATTTGTCAGGGAAATAAATACAGGTGCATGGGATCAGCTCACTTATATTTCGTAAATTATTTCATGATTTTGTTTTCTAAGGAAACTAAATTTTCATCCTGTCCTTTGAATGACACTTATGAGTACTTTTAAGTTTTCCCCACCCAAACCAATTAGTAGTTTTTGATGCAATCTCTAAACTGAGATTTCAGAATTCAGTCCTTACTTCATCTGGAAAGAGTCATTAGCCAGACTTAGTTAAATCACATTGTCTCATCACAATCTTAAAAAGGATGGACGTACTTAAAATGTGGATGAAAAAACTAACATTTTAAATGTTATTTTAAACATTACTGAAACAATATATCTAGGATTTTTTTGTGTTATTACTTTTAGGAAATACAGCAGCAAAGGGCAGCTCAGAAATTGATATATACCTTCAATCAAATGAAGCCCCATAGCATTCCATATACTCCCAGGTATGAAAAATGTGTTTCTAGGAATAAGATGTTAAAGACTAAATTTATTCATTCTATATACAATATGTTGATTTAATTAATAATATCTGTCAGTAATAGACAGGCAGGTACAATCCTGCCCTAAAATTCCAACTATTATTAGAGGAACAGACAACTATTTTTTCACATGTTTTACATATTATTACAGTCTATATTCCATTGAAATGGAAACTGTGACAAATTTTATTTTCTTGGGCTCTAAGATCTCTGCAGACAGTGACTGCAGCCATGAAATTAAAAGATGCTTTCCTCCTTGGGAGGAAAAGTATGGCATAGCTATAAAACCAGAGTCAAAGCTATGGTTTTCCCAGTATGGACTATAAAGAAGACAGAATGCTGAAGAGCTGATGCTTTCGAATTATGGTGCTGGAGAAGACTCTTGAGAGTCCCTTGGACTGCAAAGAGGTCAAATCAGTCAATTTTAAAGGAAATCAACCCTGATTGTTCTTTGGAAGAACAGAAATTGAAACCGAAGCTCAAATACTTTGGTCACTTAATGAGAAGTGAGGACTCATTGGAAAAGACCCTGATGTTGGGAAAAAATGAAGGCAAAAGGACAAGGGGACAGTAGAACATGAAATGGTTAGATAGTGTCATCGACATAATGAACATGAATTTGGGCAAATTCCAGGAGACAGTAAAGGAGAGAGTGTGCCATGGTCCATCAGGTCACAAAGAGTCAGACATGACAGTGACTGAACAGCAACAACAATATTACATCATTCCTCCACTTCCATCTCTTTATATAATGACCACCAAAACCTGACGTTACAAACAAGATACCGCTTTTCAGGACTGTGATAAATCCTAAAGGGATGATCCATCATATTAGATATTTATTCAGGGAATACAGTTAATTTGGGGCTTATTTCAACTCTCTGTCTCTCTGTCTCTTTCTTTCTTTCTTTCTTTCTGTCTGTCTGTCTGTCTCTCTCTCTCTCTCTCTCTCTCTCTCTCACACACACACACACATCATACATGCACACACCCTATCTTATATATCTATCTATCTTGTTCCTTTTGTTCAGTTCAGTGCTGACAAAATTGCTCAAGTCAGATAGCAGTATGGCAAGATAAAATCCTTTTAAAGTGTGTACATTATTTTTTTTCCTGATATTACTTCAAGCTTCTCCATTCATCTGTATTCATTTAATGAGCAACATCAAAATTTCATTCTAAATATTTAAAATGGAGATTTATTTGATTTACAAGATAATAAGAAATACAAGACACACTTTTAATTCTGTGAATAGAAATTTCATTTGAGTATCCAACTTCAGAATTAGCAGAAAAGACTACATTGGATTAAGCCCGGTAGAAAGTAACCATGTAGGAATTAACAAAAGTATCAGAAAACTGCTGATTATTGCAAAAAAAAAAGGGGGGGTGGATGTGCTAATAGTTTTATGAGAGCCAATCACTTCTTATATGTTTAGCTGGGAATCACCAATGAATCTTCTAGGCTGCAATTATTGTATTTTTATTCTGTTGTTAAACTGCCAGTGGTGATTTGTCCTCTGTAATTTGTTTGTGAGGATTATGATAATAGATTTTTTCAAAGTGGTGCCAATTTTCCCATCAAGTTTGGAGATTTTATGAAATTTTGTCTGGAAAATTAGGTCCTCATTAACTCTTAGATTAATTATCGCGTGACATCTTTTTGGCTAAAGTCCTAAACTTACTTTTTGGGAATACATGCCATTTAATTCCATTTAATTCAATTAGGTTTATTTCTGCATAGACACGGATAGGATAACATTTTAACATGTATTCTGCACATACTTACGTTTTTGAATGTTGTTAAAATTATGATGTTGATGAAAGTTGTACGTGAGATTAGTACCCTTTATTCATCAAAAGCAGTGTGAAGAACACCTCCTGAAAAAATGCTCTCATTTCTTTTCAGATTCCTTGAAGTCTTTTTAATTTATTGCCATTCAGCCAATCAGTGGCTGACAATAGAGAAATACATGACAGGAGAATTCCGCAAGTACAATAACAACAATGGGGATGAAATCACACCTAGCAATTTGCTGGAAGAAGTTATGCTGGCTTTTTCTCACTGGAGCTATGAATATACCCGAGGAGAACTTCTTGTATTAGATTTGCAAGGTGAGTAAAAAAGACTGTACCATGAAAATTAGTAAAATCAAAGCTAGAAAAATCGCATATGACACTTGAATGGCTAATACATCTATTTGGGTGTCAGTATTTGTGGACTATAGTATAGTTTATCAGATACAAGAAATGTTCTACAAATACAGTCCATAATATATATGTGTGTGCGCGCACACACACACACACACACACAGACACACAAACACACAGGCACACAAACATCCATCTATTGTTAGTGGTTAAATGATTAACAATGACTTCTAGGCCTGTGTGTATGCATCTATAGAAGATTGTGCAAGCATGCCACAGGTTCTGTCTTTTCTTCGTTATGTGAGGAACATGATATTGCATTTCTGCTTTCATCATTCTACCTTCTTTCCTTCCATCTTTGCAAATGCCATGGGGGCCTGTGTGAATTAGTTCTGATTCACCTTGAATATTTGAGATTTAAGAATAAATATGATTTGTTTTAAGGCTGGGCTCAGAGATTTGAGGACAAATCCATTTGATCTGAGCTGTTTCTTTAAATTATAATGGAAAGGCTCAATAGTTTCTTTTGAAATATTCCACCTGCATCTCTTTTAAGGTTGAGATCACATGCCTGAGACTCAATAGGCAGCAGCACTTGCCAGAATATGTCTTAGCTCAAAGCAAGGTAGGATTAGGCTTGATTAATACTTCAATGTGGTCTTGCCTGGAAGTTGCAAAAATTCTTTCTTTCCAGAAAAAGCGCATCACAAACCCTTCCCTGCTGATGGCAAGCAAATGAATCACCAAGTATTGCCTAATTATCATCAAAAGTGCACTTTTATCTTAAAAAGTATGAGGAAAGGAGAGCTTCCATTTTTTGGGGGGGGGGGAAAGGAAGAAATTTGAATTAAATTAATGCTTGAAGACAATACTAGAAGTAAAAAAAAATTAAAAACCTAGAAAATCTATACAATTATTTTTCAGTTGCTTTCCTGGAGTGCAGGGCTTGGCATCGCATTGCATCGCACTCATGTCTGAAACACCAAGGCATTTCCAAGTTGAAAGGATTAGCTGGTGACATCACCATTGCCAGGGAGACACCTGGTTGGGGGCCCCTTTCATGTCCCTGTTATTGTGCCCAACCAAGTGGTACCTATTTATCTATTTGCGTTTGCATTCTTTAAAACTGGTAGATGGGCAGGAGCTGGAGCAAATGACAACCCTAACCCTAACCCTAACCCTAACCCTAACCCTAACCCATCACACAGTCTCATACAAAGGTTCTAACCATGTGAAACACCATATTTCCCAACTGGGCACAATACTAAGTAATTATTGAGTTGTCCGTAATGGGCAGGGAAATGTTGCTGCCTGTGATCACCGGTTTCTAGGGATAACTAAAACTAATTAATTAACTTGGCATAACTGGTTAGAAAGCTTGACCCCCTAAGCATTGACTCTTTGCTGGCTTTGGTGAGGTGAAGTGAGCGCAGGGCTGGATTGGATTGGGTTAGGTTGGCAAGCACAATAACAAAGCTTGACCTCTTGCTGATATGGGAAAATATGATAACACAGAGAACATTTGGCACAAATAAGATAGTAATCATAGCCTTGTCACATCTGCATTCCTGAAGTAGTGAGATTTGGAGTTAACCTGTGTTAACCTGGCAAATTCATGCTATAGTATATGTATTAATCTTTTGAGTACTGCATACCACCATTACTTATCTCTTAGGAAAATGAAAGTGTGGTTGCTTGGTATAGAACATGTTTCAAAAAAAAGAAAGAAAGAAAGAAAGAAAGTACAAGTTAGATGCATCTATATTTTTGCTCTCATGCTACCTTTCTTTAATGGAATTGTACGATGTGGGCGAGAGCAGCGATGGAAACTATGGGTTCTTATAGAATCTAGTCCATATGCTGTCATAGCCAATTTACTGTCAGGGATAACTAGTGCACAAGTATCACAAGTTGTTAACAGAATAAAGAATTTGAAAAAAATAAGAAACAATATAAAGCATCTAAATCCATCACTTATATACAATATAATAGAATCAGAGATTCCTGATCCATGTTTACCTAACTGTTCTATCTTCTTAATAATACAGTTTCAATTTACATCACTTTTTAAAAAAACTGTTTTAAAGAAAGTTGACTTGTCCCAAAGCAAAGTATCAACTACCTCTAGGGCTTCATGAATGCCATGAAGTCCCACAGAGATCATCAACAAAGCATCCTTGAAGACTAGTTTGCTTTCTGATAAATGGATGTTTTGTGATTGGTCACACAATAGCAGTTTTGTGACTAGGGAAGTCATCCATGGAAGCTTTTGCAATTCCGGAATGGCCCATAAAAGTTATCCAACTTTGACATAAATAAATGAAACATTAAAATGCTTAATGTAAGCTATTGTTTCAGGACAGCAAAACAAGCTTACACAATGGATTAAATATGAGGATCCAAATTTCAGCCTTGATCTAGATATTCTGGAGCATATGAAGATTTCAGAGCTGGAATATGTCTATGGTGTTTATCTATTTTATTCAGAGTAGGGAAGTTTCCTTGCACAAGATGGAAAGTAGTTCTTGGTTTTCTCTGACATTAACATATATCCTATTTATATATAATTCTAGCAATATACCTTTGGATCCACAAAGTATCTTTGAATTATAGCCTTTATATTGTTTGCTTTACATTTAAATGAAAATTGTTTTAAAAATAGTTGAGTATGCAACATTTGTTTGTCATAGTCCAAAGCAATTTATCATTTTAATATTGCTTTTTCATTTTTACTCTGTAAACCAAAAGATTAGATAACTATATAATAATTGCACAGGTTATAATTTCACAAATGGTTTTAAAGAAGACAATTACCTTCTAATAACCATTATAAATTTGAATTCTGCAGGTGTTGGAGAAAACCTCACAGATCCATCTGTTATTAAACCTGAAGACAAACAGTAAGTATCTCATGTAAATTTATCATATAAAATGTGACGTATTCTCCATGATTCAATTAATCTTTGATATTAACTGTAATGCACATATGCATATTTTTACACATTGCTGACAGTGATGTTCTGTTTGGTTAACAGCACAGTTTTGTATATGTATCTTTTTAAATGGCCGATTAAGAATAATATAATGCATTGACACAAAGGTAACTGAAGAAAACTTAATAAAGCTATAAATGTAGATATTTACCGAAAAACCTGGCAACAGAAGAGATAAATATTTGACTTATATTGAGTGGGCATAACTGGTTTCCAAGTTCATTTCAGATAGTGTGCTGAGGTTAATATGTTGTTTCTTGTGTTTTAATCCTAGGAATGCCAAGAAATGGGCTACAGTCAATGAAATGCTATCTAACCACAGTTTCTCATAAGTAATGCTCATGACACTAGTTGAAGGATTAGGTTTTACCTTCCAGCTACTTTGCAAAGTGGTATCTGTGTCAAACTAGATTGTGGCTATGAGTTTAGAACATTAATTTTTAATACGTGCTACATCGTCTGTGCTAATAGAAGCTCATACATTGAAGCATGTCTTACTCCATTCCTCCTGCACTCATTCTCCTGTTTAGGCAGGTCCCCCCAAAACCAAGCATCCAACTAAACATATTTGTGATATGCAGGTGGAAAAGGTGTGTACAGATATAGTAACATTAATTATTCCTTTGTTATTTTCAAATTCTAGAGGGATGACCTTTGGACCAGCAAACCTTGGAGAAGAAGCCTTCAAAAACTTCATTTCAAAGCATTGCTGCAATTCTTGTTGCAGGAAACTCAAACTTCCTGGTATGCAGTAGCAAAGCTCTGAACGTTTTTGAACAAATCTGGCCTTAGGGCTAATTCCTGAATCTAGGACTGAGCTCACTGTATTGATGTTGGTAACAAAATATTCCAAGAAAGAGTTGTACAAATCAACATTTTCCATTAATATTTTGAGGGTCAGCACAATACTAACATACATCTAGAAAAAAAGCAACACTCAGCCTTATTTATTTGTTTTGTATTTCAAATCTGGATGTGGCAAACTTAAAATATTGGGTGCACTTTTTTAACGTCAAAAGTCTCACTTGGCTTTTTACGATCCTTTCCAAAGATGGAAGGGACAAGAAAAGGAATGAATAAAAAGAAAAAGAATTATCTATATTAGATTGCATTCCTTATTATCACATTCAAATTGGCCATTTTTGTTGAGGGCCCTAAGGCTTTGCCCTAAAATGTCATATTAAACACACAATCATGTCTTTTCTCTAAATAGGATATTAGATTAATTTTTTTAGTAGAGTGACTAAAGCAGTAGATTTGAAGGTTAAATAAGCAGTCTTTCATTTCTTTGTTTTACAATCTAATGGATTATAGGAAGGAAGTAATAATAAAAGTATTTATTTTCTACCTGTATAATTAGTATATTATATGAAGATTTCTTGCATAATTGAAGCTATATTTCTTCAGTTACTAATATTAATACATATTACCAAGATCCACTTGGATGATGGCTGTGATTTTACTCTTTTGGAGCTCTATCTACTTAGATTTTGGGTCCTGCAGCAAACTTCAGAATGATAACATTGATCTTAAAATATATCTTCCCTATGACCAAGGTTACTGTTGTTAAGATGATAGAGTACTGAGTTACAAACTGGGAATCTCTATGGTGTACCATCTGATTTATGGTACCTGTCTGGGTAAATGTTGGAATCTCCTTCACTGTTCATATTAGATGCCAATGTCCGATAATGGATAAGGCACAACAAGAAGAAGTTCATATTAGAGGACTTTACTCTTCATGTCCTATAGATGGGATCAGAGAGTCATGATTTCCATGGCATGAATCAGGGATTTGTCCCAGATAATTTCTGCCTCAGGCACATGACAACATAGGTTGGATGTTTTTGGATTTTGTCCCATAACAACTTTGTGTGCTGTGACCTGGATATACAACACCTTACACTTTAGTCCCGTGCTGTGGCTTCATACCTCTTAGTTTAGATGGGATTGATTGCCATCCAGGACTTTCTTGAAGAAGTCCACAGTAACTGATGGATCTGGAGGGAATTTGAAAAATGCTTGGGAAGTTTTCCAATATCTGGTGGGCAGCTCTTTTGATTTAGGTAATTAACTTCTGGTAACAGGAAGTGGCTTGGAAGCTTGATGTTCTGAAGATTCTTTTTGTATTGGTTCATCTTAAGGAGTTCTGAGGAGCAATGGAGATGAAGCATGAGACATTATTATTATGATTACTAGTAATAGTAGCTCTGGATATTTTAATGTTGTATATTACTTGTATGTTTGTTATTGCTGGAATCCTTGGAGATTATGGCAGCATGTAATAAAGATATATTATCTAAAATAAAGCTTTTTTCTGTTTTCATAGATTTGAAAAGAAATGATTATGCATCTGGGAAGGTCAATCCAGCTTTTGAAATTGAAACAGAAATACCAATGGCAGCAGAAGATGAGACTGCAAACAATAGGAATGATGAACCACTGGAATATTATACTCGGCTGTGAAGCAAGATAAATGATAAAAATGATAAAAATTCTAATTTTTATCATTAGAATTTTTTTCCTGAAGGGCCAAATCCTGGGAACTCCACTACCTCCATTGTCTGTAATATTCTAGAATAAAGAAAGAAAAACCATTAATGTGAAAGGGTTTGCAAATGAATTCCTTTAAAATAAGGAATCTCCTCTGTTTTTAAAGGTTATTCACCAAGGTCACTGGATTAATTGAAGCAGTGCCAGTGCTTCAATTTATGAATGTTTAAAAGTGTGTCACTTAAAGTAAGAAAAGTTTCAATGGTTATGAAAAATTGAAAGATTTCCTAGAAACAAATTCAAAGAAATCCCCCAGATGGCAACCAGAAATATTCAGTCCTGGTCAAAGGTGGTCAGACATGTTGACAAAACGGCCAGATAAAAGTTGAGGCTCAAATTTTCCAAGAAAAGGACTTCCAAAGTCCAGGAGTTGCATCAGAAAAGGTCTCCTGCATTCATATATTTTATGAATGTTTTGTTCATCTTTTTACTTTAACAGAGTATCCTATAATTATGGCTGGCAATTTTAATAAAGTTTTGGGTGTTTGGGTTCACCATGGCTTTACTTTAAGTAAGTTCTAATCACATACACTGAAAATATTTATTAAATTTAATCTGATGGGTATCTGTTAACATTTGAACTCATTACAATGAGAATATATTTTTTTCCACAGTTCCCTATCAGACCTGTTCCTAATATTTTTTGTATCTAGATTTTTATTGTTTATGTGTGTGTCTGTGTAAATAAAACAAGTTCTTGTATAAACGTGCTGTAAATTACTTGGGATTTGATCAAACTTTAATTAGGATGACTGAAAAAATGATATCCATATGATCACCTAACTTGGAAATATAAGGTACACGATCTTATTACAAGTCAGATTTATGATTTAAGTTAACTTCATGTTTTTTATTCTGAGCTGGAATCAAATTCTCAGGGCTTCAGGCCTAGATTATCCCTACAGACAAAAGGCAGACTGAACAAAGATCTTTTCTCACAAAGTCATGTGAGCTTCTACTAAACTACAGCCCTTCCCAACAACAACAAAAAGAATAAAATGTTAGTCTTGAAATAGTGTGAGGTATTTCAGACAGAGCACAAGCTCTGAATGAGGCTGCACTGTATTGCCCTAAAATTATAAGAAGAAAGATTGCTATATCTCCTACATGAATGTATCTGACAGATGTTTTCCTCAATCTTTATAATGAGGGCTAGAGTAACTTAAAAAGAAGTAGAAACGCACCATAGACACACATTCTAAATTTGCACAGTATGCAAATTTAACACTCTTGTCAATATTAATTGTCAACATTTATCAAACGTGCCTTGTTACCTGAAGAAGCTAGTATAATTTAGCTCTTGGAATGGTTCTCCTTTAATTTCACTTGAGTCCTCCAAGTCTTAGGAATCAATGCAAGGAAAGAAAATCTCAAACAAAGAATAAATCTTTTCTTTACTCAATATTTAAACTTTGTGCAAGATCTCCCTCCCTCCCTCCCTCCCTCTCCCTTTCTCTCTGTATGTGTTTTAGGAGAGATGAGGAATAGATTTATTTAACACGAACTGTACTGGCCATCATTGCCTTCTTATATGCACATGGAAATAAATACATTATATGGAAGTGACTATCTTTATAATCTGTGTGCTCAAAAGCCAAGAAAAAAACAAAAACAAATTGCCAATTCACTGCTTTAGGGAAGAGGCGAGTTATTTGGGTAGGAAGAGGGATTGTTTGTATCCCCTGACATTTTCTAGCATTTTTACCATTATTGAAATCATTGCAGCTTGCTTTTATTACCATAGTTTTGTTACCAGATATATAACCTTCTGGAGAACTTTTGATCCTGTTTTTAATATCCATTTCTCTCTCATCTCTTATGCATCCATTCATCCATCCATCCATCCATCCATCCATTAATCCATCATGCTTTGTTTGCATTTCTTGTTACAAATATGTGCCAGGAAGATCCCCTTAGCATCATTGAAAAACTGCCTCCTGTGAAATTGTACATTTTGTGGTCACTTTATTACTTTAGGTTCAATTCAACAGCAGGCAGATAAACAACCATGAAGTAACTCTTTACATAAGTAGCCTTTTAATCTTAATATACACTGGACCAGTAAGGGTCCCATGGAGAATTTTAATTCATTGTTTGCACTGCTGGGTGACATAAATGCTACAAATTGTAGCCATGTCAACAGCAAACATTGACATAGTGGAGATGTTACAGTTGATGTGCTCAAATTCAAACCTTCCTTTAATCTAAGAGCAGGAATAACTTCAATTTCCAGGTTTTGATATTGATCTTATGATGGATCCACCACAGTGAGTCTGTATTCAGTTGCTTATATTTCATATGGGAATCAAGGTGTTCTAGTTCATATTATTAGTATTGTGATTTCTTTGGAGTCATGATCTATCTATCTATCTAGATCCATACCAGTCGGGCTTCAGGCTGGGGTACAGAACGGAAACAACATTGGTCACATTGGTTGATTATCTCTGGAGGGCTCGGGACAGGGGTTGTTCCTCTGTCCTGGTCCTATTAGACCTCTCAGCAGCTTTTGATACCATCGACCATGGTATCATGCTGCGCTGGTTGGAGGGGTTAGGAATGGGGGACACCGTGTTGTGGTGATTCTTCTCCTTCCTCTCTGACCGTACGCAGTCTGTGTTGGCAGGGGGACAGAGGTCGATCTTGAGGCGCCTTGTTTGTGAGGTGCCGCAAGGGTTGGTCCTCTCGCCCCTCCTGTTCAACATTTATGTGAAGCCGCTGGGTGAGATCATCCATGGTTTTGGGGTGAAGTTCCATCAGTACGCTGACGATACTCAGCTGTACATCTCCACCCCGGACCACCCCAATGATGCCCTTGACATGATGTCCCAGTGCCTGGAGGCCATGCGGATTTGGATGGGGAGAAACAGGCTCAGACTCAACCCCTCCAAGACTGAGTGGCTGTGGTTTCCCACGTCCCAGTATAGCCAGCTGGTTCCATCACTGACTATTGGGGTGAGATCTTGGCCACCTCATAGAGGGCTCGCAACTTGGGTGTCCTCCTGGATGCACGGCTGTCCTTAGAAGATCATGTGACAGCTGTGGCCAGGGGGGCTTTTTATCAGGTTCACCTGATTCATCAGTTGCATCCCTTTCTGGACTGGGACGCCTTGCGCATGGTCACTCATGCCCTTGTCACTTCCCATCTGGACTACTGTAATGCTCTCTACATGGGGCTCCCCTTGAAGAGCACTCAGAGGCTCCAACTTGTCCAGAATGCAGCCGCGCGGGTGATTATGGGAGCGACTCGGCGCACCCATTTAAATCTGCGCGAGCTGCACTGGCTCCCGGTGATCTTCTGGGTGCGATTCAAGGTGCTGGTTACCATCTTTAAAGTGCTCCATGGCTTAGGACCTGGTTACTTACAAGATCGCCTTCTGCCACCGATAGCCTCCCACCGGCCAATACGCTCCCACAGAGAGGGACTCCTCAGGGTGCCGTCGGTCAAACAATGTCGACTGGTGACCCCCAGGGGGGGAGTCTTCTCTGTGGGGGCACCTGGCCTCTGGAATGAATTTCCCCCGGAGATATTATGATCCCCAACCTACGTACCTTTCGCCGTGCCCGTAATACTTTACTGTTTCAACAGGCTGGGCTGGCTTAAATAACGAATTTTAATGGGTGTTTTAGTTTTTTAATACAGGGCCAAATTATTTAATATGTTTTAAATTGTTTTTAAATTTTATGGATATATGTGTTTTATTGTGGCTGTGCACCGCCCTGAGTCCTTCAGGAGAAGGGTGGTATATAAATTTAAATAATAAATAAATAAAAATGATAATAAATGAGATTTTTTTGGTGGAAGCTCAGAAACTGTCCCAGGAAGATCTTCTCGACCTTGGCCCGTGTGTGCTGCTAGGTGGAGTAGGGCACAAGGGCAATCCTTGAAGATTTCTTAATGCAGTTGGTTGTATCTGAAGGGCCGCCTGCTAGCAATTTTCTAAGTTAGATGATTAGCAGAGGCTGCAGAAACAATGCTGAACTGGTCAAAGAACTGACCAGTTGAATGTCCCACTTGAAATGGCAGGACAAGTACAGAAGCAGGGGTAAAATGCTGCCGGTTCGGACCGGATCACCCAATCTGGTAGCGATGGCGGTGGGTGGTTCGGAGAACTGGTAGCAAAAATCCCTGCCCCCCCCCCCCCCCACACCATGCCCAGCTGAGCCGCAGGATCATCAGAGGCTTTTTAAAAAAACTTTTAAAAGCATTTTTCTACAACATCTTCCGACAAAAAAAATGCTTTTAAAAGTAAAAAAAAAAAAGCCTCTGATGATCGCGCGGCTCAGCTGGGATAGTCAGAGGTTTTTGAAAGCATTTTTTTCTGCAACCTCTTGGCAGAAGAGGTGGTAAAAAAAATGCTTTGAAAAGTCTCTGATGATCCCAGCTGCGTTTCCTGATCAGCAGAGAGGTATTTTTAAAAAAAGCCTCTCTGATGATCCCAGCTGAGTTTTCTGATCGGCAGAGAGATATTTTTTAAAATGCCTCTCTGACAATCCCAGCTGAGTTTCCTGATCGGCAGAGACTTTTCAAAGCATTAGAAAAAATGCTTTGAAAAGTTAAAAAAAAAAAGTTGGCCACGCCCACCCAGTCACATTTCCCCCCACACCCCCAAGCCATGCCCACAGAACCGGTAGTAACAAATTTTACATTTCACCCCTGTACAGAAGTATAATGTTCCATTAGCACAAGAGAAGGCAACATTAGAAGCTATTGGCTTGCCATATCAAGCTTGTTAAGAACTGAGGAATGAATAAAATCCAAAGCAGGATTGCCACTCTAACAAAGTCCTATCGGTACAGTTAAATGGAATAATAAAACTTTCTGGCTACCCACTTAAATTAACATCAAGGTTCTCTTCATACCACTCAACTTTCATTTTTATGTCTATATCTACAAATGAATAACAACAACAACAACAACGGGAGCATCACTTGAATACACTCAGCATTGACAAATTCACCATCAGTCAATTGCAAAAGGTGGCTTTACTGGGAACAGCTTCCATCCTGCGACAATATCTGTAACACCATCAAATATCCAGATCAGTACTGGGTTTCAATTTTCTTCATTACTGGTTTGCTATTGGGAGTGTGCGGGTGTGCTCGCTCGCTTTGTGAGTGTGTAGCGCTTATGCGCATTTGCAGCACATTTTTTTTTATTGCAAAAGTTTTACAATTACATTTTCACCCCTTTTTCCCCCCTCATCCCACCCCAAACTTCCCAACCTCCCTAACCCACCCTAACCCTCCCCTCCCCCCCAGACTTCCACACAGTATACTCATATCAAGTAAAAGGAAAAACCCTCCTTTGTATATAAAACTTGAACCCCTCCCTCCCCCTTATAAATTTTCATCTTCATTACATTAACCTATTTCTATCTTAATATAACATTTTCAAATAAAAGCTATTTGATACTTCCTAGTTTGATATTTGTTCTGAACATAATCTATCCACCTCTTCCATTCCCATTCATAAATCTCTTGTGAACAATCTTTTAGATATGCTGAAATCTTCGCCATCTCTGCAAAACTGGCCATCTTCAAAGTCCATTCCTCAATCGTGGGCAGCGCTTCATTTTTCCAGTATTTACCTATCAACAATCTTGCTGCTGTTATCATGTACAATATCAATTTTGTTTCACCCAATGTAAAACCCTTAACTATACCCAATAAAAACAATTGTGGAGAAAATTGAATTTTTTTCTTCAAAACATTCTGCATGACCCACCAAATTTTTATCCAAAAAGCCTTAACTTTCTTACAGGTCCACCAAACATGATAATATGTAGCATCTAGACAATCACATCTCCAGCATTTAGGCTGCACATTAGGGTACATACACGACAATTTTTTGGGGTCTAAATGCCATCTGTAAAACATTTTATAAAAGTTTTCCCTCAGATTCTGCGACTGTGTAAATTTAACATTCTGAACCCAAATTTTTTCCCATGTTTCCAACATCACTGGTTCCTCAAAATTTTGTGCCCACTTAATCATACAATCTTTAACTAGTTCAGTTTCTGAGTCCCTTTCTAACAAGACATTATAAAGTCTTTTAATATGCATTGGACCTTTCTCTTTTATGTGTCTGACCAATTCTTCCTCATACATCATAATACCAGTTTTTTGGTCCTCTTTCCATCTCAATTGCAATTGATTATATTGTAACCAAGTTAGATTAATCCCTTCAGCCAACAATGTCTGTAATGTCTTCAGCTGCCATCTGCCCGCATCTGTAAAAAGAACCTCTTTATATAAAAACCCCCCGAGTGACATTATATTTGTATTCCACAAAGTATGACCAAGATCCAGCCATAGCGGTATTTTATAATCCCATTTGAGTCGGTGCTTCTTCCAAACTCTCAACAAAGAATCTCTAAGTATATGGCTTTTAAATGCTTTATCCACTTTGTTGTCATAAAATAAGTAAGCATGCCATCCAAATTCCAAATCAAAACTTTCTGCATTCAGTATTCCAGTCTTTTTTCCTCCAAACCAATCACTTGTTGTTTGCAGCACATTTTTGATGACGTCTGGGTGGGTGAGCAGAGCCTCCCGCCACCGCTACCGGTTCGCCTGAACTGGGGCAAACCGGTAGCAACCCAACACTGATCCAGATCTGTCTATCCCAGGTTCTTGGCAAGGGCTCGATAGGTAGACAAAAATGCCAAACCCATTCTGAACATCTGACTGACTGTGCGATGATCAATAATAATAACAACAATAAAAACCTCAGGCAGTGAATGAAATCTGAGCATCATTAAATTTACTATCACTCCATTTGCAGTTTTGTTCATTTGAAGAAGACCGCAAATATCCACTAATCAATGAAAGAAATAGCATTAGCAAAAACCCAGCAGTTGCTCCTTTTGAGGTAATCTCTTTATTGAATTCACATTGACTAAGTATTAAACCTGCCCAAATCCGGGGTTGGCAGGCAGGCAGTTTGACATAGTTACTTGGCATTCTGCAGCTCTTCTAAACGAAGCATTGAAAGCCTACCTTCATCAATGATCTCAATAGAATAGTGTGTGTGTGTGTGTGTGTGTGTGTGTGTGTGTGTGTGTGCTCTCGTATATGCATAAAAAAGTACAGGTAGTCCTCAGCTGACACCCACAATTGAGCCCATCATTTTCATTGCTAAGCAAGGCAGTTGTGGAGTGAGTTTTGCCCAGTTTTATGACCTTTTTGCCATAGTTAAGTGAATCCCTGCAGTTGTTAAGCGAATCATGTGGTTGTTAAGAGAACCTGGCTTCCCCAATTGACTTTGCTTGTCAGAAGACAGCTGGGACATTTACACATGGAGATCACGGGACTCTGGGACCCTACCACTGGCATAAATACCCTGTCCACAGCATTTCCCTGGCCCACTAATTTAGTCACTCTGTCAAAGAATGAAATAAGATTGGTTTGGCATGATCTGTTTTTAATAAACCCGTGTTGGCTACTAGTTACAACTTCATTTGTTTCTAGATGTCCATAGATCTGTTTTTTGATTATTTTTCCCCAGAATCTTCCCAGCTATTCAGGTAAGGCTGATTGGTCTGTAGTTTCCTGGATCTGTTTTTTTTCCCCTTCCTTTTTGAAGATGGGAACCAAATCAGCTCTTTTCCAACCCTCTGGTAGTTCTCTAGGATTTTTTCAAGTTAAAGTATAATGGTTCTGATATAATATCTGCCAGCTCCTTCAGAACTCTGGGATGTAATCCATCAGGCCCCAGTGATTGATATTCAGCAAGATCAGACAGGTGTTGGACACGGATTTCAAGATCCCCTTCGGAAGGCTGGATGTCATAGTGGTATGCAGTGTTTGGATTCAGGGTAGAGGAAGGTGGTTCAGCTCCAGCATGAGAACCCTCTTTCTATCCCTTGATGGTTCCTTAAAGAAGCTATATCTTCTCCTGAGCTTTTCAAGTAGCTGCATGAGTTCAGGAAAATACACATTTCAGTGTAGGAAAGGAGTAGTTGGCAATCTTCTCCAAGTGAGCCACACCTGCTATCGATAGTCACTCACGTGGAGGTGCTTGGATGAAGAGACTTTGAGCCAGGAAACCCAGAGAAATTCACAGAAACATCAATGATACAGGCAATGTCGGCTGGCGACCCCCCGGGGAAGAGCCTTCTCTGTGGGGACACATGCCCTCTGGAATGAGCTACCCCCAGGGATATGACTGATCCCGGACCTCCATACCTTCCGCCAGGCTCTGAAGACTTTTTTATTTCAGCAAGCCAGGCTGGGTTAAAAATTTTTAATTGGTGAATTTTATGGGTAAGGGGTTTTAAATTGGGGGAAGCCAAAGATAAATTTAATTTTGTTTTATAGTATTTTAATGTTTATATTGTATGTTTTTTAATTTTGGCTGTTCACCGCCCTGAGTCCTTCGGGAGAGGGGGCGGTATAAAAATTTAAAAAATAAAAAATAAAAATAAAAACATGGATGTACATGCCAGCTTCTCATTAAAAGTCAGGTGGGATGGGGATCCCAGGGGCACATGTGGTTGTCAACATTGGTCATTTTGGGGACCACAATGGTCCTCTTCCATAAATACTGAAAGTTGCAGTTTCACTCCTGTGTAATAATTCATTCCATTCCATTCTATTTAAAATGATAAATTTCCAAGATGTTTGTTGGCTGTGGTCAAGATTACTGACAACATTGCTTCTTCTGCAAAGCTGTGTGACATGTTAGAGTCCATAACACTCTAGTGCTAGATAGTAGAGCTATGCAAATGATTAGTGTCATGCATCATTTGACCTATTTATGTCATGAGATGGAGCAAAGTCTACTTATCAAGATGTACTCAATTGTTCTCAAAAATATATTACATAATTAGATAACCTTCATTAGTTTATGACATTGGTTCTGATGCTTGTACATTAATTTGGCCCAAGTGGGTAGGAAATCAATCTAATAATAAGAGAAAGGGCATCCTTCATAACGATTTTGATCCGTTAATCATCAGACAGTCACAAATGCACAATAAATTAGCAAAGTTTGCCTTTATGTCAGCCAGGAGACCTCCAGTTTGCAATCTCATAGATTCTATTAGTAAGGAATCCTGGGTCTCTGCAGAGGCAAGGTGGACAAATGAAACATGTATGATGACATCATCAAGGAAATTCCATGACTTCCTTATTTGCCTCACCAATCTGGCATTATCAAAAATAACAGACTAAAAGAGCTGAAAGGAACCTTGAAGGTCTTCTAGTCCAACCTCCTGATCAACCCTTGTGCCATTTCAGACAAATGGCTGTCCAATTTCTTCTTTAAAAACTCCAGTGATAAGCACCAACAACTTCTGAAAACTAGCCATTCCACTGATTAATTGTTCTCATTGTCAGGAAATTTCTTCTTAATTCTAGGTTTATTCGTATCTTTATTAGTTTCCATCAGGGATGAAATGCTCCCGGTTCGGACTGGATCGTCCAATCCGGTAGCGATGGTGGCAGGTGGTTTGGAGAACCGGTAGAAAAAATCCCTGCACCCCCACCCCCCCCATGCCCAGCTGAGCAATGTTATCGTCAGAGACTGGTTTTTTTAACTTTTAAAAGCATTTTTTTCTACAACCTCTTCGGCCGAAGAGGTTGTAGGGAAAAAAATGCCTTTAAAAGCCTCTGGCGATCCCAGCTGAGTTGCCTGATTGTCAGAGGCTTTTAAAAGCATTTTTTTCTGCAACCTTTTAAGCTTATATAAAAAAAATGCTTTTAAAAGTAAAAAAAAAAGTTGGCCACGCCCACCCAGTCACATTATCCCCCCACCCCCAAGCCATGCCCACAGAACCGGTAGTAACAAATTATAGATTTCACCCCTGGTTTCCATCCATTGCTTCTTATTCTGCATTCAGGAGCTCTGGAAAGTAGGTTGCCCCTCTCTTTTTTATGGCAGCCCCTTACATATTGGAACACTGCTATCATGTCATCTCTAGTCCTTCTTTTCATTAAACTAGACATACCCAATTCCTGTATCTGTTCTTCATATGTTTTAGCCTCCAGTTTCCTAATCATCTTTGTTGCTCTTCTCTGCACTCTTTCTAGAGTCTCAATTTTTTTTAATATCGTGGTGACCAAAACTTGATGCAATATTCCAAATATGATTTTATCAATGCATTATAAAGTGGTATTAACACTTCACGTGATCTTGATTCTATCCCCATTAATGCAGCCTAAGACCCTGTAAGGGTATCATTGCGGGGTACTTACGGTACCGCCTTCTGCCACCAGTAGCCTCTCACCAGCCTGTATGCTCACATAGGGAGGGGCTCCTCAGGGTGCCGTCAGCCAAACAGTGTCGACTGGTGGCCCCCAGGGGGAGAGCCTTCTCTGTGGGGATACCTGCTATCTGGAACGAGCTCCCCCCGGAGATATGGAGGATCCCGGATTTACGCACCTTCCGCCATGCCCTCAAGACCTATTTATTTCAACAGGCTGGCCTGGCCTAACTTCCCTTTTAATTGTAACTTTTAAAATTGGTTTTAAAACATTAGGGGTGTTTTAAGTTGTTTTGGGCCAAATTATTTAATGGGTTTTTATATTGTCTTTTAAATTTTGTAGTCTGTGTGTTTTATCTTTCTGGCTGTTCACCACCCTGAGTCCTTCGGGAGTAGGGCGGTATATAAATCTAATAAAATGAAAATGAAATGAAATTGCCGTGTTGACACCACCATCATTTTGACATTATTGTGGTGTGTAGAGGATCCCACAGGATAAGAAAGGGGAAGAGCAGGGCAAAATGAGGCAGCTAAAAGTTGAAGTGAAGGATTAGGAGGATCTTGGTTAATCAAATCAAATCTTTATTAAAGTCAAAGAGCAGCATAAGGTGGGAAGGGTACAGCCAATTAAAAAGCATAGAAAATGCATCAAGGTCTAAACATTAATGTATGGATAAAGATATAAAGCAAACTTGCATTATAAAAAAACAAATATCTAAAAGGAGGGGTAGAAACATTAGATGGAGGTAGGAGAATGTAGAGGTTAGCATAAAGCAGAGTAAATCTATCACAAAAGCAGAGCAATCTATAATAATAAACTAGAAGCCATTCAGTCTAGTTAATAGTAAAGGTCATCATCTGATGGATTTTAAGTGTCCCTATGCAAAACAGGCAACATTTTTTTGCTTGTTCAAGGCTAGTATCTGAGAGCAGCAAAGAAATACAGAATTGTCCTACCCATCCTGGATATTTATGCAATAAGGGTGAGATGAGACTAGCACAATGTCTCTATAATATCTCTATAATATGGACACTGGAGAAGTATATGTTCTATTGTTTCTGGGTGTCCAGAGTCACAGGGACCTTGTCTTTTTAGGCAGGGGATCTTCCTGTGACATTGTGTCTCCGGTGGTTAGGGATTTCAAGATTAGTTAAGTATGCAATAGCATAGAGGATCTTGGATACAGTCCCAAATTATAGGCTGAATTGTGGTGTTTTGATGCAACTGACTGGAAAAATAAAAGGAGAGAGAAAATTTTTCACTACCTTTTCAGATTTTTTTTAAAAAAATCAATAGTTCTAAATGGTAAATCTGTAAGATTACTTCTCAAGTTATTCTTTAATTTTCATCTATTTATATTATGGATACCCAACCTTCTTAGTATCGTACTATGGCAAATTTGTACTTTTAAACTATCAACCCTTATCCCCCACAATTTATATCTGAACATTATTTATCATTGGTACTTGACGTTTACCGGATGTCATTGCGTATGTTATCTGCTTATGATTTTTTAATTTTATTTTAAAAGGAAATGAAGAAAACCAACTTTATTTATTTATTTAGGCATTCATTCCCCACTTTTTCTCTGGAATGCTAAAAATTACACTTAGTATAAATACACTTTCACCACAATTCTGTCACCACAACTCTCTTGAAGCTGACACTATTGTTTATATTTTCAGTACTTTCGGCTATGGTTGTCTGAATTTTGTAATCAATGCTAAGAGCTCATCTAGGCTCATAATCAGCTGTAGAATTCAGTATAGAAGAATAGCATAAATAGAGAGAGTGGGAAAGAGAGAACCTGTCACCACTGCATCCTTTTCATATATCTTTTGTGAATTGGCACAACCCTCTTTTTTTTAATTAAAAGGTTTAACAGAGTTGCATCACTCTGGGTTATAATTTGTAAAGAGTGTTTTACGGTAAATCTTTTGCTTTCTGATTTCTCCAAGAACGGCAAAAAGTTATTATAAATAACTGCAAATTATACAAAAGAAAGAAGCTGAAAGAGTTACTGCATCGACCGAGTGGGTGAAACCAAGGTCATTTTGAAAGCTCAAGTATTTTCTGAGCACATCAGGCTCGAATGAAGAGTCTGAGTTAATGCAAAGGACTTTAGAGAAGTTTAGATCCAGATTCCAATTCAAAATCCCAGCTGAGCGGCTATTTTTTTTTGGTCAGGCTTCTTGATTTTGTTAGCACCATTGTGCTGCTTTGATTGTTACCACTTAAGATTCTCTCTCTGTGTGATTCTAATTATTTCAGTCTGCCTGCCTTTAAATAGCCGTGCTCGAGGTCACTTTCTCCGCGCGTTGCCATATAGCTGAGGTGTTGCACTCTCTTTGACTTCAGATTTTACAGTCCATTAACTTTCAGGAGCACCTAAACAGATTCCCCATGTACGGTATGTTACAGAACAAACATTTTAATAGGAGCTGACACAATGGTAAATGTGGTAGATGCATTTTTTTAACAAGTGTTTTCTTCCCCAGCAGTTTCATCAAGATTAGAGGAACAGTTCATAGCATTTTACACAGCAATAAGAATACCCTTTATTACATTATCAAATAACCTAATCACAGAATTTGGTGTAGTCTTTGAAAAGCATAGGGCCACAGCTAAGCCCAAAGGTTATCTCTTATAACGTTCTGGATCTTCACCTCCTGCCCTTTGAGATAGTGGCTTGATAGTTCTCACTGCCAGGGTGCACTTCCCTAGCTATCTTTCCCCTATTCACCTCCCGTCTGGACTACTGTAATGCTCTCTACATGGGACTTCCCTTGAAGAGCACTCGGAGGCTCCAACTGGTCCAGAATGCGGCTGCACGGTTATGGGCGCACCTCGTTACGCCCATGTAACACCTCTCCTGCGTGAGCTGCACTGGCTCCAAGTGGTCTTCCGAGTGCAATTCAAGGTGTTGGTTACCACCTTTAAAGCGCTCCATGGCATAGGACCAGGGTATCTACGGGACCATCTTCTGCCACCAACAGCCTCCCACCGACCAGTTTGCTCCCACAGAGAGGGACTCCTCAGGGTACCGTCGGCCAAGTTATGTCAGCTGGCGACACCCAGGAGGAGAGCCTTCTCTGTCGAAGCTCCTGACCTTTGGAATGAATTGCCCCTGGTCATTCGTAACATCTCTGACCTCTGGGTCTTCCGCTGTGCCCTCAAGACCCTACTGTTCCGACAGGAGAGGCTGTCTAACTGAATGATTTTAAATTGGGTTTTAATTTTGGGTTTTAAAATTCAGCCAAAACTATTTAATGATTTTAATTAATTTTAACCATGATATCTGTATATTTATGTTTTAATTCTGGCTGTACACCGCCCCGAGTCCTTCGGGAGAAGGGCAGTATATAAATAAAATAATAATAATAATAATAATAATAATAATAATAATAATAATAATAATAATAATAATTATTATTATTATTATTCCTGCAAACAGAGACAGTTTTCTGGGAAATTGGGGAAAAAATGAAGTAAGTTCTGCAACAGCATTTCCTGATCTTGTCACATTGAGGTATGAACCTATGGGACTCAACCATTTTTCATTTTTCTACTCAGAGGTGGGTTTCAGCAGGTTCTGACCAGTTCTGGAGAACTGGTATTAGAAATTTTGAGTAGTTCGGAAAACCGGTAGTAAAAATTCTGACTGGCTATTCTCTGCCTCCCAAGTCCCAGCTGATTGGGAGGAAATGGGGATTTTGCAGTAACCTTCCCCTGGATTGGGGAGGGAATGGAGATTTTGCAGTATCCTTCCCCTGCCACACCCACCAAGTCACGCCCACCAAGCCACACCCACAGAACCGGTAGTAAAAATTTTTGAAACTCAAAAATTCTACCTTGAGAGATAACACAATCTCACAAGAGGCAAATGAAGTCAAACTTTTTTTTTTTAAAAAAAGAGAAAGTAGAGAATGTAAACTGCCCCACCCCCATTTTTTAGTTCGAAATCACAAATTGCAACTATGAGAACTGCCATTAAAAAAAATTGTGGAAAAATCACAAGATGATTTTGGCTTGCGACGTTTTTAGTCCACCGTAACGAGATTTCAAGTGGCATTTTAAAAAAAAGCACTGAGAAGAAAAACAATAATACTGAAGACAATGAAGCTTAAATAATAGCACATAGAAAAAGAGGAAAAAGGACAACAATTTGCATGAAATTAGGATCTTCTCACTGAAGTGAAATGATGAACAGGAGATTTGTTTGCAAGCTGGATATTGATTTAAAATAAGGTGACCAGATTTTAACATTGGTAAAGAGGGACATTGTGGGCGTGGCTTATTTTGTGGGCGTGGCTAGCTGGTCATGTGACTGGGTGGGCGTGGCTAGCTGGTCATGTGACCGGGTGGCCATGGCTATGTGTATAGGGTAAGGTGAACAGATTTTAACATTGGTAAGAGGGACACCATTGTGGGCGTGGCTTATTGTGTGGGCGTGGCTTGGAGGCCATGTGACTGGGTGGGCGTGGCTAGCTGGTCATGTGACCGGGTGGCCATGGCTGTGTGTATAGGGACTACTCAGAGGGCTGAAAAGTCATTTCTGACAGGTCCTCACACTTTTGACTGGTCCTCACACTTATGACCATCCTCACATTTATGCCCGTGCAGCATTCTTAACAACCATGTCACTCATTTCACAACTGCTTCTCTTCACCATGGTGACAAGATAGGGCAAAAACGTAAAATGTGAGGACAGTCGTAAGTTCGAGGACTGGTCAAAAGTGCGAGGACCAGTCAAAAATAACTTTTTCAGCCCTCTGAGTAGTCCATATGCACAAAAGGACTAACCAGAGGGCTGAAAAAAGTCATTTCTGACAGGTCCTCACACTTTTGACTGGTCCTCACACTTATGACCATCCTCACATTTATGCCCGTGCAGCATTCTTAACAACCATGTCACTCATTTCACAACCGCTTCTCTTCACCATGATGACAAGATAGGGCAAAAAATGTAAAATGTGAGGACAGTCGTAAGTTCGAGGACTGGTCAAAAGTGCGAGGACCAGTCAAAAATAACTTTTTCAGCCCTCTGAGTAGTCCATATGCACAAAAGGACTAACCAGAGGGCTGAAAAAAGTCATTTCTGACAGGTCCTCGCACTTTTGACTGGTCCTCACACTTATGACCATCCTCACATTTATGCCCGTGCAGCATTCTTAACAACCATGTCACTCATTTCACAACTGCTTCTCTTCACCATGATGACAAGATAGGGCAAAAATGTAAAATGTGAGGACAGTCGTAAGTTCGAGGACTGGTCAAAAGTGCGAGGACCAGTCAAAAATAACTTTTTCAGCCCTCTGAGTAGTCCATATGCATAAAAGGATACAGTAATAGAGAGGGATGAAGGAAGGGAAGGGAAATTAGAGTAGGAGTGATGGTTAAGAGAGGGAGGAAGAGAGGAGGAGAAGGAGAAAGGAAGAGGAAGTAGGGAGGAGAAGAAGAGGGGGGGGAAGAGAAAGTAAGAAGGAAAGAAAAGAGAGGTGGTAGGTTTGAGGAGAAAGATTGCTGTACAATAAAAAAGATGAAAGGGAAGAAAGCCAACCCCAAACAAGTATAAAGATATTAAGATAAAGAATGAATTGTTAAACTTTAAAGAATAAAAGAGAACAAATATGAATAAATAGCAATAATTAGAAACACACATACATACAATGTATTTTCTTTGAACAGAATATTTGGCTGCTTCACAAATTTAAACAGTGTTTAGTCATTTCAATTAAATTTACAATTTCTATATTTCCTTTTTGCCATATTTATTCCTCATCTATTTTTTTTTAAAAAAAACAATTTTACCCTTCATCCTCATCTCTAATCTTAATCAAATTCAATTTTTCCCTTCTATTCTATTTTATACCCCTTCCCATTGTCATCTATTTTTATATCCATCCTCACATTGGTTAATTATGTAATTATGTAATACAGTTGTTTAATACAAATTCAACATTTTAATATAAATCAATTAGTTATATAACTATCTTTTTTGTATATTAATCAATATGAACATGAATATTCCAATTATTTCCATGCAATCCAATTTCTTACAAATCAATTAATTATACTTACCAATAATAATAAACCAAATAATTTCCCCCATATATTCCTCCAAACCACAACTTAACCATTTCTGCTTTCAACACAGTATACAATTAATAATATCTCAATTATTACAATTCCCTAGTTAAAAAGAGCTTTTTTTCCTTTTGTGTTTTAAAATCTTGAACTCTCCTCTTTTGCCCTAAATAATTTTCCATTGTTTGCACTTACCTTTTTTGGTGAGGAAAAGGAAAATAAATCTGCTGCCTAATTTTCCAACGTTGCAAGCAAACCGCAAAGCCAACAGCCTGTTTTACTTTCAGTTTCATTTTGAGCTTGGTTTGCACAAAGAGGAAAAAAAAACTGAGCAATTTAGCAAGAGCAGAGCCCTGTGCAAATCAGCTGAGAGGGGGAAGCCGAACTAATTAACGTAGGGCGGCCCTTTGAAGCCCCGCGGCAAGAGTTTAAACAGGTTTTTTCCCTCTAGCCATCAGGGGGGATTCAGGAGGCAGCCGGGAACCAGGAGGCAGAATGAAAAATCGGGACTTTTTTAAAACGCCGCGGGACGCGGGACAAATTGCTCAAAAGCGGGACTGTCCCGCCAAAAGCGGGACGTCTGGTCACCTTAATTTAAAACAGCAAATACAAGGTATTGTATTTATTTGAAGAATCGTCTCACCCCAGTGGGATTGGTCTGCTCCATCCATGCCAGCAGAGGTGGCATCCTTTGGACGCCTTTATTCAAGGAATTGCAGCTGGTGGGATCAGGAGAAGAGTCTTTTCTGCAATGGCTCCCACATTCTGGAACATCCCCTCAAGATGAGACTCATACCCACCCTTTTGCTCTTATGAAAGTGTTCTGACGTAGGCTTCCCAAGAGTATGAAGCAGCCTCCTTGTCCCGACAAAAACCCCCTTTTATTAAGTTACTGTGAATTCTTCTCATTCACATCCAGCAAAGTCTTTCAAGAGAGAATTTACAGTCACAGACCTTATCTGGCTTGGAGAGCTGCCAGGCCAATATCTTCAAAACTTGACAAGGAGTCATAAACCAATTAAAGCAAACTAATTGTCTCCTGCAAACTTCACTCTCCTTTCACTTCTCTTTTATTTCCTCTGGGAGGAGCCATTCATCGTTCACCTGTGGCCTTACTCCCAAGTCGACCCTTGTTCTTTAGCTCCCTTTGTCTGGCAACTCTGCGCATGCGCACACTGGGGACAGGCTCCAGCTGTTTGTCTGCCTCACTGATGTCTGACTCTGAAGGCAGCTGATAACTGGCATACAGCCCTCTCTGCCTCTGACACAGAGTCCTCATCAGAGCCTTCCCCAGACTCCAGGCCTGGTCCATGTTCCTCCCCAACCTCCTCACTGTCCGAATCTGCTGCCAGCTCTGCTGGCCACTGGCGGGCCACAACAGAAAGACCCTACACCTGGCTATGCCAAATGGCATGGGGCCCTAATGGGGCATGTCAGGTGGTAAATGTCCTGTGACAACAACTCACCTCCTCCTTGTGTACATCTTGCTCCTTTCCTTGCCATGATATTTGTAAATCAATTTTAGTGTTAATATTATTTTAATGTTTGATTGTTTTTCCTAGTTGCTTTTATAGGTTGTAAGCTGCCTAGAGTCACCTCTAGGAGAGATGGGAAGCATATAAGTTATGGGAAATAAATAAGTAATATACTTCCTGCATATTATTTATAAACATTTAAATAATTATAAACTGGACAGTGTATTTCCTTCAATTGAGGCCATCCAAATACAGTAGTGCAGTCTTCGTGGCCACCCTATCTGTTTCATGGATCTTAATAATGTGAAAAGAGGTTTTTTAAAAAAAACCCTAAGTGAAGTAACTTGTCCTAAAACTTTTCTTGGCTATATTTTTTAATGCCCAGGCTTAACATTTAATACAGTGTTTATTTAATCAAAATACTAATTTCCTATGCTACATATATCATACAGTATATAGTTTAAAGAATTGCACATAAGTTGTATTA
Organism: Arizona elegans; assembly: GCA_022577455.1. Lineage (NCBI taxonomy): Eukaryota > Metazoa > Chordata > Lepidosauria > Squamata > Colubridae > Arizona > Arizona elegans. The sequence continues at coordinate 29,808,504 of JAKOOJ010000008.1, read as the reverse complement.
AATGATGGACTGGTCAGGAAAGATTTGGGGAGGGATCCTGTAGTTGCATAAAATTATGCTAAGTTTTAATTTCCTTGAAATCAATAGAACTCCACTTGACTCTTGAAAATGTCTTTTCTTTAGTGAATACTGTCTTTTAATGTTCCTCTATAGTCTCATCAAATTGCTGTAGATTATCCAACTCATTAGCCCATTGTTTGCACAAATTATAAAGGACAAATAAACCAAAAGAGTTTGTAAACCTATGAGTTCAGCATCCAGTGTCCCTAGATATGTTATAGGTCAAAGATCACATTAAGAGAGTAAGATCACGACCTGGGCCAAATCCTTCAGACAATTTCATTTCACTGGATTTTTCCATCCTGAAGTTATTTCTTTTCTGCTATCAGGAGAAAAATATGAATGGTTGAATTACCCCACAATTAAAACGAGGAGCGGACTGTGAAAATACCGAGGAAGCTTATGAATCAAACGAGGGGAAAAGGGCCAGTGGTGGGATTCTGCTGGTTCTAGGGGGTTCGGGCGAACCATTAAATTGCTGGCTTGCCCCGCCCCTTGCCCGCCCCTCCACTATTGCCAATAAATAGTGGTGGGCGAGGATGGGCGAGCCAGCAATTTAACAAACGGTTCGGTGTTTTTCTGTAATTTTATTGGCCCGTGGAGCTTCAGCATAGGCTAATTAGCCCTTGATTAGATCGGCTCCCGACTCTCAGCTGATTTGCTCTCAGCTGTTTTGCTCAGGGCTCTGCTGCTTGCTGGAGCAGATTTTTTTTCCCCTAGGTATGCTGAAAAATAAAACTGAAAGTAAAGTAGGCTGTTGGCTCTGCTGTTGCTGCAACGTTGGAAAATTAGGCAGGCAGATTTCTTTTCTTTTTCCTAGGTGCAAACAACAGGAAATTTAGGGAAAAAGAGGAGAGTTCAAGATTTTAAAACACAAAAGAAAAAAAGCTCTATTTAACTAGGGAATTGTAATAATTGAGATACTATTAATTGTATATTGTGTTGAAAGCAGGAATGGTTAAGTTGTGGTTTGGAAGAATATATGGGGGAAATTATTTGGTTTATTATTATTGGTAAATATAATTAATTGATTTGTAAGAAATTAGATTGCATGGAAATAATTGGAATATTCATGTTCATATTGATTAATATACAAAAAAGATAGTTATATAACTAATTGATTTATATTAAAATGTTGAATTTATATTAAACAACTGTAATATTACATAATTAACCAATGTGAGGATGGATATAAAAATAGATGACAATGGGAAGGGGTATAATATAGAATAGAAGGGAAAAATTGAATTTGATTAAGATTAGAGATGAGGATGAAGGGTAATATTGGTTTTTTACAAAAATAGATGAGGAATAAATATGGCAAAAAGGAAATATAGAAATTGTAAATTTAATTGAAATGACTAAACACTGTTTAAATTTGTGAACTGGTCAAATACTCTGTCCAAAGAAAATACATTGTATGTTTGTATGTGTGTTTCTAATTATTCTTATTTATTCATATTTGTTCTCTTTTATTCTTTAAAGTTTAACAATTCATTCTTTATCTTAATATCTTTATATTTGTTTGGGGTTGGCTTTCTTCCCTTTCATCTTTTTTATTGTACAGCAATCTTTCTCCTCAAACCTACCACCTCTCTCTTTTCTTTCCTTCTTACTTTCTCTTCCTCCCCCTCTTCTTCTCCTCCCTACTTCCTCTTCCTTTCTCCTTCTCCTCCTCTCTTCCTCCCTTTCTTACCCTCACTCCTATTCTAATTTCCCTTCCCTTCCTTCATCCCTCTCTATTACTGTATCCTTTTATGCATATGGATTACTCAGAGGGCTGAAAAAGTTATTTTTGACTGGTCCTCGCACTTTTGACCAGTCCTCGAACTTACGACTGTCCTCATATTTTACGTTTTTGCCCTATCTTGTCACCATGATGAAGAGAAGCAGTTGTGAAATGAGTGACACGGTTGTTAAGAATGCCGCAACGGGCATAAATGTGAGGATGGTCATAAGTGCGAGGACCGGTCAAAAGTGCGAGGACCAGTCAGAAATGACTTTTTTCAGCCCCTGTAGTCCCTATGCAGATAGCCACGCCCACTGGTCACATGACCAGCTAGCCATGCCCACCCAGTCACCACCAAGCCATACCCCCAACTAAGCCACGCCCACAGAACTGGTTGTTAAAAAAATTGAATCCCACCACTGAAAAGGGCTATTGTGCTATAAAGTTGCATTTTTATTATTTCAGGTCCTCAACAGAGTGAGAGAAACCAAAGATCATACTTGGCCATGCAGATGTCCAATGATTCCATGCCTCTCACTTTCAGTCGAAGAACTTCAGCAGCTAAGCTGTAAGGCTCACGAGAGGACTGCTGCTGCTTAGAAGGTTATATGGACTTTATATAAAGAGATGACGCCTATAAAGCCAAGTAGCAGCCATTAGGGTTGCCAGTTAATCCCAGATAGCACTGATATAGTTCCTTCTATATTCCATGGGTAGAAAATCCAGGGTTTTATTAAGTGACCCAAATGGATGGAGCTGAATCTTCGACTTGAGTTTCAAGGCCCAGAGTTTTGAATTACCAGATCCTCCGGGAAAGCTGGATAAATGTGCCCTCCTCCCTTGTTGACTCCACCGGGGCTCCCTCTGCACATTTTCCATTATCTGAAGAGCTCTGTTAAGCAAACCTATTATCGTTTCTCCCCCTGGTTTTTTTCCAAGTTGTGAGAGGGAAAGCAACTTCGTTAATGGCCCACAGATTGATGATTAACATTTTTACATGTCCCTGCTGGTAAGTAAAAGAACTGCTTTGTGGACGGGGAAGCGCCTGGGAGAAGGAACAGGAGTCATCTTGCGGTATTAAGTTGTGCTGCTTCATTAATTGCCATCTTTTATTATTTGGAGGACTTCGAACCAACTCCAAAAGGCTTCTCCAGAGTGGGCTGGATCCAAAGCAAATGCTCCGAATGCACCTTTGACATCTGGCCTAGCAGCTGGCTATCTGCTCCACAGCTTTCCAAGAACAGAGAGAGCCACGTTCGGCCATGACCATTCCATTCTGTCTGATTTAAAGTGACTGCAGAGGGCAATGAATTACCTTAAAGGAGCTCTTTGATAAAACCCCAAAGTTTTATGCCGGAACCCTGCCGGCCTTCCTACTTGGTGAGCGTGAACAATCAGACAATTGAACTGATTTGACTTTGCCACTCCTGGAGTTTCATTGCCTTTAACCTGGGGATGTAATGATGGTAATGTTATGCTAAGTGCCTCTCTTATGGGGGTTGTCAGATCAAGTAGGGCAACCCATTCTTGTTAGTTGAAAACTCTGGTGATTTGCAGCAAGAGGGAAAATAGTCTGAGCCTGATTAACGTGGCTGGGAATGGATGGACTTAAGTTCCTTTAATGTTCCTGCAGGCAGGTTGATTATCCTGATTATCTCCTTTAATTGTTTATTCATTACAAGGTGAGTTTATTTTGAAATTCTTCAACTCCAGGAATCAATTTGATTCTTTTGGTCTGGGAGCTGGCATCTTATATGGTGGATGAATATCGTATTCATATTTCAGGGAAGGATTGTGATCCTAAGGCGCTCATATTAAAAATAAGGCTGTTTTTGTTTTAATAAAAATTGACCTAAGTCACATTTTCCAAATTAACTGAGCTACAATTGGCCTTTGCACTTTTTGGAATTTTACAATTCTTTGAATTTTATGACCCATTCTTTGATTTTTTAAAAAAGTACATTAGAGAAAAAGGGTATAAAAAAGTATATTAAGGGCAACCAAGCTAAGAAGAAATCACTTGCAAAAATATGGATACTTGAGGAAAACATGCAAAAACCATTCAAGGTTTCTTGAATGCAAAAATACAAATTTTCATACAACTTTTGTTTTGAAATGTGCTAGCTAATGTGGAATAAAATTGTGGCTGTTATCATGTGGTCATTATTGAAAGGAATCAGACAAACATTGCCATTATTTTTAAAGAGATACTGACACCTTCACAAGAGGTTGATAAGCTGTCTCAGTAATAAATCAATCAAACTTGTACTGGTGATCATGAATATCAAAATGGAAGAAGTGCTATCTAGGAAGAAAGAGAAGAGCACTTTGCAAGTTGTGGTATAACTCAATATTTGCAATATATTCATAGATTCAAACTTCCTCTCTTCTGTTTTAGATATTACTTTGATTGTGATGCATAAACCAATTCTGGAGTAAATAAAGGCAGCATAATGTAGGGCAGTGTTTCAACTTTAAGATGTGTGAGCTTGAACTCCCAGAATTGAGATGTTGGACTACAAATGGAGAGACCCATTTAAGGTTTAATCAGCCTTAAGCCAACAGTTTACCTGGGGACTTTGAGTTAGTTACTTTTGTTCAGAAAGGGCAGCCCATGGGTTGTTCTGGTGAAAAACAGGACCAGAAACCTACACACATTGCACCTGAATGAAGGAAGGGCTATAAAAAAAACCCATGAATGAAATCTTAGTATCATCTTCTTTTAATGACCCCATAATCCAATTATGGGGTGGAGTCTTGGCAACTGAATGGAGCTGAGTATTTTACTGGCCAAATGCCCTTCCTGTTGCCAATGCAGAGTTTTGTTCAGCAGATATATTCTCATTGTGCCCAGAGAGAGAAATATCTGCCTCTACCTAGGATCGAGCTCACAGCCTCCTGAGCGTGAGGCAAGAGTTCCAGCTCTAGGACACTACACCACTCTAGGAAAGCCTAGTGTATATTCCCTAAATAAAGAATGCAATCACATCTATGCCTGACCATCAAAGCTGTTCTTTTTTAAAATTGGAATGAACCGATATGGAGTGGCTACCACTTTTATGTATGTCCTATTGAGTGATGGGTGGGGTTGGGTTGTGAGAATAGACTCGAGATACAGTTGAGTGGTCAGAGAAAAACATGTATGTTGAGTCACACATTACAAGAACTGTGCATCCATGGAATTTAAGAGAGGGTGATCCTTGCACATTAAAAAAAGAAGTGCAGTGCCATCTTAATATTTTTTATGCCCCCTATGGATATTCTGCTTTGAAAGTGATTCAGACTTTGCATGAACTCTTTTAAACAGCCTGATTTTGATCAGATTTCTACAGAAATTTGTAGAAATCTGAAACAGAACCTGATGCTTCTTTAGGAGTTTCATTAACTTTACAGAATAGATGCTTATTTTGGTTTGCCAGCCCAGTCAAGGACAGTATGATGGAGAAGTTCTTCCATCATTTCTCTGAAGACCCATGCTATGCTGTCTGCAACCACGGCAAGGTGTGGATCAAAAGGGAGAAGGACACCACATATATTTTGATCCTAGGGAAGATGAAGTATCCAGTTTGGCATTGTCCAGGTATCCTTTCCAATTCTGGGAGCAATAGACAGCCTGCACTGCAGACCCATCCTTCCATGCTTCTACAGATGCCCACAAATACACAAACCTGACATACTTCTTTGTCTAACTGTATCATTACCAAGGATTGTGACATACAAGATAAACAAAGAACTTACAAAAGAGTTTGGACATTTCACAGAAGGAAGCTATACTCTATTGGTCTCCACTAAAGTGCCTCCAGAAAACCAAAGACCTAAAACCAGAACAAGATAAAATTATGTGTTTTGTTTGATGTTACAGTACTTTTTACTTTCATTGACACAGATCTTGTGAAAGAATCCATGGAGCAGTATTATACAAACAGCCAACCTATCCATATACAATAAGAATTGAACTACCTAGAACAGGGCTGTCAAACTTGCAGTGTCGCGGCATCATTACGTGACCTTTTCCCCCTTCGCTAAACTGGGCGTGGGTGTGGCCAGTGCATGATGCATCCAGCCCACGGGCCATGAGTTTGACAGTCCTGACCTAGAATCATGAACCTCTTCCTCACTACATACTTTCAGTTTGATGGACAAATATACCCATAAATAAATAAATAAATAAATAAATAAATAAATAAATAAATAAATCAGATGAATACCCATAGAATCACCACTGTCAGGCCTCAGAAGAAATTGTAATGTAGAATAGAATAGAATAGAATAATTCTATTTCTATACCGCCCTTCTCCCAAAAGACTCAGGGCGGTGTACAGCCTATTAAAAACACAAGACAACATCAGTTAAAATAGTTTAAAATTATTAAATGATTTTGGCTCAATTTAAAACCCCAGAAATTTAAAACCCAATTTAAAATTGTTATGTTGATAGCCCAGCCTGGCGGAATAACAGGGTCTTGAGTGCACAACGAAATACCCGGAGGTCGGAGATCTTACGCATTTCCAGGGGCAATTCATTCCACAGGGCTGGGGCTCCCACAGAGAAGGTCTTCGCCCTGGGGCTGTAAAGTCTAGACTGTAGAGACTAGAAACTATAGCATTCCCGTACACACAACTAAAATTATGGATCCGATATGTAGATAACATTTTCATCATAATAAAAAAGAAATTACTAGAGAAGGATTGTAACAGCCACTATGTAGGACAGATAGGCAAAAGACTACCGTAGCAGAGCACATTCATGAATACCAACTGGCAGTTGGGAAGCTACAATGAAAACTCCTTAATCTCACAATACATGGTAACACCCAGGGTTATAATAACTTTTATTTACGGTCACAGACCAAAATACAAATATAGTTACAAAAGAACATGGGCAAAGTAACATCATAAACAGTTGGCTGTCTTACAATACATGAATAGATTCAACCATAGTTTCAACTGGGAAACTGTGAGCATCCTAAACCAAGCTAAAACCCCAAAATTCCAGGCAGGTTAGAACTCCGACATCAGCCATAAATAGATATATATAATAGACATATTGTAGTAAATACGACTTCTGCAATAGAGAAATAAATGTCTGGAACACTCTACCTGATCCTATTGTTAGTCTTGCTAATCCCCATACTTTTTACCTTAAACCAGTGATGGCTAACCTCTTTGCCATCGCGTGCCAAAAGCGGGGGGAGCATGGGAGGGTCATGTGCACGTGTGCCCAAACCCATAATTCAATGCGCCCCACGCATGCACACGCTCCCCCCACTTTTGGCACGTGATGGCACAGTGGACATGGTGGGCTTGTTTTTCACCCTCCCCAGGCTCCAGAGGCTTTCTTGGAGCCTGGGGAGGGCGAAAACAGGCTTCCCCACCCCTCTGGAGGCCCTCTGGAGGCCAGAAAAGGCCCGTTTGCCTACTTCCAGTGGGCCCGGAAGGCCTGAAAATCAGATGCGCGCACTGAAGCTGAGCTGGGCAACGCTCACGTGCCCACCGATATGGCTCCATGTGCCACCTGTGGCACGTGTGCCATAGGTTCACCATCACGGCCTTAAACTGTCTACCGTGGACCTTTCATGTTTCTTAAGAGGTCCCTAAGAGGGCGTGCATAAATGCACCAGCATGCCTACCATCCCTGTTCTACTGTCCCCATTTATATGTAATCATTCTATGTGTTTATGGCTATGTTTTGCCTATTTATATCCTTTTATTTGTGTCAATTTTTTTCATGTATCCATGTCTATGTCTATACTGCTACTTGTTTCCTTGTACTTGCTGGCAAGCAAGCAAGCAAGCAAGCAAGCAAGCAAGCAAGCAAGCAAGCAAGCAAGCAAGCAAATAAATAAGCAAATAAATAAATAAATAAATAAATAAATAAATAAATAAATAAATAAATAAATAAATAAATAAATAAATAACTAGGGACAAACCACATTTACACACCATTTAAAAGGGACAATAAAAACACTAAGAAGGAAACAAAAAGACAAGAACACTTCTTCAGTAACCAATACCCAGATAAGCAGGGATTTACACCAGGCAAACAGTCAAGCAGGAAAAAAAAATCTCTAATCAAGGAACTACTAACAAGAAATTCATATCCCCACCAACACAGGCAAGATACATTACTGTATATAAAGAGAGAGCAAACTCTGCACTTACTAGCATTGATATTACCTAGCTGGGTAATGAAATGTTTGCAAGCAAACAGCCAAGATCAGAGACGATCAAGGACTCCATACTTCTTATTTTCTAACTAACAAAGGAGATGTTGCTTTGGGCTTTCTCCATGAATCTGCTATGGTATAATAAGAACCTGCTAGCTTATAATAATGCTCATGTGTTTCCCTCAATTAGGCACCACTTTTATAATTATAATTAAAACAAATATCACAGCAAAACCCAAAATACTTCTTAAGTTTCAAGTAACATTCTATTAGCTCTGGAACTTTTCATTTGGGAAATTTGGGCAAACATAACAGCTTATTTAACAGATTTTTTTTTTTAAAAAAAAAAGCTGTCTCCAAACAGAAGATTAGGTAGGAAAAACTTGTCAACTCCAACTACTGCTTTCTCAGGAAATCTAATGGCACCCTTCTGTTCTTAAAAGATAAACTTTTGAGGGAAGAAAAGGTAATCCCTTATTTTCTTTTCAAGTAATTACAATATTTTGGAAAATATGTGATGAATTCATAGCAGAAAGCAGAAATTTCAAGTGTGGAATGGCTACAATTTAGACTTCAGGATTAGAATTGCAGGGGAAATGCTAAATTGATGAGCAATCAGAATGATACCACAATGGACAATAATATCACAGGTGAACGATATACAAGGTGAGACAGTTTCATTTTCAGATATAAAAGTTGGTGAGCTGTCTTCACATATTGTAGCTTTTGATGACTTCTGAGAGAGGCATGACAAAATGAACTCACCTCTGCAAAAGCGGAAGTGACAACCACAGCAAAGAGCAAAAAACGTAGGAGTAGACTGTTTTACAGAATCTCTCTCTGAATAAAGAGAGGATGGTAGATTACCCACATGTGCTCCAGATGGCTGCTCCTCATGAGGAGACCACAGTGTTCCACGAGCTTGAGCACCAGGAGTCAGAGGGATTAACCATTTTGCTTGCAACCATGGCAGAATGTTTTAAAGAACAACTTTGCAAGCCTCATTTTCTAGTTACTTTCAGAAATTAGAGACCCTCAGAATGACAAGTTGGAAAAAGTACTGGGTGAGTTTTAGTTTCAACTGTAAACAAAAGAAAAGTACAAATTAGGCGAAACTTGGCTCAAAAATAGTAACTGTGAGAGGGACCTTGGAATCCTAGTGGATGATCACTTAAATATGAACCAGCAGTGTGGGGCAACAGCCAAAAAAGCTAATACAATTCATGATTGTATAAACAGAGGCATAGAATCAAAACCATGTGGAGTATTAGTACCACTTTATAAATCCTTAGTAAGACCACACCTGGAATACAGCATCCAGTTTTGGTCACATTACAAAAACGATGTTGAGACTTTTGAAAAAGTGCAGAGGACAGCAACTAGGATGGTTAAAAAACTGGAGATTAAAACATATGAAGAACAGTTGCAGAAACTGGGTATGATTAGTCTAGAACAGGGGTGTTAAACTCATGTTGTCATGGCAGCATCATGTGATGTATTGAGACTTTTTTCCCTTTTGCTAAACCGGGTGTGGGTGTGGTCAGCACGTGACGCATCCGGTCCACAGGCCGGGAGTTTGACAGCCCTGGTCTAGAGAAAAGAAGACTAGGGCAGACATGATAGTGGTATCCCAGTATTTGAGGAGCTGCCACAAAGGAAGCTTTGACTCCCAAATAAGTTGACTAGGGGAGTCAAATTATTTTCCAAAGCATCAGAAGGAAAGACAAGAAACAATGGATGGAAACTAATCAAGGAGAGAAGCAACCTGGAACTAAGGAGAAATTTCCTAACAGTGAGAACAATTAAACAGTGGAACAGTTTGTCGTCAGAAGCTGTGGGTGCTCCATCACTGGAGGTTTTTAAGAAGAAACTGGACAGACACTTGTGTCAAATTGTATAGGCTCTCTTGCCTGAGTATAGAGTTAGACTAGAAGACCTCTAATGTCCCTTCCAGCTTTATTCTGATTGATTGAAGAGTTACTAAATATGTCTATAATTGTTGTATTGAAAGGTTGGAAGCTTATATATTTCTTTTCTTTATGATATTCTTTTTTTTAAATCTTTCTTGCCTTTTCTTTATTTCTTACTGTTCTTTTTTCTTTAAGTTTAATTTGTATTAGTTTGTACTATTGGAATCAAAATCCTTAATAAAGTTATATACCCAAAATGAAGTTTGAAGAAGATATTCTTCTTAACAGAACATAAAAAAAAGTTATAATTTTGTTTCATTTGTAGTGTTGGGATGGAAGAACGTAAGGGACACATACTTTAAATTGCACATACTCAGTGAGTTGTTGTGGAGTTTTATTTGGTTGCTATGGTAATCAACAATTGCTAGAAAAGCAATGATTGAATTTTAAATGCTCAACAGCTTGGTTTATGTAAATTGAATATCTATAAATTATACAGAGTATAATATTTTTTGTGGCTTCAAACACATTCTGTTTCAGGATTTTTCTTCCCTTCCATATACAGTCATTTTTTATTTTTATTTTTTTTAAACTAAGAACTACATTTTTTTCTATCCAATCACAAGAAATTCTGTTACAAAGAAAAGGATTATGTTTACTATGTAATTACACATTCTTATATAACACATAGTACCATATACCGGTACTTATATATCTACCTGTCTATTTTAAATGCTTTTAAGAATCAAATTGCATATTATTTTGAAAGCATAAGAAAAAGGTCTTTTCTCTTCTCCTCCCCCTTTCCTTATCCAGTCCCCTGTCCCCACTCCTCCCCCTCTTTTCCTCAGTTACAGTTATCCCATGGTGAAGTTCATATCTAGTAAAATCTTGGAGGGCTAAAATTCACTCATCATCCTTTAAATTAGTTGAAACAATGGGAACAAAAGCATGACTGCTGAAATAATCAGTTATTAAACCTAAATGCCTTTATTTCCTCCCAAGATGATCCCTCTTTTCCTTCAGACGTCATAGTGTTTAGTAGCACCTATATGGAGAATAGTCAAGCTATTTTCCAAAGCACCTGAAGGCCAGACAAATAATAATGGATGGAAACTAACCAAGGAGAGATTCAATCTAGAAATGGGAACCTAGGAACTTTCTGACAGTGAGAACCATCAACCAATGGAACAGCTTCCCTTCTGGTTGTGGGAGCTTCATCACTTGAGACGTTCAAGAAGAGATTGGACTGCCATTTGTCAGAAATGGTGTAGGGTCTCTTGCTGAGTGGGGGGTTGGACTAGATGACCTATAAGCAGTGGTGGGATTCAGCCAGTTTGCACCACTTTGGGAGAACTGGTTGTTAACTTTCTGAACAGTTTGGTGAACTGGTTGTTGGAAGAAATCATTAGGGCAGAGAACCGGTTGTTAAATTATTTGAGTCCCACCACTGCCTATAAGGTCCCTTCCAACTCTATTAATCTGTTAATCTATTAACCTCAGAGATCTACTCTCTCCCCATTCTTATTTCACATCTATATGAAACTGTTTGGTGAGGTCATCCTTCAGCACAGAATATAGAATCATCAACGTGTTGATGATACCCAGTCATATATCTCTGCCCTGTTGTAGAGATAGACCAGAAGTTATGAATTCTAATTCTATTTTTATTATATACTCACAGTAACAAAATCTTGGAAGTCTGAAAATGCTTCTTCCTTCCCTTCCTTTTTCTTTGACCCTCCCTATGGAGGATCAAGTCTGAGATGTTTTTTCAAACTACAAGTACACCTGTGCTGACCAAGTGATGCCATTAAGGTTTTTGCCTAGTATCAGGAGACTGTCAAAGTTTGGATGAGAAAGAACAGGCTGAAGCTTGTGGCAGACTGAAACATTGGCCTTGAATTGTTGCTATGCAGGAAGTAGCACAGACAGGATCTTCCTTAATTCTCATTGCTCTTATCAGATAGTTATACAGTGTACTTTAGTCTGGCAAAATTCTGTCTATTGGTGAACAGCAATAAAATTATTTTCGTATTGACATGTGTCGTTCTTGGTTTCCCATGTCTGATAGGCCTGTGAAGATTGAGTAACAATAGAGTTTATAGTCCCTTGGATCCAGAGGCTTTCCATCTTTAACTCTGTGGTGACACTTCCCCAGTGAGAGTAGATGCACAATTTGAGGATCCTCCTGGACTTATGATTTCTGTTTAAAGAGGACCCTTGCATAGGTTAATCTGGCATGTCAGTTGTGCCCATTTTGGAACTAGGGAGCCCTACGCACTGTAATTTCCTTCCTTCCTTCCTTCCTTCCTTCCTTCCTTCCTTCCTTCCTTCCTTCCTTCCTTCCTTCCTTCCCTCCCTCCCTCCCTCCCTCCCTCCCTCCCTCTTCTTTTACTCTTTGCTGGATTACTGATCTGCAGTCTACATGAGGCTTCCCTTGAGAGCATTCAGAAGTTGCAACTGTTCTAGAATACAGTGGTATGAGAGGATTAAACCCAGTGGTGGGTTTCAGCTAGTTCGCACCACTTCGGGAGAACCATTTGTTAACTTTCTGAGCAGTTTGGTGAACTGGTTGTTGGAAGAAATCATTAGGGCAGAGAACCAGTTGTTAAATTATTTGAATCCCACCACTGGTTAAACCCATGTAACACCATGAGCTGCACAGAATTTCCAGGTGTGGTTCATGATGCTGGTTGTTACTTTAAAAGCTCTACATGGCATAGGGTCAGGCTATTAGCAGGGCTGCCTTCTCCCATTATTTCTGCTCTTCCCACTAAGACTGTTCTGGGTCCCTTCCATTAAACAATGTCATCTTATTGGACCCTGGAGCCATGCCTTCTTCTCTATGGGAGTTCTTGCCCTGTGTAATAGCATCTACCTGGCAATCCAGATGCCCCAACCTTGTAATATATTAAAAAAAACCCTTGAGTATTAGGCTGGATAGTTATGGGTTTTGCTAGATTATGTTGTAGTATGAATTAGGATTGTTTTTGATATTGAATATTATGGTTGGTTTGCCAAATTGCTGTATTTAATCCTTGTAGGGGGCTCAGAGTCACACTTGGGATATGGGGGAATAATATAAATAAACAAACAAAGGAATATTGAATAATAGGCTCAGATGAGCCTCTCTTTTTGCAGCTTTTAGTATTTGAATGTTATTTATCTTTGGAGGATGTTTTTATTTGTCTTAATTCAAAATACTTTGAATTCTATGTGCAACTTAACCCTTATTCTTCCCACATGAATCTTGATGAAAATGACTGAGTATTTAGTTGGAGTTAATAAAGTAAAACATCATTAATTCAGAATAGGAAATAAGCTGGTGTATATGAAGCATCAATTCTTTGAATGGGCTTTGTCTGGGTTCATCATCCAAAAGTGTCCCCTTGTGATATTTCCCTAGTAGCACACCAGCAGTGCTGATTTCAGTGTCCCTAAGCTGATTGAAATGACTTGATGGCTTTTCAGTTGTATCCAAATAGGTCATTTCAAGCAAAGTCCCTGATCTTATGGTAAGATTTAATCACATTCAAATAAATGTAGACAAAACTCTCCTTCAAAACTTGCTGCTCAGTGCAGAAAAGCCAAAATAAGTGCAAGCAAAGATACTGAATGGAACATGGCTGAACACCGAACCAAGCTTTGTAGCATATTTTTATTGTCTTTGTTTTGAAATGAAGAAGCAACATTTGAGAAGTTTAGCCTGAAGTATTATTTTCCCCTTTCAAATTGCCCTTTGACAAGGGATGGAAGCTGTGGTGAGAGGGCATTGATGCACCCTTGCCTGCCAAACTCCTGTTTAAAGAGAGGAAAATAGCTAAAGCCAACAAGCAGGCAGCTGTGTACTTGATCAACTTCCCAGAAATTGTGGCGTCCTTGGTGCTCTCTGAGTTTGTTTGTTTTCATGCAGACCTTTCATTGCAAATTAGGTAACATCATCAGTACTGGTAGGAAGTGGAGTTTGCTCTCATTTGATATACTAGTATAGAAATGAGTATAGTTTCAGTGGTGGTATTCAGCCAGTTCTATCCGGTTAGGGTGAACTGGTAAAGCGGAAGCAACGGGAGGCTCCACCAACCCACCAGGACATAATCATGTTCCCTTTTTGATGATCTACGCAAGCACAGAAGGACCAGTGCATGCATGGTGGTGGTGTAGGCAAGCGAAGTGAGCACGCACACTCCCATTGGCAAACTGGTAGCGAAGGTAAGTGAATACTACCCCTGTATAGTTTAGTATATAAAATAAGAGCAAACTTCATTCCCTATGAGCACTGATGTTGTTAACTAGTTTGGTTCTTTTCTTGCAGATATTTCATTACCAAACTCAAAGAGCACCAAGAACCCCACTGCTCAAATCTGAGCTACAGATATTCCCTTCTATCATTCCTGAAAACAAAATTGTCTTCAGAATATTATAATTATTATAAGAATAATTGTCTTTATAATTGTCTTTTACAAATCTAGCTGTAGTTGCCCTTTTATTTGTAGAGTGAATTTCACTAACTCCTGCTTATTGATCATGTAAAAAAAAAAGCAGAATTATAGAAAATGGTTTTAAAACTACAATAGGCACCAAACTCTTTTATCTGAAGGATAAGGCTTGATTCAATCACAAAGGACACCCATTCCAGAGTATTTTCTTATATAGTTTTTTTAATTTTGTTCAGCATTAAAGAAAGAAACTTCATTAACATTGATTGTCATTTACAGAAAACATTCAAAAATCATGAGTGCATTATTATGGAATGCTAACAGTATTGAACTAATAACTTACAGGACATAAAATAAGACAAAAAGCTAATACATTCTAAAGAAATATAAAATCTTTTAAAAACTTCAATGGGGGAGGGTGGGGGATGCTGGTCCTAAAACATTTGTAAGAAAAAAAATGGTCACTTTCTAAATAAATCAGGCTGTAGTTTGCTTGTTTTTTTTTTATTACTCACGTTCACATAAATATTAAACAAGGGAGAAAGCAGAGAGAGAGGGGAGACAGAGAGAGAGAGGGAGAGAAAGAGAGAGAGAAAGAGAGAGAGAGAAAGAGGTCAGAAAGAAACTGCAGATATCAAACAAACGTTATGTCACCTGTTTATTCTGCATCTACAGGCCAATAAGTATTATCAATATTATACAATTAAATTTCATGGGCAAAATTAATATTGAGATTATGAAGTGCATTCCTCTAGATTTTTTTTCCTGTGCCAATTTTTAGGCAATAACACAAATTTGATGGTTTTATTTTTTTTTAACCCAAACAGTGGCAATTAATGTTTGATCAAAACAGAGAACTATCCATACAGGGAGATAACTTAAACCTACAACAATGATAGCTACATCCAAGCACCAAATAATTTTTGGCTCCAACAGCACAATCAGAGATGTTAATATCTCACTTCGCTTTAATAAAAGTTACTGGAAATAGAATAAAAAATATTAAAGTTCTGAAACTTGGAAGTATATGAAAATCAGTTTATCTCATCATTCTAAAAGCAAGGAAGCATTTCAAGGGATTTATTATTATTTTTTCCAAAAAATATTAGAAAGTTTTATTTAAATCTAAATATAGTTTATTTTTTTTAAATAAATTGGTCATCATAAAATGCTACCCATGAAAATTCAATTTAGGTAACCGGCAAAGGCAGCCTAAATCATTTGTATTTTTGTTCCCATCTGCTTTTCTTTCACAGCTGTTTAGACCCCAGAGGTATTTTCCCCCATTAAGATCCTTCAAATATTATTTGGAGAAGGTCAGTTATGGCTTCATCTTGCAGTTACAGAGTGATCTGACCTCAGATTGAAATAACAAATGAAAAAAAAAATGTACAAAAATATTTTAGTTCATTTGAGAGAAAACTTCATTTCGGCTAATTTACACTGGAAAGGTTTGTGGGAAGACAGGAACTGTCATCCGTAAGAAGGTTTTCCTGTCCAAATCTTAGTGAATGGAATACAGATCAGCCCAGGAAGTGAGTGTTCAAACTCTTTTTCCGTCAGCTAGATCTCTGTAGGAAAACTTCCCAAAGGATTTGCCCATAGAGTATACTGTCTAGAAATATAAGTCAGCAATTATTTTGCAAATGGGATTTTCTATTCCACTAGGTATTTTCCAATTTGCATTCTTACTTGAAATAGGATTTACTGACAACTCTTCCCGCCCTCCCTGTTATAAAACAGGAATATGACACTAAACACCAAGACTGTTCAAAAGGCTTTATCTATTACAATCAGTTTCCATAAAAAAACTGAGAAGTACATTACACTCATAGGAAGCAAGTACATAATTTGCTCTTTGATGTTATTTTTTTTCCTTAAAAAAGCATTACAAAGTCTTATGCTTAAACACAGACATAGAAAAAAAAAAACAAAACCCAACAGTGTATTTAACTGTCCCAAAGATTATTTACAGGGAAAAAATTACAGAGACAGCATACATAGTATTAGATCTTCTGCCAGTATATATTAAAAGTAATTCCATTTGAAAAAATATTGTATTTGTCTTCTACATTTCTACAATACTCAGGCTTTATTGTTGTATATGTGTGTGATTTTTTTTTCAGTGTTGAACAAATGAGGCAGATATTAAAAGTTGGATGATAAGCACAGAGTTTCTGCAGATATTTAAATTCCTGATGTATGTAAATTGCCTCTCATGTACAGCCAGAATAAGTTAGTTCTTTAAAGGTAGTCACACAAAAATAGCTTTTTGCATTATTTTTTTTAACAGTTCCCTTTCGGGTGTTGCCCATGCCTGGAAAAAAATTTTTTTAGGAAAAGCTCAATTTAAAAAACAAAAACCAGCTGAAATGGCAAAGCTATCATGGAAATTTTTTTGGAGATCAATGGTTTTGTTGTGAATACTCTCATGTGCCAGAAAAGCTCTCATAAGTCCTGGTTCAGCCATATTTCAAAGGAAATCCAGTAATGATATGTCATGTTTTATGACTATCAAAAGGCAGAGCCTGACTTGAACGAAGAGATGGCATAATATCACTGCCAAAATCAATAAAAGAAATTGTCCCCGAATAATATTACATAGTCCGAATTAAGGGGAAAAATGGGTTATACCACTTCAGGATTGCCAAATAAGACTGGGTCTTATATTTTCATTTTTGCTCCAAAAGACACATTAGGGCTTATTTTCTGGTTAGGTCTTATTTTGGTGGAAATATGGTACTAAATGCATCCATCTGGCTGACAATCTTAACTGGGCTTATTTTGGGGGTAGGGCTTATTATTACAAGCATCCTGAAAAATCGTGCTAGGACTTATTTTCCTTTTGTTAACTATCTCAATTTGTGTAGTAGTATGCATTGAAAGAATGCATGGCTTTTCAATAAGAAACAGATATAGCCTTCAGATTTAGGCATGTGTCTGATGCAAAGGCTATCAAAATAGTAAAACAACTAACTTTTTAAAATTGCATGACTTCTGAATCCATCTAACCTGGAGAAGGAACCCAAACCCACTATCCTTACTAGCTCTGGCAGAGTCCACTGCTAGGAGAATATTGTTAAGTATTCCTTTTTTGTGCAATAGAGGAGATGGCTTAGGGCAAATATGAATGCCTCAGAAAAATAATGCAAAAAGCAGTCCTAGGAAAAAATGATATTCTAAAGCATCGCACCATTCCTACCCAGTGTTTTAAATGGGGTTCAGAAAGCTCAATATATTTCAGTTGTGCTTTATTTATAATGGCCACAAGTGCAATCATTGTATCTCTATGTCTCCTGTAGACTTATAGGTTGTGCTATGAGATAAAGAGAAATATATCTGCTTGCCATTTAATGGCTTTCCAGAATAAGTGCAGGAGCAGATTCCCATCGCCAAAAGTGGGATGCTTGGTTTGCTTGATGGAACTTCAAAAGATTATAGAACATTTTATGACACAGGTTTTGCCTGATTCAGACATTGAAGTAATACATTGAAAAGACACA
This sequence comes from Arizona elegans, assembly GCA_022577455.1. Lineage (NCBI taxonomy): Eukaryota > Metazoa > Chordata > Lepidosauria > Squamata > Colubridae > Arizona > Arizona elegans. The sequence continues at coordinate 29,790,697 of JAKOOJ010000008.1, read as the reverse complement.
ATCATAGTGCATTTGAGCCTTAGAAGTTGGCATATTAATCTATTTTGCTTTGATTCTTTAGGTCAGGAATTTAATCAAAGACAAATATAAGTGCTTTTTTTTTTTTAAAATAAGCTGTTTCAATAAGATAAAATCTTTGAATTTTATCTTCAGGATAAAATCTGTTCTTTACACCAACCTAACTTTATCAATCATTCGGATTTCTGCTTCTGGATTAACAAAGAATCCAATGAGGCAATATAATTTAAATATATCCAAGATAATAACTTCTTAAATTACTCCTTTTCCTGCTGAACATTTTTACTTACATAAAACTTCTCTGTCTTTCTAGAAAGAAGCATACATTCCCCCTCAACCAACAGCAGTATCTTCAGTCATATTAAGAGCTCCATCTTTCAAAAATGACCTAACAGAATGCCAAAATAACAACAAACCAATACGGATATAACTACAGTAGATGATTTTTTTCTTGTCTTGCTGAAAGTTGATAGAAGACAACGTGCAAAACAAACATTTTCTGCAAATATGCTTACAAAAAAAGAATTTTCAGATTTTATTGCTGCTATATCCAATTTTTTTTTACTCATCCTATGAGTGGTGGTACCACTGGGATGAGGAAAATAAACAAAGTATTACATTTCTGGGTACTAAATTCACTGTACGCAGTTCTGGCCTCATGGTCTGTAGTGATGCTGGAAAGAATTTTTTGGATCACCACATCATAGTCCTCCAAAATACTTGTGCGTTTCTTTATTCTTTTTATGTAAACTGAAAGGATGGATTTTTTTTTGTTTCTTTTAAAATTCCTTTAAAATTAATGTATGAGCACAATCAGTCTATGTCACTATACATTCAGATTGCTGTTTTTAAAGAAAGTTCTGGAAGTTACCACCGGAGAAATATTATTGGGAATCTTTTAAATAAGGAGAAACAACTATTTTGAGGATAAAATGTGGTCCAGAGTTGGGTATACGGAAGAGTTTTCCAAGTGTAGGAATATTTGAATAATGAAACAGTTTCTTCAAGAAGATAGCAGAATCCTTTCATATTCTTAGTGTTATTAGGGCTGAAGATTAGATTATGTACATGTAATTCAAATTCATTTTATAAGACATGAATCTCTAGTGTGCTGCTTTGTGAATGCATTTATAGTTGTGCAAGTTTTTGGAGAAGGTGGTCCCGCAAAGCATGTTCACATGCTGAACATCCCAGATCGGATGAGGAAAACCTCCTGTAATGTGTATTAGATATTTCAGATGCAGTGAGTTAAGGAAATCCTTCCTTCCTTCCTTCCTCCCTCCCTCCCTCCCTCCCTCACCCCATCACCCCTCCTTTCCTCCCTTCAAAATTACTTAATAACATCATGTCCCTCTTGCTCTATATTTACCTCATTTAAATATCAAAGTGAGTAGTAGCAACCAAATGAATTAGTTTCCTTCTTTATCTTTCCTTCATGTTGAACTTAGTTTTTTTTTAGAACAGGGTTAGTTTGCGAGGAATATACTAAATGGATTTGAGGGATGGGGGGTGTTAAAGTTTTATTTTATTCACATAAGAGACATGGTAAACTATTAAAATAAGAACATTTTAAAATAATGGATAGTACGATGTTTACAATATTTTTATATGGTTTGTGGAATTCCACATTTAAGAAGACATTTTACAGTATTTCCCAACTGAGGTTCTGTCACCTGTTTTAAAATACACTGTCATTTATTTTGTTTGTTAGATTTATATCCCACATTTTCTCCAGCAGGTCAAAATGAACTAATGAACTTGGCCAGACCAAGAGAGAATGATTAGCCCAATCAATTTCCTATACCCAGGATAGACTTGAAGCTGGGTTTGTTTGATTGCAGTCCAACAAATTAATGAGTATATCATGGGAGTTACACTTTTGAAAGTTATTAATTAACTGACTAGTTAAAATAATAGGTGAATTGTATAAGATAGCCAATCAAAACTGAAGGGATATCACCTTTTATCATTCACATTACTGTTGATAAAACTTCACAAAGACAAGATAGTTTAAAGGAGTTTGACAATTAAACAGCAATAGTTGTTTGTGAGCTAACCTAGATTAAATTATGGGCTGCAGAAAGGAAAAGGAAATATCCTGGAATATAGGAAGTTAGGAAGGAGATTGCTGTTTCATTTAACCCAGCATTATCAACACTTACTGGCTTTTACAGTAGTCTTTATGTCTATAGACAACAGTTTTTCAATTTTTTCTTGATGATCCTATCGGGTGTTTAGTGTTGGAACATTCCCCCATATACACAAATTGTGCCAAAAATATGCCAGTAATTCATATTAACTGTAGTTGGTCCAGAATATATTTGGTATTAAAAGTAATTTTGTGTACTGGCTATAACTGTTTTTTAAGATCATGGAAAATTTTGGATCGCCAACACAATCCATGATAGGGATCTTTTAAAATAAGAAGGAACTATGGATACCTCCTGTCCCCACTTTTTCCAGCATTATCCTACATATTTCTCCATGTGGTAAATCAGCAAAACTATAGCGGTTAACTGTCAATACATTGAAATGTTCAGAGTCCAAAACATTGATTCTAACTCATTGATCTAGATTAAATCCCAAATCTCACTGATTTATAGACGATGTATGTTCAAGTAAGTGCATATACAATAGCAGTGCAATAAATCCATCTTTCTCCATCTTTCAAATCAATATTTTTTGCCAAATGGTTTGAAATTTTTGCCTATATGCACAACAATTTGATTCCAAAGGATATACTTTAAGTTTAAAATATGGATTTTTGTGCTCCAAAGAAAAATATACAACCAGTGGTGAATGATGCTCAAGAATAACAACAGTGAATTCAGTTTCTAACCATTCATTTCTAAAGCTGGCTTGAAAGCCTTGTCTGGGTTTTCCACATTTTGGCATCTCAATTTGTGCCTTTCAACACATTTCTAATAGTTTCTTTTTCTTTCATATTAATGTCATTATATATTATTTTTTTTAATAAGGTAATAATATCCCTGAGTGGCATACAGTGCAACATCTGCTTTAAGCAGTGATTGTCAATTACAAAGGGTGAAGGTTTCACAAGAAAGAAGAGGATGGTGTTAGTGTTTGTGGTACATCATGTGTATTGATTAGCTTATAGAAATGAGGCAAAATGGCTGGGTCACCACAGTCATACATAGAATTATCTAGAAAGTCTCAGGTTTCAACGTTTCAAGTCCATATGCATTTTACCACTGCTCCCATATTGCCATGTTGGGACGATAACTGCATCCCAATCTACAGTTCCACATTTGTTCCATGGTGTACATGGGCTTCTATTGTTATTTCAAAATGGAGAGGACAAATCCTTTTGTGTGAAGGAATTACTACGTGAATTTACCTTTATGTCATCATTCTGATTCTCCATAAAGACTTGCTGAAGAAGGTTAACATTTAACGGACGCTATACTTGATCTGGGCCCCAGGCATTCTCCAATTTTTCCAATTAACCAATTTTACTAACTAAAAAAATCAATCCCTTCCTTCCTTCCTTCCTTCCTTCCTTCCTTCCTTCCTTCCTTCCTTCCTTCCTTCCTTCCTCCCTCCCTCCCTCCCTCCCTCCCTCCCTCCCTCCCTCCCTTCCCTTCCAACATATTGGCAGAGTGCAGAGAAATGGAATTAAAGGAATGATTAACTTGACTAACTATTTGTGTATATGTAGCTCTTAGAATAAAACAAATTTAAAAGGACGCTGCCCAATGTTTCCACAATATAGAATCAAGATGGAGTAAAAAGAAGGAAATCAAGAAGATTGTGTTAAATGAGAGTTGGAAGAGCTCAAGACCTCCCAGCCTCAAGTCCTGCAAGGTTCCTAATGCAAACCAATCATCAAATATATATTGCATTTGGAAAGAGCCTGGTTTAATTGAGTGTCTTCTATTACCCTGTTTTCCTAGCAATTGGTAAAGTAATCTTTCCATTAGAAAGAAATATGACTCTTGGAATTAATTCTTTATACAGAGAGCCAACAGGAGTGACATTTATACAAAATTAAGTCCCTGTAGAAGTGTAACAAGCAGTCTACATCTGTCTGCTCAGACACTGAGAATAAAGTGGCTCAGTGCTTGTACATTATCAGAATACAATATAAAGTGTTATTGCTGTCTTGGTTCCAGAACAGAAAAATCAACTAAAGAAAAAAAGGATATAATTTACTGGGACAGTATCTCTTGTCAACCCCATTCCTTGAAGAGGAAAATCAGTAGAGTTTAAAACAAAACAAAATAGGATGTAGCACACATTGACCCAAGAAATATTTTTTTTATTTAGTTGCATGTCACATGTGATTTTTTTTTTTGGGGGGGGGGTTGGTTTTGGCACTGGGGCCTTATAAGAAAAAGCAACAGGTGTTAGAATTAAACAGTTGGAAATTTATTATGGTAGTGATATTTGTGTGTGTATGTAGGGGACAGAGAGAGAGAGAGAGAGAGAGAGAGAGAGAGAGAGAGAGAGAGAGAGAGAGAGAGAGAGAGAGAGAGAGAGAGAGAGAGAGAAGGAAATATTTATGTTGCTCTTCAATTCATCCTTTTGTAACAGATGACAGGCACCTCTAAATTAGGAGTAGTAGCTAATTAATCCCTTCCAGCAAAAAGCTTCTGTTAGCAGAAACAAAGATTGTAATTTTCAATCCCCAAGTGATGGTTAGAGCACTTTCAAAACCTGTAATGGATGATTTAGGGACTAACTAGCAAATTCTGAGGGATTGTATAAGAGAGAGCAGCTGTATTATATGAGTGGGAGTCTGCTTATGTACCTCCAAGTTTCATCTTCTCTAGATTTCTCACTACATTGTTCAGAGCTCAATGGTTTAATTTAACACTTTAGGGAAGGATAGCTTCAAGAGGACTGTAAGATAATGTATTTCTGGTTCGGAAAATCAGAGGTAAAGATGTTGAATACCTTTCAAAAAAACACTATTTGTACCACAGCTCTGCTATATATTTCTAAAGGAAAACCTGGAGTGCAGAATGCTGTGTGTATAAAGCAATTTTAAAAGAATAGCATTGAACATTGTAATCGGCAGAGAATGTTAATGTCAGAAGCTCAAAAGAATGACTTTGTAGGGTGGCAGATTTCTGAATACAGGTGGAATGCAAAATAATGGAAGTATTCTATAGTTCTCTCAATTTCTAAGAAGTTAAGACAGAGCAATAATGAAGGCCCAATTATGAAGGATGGGAGAACTTGTGTCTTTGTAAGACCTTTAATAACTCTACATGCATACTTCTGAAGCATGAATCTGAATCCTAAAGGAATCATTCAAAAGTATAGGTTTGAAGAACCCAAGAGAAAGAGAGTGATGGTAGGTAGAAGACAATTTTATTGTCTGTTTATGAATTCCCCTTTAAAATTCTTGGGAGATGGAAGAACATTTTAATAGAAAGTCTCCTGGAACTAAGGAATAAAATTTTGTAGAACAATCATTTTCCTATTAACCAAAACTCATTTGTAGGTGGAAAAAGACCTAAAGGCTGAGCTTCAACTTTATTGCACATTAGAAACTAATCAACTAGAGCCATGGATGTGAAATGAACCAATGAAAAAGATGTTGATCCAAAGGTTGCAGTATAGTTACATAATGGTGATGCAAATGAGAAGTTTGCACTCTCACAAAAGATCCTAGTTGGTGACTGGATGGCCTTGTGACTTTTACTTCATTCTTCAAAGCTATCTCTTACTGGACTTGCTCTGATGGCCCTTGAAGGATAACAGAGCAAACTAAATCTCTAATTGTTCCTGTTTCAGGAAAGATTAATAAAATAAATTATCTGGTCCACACAAAACAAATGTACTGTTTGGGATGCTGTATGTTGTACTCTGCAATTTAAACACTTGATTGGTAATATATTTGATAATAGTATGGTTAGTATAGATTTCAGCTCTATCACTGATGAAAAGAAAAATCTCCCGTTAATTTTCTCTCTGTCCATTTGAATTATCCAGACAAGGCTTTGGCACCAATTACACAAATCTGACTTTTCATTCACTGGCTGAGTACGCATAAACATTATATACAAATTGATCAGAAACGTTACCATCTTGTCATTATATATGGATGGCAGAGCAAAAGTCTACTTGCCCAACATAAACCTAACACATTACAAAGAGAAATTTAAAAATACAGGAGAACGTCCTTAAAAATAGGGATCTTATTTTATGCTACAAGTGTGCATGTGTGTGTACATTCCATATATATATATATATATATATATATATATATATATATATATATATATATATATATATATATATATATATATATATATATAAATTATTTGGTACATTTCAGGGATGGCTAACAGTTGACTCATAAAGCAATTTTATCCTCTCTCCGGTGGTATGATCAAATGTGAATTAAATTTTGATTAAAACATTTCCTGCAATTTTATTCAAAGAGGGGAAAAAATGGTTGTTCAAATGAAGTTTAGGTGGTGCCCTTCTTTGTATGAGAGATCTCGTATTGCATCTCCTTTTTTTTTTTTTTTTGATTTTATAAATAACCTCCTAGATTAGTGTTGCTCAACCGTGGCCATTTCCAAGGGTATAGATTTCAACTGCCAGAATTCTTAGCAATGGCCATGCTGGCAGGGGAATTCTGGGAGTTGAAGTCCACATACCTAGAAATGGTCAATGTTGGCAAACACTGCCCTGGATGATTCAGTTTTATTAGAATTTATAGTGGAGAGGTGATCGAATGGTGCGTAAAAATATTTTCCTGGTTCTAAACATGGTCTAAAGGATAGAACAGGTTGAAAAGTATGAACGTTGGCCTTCCCTGATATATACTGCTCATAGACAAACAGGACATGAAGTTTCCCCATGTGTCAGAGAATCCATATGGGACTTCAGTATTTCAGATTTTTCCTTATTCCCCCTCCTCCTCAGGTTAACACATAGGGTAATGGACAGTCCCCAACCATCTTTGTATACTGAATAGGGAAAAAGCGTTAGGGCAAGACATGAAATACTCTACTGCTTTGAAATGTGCTTTGTCCACTCTTGCCAAGAATTCAGGGAAAGCAGGGTCTTTTAAAGCCTGTATGAAGCCCTCAATGCATTGATACCGCACACACAAAGGGAAAGTCCATGACTTTTTGCATACACATACACACCTGTTTCCAAGACAGCTACAAATTGCCACATGCATTTAACTAGCTAAAACATAGAAATAGGTAAGCCTAGTTTAGTGAATTTTCCTTAAATTATATTTGACTAAACAGAGTAATGTTGCAAATTACTCCTCTGCTTTCTTTTATATCTACAATAAACATCTATAAACAGTGGTCTCCCAGAACATAGCCCCAATAAAATAAAAATAAACAATAAAGATCACACCCAGTATTCTATACTTGCAATTTTCTGGTCAGTTAAAAATTAAAAAAGGGGGAAAAAAATTAACAAAAAGAAGAGAAACCAAAGAGGCTCCAGTCAGGAGTGCATATTTACATTCTTCAAACTGTAGCGGTGAAAAATAATTCTATTAAGTGCAGGACATTCCTAGGTTTGCAGTAGTGACAAGTTTTAAAGAAAGTCTTCATGACAACAATTCTTTTGTCTGATCAGCGATGCATTCCAGGAGCTTTCACTTTCCCTTCACTTGCAACCAGTGGTAGAATCTGGATTGAACAGTTCCTTGTATAACGGAGGAAAAAGTGTGTTCACTATATCAGGATGAGATTGTTTAAATACCTGCAGTTTTTCTCCATGCAGGTTGCAAAGTGCAGTGATGGTTGATGTCTTGGCTACTAACTGGAAGGCAGACAGAGAAAGATAAACCAAGAATTTTTTTTATTCGAAATCAAAGAGTGCATAAATGCATACTTTCAAATTCTTCGAATTTTTACTTTTAAAAACATGGCAGTAGAATTTAATTTGGTGCTGCTTAATAAAATTGGTGACTTTTCTTTGTCAACTGAAGCTAAAGCCATATGTTAAACAGTTCATAAACAAAACACATGTTGCTTGAAAACATTTAAATCATTAAAATAAATTTCAGGGAACCAAAGATTAGCTAAATCAATTTTAGGGAAGAAAAAGTGACTTGCTAGAAAGACAAAACCAGAACAACTGTGACAGACATCCTGTCAATTAGGCTAATCAGTTAAGGCCTTCTTAATACACTTGAGAAGCTCAAGCAGGAAAACTCAAATGGAAACACCTCATTTTATGGTGAATGTCTATTTCTCCCATGAGAGGGTAGCTCTGCATCCTTCCATTCAGCAGGAGAAAAATTGCAGTAGTGACTCATCAGTTCTGAGGGGAGCCAGAGGCAAGATGACTTTTGGGGACCCCCTTGCCTAGCTGGGCCAACAGTGCTTATTCAACTTTCAATATTTTTTCCCCACTTGCATAATCTCCTCCTTTTTCTCACTTCTCTGTACCTGTCAAGGAGGTGAGGTAAAGCACCTGTCAAGGAGGTGAGGTAAACCTACAAGTTTATCTAATTGTCGAAGAATAAACTTACACTGCAGTCAAGGCTGCTCCTTGGAGCAGCTTTTGAAAGTAACTTCCCCTTCAAAGTTTAGTAGTAAGCCTAACAAATCAAATACTGCCTCTGGGAGAGGAAAGACAATAAAGGCAATGGTTAGAGAAGGACCTTGCAGAGAAGATCCTCTGTAACTAGTGGTTTGACTCCCATGAGTACTTCCGAGCTGCAGAGGAATTCCAGCAACACATGTCCAACTATGACATCTACTCTTCTGCATGAATCTACTAAAGGCCCATAAATATAGTGGGAAATAGCTTGTTAGAGGTGAGGAACAGTTGTTCCAGGAACAACTTCTGCCAGAATTGGGCCCCAAAACCAGTTAAGGCATTACGTCAAAATTAACCTGCTGTTTAAGCAAGCTTCCCCAGGCCTATACATTCCTTTGATGTCATTGACAATGCTTTTCCAAGTAAGTCTGGGAATCATTACAACTGAGTAACTGCTTTCTTTACTGGGGAAAACTGTCATTACAAATGAGGGAAAGCAAATATCCTAGTATAGTTTTATTTCTAGAGATTGGGTTCTCTGTGAATGTCATTTTGTATTGATGCTCTACCTTTGCCAAAGTCTCATCATCAAGATGATTCTTCTGAATCACATGTTGAAGTGCAAAATAAATCTTTTCCTGAAGTTTCTGGACCTTCCTTGGTTCTAAGAGCCAAGCTCGATCTGGCCAAACAAGACAACAAAATTAAAATAAGCATAAACATACGTCATTAAAAGGTAGAAAGAAGATTCATGGTAATTAGTTTAATTTTCAGCAATTAAATATCTCAGGTTTGTGAAGGAAGTGCACCCATTCAGTTTCAAATCAAAATCTAATTACTTTGAATTACACAAATGATGGCTTTTCATTTTGATGTGAAATCCTCAATGCACTTCTCTAATGGACCAAACTATTAATGCCATAGCTGTGCCATGCAATGTTATCATTTCTAAAGGAACACAGTTTACAATTCAGAAGTTGATCTATAAATTTAAACGACATTGAATTTAAAGAATTTTCCAAGGAAGAGGTACTGACAAACTACCTCCAGGTAACAATCTGTCCAGTTCACTCACTCATCATGTTGAGGGTTCCTGAGTTACAAACAATTAGATCTATGGGGCACTCAAGAATGACATTTTTCTGGGCCTAGCTTCTGAATTTATAACATATACCACATTAAAAACAAAACACAAAACAGATTATATCAATCCAGCCTTCCTTAATTAAGTTAATATGCCTACATGGATGATGTGCTACAGGAAAGACTGACAGTGGTACATTTTGAACATAGGATGAGTTAAAAAAAGAAAAGGAAAATCAGTTGCAGGAAATCACCTGGTGATATCAGAATAGCAGATGAAAACAAGGCAATTTCTTCCTCAGTCAGCTGCAATGAACACAAGTTCTTTGCAAAGTCAAATGCTTCATTCACAAGGTCGTCAGAACCTACAAGCAACACAGATAACCAGGTCAAGTTCTGGAAATGCCTTCGGAGTGTGTATACGATTTATACAGCTCAACTATTAAGCACTGTTGTCAAGTTATTACCCAGCCTCCTATATGAAATTTCTGGGTATGAGTTTGATAGTATCAAGAATGAATCTCACACTCACATGCTTCAATTGGTTAAGCTTGTATACTTTATGGTTGAAGAGATCTAGGCTTCCATTCAGCTCTATCAAGTGGTGGGATTCAACCGGTGTGTTGTGGCCCCGCCCTCTGAGCCTGTCCCATCGGAGGAAGAAAGCTCCGAGCATGAGGAAGAGGAGTCAGCCAGGCCTCCCTCTCCAGGCCCCTCCCCTCTGGCATTGTCTCAGGTGCTGGCCGAGGGAGAGGAGATCAGCAGGGAGATAGCTGGTTCGTCTCAGAGTGACGATGAAACATCATTCCTGGATGCACGCCTCCGAAGGCGTGATAAACAATTGCAGCATCTTAGGAGGCGTGCTAGGGATTAGAACTGAGTCACTGGACCACACCCCAGAGACTATATAATAGAGGGTAGCGGTCAGGGATCCTTGTGACGAACAAAAGTAAACCTTGGATAGTCACTAAAGCCTCATCCGGAACTGCTGGAAGAAATATTATTTCTGCTTGGACTTTTTTGTACGTTAAGTATCTTATCTTTCTGTTTGTGAAAATAAAGGCATTTGGCAGACGGTGTGTCTATCGCTGCCAAGTGGGAGATAAGACCTGGGTGCGTTCCAAAGTGTTTCCTTAACCCTCGGCTGGCTGTGTTTGTGTGTGTGTGGGGACGGGGACAGATTACGGTGTAACAACAGCTTTGCTGAGCGTGCGTTTCGTTGATCATCGGAGCTACCGGTTTGCCTGAACTGGTCCGAACCAGCTGAATCCTACCCCTGGCTCTATCAACACCTCAATTGTTCTGAGTCCTGGCTCCGCTCAAGGGAGTCACATGAACCATGAGAACAATACTGGTGGGATTTCCTGTCATTTGCCCATCAATTCTGCATGCTGCTGTCTTAAACACCCACCGCAACTTTAGAGATGGGATACCTGAAAGAGGAACTTTAGTGAACAGCTATCAGGTTTGTAATGGAGCAGCTAATCATTCACCTATCTAAACCACTTAGGGCTTTGAAGACAAATTGTGACCTGTCACTCAATTACTTATTATACATCTAATGTGCTCATTCAGTTCATATAGTCTACGTAGAAATAATTTCCCCCTTTCAGGTTAAAGGTAAAGATAAAGATTCCCCTCGCACATATGTGCTAGTCGTTCCCTACTCTAGGGGGTGGTGCTCATCTCTGTTTCAAAGCCGAAGAGCCAGTGCTGTCCGAAGACGTCTCCATGGTCATGTGGCCAGCATGACTAAATGCCAAAGGCGCATGGGACTCTGTTATCTTTTTATTTATTTATTTATTTTAAATTTGATTTATATGCCGCCCTTCTCCGGAGACTCAGGACGGCTTACAATGCGTTAAGCAATAGCATTCATACTTTTGTATATTTATACAAAGTCAGCTTACTGCCTCCACAAACTGGGTCCTCATTTCACCTACCTTAGAAAGGATGGAAGGCTGAGTCAACCTTGAGCCTGGTAAGATTCGAACCAGCAGTAAATTGCAGGCAGCTGTGTTAATAACAGGATGCGTAGACCACTGTACTATCAAGGCCCACCAAAGGTAGTCCCTATTTTTCTAATTGCATTTTTTATGTGCTTTCGAACTGCTAGGTTGGCAGAAGCTGGGACAAGTAATGGGAGCTCACCCCATTACGCGTCACTAGGGATTCGAACCACTAAATTGCCGACTTTTCGATTGACAAGCTCAGCGTCTTAGCCACTGAGCCACCTAATCTTTCAGGTTAGGTATCCACAAAAAAAGTGAAGTTACTTTTTAAAACTTTCTGAACACAGTAGAATTTGTCATCTCACAAAATAACCTCTGCCCTTCCATACGTCTATCCTGAGATCAGACATAAAAGCTGAGTCATGGATTTGCATCATGATGTTATGATACATGTTTGATCAACCTGCCCTCCTCATTCCTTCTATGAATACCTTGACTCCCTCACCCTAAATCTTTATACTTCTCCTTCAGCATGTATGTTTACTACCTTATACCTTAATCTGATTCTGATCTAAAATCCAAACTTGTACCTTTTCCAAATCTAGTACAAGTTTTCAGCCTGTATTTTTTTTTTTATAATTTGGCAGTAGCTCATAAATCTAAGGGAGAAATGAATTTCAATTCTGCCAGACGACATAGCAAAAGCATGTAAAATAATTACTGAGTAAACAGAGATTCAAGAACAAGAAAGTTGGTTTGCTGCTATTATATGGGACATAAGCAGAATATCCTAATAGGAACTGGATTTTATTTCTCATCTGAGAAAATAGATCTAGCAGAGTCTTGGTCCCCTAAATATTACAAATGCTGATGAACTGAAATAAATCCCAATTATTTACAAAGCCTTCAGTTTTGTAAAAACAACCTGCCTACCCAAAGCCTTGAACATTTGCATTCCTCCATATTTTCCTTCAAACAAGACGGTGTTGTTGAGTGGGTTGAAGGCACGACACATTCTCACTAGAACAACTTCCAAGCAGCCTGAAATGATAATAAAAGTACTGAAATATTAGACAGAAATATCCCAACAAGACAGTATAGCCAGTTCTGTATTGTAAAAGTACTATCTCTGATATTTGATGAATGTTGTAAGAAGAGATATATTAAAGCTTTATTCTAGAAGAATATTGAGTCACATAATTTTTTAAACTTTGTCCCACTAGGATAATTGTTTTATTTATTAAATGTATATGCTACCCATCTCACTGTTGAATTGGCTTACAACATCATACTTTCAATCACTTTTATGTGCAGCTAAACATATAACATTGGTGTTTCCACAGGACAGACACTGTGCAATTTTCTATTTTGCATTCTGATATAGAAAAAGAAATGATGGTAAGAAAGTGTAATTTTTACTAAGCGTAACAGGTCCTGTATCTTTATCTTCTTTTATTGATCACATATTAATGTTGGTTAAGTATTGTAGACTGCAATGTAATCTCCTCTACAAACCTGATTTGAGAAGTAGAATCTGATCATTCTGACAGAGTTCCATGAAGCCCGTTATCCGTTTTGCAAATTCCACCACATACTGAATCGCATGTGTGATCTGGATTGCGCACTGCTGCCATAATGCTTCTCTTGACTTCAAGAAGAAGTCACATGAAAAAGAAGGAAAGCAGAGAGAGAATGCTCTTTAAATCAGAGATTATGCTGTTGAAAATTGGTAACAGATTGCCAGACATCTAATGTTTAATGCATCTGACTAAGGTTCCGCCCCTAAAACTAAGTTCCCTTCCTCCTCTGCCTCATCCACTCCCCACATAGATACTGTTGGAGAATCTGTTACCCATTTAAATAATGTCATTGTCCCATTCATTGTGGCTCTTAGTCATTTAAAAAAATATTCTCATTCCCCACAGCTCCATAAAATTTGTCCACCCTTGATTCATATTATGATCATCATGAATGGAGTGGCGTGGCATGGCATGGCGTGGCGTGGCGTATAGTAGAATAGAGTAGAGTAGAGTAGAGTAGAATAGAGTAGAGTAGAACAGAACAGATCAGAATAACAGAGTTGGAAGGGACCTTGGAGGTCTTCTAGTCCAACCCCCTGCTTAGGCAGGAAACCCTATACCATTTCAGACAAATGGTTGTCCAATCTCTTCTTAAAAACTTCCAGTGTTGGAGTATTCACAACTTCTGGAGGCAAGTTGTTCCACTGATTAATTGTTCTGTCAGGAAATTTCTTCTTAGTTCTAAGTTTCTTTCCTTGATTAGTTTCCACCCATTGCTTTTTGTCCTGTCCTCAGGTGCTTTGGAGAATAGCTTGACTCCCTCTTCTTTGTGGCAGCCCCTGAGATATTGGAACACTTGTATCATGTCACCCCTAGTTCTTCTTTTCATTAGACCAGACATACCCAATTCCAGCAACTATTCTTTATATGTTTTAGCCTCCAGTCCCCTAATCATCTTTGTTGCTCTTTGCACTCTTTCTAGAGTCTCAAAATCTTTTTTAAATTGTGGTGACCAAAACTGGATGCAGTATTCAAAGTGTGGCCTTACCAAAGCATTAAAAAGTGGTATTAACACTTCATGTGATCTCGATTCTATGCCAAGTGAAATGATTTGAACCCTTGGATGTTTAATAGGTCCCTGTTTTGTTTAATTAAGGTGTCAGCTTCACTCTCATCATGCTTATATTCCTAGTACTTTGATTCCAATCACCATCTTCTCTAGAAGGATAGACCCATAATACAAGAAAGGAATACCAGTCCTTAATTAAACCCAGGAATGGTTTTTGAACAAATTCTGCATATTCTGGGTTTTAGAATATTTATTAATTCAATTTGTATGCCGCCCCTCTCCGAAGACTCAGGGCGGCTATATGCAGATAATACCTTAGTTCTGCCAAGTTCCTAACACAATCAAATTATTTGACTCCACTTTTGATATTTCGCTAATGAGGAAATTACAAGTGGAAATCACAAAAGAATAGAAAATTAGAAGTTCAGTAGGGCACACTTCATTCATTGTTCTAAGTGCACATTCATCTGGAAACTTGCACAATTAAATACAGGGTACTAAACATACAAATTGTGTACAGAAATCTTGTAGTAACACAAATAAGTAACAGTGCTTTCAACAATTCATAGAATGAAAGAGGTGATAACCATATGACAGGATATTCGGTTTGTTTGAAAACCTTTTTCTTTCCACTCTGCTTGTAGTGGGCTTATTTTCTGAGAGGGAAAAGAGGCAACTCTATTAAAAGAAAGACTGTAGTAGTTGGGATTTTAATTGTCCCCCTTACAATAAAAGGTGAGTAAGAAAGGGATGTTTGCTGTACCTACAATAAGCATTGTATAGAGAAAATCAAGTTAGTGCCTCGGATCATCCAGTAAATTAAATTCAGGAAATATAAGGGGAAGGTTTTCCCTCTGCCCCTACAGAGCACAAGTAAACTGCAGAAACAGAACTGAGGGTAGGTACTCAAAGTGACAGACACAACAGGTTAGCACAAAAAATTAGATGGAGATTAGGAAGTTTACTCCATTTTTTTAAAACATCCTTATTCAATTTTGCAATCACAATAGTTATAATCATGAATTCAGAGAGGCCATGCTTTCTTTGTGGTAAGAAAGAAACAAGACATTTTATTGGTTTGGGGTTTGTTTGTTTTTTTTTTTGTACCTTGCTCTGGTATATTTTGATTTCTTCATATGTGTGGGTTTGCCAGGCTAGCTGGTGTAGTTCCTCCATTGTATACTGACACGTCTCCAAATGGGACTTAATTATATTCTGTGCAATTCGATCTAAGAGACAGGAACAAATAGGATATAACTCATAACATTTGATTTACAAATAATTATATATGTAGTTTTATATATCAGATCCCAGGAACAACATCAAAGCTGTCTGTCCAGAAGAGTGCAATGCTAGGAACAGCTAAGATCCTATGTGGAACCTCAAACACCCAGGCCTCTGGTAAAGGGCTTGAGATTGAGGAAGTCACAGACGACCACTCATAATGGTGAGGAGGGAATTTACACACACACACCCCCTACATATACAAATGTGTACTTTAATCATGTCATAATATACACTATTTTGGTTAGAAAGACAGGATAAAAATCAGATAAAAATATTAAATAACTTCATGAAATCTATATGCGGATGGCTAGAATCACTGTCTTTCACCTGAATGTTTCTAGCAGTAGTTCATTGTAATGACCCAAAAGTGCTTTTTTCAAGAGGCAACTGGACTTTCTGGTTTTTCTTTGAACATGTTTTGCTTCTTATCCAAGAAGTTTCTTCAGCTCTTGGATAAGAAGCAAAATGTCTTCAAAGAAAAACCAGAAAGCCCAGTTGCCTCTTGAAAAAAGTATTTTTGGGACAGCCATGACCTGGATGACTAAGAATCTCCATAGACATTCATTGCAATGACTTCATTTAGTGAAATGTTATACCAACAGTCCCAAGTGATATAAGATCTTGAAGTTAGTTCATTGTGCTATCCATTCATATATAAGTTTTGGGCAGGCATTCAGGTTATAATTGTATAATTTTGCAATCAACGGAAAATGTGATTATCATTCCCCTTTGAAATTTTCTTGGTCTAAAATAATAAATTCAAGGATTATGAGAGATTGAAGCGTTGCAACAAAGTTTTCCCCCAATAGCAGATACAAAAAGCTATATTGCGCACAAATAGTAGGACCTGGGATACGGAGTTACATAATGTTGCTTTTTCAGCCATTTTAAATTATGGAAGAATATCTTCTTCCTGGTTTAAGTATTGGCGCTGTTGAATAAGGAGTAAGATATGACAAAAGTCACACAATAGTCTTGATTGAATATTTGATTGCAACAGCAATGATTTAAATGATCCATTAATTTTCATTCTTATTATGTCATGTCATGAGGAGGCAATAAGCCACCTGGGAAAGCAAAGGGAAATAATCAAAGTCGTTAAAAAGCGAAAGTTAGAATATTTTGGACATGTGATGCAACACCCAGAAAAATACGGCATCCTTCACTTAATCCTCCAGGGAAAGACTGACGGTCCAGGCAGAAGAAGAACATCATGGCTTCAAAACCTTAGGGACTGGTTTGGACAAAACTCAGCAGCACTTTTTCATACGGCTGTTGACAAAAATAGGATTGCCACCATGATCGCCAATGTCCGATGACAGATATGGCACAACAAGAAGAAGATTATGTCATGTGTATATGGGTAGATGTTTCAGTATTCAATTCCTTTGCATGGTGAGTTACTGAATTTTGCTGCTTACTGCTGAATTTTTACTATTCATCATAAAAGAATTGGAGCTTTTGGGGGCCAGAAAATAAATTCGGTATCTTTTCATCTGGATTTGATAAACAATTTACTTCTTTTTTATTGAGCTTGGGAAAACAGATGATGATGAATTGACTGTTTAGAAATATATGTTGTGCATTCAACATACAATTACAGAATTGTAGAGGTCTTTATAGGCCAATAGCATGAGACAAGTAATCCAGGAACAATAAATCCATCAATGTTTGCAAGGTAAAACAAGACCTTGCTCAAGACAGATGTCGGTATAATCATCAATCTTTTATTAAGATCTCCCTTTATTAAATAAAAGGTACAAAGTTTGTACTTCCATCTACTTGTGAATCAAGATCACTTGAGCTGTAGTGGTTAGCATGTGGCCCGTGATTAAAGGGGTTTTGTTTGTTTGTTTCTACAGGTCAGTCTTGATTCTGTGCAACTTCCTGGACAAATTCCTGTGGTTTTCTCAGCAACATATTTGGAAATGGTTGGCCTTCTTCTTAGGAGTTAAACGAAGTGATTGACTCAAAATCACCAAACTGGCTTCATGCCCAAGGCAGGACTAGAGCCCTATATACCAATTTGTAGTTTGATGCTTTAACCACTACACCAAACTGGCTCTCAGTGCTTAAAGTACACATACATAATGCCATACAGTCCATATAGAAAGGAAGTTTCTCAGATTGTCAATTGACACCTGGAATACTTCTCACTTGTCAATTGATACCTGGAATATATACAGCTGCCAGGAGTATTTCCATGTCATGTGAAATGCATATTAACCAGATATCTGTATTATGATAGGACTAGGGGTATCTAGAGCTTTTGATAGGCCTCTTACTTGGGACACTGCCTGTTGTTTGAACTGCCAGTGGATTTAGCATATATTCTATTTGCGTTACAATTGTGTCATAGAAATTATTTCCCTGAAAAGTGTTCTCTTCCAGTTTAACAGGGATTTCGCAATGTAATCATATAGCAAAATGTCACTTTACAATATTAAAAAGGTGTCTATGGTCCAATTCACTTTGTGATTTATTACATTTCCAATGATTGCTAAAATCTACACTTTATTTTGTAAGGATGGCTTCATTCATAATAAAATGATTTGCTAGGGGAAATGGCAGGGTGTCATTTACAGTGCTGATATCACAAAGGTGGAATTAGGGAGCACATAACTTTATTTTCTAATACTACAATACCTTATTTTTAAGTTGTGGCATACTTTTCAAAACAAGAATATCTTCAGAAGTAATTTATGACTAAGTTATGAATATTTCCCGAACTTTAAATAAATGCTTGGAAATACTGGAGAGGTAGAATCAGTTAGACCAGGGGTACCCAGCATTGGGCCGCAACATGATAGAATCCATACAAACAGACAAAGCCCCATCCGTGGGATGCAGGCAGCATGTGAAACAATGCACCCTCTGGTCCATGGAAAAATCTCTCTCCATGGAACCATTTCCCGGGTGCGGCCCAGTTCCCCAAAAGGTTGGGAGCTGCTAAGTTACACTTTAAAGTATTGTAAAATAAAATATTGTTAGTTTAGTGGGAAAATCTTGATCCATAATATTCCTTATTTCTCTTTTTTATACTTCACTTTTCTCTTTCATTGGCTTTATGAAATCAGCTGCTCATTTCTTAACTTTCTCATTTTTTTTTTTAATTCTTGGGAAGTGTGAATGATTTTGCCAAAGATAGTTTGCTTCTTACAAACTTCTTAGGAAGTAACTGACATGCTTTTTTTAAATGAGCAATAATACTTTTTTTACAATCTTAAACTAGGAAACCAACATGATCAGACGGGCACAGATGAGAAAATCCACATTAAATAGAGTTTCTTTTTTTTAAATAGTTGTTAAAAAAGAAACAACATAAGCCTAGTCAGTTTTTGAAATGAGAAGAAAGAGGCTGAATAGAGAAAGGATACAGAGTTCCTTCTTTCCAACATTTATCTGATTTTTTTTTCTGTAAGAATTCAGAGAATTGAAGCCATGCAGGTGAAAAAATTCTACTGTAGCTGAAAATGAATACATGAAAAAAATGCCACAAGAACATTATCTGCTTTCTGTCTTACTATCACTGCGTACTATAATCTTGATCTCAAAATATATATGGTTTATACGATAGGTAGTGTGAGTTTTAGATTGTGAAAATAGTCTAAGATTATAATATTTGAGAACAGAAAGTGGTGTAAATGAGACTTGTATGTTGAAATCATTATTTCAATGTGTGTCCATCTCATTTCCTGTCATAGACTCCCTAACATTTATCAAAACCCTTTCATTTATCTTAAATTTTTCTCAATTCAGATTGTACACTGATACTTGTAGAAACTTCCTAAATTAAGAAACCTATATAGTTTATAAATTAAGTGGATGAAGGCTTTTGAAGAAAACAAAATCAAATGTTCTGATTTTTCAAGCATTTTGGTTTATTTTTTAATCATTGTTGTTAAGTGTTAGCTGCAATTTAATTCGATTTGATACTTTCATTTTAAATTGGTAATCATGAAGTATGAGGAGGAGACTTAGCCATGACTAACTGATAAAAATTAAGTGAAATTTCTGATGTGTCAGAATACAGTTATTTTGCAAAAACACAAAATAGAACTAAACTCCTGGATGCATATGGTTAAAAAAAGGAAGAAATTTAGAACGTGGGGATTATCATTTTTAACAATGGTAGATTCTATTGGCCATGGTTCTACCTCTTCTGAAGAAAATGGAATCATGCCATCTCCCTTTACAGAATGGAATACAAAAAAGCAGAAGCTTAAATAATACTTTTAAAAGCGAGAAAAGACACATGAAACTTTTCTGGTGGGATCTAGAAACCTGGGCAATTTGTGTTGTTTTTCCTTTATTACATTTTCCTTTAAAACATTGCAATTAACAGAAAATTGGAAAGTCTTGAAAACATTGCAACATTTTAGAAGCTAGATATCAGCTCTGGACCTACCCATCCAGACAGTATTACAGAATCTGGGGAAAGTGTCAATTTAATATTACTTTAGGTGTGGTGTAGGTGAAACTATCACAAAGCTAGGTCACTGATTTTTTTATTCTTAAAGTACTACAGTTTATTTCCACAGTGTTAGAAATTCTGAGGTTATGCCACCTCTGGTTTTCCAACTGGCAGCAATTCTTTCTTTCACTTGCTCTTCCTTTTTTAAACTCTACATTTCAGGAAACACAATTGTAGGTCAGATTCACATTGGCGGTTTTTTTTTTTTTTTTTTTTTTTGAGTGAGTGAGTGAGTGAGGACTCAAATAGGTTGGTAAATAATTGCAATTTCCAATTTAGTTTGCACTCAGCAGTCAATTATTATATCCTGATCAGAGCGTGGACACATATCCTTTCAGTTTTAGCAAAAATAGAACTGATGTTTATTTATTCAACACCAGCAAATGTTAAAACAACTAACTGGCAAAACTGGGATAAAAGATAGAAGACAGGCAAAAGAAGGGAGAAAGACAACTTGCAAAAATTAACATTTAGACTTGTTAAAAAGCACAGAAATTTTCAGAAGCAAGTTCATTCCTGAGTGAGCATGTCTATCTTACTGCGTTTCTTTTTTCCCCCTAAAGCACAATTTTGAATCAATCAATAGTTTGTCAAGTCCAACTGCAGAATTATTTCATATTATGTGACTTATTCTGTTTCATCTATGCTATCCTGGTTTGGACTTCCTTTAGACGTGGCATCTCTGAAATTGAAAGGACACACTTTCCAAACAGTGCCTTCAAGTTAGAGATGCTATTATTCCTTCCCATC
The DNA here is from genome assembly GCA_022577455.1 of Arizona elegans. Taxonomy (NCBI): domain Eukaryota; kingdom Metazoa; phylum Chordata; class Lepidosauria; order Squamata; family Colubridae; genus Arizona; species Arizona elegans. Next base: position 29,770,051 of record JAKOOJ010000008.1, on the reverse strand, counting down.
TTTACACGGAATATTTTCTGGTCCCAATAACCGTACCCTTTTCAAGCACTTTATGCCATCCTTGTAGGTGTGAACCAATTGCTTTTCAGTTACGTTGGTTTAATTCCTGAGCTGTATCCATAATGTCTAGCTTTTGAATGCTGGTCTACTGGTATGCTTTGTGAAATGTGTGAACATAAATTAGGATGTTTTCTGACATAGAGTCTCTGTCTGGGTGCTCTGTCAACCCATATCTCCAGATCAAAGCAAGCACACATGTCCCTCCAATCAGTTAGCAAATATACGGCTTTATTAATAACATCAAACCCAATTAAAACAGGACAAAAGGTGGACAAAAATCAGGACGAACGAGGGAGACATGAACAAGCAAAATTTTACATTATTTTACATCTATAGCTGTATCTATATCTATATCAAAAGACATTAATTCCATTACCCTCCACCTAGAAACAAACAACCTACCCTCTAATAAACAATTTGGTTTCAGAAAAAAATTATCCTGTAATCTACAGCTTCTACACTGCAAGAACATATGGACTACAAATCTCGATCAGGGCAAAGCAATAGACACAATTTACATAGACTTCTGTAAAGGCTTTGATTCAGTGGGACATGACAAACTATTTCTAAAACTAAAATCCTATGGCATTTCCGGACCCCTACATAATTGGATAGCTGCTTTCCTGTCAAACAGACAACAAGTGGTCAAAATAGGGAATACCCTATCAAATCCTGCACCTATTAATAGCAGTGTCCCCCAAGGCAGCATTCTAGGACCAACACTCTTCATACTATACATAAATGACCTTTGCGATCATATTATAAGCAACTGCCTTCTCTTTGCTGATAATGTAAAAATATTTAACACCACAGACAATACTGCTACTCTTCAAAAAGACCTTGACTTTATGTTGGAATGGTCAAACAATTGGCAACTCCAAATCTCAACCAACAAATGGTTTTACATATTGGCAAAAAGAACCAGAACACAAAATACAAGCTGAGTGGATATGACCTTGTAGATGACCTTCACTCTGTCAAGGACCTTGGAGTACTGATATCTAATGATCTAAGTGCCAAAGCCCACTGTAACAACATCACCAAAAAGACATTAAGAGTTGTAAACCTAATCTTGCGTAGCTTCTTCTCTGGTAATATTACACTACTAACCAGAGCATACAAAACATTTGCTAGACCAATTCTCGAATACAGCTCATCTGTCTGGAACCCACATTACATATCGGACATTAATACAATTGAACATGTCCAGAAATATTTCACAAGAGTCCTCCACTCCTCTGCTCGCAACAGAATACCTTATGCCACCAGACTTGAAATTCTGGGCTTAGAAAACTTAGAACTACGCTGCCTTCGGTATGACCTAAGTCAGTGGTGGGTTCCTCCCGGTTCGGCTCGGTTCTCCCGAGCCAGTAACGGTGAGGATATGACATCACCAAACTGGACATCATCCCACCCTCCCCAGACTGTCTACTGTTGATCTCACCCCATTCCTAAGAGGTCTGTAAGGGGCGTGCATAAGAGCACCAACGTGCCTACCGTCCCTGTCCTAAAGTTTCCTCTATTTGTATCTATTTTATGTATCCAATCCATGTTTATATTTATTACCTAATATGTTCTTGACAAATAAATAAATAAATAAACACAGGACTTTCCAGAGCTACTGGAAACAGCATTGTGGGTAAGTAGCATGGAGATTCCCCAAGGGATTGGCCTTCAGTTATTCTAGTCTTAACTCTTTTATGTATGTAATGGTAGCTGAATAGAAATGATACAGGATCCACCCTGTATTTTTGCACCACAAAGGAACAAATTTGCTGTACAGGAAGGATCTGTCCATAAAATGTGAAAGAGCCCTTTGTTTTTCTTTCACAGGTCACTAGTAGGACCTTCAGGAAAAGAAAAAGATAACTGACTCTAAGAGTGAGGCAGAGAGGATAAATTTCTCTCATAATGCAGTTCACCCTAGGATCATGATGTCTTTTAATTATTGTTTTTGTCCATCTAAAGAATAAACAGATACTATCAGTAGTATGCTAAATGCTCCTCTGAAGCACTTTCTCTTTAATCGGTTTTGTTTTCCTCTTGAGAGAATCTTGCCTTCTTAGCATCCACTTCATATCCACAGGGAAGAGAAGTTTGAAGTAGGCCACTAAAAATGCTGATAATCATCTTAGTTAAAATTGGTAATGAATTTTAATTGACTATTTACCCATAGGATACGGGTACATTGCTAAAAGTAATTTCAGCATACAGGTAGTCAACGTACGAGCACAATTGAGCCCTAAATTTCTGTTGCTAAGTGAAACATTTGTTTACTGAGTTATACCCCATTTTATGACTCTTCTTGCCCCAGTTGTTAAGTGAATCACTGCAGTTGGTAAATGAATTACACAATTGTTAAGTGAAACTGGTTTCCCCACTGACTTTGCTTGTCAGAAGGTTGCAAAGGATGATCACATGACCCCTGAACACTGCAACAGTCGTTAATATGAATCAATTGCCAAGCATCTGAATTTTGATCATGTGACCATGTTGATGCTCCTTTTTTTCCTAAATAATAATCCAAATTGTTTTATATACATGTACATCTACCTTCCTTGGTTTTCAAAGGCATTTCTCAATAAATAATATCTTTTTAAAATAAAATCTATCCCATATGCATGTCTTAGATCAGAGGGCTTCAAACTTGGCAACTTTAAGACTTGTGGACTTCAACTCCCAGAATTCTCCAGCCAGCATAGCTGGTTGGAGAATTCTGGGAGTTGAAGTCCACAAGTCTTAAAGCTGCCAAGTTTGAGGACCCCTGCCTTAGATTAAAAGAAGTAATCCAAAATTCTATGCAATTAAATATACATTTCTAGAGCTTTCAATAGGCCCTAAGATAGATAGTTCAGGATTGGCTCTTGAATTTATTTATTTATTGGGGAACACTCTAAATAAGTAGGGTATGTGCACACCAGTGGTGGGTTTCAAATTTTTTTACTTCTGGTTGTGTGGGTGTGGCTTGGTGGGCTTGGCATGGTTTGGTGGATGTGGCATGGTGGGCGTGGTAGGGGAAGGATACTGTAAAATCTCCCTTCCCACCCCGCTCCATAGGAAGGTTACTGCAAAATCCGCATTTCCTCCTGATCAGCTGGGACTCGGGAGGCAGAGAATAGATGGGGGCGGGGCCAGTCAGAGGTGGCCCGGCATTTACCGGTTCTCCGAATTACTCAAAATTTCTGCTACCGGTTCTCCAGAACTGGTCAGAACCTGCTAAAACCCACCTCTATTACAACTCTGAATGTTTATATGTGTGCACGTTCATAACGGTTACCACCAATGCTATTATTTTAAGATTTGGTAAAAAAAAATACTATTCTGAGAATCAAATTTTCTAAAAGTAGAACCAGGTTGGTGCAGTAGTTAGATGGCATCAGGCTAGAAACTGGGAGTTTGTGAGTACTACTTCTGCCTTAAATACAAAGCTAGCTGGATGACTTTGGGCCAATTACTCAGTCCTCTGAAACAATTTCTAAATGTAGCTCAGAGTTGAACTGTGGAGTCCTCAGTGTTTTCTGAGCTTGTTTGCTTGCAGACAATTCATTAATGTCTGCAAACAAGCAACCAAGCTCAGAGATCATCAAGGACTGCACATAAATGTACTGTACTTTCAAAAAGGCACTTGTTTAGACCCCATACATGCAGAACCTCTTCCAGTGTTTGTTTGAAGACTTGAGTGTTTTTTAAATCAATTCTCTGCTAAAATCTGTTTTGCAGTCTCTTAGACATATTCTGTCCTGTTGAATGAGCTTCTGTTTTTCCATTTGACCATTTAAAAGTTTCTTCTGGTGGTGGTTTGAGCTACTTTATTCTTACAAACAATGAGGTATATGCTGCTGCTATGTTACTTTCTACTACACATCCTTCCATCACTTTGACATTTTCTCCTTTCATTTCCCAAACTGAAAATAGCGTAAGAGAAGGATTCTTATGATGATGTCTTCTCTTGGGATCGATGTCTGAAGCTGCATTTATCACTCAGCCATTTGCTTACTGAAGGCAAGAATGTCACATTCCCATTATGACTACTTGAATTCTGTTAAATATTTTCATACAGAGTGAAGCCACTCAAATCCTTCCACTTGATCATCCAGGGTGGTTCTCTTTTCTTCTGATCTCTAGAGATGATGCTTCTATGCTTCAAGCCAAACAATCTAATTCCTTAGACACATTTTCTTTCTCTTTCCAATAAAACTGGCTTTGTTATAAAATTCACAGGTTATATTTGTCATTTTTTTTTCCTCTCAAAATTTTCTAAGTTCACATTTTAGGGCAGAGATGGCAAACCTATGGCACGCATGCCGGAAGTGGCACGCAGAGCCATCACCCATTGCTCTTCCGGGTTCCGGTGTGCACATGCGCGCTGGCCAGCTGATCTTCACGGTGTGGGAGTGCCAAAACTGGAAGAGCAGCTCCCTGGCACGCATGTGCGCCAGCCAGCTGGTCTTCGTGTGTGCAAGAAGCCAGGGAACTGCTCTTCCAGTTTCTGGCACTCCTACACATGCGTGCCAGGGAGCTGCTCTTCTGGTTTCTGGCACCCTTCCCACCTCCACGCGCAAGCTCCCGTTTCAGCTCTTGGTGCTGAAAAGGTTCGCCAATATTTTTTAAGGGAAAAAAATATCTCCCAATTTAACAAGATAAAGATATTCTTCTTTATCCTGGGTTTACAAAACAAATCTTTTTTTAAAAAAAATCCTAAAAGTTGAAAAGTTTTTTGTTTTTGAAACAAAAAATTGAAATTTCTGGATCTCCAAAGATCCAAGGGAGATAAGCAAAAATTAAAATCTATTTATTCATTTATTTTATTTATTAATTTCTATAGCCACCCATTTTAGTCAATGACTCTAGGCAGCTAACAATTAAAAATTGTGTTGATATTTTCCCAACTTTTATCTCTTAATCATCTCAACTAAGCATTGTATTTACTTCTGTCACTATTCTAGATACTGCAATACTATCCATTTTACTAAAAAATTAGAAGACTAAATATCTATCTATCTATCTATCTATCTATCTATCTATCTATCTATCTATCTATCTAATCAATTTATGGTAAAGATTATGTTCCACATTTTCTTCCAAAGTCCTGTAACTGTTTATAAATATTTTTATGTATCAGTGTTTATGAAATGATGTCAGCCACAACAGCTGAAATGAAGAGGCATGAGGATGAGATCTATTTATTTGGACTGAAGTGACAGAACGTTCTCTATTTCCAGCATAAGTATTTTACAATCTAGTCACCCAGAATGAAAACCTAGCGTTGGGATTGGCAACGATGGTGATTGGGGCGAATGATTATATTCTGTCTCTCACTTATTCAGGGAACCAATTCCATATAGACAACCACAATCTTAATAGTAACATAATATGGACAAATAACATGGATTTTGTTTAGTTGTTTAAAGTTCTGCACTTATTTACAGAATTAGAATTTAAGGAAAGAGAAAAAAGAGACTCAACAGCCAGATGGGTGGATTTAATTACTACTGTGATGGGTGCATGTTGGAAGACCTAAAGGACCAGGTTGGAGAGAGATCCTCCTGGATAACGTATCTAATTGGGAATTAAGAGTTGATACAATATGGTGGCACATAATCAATCAATCAGGATTTCAAAGTTGGATATACTATGTTTGGACATGATTCCCTCAATTTTTCTGGATTAGTCTGGGTGAGTATTAAAGGTGAATGAATAAGAAATAATAACCCATCAGAAGTATTTATGAAGTTCTAACCTTTGGTAGTGGCATTGCAATCTAAATGATTTTTTAAAAAATGTTTAATAAAATATAAAACATTCCATTTATATACAGACCATGAAATGTATAAAAACATATTACACTTTCTATTTTTCTCTATCATGTAACATGATGATATGTGTTTTGGGGCACTACTATGGCAACAATCAGTAGATTTATAAGCCTCCTATATGAAACTCTTTCTTTCTGTTCAAACTCAGAAATAGAATCGGTCTTACACAGGCTATCAAAACAGCCATTGTACACCCATTAGTGATCAACTTTAATACTTGCAATTGTTAATAATTCTAATTGCCTTTGTGACCAAGAGGCTATTATCCTTCTTCTGAGTGAAATCTTCAAAAACCTCTAAGAGGTTTATAAAATTTTACCAACAGTAGGAAACTGTCCAGTTCCTTTCTTGTGCTATTAATTGTTAGCTACTAATTGCTTTTGTATTTTCTCTCAATTTTAATTTTTGTTTTTATAGATATTACATGGTATGCTGATCTTTTATTGCATGTGGTCTTGGAATGTAAATAACTTTTGACTGCTTTGTGTAGAAATAGAATGTTCTGTTTTCAAGTGTGATTTATAATGCCTTTGACAAAGAACCTGTTGTTCAAAATGCATCAGATAATGCAGGAAATTAAGAATTATGTTTTCATTTGGTGTAGTGTGTGTGTGTGTGTGTGGGGGAAGTGACTTTAATGGTGTTGGATCTAAAAATCTGCATCCTGTTGTAAAGAATCCTAAACAACTTTAGGGTAATTTTCTTCAACTGATCATATGACTACTTGCTATTTTCCTGTTAGAAATATGTTAGAATAGCTCATCGATTATGTATAAGACCTGAACTTAATGTGATACGATTCATTTTGGTTCATTTATCCATCTTTATTGACATTTAATGTAATTTTAAGCAAACTTTCTAAGGATACTGTTTACAAAAGGTTGCCATAGGTTGTGTTTGCTGTTTGCTGTTCATATATCAATTTTAATCAGTTTATTTGAAATGATGTTTCTAGAAGTATAAATTGCGCAGACTACTTATCTGCCTAACTTTTCTTGGTACTAGTTACACTTCAGTGTATTGTCAGGTTCCACCTACATAACTAATTTTATTTTCAGCTGCATTATCAATCTTATACATCTAGAAAGGAGGGATTGTTTTACAATTTATCAAATTCCAGTTTTGCATTGATTTTATGCAATAGGATACGGGTGGAAGCATGCAAATTTACAGCTTTTGTTGGACTGCAGATCCCATCATCATATCATGCTAACTGGAGGTGATAGGATTTGAAATCAAAGACAGGTTGAAGGCCACCTAAATCCCAACCTCTGAAAAGGTACCGCTTTTACAGGGTCTTAGAAGCAACAGATACTGAGTGACTAGAAAGCATTGAAAATCAAGTAATATATTCTATTGAGAATAGATATCAATTACTGAGAGATAGCAAGGGAAATAATTCATTGCAAAAGCCATCAGATATCAAAAAGAAATAGAGCCATTTGTTGAATTATAGATTTCAGAAATTAGCACTGTACTGTATTCTGCAAGTTGTTAAACACTCTAGCTCCGAGCCTCTTCCAAAAATTTAATGGCGCTGCTGAAAATGTACTGATTTTGTAATGACATCTTCCAGCCTAAGAGGATTTTTATCAGGCTTGTAAGACAGGAACAGGTTTGGAACAGCGGAGTCAAAAATATGTGGTTTCTCTACTATGTGCGGTTACACCATTTTATTTTATTTTATTTTTTGATACAATGCTGGATGTAACCTCCTTCTTTGTGGGAGTCTCTTTCTCTTATTATTTTTTAGTTCTGTTGGTCCACTAAATCACTTTTGCGGATCAGAATTTCTTTAAATCTCTAAAGTAACATAATTGGGTAGAATCTGACCAAGACATAACATGTCACAGAGAACGCAGTTAAATAAATGAATGATTTTTTATTATATCGTTAAAAATAGTTCTTTTTTTCAAAAGCAGGCTAATTTATCCCTCACATTAATACTAGTCTACTTCAATATTAAAATATTCCCAATTTTCTCTCCCAGATAGAGGGATGTATTCCCAAACTTGGACTTTGACTCTTTTTCTGGTGTTTTTTTTTTTACCTACCCCTCACAGAGCCTTCTCCTTCACTTCATGCCTTCTCCTGGAGCATAACACAGGACCAGGTTCCTTTGATTGGCAATTGCATCACCCAATCATACTGACCCAACTTGTTAGAACAAGTACAGAAAATCTGCTGTAAATCTGACATTTTTAGAAGCTGGGGGTAGTGGGGGAAGCTTAAACAAAAAAAAATCTGCTTTTTTTTGTGGCAAGGCCAATGCTGTGGAACAGGTGGATATTGAGTTGGTCCGTTCCTTACTGCCTTTTTGAAAATCTGTGAAGAAGGAATTCTTTCAGAGGGCTTGCAATGATTTTGCAACGACATCTTCTTTTAAACCTATTAGATCAGCCTGAAAGGATTTATCCTTTCCTCTGTGTTTATGGGATGTCACTTTCTCTTTCCTTTTTATGGTTTTATTTTTGCTTTTGTGCCAATTGTGGTTTTTTAAGCATTATAAATTTCTTTGGGTTTTGTTTGTTTTATATCTGACGGTGGATGTTTTCAATTGTTCTAGTTCTATTCTATGAGAACTCTGCTGAGTAGTAATTTTGATTTCAGTAGGGTAGGAGTATGTGTATATAACATAGATACACACACAAATAGACACAGACTCACATACACATCATGCCAAATAATGGGGAATTATTCTGATTGCTTTCCAAAAATACTGTCATAAGATTTTTTTTCCCCTTAAATGTTTTGCCCTCAGGGTGATTCAGCACAAAAAATACAAAACTATTAAGGGGAAAAATAAATCCAGCTCACAGTAAGGATATGGCTGATCCACTTCTTGGAATAATCATTATTGTTCAAAATGAAAAGGGGGATAGTTGAAGGGCTTTGATGCCAGTATAAACTGGTAAGCCCTCAATTAGGAATACTGCCAAAAGTCGTTATTTGCCAATTTTACATTGACCTTATTTGATGGCCATGGGATATAATGAATTGGATTTATTTATAGCAAGTGCACACAATTTAAATTCACTCTATTGTATAACATTTTTTGAAATTTTATCTACATAAGAATGGGCATTGCATTATTAACCGTGTAGAAATAATGTTACTAAAATTTTAACTGAGTTATTTTTAAACTCATCCTCTAATTTTATTTTTTCCTTTGTACCCCTAGGCCAAATAGTTTTATTGGCACCTCTCTGTACCAATCTTCTTTCACTACTTAAGAGTGAAAGAGCGAAAGAGTGAAAGAGTGAAAGAGCACCCCATTTCAATTCTTTATTTTTCTTGGGGTGAAACAACTAATTTAACATTATTTCTGAAGCAAACAATCTTATATTATAAATTGCATTCATATAAATTTATATAAGCTACCGTAGATACACAAACACACAGATCCGTAATGCAGTTATAATGCAGACAGTAAAAAAAAGGACTTTAGTCAATGGCAGTGGTGGGTTGCAGTGGGAGCAGCAGCAGTGGGAGGTTCCGCCTACCCACCTGGACTTCATCAAATACGCTCTGCGCATGCACAGAAGCTTCTGCGCATGCAGAGACACTAGTGAGCGAGCAAAGTGAGTGCGCGTGAGCGAACCGGTATCAAAGGTAAGTGAAACCCACCCCTGGTCAATGGGGTATTTCTTTCTCTAAAAAATCTGTATAGAAGTAAGCATGCCAGCCAATCTGGCTAAGTCCACTTGATGTGTAAAATAAATAATTTAAAAAACACCTACAAAACACGGCACAGGCTGAATTTGTAGTGAAGTTCTCCGCTCAAAAAAATGGTTGTTGTCTCATCTAGTTACAGAATCGCTAGCCATATGGATAAACCTTTATTTTCTGTTCCTCCGTCCTTCTTCTATCCATCTATCAATTGATCATCATCTTTTCTAAGATTAAAAGCTCTGCCGGACAAGATCAGAGAGAAAGAGTCCTAGAACCGGCTAAGATCTGTCAGGATAACATTTACAGAAGACAAATGTTCTTCCCAAGTGACTTTTGTACTGTTATAAAACCTGGGGGTGGGGGAGTAAGGTTTGAACCTTCAGTCTCCCTTCATAGAGAGTCTCCCTTCTGTTTTTCTTACATGCCTTTCATTTTTCTTCCTTTTAATTATTGCAAGTCACCTTAGAGTAGCCCCATGGCAAGATAGGTGGCAAACGAATTTAACAAATAAATAAATAATATATATGTATTGAGCCTTATAGTTTGCAGTTGCTGTTTTTCTTTGTATTGACAGCTTTTCTAGCATTTTTAAAAAATCAAAATTGTGCCGTTCCAGGCTTCTAATTCAAGTATCAGTTTAGGAACAGCTTAACAGGGTTTTCATTTTTCCCAGTGATTCCTGCCAGTGAAGGATGGTTGGACATCATAGGACCATGGCAATAATTGGTCATGAAAAAGAACTGGATCATGCAAGTTGCTGAATTCAAGATAAGAGGAAAATTCTGGTATAGCAACGTAGGCATTTTTTTCCCTTTCAGTTTCATTGCAAGTTAATGTCTGTGGCTGCCCCATCTCTATGGAATACTTTGTCCCCTGAGGTCCTGGTGACTTTTAGGAAACTAATTTTTGCACGATGTCTTTAGGGCTTAATTTTTTTTCCTGACTATTTTTAGGGTATTTTAATTAAGTTCATTTTTAATTCAGCTTCCCCAGTATGGTTCTTTTCGCTGTCCTTGGGATTTTGCATGTAAAGTGCCTGAAAACTTTCCATGGATCTCTGCAGTGTAAGGGTGGAAATTGGAGAAAAGTGTCCAAAAAAATAAATAAATCATCCATTCTGCTAAGTGTTTTTGCTCTTTTGTCTTTTCCAACCGTCTCCTTTAAATCCTTTAGACCAGGGGTCTCCAACCTTGGCAACTTTAAGCCTGGAGGACTTCAAATCAGCAAGCAAGCTGGCTGGGGAATTCTGGGAGTTGAAGTCCTCCAGGCTTAAAGTTGCCAAGGTTGGAGACCCTTGCTTTAGACTCCCCTCTGAGTCTAAAGAATTAGATGGCTTATACTTACAACGGTTAAGAAATCAATGAGTTAGAAGAAGATTGAATTGAGGGATTTTTTTTTCTTGATCAGGTGTATAAGCAAAGTACTCTGAAAACCTGCCAAATGTTTTAGATGGCCCTCACAATGATGGGAGAGGTCAATGCTTAATTGTTCTCCCAGGCGGTAGTAATCCAGTAGGGACTTTACATGATCGACAATGGAGCAAGGAGTATTTTCAGGCCCACTCTATGTACAGGCTTTAAGCAATCAATCCTCATGACTTAGTATTGCCCTTTTGCTTGATCTAATCAATTCTGTAAATATTTGACAAGGCTGCATGTCATAGAGAGCCATTTAATCTAGTGGTTAAGGGACTAGGCTAGATAGCAGGAGACTGTGATTTCTAGTCCCATGTGAGGTGGGGCACCTTGGGCCAGTCACACTGTCTCTCAGCTCAACACCCCTCAAGGGGGAAAATAGGAGGAGGGAAAAGGTCTGTTGGATAGGTTTGCGGCCTTGACTTGTTTATAAAAATAATAAAGGCAGGAAATAAGTAAGTAAGTAAGTAAGTAAGTAAGTAAGTAAGTAAGTAAGTAAGTAAAGCAATGTGTCTGTTATAACAAAAGGAGTTTGACAACTGATCTAAGCATAAAGAAGTGTCTGTGAAGAGTTGCTTGCCTGTTGAATTTTATTCATAATAATGACTAAACAAGATTTTTTTTCTCTGCCCAGTTATCTGTTTCTTCTTATTTCCCCACATCTTCCGTTTTGTTCTTCTCTTTCTGACCCTATGCAAATGTATATTTTCCTTGCCCTATCACCAGTGTGTCACATTGCCAGAAAAATGTCAGCATGACCTTCATATAAGTTAGTGTGTGGTGATTCTTCATTTAAATTGGGGGTGTCCGATCATGGCAGCTTTAAGGAATTCTGAGAATTGAAGCCCATAAGTCTTAAAGTTGCCAAGGTTGGACATACCTGATTTAAGTGAAAACATGAGGTGATTTACCTCCATAAGCAACTCATGGGGCCCCAAACAACTTTGGACCAGTGCTGTGGAGAAGGCTCCTTTTCTAAAATGCTTCCTGCAGTACTTTCAAGTCCTTTGGTGTGGACCTCAGAATTGCCTGCAATGGCTGCAGCAGGAAGTCAGATTGAAGTGCCTGAGAGATTTGTTTGGTCCCTGGTGATGAGATGGGTCCCCAGTCTTCTGGGCTTCAAAAAATATATTATCAAGATGTGGCTGGCATGGGGATCTAAGAGTGAAGTTGGTTGGTGGCTTGAGGGAACTCCTCCCACCTCTGAAATGTTTGTAATCCTTAATTCTCTTTTAAACTCCATTTTTATTATTGTTTTTCTATGCCTGTTTTTTTCAGTTTTTATTTGTAAACTGCCCAGAGTCATTTAGGTGAGATGGACAGTATAGAAATTTGATAGATAGATAGATAGATAGATAGATAGATAGATAGATAGATGATAGATAGATAAGATTCTATTGCTTCATGAAGTTGCTTTGAAGGTACATTTGGTATTAAAGTTAATTGAATGAAGCTCCTTTGTAGCTTGCATAGCCTATCAATTTATAATTCCATTGTCTAAATAAAGAAGGGAAAAAGAAATCTTAAAAATAAATTTAAAACTGATTTCTTTTGGATAGGTTTTCCTGCATAGACTCTTCTGGACATGCCCATCACTGCCAGAATAAACCTCTGAAGGGCGTGCAGTACTTCTCTATATTTACTTGGGAGCATCTAGGATTTTAGCTCATGCAGGGCTAGCATCTGCCATAAATTGGTCTTGACAATGTACATGTGTAACTAAAGTTTATAAAGATGTTAGGTTAGAGAAGAAGTACGATCAACCTATTACTCCTAGCTATGCTTCTGCATGATCACCTACTACTGTTGATTCTCCCCAAAAATAAGTCTTTTCCCCATCCTCCCTTTTTTTCTATTTCTGCAATAGAAATACTGAGACATTACAAACATATAGAGGGAAACTGTGCTGAGAATACTAATGATCCAAAATTTGATTTCCTCCCCCTTCTTCATTTTCATTTGGGTAGAGGAAAAAACTTCTCTTTGTTCCCCACATCCATTGCTTTGTTGGTATGGTTGTTCAATTCTCTGGATGAATCACTGTGGGGGAAATGGGTCTTGATTGGAGAAGGTTTATTACTGCTGCATTTCTAGGAATGGAGGGAGGGAGGGAGGAAGGAAGGAAGGAAGGGAAGGAAGGAAGGAAGGAAGGAAGGAAGGAAGGAAGGAAGGAAGGAAGGAAGAAAGGAAGAAAGGAAGAAAGGAAGAAAGGAAGAAAGGAAGGAAGGAAATCCCTGTTCCCCAAATATGTAAGAACTTAACCAGATTCATTTTCTTCAGTTTCTTTTTGCACGTCAAGATATTTTATAAATTTCTAATATGTCTCTCTTATTTCTCAGGTGCACATTTCACCTATGACCAGGAATAATAGACAGGGCAGGACTGATAACTGACTGCAACTTTCTGCACAAGTTCTATATGGCGGGAAATAGATACTCTACTTCCTCTAGAGCAGTCATGGCGAATCTTTTTGGCACCGAGTGCTGAAATGGGCAGTGCACATAGGAGTGCCAGAAACTGATTTTTGGTGTGCACGCATGCACAAAGACCAGCTGCCCGGTGTGCATGTTTGCACTGGAAACTGGAAGCTCAGCTTCCCAGCACGCGCATGCATGCCAAGGAGCTGCTCTTCTGGTTTCCGGTGCACCCGCGTGCATGAAGACCAGCTAGCCGGCAGGCATGTGCCTGCCAGAATCTGGAAGAGCAATGGGCGACAGCTGGTGTACCCGTAGAGATGGCTCTGTGTGCCACTTCTGGCATGCGTGCCGTAGGTTCACCATCACAGCTCTAGAGTATCTGTTTAATATCTCTATTTCTTTCTTTGTACTTGTTAAAATTTACTTACTAGTTTTATTTCTTTTATTTACTTTTCTTTTTCAAAATTTGTATTGTTTTTATTCTTTTTAAAATTTAATGTGATGTCATATAAAAATAAATAAAAGCAAAACAATCACAACAAATAGGGCTAAAATTGCAGGTTACATAAAGTAACCTTCAAAAAGGTTACTTTTTGAAAAGTAACCTTTTCAAAAGTCAAAATAGTTATTCATTTGACTATTTTAAATAGTTCTTTTTAAGATTATCAGAATATTTGAAGGAGTTTTCACCTACATTTATAGCTATGTACATAAATAAAGCTTTAAGCAACTTTTTAATATGTAAAATATCAATATTTGATATTAGCGAAAAAAGAAAAGTGAAGTAATTTTTGAAAGAACTCTATTTCGTGAGCCTTCAAACAAAATTGAAGGTGCTTATGGTGACTTCAACTGCCAGTGTACTAATTTTCTATAATTCACCAACTGACAATTCTCAGCTTGCTTATCTAGTAGTAAATTCCATTGAACTCTGAGATTTATTTTTGAGAAGGAAAGCACAGGGCTGTAAACCTTGCTTGTGGTCCCCTTCAAAAAATGGTCATATTAAACCCCATCACTAACAAATTTACCAGAAGATAAATGCACAAAGTTACGTTTCTCCTCTCCCTTCTATGTATTCTGACCTTTTGCTATTTGAAACCAGGGAGGATATAAGTAGGATGTAAGTAGGATGCATATTCTAAACACTGCCCAGAGTTTTGGTTTTGAGATAGGTGACTATATAAATTGGAATAAAAGATGAATAAATAATGTCTAAAGGACCGAGAGGCTCAGAAATATTTCTATAAATAAGAAATGGTGCTGGAGTCCTACACACAGCGTTTTAAAATATAAGCATCTCTTTTACTAATATTATTTAATTAAAATACCTATTTAAAGCAAAGTAGGGATATCATGGGTTTGGAAATTCTTTCTAACCTTTAAGCAGGAGTGGCCATAGGAAGTTTCTCAATTTCTTAGGCATGGTGAAGTAGCATACTATATCTCTGTGTGCTTATGTGTCTCCTTGTGTTGTGCCTATTTGTGTTTGCATACATGTGTGCACTGGACAGGTTACAATCTTTGGACCAGAAGCCAAGTGACCAGGAGAAAGGACGGAGGGGACTCAATCTGGAGCAGTCAGTAAGATTTTCATCTGTTGCCCATCTGCCCTCAATATCAGATTCAGCCACAATGTTGTATTCACCCCTGAATAATAGTCACTCTGCACAACCAATGTAGTCCACATATTAAGCAGTGTTTTAACCGCATCTCTGAAGAATCTGATGACTTCAATACTCGCTAGATGGCAACCTTGATCTACAGAACTATAACTGAGATATATATCCAAGCAATCTTTAAAGTCAGAACAATTAAATATGATTCTTTAAGAGGGATCTTAAAATTAGTTGTGGGCAAGGAAGATAAAAGATGACAGAGCCATAAGAAGTCCCCAGGCAAATAATTTTGTGTATGGGGAAGAGGTTTAGGATAAAAGTAAAAGAGAGAGAGAGAGAGAGAGAGAGAGAGAGAGAGAGAGAGAGAGAGAGAGAGAGAGAGAGAGAGAGAGAGAGAGAGAGAGAGAGAGAGAGAGAGAGAGAGAGAGAGAGAGAGAGAGATTTTGGAGCTCAGTGATACTTAGTAAATAAACTCCAAAGTTGGGACAGATTGTCCCTTGGGAAAGTTCTGTAAAGGACCATGAATCAGGGAATGCCCAGCCTGGTACGTTGACATCAGAACAGATTTCCAGAAGATTCTCTGCTTCGTGTTCAACAAATGCAAAAAGTGAAAACTCTGACTCCTTCACATCTCTCTCCTATGGGAACCCAGCTCTGTTTCTGTGAACAGCCACAGGAGCTCTAATATTGTCATTTTAGGAAGCTAGCAAAATGCTCAGGTTTTCTTGTCAGTGCATGTCCCCAGCCAGAGCAAACAGACACACAGGAAAAATGAAAACAGCGATATTTTCGCTAAGTGATATTCAGTGCATTAAAGATTTTTTTTTTTTTATCATTCAGGAGCATTTGAAAAACATTTTAGGTTCGGAAAAAATACAGGTACAACTAAATTACGTTTCCGGCCTCTCTTTTAAATGGGTACCTGCAAACACGGAAGGATAACAAAGCAAGACACAGGGCCCTTGGTTGCTCTGCATTTTGGCAACCCTGTAGCCCATTCTTCGCTTGGCGGGTTTGCTTAAAAAGCAGTAATTTGCATTGTGAGCTGATCATTCAAGGCTGCACCGCAGCTTTAAAGCATAAGGAAGCTTTGTTTCGATCTGTAAGGATCTGAGTGCTGTGATCCCAATCTGGAAAATGTGGTTAGAACCTATTCAGCCCGTGATAGTGTCTTTCTCATGGGATAGCCTACAAGCTAACAGGGTTGCCATTGTGTACCCACTCTTCCCTTAAATACTGAGTCATTCTCTGTTTATCACTAGTGGAACCAGAAACAAACAAAAAAAATTAATATAACTATACTATTTTAAGAAGCTTGCCTTTCCTTCTTGCTCTGTTTATAACCGCAGTTTCTCTGCAGGGCTTTCTACCGTTTTTACTACTTCTTTTTTTTTTAATGTTGGTCCCATTGTGAGGTTTTAACAAACCGCTGGGCAAAGAGGAATTCAATACATGAAAAGCATTCTCAGTAACTCTGTCTCCATGCTGGAACCATCTTTCCTATTTAATTTTTTTCCCCATTCAAAGCCTCTTTGAAAACATAAGATTGAAAAATAGTGCAATACTTGGCTTCCTCTCGTTTCTTATGAAAACAATAATGATAAGTTTAAAGATCCGTTATCTTTCTCGAAACATTTTGATTCTAACTCTTAATCCTGGTACGTTGTTAAGGAACGGGATACAAGTAGTCCTTGACTTATGACTGTAGTTATGAATGGGTGTGTTTTATCAGAAACTTTATTAGGATCAACTAAAAATCTTTAGTACAATATTTTGAGATGTCCAGAATTCTTCATCAGGTTGACTTTTACACAAAGGAGAAATATTTAATGACTTAATTCAGATATCATTTCTTGGACTCAGTTACTTAGGTGAAACTTAACCTTTGCTATAGTCCTCAGCTAATTAATTCTACAAGCGAAGAGGCATGGTTTATTTGGTAAACTGTGTTAATCAAACTTTAGCTCAGCATATGTCTACCCATCAGAATCTGAGTTATGTCTACAAGCTTATGTCTACAACCTGAAGTCACCGTTTTTTAAATCATCAAAGCCCTTGCTTTATATCCTTCAATCTTATACAGTAACCAAGAAGCAGCGCTTCTGAGCTAGATAAGGTAGTACCAATAAGTAAGGTAGTACCCATAGATAAGATAGTACCACTAAAGCAGTGTCTATGTGTCTATATGTTTATTGCATAGAAGTCCCAGGATGTTGGGGTATATGGAAAAAACAACATTCCATTAAGAAAAATACTGTTGACAGAGATGGAATCTGTCTCCGTTCTAGCAATTCTTATGGATGACTGTACAATCTCTTATTCATCAGTTCAATTTATACATTTCACTAACCAAGTGTTTTTCAAACTTTAAGCCACTTTAAGACGTGTGACTTCAATTCCCAGAATTCTAGGAGTTGAAGTCCACACATCTTAAAAGTTTGAAAAACACTGTATTAACCCATAATATGATGAGAAATGCAAGAAAATTGGTTGAATCCACACATGCTATATTTATGTATATATTTATAATATTTACTACAGTCACCCAACACTTAAAATATGTTTATAAACCATGAAGACTGTATTATCACATCACTGCTAAGCTTGATCTACCTCATCTGGGCTGCAAAGTTCCAGATGACCACTAGAAGAGCTGCCTTGAGATGCTGGGGCTACTCTGTCACTTTTGACTCCTGTGTTTCAAGAGATGGAAGCAAGGGAAATGTTAGCTTAAGGATTTTAGTAGCACTTCCAGATCCAGGTGACAAAATAAAAAATAAAAAATAAAAAAAAATCAGATGATCCCAACATGGCGGCAAAGACTAAAAGTGTTAACCACCCTTTTGATGCCAGCTAGCGATCATCTGATTTTTGCAGCCCAGTTATGATATCCACATGCGAAGCTAAGAGAAAATAAATTATATTTTGGCTTAGTTTGGTAGGTGTAGTCTGTGTAGTGTAATCAGCCAAGACCCAGCAGATTTGAGAAGACAGCCCCAAAAGAGCTATTGCTTTGTTCTAATTAGTCTGTGGTTTTAGGAAAGCTCTGGAGCTCAAGGCTATGCAAAGCTTCAAAGGGGTGCTTCACTCTGACAAAGATGCAGTTCAACTCCCATGGAAGCAGATTCACAAAATGAAGTGGGAGCTGCTTTGATGTAGCAAACTGAATCAGATGGCTCCAAAGTGGTTACAGACTCCATGGCTTCTCTGCTGCTTTGGAGGCTTTTTGCAGACAAAATGCAATTTTGCTTTTTCACTTCCATATATGGAGAAGACTGGGGGTGGACGGTGTGTGTGTGTGTGTGTGTGTCAAGTATTTTCCCTGACATTCAGTAAGTGACTGGCCAATGAGTTTATCGCCTCATTAAATTCTCTGCCTATCAGAGCTCTCTTGGGGTGGTATGGGTGGCAGTGCTTCAGGCTTCTTTCATTTTCTTAGTACTCAATGCTCATTAATGTGGCCAGCTAGAAGGCTTAACTCTGCTCTCTCCTGTGCAAACAGAATTAAAATACACGTTTGCGATGATCCTGTCAGCCAATTTAGAGCTCTCTTCGTTTCTTAGCATTTTGAATATGGTTTCACAGCTGACCAATCCAGCAGCCCTTTGGAGCCATATCTTACTTTTAAATTCTGCATGATCCATGCTGGCGTAAGTTTCTTAATTATGAGTGAATGGATTAACATTTATTTATATATTTTCCCCACTTCTAAAGCTGCCCAGCTTCTTTCAGTGACTAAGGGCAGAATACCAATTTAAAATCAAGCAAAAAGGCAGGATTCATAAGGGCTAGCCAAAATGTTCACTGCTTTTAGGAATAAGAGGAAAGCAAACCTGCCAATACCGTTTTCTTTGGGCCAACCTGTTCACGGCCTGCATATCTCTATGGCCTTTTACCAGTGGTGAAATCCAATTCTTTTTACTACCAGTTCTGTGGGCGTGGCTTGGTGGACATGGTGTGGCAGGGAAAGGATACTGCAAAATTCCCATTCCCTCCCCAGTCCTGGGGGAAGAATATTGCAAAATCTCCATTCCCACCCCACTCTGGGGCCAGCCAGAGGTGGCATTTGCCGGTTCTCCAAACTACTCAAAATTTCCGCTACCGGTTCTTCAGAACCTGTCAGAACCTGCTGGATTTCATCTCTGCTTTTACCACAGTGGACCAGCCTACTTGTTATAATGAACTGGTCGAGTGACAATCAAGCTCTTAAAATTTATCAATTCAAACTATTTCTATAGGCCCTTTTGGGGAACAATTTGCTGTGCTATCCTTTCCCCTTCCCTGTTAATCTCTGCCTTAAAAGAGGCACCAGAGAAATATTTCAAACATTTAATGAAGTCCTTGACTGCATCTGGCTGAAACGTGGCAGGGTCAATTCCTTCTAAAAAGTCTACCATTTTATCTTGCCAAAGGAAGGAAGGAACAAAAGCAGCTGCAGGCATTTTGATGCTTGTCCATTACTGAATATGCACAAATCTGTTTTGAATTGAATTTTGAAGTAGCTTGGATCATGCCGGTTTGCCCTCAACTTGCAGATGTACATCTCCAAATCCAACCAAGACTAATTGCCCAGAAGTAGTCTATTTTTATTCCTCTTCATAAATGTATTTAAATGCTAGCAGAACAGATATTTAGGGCTGTATTTTTCTAGCTAGAAAGTCAACTTTGGCCTGAGAAGAGTTTTTAGAAAGCACATTCTACTGAATGGCATACAACAGGAATGAATTATGGTTATAACAAATACAACAATCATTGGTTGAAAACTAACATAGCTGTGAATAGAAAATATTCGTCATCATAAAGACATCACCTTCCTCCCTATACAAGACACCTAACAATGAGATTACACTACCAATTATCAGAGTCACAACTGAAAAAAGTATGCCTAACACCTGAAATAAAATTCTCCAACGAATTAACAGGGACAGTGTGAAGTCATCTATGCCAAATGCTGATGTAAATCTTGAGTCTTCAATGCAAGATCACAAAGTTCTGCGTTATAATTAATTTTCATGCCAGTCCTATTAATGATCCACTTTCAGAGCGATTTGTTGACAAGAATGTGTATAGTTGTCAGAAAGATCATTAAACCCTCATGATAATGAGCTCTTTTGATACAAGCTCTCTATTTAGTAATTATCATTTGATTGATTTATCACTGACTGTGGCGTTCAGCTTCATAAACAGATCATGAATTGCTCCATTGAAGTAATGTAAACATTTTAGAATTCCGTAAACTGACTCTACAACAATCCTAGTCAGACAGGATCAACCCGTTTCAAATGCAACCTCTCAGCTTGAGGGATAGATACACAACCATTGTGAAAATTACACTGACCACCAAAGACAGGATTGTCTTACCTATTTCTGCCATGGTTATCCCTGGAGCTAATTGTCCGTTGTTGCAAAAGCTATAGGTAAACAAGTTTGGTACAGAAGTGAGGTCATAAATAGGTTCTTGCTTGATCTGCTTGATTCCGGTCATGTCTAAGCCAGACTGATCTGGGGAGGGCTGAGCAGAATCCACGCTGTAATAACCCTCTGACTTCGGCAGGTCAATGACATGCCCATTTGAATAAGTGCCATCCGTTTCATTGTTCAGGTTGCTTAAGCCATTGCTGATGCTACTGCTGTAGACTCGGGCCAAGGCTTCAGCCTCACCGCTCTGTTGTTGGCGCTGCTCCTGCAGCCGCTGTTGATGTTTCTGTACCTCAGCATAGAGACTGTCCCTCTGCTTCTTGGACATTCTTCCAAACTTTACAGCTGAAACAAGAACAATTTCAAAAATACATTGGTATTCTTATTTTTAAAATATCACTTTGATCTATATGCCAGGTGTGGGGTACTAAGTGCTTCAAACTGATTAGAGATCATTAATCTTTAAAGACTATGTCAATCTGTGGTTTAATAATGGTTATTGGATAAAGCACAATTGAATGGATTTAGACCACATATAAGGCAGCAAAGGAGTTTAAGAAACCACATTTGTTTAGAGAATTTTTATATGGTATGAGATGTTCATCACTGCAAGTCTTCATTCATTCATTCATTCAGTATAAGCACCATGGCACCTGGGAGATTGCTTTCAGTATGCAATTTTCTTTAAAATCATTGCATATAAATCTCTTATTTTGTCCCAATTAGATCAACAGAGGAATATAATCCCATATATTTGATCCTTACTGTGTAGAGATTGAAATAACCTGTACAAGAACTCAAAGAGAATTAATATTGAGCAACTGTGAACTTATCTATTTTTAATGAGAGAGAAAATTTGTTCATATAATAGTTCAAGCAATTAAGTTTTGTTTCTGCCTGTTTAACTTCATGGTGAGAAAAGCTTTATTTTTATATACTTATTAAAGTACAGAATCAAGATGTTTCTGCATCATTCCCTTGGAAATCTCAGGAACTTTACCTTAAAACCAGTAATCATGAGATTAATCTACTAGAAAGTAAAGGACCTAAGTAATGACTCCAGATGCAACAAGAAATGTTTAGCTTTAACTTCATTCCATTTAATAAATAGTTTGTTAGCTAAATTAATTGTCTGTCCATTACAGTGAATTGAAGTTTTACTGCATATGCCATTTATGTCAATTACATAATTACAGATATAATATAAATGGATGCAAATTAGGTAATTTGGATTTAATGGAAATCTGTATTTAAAAGATGACCCTTCATACTCATTATTGTCATAGATTCACATATTAGGTTTATCAGAATCATTTTACAGTTGATTTCTTCTTCAAAGTCCAGTAAATTTCAATCAAAATAGTCTGCCCTGTTTGATTCTTCTAGAAATCTATTTTGCAGATGAGATATACATTCATTAAAAAAAGATTTAATAAAACAATGATGATTTTTTTTCAAATAAATCAGCCTGTTTGTGGTTTTATAGTGTTTAGGATAACAGTTAACTTTGGTCATTTTAAAGAGAGATTATTTTATTTTTTAACTGATTGGCTTCCACTAACACAGTGGAAGAAAATGATGTGATATATACTTCTCTGCAAATTTGGAATTGAAATAATTTCAAATTATTTAAAAACTCAGTTTTTTGAGTTAAACATTCTTTTTAACTAAACTTGAGATTTCTGGAAGAAACGAAGAATATTTTAAACATTTTCTTTTAAAACACACACAAAGATAGAGTCTGACAGAGACAATTAGACCATAGGATATTGTCACCCAAAGTGACAACCTTCCTTCTACGTGTATCCTTGTATGTGTACTCTTTTACTGATTGTCTTTTGCTGATGAGGGAGCTGTAGGGCCTAGTCTCCCAGACTCGCTCACTCCAATTGCTCACCCTAGCCTAAGTTCGACTGAAATCAAGAGAATATTCTTCCTAGAGTGCCAGGCAACCACCATCCTGCCGTGCATAATGAGCAGCCTTGCAATTGCTTTTTCATCTCCCCATGTTCACTGTGCAGCGAACCAGGGCTCTCTAAAAATGTTCTTTTCAGATTTATATCCTTTGTGATTTATCAATTTTCTCCAAACCTTTAATCTGTGCCCTAACAGGATTAGTACTTTTGGAAGCTAACAAGCCCCCAACTCCCTATTATCACAATCTGTCAACGGGGCCGATATCTTTACACACTTTTTGGGGAGGTGGGGGGAGAATGTTATACAGGTTACAATGAAGGGAAATAACAGACTAAGGGAAACACTCTACAGGAAGCTCACTTCCTCTAAAGAAACACAATTTGTGGATTACATCTCAGAAAAGTATTTGTCACATATAACCTTAAAGTAATAAAAGGGTTCGTTTCTTGTGACAAGAAAAGGGAGAAAACTGTCAGTCATAATGCAAAGCAATATCGCCATCTTCATTAGTTATTTTTTTCAATAGGCCGGGACAGAGTTGCGGACAGCATCATGCAAGAATGCTTGCTGTTTTCGTTAGAATGATGAAAGCAGTGTCAAGCACTGCAAGCTTTGCTGCCTTCCGACATGTGAGTGACATCACGACCCACATTCCAAAGGGGCAGAGCTCATGTTGTGTGCCACAATGTTGCTTTCATTATTCTGACCCCCTTTGGTGTGTGTGGGTGTGTGTGTGTGTGAGTGAGTGTGTGTGTGTGTGTGTGTGTGTGTGTGAGAGAGAGAGAGAGAGAGAGAGAGAGAGAGAGAGAGAGAGAGAGAGAGAGGGAGGGAGGGAGGGAGGGAGGGAGAGAGAGAGAGAAAGACTATAAAAATTGCTGGACTGAAACTCCTATCAACCCAAACCCTTAGCTATCTTGACTAGGATTCATTTGATCTCCAATCCAAAAACATCTGATCCACAATAGACACTATAGAAGACACCTCTATGAATAAACATTTTTTTTCTAGCTTGAGGTAATATTTGGCCACAAAAGTGACATGACACTGCGTAGGTACTCGTCATCTAGGGAAATCATCCAGGTTGTCCCAAAGGTGCATAGGCACATGTCCTTTCTCTGGAGAATGCTCAAGAAGTAGCATGTTACTACTGAAAAGGGACTATTTCTGACATTCTGGGATCTTTAATTTCATTGTCACTATTTGATCAGCTGCCATTATAAGGGCTGGAAAGTGTTATGGGGTAAGAGATTTGGTCTTCTTAATTAAAATAAAATAAATAAAATATGCAGGATAAATGCTTTTAGACTTGCGGGGAAAAAATGGAATAGAGCAAGGACACATCACTAACAGCTGCACTCAAGAACTTTCCTATTTACTTCATTGGAACCCTTAAGAACATAATGGATGAAAGCTTTAACATAACATAATTTCTATTGAAAAAATGCAGCTTCTTATATACTGTATTAACATTATTCAGTCTTAGGCTTTATTCTTCCTAAAGGGTTATTGAAAATGTTCAAGAAATTGCATTTATTTTCAAGGCAAAATATATTAACTGTAGTAGACTCCCTTCTCCTATGCATTGCATTCTAGTTCAGTCCCCTGTCTCCTTAAAAAAAGAAAGTCCCAAACAAGCTCGTAATTCCACCTAAGTTGTTTTTACAATATCCATTTAATCACACCGATTTTCATATCATCATTTTGCTTTCAGCCATATTGGAACATAGCCAATGTCTTTCTTCTTCCTCCATATTTGTAAAAGACTGACTCTGGTAAACAACAGTAAAATCAAATTATGGAAACAATTAATCAATGAAAAATCAATGGTTAACCAGGAAGAGGCAACCACTATCTTCCTTGTGTATCCAGCTTCACAAAGTAGTCCTCCTTTCACCCTAATCCAAGGCT
Source organism: Arizona elegans (assembly GCA_022577455.1). Classification (NCBI taxonomy): domain Eukaryota; kingdom Metazoa; phylum Chordata; class Lepidosauria; order Squamata; family Colubridae; genus Arizona; species Arizona elegans. The sequence continues at coordinate 29,745,809 of JAKOOJ010000008.1, read as the reverse complement.
TGGAGGAATAGCTGAGTCTTTAAGGCCTGTCTGAAAAAGACCAAGGTTGGGACTATTCAAATCTCTGTGGGAATGCTGCTCCAAATAACAGATATTGTGATAGAGAAAGCACACTTTGGTGATTCCATCATATGATATTGTTAAATGGATGGAACTGCAGCATGCTGATTCTGTCTGAATAGACAGGATGGGAGACAAATAGTCCTTCAAATATCTAAGCCTAATGCTGTACTAGACCAAGAAATCAGTTTGGCCTATGGCACTAGGTGGGACACTGAATTCTAGTTCTGACTTAGGCATCAAACTAGCTAGGTGATCTTAGGCCAGTTCCTCTCTCAGTTCTAGGAAGAAGACAATGGCAAAACACTTGCAAAAATCTTGCTAAGAAAACTGCATGGATTGACTCAAAAGTCAACACATACATGCTATGGAGCTTTATAAATAATAAGCAGCACCTTGAATTATGGCCATAATCTTATTGGCAACTAGGACAGCTTGTAAAAAAGAGGAGTTGCCTGGGCATATGGACGAATGTCCATTACTGCTTGCACTACTGCACTGTGGAACACCTGCATTTTTAAATGTTCTTCAAGGAGATCTCACATAAAGTTGCTTTTGCATCCTTCCATAATGTCCAAGTTGATTATGATACCAATCAGGCAGTAGTGGGTTCCACTTACCTTCGCTACCGGTTCAGAACTGTGAGCGCTTGCATGTAGCAATCCACAGCTCTACCAGTCGAAGCTGGGAGTGTGCAACAAGTCAAATGTATATTGTAAAGATGTTGATTGTAGTGAAGAAGTTATCCAGGAATAGGTTGTATGGAGGTAAAAAAGCCACGTCTCTCCAGACCAAGACTGAGTCAAAAGCTGGGAACCATTGGCAGAAAGTGTGTCCTTGCAGCTTTGACAGACTCAGTCCAATTGGCTGATAGATGAGGACAACCCACCCCTGGATGCTGTCTCCACTACAACAGAGAACCTCTGTGCATGGACAGAGTGTCCATGAGGACGTCCAGGCGGCTGGGCAAAGCCTCCTGCCATCGCCATTACCAGTTTGCCCAAACTAGAGCAAACTGGTAGAAACCCACCACTACAATCAGGGTTGAGGAGTTCTGAAAATTGCTTCTGATTGACAACACTTTCAGCCCGTCATTCTCATCTCATCTGTGCTGGGCAGAGAATGCAACCAATCCAGGCTTACTTTCTTCTCTTTAAATTTGCCAGTTGCTAAATGTTCTGTATCCCAGTTAGTAATGTTACTTTACCCTTTGTTTCATAAAAAACAGAAGGAAATAAACAAATATTTTTATTTATTAATTAAATTTGTATGCCGCCCATCTCACTGATAATATTTCCAGCATTTGTCCCTCAAACATGCACAGACAAATACAAATATATGCTCACATTATCAATTGTAATGATTATGTTTGGTGGCTGAAATTTTCTTTTTTGTGCATTTTTGTACTCAGTGCACTAGTATTTTGTTTGTAGTTGCACTTCCTTACAGTATTCTGTATGCTGCCTTGAGTCTTTTCTGATTCGGTGGCCTTATTCTTCTCCCCCCCCCCCCCAACTCTCTCATCTACCATCTATGAAAATTTTAAGCTGCCCATCTCAGTCACATAGGGACTTTGTGGACCCTAAATAATAGTTTTTTAAAAATTGTTTAGGGAGTTAAAAAACTTTCATCATCATAGGCTGCATTGGACCTGCTGTGAGCAATGTTTGTGTTTTGAAATTAAAGTGTTCTCTCAGTTTAATAGACAAATGGGGGGGGAGCATGGGAAGGGACCTGTTAAATGCATAATGCCATATGCATAAAATAGCAAACACTGTATTCCAAAGTCTATTTAAACCAAGATCTGGTAAATCCCATTATAGTTGTTGACAAATTTAGCTTAATGCTTATCAGCAATTCTGTTCCAAATTTCCATTGTGACATCTTGTACTTGGATTAATTTTACTCTCTGTTTGACATCATAACCCCTCTAGTTATAAAGCCTTCTGTTTGGGAAACAGCAGGGATCCATGTCACCGAACAGAAAGATGCCTTTACTTTGGGAAAGGGAAAACAGACTGCAAGGAAGAATGGTTCCAAAGACTGATCCGTGAATCAGAAAGCTAGGGCTTTACCATCTCGAGACATTCCCAGGGCAAGACACTTCTGCAGTCGGCAGTGTTGGCAGCGATTTCTGTTGGTTCTGTCAATTAAACAGTTTCTCTGCCTTGGGCAGGAATATGAGGCATTGTTTTGCTGACTCCTCCTGAAGAATCCCTAGTGAGGAGAAAAAGAAAGACAGCTAAATCTCTGTATTTAAGGCAACATCTCAGAACCATCCTTGCAATTAGTGTCTGGATGCATTATAATTTTTGAAATTTTGCCAGGTCCGGATAAAGTTGAGATTATAATGAATGTTAGCGCTTTAACACAAGTCTCTACTAAGGTACGATAGTCTGAATAAGCCTATTCCATCTGCATTCTCAACTTAAAAGTTTCTCTCACAGTTGTTGCAAAGGTTACATTAGAATAATTTTAAACTCTTTCCCCTAGAACAGTGATGGCTAACCTTTTCAGCTCCGAGTGCTGAAACTGGAGTGCACGTATATGCACGCATGCCACAGTGCCGGAACCCGGAAGAGAGCAGGGGGCCGGTCCACATGCATGTGCACTGGCCAACTGCTCTCTTCCAGGTTCCGGCACATGCATGCGTGCTGGACAGCGCGCACGCATGCAATGGAACCCGGAAGAGCAGCTGGCAACGGTGCGGGTGCCCACAGCGAGGGCTTGGTGTGCTCCCTCTGGCACACATGCCATAGGTTCATCTTCACGGCCCTAGAAGCTCTAAAGATTTTGGAGGGATTGTCAGGATACAAAAGTGAGAAATTAATGATATCATACAGAAAAGGGTTTCTCAACCACTGGACTTTTAAGATGTGTGGACTTCAACTTCCAGAATTCCCTAGCCAGCATGGAGTTGAAATCCACACAGCGAGTTTGAGAAGCATTGTAGAGTAACAGATTTCAGTCAAGAGTTATCTCCAAAACCTCCTGATTGGCAGTGCTCAATTGTACAATCTATAAAAATGATGAAGCTACTCCTTTTTATTAACCATATCTTCAGACTTCTAGAAAACTTCATATCCTTTAAAAAAGAAGAAAGGAAGAAGCAGCATGATCTGATTATGAAAGAGGGATTTTTTTCAACTTTGTGAAATACTGTTCCAATCTTAACTGTTATTACTCAGAGGTGAATAAAATTTTGCTAAAATTTTGTAATCTTACAAATGCTTACAAGGAGTAAACCCTGTTCAATAGAGTGATATTTCAGAATATGTACAGACTATGCAAAGCCTTCTTAAATAGATGTTTCTGTTCCATTTTATATTCAACACATTTGCTCCCCCCACCCCAACCCCCCGCAATCTGTGGCAAGTATGGCAAACTGAAACATCCTGCTGTGCTGGCAGTTTTTATTTCCCCTGACTAAGCCAAACAGAGGGGAACTCAAGTCTTTTTCATTCAAATGTCATAATTTTTTCTCACTCATTTGAAATAGGAGCTAGAAGCAAGACTTGAGCTAAAGAGATGTGTGCCTTTATATTTGTTAAAAGGCTGTTTTATATTTACAGAAAACGTGTTCCTTTTGTGCTAATTGTACATGTCCTCAAACATTTTGGAAAAATCACATGTGTAGTCTTGAGATCGTGGAGAATGGCTGACAGTTTTTGTACCGTTTTGAAAATCGTTGCTGAAATGATTTGCGTTTAATCCAAACAGGCCGGAAGCTGCCACAGAATGCAGTGGCAACACAGACATATAAACATTGCATACCTTGCAGCCTTCACAGGTGATGACCCCATAGTGTATTCCAGAGGATTTGTCGCCACAAATTTTGCATGGTATCACTTCGATTTGTGCTGGAAAAGAAAGAAAGAAAGAGTCGGTGCGTGTTTCTGCAATTCTCTCTTTTTCCTTACTTTTGCATCATGAAATAGATAGTGGAGGAAGCCCAGCCTGTCACTATGGAATTCTATCCTATAGTGCTGTGATTTCTCAAACACAATTTCATTGTAAATAATGTCGGGTTAATCCAATTTCTTTTTTTAAGCTACTCTCATCTCTCTAGACAGCGTGCTTCACAGATTTCATCTTGCATTTACTTGTCTTGCTGATAAGTCTAAATTCTTCTTTTGATAATTATGATGATATACGAGAATATGATAATGTATTCTTCTCTAGAAATTAGCCTCTCACTTCTCGTCAACCTTCTAATATTTTTTTAAGCAGAAATCTTGACTTTTCCTACAGCCCTGGATGACGAGTAGAGAAATAACAACTCCTTTCATTTGCACCTTGCAGGATAAAGTTCATATCATGCTCACAATATTGATCTACAATTTCCCTATAGAGCAGGGGTGAAATTCAGCAGGTTCTGACAGGTTCTGGAGAACTGTTAGCAGAAATTTTGAGCAGTTCAGAGAACTGGTAGCGGAAATTTTGAATAGTTCAGAAAGCTGGCAAATACCACCTCTGGCTGGGTCCAGAGTGGAGTGGGAATGGAGATTTTGCAATATCCTTCCCCCAAGAGTGGGGTGGGAATGGGGATTTTATTTATTTATTTATTTATTTATTTATTTATTTATTTATTTTTCATATTTATATGCCGCCCTTCTCCCGTAGGACTCGGGGCGGCTCACAGAATAAAAACAACACAACAATAAAAATGCTAAAACAAGCCAATTTAAAATCCCCAGACAATTAAAACCTCGCGGCAGATAAGCTGAAAAAGCCATGTCTTCAGGTCGGTGCGGAAAGGGCAGAGGTCAGGGGCCGTCCGGAGCCCGGTGGGTAACCCATTCCAGAGGGTCGGTACGGACACAGAGAACGCCCTCATCCTGGGGGCCGCCAGCCGACATTGTCTGGCCGATGGCACCTGGAGGAGGGCAGTCCTATGTGAGCGCACTGGGCGGTGGGAGGCCGGTAGGAGGTGGTCCTGCAAGTACCTTTCCCCTGGAGTGGGGTGGGAATGGAGATTTTGTAGAATCCTTTCCCTGCCATGCCCACCAAGCCACGCCCACCAAGCTACACCATGCCCACCAAACCATGCCCACAGAACCGGTAGTAAAAAATGTGGAGTTCACCACTATAGACTATTATAATAGAGATATCCAGGTCATCATAAGACACGAATCTATTTATAAGCTTCTGTGAATATTTACCCTAGCTGCAATACTTTGTAGAGGGGAAGTCAGTGCAATTCTATTTATTAATATATATTGTATATATATATAATGTATATATCAATATACATTAAAATGGCCATCTAAGCATTATCAAGAAAAAGGATGAGAGTTGCATTAAAATCACCCTATAATAATTTACCAATTTGGTATAAATTTCAGTATAATGTGATGCATAATGATACAGCCATTATATTGTTAGCCTTAGTTTTTGGTGGCCTCTTTAGGTTCCTGAACTTATGTATGGGTCTCACTGAAGGACTTCGGGCCAGTCATTAGCTTTCAGTCCAAACCATTGCACAAAGTTGATCAGAGGATTAAATGAGGGATGGTTCCATATAAACAGTCTTCAGCTTTTCAGAGGAAAGCTGAGATCTATATAAGGACTAAATAATGGGAATGGAGTTGTCCAACAGGTCACTATAGTACTGTATCAATCTGCTTCTCAATGGAAACTGTTGACAGATCACCCTCAGATTCACATTTTATTTTCTTGTAGTTTTTTTTTAAACCTAACCATGGCTTTTCCATATAAGATTTCCCTAAGACATTTTTTCCATTAATTGGTTTTAGTAGGAAAAAAAAAATATTTACCTTAGCATCACAAGTATTGTCCATGCAGACATAAAATTACTCAGAGAAACCTAAAAGCCATGGCAACAACAACATATTTACTCTAAAGCTGGTTCAGGACATCTTTATGAGGCGTCTGAATGGAGTTAAGGATATAAAAGAAATATGTGATCTATGAGGCAATAATGAATAAAGTATTCATCCCTCTGCATTCAAATGTACTTGTGAATAAATGTATATATGCATTTCAGAAGACATCTACGCTACTTGAATTTAAAAAAATTGTATGCAAAGCTCCATATATCAGGAACCAATGGGCACAAAACACTTGATATTGGTGAAAGTTCTGAATATTAACAAATGAAGATTTTTTCAGAAGGTATATAATAATCAGCTGGATTTCAAGTGGTTTGTGAACCCCTATCTGAAATTGTTTCCAATAAGAAAAATTAAATAATGTGCTAGAGAAAATAGCTGGGAGCTAGATTTTTGGCTGTTAACTTTTGATTTTTTCCATTTGGGGACTATTTTGTACAAACAGGCATAATTAGATGATAAAGCTCATCACATGAGAATTCTACCCTGTTAAAAAGTCATTTACGAGTCAGCCCTAAGGACTTCAATCAAAGGCATTCAAAGATAATATGGATCAAGGCCCTTTATATATAGAAGAAATCTCCTGGTGCCATGCTTCACAGTTACCTAATAGATTACTCAGGAAATGATGCCAATTAAAAAAAAAAACCCAATAATTATGCAAGTACATTGCCTGACAATCAGGATGTATGGGGAAGGTTTATTACTATATAAAATGATAATGTATAGCAATGATTGCTTTTGGACTAACTCGTAAGCCAGAGTCACAAATGATTTATATGCGCACATTGTATATGCATGAATGCATTCATTATGAACAAATGAATTACACACTGGAATCTGGAATATGACAAGAAAGAGTTTTACCAGGAAGAGATTTAAGAAGAGATTGGACCACCAATTGTCTGAAGTAGTATAGAGTTTCCTGCTTGAGTTGGACTAGAAAACCTCCAGAGAGTCTCTTCCAACTCTGTTATTCTGTAAATCAGTTTTATTATTTTGTATTGTACAAAAGTACACTTTTGTATACAATACATATTCAAAGCACTATGTGGTTTTACAGAGTATCGTGAATTTTCTTGAGATAACTCCTAATGTATGGAGATTGATAGATACAAAGACTTATTTCCTTCCAGAAAGGAACTAAAAAGTTTTCTCTTGAGTCTCTTATCTCCAGCTCCTACATCAGATACTGTATATTTGTATGCTCTGATCACATTGGTGCCATCAGACAATTCTCTCTTTTGTTGAGACATCATAACATCTGAACTTCATTATCTACTCAAACTTCAAGTCTCAACCCAGAGTCCCATGAATGAAGAGCTAATGGTTGGCTAAAATGTCTTATATTGCTCTTGACAGCAGGGATGGGAAATGTTACTACAGTTGTGTTCTGCAGTTTACAGCATATTTCTATTATTATAGAGACAACTAACGCAAGAGAGGAAAGAAAAACAGGCAGCCTTCATGTTTTGCAATCACAAACATATGTTAGGAAATGCAGGCAGCAGCATTAGCCTTTTTTTTTTTCTAGAAGACTGCAACACAGTTTAAGGACTTGGAACAAAAACTTGAATCAATTAACGGCTGAAAGAAAAAGAAGTGACTTTATTCCTGAAACATCTTGAATTACTGTAATTAACACACAGGGTACCAGGTTTCCTTTGCAGATTTAATGATGGCCAGCATTTCCTACATCTTGTTGACATTGCAGCTTTGTTTGACAATTGAGAACAAGGTGTCCCTCCAATTCAGCTTTCCCCCCATGGAGGTAGGCAGATAACTGATCATTTAGTTTATCTTATGCTTCTTTCCATTCAGCAGAAATGAAAGGAAAATCCCATTTTCCAAATTTATCCAAGAACGCACATTTGAAATTTTGTACAAGTTTTGTGGAACGAGGGCTTGGTTTATAAAGAAGGCATGCTGAATAGGGATCTTTTTATCAGTGGAATGCAATCTGCTGAAATAATAGAGAAGGAATAATATTTTTCTAATTTTCTTACTGTTGCCTTCTATGTCATCTTATGTAATGTCCCAGATGTCCCTCTCTTGTACTTTATGGTAGGAAAAATGTAAAGCAAAGTTGCATAACTCAATCCAGAATCCTGAATTGAATTAAACCATGTTGATTAAATTGGATTACTATTTAAACCTCCTTGTCAATCAATCAGACATAAGCAACTGTTACCAAGTACAACTATGAAAAATGGAACTGCAATGCCATAAACTTGGGTGTAAGTACCTAAATCATAGGTACACATTCATCACTTGTTCCCCTTGTTCCTTACTGTGCCTGGTTCTGTAGAGATCTAGATAATTCTTTAAAAAAATTCTTATATTTTCCTGCATATCATAACACAAAAAAGGGCCAAGTTAGATTATACTATATTAAAATATAGTGCATACTGTTCTGTATTAATTTATAAATGGAAGTGTACATGTTGTTATCCATGCCATTTTTTTCTCACTCAAAGCAAGATTAATTAATTCAATATATTAGTTACCAGAGTAAATTTTTATTTATATTTCACATTTCTGAACTGCCCTCTCCTTCAAAGAAGGACTGTCAGTGGTGTATAATAAAACATCAAAATATAAAAACGGTATATAAAAATTAAAATGTTGGAGTAAAAATTAAAAATTAAAAAAATTAAAAATAATAAAATATTTAATGAGGCAAGAATAATTAAACCCTTTTCAAAATTATTTGACAAAGGCAGAGCGAATATTTCTAGCTATCTAAGGATATTTTGGATATCTAAGGAGGATTTGAGCAGGCATATCTTAAAGGGTATTTCCTTTTAGGTAGGCAAAATTGAAAGATTTAAAAAGTGCCAATATTATAAAAAGTAAAAAGCTAAAATATTTATAGACTAAAGAGTCTTTACCTGGTGCCCCAAAGATAAAAAATTAGGAATCTCTCTTCAGAGATACTCCATTTTCTACTTTATACCAGTATATTAAAAAAAATTCTTTACATAACTGAAAATTAAATGAAAACATTTTCACTAAACGCAAAATATGTTTTATTTTTTATTTCCAGGAAATCATATTTCCTTTTTTTTGTACAATATACAGCGAACGTTGTGTACATATAGTATTTTTGCACACATAACCTACTTATAAAATATTATTTTGCATATTAATAATACTGATGATACCTAAGTGCTGATGATGTTACCTAGTTGGAAATGAAACATCTGCAAGAAAATCATCAAGCTCAGAGAGTATCAAGGACCCCAGAGTCCTCCTCCCCCTCCTCCCCTTCCCCCTCCTCTTCCTTTTCCACTCTGCAAACCCCATCTAACACTGGTGATGTTTCCTAGTTTGGTAAAGACATGTCTGTATACTGATCATTTGTCATTTCAAAATATAGTAATGTATAGTAAAATAGTAATGCAATGACTATTTCTCATTAATTAAGTCTTTGTTTGCAAGCTAGGGCAATCAAATAACAAGGGTTCAAGTATAAAACAAACACTCAGTGCTTTCTTGAATAAAACTAAGCACTGTCCATATTCTGGATTGTTAAAATGCAGTTGTAATAGCAGACCTTAAGAGACCAGAAAATGGAAGAGAAATAAGTATGAACAAAAATAGAACGGTGTTTGATACAAATTATCGCCATTTAAGGTTTCCTGTAAAGATGTTTTGATAAGAGTCTTCACTGACAAATTACAAAGTAAAAGTGGATGTGGTGGCCTATCACATTTTGTAAAATGAAGAAGCAAAAGGAGAAAAACACATCCACTGCTGGAGTCTGCTGAACATATGTGAGCGCCAGAATTGTTCGCAAGCAGCACTGTTTTTGGTAAATCTTTTTTTTTTTTTTTTTTTTGTCATTTAACGTAGTATGATTTGTTCGGGGAAGCGGGAAGAGGGAAATCTAAGCAGAACTGTTTGCAGACAAGCAGATGTTAACTGTTTGGGATTAAATGGTTCTGCCATAAATTTCTCTTTTATTCAAACAGCCTTAAACTGCAATCCTGAACATTCTGTTGCTTACTAGGAGCAAATTCTATTAAATACAGAGAGATTTATTTTCAAGTAAACAAGGATAGGATTGCAGAATACTCCTACGCTTCATGCAGTTGCAATTTAAATGCTTATCAAAACTGAGCTAATATGTCCTCTGATAGTTTGGATATAGGAATATGGGAATAGAAAATGGTTTGGTAGGAGCTAATTTTTTCCCAGAGTTACAGAGGCTAATTTCTGCTGTAATCATATAAAATATTATTGGTTTTATTATATTGGTCAACAACAATAAAGTTTATTACCACCTACTATTACGGGCTTTATTTGAACAATTAAATATATATTGTTAAGTTTCTTCTTCTGAAACTGATTGTTCCTAAATGTGATTAACTTATGGTTGTGTAGCTTGTCAATTCCCTTATGTAGACTAGTTCTATGAATTCCTAATATAAATTCACATTTTGTTATATATTTCTCAATGTAGGCATTGCAGCATTTTGGTACCAAAACCTACCTCTTCAATTCATCTTGAACAATAAGTTATCAAAGTTCACCCTTCAGAATTGGTAAAATGTGATCTAGCATCCAGTAATTAGCAACCTAATTGCTACTTTTTGCACCAGTGGAGGATATATAATCATTGCAATATCTGAACGGGATGTAAATAGGTGTAATAAATCAAAACTATGCAAACCAAAATGAAGTTGTACAAATATAATCCTCGCCATTATCACTATTAACAATCCAGAACCAGTATGGGATCAGTTAGTACTTCCAAACTCAAAATGTTTTAGGAGTATGACCTTTTTACAATATGTTAAATCTCAGTCTTTAAGCCAGTCTGGATACTGATCAACAGCATTTACATTTTCAATCTCTAGCTCATCATATCTCCATTATCCAACTTGTGCAGTCCTAGTGCCTCAATTCTGGAATATAATCAGGAAAAAAATATTTCTAAGATTAAAGAAAAGAATGTTAAATAGAACAACTGGCAGAAAGAATTTTGCCTTAATTTTCCATGAAGACCAAACACCTAAATCATTTTTCTGCAATTCACCACCTCCAGAAGTATTGGAGCTTCTGTTCCTAAAGTCTCAGCCAGCCAGCACATCTGAAGGGCAACACGTTGAGAAAGATTGGCCTTTAAAGAGCATCCATTGTATACTGATCAGTTCTATCATGGGTGATGTGCCAGTGAATTATTTCTTGCTGATCTTCCTTGCTCCAAGGATATTGACGGATAGCTGCATTTAGCAAAAGACTTAATAATTCCATTCATTTTCGCAGGACACCTCTTGTCCACTTATGACCCAACAGAAGGATAATAATAACTTTATCTTTTGCTCTAGCAAAATGGGCAATGTTTGGATATGATGATAACATCAGTGGGCCTTGTAATCAATTCTTAGAATATCTACTTGTGAAGTCCTTAAAAAAATAAGATTCAAGAGAATTCAAGCCCTGTTAGTTCAAGTCTCCCTGTCAGAAATACTGATTGCTTGGTAAAAATACAGATTTTGAAAATATCATGACAAGATAGTACATAGTATTTTGTCACACACACCAGGAACCATCTTTATACCACATTTAGCTTGTAATGGGATGCTTCTCCTTCAACATTTGTTATCACTGTGGGAGACTGCTTTCCTTGCAAAGTCTTTTTATGTAGCAGGCTTAGTTGTAGTCACTTTATCTCAGGAAGAAAAGCAGAGACTAGAAAAGGTACAAGAAAAGGCAGATTATCAGGGGACTGGAAAATCTGTCCTACAAGAAAAGGTTGCAATATTTCATTTCAAGAAAATGGCGTATAAAAGTTAATATAATAAATATATAAGATTATGCATGGTAATGAACAACGCATATGGAAAAGGTTTTTTCTTTCTTTCTCAGAATTCCAGAATCCGAGACAAAGTAAATGATGGGCAATAAATTATATTTGGTAGATTTATGGAGGACAATGTTATCCACATCTTATCAAGATGTTACCAATAGGTTCAAAGGCAACATACTAGACCTTATTTCATATGAGCTTTGAGTAGATATTTGGTTAGCAGCTGGTGTTTTAATCCAGTGGGCTGTGTTTATGTTTTTAACCCAGTGAAATCAAAGGAACTTTGCAGAATTGCGAGGCTATTTAGATTTTTCTACAGGACAGGCAGAACTGAGTTTGTTAAACTACTAGATGTTATAACTGCAGAAGCAGTAATCATCATCCATTGCACTGATTATCAGGCCTTCTTTAGGAATTTGGCTGATAATGGCTTACAATTCCAAGATTTCATATTAATCCATTGCTAAATGTAATTTACAGAACTATAAAGAAAAAAGAAAGAAAGAAAAAAGGAAAAAATCCCAAGTAACAATAATAATGTTGTTTGATTTTTATGAAAAGTCTGTAATGGGCTTTATATATTTCTGTATAAAGTAAAATGAATACATTTTATAAAGCAGAATGGAAACAGAATAGTTGACAATATGTAATGCAGGGATTCTAATATCTGTGTATTTAAAATGTTCATTGTAGATTCAATTGGTGGAAATAAACTGTAGTGTAACATTGAAGGCTACCGGTAATTGTTTATTTATATTTTTATTTTTTAAAAAAAGAACAGCTCACTTTTCCATCATAAACATAATCAGTCTATGGAGAGCTTCTGTATACAATTTTTAGTTTGGGATTGGATATTATTTTTGCAAGTGAAACTGAATAATAGCTTCCAGTGTGAAAGGTAATATATCCCCTTGGACAAAAACTATAGAGAATTAACTTGTTTATTTATAGAACCATATCTGGTCTCAAGTGTTTGGAGTAATAAATGGCAATACTTCGTAGGTTGGATCTTTACCATGCTATGATCGTTATATTTGGGTCCAATGAAATCCTTTTGAAAATGCATCTATAACTCATATAAAAACCCTTTCTTTGTAGCATCCAGTGCACAACATAAACATATTGGAAAACCGCATTTTGTAGGATCATTATTTATATCATTATTTTGAAAAGCAGATCAAAATATAAGACAATGACAGCTGGTGAAGTGCTGTTGAAATAAAATATGACAGGTAAGAAGAAAAGACCAAAATTCAAAGAGCTGTTTCTTCTTCCTTTGGATGGCACACAGTCCAAGTCACATTAAAATTGCTTTAAAGCAGCTTGTCAGTCTGAAACTGGGGTCTATTGTGTTTCTTTGGATCCAGACCAAGGGTGCAGTTTTCTTAAGGCCAAAGGCTGTGCTTAGCCTTTGAATGGCCAGGGGCCACACGCCAAAAAGAATGCTCAGTCAGAAAAAAGCAAAGCAAATTGGAATAAATTTAATTTAACCTTAAGGAAAGCATGCATTATACTGGTGATAAAATTAATACCTATCAGAATGTGTGAAAAAATACCTGGCCAGTTTAATATCAAACCTATGGTGTATATTGTATAGAAAGATAAAGAAATAATATCAATAATAATACAAAGACCTGCAAAAAGAATTAGAACAACTGTGGCAAAGATAATACCAGTAGTAACAGGCAACTTGGTGTAATCCCAAAACATCTGGAGTACATTTTGTACACTACTGGTATTGACAAAAATCAACATTGGTTAATTGTAAAAGGCAGCATTGCATGGAACAGCTTACATCCTGCAACAGTACCTTTAACACCATCAAACAATAACATCAGTCTATCCCAGGTTGCTGAGAAGTACTCGACAGGTGGACAAAAATGCCAAATCCAGTCCAAACATCTGGCTGACTGTGCTATAAACCATAATAGTAACTCAACAATGTTGAAGGCTGAGCATTAAAAAAAAACAATTTAAAACTGATAATTTGGAAGAATAAGCCAATGCATAATCAAATACTTGACGGATGTAGACCGGAAAGTTGATTAAAAAAAACTCACTTGAAGCTAGTTAAGATCAGATGTGTTCTCCTGCTTGAGCAGGGGACTGGACTAGAAGACCTCCAAGGTCCCTTCCAGCTCTGCTCTATTCTATTCTATTCTATTCTATTCTATTCTATTCTATTCTATTCTATTCTATTCTATTCCATTCCATTCCATTCCATTCCATTCCATTCCATTCTGTTAAAAAAAGAAAGCAGTTCCTAAACTGCTAAAAAAAAGAAGCTTTATTTTAGCAGTTTAGGAACAAGACTTGCCAACTAATTGCATGAAAATTCAGCATATAACAAACCACAGGAAATGTTGCCTTTGTAGAGAAAAGAATGAAACAATTTATCATTTCATCAGTGGCTTCAGTTAAATTTCACAAACTAACTAATAGCAGTGTCATGACTGAGTTGCCAAAATTATTCATTGAAAACTTTATTGGAAGTTGGATTGAAATGTTACAAAAATTTCTGGTAACATCAAGTAGAGATGGCTTTGGAAAATGAGGCGGGTTAAGATCTTCTGAGACTTTAAAATCCAGACAGGCACTTTGTTTATAACACACCGGATATAACATTATTGAAAAGAAGAAAGTATGGTTCATTCATGTTGCTATTCCATGTGATGCTAGAAATAATGGAAAACAACTGGAAAAAATTATGAAATCCTGGAACTTGCAGTTCAAAGTTGGACACTTATGGAAAAAGAAATTCATCACTATATCAATTATTGGAACTCTTGGGCCAATATTTAGAAATTTTCAATTTATCAGACCTGAACACCCTAATTTTATATATATACCCTTAGGACTCACATAACAGTTTGATTAGAGCTTGAATTATTAAGCTTCCACCAGCCTTAGATTGTTAATCTAACTGCAGATCAGTGGTGGGTTCCTCCCGGTTCGGCCCGGTTCTCCCGAGCCGGTAGTGGTGACAATATGATGTGCTGCACGAATCAGCTGAGCCAAAAAGAAGGAAATATGGGACAGGATAGGGCGGGGGTGAATTGGCAGGGCCAGCTGATCATTGGAACTACCGGTTCATCTGAACTGGTCCAAACAGGCAGCAGCCCACCATTGCCTATAAGACAGATTTGAATATTTAGGTCTACATTATTACTTAAAACAATTTTGAATGGCAAGAGCCAGGGCCTAAATTTTCATCTGGCTCAGCTGTACTCTAGCTTATTATCCATTCATAGCCTCATATTTCCTTGGACCTAATGATTTCTTATCAAGCAGCTGAAAAGATTCAGAGGATGTGATAATAGGTGTCCTTGTAAGAATAACTTCAGTGGCCACTGGAAATTCAAGATTACCACTGAACCCATGTCACACAGTGGCATTTTGGCAGTATGCGATAATGCAATCTCACTTGGTGCAATTTTTACTGATACCTCCAAAAGGGCAAAGGAACTTAAAAAAAAAAGTCTATAGCTGTTTGACTCAGTTCTTACTACTTTTCCATTAATATGAGCTGGACAACATAGTAACCGTCATTCATATCCAAATTTTATTTGGGTGATGTGGAATATATATATATATATATATATAAATTTTCTTACTTCTTCGTAGGGTCTATGTGTGTTTTTCTTCTAGCCAGGTTTTCCCTACGTAGCCAAGGTTTTTTTGTAGCTCCAGCTCAGTAGAATCTCATCTACTCGGTTCTGGGCTTTTTTCCTTTCTAACACCTAGCAAGCTCTGACTGCTAGGTGGGAGACCTAAATAGATCCATTTCTAGCTCGTTAGCTGTCGTCAGTAGGCCACACCCACCTCCTCCCTGTAAAGGCATAGTATCAATTTTCTTATTTCTTCGTAGGGTCTATGTGTGTTTTTCTTCTAGCCAGGTTTTCCCTACGTAGCCAAGGTTTTTTTGTAGCTCTAGCTCAGTAGAATCTCATCTACTCGGTTCTGGGCTTTTTTCCTTTCTAACACCTAGCAAGCTCTGACTGCTAGGTGGGAGACCTAAATAGATCCATTTCTAGCTCGTTAGCTGTTGTCAGTAGGCCACACCCACCTCCTCCCTGTAAAGGGAGCTGGAGCTACAAAAAAACCTTGGCTACGTAGGGAAAACCTGGCTAGAAGAAAAACACACATAGACCCTATGAAGAAGTAAGAAAATTGATACTATGCCTTTACAGGGAGGAGGTGGGTGTGGCCTTTGCTCCTGGAAGCACGAAGCCGAGAACACCAGCCTGAAGATGACGAATGAGACTTCGTCGAAACGTCGCCAAGACACTTCCAATTTTACGTGGGAGAAGACCCGAATAACCAAAGACCTACATACAAACACCCGCGAAAACCTGAGAAAACATATATATATATATATATATATATATATATATATATATATATATATATATATATATATATATATATATGAAATATGGACATACATAGTGTGTGTGTGTGTGTGTGTGTGTGCGTGGAGTGGCACAAGGCAGAATCCCTCACTACCCCCAGCACTGCAATTACCTGAAAACCTTATAACAATATTCTCTCTTTTCTATCTCTATTTCTACAATCTAATCGTTTAAATGGCGGTTAGTAAAGTCTGAAGTGAAAATAATAGTCTTTTAAATACCTGGAAATGAAAAGCAAATTAAGTTAGCACAGTGTAAGAGCCAAGTAATGATATCATGTCAGTTCTGCTTTATACAGTTTAATCTTTAAAGTGTGTGTGTACAGAAAAAGGATATATCAGTGAGGAAACTGCCAACTTGAAGTGATTCTGATTCTCCACCCCGGCAAAAGGGGATTATTACTAGGAACAGCAGCATTTTTACTTGGAATGTACCTCAAATGCCACCACTAATGTGCTAGTTAGGGTGGATTTAAAGATTTCCTTTTTGCCTGTCACTCTCAAATGTCAACAACCCAGGGTGAAAATTTGCCGGTTTGGGAAATGGTTCTGTCTGAAAAGCCAATTTTAGCTCCCATGGTTTATATGAGGAAGCACAAAGAGACCCCAGCAAAATAAAATAAGAGGAAAACATGGGAATTGCTGCATTGGATCATTCTGTTCAGGGAGATTCTTCAGGCGCTTGCCCAGAAGATGATATAGTGCTGATGACAAAATTACTGGCTTATGATAGCAAGGCTGTGGTCATCTGCAAGATTCAATTTCTGACATAGATATTTATAGCCCTGCTGCCACAGACAAATATCCTGGACTCTTCTTATGTCAGAGAAAAATGATCAGGGACTGAATGTGCAAACTCTTGCACATGCTACTTTATATAAAAGATGAGTGATGATCAGTAACATCTTGCACAAATTCAAAGATGGGTGCTCAGAAGTTGTAAAAAGCAACGGTATATTTAACTCTCTTTAACTTAAAGTGAAGGAAGCTTCCTTTATAAGTCACCTTCACTATAAAGGTGGAGTTGTCAAAAGCTTTAAACACCTTTGTTTGTGCTTGATATAGTGCTTGCTACAGTTGAACAGATTCTCTGTTGGTCTTTTCGCTTCTGTCCTTTACACAGATCTCCAAATTTGTGCATAATGATTTGCATTCAAAAGAATCCTCTGAGCTTTATATACAAATGTTCATTAATTCAATTCCCGGAACATTCTTCCCACTGGGCAGTGATTTGGGGGAGGGGGGGAGGGATCCTGAAAAGTAGAAGAGAAGAAATATTTGTCTGCTTCATTAGAAATAAAGTTTTCATAGGAAAAAATGAGTTTCACATTATCAAAGGGAGCCCAACCAATTGTGTCAGGCAAATCAGTGAAAAAGACCATGAAGACAAAGAGAAACCTTTCAGATCTTTAACCAATGTCTTAACACTCTAGCCTATTTTTTTGCAGTTTTCTGATATCCTTGATTTCTGTCTTTCTTTATTACAGTGCTTATTCTGTCATCATTTTATGGTGATATTTATAAAACTGAATAAACCATAATCAACATAAAACTCATAAAACCATTCAGCCATCAAACCCACAGCAAGGACATTCATATTAAAAACAAATTAATCTTAAAACAACATGAGCAAGGAACATAAAACAAAATTCCAAGGAACAGCAACAACCAAGGGAACAAGTGCTCAGTCCCAGAGCCAAAGAGCAACAGGATAGTTTCAACTGCCCTTCTTAAGGACCATTCATTTGGGCAGCCTGAAACACTGGGGACAGACTGTTCTGGAAGAATGGGGCAGCAGCCTAAAAGATCTGCCACATACTTTTTGGAGGGAGAAGATCCAAAGCATCACTGACCCGACAGAAAGCACAGGATAAATTCTCTTCAGAGAAGACAGCCCTGTAGGGCTTGATAGATCAGATCCAGCAACCTGCCCTACTTAGTGCCCTTCAAATTCTTTGGGACAATATGTTTTAAGGGCACCAATCAGGGGTGGGTTCTACTTACCCTTTACTACCAGTTCGCAACAGGGCTGTGCGCACGTGCTTGCTTCGCACGCACGCACTCTTCTGCGCAAGCACATAAGCTTCTGTGCATGTGCAGAAGCGTTTTCATGACGTCAGGGTCAGTGGGCAGAGCCTCCTGCCAGTTTTACTACTGGTTCTATAGGTGCGAACCGGGGGCAACCCACCACTGGCACCAATATCTAATCAGTTGAATAACTTTGCAGAATATGCAAATTGCATTTTTGATTATTTTACTTGCTATGCAGTGCATTTTTCTAACTGAGAAATGTAACAGAAAATTTCAGATCTAGAATTTTTGTGTAATGATGTCTCTCCTCTCCTCTCCTCTGAAAACTTAAGCAAATTTTTATTTTCAGATAAGGTTTCCAAAATGTGATATTCAAAGTTCATCACTTCCAGTTCATCACTTTCACTTGACTGATGCTTCACATTACACCTATTTATTAACCAAGTTATTAAATGCTTTGTTGCAAAAAATAAATAAAAAATCATAGCTCATTCAAACTGCCTGTGTCTCTTATAATATCCATGCTTTTTATTTAATTAATAACATTAACACATTTCAGTATCCTATATTTGAGCTTGTCCCCATTATTTGAGCTTGTCCCCATTGTTATATGGAACCATTCTCTTTGCAGGGATAACTGGTAGCTTATAGCATTTTTTGCAGATCTACAGTCCAGATTTCCTCACCCTTGATTGTACCCTATTCAAAACTGAAAAAATCAGATGCAAGGCATTATAAATTATCTTTCAATTGGAGATGTCAACATTAGCCATTTTATCCTTTGGTGTCCTTTAGATATTTTGGAGCATAATATGGATTCCATGTTGACTGGAAGTTATCACATTTGCAATCCCAAAACTTTCAAGTGCAGCACATGGGGCAAAGCAAATGTTTTAACTTGCCACCACCATTTAACTATCTACATATAAATGAGATCTGACATTACCTCTCTAACCATTGATTCATCAGAGGTACTTATGATACATTCTCATAAATGTATCATCTGCAGGTTTTAATGCATTTTTTTTTTTAAGAAATCCAAGTATTTCATTCTGGATCATTTCATTATATTTGCCCACACTCTGAAACATGTTGCACTATATACTCAGTTATTAAACATCCGTGTACAGTGCTTTAAAAACTATGAAATTTTACTTTACAACCTGGAAATGTATAACCTTTAGAAAACTGGATACTTCATATTGGCACTTCACTTTGACATTTTTTCACCAAACAGAACCATTGAAATTCACAAAGAATACAGTAATACTTTCAGAGGCTAGACATACAAGGCCACAACATTAGGCTTGCTGTACATACAAAATGGAAATTGCAAAATCTTCTTTTGTATAACAACATGAGTGACATGAATTAAGGCCCTTTGGCTTTCTAATACCATTTGCTTTACATTTTGTGATTTTATTACATTAATTTATTTGATTTTTTATGAGTTTTAGTTTTTTAAATGTGGTTTTTAATATTCTGTAAGCTGCCTTGAGTCGCCAAGGGTGAATAGTCAACAATATAAATCTAACAAACAAACAAACAAACAAACAAACAAAATAACATCATAAAATGATGAAAAGTGAAAGAATGGAATGGCTGAAAGCCCTGTAGGAAGAAATTGACTCCTGCTGGGGATAGCAAAAAAAGAAAATCTTGAGGCCATATATTTAGTCTAGATTTTAAAACTGCAACAGAAGAGATAAAATTCAGAGATGGAGTCACTGGCCATGGAAAAACAACACAAGATCCATAGGAAAACAATAAAAAACTATGGCAAAACTGAAGCCTGCAAAATTGTAGTGAGCGAGAAAAGCTGGGATACCGGAAGTGCATATTGGTAACAATATGCACATCTCATTGCAAGAAATTATTTTCTAAGGTTCAGTCTTGCACAGTAAGCTCCTATAAACAGATGGACTCAAAAGTGTGTAAAAATACACTACAGAGGATGCTCCTTCTTTCTCCCCAGTCAGCATGCTTTAGAAAATATGAAGATGGCATCTATCTACACATTTGCCATATACATTTGGGAAGAAACTGTGCTATCCCCCAAAATGCAACTATTACCCAAATTGTGGCAACTCTGGAAGTTTTGATAAATTGAAGAATTAGAAACTCTCTCTAAAATTTGTTCAGGAGGACAACAGATCTACAACTGTTAATAGAGATATAATATGGCTTAAATTCAGTTTCAAAAACTGCATAACACACAGTTAGATTCTTATCCTTACTGAGATTTTTAATTTATACCCCAAAGCAGGGGTCTCCAACCTTGGCAACTTTAAGACTTGTGGAGTTGAAGTCCACAAGTCTTAAAGTTGCCAAGGTTGGAGACCCCTGCCCCAAAGGATGGTTACTACTCTTTTGTGTTTTTTCCAAGTCAACAGGATGTGTAAAAGAGATTATATAAAGGGGTTGAGATTTTTTTGCTGTCTCTAATTGCAAAAAAAAAAAAAAAAAAAGGGCCAAATTTGCTGTGGCAAGTGAAGCTGGCAACCACCCCCACCAACTCAGAATGTTGTTGATTTCTTAATTTTAAGCCTGCATCTTTCCTGGTCACGTGACCTACAGCAGGGATGCTGTTAAGGGAATGAAAAGCATTCCACAAAGTATGCTATTTGTAGTCCTCCCTACCTTATTTATGAAGCCATGTATTTTGAACTCCATTGCTATATTTTTTAATTAGTCATTTAAAAATTAATAAAGTTTAAGCTATTCTACTGAATAGTTTTAGCTATTTAGCTCCATAATGGGACGTTCGTAGGCAACGTTTATGTTCAGTTCAAGGGGCTTATTGTTTGATAAGTAGTTACAGGATTGCATCCAACCACAAGGATGACACATTGAATAGAGTGACAGTCTTTAAATTATATTTTTCTAGCAGATGAACACAAACACGCCAAAATTGCACTATAATGTGTCCATATGATAGGTTAAGTAGAGGCATATTTCTTCACTTATAAAGCAATATTAGGCAAAAACTGCAGGTGTGTTACTGATGTCTTGGAGGAGATACAGTAAATGAACTACTATATATCCAACTATTGACTTTTTAAATTACTATGTCACTAGAAGATGCCTGAATGGCGTAAAGTCTATATACTTATTCCATCAAATGTATTGTGAATAGAGAACTGCCAGTTGACATAAAATCATACACATTTTTCAATGAATGTGATAGCCAAATATAAAAATATCCTGGTTGAACACATCACATAGATATCTCATACTCTCTAAACAACTAGGATCTGTAAATACTGGAAATATACAGTATACATTGGATTCATTTATATGTGCCTTTTTATCATGTCAGATGCAACATGAATAAAAGAGTAACTAAGACAAATATTCTATGGATATTACACCACCTTACCCCCTTTCACGGTCTTTTCGGCAGTCCCAAGAAAGTTCCATCCCCTTCTGCAATATTCAGGTCATCCGGAGGGCACAGATAAATCTGTGGCCTTAACGACTCTTAGAGAGAATGCTAACAAGATGACTTCAAGGAATATAACCCCTTCCACTCTCCAACACTCAGTCAGAACTGAAGAACTTTCTTAGATGAGAAGCAAAATGTCTTCAAGGAAAAACAAAGTCCAGTTGCCTTTTGAAAAAACACCTTTGGGACAACCATGACCTGGATGACTGACAATCTATATAGAGATTAAGACAAATATAATTCCAAATAAACTAACATAATTTAAACCTTAGCTTATCTTTTTTTTTTTGAGGGGGGGGGAATCCTTTTGAACCTTACATTTATAACAACAAATAACTAAGAATTGCAGCTATAAAAATAAAAGGAAAAAATGGCTGCATTTCGAGTTTATTGAAAATCTCTGCACAAGATTGACTAGAGCTTAGATTTTGAGGCTTTGGAAAATCACATTCTCATTGTATTATAATCAGAGGCCCTTTAAATTCATGCTGTAGTTTCTAATTTCTAAGGCAATGGATGGCATTTAGGGTTATTGCACAGTGGGGAGTATGCAATTTGTAGATTTTAAAAGAATAGAGGGCTGCATTCACCATGCAGTTCAGTTATGGAAACCGTTTGTACCATGAATCTGCTGAATTCTATTCCTTTAAGATCCATAATCAACGGTGGTTCCAAAAGGAAAAATTGATACTTATAGCAGCCCTTTTTACTTGCTCATGCTGATGGCGAACTATTGCCAAATCAATCTGCAGTCTGGGGAAAAGGAAGAACTAACATCTACCACTCAATCCAAAGACATGGGGCATTTGCTTAGGGAATACATGCACAAAATCCTTGTCACTTAATCAACTTGATTGTCAGGTAGCATGACTAAATACGTACACTGCTTTAATTGGAAAACTTACCACTAAAATACTAACACGCCCTAGTACCAAATTGTGGAACATGCTATTCATGTCATTGAATAAATAAAATTATGTCATATACTGTATGTTCTATTTTGTAATTTGTATCAAACCCAATACATCTGCTCTGAAATGTAGTGGATTAAATATAAATGCTCTTTATTTGGTCCTTTAAAATATTAATTCACAATGACTTCTAATATAAAAAGGCAGCCAATGAATTATCACTGGAAGTTTTAAAGAAGAGATTGGATAACTATTTTTCTGAAATGATGTAGGGCAGTGTTGGCGAACCTTTTTGGCACCAAGTGCCAAAACGGGAGTGCGCACATGCGTGGGGGAGAGTGCCAGAAACCGGAAGAGCAGTTCCCTGGTGTGCATGCGCGCACGAAAACCAGCTGGCCAGCCTGCATGCATGCTAGGGAGCTGTTCTTCCAGTTTTCGGTGTGACCGTGCACGCAAAGACCAGCTGGTGGAACCCAGAAGAGCAATGGGCAGTGGCTGGTGTGCTCAGAGAGATTACTCTGCGTGCCACTTCTGCCCCCACCCTTTGGAATCAACTTCCCTTGGGGCTCCAGTTGGCCCCTGACCTTTGCAACTTCCGCCATGAATTGAAAACCTGGCTATTTATGTCTCCCGGCCTGGACTGATGGGGTAGTATATTTTAAATTTTTAAAAAACTTTTTTATTTTTTGTGTATATTTGTTGTTTTTAACAGTCGCTTGGTCAATTGTCGTTGTGAGCTGCCCTGAGTCCTTGGAGATAGGGCAGCATACAAATTTTATAAAATAAAATAAATAAAATAAATGTGTGCCATAGGTTCGCTATCACTGGTATAGGGTTTCCTGCCTGAGCAAGAGGTTGGATTAGAAGACCTCCAAAGTCCCTTCCAATTCTGTTATTCTCTGTTCTGTTATCATGCTGTGGATTCCTAGTCAATTGTCTATATTTTGTTGCATAAAAAGGGGGGCTGGAATTTTTTAAATCATTGTGTTAGAAAACAATTCTGTTGAGAGACGACTAGCAGCTTGCATTAACTGATGGACTGTGGTTTTGCCTAGGCAATCTGACCTCTCAACTCATTGGACTTCCAAACATAGTATGAATTATCAAGCTCAGCCGCAAATGAATTTTTCTACAGCAAACAAGAAAAGGTCTTGAAGAACCGGTTGTTTGGTTGCACAAATCTACTTTAATAAATGATGAGTTTGCCTGGGATAAATATTTCATTGAGATCTTGAGTAGACAAATAGTTTTTACAGACGACTCATTTTTGCAGAAATCATAACTACCATATATACTATGTATCATTTGTATCTATAATTTACAGATAAATGTGTATGTGTGTGTGTGCACTTTTGTATTTATCTTGTTTTCTGTGTTTAAATAAATGCTTCTTTTAAAAATATAAACTGCTATATTTTAAAGTGTACTAAATATGCTCTGATGTAGGATTCAAAAAGCTATATAACTTTTATCTTTTTTAGCTTGGCAAAACCATCCATTTTAGAGACATCCAGGTAATAGGGTCAAAATGATTCATATGATTTCTGTGGGTTGCTAGTGTAAATTCAAAATGGAAGAAGAAATTCACAATCAGAGCAAGCATTGGTATATAATTAGATACACAATCTGTATACTTGTATTTGATCCTTCCTTCCTTCCTTCCTTCCTTCCTTCCTTCCTTCCTTCCTTCCTTCCTTCCTTCCTTCCTTCCTTCCTTCCTTCCTTCTACCAAAATGAACCTTAGCACAAGTGAATAATATTCCACCATTGAATTACATTTACAGATAGTATTCAGCCCAGGCAATGCTGATCCCTTGGTTGGGCCTGTGTTACAGGCACCTCTTTGTCCCAAACCCAGGAACGGAAGTGAACCACCTGCTGCTTTTATCATCTGAATTGTTTTCTCTTTACACATTTTCACTCCATAGAAGCAAATTGGAAATACTGTGCTTTTAGCTGAGGTGTGAATTTGAAGGAAGTAACACAAAGGCCATTCTGCAATAGTGTCTGTGAAATGTTGCTTAATAATAGAAAAATCTCCTGCTCTGAGAGAAAGGATTTGAAAAAAGAGCATTTGAGAGAAATCAAACCTAGAACTCTTTCTTAGTACTTTAAAAATCCTTTTATTTTCTGGTATTATTTTTAATTGTCTGTCTGTCTGTCTATCTATCTATCATCTATTTATCATCTATCTATCTAATCTTGTTCTAGTTCAATTTCCCATTACATGAAGAAATAGTACAAATGATACGAAGTGTATAATCACACAAATGTGTATTTGTGAGATCCTTATGACATCCTCATCAGATACCTAGGACTGAATAATACTACATTTAGAGAGGTTGGTATGCTGAAACATCTCCAAACAGTTTTATTGTTTCTCTAGATGGAAATCTTCTTATGGAATAATAATTCATAAATTCTTTATATGCGCTGATAAAATACAAATTGTTACACAAAAAAAGAGCAGTTGGTTCTGATTCAAACAGTTTCCTGGACTCCTCTCAAAAATATTTCCAAGTTAACCAGGTCTGGAATATGGAAGTTACATTGATGAAACCATAGATGTTTTTCTAGCATGTTCCCTAGACTTAAATCCTCTAGCTAGAGAGCACAATTTCACTTATATTGATTTTATGCACCAGGCAGAAGTAGCAATTTGTAGTTCATTTATCTGGTCATTTGCAAAAGAAGAGAGGGGGAGAGGGGGAAGGAAGGAAGGAAGGAAGGAAGGAAGGAAGGAAGGAAGGAAGGAAGGAAGGAAGGAAGGAAGGAAGGAAGGAAGGAAGGAAATTTGAAAAGCAAAAAAAAATTGAGATCTTGTTAAAAGGAATTGTTTTGAATGGAAAGGTACATTTCATGCTGCATTTAAACTCCTATTTGGGATAGAAGGACAGAAGATGGGCATTTTAGTCTATTATTTTATTGTAAACTATAAAGAGGTGGACCACCTAAGAATCTTAGCTGTCACAAGGCCATAACCTTAAACCATATCTACATTTAAATGGGAGATTTTGCAAAGAACTAGATTGTATGTCTTCGACTGACTATAGCCTAAAACTTTATGCTCATTTATGTTTTCAAAATAGCTGGAAACTGTTTCCTTTCTGTCTTATGAATTGGTGTCATTGAATACTGATGGCACCTACTTTGCCAGGAAGAAGTCTTCCGGCTCCATTTTGGAACTGCACAATAGAATCAAATCAAGTCTCTTAATTTTGGTCATCGACCAGCATCAACACAACTGATTGATTGATTGATTGATTGCTATTCCTGCTTTGTTTTTGTTATTGCAACTGCCTTATCTGCTTCAGTTTTCTGGTGAAAGCTTTTGTTCTCTTTTTGGCTTATTTGGTTGGTCTTCAAAAGAGTACCACTCATCTAATTAATGATTTTTTGATTTTAATTAATGATTTTAATGATTTATATATATAAACTAAATACCTATGTTTGGTTGTTTGAATTTTTTTTTAAAAAAAAATTACTGATGATTTTAATATCTGATGAGTGATAGGCACAAATGATCTCCCATATGTATTAAAAGTAATAAGGTTCCTATAATCCACAGCTAGTCTGTTGGGTTTATGGAGTATGTAGAAATTATATTCCATACTCTTTATCTGAAGCTAAAGAGCTTCTGTTTCTTTAGAAAATAGTGTCTTTCAAAATTCCTTTCAAAAGATATTGAATTGTGGGTTTCTATACTTTCAACTGCTCATTCTTGCTTTTAATTCTTGCTTTATGATTGTAATTGTTATTTATGAGAATATTGATATTGTATGTGACAGATGTAATGATTTTTCACTGTTGTTCTGTCTGTTCTGGGCTTTGATTTAGGAAATATAAATTTGAGAAATAGATTAATCAAAGAAAAAGCTGGCATTTTCCAATTAGCATATTCTTTTGTTTGTTGAAAGATTTTAAATCTATAATTAGTAGGGGTCATTTTATTTAATGCTAACAGTGACAAAAATATACAGGAAAAAGAAAACAAACTAAAACTGTGGGCGTTTCCTAACACTGATACACCAATTTTTATCAGCAAGCTATTGCACTTAGTACAAATGAATCTTTAAATACAGCACGACAGGGTTTCCTATTTCTAGCCTTGCTGTCAGGTCAGATCAGCTACATCACTAGTTTCAGCAGCAGCTAGGGAATCAGGTATAACTCTGAGTTGTTGTTGTTTTTCCATTTCATACAAAAGTGGATTTTACATTCAACTTATACAACCGTTGTGTCTTTTCAGCTCCCTGTTTCTATCAATCTTTCTTGCTTTCCCATATCCATCCCATTACAGGTAGTCCTCGACTTACAACCATTTGTTTAGCAATCGTTCCAAGTTACAATGCCACCAAAAAAAAAAGTGACTTACAATCGGTCCTTGCACTTACAACCACCGTAGTGTTCTGACACAGCTCCCCAAACACAACAAACCTTCTGTAGTTGAAGCAATGATTCCTTTATTAGGAGCACCAGCATCCCCTTCAAAAAGTTTCTCTCTTACAGCAGACTAAGAATTCTGTCCGTCAGGGAGATGAATAGTTGCCTGCCACATCTGCATTTTATCCCCAGAGCTAGGGTGGGGTCTCGCTAGCAGTGGTGGCTCTTCCTTCCCAAGGATCAGCCCACAGATTTCCACTGCTCTCCTCTCCTCTGCCTTCTGCGCATTCACATGTCAGACACTGGAGCCAGCTGTTCTTCCTCTTCCTCATCAGCCACCTCCAGACTTGGGGGCTGTTGACTCTCCATCTGAGGGCTGACGGACAGCCTAGTTCCGCCTCTGTCTCTCTCTCTGACAGCTCCATTCCCTCTTCCCCCTTGGAGCTCTCAAGTTGCCTTGATGCTGACCTTTACTCTCATACCTCCTCCTCATCTGATTCGGCTGCTGGAGGGGCCGGCGGCCAACAGGCCACAATGTGTAGCACCTCCACGGTCACATGATCATAATTTGCGTGCTTGGCAACTGGCATGTATTTACAATAGTTGCTTTGTCCGGGGCCATGTGATCATTATTTGTAACCTTCCCAATCGGCTTCTGCGAAACAAAATCAATGGGGGGAGCCAGATTTGCTTAACAGCTGCATGATTCATGTAACGGAAGCAGTGATTCACTTAACAACCATAGCAAACAAAAGGTAAACTCATTTCTAGGATCCAGATTTCAGTTTCCCTTAGTGAAGGAACAGAATTGTGAATAGATCTCTATCCATACTCTATCCTTCTTTGCGATTGTGACCAAGTAAAAATTCAGACATACACATGGATGGGTATAATTGTGATACCTCATCTTTCCTTTGTCATTTGGGTTAATGAAGGTGTCAAGCTTGCTGATAACACATTTGACATATTTATGTAATAAGAGAAAAATTAAATGTTTACACGTTTAAAAAGTGTGTGAATGAATATTGAAGATGACAAAGGTGATAGACATAACCTGGATGAGACTTTGCTAAAGATGAGAGGGATTACTCAATTGTGCCCTTGCCTTTTCTAGATGTGTTACATGGATTAAAATGAAAGATTTTTCCACTGCCTTGGTACTAAGTGAAATGGAGTTAAAAGTTAATTCAGACAGTATCTTTTTCCTGCACAAGATTTGTAACCAAATGCTAAAATAAATATCTTCTTTATGTTTGAAATCCCATTGTTAAAGAAAAAAAAGGGAAGTATTGTCATAATTATAACAATAATTCCAACTCCCAATGAGGCATTACCTTGACATTTGTTGTAAGGATTGTGTGCTCTGACGAAGATGAGAGCTATATCAGAGGTTCCTCTGTCAATAATCCTGAAAAAATCAGGTCATGGCTATGAAATATTGAAATCATCTGTCAAGCTCTCCCACCTCCTTTACATGTATGATTTGAACCTATATAGCAAAACACCATATAGATTTTTTGAAAAGGAATTGCTGCTCAGCATTGTCCAAATAAAACAACCAAAAAATTGCAATAGAGTTTAGAATGGACAAATACGCCACCTTCACCACCAAAAGGAAAAAATAATGAAAACTGAAGGACTCAAGATGCCATGTTGAAATAACTTCAAGAATCTAGATGAAGATGATCACTGCAAAGACGGTGTTGTCCTTCAGGCTGACAACATGAAGCACACTGAAGTCAAGAAAAGAATTAGAAATGAATACATCAAGAGAGTGAAGATCTTAAAGTCCAAACTTGGGGTGGAAATACCATCAAAGCAATTAATACCGGTACCTGGACATTTCCAGTCATTAGATATATGAGTGGAATTATGGATTGGATTTAGTCTGAAGTAGAAGCCCCGGGTAGGTGGACTAGAAAAATAATAAAAAGATAACATGCCTTTCATCCATGCAGCAATATTTTGATGGACTCTGTTAAAAAGAGGCGCAGATGGGCATAAAATATTGCAAATATACTAGACAGTTGAAGGGAGGGGGGAGGCCATTGGAAGAATACCTGAAAGACAGTGAAGAAATGCACTGAATCTAATGAGAGAAATACCTGAAAGACAGTGAAGAAATGCACTGAATCTGGTGGCTCAGCAGACTGATAGCATTGTGATTAACACCAGCTATCTGCAATTACTGTAAGTTCGAATCTCACCAGGCTCAAGGTTGACTCAGCCTTCCATCCTTTCTAAGGTAGGTAAATTGAGGACCCAGTTTGTGGGGGCAATAAGCTGACTTTGTATAAATATACAAAAGTATGAAGGCTATTGCTTAACGCATGGTAAGCCACCCTAAGTCTCCGGAGAAGGGCGGCATATAAATCAAATTTTTTTAAAAAAATACACCATGAAGTTTTTTGAATCCCAAAGAGACCAAACTGACTTATAAGAAAGACCAAATAAAGAATACAGAAAAGGCATGGCAAGGAAAAATATTACATGGCCAGTACATAAAAAATAAAAGGAAAAGAAATTAACAATGAGCAATGGCTAAAGCAGAAAAATGGAAAAAAGAGGCAGCAGGTCTAAATATGGCTACACAAGATCAAACCTCAAGAACAAATGCGTGCAAAGCTAGAATTGAGAAGACAGAAAGCAAATGCCTCCTCTATGAAGAAACTGAAAAAACAGTGGACCTCGTAATCAGTTGCTGCAAGAAAATTTCAACAGGCAACAGCATGACAGCATAGCAAAGATGGTGCAATGGAATCTCGGCAAGAAGTAAGCAACAACTGATGGGACCACAAAATAGACAAAATAGCCTATTCCACATAATAGACTATGAAGAGGCTATGATGCTTCTAAGACTTTAGAATTCAAACAAACTTTAGAATTTAAGCACATGCTACCTAACAACCCCAACTTAACCACTTAACCAATAAGAAAGACAACAAAATGTCTGGATAGTGGTTATTGTAATGATTGGTGACAGCAGATAGAAGAGGAAGAACTGGAAAAAGTCACAAAAATGCAAAGAACTATAAATGATTGCAGCAAAAAACGAAAGGCGAAGATAGTATCCACACTATTGGCATTAATGAAATCACTTTCATTCAACTGCAAAAGGCAGAGTTATGAGCACCTTATATTCTGCAATCATACCTTTAATATTTTTGAACAATAACATATACCTATTCCACGTTCTTGGGAAGGACTCAATAGGGGACAAAAATGCCAAATCTAATCTAATGATCTGGCTGACTGTGTGACCAACCACAATAATAATATTGCTGAGAGACCAAAATGGTCAAGGGACAGAAGACCATTGATGGTTGGAAGAAGTTCTGAAAGTTTGCTGTTTTTATGGCATTTGAAAAAGTCTATTGCATCTGAAGGTGATGCTACCACCTGAAAAAAAACCTATCTAGGTGGCTTCTGCTATAAAGGAAATCATTCCATTGGAGGGGGGGAAGGGGGGGGAGAATACAAAAAAAAATCTTTTTGGATTCTATTATTCCTATAATATAACTATAATTATATTTCAGAATAGAGCTGGAAGGGACCTTGGAGGTTCTCTAATCCAACCCTTTGCTTAAGCAGGAAGCCCTATATACTATATACTAAGGCTAAAAAAATTATATTGTACATAAAACTGTAATTGTTGCCAATTAATGGTTGCCCCAGCAGTGCTAGTCAAGCAAATAACCACAAAGGAGTTATATAGATGTTAATGAAATTTCAAACATATAATTCCTAATTTTATTCTAGCAAGTAATGCTCCATAATAATAATAATATTTTTTAAAAAAACTCAAAACAGGTCAGGTTATACTTCAAGGAAAACAAAACAATATTTGTCTAACAAAAAAGAGATAAATATACACATTATGTAGTACTGTATAAGTATTTTAGAGTTCATAATCATTTTCAAGTCCATGATCTGATTGCATCACATACTGTTTGCTTAAGAAAAAAGTCATCCTTTTTTTGGCTTCAGATTCAATGGGTTAATTCTTCAGATTTTTCAGTTTTCATTTTACTTGCATAATAGGTTCTTCTGAATCAACCTTCTGCATTTTCAAATTTACTAGTGTTTTAAAACCCAGTTTTGATTCCTGTTGTTTTGATTCCTATCATTCAAACTTGCCATTTATTCTGTATAAACAAATACGGAGGCAATATGCATTCTTGTCTTATTCCTTTCCCTATTCTGAACTATTCCATTCCTCCAAACTCAGTTCTTAAAGCAGCTTCTTGCTCATTGTAAAAATTCTTCTAAACAAAGTAATCAGGAATTATGGTTTACACTACCCTTAATAGATTCCACATTTTTTTGCATGATCTAAATATTAAAGGCCTGACTGTGGTCAATAAAGCAAAGGTAAATTCCTTGTATTGTTTTGTTCTTTCCATTATCTATTTTATCTTAACAATTTGGTCTCATGTCCCTCTGTTTTATTTGAACCATGATTGTTTAGATTTTTTTCTCTTCATGCATTGCTAAGTGCTTTGTAAAATATTATTATAATATATACAAGTTTTCCAATACCTTGGGGAGCCCTGAGCCATATTTCATGACATAGAGGTTACTGCCTCGTATGCTCACCTTGATACATTTAAGGTTACAGTTAAGATTATAGTTCAGTCTCCCTTATTGTACATTGGAATCTGGAATAAAAGCAAACCCTTTCTAAGTGAACAACATAAAAACCAAGTGGGCAATTGTCAAAAGGTCAGGGATAAAAAAAAACCTTGATATTTCACATAATGAGGTGTCAGTAACTCTTGTTCATTTGGTACAAAACAGCTAAGTATCTGTCAATAGATCTTTGTATACATGGTGCATAAGTCTATGTGGATACTGAAAAATCAGAATATACTTGGCATAAAACAAGTATCAATAAAAGTAGCCTGGGAAAAAAAAAAACCAACCCTGTCCGGGGAGAATCGAAAGCTATTATCGGGCAAAAAGCCAACACTCAATTTAGTCTCTAGGACAGGAAAACTGGATTCTAAGTGCAAGTTCTATTTCTGGTATTGTTCCTTTAGTGGTTTGAAACGGTGAGAATTCTGTAAAGTTCTCCCTCCCTAAAAGACCTATGGGTCTTTATGACAGGCAATTTAATATAAAGTTCAGCCTTGGAAAGACTAAAAAAAAACATGAAGACTTCCACAAGAACTGAAGAGTTCACTATTGGAAATGTATTTTCCTGTTAGGAATCTGATTTTATTTCATCCCAATTATTTGGTCGATTACAAATACAAGCACATTGTTGGTTGACATAAGCTATTTGTTTGTCTTCGTTTGTCTTCTTGTTCTCTGAGAAGATTGCAAAACTGCCTAAACTATTAAAGATTTCTAAATATACAGTACATACATCAAAAAAGAAAACCATAACAACAACACAGCACAATTAGTAAATGCTAGCATAGGATAGATATATATCATTCTAGCGTAAACAGGGTATTTCAATTTAAAATTAACCTCAAAACTGAAACAGAAACAGAAATCCGGGAAGAAGGACAGGAATGTCTCCTGCTAAATGGGTAGACCATTCTCTATGGGCAACTTTATGGGCAAAGAAGCCTTTTCCCCTGTAGGAGTTTACAACCTTCACTTCACTTCAAAGGATGGAAATCCCAAAGGATGACTGAAAAGCTGACCCAAGGAAAGGGATGATCTTTAAAATCAGCTATTCAGGTCTTTAAAAATTAGTATTAAAATGCTGAATTAGGCACTGGCTTCGCTTTATACATGTCAGGCAAGATATCTTTGCTTAGGCTCCTTCAGGGATGCCCAGAACTGAAACTGTCCCTTCTGTATGTAAATTACATACTCCTTCGTTGAGCAATGCCCTATCAGAGGCATGTAACAATAAAGCAATCATGCTGTGCTATTCAAGGATTTCCATGACAGTGGGACAGATATGGCCAGATCACACGTTTTCTTGTTCCTGCTTCCTACATGGGCTACACTAAATCTTAGGTTACATTACATCATAGTTTAAATTTTAATGTGAAACATAATCAGTGAGAAACACTAGGATATAAAAGAGCTTCACGTGTTCTCATGTAACTCCCAGAATTTTCTAGAGTTCTCATCCTCCTATATCTGGATGATACTGAGTAGCCAAAGTTAGGTGCAGAAAATGTTGCTATATTTTGCAGCAAATTAATATATGTAGCCATCATTAATACCTATATGCCAACCATCAACCATTAAGAAGCATCATGCTTGCGTCTTAATTCATTTTATTAATCATATTTCTCTGCCCTTCTACCGAATTGTGATATTGTCCTACAAGTTATTTGACAAGATGAATTCTTAATAATGGTTAAAAGGCCTGGGAATCTGCAGATATACAAGGCATAGCAACAACTATAACCCAACCATAACAAGCCTTTTGCATGAGCAATGCTGCATTAAGAAAAAGCAATCCTTTTGTCAACCTCATTATCTACGGCAGAAACAATATGAAAAAGGTGACCCACCGCTATGATTATAGATCAAATTGCTCCTCTTACACTGCTGCTATTTAGCCACCTAGAAGAATCTTCTTAACAGTAGAGAGCTTATTTAATGTAACATTATAGCCTTGAAATTCTTTCTCAATGGAGGAAAAAAAAACCCCACACTTCTGTACTGCAAAGTGGAGGGATGGGAAAGTTCCTGTATAAATAGAAGCTCGAGTTCAGTAACGTTACAAAAGCTTTATGTAACAGTGGACAAAGGAAACATCAGTGTCAAAATCTTCATTACTCAGCCCTCCTATGGTG
The DNA here is from genome assembly GCA_022577455.1 of Arizona elegans. Taxonomy (NCBI): domain Eukaryota; kingdom Metazoa; phylum Chordata; class Lepidosauria; order Squamata; family Colubridae; genus Arizona; species Arizona elegans. The sequence goes on along the minus strand of JAKOOJ010000008.1, from coordinate 29,712,134 downwards.
CTTGAGGGACACAGCTTGATCAGCCACCAAACTGAAACGTTTCATTGTGTGTGTGTGTTTAACAAGAAACAATTCATTAATTTTGAAATTTCTCTACTGACTTTCTTTTGCCGAAAGAGTCAAAGCAGATTATAATATGGTCGAAGAGAATAGTATTTCCCAAGATAATGGAATCTGAAAGCTTGCACTTACGGTTTTATTTCTTTTAAGAATCATAGAAGACGTGCTGTTAAAATGCACTCTTTCTTTTCCTGACCTCCCTCTACTGATTCTCTCTTGTGACCTTCATTTTGGAGGGCTAGAGTAGAGATGTTGCGTGAAATCAGCCTTCCTAAGCAGAAGCTCACTATATGTATAGGGACTACAATTCCCAAAATACCCTAGCACTGGAATCATAGGTGATGGTGTTTGGAGATTTTAGAACATTTCCAGTTTGGGAAGGCTGGTCTAAACTATGTATATCAAGCATCTTACACATCTACAAGGAACATCTTGGTGTAGTGTTACCATTTTTCTCAAAATGATTTTTCAACTGATTAGGGAGATAGATTTGATATGTTTACTTATTTATTCACTTGTTAATTTGGACACTGCTTAATGCAGACTAATTTTAGAAAACTCACACAATATAAACAATATCAATAAATATAACAATACAAAATTCAGATTTAAAAAAAGAATGAGCCAGTTGATGGATCTGGCCAAGAGCAGCATATTTATACCCTACAAGGGACTCCCACCATCCCAGTTTAAAGCCTCTAAAAAGTGACAGATCTTTAAGGCCCTCTAGAAGAGCATCAGGGTGGGAGCCAAGCAGATCGTAGGGGCAATTTCATTCCAGAGGGCAGGGATTCCTGCAAAGAAGGCAGGCTTATGGGCTCCCAATAGATAGCACTGCTTGATTGAAGGAACTGAGAGCACACCAATGCTGTCCCATTAAACTGGTCAAGCTGATAATAGGAGATAATCAGTTCATCAAGTAAGCACTTTGAACAGCACCCAAAAGTAAACTGGCAACCAGTGTAGCTCTTGAAGCAGGAATGTCATAAAGGCATACTTAGACAGGCCTACCACTCCTCACAGCACTGCATTGTTGAGCAATTGAAGCTTCTGGATAAAGTGGTCTTCAAGGGAAGCACCATATAGATTGCCTTCACATGGCAATTTCATGTGGGTGTTGAATAAAAGGGCAGAGAAGCTCAAATCTACCAAGATGGGGCTCAAGGAGTAATCTCTCACTTCTAACCAACATCAAATGAAAATGGATCCCTAAGGAAGGAAGAGAATCACCAATACTCTCTCTTGACTGAACTAACACAACACAGTTGGCTTAGTCTGCCACTGCCAGATTGAAGATTTGTGTTAGCCCCAACTCTCTCCCAAAACAAAGGTCTCACAGCCACAAAGGATGTTTTTTACTTCACAAAATTGGCAGTTGTAGACCTTACACAACTGGAGAATGCTAAGTAAGAAAAGGCTGCCCTAGAACCTAGAAGCCTATCTACGTTCCTTTGAATTTCTATTGATGATTATCAGATACAGACCTGAAACGGTCCCAGTATTTATATTTGCTTTAGAGGTCAACTATATTGAGACTACAATCCCCTCACAATTATACACCCAAATTCATCTGCTACATCAAAGATGACCCATCCCACTGAGCATTTTGGAAACCACGGTGCTTTAATATTCATAATTCTCCCAGTCCGGTGAGCTGTTTCATGGCATGCACATTTAAAAATAATTCTAAAGGCTTGTGATGATTACAAAGCATCTTGCATGTTCTCTCCCACTGTCACATTCTTTATGAGCACAGCAAACATGGTTGTTAAAATATTCATTATGAAAGCAGCCCCCAACCCCCCACAGCAGCCTCAGGAGAAAATCTTGGGATAACTTTTATATTTTTACTGTTAATCCCAGTTCAGCAGTTCGATTTGATTCCGATGAAAGCGAACATTTTCCTTTCTGCCTCATGAAGTTGTATATCTCATTAGTGAGTCTTTGTTAATTGTTTTTGATTTAATACCAATATACTCAGGTGTGAGCACCAATATAAATGTAACCCTACTACACATTAAGCCTGGTTGTTGGTTGTTTCCGCTTGGTGATGAAGTTGGTTAGATCAAGTTCCCAAAAACTCTATGCAACCATCTCAGTTCTGGAACAAAGAGAGAAATGGATCTGTTCAAATATGGCATGCAGAAATGCTGCTCTGGATGATTATTGGGTACCCAAACTTTTGCAAATAAAGTTTATCTGAAAAGCTGCACTAGCTAAAGCATAATGTTCCTATTTAAAAAACAGCATGAAGAAATGGCTATGTTCTTCAATCCATTGATTTTTATATGAGGTTCAATTACCCATATCCTAGGAGCTTATTCACCAGGCAACTTAGAAGCAATAACAACAATAATAACAACAACCCCATCGAAGAATCAACTTAAAAAAAAAATTACTACCATTTGTACACCTTGCTGATATTTTCTCAGAATTTAAATTAAGTACAAAAAAATCACGCTAGCTGATTTTTCAAAAAGCTTCTGAGGCAGGGGTATAATCATGTTATTATTTGGAGAAACAATCCCCCTCGACGGCCTTTTTGAACAACAAGGCTAACACCTGAAGATGAAAATGTCCATTTTAAGAAAGGTTTCTAATAATTTACCTGGGGTCATGGTATCATAACGAAGTGTAATCGTCAATTGACTGGAATCAGTATTTTTTTATTGCAAGCTTTATTGGATATTCATTGAATTTATTATGAAAATATGTACATACTGGCAAATACACCAAAAATTGTACTAGGGTAGTCCAAAAATATGATTCAGAGAATTAGAACATCTTTTTTCCCCTGTATGATTTCTTTCTTATCAAATTGAGATTATTTGAGGAAGTTTGCTGACAAATTATCACCAAGTCATGTCACGGCACTAAGCCTCCTCTGCAACTGCCCAGTTCTCTTCAATGTGCTCCCTGCCTCAACATTTTATGGGGATTCTAAAACAGTCTTTAAAGCACAGAATCCTAATGGCTAAAGATTGCAACGTAAGTGTCAGGCGCAAGGAACCAAACCCACACTGTGAAATGACCAAATTACTTGTTTATTGTTGCAACGCCTATTTACAAGAGTCTTGTCAGACTGACTACATTTTCTTGGGAACAGTGAGAAAAAAAGCTTCAGGGATTCTGGGGGAGGTAAGGTCTGTGCCACTTTCTGCTGTGCAAAGACTCTAAACTCAGCCCCCTCTTCACACCTACCCCAGCTCTCATTTTTTTTTTTTAAAAAAATGCTTTTATAATAAAATGATAAGAGAGATTATAGTGCTATTAAACAATCACATAAATAAATAAATAGTATCCAGAGATGTAACTATATTAATCTGTTCCGGCAAAAGAAAACTACTGTAGCACAAAGAGTCAAGCCTTTTCCCTTTAATATTAGAACAAGCATGAAAAAAAAAATTGAAACCCCATTGAGGTCTTAAACCAAGTAGGATTTGTTAAAATAATATAGGACGAGCAATGGCCCAGTCTTCTCAGTCTGCACACGTCAGGTTGAACAGCAAATGGTAAAAGGATCTCTTCCTTTTAAAATTACACACTTCTTTGATCTTTGGAAGACATTTCTAAACCATCAGAATCCCTAACAAAGATTTCAGATCATAGTCAAGTGTGGAAATTAATCTCAGACCATTTTCTACTAACGGTAACAAGTTCAGAAGAAAAAACAACAAACTTTCTTTATACATGTTTACAGATAATATTAAGGCTTTATACTTGAGTCACACATTTGATTCACTAAAACTTGGCGACACAACAGTGATGGTTCACTAAACTGTTGCAAAATCTAGCTATCAGCAGCAGGAAGAGAATTAGGTCGATGCATATAATATGGAGTTCTGAAATCCAAACTGTAAATTATCAAAACATCTGTTTAGCAAAAGAGGTGGAAAGGGCGCAAGCTGTTTTTCCCGAAAATGCTGCTGCTGCTGCTACTGAAGGTCTTTGGGGACTCTGAAAAAAAGGTAGCAACATGTGCGAAAGAAGCAACAACACTTGAGTTGTCTTGCAAAACAGATGATTTAAGACTACAAAGAGTACCGATAGAAGAGAATATTTGTACTCAGGGTTGAACTGTAAGGTCCTTGGTGCTCTCTCGGCTTGGCAGTTTTCTTTTAGATGTTTCATTACCAAACTAGGTAACATTATCAGGGCACAAGGTAACATCAGGACCCCACTACTGAGAGTCCATTGCTAGAGCAAAAATGCCATTGTCCATTGTAGAAGTCTGTAGAGATTCTCAGTCATCCAGGTCATGGTTGTCCCAAAGGTGCTTTTTCAGGAGGCAACTGAAAGTCCAGTTGCCTCCTGAAAAAGCACCTTTGGAACTTGTCTAATGTATTTCTACTTTTTCTTGTGGTGATGGTGGTAATAAAATCCTAATTAAGCAGATGTTTTCTGTTCTCCCATCTCTTATTCCAACCAAATAGTTCATTTATGTGCAGCAAAGTATTTTTCTTGGACCAAGAACTCCCAGGTTAGAGTCTATTTTCAACCATGGAAACTCACTGTCTGATTTCTGACCATTCACTCTTTCTCAGCTCAAGAAATTTTGGGTACAAAAATGTAGGGAGATTTTCATGCAAATCACTTTAAACTCAACAGGGACAGGCAGGATACAAAGCTAAGAAACAAACATATATTATTTGTTTAATGCCACTGTAATTTTGAAAGACCTTGGTGTCAAACTGTATCAGGTATATGGAACTGATTCCTTGACTGCTGTATTTTGCCATGTTCACTTTCTTCAAACTACAGCTTTTTAGCTTCATCTACTGCAGATTACTGTAACCTGCCAGAAACCAGTAATCCTATCATGTAAGGATCTTTTCTTTAACAGTTCAGTGTTAAAAGTTGTGAATAGCTACTGTTATGCCTCTACATGCACAGCAAATAGGTGAACCTTTTGAATGGAGATTTGGCTCAGTGAGCTCTGCCTCTTATGCATTTATTAAGGCCTTAATTAGATTTGACATTTCAGGTTTCTTCAGGCATGGACTGAAAACCTGTAAAACATTTATTATAAGCATGGCCAATATAATCACTTGAAGTCTGGTTTCTAAAGGGGCCTAAATATCTATAAATATTGTAAATTAGCAGATGAATAAAAAGAAGGAAGTAAAAAACCCAGTAAGTCTTTTTTATTTTCTTCATTTTATTTTCTTTTTTCTGTTCTGATATTTTAAACCTTTAATTTGCTTCCCTTATCTAGTTTTTATTTTTATTTTACACACACTCACATACACTACGATGGACATTTAATATTAAGTCACCAACAATATAAACAAATACTACGCTGCAATTTGACACTCCTTGTTCAATAATACTCAACCTTAGATGAAAAACTCAAATAATTTAATGCTTGTAATATTGATATCCTAAATTGTAATTAGTTGTATGCTTTTTCTCTTTTTTATTTTCAACACTCCAAGTTATCTAAATAATAGGACATTAATAACCTTTAATTGCTATTGTACAAACATCACTGCATTGAAACAATATAATGCTATCAATGTTCACAACTATAACAAAGTATAAAGACAAAATATTGTGTGTGTGTGTGTGTGTGTGTGTGTGTGTGTTTGTGTCTGTATGTGTGCATATCAGAGAGGGGGGAGGGAGAGGGAGAAAGGGAGAGGGAGAAAGGGAGAAGGAGAGAGAGGGGGGATTTTAATATATACAGCTCAAAATGCTTCTGTTATTATGTTGTTACAATGAATAACAGAGTAACATGAATAAATAAATTTATTTTCAGTTCTGGAAAATATATAAGCCAGGCAAATTCAACAATAAAAAACTTATCTGACAAAACACACTATTCAGGGCTTAATGTTTATTCATTTGTTAAAACTGAACTGTATGAAATGCAATGAATATACCAACGAAGGTATTATGAACTTTTTGGAAAGTTTAGCGCAGAAATAGAGCCACAAATACAAATAGTAAAAGGGGTAATAGTAGCAATCTTTATTACGGCCATTGGCCAATTCAAAACCAAAAAGAAAACAAATTCTGAGGATGAGGATGAAAATCAAAGTCAAACTGTTCAAACTTAATAATGATGAAACTGATATTGTCAAAGTATATCATATTTTACAAATGGCAAAACAAAACGTACTCGCTTTTTGAACCACAAACAATAGAACCACACTGACCAAGAGTAGCAATTGTAAATAAAATGGATTTGGGTGACCTAGAAATCTGACTAAATGGGGAATTACCAGCTTTATAATAAGAGCAGATAACAAAATGTGGTTCAGTCTTTATTTGAATGGGATGTCCTATAATTTCCTTTAAAAACAGCAGTTGAAAAAGCACGAAATCTTCTAAATTTAGGGATCTTTAGTAGGAAATATAGGGGAGGGAAAGGGGAAGGGAAGAGTGCAGAAAATAAGGGAAAAAGAAAGAAAAGGCATTGATTTCCAACTCCCTTTGGTGCAATATAATAAAACAGCAACATCCAACCTCAACGTTTTATTTTTACATGGTAGTATAAACTAGACATTTCTATATCAACAAATCTATCTAATCAATAAAACCCAAAATCAAAGTTTCATTTTTTTCCCACCTCAAGCACAAAGTCCAGAAGTGGTTTCCAAGTAGAAAAAAAGTACTTATATTTTTCTTCTTTTATCAAAGCAGTCAATTTAGCCATCTCTGCTAACACCATCAACTTTTGCAGCCATTCTTCCATTGTGGGGATCAAAGTGTCCTTCCATTTTTGTGCATAAAGTAATCTTGCTGCCAAATGTAGTGAATTTTCAAGCTGAGTCACAACTTCAGCTGAGGGTGATATTAAGTAGCGTGAACAATATAGGCAGCTCTTTGTGCTGTAAAAGGTATCCTTACCATCCTTTAAAGCAGTTCTTCTCAAACTTGGCAACTTTAAGACAGGTGGATTTCACCTGCCAGAGTTCCTCAGACATTGGCAGTGGCAATCATTTAAAACATTTAATTGCATCGTGTATAAATGATCAACAGCTTCATTCAATGTCATAGAGTTTGAAAAACTGAGTACTAGCCAAAGTTATACTTCTGAAGACTGTATTCAAATCACTACAACTATAATACACACAATGGAATAAGTTCCACTGAACTCAGGAATACAAAAAAAAAAAAACATAATTTAAGCATTAAGTTAATGTTAAGTATTAAGTTAGTCATCTTTGAAATCGGTGAACTTTTTCTTTTTTTTAAAACTGTTAGTTATTGTGCATTTTCTTTTTGTGTGTGCTTCAAACTATCTTTTTGTCTTGAAGTCCATGCAGATTTTTTGGCAGCATTTTCAGCAGTGATTTACCAGAGCATCTTCCTAATTGTATAAAGTTTGTGTATAATTCTAAATCACAGAATTATGCACTGCAATATAAAAAGTCTTCTCTATTCTTGCTAGGAATGGAAGGAAATTAGCTATGTTATACATTGTCTCCAATAATCTCCTGATCAGTTCCTGTTCAAATTTTAAAATACTCCATAGAAAGGGCGTTGGTCCTACCTGATAAGCCCGTTCCCTCCCGTGGGAGGGAACGGCAGGCAGCGCCGGGTAGGCTCAGTCAGCAGACCCATCAGGACCGGGTCTGCAATGAAGCTTAGCCCCGCCGTTCCTGCTGCTCTCCAGTTTATCGGCGAGGTAATCACTGCAGACTGTTGTGTGTCTCCTGCTGATAGAAAGAAAAGGTAAGCACAACCCACCCCGCCCCGACACCCGAAGGCGCAGCCCCAATAGGGAGGGGGCTGCCTGCCATTCCCTCCCGCGGGAGAGAACGGGCGTATCAGGTAGGACCAACGCCCTTTCTCCTCCCTGGTTGGGAACAGCAGGCAGCGCTGGGACATACCAAAGCTTGATGTCCAACGGGAGGGCAGTGCTCGGGCGAGCCTCAGAACAGGAAACATGAACCCGTTGCAGGACCCGTCTGCTGAACGCCGCATCAGCCGACGCGTAGACGTCCAGACGGTAGTGTCTAATAAAAGGTGTCGGGGTAGACCAAGTCGCCGCCTTGCAGACTTCTTCCAAGGACGCTTGAGTAGCCCAAACCGCGGAGGTGGCTGCACTCCTGGTGGAATGTGCAGTCACCCTGTTGGGAACCGCAAGCGATTGCGACTCGTAGGAAAAGGCAATTGTGGCCCGGATCCATCGGCCCAAGGTTGGAGCAGAAACCTTGGTTCCCATCGTGGTAGGTTGGAACGAGACGAATAAGGCTTCCGTTTTACAAAAAGAGGCAGAACGAGAAAGGTAGATCCGCAAGGCCCTGCAGACGTCGAGCTTGTGCCACATTTTCTCGAGCCGGTGAGACGGACGAGGGCAAAAATTGGGCAAGGCGATTTCCTGTGAACGATGGTACACAGAGTTCCCTTTGGGAAGGAACGTGGGGACCAAACGGAGGACTACCTTGTCGTGATGGAAAACACATAAGTCTTGCCGGATTGACAAGGCGGCCAGCTCGGAGATGCGACAGGCGGATGTAACCGCCACCAAAAACGACACTTTAAAGGAGAGAAATTTCAAGGAAGTTGTCCGGAGAGGTTTGAAGGGCGATTGAGTGAGGGAGGACAAAACCTTTGAGAGATCCCAGGTAGGAAAACGGTGAATGACCGGAGGGCTCAGGTTTGAAGTGCCCGGCAGAAATTGGCGGATCAAGGGATCCTTGGTAACAGTTGGCAGAGAAGCACATGCAGAGACGGAAGCCAAGGCCACGACCTGTCGCTTCAGAGTAGAAGGGGCAAGGCCGGAGTCGAAGCCATCCTGGAGAAAACCGATGATGTGCTCCACCGAAGGTGAAGTCGGGCAAACCTGGCGGGCCGAGCACCATGATGAAAAGGAGCGCCAGGTAGACTCGTAAATACGAGCGGTGGAAGGGCGCCGCGCGGCCTGGATGGTTCTAATGGCGGCAGGAGGAATATTGGCCCTCGTCAAGAATCCCCGCTCAGTCTCCAAACAGTTAGTTGTAGCCATTGGGGCTCAGGATGGACCAGAGCCCCTTGCAGAAGGCAAATTCAATCGTCCGGTATTCGCCATGGACTGGCCGTGGACAGGGAGACCAGGTCCGAAAACCAGGGCCGGCGGGGCCAGTGTGGAGCTATGAGGACCAGCTCCGACTTCTCCGCTAGGAGTTTCCTGAGGACCTTGGCGATGAATGGCAGGGGAGGGAAGGCATAAAGAAGCACCCCCCGAGGCCAGGGAGAGCGAAGGGCATCCACCGCTTCTGCCCCTGGACGGAAATCTGGAAACGAGGAACCTGATGGTTGACGTGGGAAGCGAACAAGTCCACCTCGGGAAGACCAAAGCGGTGAGAAAGCTCCAGGAAGAGATCAGGGTGAAGTTGCCATTCAGAATGGTCCACCAAATTGCGACTAAGAGAATCAGCCTGAATGTTAGACTTGCCAGAAATGTGAGAAGCCTTTAGAGAGGCCAAATGAGACTCGGCCCAGAGGCCGAGTTGTAGGGATTCATGGAAAAGGGACCTAGAGCGGGTACCACCCTGTCTATTAACATGGGCCTTGGCGGAGACATTATCGGTTAACACAAGAACGTGCTTACCCTGAAGTAAGGGAAGAAAATGACGTAAGGCGAGGAAAATCGCCCATAATTCCAAAAGATTAATAGAAAAATCCCTCTCCGCTTTAGTCCAAAGACCCTGAACCATATGGGAATCTAAGTGCGCACCCCAGCCGGAAAGGCTCGCATTGGTAGTAAGAACAGACCGATGAGGTTCCCTAAACAAGGTACCATTGGCAAGTGCCGAAGAAGACCACCACCTTAAGGAGTCCAAAACCTTCGAAGGAAGGGAAACTTTGCGCAACGAGGAAACAGACAGAGAACGCTGAAAGAGGAGGAGGAACCATTGGAGGCGTCTGCTATGCAAATGGGACCAGGGGACGATGTCGAAGGAGGACACCATTTTGCCCAGAAGACGAGAAAGGACGAGGACAGACACTGGCTGGCCTTCCAGGCATTGAGAAGCCAGGTCAGATAAACTGGACTGGCGTGACGGTGAGAGAAACACCATAGATGAAACAGTGTCTATGACAGCCCCTAAATGCTGGAGACGGGTCGAGGGGGTCAGAGAACTTTTGGCCCAATTGATTAGGAAACCATGAGATTCAAACAAACGGATAGAAGTTGAAACATCCTGCTGAGCCCCGGGAAGGGAGGAGGAGAGGATAAGAATATCATCCAGGTAAAATAAAATATGAATGGGGAGGGACCTAATATGGGCGACGAGGGCCGCCATCAACTTAGTAAAGACCCTGGGAGCCGAAGAGAGGCCAAAGGGGACAGCCTTATATTGATAATGAGAGCCCTTAAAATAAAAACGGAGGAATTTGTGGTGGGGTGGAAAAATGGGGACGTGCAAATAGGCCTCGGTTAAGTCAACCGAGGCAAGGAAGTCACCCTGACGAATGCACTCCAAAATGGTTTGCAGGGAGTGCATCTTGAACCTGCGGTAGGTTATGAAGCGGTTCAATGACTTTAGGTCCAAAATGGCACGCCAGCCCCCAGAGGACTTGGGGACCAGAAACAGACGGGAGTAGAAACTGGACCTGCGCTCCGAAGGAGGAACAGGCTCGATGGCCTTGATCTGAAGAAGATGGGCAACAGCAGAGGCCATACGGGCACGGGAAGAAGGGTCCTGAGATATCGAACAAGGGACAAAAACCCTAGGAGGGGAACAACTAAATTCCAAAAGAAGACCCTCCCTAATGGTAGAACGAACCCAAACATCAGAGGTAGTGTCGTCCCAGGCATTGGAGAAAAGGGAAAGACGGCCACCCACCAGGGAGTCTGGAGGCCGATCAACAAGGCTTGCGGAAGGGGCAACCTCTGCCGCCACGGAATGGCCTTCTAGGAGGAAATCTAGAACTGGATCTGACCTGAAAGTCTTGATTTTGCAAACCCCTGGAGGAGAAGTTGCGAGAGGAGCGGTTGAAGGAGGAGCCACTGTCAGAGGAACGAAAGGACTGGTTCCGGTAGGTTGGTTGACGAAAGTCTGACCTGCGAGACAAGACTGGAAAAACCTTCTTGTGATCTCTGGTTTCAACCAATATAGGATCGAGAGAAGAACCAAAAAGACTATTAGTCTCATAAGGGGCAGCTGCTAGGCGCCATTTATTCCTGGCATCGGCTTGCCAGTGGCGGAGCCAGAGGACCCTCCTGGAGGAGACAGAAGATCCAATAGCCTTGGCTGCGAAACGGGCCGTGTTCAGGGTAGCATCGGCCGAGAATTCGACCGCAGCAAGAATTTTATTAATGTCTTGGTGAGAACGTGTGTCAGAAGCTGGAATGCGATCCTGCAGCTGCTTCAGCCAGAGAATGGAGGCCCTGTTGAAGAAAGAAGATGCCAAGGCGGTCCTTACCGCCCATGCAGAAGCTTGATGTCCTTTAATTAGGGTTCGCTCAGCTCGTTTGTTCTCAGGGCGCAGGGATTCCTCAGGAGGACCAGCAAGGTGGGTGGAAGAGGCTAAGGCTACAACTGGTGCATCCACTACTGGCACCTGTAACACGTCAGAGAATTCATTAGTAATAGCATAAAGCTTCTTATCCTGAGAATTGGGCAAGGGGCCAGTGCCTGGGGAAGCCCATTGCCTCTTCATCACATTGAAGAAAAGTTTGGTGCTGGTAAGGTGTCCACTCTGGCAGGCTGTTCTGCAAAAAGAGAAGCAGATGGATCATCAGAGGCTGAAGTAGTAGCCTGGGAAGCAGAAGCTGGTAACATTTTAGTAACAGAGAGAGCCTTGAAGAGTAGAGAGCGAAAAAGGTGGGGTTTGAAAAGGCCAATGAAAGCTGGCTGGTCAGGCTCAAGGCCCTCATCATCAGACCACTCCTGGTCTAGGGCAAGGTCTTCAGCAGAAAGAGAGACCTGGCTAGCAGAGATTGGGGAGGAAGGTCTGTCCAGATGGGGCAAATCCTCCCTCCTGTGTGACAAATGGCTGACATGACTGGCACAATCCGACACCACCGACTCTGCACGCTGGTTGAGGCCTTCCGATATCCCCTGGCGAATCGCTGTTGCAATGAGGGAAGCCAGGGCAGGTGAAATTGTGGCTGGCAGAGAATCAGAACTAGCAGAGGGGGGAGGGGGGAGGAGGAGGAGGGGAGAAGAAGGGGGTTGACAGTCAGATTGAACTGAATCCCCTCATGCCTGTGAGACAAGGCTGTGACGGTGGCCATCTTGGGGCAGCGTGGCAAACAAAATGGCTGCTGTGCTGGAAGAGGGAGAAGCCCTTGAGTCAATTTGATCCAGAGAAAGTGATTCCCTGTGGGAGGCCTGGGGCTGGGCATGGCGGTGAGAGGCCTCAGAAACAGGCTCCTGAAGGGATGCCTGAGGAGGAGGAGCCATGGCATCCTTGGAGGCCTGAAGCTGTGCCTTGTGGATGGCCCTTTCTAAGGCCCTATGCCTGCGTTGCTCGTCTTTTGAGGCCTGCGCTGCTTTAGGTTGAGGGACAGAGACCACCTTGGTCTTTTTGTGGCTGTGCTGCTGCCCTGAAGTCTCCTCCCCAGGATTGCTATTGTGGCGTTTCCTGGAATTTTGGGAAGCAGCCCCACGCCCAGCTTTGGAGAAATGAGAATCCGCCATCTTGGCAATCAGGCTTTTGGGATAGAATGGAGGGAAGCCCCGTAGTACTCACTGCGCTCCTCGCGCCAGGAGAAGAATTCGAACCAGCAGAATGAGCAGATCAAGGCCAGCAAAGGATCTGCGAAGAGCTGCTAAGCAAAGGCTTTTAGATTGCAGCCAAGCCTCGCCCAAAGCAGCAACGGGGCGAGCGCGGTGCAGGACAGGGCTACGGAGCGAACTCGTGGGCCCAGCCTGATGGACTGCTCGCCGGCAGTCAGAAGCCTCGTTCGGCCGTCCGGAAGGCTGGAAGAATCCTCCCAGCCGAGAGGCTCAGCCTGATTGCCATGTTAGTTCTTAAAAGAACTGTTGGTATAAAAGGATTTTTTTTTTTTTCAAGAAAAGGCAGGAGACTAAACTGTCCAAGTCGACCAAGTCGATAAACTGGAGAGAGCAGCAGGAAGGGCGGGGCTAAGCTTCATTGCAGACCCGGTCCTGATTGGTCTGCTGACTGAGCCTACCCGGCGCTGCCTGCCGTTCCCAACCAGGGAGGAGAATGATTTATGCACCTATGTTCCTTGTATCTACAGAGAGTTTGTATGCAGCCTAAATCTGCATTTTGGTTTATGGTGCCCTTGGTAGCTTTTGATAAAGACCAACCTGCACTTACTTGTGCACTGTCCTGCCATACTTAAGCATCTCCAAATCAGGACCAGTTTGTTTGGCAGGAGATATTTTATAAAAGGTAAACTCTGCCAATGCCAAAAATTAATTTTTTTCCACCTTTCTTTGATTTCTGAACCAATACTTCTACTATCAATGTTCAGTAAAGGAATGCAAGCCACTATGATCCAAGATGCTAAATACAAACTCAGGAAATCCGATTTCAACCCCCTAATCCATAAACCTAAGTGTAATTGCCTTGTTGATCAGCAACAAACAAGCAAGGATAGATCATACATATAGATCTTGAGAATAACTTTCATAAGGTAAGCAACATAGAACGAAAGAAGGTGGAGCTAAGATCAAACTTAGATTAGATCTAGATTTAAAGTCAAATATTATTAGGAACAGATTGGATTAATTAAATGCAAGTAACTTCTAAAATGTATAGGGAAGACTGATCTTCTATTTCTACAATATTCTTTCAGCTTTCTTCAGATATTAGTGGCCAAGATGCTCCTAGTTTCTAGGTAGTCAGAAATAGGAAGAGTTAATGCTGTAACATCCATCCTGAATGAATGTGTTGAGAGAGGGGGGGTGGGAGGGAAGGAGGGAGGGAGGGAGGGAGAGAGGTATCACGAAACAGCAGAAACAGAATACAACAGGCACTGTTATGTAACATTTTACTTTAGAGACTGAGCTGATACTTGGCATAATAGTTGCAAGTGATGTGATTTTAAGGCTTCAATCTACATGTACCTCAAAGGGTTGGAATTGTTATTCAATAGTAAGTTCTTAATATGTTCTTTTTATGGAAAACTTCTGATAGGCATATAGTGTTTCTTCTTCATTCTTCTACACTGTTTACACAAACTGCCACATCATCTCTGCATTTCAAAATGATAAAAGACAGGATTGCACATTTTTGTTTGCAGCTGCCTCTAAGAAAATTTAATTGGAACTCTTTAGCAGTAAAAGTTTGGTTATCCTTGGATCCTGAAGTTTAAAATATTTAACCAGTTGCAAGAATCCATATCATTATTTATACAAGAGAAAGTCCCCATCTCTCTGAGTGATTGTTTCCATTGTTCTTGATTTCTAAATCACAGAATTACACACTGCAAAAATCTTTCACAGCATTTGTTTTTTATTCGTTTTAATTGGTAAATTGAGGTTTGCAGAAGTCACCTGCAGAAAAGGCATATGTTTCCCCAAAGACCATTAAATGCTTCTCTAGAAAAATATAATGTATGAAATACTTTTATAGGAGACTCCTCAGACAATGCTGAATCAATAATTTACCCTTCCTAATCGTCATTCCTTCACTTTGTGAGCACTGACATCAGAAGTCCATTGAGAAGGAAACATATGTTCATATTTGTAGGTCCACAAATATTCATGCTTCTGTATGTGCCTTCTTCTTTCTATTGGATTTTGAGTTAAGTTTCAGAATAAAGCTATTTATTACTTCCATAACATATAGGTGCATTTTTCTTCCCTCCTTCCTCCCACGTACCCACCCACCTATCATCTATCTATCTATCTATCTATCTATCTATCTATCTATCTATCTATCTATCTATCTTAGAAGATCCCTTCCAGCCCCATAACACTCCCTCTCCCTCCCTCCCTCTCTTTCGCTCTCTCTAGATAGATAGATAGATAGATAGATAGATAGATAGATATAGATATAGATATATAGATATAGATATAGATATAGATATAGATATAGATATAGATATAGATATAGATATAGATATAGATATAGATATAGATATATGTCATTATTCTATGATATATTTACTTCTTGGTAAGTGCACATGACCTAATCCTTAATGATACAACTTTGAAATGAAAGGACAGAGTTAAAGTTAATCCTTCTTTCTTTAATTCACAAACAGGATCCACCCCTCCTTTTTTTTTTTCAAGCAGAAAAGAAGCCTTGAATGAACTACTGGAGAGCCTGTTTTTCTTCTTTCTTTGGATTCTTGTAATATGAGGACAGGAATTTTTGGATCAAACTTACTGAAGAATGAAAATAATAATAAAGGCATTCCTATATGGATTGGGACTCTGCACACTAACTTAACACCAAACAACAGGAAGAGATAGTCTCAGCTTTATATAATGTATAACTTGATCCTTGGATTGGAATTTGATAGTAACGGAGATGTGTTACTGAAAACAATAGAGCTTATATCTGAATAGGCTTTAACTGCAAGTAGGAACACTGAAAAGATTTCCCTGAGTCAAACAGCTTGCTTTTTATAGCAATCTGGAACCCTGCCACAAAAATAAAAAAGAGATTTGTCTTCCCTAAAGTTTATAATTACAGAATATAATTAAAACAAACATACAAACTAAACTGTATTTTATTGGGAGATTTTCACAAAACAAAATAGATTTTTTTAAGGTGTACAGTTAGTGTTATTTGCTTGCCTTGAGATTAGTGATTTCCTCAGTTCTTGGATCCCAGCCCTGTCATGGTCTAATAAAAGAATCTAAACTGCAGTCGGACAAAGGCAGCTACTGTAGTTTAAAGAAAAAGATTTAGAGTCATATGCTATGCAGAAAGCTGAACAACCTTCCTGAATGAAGTAGAATACATTACATGTGTGACAGACTGATGCAGAATTGTAGGCATATTTGAATGTAAACCTATTGATCCTGCTTTAGCTGTCAAGAAAGCAGGGAGAGATGAGAGAAGCAGCTGAGAAGACAGGGTACCACTTGCTTTAATTAGTGGCGTATGATATGCAGTATTCACAGGTTTTAGCACGTGCCAGTTTGCATTTTCTTCTTTGCTTTTAGAAATGCAATGGTACAGACAATAAGAGAAAGGCAGGAAGATGCAATTTCCATTTTAAACATCCTAGGACTGTTAGTTATGCTGCTTTGTGGGGGGGAAAGAAAGAAGAGCAGAGAAGAATTACTTCAGGGAAAATGCTGAGTGAGGATTTCCAAATAAGTCTGGATTATTGCTGTTTCAAAATCACTTTCTTCTTGTCTTCCTTTGCCTTCATTGTATTAACACTTTCTTTGCAAAATGGGCTTTTCTCAAAATAACAATAAATGAGTAATGAAAAAGGACACCAATCTTTCACTCTTAAAAAGAAGAAGTAAACAGTAGGTTTCTGCAGAAACTCAATCTGTCACTTTAGGATCTTCTCAGGTTTATCTCATGATCTACTGGAGTTTGCTATCTTTAATTAATTATGCCAGAAGGAAAAATAGCAAGCAATGGTAGAAGTTAACGAAGTAAAATTTTGGCTGCAAGCATATATAGAAAGGCAGCAGGGATTAGCAGGCAAAGTAACACTGCTTTTAAGGATATATTTCTGATCCAGCAAATTTCAAATCCGATATTCTATTTTAAATCAGATTGACAGAGTAGAGCCAGGAGCAGATGGCATTGTATAGTACTTACATTAGAAGCAGTATGATGAAGTCAACATTTACAATCCAGTATGGAGTCCTTTTAGGAAGTATCACAAAAGAAATACACTTGTTAAATAATTGTTGCTGCTGTTACATTTTCTAAAGGAATTAGACATCTCTTATCTACCTCTTTAAAATTTTGTCTACAGTATGTGCTTGTTTATTTTGCGTGGAAGAACAGACACTATCTGAAATTAATTCTTCTTAGTGAAATAATATGCCTATCACATTTAACCAAACCTAAAGGATCACATTTTGGTAACAAATAGTTGGTTATTTCTGCATCTCTTTGCTGCCATCTATTAGTCATCCAAATTTTTGCAACCCAAATATGCTAGTTAAGAAAGGAAGGAAGGAAGGAAGGAAGGAAGGAGAGGGAGGACGGGAAGAGGATGCCATAGTTGAGGGAGTAAACTCACTACAAATATAATGCAATCAGGTGGACACACAACCCAACCTTAACCAAAGCTTGGGGAAAAGATGATTCTTCATTGCTGATTTAAAGGACAGTCAAGGAAACTGCCCTGATAGAGTCCTAGAAATAATAAAATTAATTCCTTCAGGATTCTGAGATTCTCAAGCTTAAATTCCAAACTATTCATAAAACTTACTTTCAGCACAATTATAGCCATTTACTTATTTATGAGGTACATCTCACTTCAGTTAGAAAGGCCTCTAGGCAGTTAAAAAATAGTAAAAAAACAAGAATACATTACAATAATCGTCATAAATTATAAATTCCAGGAATATATTATATATTAAGTAAAATAGGCCCTGGTAGATCCACAACTGATCCCCTCATATGTCAATTACTGCCAGATGAAATAAACAATACTAAGCATAAGAGTTATCATAGTATAAGGTTCCCATAATCTCACTTTACAGGATTGTGAGACAAAATGGGGAGATCTTGTCTTTGTATAGTATAGAACCTTTCATTCCATGGGAAGAAAGTTATGCCTAGTAGAAATAGACATTTTTTTCTTCAGAGGTATGTTTTTATCTGCATACACATCTGTCAAATAAAACCAATAAATCAGGTTATAGCATTGCCCTGTACTTGGGGAAATATCATTGAGCTTAATGAGCAAGCATGGGACTGTTGCAACCTCAAGCCTGCATTCAGGAGTATCTGAAGATGGCAGGTACAATTGTATCATTAAAGCCCAATCCTTGATGACTATGTGACAATACCTATTAAAAGAAGTGAAGGTTTCATTGTGTGATTGTGCCCCGCAGCTTAACTCTTTTTAACCTGTCTGTATTACTTGATAACATTGGGACATGCTTTCAAAATGAATTAGAAGTTGTAGTTAGGAAACCGCTGGAGTGCAAACTCAGCATATCTTTAATGAAGTGACTTCTTTTTTGGGGGGTTCTATGTGGGCCTTAAAAAAAAAGTGGCTACTTTAATGAGCTGCATTAAATGCCACAATGATGATGATGATGATGATGATGATGATGATGATGTTTCAGCTGTGCTTATTTTCAGGCTTGTGTAGAAATGAAAAAGACATGGCAGCACTAAAGAGTAATTGTGTGATTCTGCATAACTGAGTCATTTATTCTGAATCATTTTTGTAACATGGACGGACCTGTTATAGTGTGAAGTTTTATGTACTTATAAGAGTAACTCAGACAAATTTAACGGTATTTATTTCTGGATAAGCATATGTAGAATTGCAGTATGTGACATGAAAAGGCAAATGTACCTTCACTTCATTCCTGAGACTATAGCTAAAATGGAAAAGCTGTAAAATTTACTAGAATCATGACTTGGAATCTGGCTATTACTTCTGAGTTGTAGAAATCCAGATATTCATTTAAAGGCAGTGAAAAGTCACAGCAAACTCTAACTCTTTGCTCCCATCTGATGATTATCTGGAGTTTTTTAATCCAGATTTGATAGCTTGCTATATTCAATCATAGGTTCATGTGCCAACTAAGCAAAGTCAGAAGAGCTCCAATTGGTTTAATTTTCTGATTTTTATGCTATACATGGATCCCTCCCTTACTCTTACTTACACTGAGCTCCCGGTAAAAAAACCATCTATTTTACATTTTGTCAGTAATTATGTGCAGGCCCTTCAGTTTAAATCTAAACTGAAGTATAGATTTGCAGGATAGTCAGATATTTAAAGAATGTCTATATTTTAGCAAGTTGATGAGGGCAAAATATGTCATGATATTATATGGAAACTAAATGTATCTCAAGTGTCAAATGTTTTTGTTCCTTATTTGGAAAATTTTAACAAATCATTTTTTTTAGCAGTTTACTTCTCTGATACATCACAAGATCTTTTCTTAAAATTCTGGGGCTGCTGTTTTTAAAGAAAACACGACTCCTGCTTACTGTGCTTTAAAGCAATGCTAAATGATTTTGAAATTCTTTTCATAGCAGGATTATGAAGTAGTTCAGAGTTTTAAACTAGCTTTGTCCTTGGCTATGTCTCAGTATATAAAAGGACTCTGTCATCTATAAAGGTCTGTCTAATGGAATTTATCCATATTATGGGATGGGAGGTTTTTTAAGAGTTTGATGTATTGCAAGTATATAATAAAACCTCAGGGGGGTTCCATGTAATCTAACAGTAACTGTTCCTTCCTAGCCTCAAAGAGTTTCCCCTCTCAAAAAAGTTACCTTGATATCACCACAGATAAAATGTATAAAAAGGCAAAGCAGTTTTATGCTTTTATTCCTCCTGAAATGGCCCTAATAGCTGGCACTCACTTTCAAATGCAGCCCGATTTTGTAGTTGGTTTTGAGAAAAACAGAAATCTGTGCAAAACCACATGGTGGATTAGAAGGGAATGTAGACTTTGTACAAGGGGACAGAAAGTATGTGAAACAGATTGTTCTCTTCCTCTTCCAGCTAGGACAGCCCCCCCCCCCTTACCTTTTGGGCACCAGGGACTGGTTCCATGGAGACAGGTTTAACCACAGACCAGATGGGACATGGTTTCGGGTGCTCCCTGCATCCTGTGGAAGAAGCTTTGCTTGTTTATGAGGGCCAGTTTCTGACATGCCACAGACTGGTGCTGGTCCATGGTCTGGGGGTGGGGACTCCTGAGCTAGGAGTTCTACCATGGCCTGTGTTACATTAGCAAAGAGAAAAATCACCCTACATGGGAGATAGGTGATTAAATGTGCATCACTTAAGCAAAAATCTGAGGGAACCAGATAACACTTTCAGATTAATGCCTGTGATTAAAAGGTATAGCCATTTATGAGCTACAGCTCCTTTCAACAGAATATTATGGAATGAGCTACACCTCACAAAAGCTTATGTATTTTAATAAAATATGTACAGGTGTCCTCACTTCATAACTATTTGTTCAGTGACTGTTCGAACTTGTGACAATGCTGTTGAGTGGTACTTAAGGATTGGTTCTCATAGGTCTGGCCAACACAGCATCACATAATCACATAGTCACTATTTGTGAACTTCTTTGCTGATTTTGAGGGACATGGTGACTCAGTGGCTAAGACACTGAGCTTGTCAATTGAAAGGTCGGCAGTTCAGCGGTTCAAATCCCTAGTGCCGCGTAACGGAGTGAGCTCCCATTACTTGTTCCAACTTCTGCCAATTGGGGTTTTAACACAGTCTACACTCAACATAGGGATATGGTGGCTGGGTGGCTAAGACGCTGAGCTTGCCGATCGAAAGGCCAGCAGTTCAGCGGTTTGAATCCCTAGTGCCGCGTAACGGGGTGAGCTCCCATTACTTGTCCCAGCTTCTGCCAACCTAGCAGTTCGAAAGCACATAAAAAATGCAAGTAGAAAAATAGGGACCACCTTTGGTGGGAAGGTAACAGCGTTCGGTGCACCTTTGGCATTTAGCCATGCCGGCCACATGACCACAGAGACATCTTCAGAAGTGTTGGCTCTTCTGCTTTGAAACGGAGATGAGCATCGCCCCCTAGAGTTGGGAATTACTAGCACATATGTGCGAGGGGAACTTTTACTTTTACCTTGCTGATTTCCTCCAAGCAAACTCAATGGAGAAGCAAACCAGTAGGAGGTTCCAAATGGCAACCGTGTTCTCCCTTAAAACAGTGCAGGATTCAGTTAATGATGGCAACTAGGAAGTGCCAGAACTGCTATCACTAAGTGATGCAATCATGTGATATCACACTTTACAATCATGTGGCTTAGCAATTGAAATTCTAGTCCCAATTGCCATTGTTAGCCAACAACTACTATAACGGTGCTTACTCCTTCAGGTTTTTAGTGATTTAGTGATTTTAAACTAATACAGTTCTCCATCTACAATGTAGCCAAGTATGATAACTCCCATTCCCACTCTTGCTGGAACCATATTTGGAGGGTCATTCTGACATTCTGGAGAAACTAGAGGGCTGCAGAAGTCCAGCATTATAAAAAAAAAAGGATTTAAAAAAGCTAAATTGTACATCAGTTACTTTCTTCCAATGTTTTACTCTTTTGCACTGATGTCAAGCTAGGAACCAGAAATAAGTATTTTTTGTCAAAGGAAAACCACAGGCTATCTTACCCTTCTTTACTTGATTTACAAATTAACTGTAAGTTTTGATTCCCCAAAGATTAATTTGAATTGTATAGAAACACATATGATTTGTTCTTTTTCCTTTGCTGCCTGCATTTTAAAACAGTAGAAACAGTCCCATTTGCAAATGGGCGCAAAGAAGGCCACTGTTATGGAAAAGGCTGCTGTTCTCATGTAAAATAAATATATGTTTCACCTTATTCTCCAGGGCTTCAAATTGCCAAGCATGTGATGTGCTGTCACAACTTATGCGTGACTGGCTGGTTATAGTTGCTGATCTATATGAAGAGGTGAGAATTTCTCACTGTGCATAAGCAGAAAGATCAGTTAGATACAGCGATAGATCTGTTCCTTGCCTGGGTTCATCTGTTGCTATATTAAGGAGACTCAGCAGCTGCCAAATCAAATTCTGTGCCTGGTTTGTGGTTAGGCAAACAGAAAAAAAAAAAAAAAGCAGTGATGTCGTGACGGAACCACTTTGGGACACAATTGTAGAAATAATGATGTTTTAAACTTTCTACTGTGCCAAACTATTCTAAACAGTCATCACTTTCCAAGCCTGCCATAGGAATCCATTTTTTTCCCAAATTGCATTTTAAAACATTTTTTTAGAATTTAATAAGCCATAGATAACTGCATGCATTTTATTTGATTGACTGAATATGATAGAGTACCCTCCAGCCTAAATTCTTCTGGTTACTAGTTTCATTGAGATTTTGGGCAATCTTTGAAAAAGACAAAACACAGCAGTCCTGACTTAACAACCACAATTGAGTCCAGAATTTCATTGTAACACATTGCTGTTGTTAAGTGGGTTGATTTAAGCTGACTTGATTTTATGACTTTTTATGATGGTCATATAGAAAGTCACCATGGTTATTAAATGAATCATGTGATTGTTAAGCAGATCCATTCTCCTGAAAGAAGAATGTGTTTTTTGCTAACAAAAAAAAAAAAAAAAACAAATACAAAAAAACACTAGAAGCTGACCAAAAAAATAATAATAATAATACATAACAATCATGTGACCACAGGACACTGCAACTGATCATAAATGAGAAACCTGAAATGCCATCACATGAACTGGTTGTTAAATTATTTGAATCCCAATACTGCTTACTACCATTTGCAAATATTGCTACTGTTTAACTGTATGATTATGCTATCTTGGAAGTATTAACTTACAGTGTAGTGCAATACAATCCTGTAGAATTTCTGCTTGGTTATATCGTATATATCTCCTTCTATGATATAATATAAAAAAGGCAACAATGGTACAAGCTGCAAAGTTTTATATATCAGGTTAAATACGACTTTGAATTCTTCCTCCATCTGTTGGAACACGGGTGAGCTTCAGCAGTTAGTAAACAAGACAAGAAGCTGAGATGTCAACGTAATGAGTAGCTGCTTTGAGCTACTGTAGACAATCGTTTATTGAATAATATACCACAGGTAGCTTTTCACAATGCTACATGTACTAACAATGTAATCATCATATTACAATGATGGGACATAATTGGATATAAATTTATACGAATTCTTGTTTTCTCAAACAAGGTGTTTGGTCTGTTTTACTTAGAACATGGCTCTTTTGTTCTCTGAACTATTTCCCCATTTCATAAGAGCTTGAAAACAAAGACCTATTTAACTCAAGACTATTCTACCAGCTTCAACCTGCAAATGGGAAATTCCTACATAAGATGTGAGGCAGCAGCTCCTTTTCAGCTATAATATTTAAAACAGGATGTAATGAATAGTAGCCACAAGCAGTCATATTTTATCCTGTATTTTACTACTTATCCAAATGGACTAAGTAATCATTTAAATGTTAAATTCTGCATCCCAGGTCTGCCCTATCACATTGCTTACTAGAACTCTACATCTATAATGTAACAGTTCAATCCTTATCATATCTGCTCCAGGCCCTATAAATGCACTATATGTTCCAGTATAAGAATTAGATTTTTTTTTTTAAAAAAAAAATCTCAATAGAGGAAGATGCTCAAAGCATGGTAACAAAAAAACCTACAAAATCAGAATCATTTCAAATATTACTAATAAGTCACTTGAGCATCCCCTTAAAAACTAGATTTGTTCAAATAAATCTTCAAAGAACTGAAACGGAATCTTTCAATGAAATCTTTAAAGTAACTGAGTGCATCAAAGTGAACTATGTGCCATTGGTTTGATTCAGATATTAAGTTAATTTTCTGGTGATTTGTAGGGTCTCAAACATTGTTGCAGCTTTCTCTTCTTATTTGAACAAAACTGGACAGGAATTGAGTGGTATGATGGACTTTCTGACAGAGCCACAATTGAAGGGTTATCACCTCCATAAGTTTTGCTTCTCATAATGTTAGGATGAATGCAGCTCTGCAATTGTGTTTCATTCTTCTAGTAGACCTGGTTAAGCAGATTTGTTGGGAAGAGTGCAGGAAAAGAAAGAAAATATGTTTTTTTTCTCTTTAGGGATACTCTATCTTTCTGACAATTTGTACCATTTAGCCTTACTCTTCCTTAGCTTTCAGTCTTCTGGTGTTATTTGTGGTGCCTCTGAAACTTTGTGTTTAATTTGTTGACAACTCAACTTTTTCAACCTGATTTCATTCCTTTTCATTTTCTTCATTTCCCCAATATTATAACGCTGTTCTCCCCTGCACCCCTCTGTTTTCTTTTTTGTTATTTTCCTGTCTCTATCTTATTTTGACAATTTATTGTATGAGTCTGAGATAATGAGCTTGCAGTAAGAGTATTATGTATAATTCAGCTTATTCTTTGTATCTTGAGAAATATTGTTAACAAATAATGATATGTATACATTCTCAAGACTTTTTTAAAAAAATGGTTGCATAAGAAGCGTTTCATATATTGTTGCCAAAAGAGGCTAATGTTATCAATTAAATATGCCCCAAAGGCTGCCAGCTCAGAAAAGGAAATGGACAAGCAGCAGGACTGTCTTTGACCTTTAGTAAGAACATACTGTTTAATCAAGTTTTCAAAGGGTGTTTTTGTTTTAATAGCAGAGGGTCATTTTATGATTTGCTTCAGTACAAGTCTTCCATAAACTTGTCAGTGAACAATGAAAGGATGAAATCCTATCCTTTCCTCATCCATTCTATTTCTGCATTAAACAAGGTGTGAAAGGAATTTTTTAAAAAAAGAATGGCAGTGAATTCATTGCAGGTATTTAACTGAAACTTGGCAAGGTTAATTGTTCTAGAATCTGAAGAGTCTTTCATTCTTGCTATTTTTCAACTCCAATCTGCCAAAAGTGAAGCAGCTGCAGCCATTTTGACATTTTCCCATTGTAGCATTGGCTAACTTTTTATCAAATCACACATTAGATTGAATTTTCTTTGTCCCTGAGCATCAGCCTTGAAACTTACCACCTCTGAATCTTGAGCTGGAATTATATCTTGGTTGCTTCACATACTCCTAAAAACTGGCTTTAGAGAAGACAAGGAGACAATTTGAAAAACTGAGTATTGAAAAGAAATAAAATGTCAACAGGATGCACTGAAATAATTACATTGAAATTTAAATATACCAAAACCATGATGGTGACAATTCACTATCACTAATTAATCCTGTTATCAGTAGACTAGTTAAATACATATTTATGTATATGTATAACTTTGAATTTAGAATAAGGCTTCATGCATCAGACGGAGTAATCTATATTTCTTGTATTTCTAAAAACTTGTATCCTCACAAATATGAATTTGTTAAAAGATATCACAAAGCTCTTCTCTAATTTTATTGCAACCAATCAAAGCATTTGTTATTCTAAAAACTATCACACATGAAATAAGGCTGTTCTTTATTTAAGCTTTATCATTGTGCAAGGTAGCTACAATTTTCTTCAAGGAGAAGATTTGTGAGTTAGAGACAACACAATTTTCCTGGCTAATTCATACTTGCTAGAGTGTCGCAGATTCTTCAAGTTATTTGCAAATTTTATTTGAAGCAGCAGTTGAAATGTAGCAATATGACTCTTCCTCTTCCCTTGTAGAAGTGAAGCAGCTTAAAGGGATGCTTCATAGGATCAAAGCAATGAAACAAGCAATGTCTTAAAGATCTTCATAGCCCCGCTGATTATCAACTGTTTACTACTTGCCTATAATTATAATGTAGTATAAAGCTCTACAAAACAATTGTACACTTTTGTAATTCCCGTGAATGGCTGAGATAGTATGCCTCTTCATTTCCTACATAATTATAAATAGGCACCAAGCATTACAATATACATCATATTTCACATTACAATTTACACCATAAATTGTAAATGCTATTACTTGGAAGTGACCAAATTTTTATTAAGGAAAAAAATACTGTTTAATTTATTTACTAGTATTGTTAGAATACTGAATAGTTCAAATGCCTAAAAGTATTGACCAAAATTCTGATTGCACGATATTTTCCATAATCTTGCTATAGCTAAGGAGAAATTATCAGAATCTGTACATTTCAGCAGAAATAATAGTTTAAAGAGAGAAACAAAATTAGTTGTTTTTTTTAGTTTTCAACAATGAATCTTATTCACATATATGCATTTTATTTATTTAAAATATTTATATAGTTGGAGATCTTAAACCAAACTGAGTGGTTTCTAATCTTCATCAGAAAACAGCAAAACATTATAGCATTGCATGAAATATCCCTTTTTATTAGTCTTTGATTAATTAAGGACAGGTTATTAAAGGTAAATAGTTACTTTATCTACCCATTAATTTATCCATTGCAACTTCTTGTTGGATAAATTTATGTTAGTTAATTTTCTATTGTTCTTGCTTTTTTTCTACTACATAAGTGATTAAATTCAAATTACAAATATATATTAGGAAAAAATTCATATGCAGGTGGATAGAGAAAACCCATCCAATAGGATCAAAACATCAGTCTATGACTGAATAATGATTATTCTGCCTGCTGAAAATTAAGGAATGAGGCTAGATTAAAATTAGAGGCTGGATTTCTGAAGATTCAGACTGCCTTTTCATATATCTATATTCCACTTAGATTATTTTTGTGCTCTCCATGACAACACAAATATTATATTTAACAACTTTTCTGTCACCTAAAAATGAGGTCAAATATATGTCTGCTAAGGGATGTGGTGGCTCAGTGGCTAAGACGCTGAGTTTATCAAGCAAAAGAGCAGGCTCTTCGGCTTTGAAACGGAGATGAGCACTGCCCCCTAGAGTCGGGAACGACTAGAACATATGTGCGAGGGGAACCTTTACCTTTATATGTCTGATATCAGATGAACTTCTAATGTGGTAATGGAACTGTATAATAGAGCAATAAAAGTTCAATATACTTAATAGAACATGCATATTGTTAATAAGATGATTGAATTATTTCAAAATAAATACTTAGTTGAATATTATATTTTCATGTGAAAATATTCTGAAAAATGTTTCTGTGTAACAATTTTCTCTTGCATGGCTGCTATCATCCCATGCCAAGTGAGCTTTTGGATATATTTTATGTAAATTATTTGCTGGATAAATTCACCTGTCAGGTTTCAAATTTTTGTGCGTTGTCTATAAAGGCATGTTATAGCAAGATGGTTGCTGTGGAGTAGGTCTGAACAACTCAGATATATAGATCAATTTATGAGGGTGTCTATTATTGTATTTAATGGTTCTTTCATTTGATTCGGGCCTAATACCACTAAAAAGTTTGTAATAATACCAAATCAACAGCTGCACTTCTGGCACTGTTAATATGACAGAAGGACATGTCAACCAGAATAATCAGTAATTTCTTTGTGGAGACAGTTTTGAATTGATCACAAGTACGCTCATTGTGGTAATAATGGGGAACAAGCATTCACATCTCTTTTACCAATTTCAGGAGACATGTGCACTTTCATAAATTTCTGATCAAATCTTACTTTTAGTGGATTAAGTGTCCTGCTGTTCTCTGTGATCAAACAGAAAACAGTTTTCTTTCTAGTACAAACTGTTCATACACATGTACTAAGAAGGATTTACTCCATTCAGCAGGAATAAACAAATCCTAGCACAAGGGTTGAAGAGGGGGGTGGGAATCATTGTCAGCAAGGGAAAAGCTGAATAAATGAAGATACTGACACAGCCTCCTCATTCAAAGGTGTATATTAGAAACTCTTTGAAACTAACAATAAGCATAGTCACCATTTTTAAAATTTTCAGCAAAAAATGTGTTCTTACAAGATTTAGCTAGGATTAGGGTTACTGGTATGTTTCAGTATTCTTAACATGCACTGTGAAGACAAAATAGCCAGAAGGAAGACTAAATAAATGCCGGCACCAGGTTTATTTTTTTTCCATGTTCCACACGGTCCCATCCATTTAAGCACA
This sequence comes from Arizona elegans, assembly GCA_022577455.1. Lineage (NCBI taxonomy): Eukaryota > Metazoa > Chordata > Lepidosauria > Squamata > Colubridae > Arizona > Arizona elegans. The sequence continues at coordinate 29,684,546 of JAKOOJ010000008.1, read as the reverse complement.
TAGTCTAATTGCTTTAAAATGTTTATTTTTCTTTTAAAGTGTCACACACCTATAGATGCAAATTTTGCTAGATTAAAGAGGCCCTTACTCCTGTGATTCTGGCCCACATTCTACCACAAATTTCTTGCTTTGGTCAGCTGCATATTTAACAATAATAATCACTTATTATGATGATCATTGTCATCCTCCTCCTCCTCCTCCTCCTCTAAACAGCATAAGGACAGATTCCTCCAGTAGTCCATTCCAGTCTCATGTGGAGCCATTTCTGAGTGGTATCTGGGTGCAGTCATTCGGCAAACTATGAATCCACTGGTATAATGGTTATTATCTAGCCAACATTTCCCCATTTTATTAATGATGGTATCATGAAAACTTTATCATAATTCATTCTAACATGGGGGCAGATTCCAAACACAGAAATAGGAATTTAGGACAATAATCTCCAAGAATGGAGTCTTCTTTCCTGCCTTAACTTCTCCAAGCCAGAGTCCAGCCATAGACAAATAGAGTTAGTTCCATTTCAATATTCTACTTCTTTTGGCCCCTCCTATTTTTATTTCCTGAATATTTACTGTTCATCCAGCTATCTCAGATTACTCCATGTTACAAGCTTCTTGTATGCAAGGGCCAATCCTGTAGGCGGATGGAGTTAAATTGCATCCTCTGACCCTCCCGGGCAGTCCTTTCCTGTTTTCCCAGAAGAAGGGGAGGAGATAACACAACATCTTGGCTTTATCATATTTAAAAGCAGAGCAAAAGGCAAGCCTGTTTAAAAGATTCTAGCACCAAGTGTCATTAAAAAAAACAAAACAAAACAAAAAGTCAAACCTTGGTCTTCTCATTCTTGTTTTTTAAAGGCTCAACCATGATTGACTTAACTAAAGCAAAGTGCTCTTTTGGTCCCCTGCTGTAGTCTACAAAAGAATCTCAGAAACATTACTGCTTGCTGTTGTGGTGTTTGAATAGGATTTATCCTGCTTGCAAACCTGTAACTAATAATGAAAAAAATCAATATACACTCCATCCTGTTATAATGCCTGCATTTTACATTGTCAAGGGTTTAATAGTGCACAGTAGGTATTAAAGAGAGACCGGGCACATCTTGTTGATTCTATTCACACTTTTATTTTTATTTTTGTAAAAAGAGATCTGTAAAATCTCTGCTATGTGTTTTCCAAGGATCTCAAACATTTTAAAAAGTATTATTCATCTATTTATTTGAATATTGCAATCTCTTTATAACAGAATTGTAGAACCTTTTAAAATTAAATTATTTAAAACCAAAAATGGAAGGGAAATCCTGATTCTGTTATGATTTGAGATACTACTGAATGTTCAGTTCTGTCGCTATCATTAGTACTTAAAAAGCAAGAGAATGGTAATAGAAAATTATCTCTGTAAGACAGGAGAACATCTGTTGGGAGGAACATTTAATATGTGTTATTAATATTGATATTAAGCTCTTTTGAAAATGCAAAGTACCATTTGCAATCTAATAATTTAAAATATAAATAAAACATAAATGATTTTTATGTTGAAGTTTTGCAAACTTTTTAAATTTAATTTATGAAAAGAACAGTAAAAAACTTATTTTATGGGAAGGAAAAAAATAAAGGTTGTTATTGAGTCCCTGAGAAAAACAAAAATCCTAAATCTATAGTTCAGTATTTTTGTTGTTCTTTTCTATTAGGAATAATAGAAATTCTGAAAAAGAATCCGAAAGCTTTCAAAAACAAAATGTTTAAGAGTCTGTACTCTAGGGAGTGCAGACTATGGAAAAGGGGTAAGGAGATGACAGTACATGTTATTTTTGTTTTGTCACAAGCATTGATGCTATATTTGATCATTTGGCTTAAGCAAGATGTTTTCTTTTTAATTCTTATAAGGTATGGCTGCAGAAAGCTTGAAATTATTAATTTTTAATGCTGTGACCAATGATTAATTCAAGCTGCAAAAGTAGAAAGTAAAAATAGCAAAATGAGAAAAATATGGTGAGGGACACACACATAGAAAGAGAGGGGAGAAAGAAAAACAATTGGGAAATCATGGAAACAGGAAAAATTACACATGTTAACATGCATTAGTTGAAAGTAGAATAAAATAATTGACCACAATGAGTTACTTTGAGTGAACATATGTACGGCTGAATTGCACATACCCTGTTTCCCCCCAAATAAGACCTCCCCTGATAATTAGCCCAATCGGGCTTTTGAGCGCATGGCAATAAGGCCAAGCGCTTATTTCAGGCTTCAAAAAAATACAAGACAGGGTCTTATTGGGTGGGTGGGGGGAACATGGTAGCAAGCTCAATATGGGATTTCTCCTTTTTTTTAGTGCTCAATGCAAAGTAATTGAAACAAGGGAGGGCACAGCAGCAATACAGATACTTTAAAAAAAATTCTCATTTTAGTTTCCCTGCCGTAAGAGGTGCTTTGTCCTATGGATTGTGGAATAGGAGTTTGTCATGGAAATCTTGTGAAAATGGCACAAGGCAAATCAAAGTTTCACCTGGTCTAGAATGGCAGCATTCCTTTCAAAATAATAATGTTAAGGTATGGAATAAAATGGAAATATGATAAGATGGAAAAAAATTATAATTGTTATTGTTGGGAAGAATTTTGTGATTTTAAATAAAAATATTAGAACGATGCTTCTGTTTCAAACAGTACCTATTTTGATTACTAAGGAACCATTTAACAATGGCAGAAAGATTTATCTATATTCATACAACAAGGGAAAAAACAAGAGTTAAATCTGAAATTCTTCAAGAGGCAAAAGAACGAGGAATTTCTGATTGGAAATTGTACTTTTGCAGCCTGCTGTTTGGTTTGGATGAAAGAGTTACTGAGAAATAAAAGAATTTTAGAAGTAGAAGAGCATGGCCTGAGGTTTGGATGGCATTTATGCTACCACAAAGTTAAGGTCAATGTACACTTTAAAAATCATTATTTTAAAAATGCCATTTTGAGAATATGAAATACAGGCAAGCCCAGGCTGTGCTTAAAACGCCTTTGTGAATCTCAGCACAAGAAATATTTTATAGAAATGAAACAGCGGGTAAAGGGAAATGGTTATCATACCAAGAGTTAGAACACGAACATGGAGAATACAAGATGAAGTCAAAAGATAAATTGATTGTGAAGGGATTTAGTTTTCCATTGTTTTCATATGTTCAATTAAGAAAACGAATTAAATTAGATAACAGCACATTTGTAACTGAACATAAGACAGAATTTGAAACTGAACTATGTGCAAATAATTAATTTGTGATTGCTAAAACATATAAGCTTTTACTTAAATTTGAAATGGAAGAAGAACAAATTAAAGACTATGATAAAATGTGTTGAGAATGTTGATTATAACATAAATGGAACAATGGAAAAATATGTGGTTTAAAGGACTAAAATCCACATTGTGTTACAATTTAAAGAGATTTTTTAAAATAAAATGATATACCCTTGGTACATGATATTAGCAAACTAATTAGAATGTATAAAATTGCTTCAATTCTATGTTGGCAATGCAGAAAATATGGTCATTTTATTATGCTTGGTGAACAAATTTAAACCTTGGATTCAAATATATCGTACTTTTCGGAGTATAAGATGCACTTTTTCCCAGTAGTGGTATTTACTTACCTTCATAACTGGTTCACAAATGTGAGTGCACGCATGCGCAGAGTGTCTGTGATGACTTACAGGGGTGGGCGGCGGAGCCTCCCACCGCCACCGCTACCGGTAGAGCTGGTAGAATCCCACCACTGCTTTCCGCCCCCCCCCCAAACAGGGTGCAAATTTGGGTGCGTCTTATACACCAAATGTAGCCATGCCCACCCACTGACCCCCCTCCTTCGGCCGTTTATGGCCTCCATGTGTCACATTTTTGGCCGGTTTCAGGTGGCAGGGATTGGCTGCAGTGAATGGAATATGCTGAATGGGCAGTGGCGAACAGGCTGTGATGAACAGGCTGTGCCAAATGGGCCGCGCTGAATGGGCCACAGTGGTAGTGAACAAGCAGCGGCCAATGGGCTGTGCCGAACAGGCCACACCAAATAGGTCACAGTGGCAGTAAACAGGCGGAGGAAAATGGGCCACGGCAAATGGGCCACGGCAGTGCCAAATGGGCTGCAGCAAACGGGCCAGATAATGGATGCTGGGAGGCAAAGGCAGAATTTTTTTTTTCTTGTTTTCTTCCCCAAAAAAGGTAGATGTATCTTATAGTCCGGAGTGAGTGTCTTATACTCCAAAAAATACGGTATATAGTGAAACAAAATAATGTTTAAAGTCTAATATACAACTGAAATAAAAAAATTTACTGGGACTAATGGACAGACAAGTGGGAAAGACTTATGGAACATTATTTTTGTACATTACAACTGCAGCAAGACTATCATATACACAAAGATGAAAACACCTACAAAGGAGAACTGATTGGCAAAGATGACAGAATTTGTGGAGAAAACAAAATTGATTTCTTTGATTAGGGAAAAGGCAATAATTTCATTTATTAGTGTCTGAAAACCATGTATGGATTTTTTGCTGAAAAAAAAGTGATCTTGTGAGTTTTGAATTTGATCATTAGAAAGGGTAGAATGTAGAAAGAACAAAATCATGATGTAACCTTTGACAGAGATGATAAACAGATGGGCGGCATACAAATTTAATAAATAAATAATAAATTTATTAATTAAATAGTTTAGTATTTAATAATAAATAAATATATTCATTTATAACTGCTGTAAAGAAGATTGGAAGCCACTTCTTAATTTCTATTCTTTTCTCTCTTTTCTTATATTTATTCCTAATTTACTTATTTCTTTTATTACTTGTACTTTCTTCTTTGTTTACAATTGTATTATTTATATTCTGTAAAAATATTTAATAAAAATTAATTTTAAAACATAGAAATGCAGCATTCCCAGCAGTAGGCTAACTACTGCTGGAATGTGGCTATGTGTACAATCTCTTCTGCTATAAGGACTACAAATAAATGTAAATCAGATACCACCAAGCCAAGCAATTTTTATGGATTAATTGAAACTCAGTTCTTCTGAAACTGAGTGTACATTGAGCAGTCTCATAACGTATCTGCCATGCTCAGCAGGAAGATATAGAAAAATCCATTTACAAGGAGGTGAAAGCATGAGAATGCTCATGATCACGGACTCTCCTCCCAAGGTGTTTTGTAGCACCCAACCTCCTATTCTCTGTCTCCTGGATTTAACAGATTAACAGAGTTGGAAGGGACCTTATAGGTCATCTAGTCCAACCTCCCACTCAAGCAGGAGACCCTATATCATTTCTGATTAATGGCAGTACAATCTTTTCTTGAAAGTCTCAAGTGATGAAGCTCCCACAACTTCCAAAGGCAAGCTGTTCCATTGGTTGATTGTTGTCACTATCAGAAGGTTCCTCCTCATTTCTAGGTTGAATCTCTCCTTGGTCAGTTTCCATCCATTATTCCTTGTCTGGCCTTCAGGTGCTTTGGAAAACAGCTTGACCCTCTCCTCTCTGTGGCAGCCCCTCAAATATTGGAACACTGCTATCATGTCTCCCCTGGTCCTTTTCTTCACTAGAAGATGCCCAGTTCATGTAACCGTTCTTCATATGTTTTAGTCTCCAGTCCCCTAATCATCCTGGTTGCTCTCCTCTGCACTTTTTCTAGAATCTCAACATATTTTTTTATAGTGATATATATGATATCCTAGTATGCACTCATCCTTATAACTACTGGGTTTACATAAACCAATATTTATGTACGTTTTTGTAAATAAAGATTATGCTAGAGCCGGTGCATTCCATTATGCCAGCTGCCCCCTGTCTATATTTTCCATTGAAATAATCATTAAAATTAAACATACTAGGGAACTTGTAGTAAGATGCATGAGCACCACAGGTATCATCTTCTCTATGACAGATTGAAAGGTTTACAAAATTAAATTATTTTCATGCACTGAATTAATGCTCCCAAATGGCAGTTAAAAAACACCATACACAACTATGGTTTTACCTTTACTATGGTATTATGAAATGTCACAAAGTACCATACACAGTTTCAAATTTTCCAGAACTCTTCATCAATCTTCACTAAGTGAGCAAAATAAATACTGCAGCACTGAGTAATAGAGAAAGAGTAAGTGGATCGTTAGATCATTAGATAGTTCATTACTTAAACAATATTCATATAACACACTGCTGATGAGAATTTTTCTAAAAAGTTCAGTCGGGGCAGGAAGCCTGGCAGGTGCCAAGATAAATTTCTGTAGGCACATTCTTGCCCTCAGTACCAGACTGAATATCCTTGGTATATTAGTTATATTTATTAGTATTTAGTTTGAAAATCTCAAATTATGGAATTAGGTGATCAACCCAAGACTGTTTCATGAGGCAGTAATGGAACATTATGTGCAAGTCTGTTGAATTTACTGAGAAACATGAGATAGAAAATCGGTTTTTCTTTATGATAATCAAAATAAAACAAGCACCAGTTGCATTTTCTGTCCTTTCATGATATAACAAATCAGTTGAGTCAAACTGCATACTCTGTCTGATGGCATTACCAGCAGTGTAACCCTTTCAGAATAAAAGTCTCGTGAAAGACTTCTTTGTAATGTCACTCAGCTGATTCAATGAATTCCTGCCCTGTACTGTGAAAATGATACTGGAAGTCAGAAAGATAACCACTTTTGATTCTGTGTGCAAGAATTGTTCCTGCTAAACATTAAATTCTACATCAGTGTTTTTCAACCTTGGCAACTCTAAGAAATGTAGACTTCAACTTCCAGAATTCCTCAGTCAAAATCTTAATGTTGCTAAGGCTGAATAACTCTGCTCCACATGACATGGATGCAGACATAGTGAAAGGGTTCCTACTATACCAGGGCTGTCAAACTCCCGGCCCACGGGTCAGATGCGTCACATGTTGGCCACCCCATGCCCAGTTTAACCAAGGGGGGAAAGTTCCAATATATCACATGATGCTGCCATGACGATGCGAGTTTGATACCCCTGTACTAGATAGTCCTTTAGAACAGCTAGTAAGCTATTAAGTATGAACAAACTTTCTTATTTACCTAATTAGGTTAATTTCTTCTTATTTTCTTAAAGAATATAGCAAAACAATTGTTTCTTTAAGTATTCCAAAGAATCTTGGGAAGATCAAATGCAGAAAAGCTCCTGGACAACTTAAATATTTTCTCCCCACCTGTTTACCAAGTGAGAAGCTAAGCATTCCAACTATCCTCATCTGAATGTGGCTGATCTACCTCCCTGAGTTCATAAGAACTGCTATATGGTATGATTTTAACCCTACATCATATGGGAGGATATTGGGAATTGCTAGTTTTCCAGGCATATGGATTTCTATGCCTTCCTGCTGGTTCCTTCCTTATTACAATAACCTTAGGTGGTATGGGAAGGAAAGGGTACTCTGGTGCTAAACCATTTTTAAGTTGACTCAGGCTTCCTTCAGACAGTTATTGGTTATTGTTGACTGAGGGAAGCCGACCATTTCTGAATTTGCTATTCTTCTGAAGAATGCTCCTTCAAAGCGTTCTATGTATATGTAGTCATTGACTTATGACAATTGAGTCCAAAAATTTCATTGGTAAGGGAGGCAGTTGAATTGTGCTTCATTTTCTGTCTCTTTTTTTTTGGCTACAGTTGTTAAGGGAATCATGCAGTCATTAAACAAGTCTTGCTTCCCCATAGATTTGCTTATTGGAAGCTGGCTGAGAAGGTTATAAATAGTAAACACATGATCCTGATCATCAATACATGTCAGTTGCCAAGTACTCAGATTTTGATCATCTGTCCATGGGGATGCTGTACTGGTGATAAGTGTGAAAAATGGTCACTAGTCCCTGTTTTCAATGCTGTCGTAATTTCAAATAGTCACTAGAGGAATTGTTGAGGGCTGCCTATATATGATTGTATATTCCAAACAGACACAAAATGGGAATAATGAAGGTTCTGTGGTTTTGTGTTGGCTATCAGATGAAATGAAAAAGAATCACACGTCTGGGTTTCTACACACCTGTGCTTCTGGTATTACGAAAAGCACTCTTATTTAGAAACATGCCATTTGATTTTACTTCATTTGACTCAGCTACTATATTGATAAATGGATGGGCTTTCATTTGAATCTTGCGGGATAAATGGCATAATTCTATCAGTGTCTATAAATCTAGCTGCTTAGCAACAAGAACAACAATTCTTACAGCGGAGCAATATGATACAAAGTATGATACAAGCTAGCACTCCTGGTACTGGTTCCTGCAGCAAGTCTGTTTATCAGCTACTTTGTTTCATTGAATTGAGAAAGTTACTTAGAATTAGCTGATGAAACCAAAGTAGATATGGACATTATGGAAAATTTTTAATTCCTTATACTTTTCTATATGATGGCAGAAAATGTGCATTTATGAAAAGAAAAATGAAAAGCTATGAAGTCTAGATACTGGGAAATGGAAAGAAAATGTTTTAAAATGTAGAGCTTTGTAAGGTCAGAAGGATAGTTGGATTTGGAGAGATGAACAGAAACAAGTCCAACATTCTTGCAACTTAGTCTTTTCCATACTAAGAATATTTCTGTTTCTCTACATATTTATCTATATTACAATTTTCATGTGCTATCGTAGTCCATATATCTAACATACAGGTTATCGAACTAGAAATTTGTGTGCATATTTCAATGTGCACACAAAGAAATATGCACACAAAGAGAAGGAACGTTGGCTTACCTGAACGTTCATTTTCTTGGCGATGCGCAGCAATTCATCTATGGGATTCTATCATTCTTCAGATATAGGGACTGAGGGAGTACTGTGCCTTTAAATCTTTCTTGTGGCCACTCCCCTCTGCTCTGTTATCACCTCAGTTATTTCTCGAAGGGATTCCACGTGATACCTAACCTGAAAAGAGAGGAAGACACCAGAGACCACCTCCCCATCCCAGACAGCCTGAGAGGTGGGATGAATTGCTGCGCATCGCCAAGAAAATGAACGTTCAGGTAAGCCAACGTTCCTTTTCCATGGCGATGCTACGCAATTCATCTATGGGATATGCCCAAGCACCCAACTACTGGGAGGGAGGCTGGCTGGGCTCGTGGAGCCCAGGGGAGTGGACAGACTGCAGAACCCGTCGGCCAAAGGAAGCTTCAGCTGAAGCCAGAGAGTCGATCCTGTAATGGCGGACGAATGGGGAAAATGACGTCCACGTAGCAGCGCGACAAACGTCCAGAATGGATGCCTGAGTTGACCAGGCGGCCGACGTGGCAGCGCTGCGGGTTGAGTGAGCCAAGATCCTTCCCGGAGAAGATCTGCCCTGTGAGCTATAAGCAGAGGCGATGCAAGCCTTAATCCATCTAGCTACAGTCTGAGAAGAGACCTTCTGTCCCATGGATGCCGGGTGGAATGAAACGAAAAGCGCTTCGGTTTTGCGAAAGCATGAAGTTCTGGCGATGTAGCGACGCAGGGCCCTTCTGACATCTAGTGTGTGCCACTGGATCTCCAGGGGATGACGAGGTAAGGGGCAAAAATCAGGTAAAACAATCTCTTGTTGTCTATGGAAAACGGAATTGACTTTGGGCACAAAGGAAGGGTCAAGCCTAAGAACAACTACGTTGGGCTTAAATATACAAAGGTCACTGCGGATGGAAAGAGCAGCAAGTTCAGACACCCTTCGTGCCGATGTAATGGCAAGAAGAAATGCCACTTTCAGGGACAAAAATCTAAGGCTGACAGAAGCCAGAGGCTCAAAGGGGGCAGCCGTGAGGGCCTTCAAGACTAGGGGTAAGTCCCACGATGGATATCTATGAATGGGAGGGGGACGGAGATTAGTAGCCCCCCGTAAAAAACCCCTAATGCGTGGATCGAGGGTCAGGGACCTAGCGTCACCCGATCCCAGGACTGTCGCTAATGCAGCTACCTGACACCTAAGAGTGGAGGGGGCTAGCCCTTTAGCAAACCCTGCTTGAAGGAAGTCTATAACCTCTGGTACTGTTGCAGAAGTAGGGTCAACGTGATGAGCGGCACACCACTGACAGAATGCTTTCCAAGAGGCATCGTAAATCCTAGTGGTTGATGGACGCCTAGCCGCCTGGATTATTAGGATGGCTTCCCCTGATATATTGTCCTTCCTCAGGCGGACCCGCTCAAGCGCCACATGGCTAATTGTAGCCACTGGGGATTTGGATGGAGTACAGTCCCTTGGCTGAGCGAAACCATGTCCTGAGGAATACGCCATGGGGGTTGAATGGAAAGGTTCATGAGGTCCGCGAACCAGGCGCGTCGGGGCCAGTGTGGAGCCACCAGAAGGATCTCTGCGCGTTCCCAAAGCAATTTGCGGATCACCCCCAGAATCAGAGGGATGGGGGGAAAGGCATAAAGGAGCCCCTGGGGCCACGGGCACCGAAGGGCATTGACGTTCTCGGCTCCCGGACAAGGAAAACGAGTCACGAAGCTGGGAAGCTGTGCGTTGTCCCGATGGGCAAACAGGTCCACCAGCGGAAGTCCGAATCGGCGAGTCAGCTCCCGAAACAGGTCCGGATCCAATTTCCACTCTGAAGGATCTAGCTGTTTTCTGCTGAGCCAGTCCGCTGTTACATTTGCGGACCCGGAGATATGTTCCGCCCTCAGGGACAATAGGTGAAGTTCCGCCCAGTCCAACAAAGTCTCCGACTCCCGCATGAGAGCCTGAGATAGGGTGCCCCCTTCCCGATTTATGTGGGCTTTTGCCGACATGTTGTCCGTGAGGACCAAGACATGCCGGTGGTGCACCCGCTGTAGAAAGTGGGCTAGGGCCAGTCGCACCGCTCTCAGTTCCAGTACATTGATATTGTCCCGAGAGTCCAACTGAGTCCAAAGACCCTGAATCACCTGTGACTCTAGGTGACCCCCCCCCCAACCAGAAAGACTCGCGTCTGTGGTGAGGACTATCCTGGATGGCTCGTGAAATTGGCAACCCAGTGCCAGGGTCCCCGACACCCACCACCGGAGGGATACACGTACCTGCAGTGGAAGCGATACAGTGGTTCTGGATGACCCCTGGCCCAGTCTCTGAAATGGCAGGAGGAACCACTGGAGTGGTCTTGAGTGACGCCGTGCCCACGGAACAATTCCTAAACAGGAGATAAATTTGCCAAGCAACCGAGACAAGGTCATGAGAGACACTCGCCTCAAGTCCAAGACATGAAGAACCAGGTCTTTGATGTTCTGTTGACGCTCCTCCGAAAGGAAGAACTTCAGGTTCACTGAGTCGATTCGAGCTCCAAGGTGGATGATGGACGTGGCAGGAAGAAGATGGCTCTTCCGACGGTTGATAGAAAAGCCGTGGAGCTCCATGATCCGGCACACTGTCAACATGTCCTGCTGCGCTTGGGTGTGGGAACTGGACAAAATCAAAATGTCATCTAGGTAACACAAAATGCGGATAGGGATCAAACGAATGGAGGCCGCCACGGCCGCCAACAGTTTGGTGAAGACCCTCGGGGCCGACGAGAGACCGAACGGCATTGCCCGGTACTGGTAATGCCGTCCGGCAAAAGCGAAATGAAGAAACTTGCGGTGTCGGGGGTGGATCGGAACATGGAGGTAAGCCTCCTGAAGATCGATTGATGTCATAACATCTTCCTTCCGAACACAATTCAGGATGGTTTTGAGAGATTGCATCTTGAATCTCTTGTACCTGATAAATTTGTTGAGGTACTTGAGATTCAAGATAGCTCTCCAGTCCCCCAAGGACTTGGGGACCAGAAACAAAATTGAATATACCCCTTTCCCTTGATGAGAAAGTGGTACCGGCTCTATAGCCCCTATGGTTAATAGATGCTGAATTTCCACCCCGAGGTTGTCCCTCCTGACCTTGTTGGTGGGTACTGGGGATTGAATGAAAAAATTTTTGGGAAGAGTTTGAAATTCCAATGACAGGCCTAGGCCCACCGTGCGATGGACCCAGGGATCGGACGTGGTGGCCTCCCACTGGGATAGGAAATGAAGAAGCCGCCCCCCTATGGGAACAGGGGGAAGAGAGTCATTTGCCCCTTCTAGCTGAGCGGGAGGATGAACCCCTGTAGGGACGTCTGGAAGATGGCTGGAAACGCCCTCTGTCACTGTTACCCTGTCTGCTAGGGAAACGGTCGTATCCCTGAGAAAAGGGTCTGTTGTAGTAGTAGGGCCCCCTGGGGCCCGGCTCAGTCCGAAAGGGCTGTCGCTGGGCATAAGGGACATATCTACGTTCCTGCCTATTGTATGTGACTTGCAAGACCTTCCGCTTATCTTTCCCCTCTACCAAAATAGGGTCCAGAGCTGCCCCAAAAAGAGAGGAGCCTTGGTAAGGGGCGGAAGCAAGCTTCCACTTTGATTTAGTGTCCGCCTTCCAGGGTTTGAGCCAAAGGAGCCTGCGTGATGAGACAGAAGACGCCATTGCTCTGGCCACAAATCTAGCTGCATCTAGGGAGGCGTCAGCAGAGTACTCTGTTGCGGCCACCAGTTTACTAAAGTCCTGATTAATCCTGGTGTCCCCTGGGGGTAATCGATCTTGCAACTGGCGAAGCCAAATTAACGTAGCCCTATTAAAGAATGATGCAGATGTTGCGGCCTTCACAGCCCAGGCAGCTGCTTGATGTGTCTTCCTGAAGGAGACCTCCGCTTTACGTTCATCAGATTTTAAGATTTCCACGGCGTCCGAGGACAACACCGCAGAGGACGAGAGGGAAACCACTGGGGGGTCTACAGAAGGTAAGCCAAGCAAATTTTCCAAGACTGGGTCAGCACAATAAAGTTTTTTGTCATGGCCACTTGGGGCAGATGAAACCCCTGGGGTCTCCCATTGTCTCTTAATGACATCCTGGAACAGTTCAGGGCATGGAATGAAATCTTGGTCAGGAGCCGGAACAGCGAACAGGTCGCCATGTGGCTGGACGGCCGATGGACCTGGATCATTTGGATTAACTATCCTGCCCATATTTGTTGCCGCCTTTGCCTTCCTAAGTAAGGTCTTGAATACCGCCGGTCTAAACAGGGTGGTAAAGGCTGGCCTATCAGGGATTACCTCATCATCATCTGAAAACTCGGGGTCTGGCTGATCCCCGTCACCTGATTCTGCCTCCTCACTAGGAGAAACCTCCAAGGGTTTTGGCAAGGGAGGCTGAACCACCGTCTGGGGCAAAGGTATCTGCCAAGGCGGTATCCCTTGTTGTAGGCCGGAGGAGATAGCTTTGGCTATGGCATCTGTAAAGAGAGACTGAAAGTCAAGATGAGGAGGCCAACCCATCCCTTCCTGCAGACGTAAGCCAGCTGCTGTGGGCGTAAAGGTAGCCGAAGACCCCGGTCTACCAGGAGAAACGGTTTCTCGAGGGTCAGCAGGCCTGTCCCCCCCTTGAACCGGATCTGCAGCAGGAACAACATGAGGAGGAAAATCAGAGTCATGATCGTCCCCAGGTTGCTGAACAGAAGGGATATCCACAATCACTTCACCCCTGACTTGAGCCTGCTTTTGAGCTTTGGTAAACTGTCTCTCAAGGGCTTTGTGCCTCCTTTGTTCCTCCCTGCCTCTGGTAGATGAGGCAACCGAAGGCTGGGCTGAATGAGATGTATTGCCAGCAGAATGGGCCGTAGACCTCTTCTTGGAGGCTTTCTTGGGCCTTGGAATAATTGGAGCCTGCTCAGGGTCTGAGGAAAACTCCTGGTCAGCCATAGTGTTATTGGAGACCAGGTGGCAGCAGAGTAAATCCAGAAGACAGCGGTGATCCTTCCTACTCACAAGTAGGCAGCTTCACAGGTGGCCCAGTTGGATAAGCGCTAGGGAGTGACCGTCCCCTGAAAGCGCTGTCTCGCTGAAGGAGCCAGAAAATGGCGGCCGAAAAATGGCGCGAAATTGCAAACGGCTCTCTTTTGATGCAAATGGCCTGAAATGAGGTGGCAGAGAGGGCGCAGGAGAATGGAAGATCCCTAGAGCGCCGCGAGGAAATTATGGGAAAGGCAGAGGTTGAACTCGGGTCCCCGAGCAGGTACACTGCAACCGCCACTAAACAGGGAGCGAATGAGGCGGCGAGGGAATAGCCAGCGGACCAGCAACTCCACTTCGCTCGCCGGCGGCCTGGAATTTACGGCTCTAAGGCTGTGCGGCCTCTCCAACGCCAGGAAAGGCCGCCCGTTGTTAAAGAGGGCAATGGACAGTCCGGATGGCTTACCCAGTGACGTCCACGCCCGCAGGCGATGGCCAGCCGCCTCCGCAGCAGCCGCACGCCGTTTGGATTTTTTTTTTTTTGTTTGTATAAAACGCTCCTTGCCTACTCGAAGGAAAAAAATTTATACTATATACAAAAACACTATATACACTATCTACAAAACGCTAAGGCACTAGCTAGAAAAAGGAGAAAATCACCTCAGAATGAGGAGAAAACTAAACTCATGTCCCTACACAAAGACTGAGAGAAATAACTGAGGTGATAACAGAGCAGAGGGGAGTGGCCACAAGAAAGATTTAAAGGCACAGTACTCCCTCAGTCCCTATATCTGAAGAATGATAGAATCCCATAGATGAATTGCGTAGCATCGCCATGGAAAATGACCTAAAGACAGTTCACCTGGTTTTGTTCTGCTAGTAAAAACACATTTCATAACTGCCCACAGAATATTAATAATCACTCATGGTGCTGTGGATGACGATCGGAATGACACACTATATCCCAGCGATTTCTTTTCACAGCAGTTTAATTGATTGATTCTCTCTAAATATTATCTGAATGTGGACAATAGCTTCATGGTGTGTTTCCAGAACAATGATGCTGAAGATCCAAGAGAAGCTTATGTAATAAGTATTACAAAGGATGGATAAAACAAAATTGAACAAACTCCATTGGATGAAATTAATATGAGTTAACATGAAAAAAGCCTTGGTGTCATTGTTCATTTGATTTAGGGTTTTTTTTTTTTTTTTTTTTTGTATCTAGATGACTGCAGATATTCATGGAAGAACTTCACTCATTTATTTGAAACTGAAAAGAAACAAAGGGAATTGTCCACAATATGACATTCTTATCTTTGTTTTTTTCTAGTATCTTGTATGCAAATATCAAAATTAAAACAAAGCATATTGTTGGTTGAAAAGTCAATCATGCTGGAAATGATCAGCAGAAACAGGAGAAAGGGGAGCCCTAGCACCCACTCGCTTGACATTATAAATTAAATTACTAAGAATAAAACTGTATGTCCCTAGCCCATCCCAATTCACTATCACTATAAAAAAATGACACTGAAATCTGAAAAAGGTGGAGGGTATAGACAGTGCTGATCCATAGAGTGGCTGCAGGTCAGACATGACTGAATGCCTGACAATGATATTGTTAGTGTTATCAATATGACATATGCAAGTTAATATGTGAAGATGTTATGTTGAATAGTGGGCAAAATAATTGAATCAAGGCATGACTCCAGAATTAACCCGGCTCCAGAATATTTTCAAACTCAGCAGTTAAATACAATTATAGTATCCAAGTGCCAGTTTGGTGTAGTGGTTGAAGCGCCAGACTAGAAACCAGGAAGTGTGAGTTCTAATCCTGCTTTAGGCATGAAAGCCAGCTGTGTAACCATTGGCCACTCACCACTGTCAGCCCACAATCTCAGTCTTGGGCAATAAGCTAGTCAGCCAATTCCTGTCACAATCAATGGATCAACACTCAGTTATTTTTAAAAAAGGGACCCTGTATTTGTGGGGTAAATACGAGGAAGAAAAAAAAAGTTAAAATTGGCAGAAAAAGCTACATTAAGTAAGTCCATTGTGATTTAAATGTACTTGGGAGACACAGAATGATTTAGTCAACAGGGTTAAATATTTTCTCAAGTTTTTCAGTTTTTAAATTATCTTACTTAATTCCCTTTCCAAAATTGGTGAAGGTGGTAGTGGTGGTGGAAACAACAGAAAAAAGTGTCTCTTAACCCTCATTCAAAACATTTACTAAATCAGACTAAAACCTTTTGCAAGTAAGTTCTGGAAATATCTGACATCCAGATGTTCATTGTTTTTCTGTCATTTTTTATTTTAGATCATCATTTCTAGAAAGGAGAGCAGGTAGAAAAAATACTACATGATCCATTACCAGCTGCATTCTTAGAAGACAGATATTACAATATTCCTATAAAGATTTGAACTTGATTTATGGCATAGGAAAGTTGAAACTTTAATATATGTTTTATTGTACTATTTATTTTGCCAAGTTGTTCATGCCAGCAACATTACTCTGCACATGACTAATGATAAAGCGGGTATGACCTATTTTATACATTTTTTTTCTTTCTTCTTCTTTTTGGCAAATATATATATTCAGTTGTTACACAACTCAATTTTTTTGCATAGGCTTGTACAGATTTAGGAATGGTTATTTCAGACTTGGCCTGATGTTTTGCTTACATATACCTACACATGCACACTATGCTATTCCCACACACACAGAGAGAGGAACAGACTGATAGGTATCTACACAAATTCAAATTTAGATTCTACTTAACACTAAAAAGAATAAAGAAATAAAGGAAATAAATCCTTTTTCAGGAGAACATTTTTTCAAAATTGGAGAATAAATTTCAGCATAATATTAACAACAAAACAAACAAACAAACAAACAAACAACTGCTGATTCTGTTTCCAGGCTCTGAAGGAGGTAATATAAAAAAGAGGCCAAGGAGAGGGAATAGAAAAATTTAAGCAAGCACAAATTGTTAATAAAATTATTTTTAAAAAATATAAATTCAAAAGCATTTTAAAATAGATTGAGACTTCAAAGTGTAAATCACATTTATAAAGGGCTCAGGAAAGAAGAAATCTTCAAGTCCATTTTTTAAAGCTTCCAGTTATAAAACATCATTGGCATTACTGTTAGTTTATATTTCACAACTGATCTCTATGATATGTGAAAATAGGAACATCTAGTAATTGCAGTTGATAGATATATTTAATACTTGATTCTTGATATTTGGTAATTGCTTGTGTTATCTCCATGTATTAACAACTGAGACCATATCACCTTTAGTATTTAGCAAACCAACATTGATTTTCTTTTACTTCAGGCACTTTATGTATACTTTAAGATTTAAAATATTTTGGAAGATATTAACTTTAAAATAACTTTATGAGTGTTTGCATTGGACTTACTGACAACAAGTGTTATGAAGAAACATGATAATGCTATACTTGAAATCGATCTAGCTTTGCAAGGTCTTTCTGTGCCAGCTGCCTTACTAAAGAGTTTTGGACAATTGAGGAACTTAATCTAGTGGTATTTTGATGGGACGTAATGAAGATACTGCCCAGCTTATTACTTTTCCTTTGTATCAACATGAAAAATTATTTTCAAAAACAGTATGTTATTCCTAAAGTGGAACCCATCATTACATAAGTAATACATTATTGTCTATATCTGATAATTCTAGTTATAGGTTGATAAAAAATTCTTCTTTTGAAAGTAGCAATGAAATAAATGAAAAATGAATAATCAAGTAATATGATGAGCGTGCTTCTCTGTGCCAAGATTTTTTTAAAAAATAAAACTTTATAATGATAATTCTTCTATTTTTTTAAACAAAACTCTTTTAAAGCAAAATATTGCTATTGAAATGCCTTTGATAAAAAAAATCAGCTCCCTTTATAACTACAAGAGAAACATCCGGGTGGGTTTTTGTGTTTTTGATTAGCATATATAACTGACAACTTCAAATATTGAAGGACAAAATAATTGCAGAAAATATAGTATGAAGAATGAAAACACAATCCTCATTCTGCCATATCAGATAGATTTATGATATGTCTTACTGCATAACTTTATGCATTATATATGCATTTTTTAAAAAAAGAACCAAAGTGTTAGATCAGGAGAAATCCTCTTGGGCACAGGAAGAATTTTTTGCTGAATTTACAGCAAGGCAAAATAGTTAAAATCACTCCCTATACTATATGATTTAATTTCTAATATTCTCCCTATAATTTTTCTACCTTCAAACAATTATTTACAGCGTTTAAAAATAGGTATGCAGTACTTTTTAAAAATATTTGTGCTTGAATATTCCTTGTTACAAGATCAAAACTGCTTTTTTGCATTTAAAAAAAGGTCACTGGAAGTATACTGAATATTAAAATGTTTCAAGAAAAAAAAATCAGTACAATGCAACTTGCAGAAAAGTTAATGTGAGTAGGGGAAGTAAAAATGTTAAGCTAAATCCCAGAATACAGAAGCTGACTTGCTAGTCCTGCCAAACTTTACTAAGTTACTGTATATAAATATATCCAGTGCTGGGAATAGGAAGAAAATGGTGGGGAAAGAAAATAATTTGGGTACTAGATGGAGAGTTAAATCAGAGCCAGGGGTGGGTTCCAAATCCCATTGCTACCAGTTCGCTCGTGCATGCAAACGCGCACATGCGCAGAAGTGTCTGGGCAGGTGGGTGGAGCCTCCCACTGCCGCCGATACTGGTTCGCCCGATCCGGTGCAAACCAGTAGCAACCCACCAGTGATCAGAGCACTATCAAAGTGCCAGGTCTGAATGTGACAAGGCAAATGAAAGGAAAGAAGACGAAAAGAAGAGAGGAAATATGTTTGCAACTAGCAGACTGGAAAAGACTATTTGTAAATAAGAAATGTAAGGAGAAGGCATGAGAATTGCCCCTCTGCCCAGCTGGGATTCTATTCCTTACAGAATGGAGGACACAAAGAATTCAGGGGCATTCCTTGGCAGATAAGCCAGATAAACCAATGTGGATGAAGAGATGCCAGTAATTTTTATCTGTGAGATACTGACCAATTGATTGGCTAAAGGAAGGCTGCGTTGTAAAGAAATGTGGAGAACCCATTGGAGACCTGACCAATGAAATAGAGATTAAGGAGTCAAGAAGAGAGTGCCCAAACCTAGGTGGTTGTTGACAGTTACTATGTTTGCCTGGGACGAGGAGGGAACAGATTGTTTGGATACGTACAGTGTTTTAGAAACATGCTGCAACTTTAAGGAGACTGCTTACTTTATTATGTGAAGGAGATAGCAAGAGTTTAGTGTTATTAGTATACTTATGTTATTGTGTTTATGTGTCTGTATGCCATTCTTTAATTCTGGCAGTAAAATTGTAGAGTTCCCAACTATTGAGGGAATGTAACTTTCTTATTGTGATATTGAGGGAGAGAAAACACTCTTTGAAGTACTGTTCTGGCTGTAGGCTCATTTAAAGTAAGAGCTAAAAGGGATTTTGCTCGAGCAGTGCTGGGGAGGGTGAGACTCCACACTGGCTTCTGAGTTCCAGCAAGCCTATATTTCAACAAGATTTCCTATTCAGAATCCTAACCCTAAGCAAATTAGAACTGCCTGCTTCAAAAAAAGCCATTTCCAATTATATGTTCACCTAATCTCCAAATACATTTTGTTGCATTTTATCTCTTGATCTTCTGCTGAATGGAAACCACTATTTGGAAAATGCATTTTTTAACCAAGGTACCAGACATACTTGGCGATATTGATTGCCAGATTGTTGTGAAATGTTAATTACCATAACTGTTACGTGTAACTAAGTTCCACTAAAAACACTTAAGTCAAAATAATACTCTTAATTGAAAGTAAATATATGTTAGTTGAAGATTTTGGCAGATTAATCCAATGCAATTATGAATAGAATCATTTCATGACTTATACATGATGGAGAATTACAAAAGAGAGAACCGTGAAAATGATATATCATGAGCTTCAGAACAGGGCATTCAAAACAGTTTGGTTTTTAACAGCATAACAATTTTGGAAATTCTGAGTATTTTGACAATATTTGGAAGCAGTTTCCAAAGAAAACTGCCATAAATCCATTTCTTTTCATATCCTGGCATTGTAGAAATCAAGAAATTTGAGCAATTGCAGCAAAAGGCACTAAAAGCTGCCCATGTACAGTACAAGCTCAGTTAAACATACTTCTTTTGGCTCACCACACTGGGCAAATAGGCAGCAACCACTCCAATGCTGGGCTTTATCCATTTAATTCACTGGAGAGGGTATAATACATTTTTACTGAAGTATAGATGCTTTTTCTTAAACAGTCTAAATATATGTTATTGTTATAATAAAATTCAGATGTACGTCCAGCATTGAGAAGCAACTGATTGGGCCATGTTTATCTCATTTAGAATATTGCCAACTATTATTTATTTTGGTTATCTTAACAAAGAACTCAAAATTTAACAGATCTTGGTCAGAATGCACTTGTGAAATTTCTAGCTACGAATGTTCATCCTGTAGAGCTGTAAATGTAGTCCAGCTTGTTCCTTTGTATCTGGTCTTTCTGTAAATTTGAATCTTTTGGCATCATATGAACTTATTCTCTAGACAAATGTATGGTCCAAATACATAATACCGTATTTCTTTTAAATGAAGCTGTACAGTGAGTCAGTGCTATAAAACCTGCTAAAGCATTTTATTTCTACCTTATATTATAAGTGGAGCTGCAAATAAGTACATAGTTAAGCAAGCATTTGCTTCTATCTCATTGAAATGCTGGTCGGCATTTGGAATACACAGTGTTGAAATGCAGGACTGAAGCCAGGATAACTGCCTTTGGATTGTTACAACAATCTCAGCACGTTTACCTCCCCTATAACATGTTCTTTTGATGTCAGCAGTCTTGAAGGCTTGTCAAATTACTATGATGAAAACTAAAACAGGGCTGAAAGGACTCTAAAGCGTAGTGGCATAAGCTTCTCCCACTACTGTATCCCCCTAAAACCAGCGAAGGTGCTGGCGAGAGAACTCCTCTCTTGCCAGGGCCTTTGAACGCTGGCCTTAACTGCTGAGTCTGCGATCAGGAATTTCAATTAGTGCTTACTGCAGTGCAGGATCTCTCTCTCTCTCTCTCTCTCTCTCTCTCTCTCTCTCTCTCTCTCTCTCTCTCTCTCTCTCTCTCTCTCTCTCTCTCTCCCTCCCTCCCTCCCTCTCTCTCTCTCTCTCTCTCTCACACACACACACACAGGCACACACATGGGTAGGTTGTGGGGTTTTTTTGAGTTGGTGAAGAAAGTTCATTTGGAAGTAGGCAGAGGCCACCAACGTCCAGAACAAAGACTAGCAAAGAGGCATCTTTTAACTGCAAGGATCAGTCACTGTCTGATTCAGCTTTCTTTAAGGCTGACATAAGATGGGAGTATTGCTAGCCACAGGGTTACATGCATGTTTGAATATGCATTGAACATGGGATACCCAGATAGACAATGATGTTTATGTTCGTTTGTTTTTTAACTTTATGCTAGCATGGTGGTAGAAATTTTTACAGGCTATGACTACTTGTCTGTGGCCCACTTTGCTCTTGCTGTAAATGTCATAAAATGCAAATTGGGTAAGTTACAAGTGGTTTTTAAAAACTTTTTTGGTGATTTTTATGCAGGGCTTCCTTGAGATCTGAAAATTATTTAAAATTTCTTCTCAGATGAAAAAAGTTGGTATACATGGTTAAATAAATAAAAGTCAGTGGCCTTTTAAACTCATCACCTGGATAAGTAAGTAGGTTTGAAGACTCTTTCAAAGCTGTAGAAAACAGGGATCTTTTTTCAACTCCATCAGCAGTTATCTCCATAGTACATTAAAAATTTCATTCACATTCTTCACTGTATTATAATAAAAAGTAAAATGACTTGAAAAGTAAAAACAAAAGGAAGATTTTACTCCTAATTTCTTATGTTAAATCAAATTTACAATTATTTCTGCTCTTATCATTTTTAACAGTCTTGACACCATGAGCTATCCATCTAATGTGATAGAATTTTCTGTGGCAACAAAGGAATGGTCGATTCCTATCCCTGATGATAGTTGAGAGAAGAAATGTTAAAGAACCGCTATTCTGGTAGCCCAAATTGGAACTGTTTATTGTGAAGAGAAAGTTGTCAAGGAAGAAGCTTTTAATTCCAGTTTCAATTTACCATAATTTAACATTACATCAAACCCATAAACAATAGTTAACTGTAACTATAATTTATTGAAATAAGATTACTTCAAAAATTATGACTTGGAGGAAGCTTATTTTATCATTAAAATTAACCATCATTTGAAAAGGTTCCAAATTTTCAGCTGCGGTTCATTGTGGACCCTGGTTCAAATGTTTTAGATCTTAGAGGGGGGAAAGTGATGGTTTTTTACACGAAGTGCAGAACTACATTCCTTTTGTCGAATTATTAAGTCCCAAAGTAATTTAATTTTTTTTTGCAAAGCAAAATCATATTAGGTGGAGCAGATTCGACTAATAAGCAATTATCTGAACCCTTCTCCTTTGTTTTT
Organism: Arizona elegans; assembly: GCA_022577455.1. NCBI lineage: Eukaryota > Metazoa > Chordata > Lepidosauria > Squamata > Colubridae > Arizona > Arizona elegans. Next base: position 29,662,261 of record JAKOOJ010000008.1, on the reverse strand, counting down.
CTTCTCCCGCAGAGAGTTCAATTTTGTGGTGTCTGCAGGGATGATGTGTTGATACATTTTAGGAAAAGTGGAATGTAGATATCTATATAAATGAAAAATAGATAAAAATATATAGAAAAATTTGAAAGCCAATGTGGTATAATGTTAAAAGTGCTGGATCAGAATCACTGTTCTATTTCTACAGCCACCTGAATGATTTTAGGGTTGGACTGGGAAATTGACAAGTATCTATTCACTAAACCATACTGGATCTGTGGGGTTAGATCATGGTCAATAGCCTTCAATGAAGAGATCTGCCATTGTCTGATTTTTGTTAACTATTAACAAGAATAATTGTCCAGACTTGGGTGGCATGAATCAAATCAATCAACCAACATAAAAAATATGTTGAAACAATTTTTAAAATTCTCAGCTATATTTCAGTTTCTAATTGATGATTGCTTTACATATTATAAAAGCTTTTTTCTTTATTTATAAAATAAATAGCATTGATTCATATTAAAAAGGCAACCTGGTAATAATTAATATGCTATGCAGGCAATAAAGCCCATTTGGAATAAGTAGAATACTTTCTGGATCAATCTTACGCATGAAATATATCAACTTGGAATATAAAGCAATCATACTGATACAGTGATGCTATATTACTAGCATCACTGACTAGTTGGGCTACTTCAAGATGTAAATGAAGACAAAAAAAAAGACTTCCTAATAAATAAATGCATTGGAAGCAAATACAATTTTTTTTTAAAATCATCTCTTGGCTTATTTTACACTGAATATAGACTTTTGAAAAAGGCCATCATTCTTTTCAGCTTTTGTTTATGAGAGACTAATGTCTATTTTGGAAATTGCAAATGTTAGTAAGAGATATGACTTTGTTTTTTCCAATTAATTAATTGTTATTTTATTTAAAAAAATATTTGCTATGAGTAACAAAGCTGAAAATTTGCTCATTAAGCTTGAAAGGACAAACAAAATAAATAGTGATGGGGTAAAGGAGGGAGAACAGAAATTGGTTACAATATCTGGCTTCAAAAAGCCAGATGGCAACTTGACGGCAGAAGAGCCACTGAAGACTCTTAACCCGTGATCGGGTTTTTTTGCAGCTTAGTTCTACTAGCCTAAGAAAGAAGAAAGATGCTTACACAGGGTACAGTTTTCCTAATATGATGAAGATATGAGAATCTGCACATTTTAGCATATGGCAATGAATGAAATAGTTCATGAATGTATTTTGATCTGACAATCTGGCACTCATCTCTTTGTCTTTCAGAAAAGGCTCTCAGAAGCCCAGTGTACAAAGCAAATGCGGAGGAAAACTGATAATGCTTCAAGCAGATGGCACCATGTTTAGGAACAAACTGTACTGGACTCAATAGGTTCTGATATTTGAGCTACAAGGCTGAAATTTGGATTTTGAATCATTGAAATAATATTCTAATCAAAAGGAATGATCCCCAAGCAGCTTCTCTTGGGAACATCAGCTGTTGCAAACATAAAAAGGCTGATACGGTCAAGCAAGACAACAACTGTTTCTGACTCTGGCAATCACGCACATGGAACCATATGTTTCCCCCATTCTGATTTCTATGCAACAGATTCAAGAAATCATTAGCAGTGAAGCATACCCAATATCCCTCTGTGTGCAGCAATCCCTGGATAGTTAGGAGAATATCACTTTACATCATTTTAGTGCTCAGCCAACAACTTGGCATTTTATGCATAAGCACACGTTCACATTCCCCAACCAACACACTTCTAACCTTAACACAAACATTCCTTATAATGTATCCATCAACACATTAAATATATACATTTAAACACATAAAAACAATCAAGAGGCTATCATCATCCATGTCTTTACTCCACGCACAGCATTCAATCACACCTTTATAGCATTTAGGAACTTCAACTTAAATATTTGTGCAAAATTTTTCATAATCCAAACCCATTCAATTTATCTGCTTTCTCTCACAAATTTTTAATATTTTTTTTCTTATGTGCATGTATTTTTCATTGACCTGCAGAAGAATAAAAAAGATGCACTTCAATTACCAATTTTACTCATTGTTATCTCTTGTGTTTTTTAAATCAAAATTCTATCAAACATTTTCTCAGTCACATTATAGGCTTAGTGCTTTTTCTTGCAACCTTTTCCATTGTATAGGAGAATAGTAATAGTATACCTCAAGTCATTAGGTACAGATGTCAATTTCTCACACATATTAAGCAAGTCACTTATTCAAGCCACTTTGCAAGAAAATTGCATTCATATTCAACGCATTTCCGTTACCTATCACCAACAAACATTACTGTTTTTCAATATTCTCATAGGATTTCTTTATTTCAGGTCCATTCTTTGTCATTATTGTTCTTACAGGAATCTCTGAAATATCCTTTTCAGCATTCCTCAGTTCAATTTCATTCCAAATAATTGCATCATTTTATTTCTTATTTAATTTACTGTGTTGGAAGCTCCTTGTTTAGTCTTTTTTACCTACTTTCAATTTTTTAAAAAATCCAAAAAATAGTTCTGCATTTTTTGTCTCTTTTAGTTTCAGCCAAATTTTTCTTGACTACATTATTTGCAACTGTCTTGCCTCCCTATACACATTATACCCTATCTTTCTTCATCTTTTTTGTAGCAATCATTCTCCTGATTTGGTTCATCTTTCACATGCTTATGTGGCATTCTGTAAACATAATTCTTCTCACTTTATTCTAGGTGGTCACTGACAAATAAATATATTTTAATTTTAGTCACAAGTCTTGTTTAATTTTTAGACAGTGGAAATAACGGATGAAATTTCGTGGCTGAAGTAAGCAGATTTGAATAATGGCTAGATGAAAAACTGCCAACAAACCTTGCATATCATTTTTCAGGATAAGGTATATCATAATAATGCATTCAATGTTTATGTATGGAATTTATATGCTGCATTAATCATATTAGATTTAAGAAGTATACAATGTGATAGATACTAATATAATATCTACATAATAATCTAACAAATTTAGTAAAATCATGCAATACAATAAGCACCATAATACACTAGATGGCACCACAACTTACTCAGAAAACTATTATTCTATTCCCTAAAGACCTTCCAAAACAACCAGATTTTCACAGTTGTCCAGAAGATCATGAGGGAAAGAACTTTCCTCACTCTTTTGGATGCTGTTGCAAGGGGAAGTTGGACAAAAGCTATCCTACAAAAGGCTTCTACCTATTATTCCAGTATTTATTGTTTATTAATTTGATTTATATAGCTCAACTGTATGACGCTGGATGGCTTCAACAATTTAAAGACATATGACACCAATGCAAATTAAATTAACAAATTCCACAATTGGCGTTTTAACACAGTCTACACTCAACATAGGGGCATGGTGGCTCAGTGGCGAAGACGCTAAGCTTGTCGATCAAAAGGCCGGCAGTTCAGCGGTTTGAATCCCTAGTGCCGCGTAACAGGGTGAGCTCCTGTTATTTGTCCCAGCTTCTGCCAACCTAGCAATTCGAAAGCACGTGAAAAATGCAAGTAGAAAAATAGGGACCACCTTTGGTGGGAAGGTAACAGCGTTCTGTGCACCTTTGATGTTTACTTATGCTGGCCACATGACCACGGAGATGTCTTCAGATGTCTTCGGCTCTTCGGCTTTGAAACGGAGATGAGCACCGCCCCCTAGAGACAGGAACGACTAGCACATATGTGCGAGGGGAACCTTTACCTTTACCTTTACACTCAACATGGCCATTATATAGGCTCCACTACACTTCGAAATCCCCACATCTGGTAGCACATCCAGTTTTTAAAGTGTTGTGGAAAGCTGGTAGATTTGGGACCAAGCTGATCTCTGGGGGGATGATGTTCCATAGGGCAAATTCCATGACAGAAAAGGTCCTCCTCCTGGGTCCCACCAGATAATATTCTCAAGCAGTAGAAACTATGAGATTAGAAGAACCTCCAGTATTTGTCTGCTCTTTTAAGAGTAGCGCTAACCCCATCAAAAATCAAACAGCTGATAGTTCCAGGAGGACAATGAGGTTGACATTTCCTGCATCAATCTCCTTCCACAAGAAAAAGAATGTGTGGTTTCCATAACTAGGCCTGCTGCCAGGCTGCCAGGGATCCAGATAATCTGCTTTTTCCAGGGTAATTTATAATTGTCCCCCTTAATGACAATTACAAATAACTATTATTTGGGGCTATTAATGAACTGTAACTGTTAATTATTAAACAATATACTAGTTATATAAATGTATTCCTCCCAGGGTACGTAAATCACTTTAGAAGTAGGCAAACCCATCTTTTTCTGGCTGCTGGGATCTTCATCTTCTGCAGTGAGATATTGTTTATTGTCTGAACTAATCTTCTTGTACCCCACCCTGAAAATTTAACCAAGCAAGGTAGCCCTACAGGTGATATAGCTGACCCTATAGAAAAACTTCTCAACATGCTCATAGACTGAAAAAACTACCAAATAAAATAGTAAATATTATCTGTGTGTCCCCCCTTCTCCCCCACACACTTAGGCTTTTGACTTGGAGGCAAATATGAGAATTTTTACATAGAGGTGCCCCATTAAATTGTTATAGAACCAAAAGATAGGTATATCCTTTGGGTCATCCTCCTCTAAAAGGGTCTAGATTAATATTTTTGGACAATATTTAACAGACAGAATAATTAATGTTTAGTACTCTTACCACCACAGTAGAACCTTGAATCTGAACTCATACACATATTTGATTATCACTGGCCCTTATTCTCAGCCAGCATCAGGTATGTTTTCATTCACTACATCTCTGACAGCTCCTCACTATGTCAAGGACTTCCTTGATTAGTAAGCAGGGAGACCAATCAAGAAATTTGAAATCACAGACCTGTGAAGTAGACTATCCTAAATTGGTCCTTTCTCCCAGTAAAGATTGACAGCCCTAGTCAACCCCTTGGTTTTGAAAAAGTGATTTGTCCACAAGAACAAAATAGACTAGATCGACCTCATTTTCAACAGGGGTCAAACCAGAAATGACTTGGGATAAACCTATAGTTGTCATGACAGCCTTGAATTCTTGAACTTCCTTTAAAGAACGGTTAAAATCACCCAGAGTTAGTAGTGTCAGTGAATTCAAAATCAAACCACTGAACAATAAATTCAAGCAATTCAGGAAGGGCAGCTGGGAATATAGGGCAAATATTTTACAGTTAATTGTAATCAGAAAGCCTGATGTTTCAATGTTTTGGTAGGGTTTTCCTTTTTTTTTTTCCCAGTGGACAGCAAGATATTTTAGGATGAGTTTAGATAGATTAAATATAGGATGGGAATTCTGCTGCAGAATATTTTTTCATTTAAAACAAAATGAAAACTTAAAGCTTAAAACAAAGGGTTAATAAGATGGATTTTACCATAAAAGACTTATTTAAACCAATCAATTCTACTAAGTTTTCACCTTTCACAACATTCCACCTAATGTTATGCCTGGATTAATACGTTTTACTAATCTGCACAGATTAAGGACTACATTCTAGAAATGAGTAAAGTGGAATATACAGCACATATTACATGCAAAAATAATGAATAAATTTACACAATAAATTATTTGTATAACCTATTTACTGTACCTACACTTCAATGCATCCCCTCTTTAATTCCTGTTTCCCCTTTTTAAATATTTTCTGTTTTTCTTATTTTGCATTTTATCTTTCTTTGAAATTTAATAAAATTGGTGTTGTTATATATTACACAACAGATATTTTTTCTTCTTCTAAATTAAACTGATTCGGTTGGATTAACAGGGGCATATAGTTATAGTTGCATTGTTTGCAATAGTCTTATGCATCGGTTGAGAAGCTAGCAATTTATATGTCATTTTATAGAACCCAATGTAAATTCATTTCACAAAATTATTACAGACCAAGAAGCATTAGATACTATAAACTCATCACTGAGCAAACATACCAAAGATTGTACTGTTAGCTTATAACATACTATATGTACAATCAAGAAATAAAATCCCAGTCCAGAACATACCAAATCATAGAGAAATCTCACTGATTTTACTTCTGAGTAAATATAATTATGACAGTACTACACATATATTTATTTCATATGTGTAAGTTACAGAAAAGTTTACACTTTCTCTTTAAAGCCAAATAATTTATTCAGATTTGGAAGTATCTTAAATGATAAATCTATTTCATTTAATGCCCTTATATGTTGGTTTAAATGTTGTTAATTTTTTTAGTTTTAGGTATCACAAGTTCAGACTGTGGTTGAACCAATTTGGATTAGTTTAATAAGTTGCATATGAAAATATTCATTTTAGATTGTACCATTCATATGCTCCAAGGAATATTCATGTCATAAGACCCAACTTTCTATTTAACAACAAAACAAAAATACATTGATCAAGAGATGTAATGTTCAAAGAGACAAGAGCTAAATGAACAATTGAAGTTTTGACTGTATCTATAGGTATGGAAGATAGCAAAAGGCATTTTGACATAAAAAGGAGTAATATTATGATTATCTATAATATAATTATGTTGTTTAGTTTTAGCCATAATTATTTTTATTTGGCCAACTTTAGGTTAATACACTACATAATCAGAAGTAATGATTATATTTAGCAATTTATTATCAATGTTAGAAAAAGACTACTTCATGAAGCAGTTGCGCTTCCTTTCTTGTACATAGAATTGCACCATTAAATTCAGAGGAACATCTTTTTAAGCAAAGGAAGCACTTTCCTCAAACCAGTCCCACCCAGAGTAGTCAATAGTAGTAATGAATTGAATCTGTTTCAGTTCTCCAATAGTATATTTAGTAACTTTAGTATGTACAGTTCTACGCCTATAACAGTAATCCATTTGCACAAATTTATTACAAAATTCAGTAGGAGCAGGATTATATCCTTTGTTAATGTTAAATAAATTGTACGGCTTTGATGACTACAGAGACAGTTTAATCTTGCATTTCATACAACCTCAAGCTATTAGATATCACATGGTTGTACAATATACATTTTCAAATTTGATTTACTTTGTTCATGGGAGTAGCCTCAGGATAGCAACATTTCCCTGCAGTCTATGAAATAATTCTCAAATAATGAGTTCATCTGGCAAGTAACCACTGTTATTTGACCTTTAGTTGAAAGACTACTTTGTTTTCACTGCTTTGAATTCAGAGATAATTTCAATCACTTTTTTTGGCATAGAAATTTTCATACCATTTCTTAAAATGATTGTGGAGGTTGCCAGTTTCTCAGCATAATTCAATCACGAGAAAATGAGGTAACATACTGAGATCAATTACGGAACAACAGTCTTCACTATGTATTCTAATAAAGTATAATCAATATACTCTAAATATATAATTAAGATACCAAGCTCCCTTGTTTTCAATGGGAAAATATTAAATGTGTAAACAGATAACAAAGTTTTAAAATGCTTCTTTTGGTGAAATCATGAACACAGTATGAAACCCTTGTTAGTCAAAGAATGCTGCAGCACTATCTGTTCTTATCCAGAAACTCTTGGGAACAAATGTATAGGATTGTACTATTTATCTGTTGAAATCTGTGAGAATCATAGATTAGGGATTATGAAGTTGCCATCATGGTAAGAAACACATAGTTTGGTGGGCATACATGAAAGATAAAATCAAGAGAAAATTATAGCCTTCAACTGTGCTACATGTGCATATGCATATAAATGTGGATTGATTTAAAAATATAATGTAAAATTAAGATAACATTCTAATTCAGATAGTTTTTATATTTAAAAGGCTTTGTGCAATTATACAAAGCTCAGTTCAGGTGAACTTAGAATTTGAATTTAATTTGAAACATACAAAGAAATTTCAAAAAGAATTTTACCCAACAAGATATTGTGAATATGTTATTAAATTCTTATTTGAATGCTCTTTTATTTTTTATTATTCTCCTGTTTAAGAGAGTTGTCAAGGTTGTTGTTGCTATATTACAACTCACAAGAAATTCTACCAACAGCCACACTTCCACGGTAAAGCATGATTTATCACAATTGGCATTACACATTATGAATTTTGTTGTTAAAACTAAAGGAACAAGTTATAGGTTATAAAAGAGTAACTTGACTTTTAAGTCAGTAGCAAATGTTATTCATTTGTGATTTGATCAATCATTATGTTATCCACTGTCTTTTTGTTGTTTTAATTAAAAAAGCACATATCCATCAATTTCATATATGTAATGCTAGTTCTCTGTGAAGTTTTCGCATCATCTGAAAAGGTGAGAAAATATATTCAATAGGTCCTGAGCTGGCTTTTCACAACCAAGTAACCATTGCAAAAATACAGGTAGTTCTCGACTTACAACAATTGACTCCAAAATTTAAGTTATGTGAGACATTTGTTAAGTGACATTTGCATCATTTTACAACTTTTCTTGCCACAGTTGTTAAATGAATCACTGCAGATGTTAAGTTAGTAGCATAGTTGTTAAGAGAATCTGGCTTCCCCATTGATTTTGCTTGTCAGAAGGTTGCAAAAGGGGATCACATGACCCCGGGACATTGCAAAGGTCATAAATATTGCCAAGTATCTGAATTTTGATCACATGACCATGGCAATGCTTCAAAAGTCATGTGTGAAAAATGGTCATTAGTTAATTTTTTCAGTGATGTTGTATCTTTGAATGGTCACTAAATGAACTGTTGTAAATCGAGGACTACCTGTAATGGCAACAGCTATTCCTGATAAAATATATTAATCAAATTAATTTAGCAACATCTTTTCAAAAGGGATATAATTTGGAGTCATGGTTCATTTCTAAAACACTATCAACTGAAAATGAAAACAGAAAGATACTATATTATATATACAAATATCCTATTAAGGGTAATATATAATTTTAAAATAATAAACTGCTGAATGTTATTTACATTAATTCTGCCAGTTTAAAACTAAGACTTATTTGTGACAATACATATTTCAATCTAAATATCACATTCACATTTTGATCATTTCCTATCAGTAGCTTTGTTTCTTACAACATTTGAAACCACTTTTTTCCTAAAATATAACTCCTTGTGCTGATACTATATTTAAATATTAAATAAAGTATTGGGAGAAAAGCATAGAAAGACTTTGGGGATTTGATAAAACTAGATTTGAAACTTACTTAAACAGGAATTGCCAAAAAGTTATGTATATTTACTTGGGAAAAAGCCCTACTGAAGCAACTAATTATTTCTGAATATACATACATTATACTGTGGTGTACTAATTAAGGTATTGACCAGCACTGCAGAAACTCTGTTTTCTGTCCACCATCTGCCATGGACTGTGCTACTTTGGTCATTCATTCACTCTTAGTCCAATTTACCTTATAGAGTTGTTCTTGTGGCAAAAATGGCAGGATAGAGCACTAGATACACCACAGGAGCTCCTGAATGAAGCAAACAAAGAATCAGACTACTCTATAAGAAACTATTTGACAGAACTGGCTAAAATCTACCTAGGAGATTTTACCTAGTAATCTACCTATTTTTTTTTTACTACCTAGTGTATACCTTTGAATAAAACTGGCAAATAAAATACCAGGAAAAATGCAAATCTACAGGATTCATAAAAGACTGATGAGTTCTAAATTTAAAATTTATAATTTGATTGGAAAGCAACTTTTGCTAATAGAAATCATATGTCAAAAAACATTAAAGCAGATATATAAATTGTAATGCATCTTCTGGTTTGCAATTTATGACAGATTTGACTTTATGCTTGAATTTCAGTGAAGGCCTTCCTGGTTACAGTTTTTTTTTTTTTTTTTTTTTTTTGTAGTAAAAATACAAACTTAAAATTCTGTCATATGGCATCATCCTTTTAGAAATCAATAGTTCCCCAGATCATTTTTATCTTATTTTGGCTTGTTCAATTCAATAACTAAGTTCACAATGATGAACATAAACAGAACTATCCATTCTTGGTAGGCCTATGACCCTGATGATGTAAGTCAGCAGTACTGACTATTGCAAGGGTATTGTAATGTAAACATTGTCTCTTAAGATTCAGCAATTGATAATATGATAATAAGTCACCATAATGTTTCAAAAACACATCATTAGCAATAATTAAAGGATAAGTTTATTTAAGTTAATAAGATGATAGCATTACCTGTATTTCAATGTTGAGGAGAAAATATGTATTTGGAATGCTTTTTGATGAATCAGTGAAATTGCCTAAATTGTTGATGGGGAAGGGAACTGAAATACTACAGCTGAACAAACTGCTGGAAGATGTGATTACGAAGTTTAGGGAGTACAGTTTAGATGTTATTTTATGCATTTATTTTTTTAAAAAAATATATAACAGTGATAAGAGCAATTTAGACTACTATGTTCTGAATTTTCAAAAACTGCTTTTTTATGATTTTACATACACAAAAAGAGAAATCTTTAAATAATAAGAAAAACAAGAGTAAAAATGATTGACAGTTGAAATGTTCCAATATATGTGTATTTTTTAAGAGGAATCACAATCTGCATTTTCATTTCGATAGTGCAGTGTTTTGTTTTGGGGTTTTTTTTTTGTTTGTTTATTTATATGTTGCCCTTCCCCGGAGACTCAGGGCAGCTTACAATGTGTTAAGCAATAGCCTTCATACTATTGTATATTTTATACAAAGTCAGTTTATTGCCCCCACAAACCGGGTCCTAATTATCTGGTGTTTATATTTTTAACATAAGTATCCTAGAATTGTGCTTGATTTTCCAGGACAAATGGACATCTTAATTCAATAACATAAGTAGTATCACTCTGTTTCTTTTCATATTCCTCTCCATCCCAACTATAATCTGAAAGAGAAGTGTCCTTAAAGCAAAACCAGTTTCAAACTAGATATAGATTGAAGCAGACTACAGCAAGAATATGTCGAACCACTTATCATCTATCTTTGATATATTTCAGTAGCGCAAATATTTCAGTAGCGTTGTTGAGGCTTCAGGACAGTTTATAAACCGCAAGAAAATAGAGTAAGTGCACCACCTCAACCCAGTCTGTTGGGTTGCGCGGTAAAACTCCAGAGAACAGATAGCCGCCGCGAGGACAGGATCCTGCCCCCCCTCCTCTTTTTTTCCTCGGAGCACCGCTGGACTTTGGCTGGACTTCCCGCGACCCTTCAGAGTTGAGGTGGCAGATAAGACCTCCCCACTCGCCTTTTTCTGAGTAGGGTGGCATTAGTAAACTGTGCGAATTAGTAAACTGTGCGAAGTTTGGGATTTGGGAGATGGAAAAGATTTTGAAAAGGTTTCAGAAAAGTTCTATGTATTATTAAAGTCGCAATTATACTTCCAAAAGAAAAGAAAAGCAGCTTAATAAATACTGAAACTTCCCAGCTTCGTTTATTTGAGCAGAAGTTTTTCCCTAACTTTGGAAGATCGTGGTTTGGTTCTGCTGAAAGCCAATACTCTATCGATTGCCCGGGACTTTCCTCTTCGGAACCAATACTTTTTAAAAAACGGGGAGATTAAAATTCAAAGAACCAACGTCTGTTCCCCATCGAACGAAACACTAGCGCTAAAGACTGGCCCGACTGAAGATCGGGGACACTCCGCAGCTGATTTTTAAAAACAAGATGGGGAGGCATTTTGAGGTGCCGGCCCAGCAAGAGGGAACTCAATAAGAGATCTGCTTCTCGGTCCCTATTTGGTCTAAAATAGCGCCGGTGTGGCCCGACGTATCCGCTCCTCAAATCTACCAAAGCTAAACGCCCCTAGAATGCAGTTCCCTTAAGAGAAAAGTTCTGCCAAATGCTGCCAAATTTGGGGTGGGGAGAGGCGGGATCCCAGAAAATGAGGAGGGGCTGATTGATTTCCAGTGCGGCTCGCTGTCGAGTCCTGTGGCCTTCCCCGCATTTCATCCTTCATAATACAATATTAAAAACGACAAGCAAGAGAAATGCGTGACAAGCAGCAGGATCGACCTAACCGGACTTTTAAAGGTTTACAAAGAAATGGATCTGGCGTGACTGGGCTGTGAGAATCAAGTGAGTCAAGGAGATATTTCCGTCGTCCAGGAGTTTATATTGAAGTGGTAAAAGACTATAGACAGGTAAGATGGAGACGTTTGATGGATATCTTAATTACACAGCTGAGATCAACATAGACTAAGACATCATGCCTATTCAGTTTATTGATTTCAAAGGAAAGCCGGTTAAGGACGTTGGAAAGCGTTTTGCTACTTCCTCCGAGATAAATGCTGCTGAAATCATTGGAACTTATTTCCTAATTCGCCATAGAATTGCCAGTCACATTCCATTTGCAAAGGGCGCACTCTTTCCATTACTTCCGGCCTGGCCTTCAAGCAGGAGTTGCCAACTGTGCCAATTGCTTCTTTAACAGTAACAGGAGAGGCTCTCAGGAAAAAATCAGTCCGTTTTATAAGAACACGAGCACCTGAATTGAGGAGGTTTCTAAATCGAATTAGCCATGTAGCATACGGAAACTGAGACGATCTGATGAATTGGAAAATGCGAAGTACTATACACAATTATTACACAATGTAACTAGATGGGAGCTAGAAATGAGGTCAAATATTTAAATGAAGGATGCCAATTTATTTTCAAATTAACTTTAAAAAAAAATGAAATACACAAATTAGGTCTGTGCTGGTCCTATAGGAAAGCCGGATCGCTGGTCCACAGGGCGCTTAGACTTCGCGGGATAAGAACGAAGAGCAGATTCAGACAGCTTTCGCTGAATAATCTCCGCCCGTCAAGGGCTGGAGGCTGGGGTGGTCCTGCTCTGGTCTTTGGACTTATTTTCTCAGCCGAGAGAAGTAGGTCAGTGGAGCACATGACAAAGGCAGAGGCCAACCCGAAGCAGAGGCAGCCGCAGAGCAGATAAGCGAAACGAAGCTTTCGCAGATGACTTCCGAATTCGCCCAACTGGTCCCCTACAACTTGCGAGTCCGGTCAAGCACAGCCCTGCCATATAGCCCGAGGCCACTTCTGTTCCGATCGGTATGTGTAATCCCACTTCTGGGTACCAACCGTTGATGAGAACAATATAACCCAACCAGCTGTGCCTTAAAAGGTTCCAGAGAAGAGTCTCGTGGAGGAGCTGTTTTATCCAGAACCAGCAGTATGCCAAACACTTTGGGCAATCTTGATCCTATGCTTTTTCGCTCACCTGCCCATCCGCACATTAGTGCTACTTCTTCAGCAGAATCTTGTCCCTATCTCACCTGGACCAATCAGACGCAACTGATTAGCGCAAGGTTGGATTTAGAAGTAACCCTCCGCCCAGCCAACCAAAGAGATCCATTTCCAAAAGGCGTGCTTAGCCATTTTTTACAGAATCTTAACCGCGAGCGAACTCTATGGGAGCTATTCCCAAGTAAACCTGCACGACAGAGGGATGGTACTACCCACGTCTCCTTCGAAGTAAATTTCATCGAATGCGGTTGAGTTCACTTGTAGTAAAGTAGTGTTCGGTTTATTTGACAGACCCTGTCAAATTGGAGGCCTAATTTTATGGCCTCTTCTGTACCAACCATTTTTAGACCCCTCTCCAGGGGTCAAAGGCAAAGCGGACGCTGACTGCATAGAAAAGCGCTTGGAGCGGGTGTATATTTCTTATCTTTTCAGCAGTTACGGCGGAGGAATTTCAAGATCGGGCAGGGTTCTTATAGTTTAGGAAGCAGCAGCTTCATCAATCTAAGAACTTAAAAGCCTAGTTTCGGCCCAAATACCCGAGCGTTGAAGTTCTGAGGTCAGATCCTTGCTGTCCCTCTCCAAGTCCTAGCAATAGTCCGGCAGAAGCCGCGCATCCCTTCATTAGACCCACTCTAGACCGCTGAATCGTTTTACAGCCACCCCTTCCCTGTCACTGGAACCTATAAGTATTACAAGCCTCTCTGCACTACTTTTCTCAGCATTTATTCTCCAATTTAGAAAGGACTCGGTTGTTTTGACCAGGATCTCCGCCTGTTTTAGATGGGGAAGGGGTCAACAAGTAGAAAAACTCCGGGCTTGCTTTGTGGAAACACACCCACCAAATATTTTCTACTTTAACTGCACGTCAAATGCTTTAAGAAAGTGACAATAGGATATCCTAATTATCAGGATCGTCTTCGTCCTCCGTAATTTCTTCTCTTAACCTCAGAATTATTCCAGTCATTTAAGTGAACGCCTGTCTTTTATCTGTCGTGTTAACCAAGCAGGAAAGTACCTGCCGTCAGAGAAGAAAGTTCACCTGTATTTAGTCTGTTGTTTTTTTTTAAACGAAGGGGATGGGAGGTGGGGCTACAAATAACGGTCTTAAAAAAAAATTAAAGGCCTTTTATGCTTCCAGTCCCGTTCTTTTAATGAATGGCGATTGGAAACGAGATCTGCATAAATGTGGAAACTTGCGAGGCTTAAAAGTAGACGCGCGCCTTCAGGGAAACGTTGAGAGCGTCCCTTCAACCCAAACAGCCCGATCTACCACGAACCACTGGATAAGCGGGAGGCCAATTTCAACAGGATTGTGCAATTTAACCTGAAAACAACGCCAAAGCCTCTTTATACCAGAGATCCGCGAGAAATTTCCTCTGAACGGGGCAATGGGATGAGGAGACACAATAAGAGAGAACTCGCTGAAGGAATGAATGAGGCTCTGGATTTATATTGTTGAGGAAGTGAATTATTTGAGAGTGACAGGGTGGAGAGCTCATCCAATGTCCATTTGGGATTTGAGAAGTACTGTAATGATAGGAATGCTCTGTCAATTATGATCAATATGCTATTTTTGGATTCTCTGTCTTTCTCTGCTCCAGCCCTCCCTTACTATTCAATGTATCATACCCTAATCAGTCCACAGGGAAACATGCTTAAATCTGATAAGTACCATATTCAGAGACTTAAATCAGTGAGAATTATCTCAAGGCCAGCAGAAAAGTTGATGTTCAAGGAATATATTTGGAAGTCAGAAGCTGGGAAGGATGACAGCTGTGTATACTGCTGCTGCTGCTGGTGAAGTAGGTTTGCCACTTGCAGACAGCTCAGCCTTTCCTCCAAATATTTTAGGAACCCCCTGAAGTCATCTTCAACAGTCCAAATTTGGCATACTGTACAATAAGCCTGCAAAGCCACAAAGAGTGCCATTGACTGATCATTGGATCATGGAGCCATGAAAAAAAAAATAGAATAAGCATCACAAAGGATAGGAATTGGATGCAAAAAGTCAAATGTGTGTCTAGATGGACCAGGAGTTAAAATGATTGAATATTGTCCAAAGCTATGCACACCTGAAAAGAGTGAGCTGATCCATAGCACACTGCAGCTGATTCCATCAGAACTTTTTCTTCAGTTCTGGTGAGTGCCAGACCACAACTCCACCATTGCCAGTTTGCATTTCCTCTAGGAAAATGTATGTTGCGTTTAAAGTTATTTGGGAGAGTGGGATGGAGAGCTTAGAAACTTGCCTAAAAAGAAGCCTTGCTGCCCAGCTTTACTTCCAATCCTGCTTGCCAAGCATCCTTTAGACAAATTAGTAGTCTAGACCCACCTCTCTCCAGAGTCCTTTCCTTCTTACTGTTTACAGGCCATATACACTTTGTTTAACCTAACTTGGTTGCTTCATTGGGTTGTAGTCCAATGATGGCATACCAATTTGGGATAGGCTGGTCTAAGTTTTCAGTAAAAACTATACATTTCTAAGTAGTTCCTCCTCCTCCTCCTCCTCCTCCTCCTCCTCCTCCTCCTCCTCCTCCTCCTCCTCCTCCTCCTCCTCCAGCTCCAGGCCTAGCAACCACTACTTTTCTCCCTCTCAAATTTCCCACTCCCATTCAAAGGGAGCATCTCTGCTCACCAGCCTTTGCTCAGAAGTCAGCAAAGTAGCAAAACTTCTGCCTGCTGAGTGTTTTTTGTAGAAAGGAGAAGGACCTTCAAAGAGATCCTCAACCCCCAACCCCCCCCCCCGAAAAAATAAAAAAACCCACCAGAGAAGGCGCGGGGGTAGGAGGGAAACGGTAGACAAGACATAGACCATACCTGCCAAAAGAAAAAGAAAAAACAAAAGGAGAGAACTTTCTGATAACCTGGCAGCATCCTCTGCCTCCCCATCTCTAATCCTTCTCCAGTTCCCTTCAGAAGCAGTTCCTAAAGGTTGGCTCGACCGGCCACCCTTCTCGCCCGGCCCTTCGCTCGCTCCCTCCCTCCCTCCTTCCCGGGCCAAGCCGAGGACACCGTCCCGCCCTTTACCTCGCATGGTGCTGGTGAGTCCCCGCTCGGCGCGGTCATGTAGCTCTCAACTTAAATCCCCTCCTCAGCAAGAGCGAAGACGGCGGCTATGGAGAGCTTGTCCCGCTGCGGCAACCATTCCTCCCACAAGGTGCTCTTCTTCTTCTTCTTTTTCTTTTTTTCTCTTCCCGCTGCTTTTAACTTTCTTTTCTTCTTCTTCTTCTTCTTCTTCTTCTTCCCTCTCTTTTTTCCCTTTCTATTTCGTCAGAGGATTACAATCTCTCCGTCTCTCTCCCTCTCTCTCGCCTCAGCTCTCAAAAAGTGTCTCTGGGCGACTCGTTGGATTCGAGCGGGGTCTTTCCCCGCTCCCTCTCCCGGCCTCTCCGCGCTCGCTCGGTCCCTTCTGCCCGGGCTTTTCAAGTCCGTAAACCAACCCGACTTGCGAAGCTTTCTTTTGTGATTCCCGCGGCCTGGAGAGCGGCAGCGGCGGCGGCAGGCGGCAGTGGAGGCGGCGGGGGAAGGGGACTTGTTGTCGGATGGATGGTTGTGAGGGGAAAAAAAAGAAAGAAAGAAAGAAATCAGACGAAAAGGAGGAAAGGCGGAGGAGAGGAGTTGGGCTTTTTGGAAGGAAGGAAGGAAGAGGAAGGAAGGGGGAAAAAAAGCCCAGCTACCGAAAAGAAGCAGAGGAGGAGGTGGAGGAAGAAGAGGCGGCTACGGACGGTAGAGCCTGTGCGTTTTCACACGACAGTTGTGCCTGTTTGGAGCAGATTTCCCCGGCGCGTCTGTTTTCATCCTTCGGTTGTTACAAGGACACGCAGGAAACAGGAGCGCGAGGGAGCTTGAGTGGGAAAGCTGCAAAGAGGCTTATAGCGGAGGGCGGGCAGCGCCGGTTACTTCACGCTCCGCCTCCTGTCAAGCCCCTCGGCCAATCCGAAGCTGCTGGAGTTGGAAGCCCGGCGGAGGGAAGAGTCTCGGGCCTGGGCGCCGGAGGAAGCGGCTGGGAGGGGAGGCGGAGTTTGGCAGACGCTTTGTCGAGGGCGAAAGCGGGGCGGGGCCGAGGGAAAGGAGGCGACGTTGAGGGAGCGCGCGCCGGTGCTCCCGCGCGCCCCCGCCTTCTCTCCCTCCCTCGGTCGCTCGATCGGTTGGCTCGCGCCCGAGCTGGCTCCGCTTTCTTGATTCCCTTTCCTCGCTTTCTGGGCGAAGTTTGGCGCGGTTCAGACGACCTCTTAACTTGCGGTCGTCGGTTTGAGGTGAACTCGGCTCCGGAAAAGCTTCGCTCGGCGTCGTTAAAACTGAGTCCTCTCTCGCTTCTCCCCTTCTCTGTCCTGCCGTCACCCCGAACAAGGCAAAATAAAAAGTTGATTTCCCGTTCTCAAAGCGCTCCTCGTCCCACCTTGGATGGGTCTGAGGAGATTTCTTCGCTCTGCTTCTCTCTGGCTTCTCTCCTTAAATTGGTTAGAAGGATGTCTGTGTGGGTGTTTCTTAACCTTTATGTAGTAGGCTTGAGTATATAACAAAATAATAAGCAGATCTCCAGCCCGGGAAAGGAGGAAGATGCCGTTAAGAAAGACTTCAGAACTGTTACAGGATTGTAAAATAAAATGCAGGTGTAGAAAAACATGACATTATTTTTAACTTTATAAGATATAAAGTTATCTCTTATACAATAGGATCCTTGGGTGCAGGTGTTAAAAAGAACACAAGATCATCCCATCCATCCATCCATCCATCTAATCTAATCCACAACCAAGCAAAATCTTTATTAAAACCAAGAAAAAAGCCACAAAATTGTGGTGGTATAGAAATCAGCTGAAAGTGGTGTAGAAGGAGGGTAAAGAAACCAGCTGAAACACACAATATTGTGGTCCTTTTTTTCTTCTGCAGTTTTTTTTGGGGGGGGATATTTATTTGCATCCAGCCTTTATTATTTTTTACAAACAATCCAGAGCAGCAAACATATCCAACATGCCTTCTTCCTCCTATTTTCCCCACAACAATAACAACAATCCTGTGAGGTGGGTTGGGCTGAGAGAAAGAAACTGACCCAAAATTACCCAGCTGGCTTTCATGACTAACTCAGGGTTTCCTGCTTTCTAGACTGAGGCCTTATTCACAAGACCAAAATATAGTATATTATCTGAAATCAAGTAAACCCAAGCTGTTTTAAATCTTTTTTTTCCTTTAAGTTTTAGTCTATATTATTAATCCATTTTAGAAATCCAGGAGAAAGTACTTTAACTTTTAGAAAATACCATGCAACTTTCTAAAACTGAAACTTACATACCATAGGAATCTTTCTCTACTGCTGAGTTAAAGTCCTCTTCAATAGGTCTGTGCAAGCTTCCAAAATTACTCGGAGAAAGGATTCAAAACTTATATTAGCAGAAGCACAGCAGTTCTCTGCTATTCATTAAAGCAGGCAGATTTTTTGGCTGGGCTGGCACCTTTTTTTAAAGCTCACACAGAAGTCTGGGGAAACATTGGATGGCTTTAATTAATTGTAGGGAAGTGCTGCGCTTGCACACACTGAAGTCCCAAATAGATGTTCCAAAATATTTTTTTGAAGCAAATACTGTGCTGCTATTTGCCCATACTTGAGTCAAAAATCAATTGGCATGAAACTGGTGCTCATCTCTAATGTGCCTTTTCCAGGCAGTTGACTTGGAAAACTAGAGATAAGAGCTTTACTCTGTTGCTATAGGAGGGTGAATAATTAGAGCCAGACATAATCATAAATGTTTCCTACTTTCATTTTAATGTTAAAATTATGCTTTCTAGAAACCATGATATAGTACTCAGAGTACTCCCCATAATCCTTGTTTGCAGAGTGATTGGTGATACTAGTAATATTCTGGGATAGAAATGCTGTAATTGTGTGGTGGAGAGCACTGGCATTAAACAGTTCCCTGAGCTGATTATTTCATTAACTTACTTCTTTGTTATACCCTTAGCATTAAACCATGTTCATAATGATGATCTTTCTTTCCATTTGGGACTCATATATATCATGAAATAAATAGGAAAAATGGAATAGAAAAAGTGTGCATACTGAAGAATCCAAAGCCAAAAACAATACCTTACTTTGGGACGAATTACTAAAAGTTTATAATATTTTTATATAACCATTTCCTGATTATAACTGCAATGTATCATGCAATTAATATTGCAATTAATATTCATATATGCAGGTGGTTTTTTTTTTTTTGTAACAGTTTGGTCAAAAATGGAATATCATGAGATTTACCTATTTTCAGTACAGGAGGCTGATATATTACAAGAACACATTACTGTGAAAAGTTTGGAATTGTGTTAGTGAAAGTTTCGGGAACACATTAATTTCTTTCATAAGAGTTTCTGTGAATTTTGATGTAAATGGCATTGCTCTGCCAATATTAATAGGGCTGCCATGCTGATTCTTTCAAACACTTGACTATGAGATTATTTCATTTTCATTAATGAATAATCTCTAAACCCAACTTAAATTGCAGTTCCTAATTTAAGCAGTTAGGACCAGGATATTTCTTTGTATGTCCTACTCTTGTATCTGGTGGGTGACTACAAGACTCCAATACCTTTTCAGATATGTGTTCTCATCCACTACTCCAATTTTTAATTCTATCTCAAAAATACTTTCCTTATTCCATTTCTCCTTCTACTTAACAACATTTATGCTTTTATATTCTTCAATACGGTTTCTCAATACGGGGAAAAAAAACATAAACCAACTGAAAGACAAACACAGTGCACAGAAACAGTAATAGAAGCATGAAACTAATAACAAGTTCATTAAAAAAAACTAAATACAATAGATAGAATGAAAATCATACTATCTAAGATTGCAATATTCATGTACTAAGATAGGGACATCCATGTTCAGGAGGACATTATCTACAAGTTTGGGGAAAGTCCAAAGTCCAAAACACACAGAAGGAAAAAATAATTAGGAAAAATCCTTAGAATCCCTTTCAAAAGATCCCCCAGTGAATGCTAAGCACAAAGTGAAAATCCAGATATATGGACTAGTATGAAATCCCCATATTATATAAAAGAATTCTAGCCATAAACAGACATAAGCCTCCTCCTTATTTTTCTTTTTTGCTTAAAGCATTAAAGCATAACCCTGAGACCCCTAAAGGATCTGTTGCTTTTGCTGTCACCACCAAACCCTAGAATTTGAGTCATTTTTCTACAATGTAGTAAATAGGTATAAACATTACAAGGTTACATAACTAGATGAAAAGCAGGGAAGATATACAACAGCAGTCACTTTAATAATGCTTAAACAAGGAATCAATTAACATGTATTAAATAACTTAAAATTGGTTGTAAACAAGTACTTTCACAATGTGTCCAAAGGTTATTAATTACCTTCCCTGGAAATAAATATCTATTTATAACTCTGTCACTTTGACAGATGTAAGTTGTCTTAGGGCTAGGATTCCAGGTTTCTGTCAAACTTGTCTATCTACCAAAACCTCTTAAATCCCTTTCTCCTGAGTTTGCTTTCTTGCTCTGGAATATAAACTGGATGAAGTGCCCTGTGTTGCCATGCTTTGATTGACAGTTCTAATACCCAATCATTACAAGCAGTACTCCACAGATCTTTGAAGGATGCTTTCCTTTGTTGAAGGTTCAAGTGAAGCACCACTTGAAAGCTGTTTCTCTTTGCCTGCTCTGACCTTTAGTAATTCCACTAGCTAGAAGAGATTTCTGCAGACATGCGATTTATATATAGAACCTCTTCCAGCTATTTGAACTGCTGGCTAAGACTTTAAAGCAACACAAAGCATCTCATTTAGGAGAATCTCATTGTCTCTTCACCTCCATAAAACAAAGTGCATAGTAAAAGGAGCCACATCAAGGCAGAGCTAAGCTTTTTCATTATCTTCATTATTATTTTCTGTTCACAACTATATGAAGTCACAGCCTGCCAGTTCTTTAGTATTTACCTTCATTCTCATTGAGTTTTTCCCAAGAATCTAGAATGTTGTTACATGTCAGCGTAGTATATGTGTGGATCCAAGTAGTGTGGACTTTAGTAATTTAGAGATGGAAATTTTGTCAATGCACAGATTTTTTAAAATTCCATGCAAGATTTTTTTGGAAAGGCATCCAGTGAGAACTACTGAGCCAATTTATGCCAAAAACTTTCAACTTTGATTTTCAGATCTTAATACTTCATGATCTTCTCCAATTCTTTTTCGTCTATTTTACTATCCTCTCTAGCATTGCCACCTCAATTTATCCATCCTTTTTTTCCCCAACCACATTTAAATTTGGTGTGTTATGTGCCAAGATTTATCAGTTTGTATTCACAAATCCCACAATATTTAACATGCTCATTTTTATTACATTTAGTTTATTCATTGTTTAATGGTTGATCACATAGTCAACCCCATGTTTAAACTGAATCTGTTATTTTTGCCCATCTATTGAGGCTTTCCCAAGAACCTGTGATAGGCAGATGTTGTAGTTCAGGGCTGTCAAACTCGTGGCCCACGGGCCTCATGCATCACGTGCTAACCATGCCCATGCCTGGTTTAGTGAAGGGGGGAAAAGTCCTAATATGTCACCTGATGCCACTGTGTCGATGCGAGTTTGGCACCCCTGTTATAGTTTGATGGTGTAAAAAGTATTGCCACATGATGTAAGTTGTTCCAAGCAAAGGTGTATTTTGCAATTGGCTGATAGTGATTTTGTCAATTTTGATTGTGTTTAATTGGTGATTGAACTTAAGAGGCTTATTATTAGTAGTACTATCTATATTTTATTTTGCTACAGTCATTCTATTTTTGTTTGTGGGTTTTTATATTTTGTGATTTTTCTCAAGTTCTTTCTCTTCTGTTTTGCTGTTTTCAGGTATTGCAATGTCTTCTATCAAGACTGTTTTGTCTTTCTTATCAAGAATTGTTAAGTCAGAAATCATGGTTCTTTTAGAAGTCATATTTTGAATATTGCCCAATATAGTACATAAAAGCTTGCTCATGGACACCAACCTTAGTGCCATTAGATTTTAGGTTCCTCCTAAATTAGAAGTTAGGTTTGAATTAAATATAAGATTAAATACTAAGGTACAGAATTAAGAACTGGACTTAATCATCATCTCTATTTAAACAATTCTTCTGGTCTTGCCTAGCCTGAAGCATGCTTTGAAAATACCATGCAACACATGCTCTGAGTGAAGTGTGCCCAGTGGCTTAAAACACTAAATAGAAATAAGCTGAGATGCTAGAAAGGCACCACAAAGGCTAGAGAAATTAACGGGGAACAATCTCATTAGTGTACCTTCTGGTGTCAAAATAGATATTTTGTGGACAATTACAGGTAGTCCTCAACTTAAAGCTATTCATTTAGCAACTGCTCAAAATTGCAATGATGCTGGAAAAAGTGACTTACAACTTGGTCCTCACGCTTAACAACTATCACAGTGCCCCTGCAGTAACATGATCAAAATTTGGGTGCTTGGTAACTGACATATATTTAAAAAAGTTGTAGCATCCTAGGGTCATGTGATCAACATTTGTGATCTTCCCAGACAGCTTCCAAAAAGCAAAGTCAATGGGAAAAGTTTATTTGCTTAATGACTGCATGCTCCATTTAACAACCATGGTAATTCCCTTAACAATAATGCCCAAAAAGGTTGTAAGTTCAGGCGTGACTCCCTTAACAACTGAACTGCCTTGCTTAGCAATGGAAGTTCCAATTATGGTTCAAGGCAAAAACTACTTTTATGTGCACAATGGAAGCCATTTTATGTCATTGCAAATAATATGGTCTCAGTATTCTGAAGTAGACCCAAGTAGTTAAAAGGATTGCTGACTTTTAATGTAACATGAGGGCTAAATAGGTATTGTATTTTTACTGTTTAAAGCTGTCCAGGTTATTCACTTATCTTCACATCTAGAGGTTCATCTTGTATAGTGGAAGAGAAAGAGATTCCCCAACTTTTTTTGGAAATGGAATGCAGCAAATTTAAGCAGACCGAAATCCAGTCAAACTTGTTCTCCTTCTATTGATGCTCAAGATAGTTGAGAAAAAAAAAGGCACAAGACCTCTCTCTCCTCCAAGGCAAGCAGAGGAAGCAGTTATCAGGAGCAGGATCATAGAAGAGAGGATCCTGATAGCTCTGCTTAAGGCTATTGCTTCCTCACTGGCAGCAGCATTGATCATGGGAGGGGAGTAAAGATAAAGCCTTTTTCCTCACCAGTAATCTGGCAATGAGTATGTGAATATTATATACACATACATACATACATACATACATATATATATATATATATATACACGTGGGCTCATATGTACACATGTGCAATTCAGAACTCTATGACCTTGTGCCAGGTGTAATTGTCTTCATCTGTACCATTCCTTTTCTGAGGCTTCATTGGCAGCATAGGTTCTCAAATTCTTGTCCTTTTCAGCCATGAGAAATGAGCCTATACCCTAGAACACCCCTAGTCTTCTCCAAGCAACTAATTATTAGATGCTGTGAGTATCCTTCTTTGGTGAAGAGGCAAGTTATAAATTCACCTAATAAATAATAATGAAACTCCTTCTGTTGATGGGGGGTTTCTATTAGTAGAACAGGAAGGAGAGTGACTTTCAGCAGTTTGCTCTCTCCATAGTAGCCCTCTCTCCAAATCTGTTCCAGAGTTAGAAGAGCCTTAAAATAATGTTTATGGGGAACAAGGGTGCAGAGGGATCCATAATAATAACATGCTCCTTGTTATGCTGATGAAAGCCACCCATCAGTGGAATTAATTGGCTTCTGAGCACTATCTACATCTCAGGGAAGATCTCATTTCTCTCACCTACCCTGATGTAATGGCATCTTAAAACAAAATCTTGAAAGATCTAATAGATGCTCTACAATGGCAATTCAGTTTGATAATTTGGGATAGTTAAGATAATAACATTGAAAGCCTCCCAAAATAAAAAAAAAGAAAAGAAAACCAAAACAGTATCAATTCAGAGATGTTGAAAGTGCCTGCATTTTAAATGCGCTTGGTTATTTTTCATATTTAAAATCAGAATTTTAATTGGGCCACGTTCAACATGGCTTAATGGAAACAAAGATGAAAGAGATTCACAACTAGCTTTATAAGATCCAGAATGAAACCAGAATTCTTGAATCAGGATTTGTAGGAAAAAGAACAGCCCTATTCAACCGATTGCTTTTTCTTTCCTGGTGTTTGATGACAAGTCTTTCTTGCCATTTCTCTTCATTACTAATCTATGTAATCAACCCTGCAATTGGGAGACTCTTGCAAAGCCAGTTTTACAGATTTGATTTGTTACAACCTAAGCATGCTTAATTTTCTCCTGATTATAGTACATAACAGTCCCAGACAGGTTTCTTTGTGCTTTTTCATGTGAGTGGTAATGTTTGGAGGCTTTTTTGAAAAAAAAAAAAATCTAAATGAAAACAGTACCATATATACATCTGTATCCGGATAGCATCCACTCTTCTGAGGTTCTGAACAGCCCTTAAAATCTGGTTTTAGTTCCCATGCCTGGAATTAATATATTTGGGGAAGGGAGCAGTTATTACGTGTTTTATTGTCTGTTTTTAGTCCAGGCTGTTTCATTTTGTTTAAGCTTTAAATTATTTCATCTTGTATTGGATTTTGTAAACTGCCTAGAATCTGTCAGAAACAGTGGCTATAATACATTGAATGAAAGAAATAAGGTAATTAATATTGTCATCTGTTTTAGAAAGTATGGCATATACTTACTTTTTTTTGGTAAATTCAGGGGCATCCCCCTGGATGGTTGTCTACTTGCATGAAGTCATACAAATATTTTCCCTGGCATCTACAGTATGTTCATTTCTGCATATGTTAATCAAATTAACATCATTCAGTGACAGTGTCCTTACTTGTACTTACAAATGTACATTTTGGCATTATCTGTTTTGCTTAGCATGAGCAATAACTGATCCATGCATCAGCCTCCTGCAGTAACAGTTTAGGTATCTATGTTTCAAAATCCATGCATACATGGATCTACTAAGCATTCTTTAAACAATTTTACAAAACAAAACAATAAACCATGGCCTAAATCACTACTCATTTTTAGATATTAGTCAAAAGGAAAACATACTTTGAAAACACTTGATCACAAAAGGATCTTATCCTGATTTGTATAACTATCACTACTCTGAAGGCCCAGTACTCTTCAACAATAATACATTAACATTGTACTAGCCTCTGACTCACTGCTTCCATCATACTTCTGGAGCAATAGCATAGGCATAAAGCATTTTGAGCTTTTTGGATTGCCCTGGTTCCTTTTCAAACAAAAATGTTTCTGTTTTAGATGGTAGGAGACTGATATGACCCAGAATCATTATTTGTTGTCATCCTTCATTAAAAAGCAGGACTGAGCACAATGCGATATTTGAAGAGCATCTGCCTCAAGCATATATAACTTGAAAGGCAGGCATTCTTAATCTTTCAGAAATTATTCTGTATACAGTGAAGAAACTTTTCTTTAGACCTTTACATTAAAAAAAAAGTTAACAAAAGTTAACAAAAGCTCAGCTGAAGAAGCTTCTTGAATGAGAAGCAAAATGTCTTCAATGAAAGATCAGAAAGTCAAAGTTACCTCTTGAATAACCACTACTGTTTTTCATGTGTCTTGGGATACATGTTGACAATGGGCATTCCTTCAGTATGAGGGTCTCATACTGAAGGAAGAGGGCTTCAAGTGAACATAGGACTGTATTGACCACTTTTTTCAGTTATAAATTTTAGTGATTCTTTTACAAAAAACTAATACATAGTCTTACCTTATTACCATTGTTGTTAATTATAAAAAGTTTCTTGATGTCTCTTTCTTACCCATCAAGGAACCTGAATACTCTGCTTGCATATGAAAATGAATATCCTTATTTAAAAAATGGTTGTTTTTATTTGTTTATTTTTTTAAAAAAATGTATTTAAAAAAAATCACTGTTTCTTCAATTCAGCACTTTTTGTACAAAGTACAAAATGGTTTATCATATAAACTATTAGGGAGATCTAATTCTAAATTTATTCAGATTCCTTCCCATTTAAAGATTCCAGCAATGCAGAATTTAAGATTTCAGCACTGTCAAATCTTTTCTCCCTTCTACCAAACCTGTTTTTGAAATATCATTTTCAAAAAAAAGAGAGAAATCTGATGATCTTGCAGAGTTTGGGCAATGATTTTTCTGTCAGCTTAATAAACATATCCTCCTATACAAATTTCTAATATTCTTCTAAATTGTTGAATTCTTTTCCTCACTACATGCAAATATGGTTTATAAATAAATGTGTTTATCACATGTAAATGTGAAATATTTATACATGTAAATCAAATGTGTGGAATAGACATTACACCTTGTCAAACTTCTGTATTGAGGACTTAACATTTATTTTATGCCCTACTACCTTAATAATATGCTACTTTATTCCTGAACTGCATGTCATTTTCCTCAAGATGGATTAGCTTTTTATTCAAATAGTAATTTATATAATTAATATTTATAGTGAAAATAATAATCCAAGATTTGCTCTTGTTTTCTGACTGAATTAGTATACTGTAAGCAGAACTAGCTTGTCTTGAGATCATATTCTACAGTATTTGTAGAATATTATTAATATTTTATAATATTGAGAAACATATGCTGCCTTTAATTCTTTACCCACCACTAGAGTGTAAGTGGTGAGATGCTTTAAAGTACTATTTGATGGTATACAGTAAATCTTATATGAATTGTGAATGTATCAACTAAGTAAATTCATTGAGTTGTTCTTGACTCTTGATACGCTTATGTTCTTGGACATGTCGTTTTCTTGGCAACACTATAAAAATGATTGGGCATTCCATTCTACCCTACAAGTGTTGAATTTCCTGCTGGTTTTACTACTAAGTATGTATTGGATCTTACCTGCTTAACTTTTCAAAATTACCCCAGGTCAGCTAGTGGCTGTCACTAAACTCAGCAGGAGTTAAGGAATTCATAAACATTTGAAATGTAATGATGCAATTTATGGAACAAAGACAAGACATTCTATTCTTATTTACCATATTCTTATTCCCATCCGTAGGTTGTTCCAACAAATAATATGCTTTCCTCCCAAGGTGACTAATAACTGCTTTATGTCAAAATATCACACTATTACTGTGAAAATAAATAATGTGATCCTTTCTGCAGTGAATGATATTAAAATGAATTTTATGAAGTGAATGACTATAAAAGAAATAATATTCATATTTGTAGTATTTGAATCTGTTTATGGCACTTTAAATAAAATTCAGAATCTGAATATATTGAGGTATTTTTCTTTCACTGATGCAAGTATCATTCTTGTTTAGAATTAGTTTTTATCTCATCTGAAAGAAGGGTTTGAAAAAAATGCTTGAAAAGTGTATTCCCATTCAGACTAAATTATAAATGACTAAACTTCAAAAATCTGATGCACTTTGAATGTATTAATGGGATGATTTAACTCAGTACTGGAGGAAAAAAAGGCTGTATAAAACTGGATGATTTAGGAAGTAGCTGTTGCCCTTGTCCAAGATCCACTTGGAAACAGAAGTTCAAAATTATCTCTGCTGTCTAAAAAATATATGTAGTTATATTCTTAGTTTCCCAACTACCAATTTGATTTAACCTGTTTTCATACTTCCCTATGAGTTTGGCAAAAACAAGAAAGAGAGAAAGCCAGCATGGCAGTAGTGTCCGGTACACACTGTATTGACATCACATGCAATGTAAAGCCTTGTAAATTAAGCAAATTATATAAATGATGAGATAATGTCTCTGAGGGAGATGGGTGGTTTAGAAATATAACATATATTTAAAAAAATAAATAAAATTCCACAATTTTGTTATGTACTTGATGGTGTCATTATGTATGTGTTATTGCTAGCGTCTCCCTTGTCCTTCGCTGTGGTCATCCATAAACACTTATAAAAATATGAATCTGGGAGTATCTGTCCTCTCCTCCCATTTCCCTTTCTTCCACTATATTATAATGCCTGGGATTTAAAGAATCACAGCATGATTTTTTTCAACCTAGGAGGCTTCTGGGAAATTCCCTATATGACTTTTTAGATTATCATTAAACACATGAAATGTCCAAGAAAACAGTGACTTAGAACAACAACTGAGCCCAAAATTTCTGATGCTAAGCAAGACAGTTGTCAAGTGAGTGGGCCTCATTTTATGACTTTTCTTGCCACAGTTGTTAAGTGAATCACTGCAGTTGTTAAATTAGCAACAGAGTTGTTAAGTAAATCTGACTTCCCCATTGACAGATGGGTCCAAGGTCACAAAAGGTGATCACATGATTCTGGGACACTACAACTCTCATAAATATAAAACAGTTGCCAAGTGCTCAAATTTTGATTATGTGACCATGGGGATGCTGCAATGGTCATAAGTGTGAAAAACGGTCTTAAGTTACTTTTTTCATTGTCGTAACTTCTGTCACTAATCAAATTGTTTTAAGTCGAGCACTATCTATAATGACACAATGTTATAAAGTTATACACTTTCTATGAGATATCTATCTGCAGAAATGCTCAGTATATTAAAGTTGTAATACTTTGTACACACACAATATCATCTAAAACAAAATAGCATGTATATACGGTACACAGTACTCAATCATTTTAACCAGAGATTTTTAATCTCTTCAGGATGAGACTGATTCATATTCTATATCACTAAGTTAATTCAGAATATTAGAATTACATAATTTTAACAGAAAATTTAACCATGTGGAGGATAGTGGTGGTGCAAAAATAGTTTGACTCTGATTAATCAGTAGGATCATGCAATAAAAATAAGTGAATAGGAAAAAAAAGAATAAATGCCAGAGTGGGTTATTGCCCATTTATTTTTAGAGGAAACAAATTTCCAAGCTGTAATACTGTGCATATGGTGATAAAAGGAAAGTTGCCACCTTCAATGAGTTTTCAACTTATCTAGATGCACAATGAACAATAACTTAGTATTTAAGGAATTGTTATTATTAGTAATTATTAATGAATTCTTATTAACAAGTGATTATTTTTGACTTGGGATGAAGCCTGCAGTAACTTACACACTAGCCAACTGGAAGTTAACTATATAAATGACTACAGGTAGTCCTTGACTTATAACCACAATTGAGCCCAAAATTTCTATTGTTAAGTGAGACATTTGTTAAGTGAGTTTTGCTCCACTTTACAACTTTTTTCACTTCAGTTGTTAAGTGAATTGCTGCAGTTGATAAGTTAATAACCCGGTTGTTAAGTGAATCTGTCTTCCTCATTGACTTTGCTTGTCAGAAGATCACAAAAGGGGATCAAATGACCTTGGGACATAGCATCACTCCTAAATACGAACCAGTTGCCAAGCCTCTGAATTTTGATCACATGATCATGGGATCCTGCAAAGGTCATAACTGTGAAAATGGTTGTCAGTCACTTTCTTCAGTGCTGTTGTAACTTTGACCAGTCACTAAATGAAGTGTTGTAAATCAAGAACTAACTGTAGTTTCCTTAGGATTATTGCCCTTATATATGAAATGCTATGGTTCAGAAGATAATCTGTACTTCTTTAAATGGAAAATTA
The DNA here is from genome assembly GCA_022577455.1 of Arizona elegans. Taxonomy (NCBI): domain Eukaryota; kingdom Metazoa; phylum Chordata; class Lepidosauria; order Squamata; family Colubridae; genus Arizona; species Arizona elegans. The sequence continues at coordinate 29,632,472 of JAKOOJ010000008.1, read as the reverse complement.
GTTTTGAGATGTGTAGAATTTTTTTAAAAATGCATTGAGTTTAGTTTCTCTTTCTTAGTATGCTTTGAGATGAATTGTTTCTGTCCTGCTTTATTGTGAAGTGCATTGAATCTATAATGTAGAAGGCATATGGAGAAGACGAAAGAAAGAGACATTAATAAATGTAATTTAATTAAAAGAAAGCAGATAATATGATATAAGAAAGGAATTACATGGAATCCTAGTCTCTCCTATGAGACATCCAGATAGGCTAGCCTGGGAGACTAGGCCTCTGGCCTTTCTAAGCTAAATCTTAGAATTGTTCATTAGATTGTTCATTAGAAAATGTCAGAAGGAAAGCAGTATCCCAATTTAAATTGCTTATAGCTAATGGCATCAAGTAAGACAAATTCTGGGAAAGTCCAGAATTTTGGTAAGTGAAATGAGGAGGACTTTGCTTAAAAATCATCAAGGCTACTCTCCAATGGAAGAAAATAAAGAAAGAGATACATAATACATATATCTTAACAAGAATATTCTAACTCCTATTAGATGAAGTCCAGAATTTCATCTCAATATACAAATAACTCTGTACAGTTTGTTTATCGCTGAAATCCAAAATTGTTCCTCGTGCCATCCCACCCTTCTGAGTATCCTACCATCTTCACTCTCAGTTGAGATATCTGCCTAGAATAGTTACCGTTTTGCTTCCATATTTTGCGTGTAATAATCAATCATGTAACAAAATTGAATCAAATTAAATTTAAGACTATAAGCTTTGGCTAGCCAATGGGTACAACTAAGAAAAAGAATTATGGAAAGCATGGATTTCTTGCTGCGATTCTCTATGTAAAGTGAAGATGCAAGGAGAAATGTTGCAAAACAGTTTTAAAACATCGCTGACTATTGGGGGTGAATCATTGGCCCCCACGGAAAGGGCTCACAACTTGGGTGTCCTCCTGGATTCACGGCTGTCTTTGGAAGAGCACTTGACGGCCGTGACCGGGAGGATTTTTTATCAGGTGCGCCTGATTCGCCAGTTGCGTCCCTTTCTAGATCGGGACTCCTTACGCACGGTCACTCATGCCCTCGTCACCTCCCGTCTGGACTATTGTAATGCTTTCTACATGGGGCTCCCCTTGAGGAGTACTTGGAGGCTCCAACTGGCGCAGAGTGCGGCCGCGCGGGTGGTGATGGGAGCGACGTGGTGCTCCCATGTAACACCTCTCCTGCACGAGCTGCACTGGCTCCCGGTGGTCTTCCGAGTGTGCTTCAAGGTTTTGGTTATCACCTTCAGAGCACTCCATGGCTTAGGACCTGGTTATTTACGGGACCACCTTTTACCACTAATAGCCTTCCACCGACCAGTACACTCCAGGTGCCGTCGGCCAAACAATGTCGACTGGTGGCCCACTGGGGGAGAGCCTTCTCTGTGGGGGCACCTACTATCTGGAACGAGCTCCCCCCAGAGATACGGAGGATCCCAGATCTGCGTACCTTCCGTCGTGTGCTCAAGACTTTCCTATTTCATCAAGTTGGCCTGACCTAAGTCTTTCCCCTTTTAAATGGAAATTTTAAATCTGGTTTTAAATTATTGGGGTTTTAAATTTGTTCAGCCAAATTATTTAATTCGTTTTAATCTATTTTAAATTTTGTATTTATATGTTTTATTCTATGGCTGTCCACCGCCCTAAGTCCTTCGGGAATAGGGCGGTATACAAATTCAATAAAATAAATAAAACAACTCCCCCAACAAGAATTATGATAGAAATAGATGGGAATACCCATTTATGGTTGTGCAGAGAAACTGCAAGCACAGGAAGAAGTAATAAATATAATACAAAAACCTGAACAATGGAGACAAAGTCCCTAGAGAAGAAGTTGGAGAGGGCATCTACTTTAGTGTACAGCTATTTCAATAATGAGGTAAAGCATTAGTGTAGATGTTCTCCAAGAAAGCATAGCTAAAATCTTGCCTAATTTGTTATGAAGCAGTATATATGTCCTCTTTCTTCTCTAAAACCACAGTACCCTCAGTTTAAATCCAGAAATCTGTAAAGGACATCTATATTTGAGCAATAGGGATACCCCTTGGGAATGAAGTTAAAAATACAGACCCATCTAGTTTCAACATGGAAGTGTCCTTTCATTAATAAGAAAAACTGATGAGATTGTCAGATTGTGTTTTTAAAAAGAAGAGGCTTGTAGCAGAGGCTTGTAGAATTTTACAGATGAAAGGCTGAATTTTATTGAACTAAGATATTTTTAACAACAGCAACAAAATATACCGAAGGCTTTGTTCAAAATAGGCAGCTTATTGAAAAAGAATAACTATTATTGAACCTGGACTAAATAAATAAATAAATAAGAAGCACCCAAAGCAATCTAAAGCATGCACATCAGGGTTGAAATGCTACCGGTTCGGGCCGGTTTACCTGAGCCCGTAGTAAAAGATGTTTTAAAAAATGTTCTGATGATCAGCTGAGCGACATGCGATCGTCGAAACTTTTTAAAAACTTTTTAAGCGAATAGGTAGTAAAAAAATACTACCTAGAATAGGTAGTAAAAAAATACCTTTTTAAAAAAAAGGCTTGGATGATCGTGCGGCACAGCTGTGATCGTCCGAGCCTTTCTTTTACTTTTTAAAAGCATTTTTTTATTACCTATTCACCCAAACCAGTAGTAAAAAATGCTTTAAAAAAGTTTTTAAAAAGATTCCTAAAATTGCGCGCCACAGCTGATTTACCCCCCTCACTGTTCTACTTACCTTCCCAAGCCTCCTATTGGCGCGTACTTTTTTAAAGCATTTTTTTACTACCTATTCATCCAAACCAGTAGTAAAAAAATGCTTTAAAAAAAGTAAAAAAAGGGTTCCGACAATCTCAGCTGTGCCACGCGATCTTGGGAACCTTTTTTTTTTACCTTTTTAAAGCATTTTTTTTACTACTGGTTCGGGTGACTAGCGGAGCCCACTTTTTGCGTCTGATAACACTGGAAGTCCAAAAGTCAAGTTTTTTGAGATGAGTGGTTTGTTCCTGCTTTCTTGCTGGACATCTTTTAGAATTCCTATTCCTACCTATTCTGATTTTCCATGGCAAAATTAATCCAAAAATTCACAAGGTCTGACCTTGCTTACTCTGAGCTTGACAAGGGCAACCAGGAAATGTAATTGGAGGTAGAAGTAGAAAGATTGCCTCTTAAAACTGAACACAATTCCTGCTAGCATGTGTTGCCTCTGCCCCATAGAAATATCTCTTTCTTTGCACTTTTCTTCCAGTGCTATGTTACACAAAAGTGCAATCAAATGGAAACAGCTGTAGATCCAGTGCAGATAATTCCTACTATCTATGTGTGCTCACAAATGTGTCTGCTTGTACTTTACTTCAATAATTCAAGAGAAAATGCCAGACATGTGGTTTATGATGTTGAGGATTTTTGTAAAAAAGAAAAAAATATTGTTGTAATTTTTATTTTATTCTTCTTAAGAACACTGCATTTTTTTAAAAAAAGGCATGTCTCCAATGAGTGATGCATTATTCCTTGCAAGTCCTTATTCCTTTGACATGCCTTCTCAAAATATGGCCGAATAATATTATAAATTATTTTTATTATATAAATTAATTATTGTTTGGGAATTAATATTAATTTCCAAAATAATATTAGAAAGCAAAACTCAGAGATCTTTAAAAACAAGTTTTTTATCAGGTGGAATCAGGAAAATTATAATTAAATGAGGCAACTGAATCCTAGTGGAGTATCCAATGTTTCATGATTTCAAATATTTTATTACTGACAAGTTTTAGTACAGAGTAGCAGTTCATTTCAAAATCCATTTAAAACAGTTGTTCTTTAAGCTGGTTTGAATAAAAAAAGATTTTCCTTTCACAACAGTCTATTTTAGTGCCTTATATTTTCTGTAATGTATGAGCAAGGGCAAAATTTAAAGAAGCCTTTATAGAAAAATGTACATTTGCTATATAATTCCATAATAGAGGTATATCTGTTCAGTTTAATTGAAAGAGACATTAGTTTTGTCAATTGAAATATTTTGAGACTGCAAACAACACAAACCCAGTTCTACTCTATTAGAAGTATCAGAATAAATTATAGCAGAATGAATTATTCACAAATATAATCAATGTACTGCTGTTGATTCTATTTTATAACTGTAATCCACTTACTGTTAATTACAAATCTATCTTGTCTCTTTGTATTTTAGAATGCTATGAATGGTTACCAGTTTTTTCATTAATATTTCTTCCTTCTTCCATTATGGGCAATGTTATAATTCTAAAAAAGGATAACTCTCAGCAGTTGGAAGTTGGGCCCTTTCTGTGGGATGAAGAAGGAGACATATCATTGCTTGAAGAAAAGTAATACTGCCATTTTTTCCCCCATCTCCACTTCTATGATGTTGTGAAATAGGAAGGTCTTGAATCTGCAGGATAAAAATTCTTCCTGTTCTACTCTCCACCTGCTACAATAATGAATGCCTCAACAATGGAAAAGCCTAGCCATGGGCCTGGAGCCAAGTTGTTATTTTGGCTCCCTTTGGCATGAATGAGAGAGAAGATAAAGTAAGAATAATTAATCCAAGAAAAAGAGAATCAAGGAAAAACATTGCCCCTAATTCTTGCCAATGCTGTATAAATTCAGCAAGGTATATTAAGTGATCATTCTACTGTGGACAATTTTCCTTATTGATCTGCACTGTTCATCACAGAAAATATGTCCAGGCACCATCACATTTTGTTTCTTTATTTTGCATACATTTATATATTTCATAAAGAATATTGAACGTATAGTCATATCAACAACAGAAATAAATTAAAATTCTACACACTGCTGCCTCCTCATATTGCTGTTCATCTAAGTAGGGTTCTCTTTACCAAAGTCTCTGCAGAATAGTACAGTTTCTATTGCCTTCCTACTTGTTAACACACTGAGAAGCATTTTGACCTTGTGGGGAACCAAGCTGTTCCAGAGTAAGGAGAATGTGATCGACAAGACCATTCTTTGCTTTCTCCCTTCCCCTCCCCTCCCCTCCCCTCCCCTCCCACCTCTGAGGAATGGGAATGCATAAAATATTTCTCCTTGGTTCATACACACTGGAGAGGTTCCATCAAGAATAGATGATCATGAAGGTAGCAAGGATCCAAGTTATAAAGAGATTTATGAATAATAATCAGCACCTGGCATTGGACCAGACACTTACTGGCAACCAGTAAGTGCAGCCCAATGGGGTTCCCAGCAGTCAGCTGCTTTCTTCCCTAGCTGTAGCTTTCAAGGCTACAAAAAGAAAATGAAGTCATGGGAGACCACAAGATGAGTCATAGTTTTCAGTACTTCCTGTGTCCTCACAGCATCCAAACACAGAGTAAAGACTTTTCTTATATTTTCTATTTGATCCTGAAATTAAATATATGAATAAGTGTAGATAATCCTTGACTTACAACTGTTCTTTTAGTGACCATTCGAATTTAAAATAACAGAATAAAAAGTGAGTTAGGACCATTTTTCACACTTACAACCTTTGCAGCATTCCCCATGGTCATGTGATCAAAAATGGGAAGTTTGGCAGCTGGCATGTATTTATAATGGTTGCAGTATCCCGGGTTCATGTGATCACCATTTGCATCCTTCTGACAAGCAAAGTGAATGGAGAAAACAGATTCACTTAACAACCATGTTACTAACTTAACAACTTCAATGATTCCCTTAACAACTGTGGCAAGAAAGGTCATAACATGGGCAAAACTCATTTAACAAATGTCTTGCTTAGTAACATTTTGGGCTCAATTTTGGTTGTAAGTCAGGACTATTTGTATTATCAATATATTGATGATATCTTATCCCAAACTGACAATTGACCTCCTCCTCCAACGGCTTTATACAGAGGTAAGGAAGAAAGGAGAGAGGACTGAATCCTAGGAATCCCATTAAAATACCCCACACTTTTTCCTCAACAAGAATTGTTGGAATCATCCATGTAAGAAAAAATGTAAATACCTTCATAAGTGGTCCAAAAAGATATCGTGCGTTATGGTGCTAAGAAAGGGTGAAATATCCCTATTCAAGTATCATTGCAGATCATTAGTTAGAATGACCATTATGAATTACAACCTACAAGACTGAATTCTTCCAATTGGACTATTCTGAGTCCTATTCTGAGCAACTTCTCTATCATCTTGACTTAAAAGGAGAGTTTGGAGTTGGGCCAATAAATAGTGGTTTCTTAGGAAGGACATACAACTCTGATCATATTATCTCCTTTCTTAAGGCAGAAATTTATCATTCCCAAGCCTGGCCATGATAACCAAGAGTGAAATGGTCAAGCCCACAGACACTGATGCTTATCCCACAGAGAATCCTGTCCCCATCTCAGGTATGTCAAGTTTGTATGAATGCCAGATGTCCATGACAGACAGGTCTCATGGGACCCTGATCCTCTATCCTTCATCTCTAAGAGGGTAGGAGCAGGTTTGCCTGCAAAATACTAGACAGATTGGTCACAGTGACATGCAGGTAAATTTTCTGACTGAGCAATATGGAATCGGGAGTAGATTACATTAAACAGCGCCACCAGATAGCATTTTGTATATGGAATATGGAGAACGATACTGTATGTGACCTTCCATCTCTTCTTAACCATTTTGCAGCGTTGAATGCTTTCCAGGGTTCTAATAATGAGCTATGAAAAGCATTAATTTACATACTACTTTGTAAACAGGGTATTCACAGGTAGTAACAAAAGAGACAGGCACTTGATCCAGCTTTTCCAAATCATAAATTATGCTATCTGACCTCCAAAATCTATTCAGGAGCTGCTGTTACATGTTCAATTTCCTACAATTCAGCTACTGCCTTTCTGGGAAAGCAAATGAAACAACAACCTGCCACTATAAAAATACAAGGAATCCTGTAGTTCATAGCATTGATTACAATTATACCATTTTATCATTGTATGGTATGTTCACTCTTAATGTTAGCCCAGAGAAGTTCATTTATGGGGGAACATGAATAAAATAAAAGACAAAAGCAGATGGAATAAATAATAAAATTATAGTCTCAAAGTCTGTTTGTTTAGACAACCCTCTTAAGTTGTGAAAACAATATCATTTTATTAAGGACTAGGGACATCATTCATTCATTCATTCATTCATTCATTCATCCAGATAGATGATATAGATAGATAGATAGATAGATAGATAGATAGATAGATAGATAGATAACAAAATAAGGTATAAAAAACAAGGTTTTAAAAATCAAGACAGGAAATTTGTCCAACCACACTGGTATAGTGGTTAATGCACCAGGCTACAGACCAGGAGACTGTGAATTCTAGTCCTGTTTTAGGAGTGAAAGCTGACTGGATAATTTTGGCACAGCCTGTCTCTCTCTCTCTCTCTTTCTCATCGGCTAATCAGTTTTATTAAGTATTACTTTATCATATGTCACACAGTTTGATTCATGCATAGTAATAGAAGGAATTGAAACTCAAGACAAATTATCAGAGAAGTGTGTATGGCAAACCATGGCAATAAGGTACTGAATGGATGTTTGATGGAATTTGAACTGAATACAAGCTGAGTGACCGATAGATTGACTTGCAAAAACAAATATCTAAAGGAAGAATAGCAAGAAAGACTATGAAACTTGCGGTTTGTTGATGAAATCTTCATAAACGTAGGGAGAAGTTTAAGACAAAAATGTAAAATACGAACTGAAACAAGGATGGTACTCAGAGATAGTTCTCTATAGGAAAGTAGTGATTGGTGTGAATGTACACTATATTTAAATTTTTGTTGTATCTTGTATCTCCTGCTTTTAGTTACTATTTCTCAGTTTTAGACTACACTTCATATATCATCACTTACCCCTAAAGGAATAGCACAATGGATATATGTATATATAAAAAATAATTTTAAAAGTAGGAGTTTTTTTAAAAAAGAATGACAGAATACATAAATGCAAAATTAAGATCTATTTTATATTATATTTTGCAGGTCAGATTCCTATTTACTCATGTTTATGTTTTCATGTATAATAAATATAAAATTCACTGTTCTATCTAGGCATCTTCTGGGCCAAAAAATTTACTTAACTTTTTAAAATATAGGAAGAATCTCAAATTTTTCTTTTCGCAAGACACTCAATAGATCTTTTAAAATTTCTGTTCTTGACAAAATTGTTCTGCACCATATAGCACTGCAGGCTTTCCTCCATGGTTACCTCCTTTGCAGGAATTTCTAGACCATTTGTCTTGTCACATGAACATTTCTGAGCGTACAGCAAAAGAAAAGCTGTTGAAGAGACCTGTGCACAATATGATCATGTTATGTGTTTTTGCTATTGAAGAAGAAGAAGGGGGTGGAAAAAAAGCCAAAAGCTTTGTTCATCTCATAGATGTTCAAAAATGCAACATGGAAAAGGTCAAAATAAGCTAGATTTCATTGGTAGCGGTATTTTATTTCACATTTTCAATCTCTAGTACTCCTCCATAATCTACTTACGATAAATCTGAATGTCTAGTAATATCAACGTTACATGTTAATATTACATCCATCCTGACTGGTAAATATATAGCATAGACTGACAATTAATTAATTAATTAATTAATTAACCCTTTTAATTTTTAATATACACATCACATCATCTCTCATTCATTCCTTAATAAAATAGACTCACAATAAATATCACTGCGCCTTAGGATTGCTTTATTTTGTTTTTTTTAAAAAAATATATATGATTTTTAAAGTTGCTTGCTTGATAGTTTTGCTTTTTAAATTCCTGTACAGAGATTAGGACATTTTCAGTTTATTTTGGATTTTCATCTTAAATGCTAAAATGCAATTGCTATTTACAAGAAGGAGCTTATCAACTTTTTGGGAAAATGTATTCTTAATGTAATGGTTGCTGACATAATGCAAGGAACACATTCTTTATTCTGAAATCCTGAAGTGGGTTTAAAATGGAAAGGATGGGAAAATAGTTTTTTCTTTATGAAGAATCTATGTGGGTTGTTTATAAGTGAGAGAAGGTGAACTAAGATCCAGCTGGATGGTTTCATCAGCTTTTAGAAAAGGAAAAGTGAAGTATTTCAAAGTTCACATTAAATAAAAGGAAGTAGAGAAAAACTAAATATAGGAGTGAATTGTTTCTTTACATTATTAATGTGGGAGAAGGAGTGGCAGAATCTGGGGGCAGAGTTAAAAGAGAAAACATCCTAGAAACCCTATGTAGCCATAAGTGGACCTCCCGTGAACCGTATCTAACTCCAAGCAGATGCTGTTAGTTGAGAAGATGCATAGATATTATTGGCAATAAATCAGTTCAATTGATCCTTCACATGTGGACCTGATCTTATGTGCCTGACAATTCAAGTGTAATTTCCACTCAGGATTAAGTCATATATGTCTGTCTATTTAATATTTCATCAGCACTCACCCTAACTTGCCGATGAAGGCATTGATTCTACCAAAACTGGGACAACAGTTTCACAGTCCAATGGGCTTCAATGGATTGAGACACAACTTTTTTTTTAATTCCTTCAAGTTTATCTACAAAGTGAAATATTGAGGAAGTTTGTGAAGTTTATGAAGCCACTGTTTATGATTATGAAAGAGTAGACTTTTCCTTTATGTACTAAGGTGGTAACAGTGATACATCCTGTATGTTCATCTTACAGTTTTCAAGGAGCTTGTTGATCAGATAATTTAATAGCAGTCAAGAAGTTGGATACCAGCTTGGCTTTGACTATTCTAGAAACAGAAATATATATTTTTTGTGGCTATGCACTCCCCTTTCAAGTTCAGAAATGCAAATCCTATAAGGAAATGCTTCCTCTCACTAATCACAGTTCAGACCTGATGTGGAGGTGAATTGACCAAATCCAGATATCTACCCTAAGAATGGTATTTAAGTGTGTTAAATGCATAAAATATAAATGAATAAATATTCCCTCTTTTGTTCTACCCAACCATTGTAACAAGGCCAATTATGTAGGGACAGGATAGTGCACTTTTGGCATGAATCCATAGTGCCAACATCAGAGCACTAAAGAAAATTATTGGTCTTTTTTGCTATCTGGAAATGCCTCAATCCTATAATTATTATTATAGGAAAAACAGCATTATGCTGTTTCTGGTAGTGCTTCACTAGTGCATTGATTTAGATTGGAAATATTTTTCCCAAAGAAGAGAAGGCAAATATAGATGAAAATCCGGACTACAGGTAAGCCACCCTCAATTTATTAATTAAGAATAGAGGTCTTTAATGCTGTTTACCTTTTTAATTTTTCAGAAATAATTACTTCTGCTTGTTTCAGTTTATTGAATTTTCAGCGAAGTAATATTTCCTTTTGTCACAGTTAATCACAACACTTTGCAAGTCTACACAAAATTAATGACACAATAAAGGTGGTTTCCTTTCAAAGCAATTTAATCTATTTAAATAACATTTTATAGGCAGGAAGTTATATCTTATAAAGACTATCTCACATTTATAGCTTTGGTTTGGCTTTTAACATTCATCATGCTTTGTGGAGTATGTCATTAAAAATACATAGCAAATTGATTTTTCTTCATATAGTTTAAATGGCAATCTTGTAAATGTATGATACTAGGCCAGAAAAAGAATTGGAAGAATGAAGAGATGTTAAAGGGAGCATAGGATAGGAGAATGTGCAATAAAGAGGGAAGAACATTTCCATCAATATAAATGTTTTTCCATTTTCTTCAGTCTGAATGGTGTTCTATATTCTTTGTAGACTGAACTTGGTCAAATCATTACATATTTTCTCACAAATGTCTCTGGTCTCTTCTATATCAGAAGTCTTTACTGCAGTCTAATATACATTGTTACTCTATTAGTCTCTCCCTATATACATCACTCTTTCCTCTCTAAATTCATCCTAAATATACTTTGGAAAATGGAATAGGTATCTTTTTCTTTACCTGTCCTTGTCCCCAAAATGATGAGGCTGGAGAGTCCACTAATCAGGTGTAAGGAATAAGTGAAATTGAATCATCCTTGTTCTTCTCCCTTCCAATCACCTGATTTACAGCTTGTTGGGGAACAGGGGGTGTGATTTTCATGTTCTGTTTTCTATCACATTTAAGGTAGCTGAATGTAGGAAAACGATGATCTCAATTCAGCTGAGATCACCAGAGAAGGATAGTTAAAGGTATTTGCAGGCAGAAATTCCATTCAGCATGGTCTATGTCAGGGGTTTGCAACCTTAAATACTGAAAGAGCCATTTGAACCTGTTTCCCACAGAAAAGAAAACACCAGGAGCCACAAAACCCTTCCTGTGCCTGACTATTTCTTGAGCGGCCAGAAAACTAGCATATGTAGTTGAATTAAACATTCTGTTTTTTTCTGAAACTTTTCTTTTCTTGGATTTATCCATGGTTGGCCTACTGGAGGTTGAAAAACTCAATAAATTGTGTGCCGGTGGGAATCGCACATTGGCGGTTGTGACACATATTTTGAGTGACAGGGAGCCGCAGCAGAGGGGTGAAAGAGCCACATGTGGCTCCAGAGTCTCAGGTTGCTGACCCCTGGTCTATGTAGTTTTTGCTACAGTTGGTGGCATATGTAGATGTGGGGATGGAAATTTTGCTAGGCCATGAATTTTTTGTGCTTGAACCTATTCTATTATAATCTACTATATTATAATATTATATTATAATATATTCTATTATAAGATTCTTTTAAATGAGAAAGTCCATTTACAAGTAGTGGGCATTGCTACACTGAATGATTGGGTTTTACTTGATCTCAATTTTAGACAAATTAGAAGAGATTCACTTACCTGGCACAAACCTATTCACTTATGACCAGTGCTATGGACTTGTAGATCTAAGATTCCAAGGAAAACAGCTCACACAACTTCCTTTTCACTCAACATGTAAATATGGAAGATTTAAATAATGGAAAATAACATCCAAAACTGCTCAAAATGTTCTTTTCCAACTTTGGCAACTTGTTCAACTCCAAGAATTCCCCAGCCAGCCATGTTGCCAAGAATGGACACCTCTGCACTAAAGTATTAATTTACACAGGGAGGGAGGGTTTAAATTAGTACCACACAAAAAGAAAAATGTGTTCAAATATGTTCCTGCCAATTCCCAGTTAATTTGATGAAAGACAATTTACTTTTGAAGTTATTTCAGTGAGCAAGGGAATTTTGGTGAAATTCTCCTAGAAGGAATGTAATGCTCTTGCACTTCTTTAGGTGTGAGGTAACTAAGCAGTATCTCTGGAAGCTTTAGCTTTCATGGTGTAATAATCTCTTCAGAGATCTGTGGCTCCTTAACTTCTCAATTTTCAAAAGGAAGTCTTCAAAATAGAATTCCTCACATTGTGCTTTTTTAGACTGGAAGTGTGAGCAACCAAGAAAGTCTCATCTTCTGCTTTGGAAAGCAGAAATCAATGTCATCAGCAACTGCCTCTATTCCAAAAATGAAGTTAGCTAAGGAACATTGTAAAGAGCTATTCTCAATCATCTTGAAAATAAGATAGTAAAAGAGAAGCTCTGTTCACAGGACAAGAAAACATTTGAGAAACTGTCAGGCTAATTTCAGTCCAATATGATCTGAAAATTCTCATTCCTGCAATTTCTCTGTTGTCCTTTTGGAAAGTTAGTTAGTTAGTTAGTTAGTTAGTTAGTTAGTTAGTTAGTTTGTTTGTCAACAAGTACAAGGAAACAAGTAACAGTATAGACATAGCCATGGACACATGAAAAAAAAATTGGCACAAATAAAAGGATATAAATAAGCAAAACATAGCCATAAACATATAAAATGAGTACATATAAATGGGAACAGTAGGACAGGGACGATAGGCATGTTGGTGCGCTTATGCACACCCTCTTAGGGACCTCTTAAGAAATGTGAAAGGTCACAGTAGACAGTTTAAGGTAACAGATATGGGGGTTAGAGAGACTAACAACAGGATCAGGTAGAGTATTCCAGACATTTACTTTATTGCAGAAGTCATATTTCCTACAATCAAGATTAGAGCAAATTACATTGAGTTTAAATCTATTGATAGTCCTTGTGTTATTATGGTTGAAGTTAAAACACTCATTAACAGGTAGGACGTTATGGTAAATAATCTTGTGTACTAAGCTTAGATTGGAACTTAGACGGCATTGTTCAAGGCTATCCAAGCCTAAAATTTCAATCTGGTGGTATAGGGAATTTTATTTTGAGCAGAGGATTTGAGTATCTTCTACTAAAATATCTCTGGACCCTCTCTATTGTATTGATGTCTGAAATACAGTGAGGGTTCCAGGCAGGTGAGCAGTATTCAAGGATAGGTCTGGCAAAGGTTTTGTATGACCTAGTTTGAAGTATAGTGTTACCAGAGAGAAAACTTTGTAAAATAAAGTTGACAACTCTTAATGCCTTCTTTTCAATGATGTTACAGTGAGCTCTGGGGCTTAGATCTTTTGAAATGAGTACTCTTAGGTTCTTGACAGAGTGTGGGTCAACTTTTAGATAGTTTCCGGCCAGCATATATTTGATGTTCTTATTTCTATTGCCAATGTGCAGGACTGAACATTTGTTGGCAGAGATTTGGAGTTGCCAATTGTTTGACCATTCAGATACGTAATCTAGATCATTTTGAAGGGTAATAGATTTGTCTGTGGTGTTGAATAGTTTAAAGTTGGTTGGAAGTGATGGCTTTAATCTCAGTAGCTTCAGTGCAGCTAAGGGAACTTTTTCTGCACAGAGTTAAGTCATGACTATGATTGAAAAGTTAATCAGTATCAGTGTCAGTCTTTGGATGATGGGCCATCAGAAGATCTTAGAGCAGTGGTTCTCAACCTGTGGGTCGGGACCCCTTTGGGGGTCGAATGACCGTTTCACAGGGGTCGCCTAAGACTATCGGAAAACATATATTTTCAATAGTTTTAGGAATAATTTTATGGTTGGGGGTCACCACAACATGAGGAACTGTATTAAGGGGTCGCGGCATTAGGAAGGTTGAGAACCACTGTCTTAGAGGTTTAGGCTAGACAGGGAATTTAAGGAAACACTCAAAAAGATGGCAACTGTACTTTTGCCAAGAAAACTACTTGGATATATCAGTGCAGTCACCTGAAATCAAGACTCACTCTAGTGAGACCTTGCCTCTTCCGAAAATATAAAAGACTAAATTATTCAGATAAAATTTCCATTTTTGTAAAAAAAAAAAAAGTTTAACATGCTTCTGAAAAGGGAATTAAAATATATGCTTGTTGTTGTTCTGGATGAGTGGCATGTTCTACAATATGGAGAATTGTCCTTAATTTGCCCAACAGATTTTAAAATAAGGACTGATATCTCATGTTCCTTTTTCCTAAGCTACATGCTTTTTTCAGATATAATGTTATATTCAGCCAGTGGTTTAATGTCAGTTGCTTGTTTGGGAGTGTTTATCTTGGAAGGAGATCTTGTATTTATTTTTTTCCTCTGTTTTATGCCACTCAAACAGTTTGGCATGGACTACAGCAACTTTTGAATAAACTGATGTTCGATTATTCCAATAATACGCACACTACATTACTGTCTGTGCAAGGACAGCTGGAGAACACCACAATATTAGAAATATAATTATAAAGAGCCTAAGCTTTGGCTGAGCTTTGGGCTACATAAAGGGAAGAGCCAAAAAGATTTTGAGCACTTATCTGAAGCTCATGGAGATTACTTGTTCCTAAACAACAGCTCAGTGCACAACTGTTGCTGCTTCCTAAACTATATAATTGGCTTTGATCTCCAAATGCTTTTTAAGGTTAGAGCAGTGTGTAACTCTCTATTTTTTCAAACAGGTGTTATGAAGGTGCCACCAGGCTATGGAGATTAACCTGCTGCTCTCATTCACTAATGAAACTTGCAGCATGGATATAAAATACACCTACACATACTGACTGGGTCAGGATTTCCCTACATTTGGAGTGCTACAAACTGTCTTCTGCATGATGTAGAATTGTGCAGCTTGATTTGTAATGGTTGGAAATTATTAATGATTAATGATTACTCAATAATTTACATAGTCCTCAATTCACAACAGTCCATTTAGACATGGAAAAGTCCATCTGTTGTTCAATGACCAACAGATCATTGAAAGTTACAACAGCATTGAAAAATGTGACTTATGACTGTTTTTCACAGTTATGACCTTTGCGGCATAACTGTGCAGCACAGTTATGACCTTTGTAATCAAAATTCAGACTCTTGCCAACTGGCTCATATTTATGATCTTTACAGTGTCCTGGGATCATGTGATCTGCTTTTGCGACCTTCTGATGAGCAAAGTCAACAGGGAAGCCCGATTCACTTAACAACTGGGTTACTAGTTTATCAACTGCAGTGATTCAGTTAACAACTAGGTCAAGAAAGGTCATAAAATGGGGGCAAAACTCACTTAACAAGTGTGTCACTTAACAACAGAAATTTTGGGCTCGGTTGTGGTCATAAGTCAAGGACTGCCTGTACTCTATATCTTTTTCCCCAGTCAAAAGCCACAAGGTAGCCCCCATCTGATGCGTTGTTGCTATTTGGTTCAATTGTGAATGGTATTGGAAGAGAAAAAAATTAAAACAGTCGGTGGTCCTAAGTTGTAGCTGCCATCACTATAACTTCACCCCAAAAGTTTCAGCAGTTGGGAAAATATTGAGAATGGTGATTCCTTAACTAGAAAGATCAAATTTTGTACAATTTTGTCAGGGTGGGAGGACAGAAACAACTTCTACCTTTATGATTAATGAAAGAAAACCTATTATTTCCTGATATTGAATGGGCTGGCTATGAAAATTAAAGAACTAAACATGGGAAATGCATATACTCTGTAGCCCTTGTAGGAAGAATGAATCATGAGATGCACTCATCATAGCAACAGTCGACTTCAGTATATTCCAGAGAATCAATAGTACAAAACGAGTAGGAAAATTCTGTTTTCCCTTAATGTTTTATTGCCATTGCTATTATTTTGTCTGTTCAAATGTGCTTGCAAATTCAGACTGAGAATTGATAAAACAATTTTCCTCTCGCTGCATTTCTATTAGATAATTGCAATATATTTGTATGTGTGTGTGTTTGTAAGATTGTTCTTTAATACTATCAATTTTGATTCTTCTAAAAACGTCTTTCCGGAGGCGAGAAACTCATTGCAAACAACACGGCAATTACTGAACTTATTGGCTTCTAATCTTCTGTATAATTTGGCCAGCAACAATTACAATCATTTTACCATAAATAAAAGGGCTTGCAAGGTCTCTGAATGTGAATGGTTGGATTCTCATAATAGCCTTCAAGACTCGAGGGAACACTTCTAAAAAGCTACTACCTCTATTGTATTAATTAAGCATTGTTTTGCTTTAAACTATTGTGTATTTACTGATTTTAAAATGAGAAGAAAGATCCAGAAGCACCATTTTGGAGCTACATACAGTTCACCAAAACTTCTTGCTGATTTCCACCCCCCCCCACTTGATTTAAAGAGCAGAATGGCTATGCGTGAACTGTAGCCAAATTCTTAATCCCACTGCTGTTGCAAGCAGTGGGTATAATGTTCGAAGAAGTCACTGCCAAAACATAAATATTTCCAGAAATGACCAACAGAACAGCAAGAAGTATTAAATATCATAGTTATGTAGTTAGGCATTTGTCCAGGTAATTCCTACATTTTAGGGCGTAACTAGAATTATGACCCCTCCCTTCCAATTATTGACAGTAATGTCTGATATCTCGAATGATTTTGTGTGGATCTTTCTGTGTGTCTCTTCTGTCAGTTTTGATTTCTAGTGACTGTCTGGATTGATCCCTGAAGTTTTCTTTGCATTTTCTCCCCCAGAAATGGCTTGCCATTGCTCGCTGCTAAGGACTGAGTGATTGGCCCAAGGTCACCCAGCTGGCACTGTGCCCAAACAAAACTAGAACTCACACTCTTCTGGTTTCTACACCAAACAGGTTTTATTATGTTGGTCACTCTACCCACCTAAGGTTTCAATAGATCAAGTTATATGTTATGGCAGTGATGGCTAACCTTTTTGTCATTGTGTGGCAGGAATGAGGGGGGGCAGGGGGGGTTGCATATGCATGCTCCCACACCCATAATTCTATGCGCCCTGCCCCACACTCCCCTTGCTCCTGGCATGCGATGGCCCAGTAGGCCCATTTTTCTCTCTCACCAGGCTCCAGAGCTTTTCTAGGAGTCTGGGGAGGGCGAAAAACAGCCTTCCCCACCCCTCCGAAGGCCCTCTGGAGGCCAGAAATGGCCCTTTTGCCAACTTCCGGTGGGACCGGAAGGCCTGTTTTTTGCTGTCCTCAGTGTCCAGAACCTTTCTAGGACTCTGGGGACGGCGAAAATGGCCTTCCCCACCACCATCCCGAGTTCCTTCGGAGGCAGGAAACAGCCTGTTTCCCTACTTCTGGTGGGCCCAGAAGGCCTGAAAATCAGCTGGCCGGTGCATGCATGCGCACCGGAGCTGAGCTTGCATGCCCACCAATATGGCTACGTGTGCCACCTGTGGCACAGGTGCCATAGGTTCACCATCACAGTGTTAGGTATGTGACATATCTATGCCTGTGAACATGTCTGTCTTACTAAAAGCAAATTCTTAATTCAATAAGAAACAGCACCCAACCTTGTCTCCCCAGTGGACACAAATAGCTAACACTGCCAGAGATACTTTTATAGGTTGTCCTTAACTTACAACAGTTCATTTAGTGACCGTTTAAGTTACAACAGCACTGAAAAAAGTGGCTTATGACTGTTTTTCATACTTACAACCATTGCAGCATCCTTTCGGTTGTGGGATCAAAAATCAGATGGTTGCATCTGGTTGCACTGCACCACTGATGGTTGCAGTGTCCTGGGGTCATGTGATCTCCTTATGGGACCTTCTGACAAGCAGAGTCAATAGGGAAGCCAGATACACTTAACAATCGGGTTGCTACCTTAACGACTGCAGTGGAGCAAAACTCACTTAACGAATGTTTTACTTAGTAACATAAATTTTGGGCTCAATTGTGGTTGTAAGTCGAGGACTTCCTGTATTCATTCTCCAAACCAGGTAAGCCTATTTAGAAGTAAGCCCCGCTATCTTCACTGATGTTACTTTTAGGAAAGTGTGCATTGGTTTACCAGGACACCCCTCTTGAGCCAGCACCATAGAAGAAAAATGCACATTTCTCTGACAGATCCCATACACCATTTTTCTTACCGCTCATGTGACAGTATCACTGTGCCACAGGGTGTCCTTTGTAAAAAAGAATATTTGTGCAACAGAGCGGTCATGGAAGTTCTCCTGCAAGTCTGATTTAATGATAAAGTACTAAGTCTGGAGCCAAAGAAGTTCCTGTGGAGAAATTCACACAACTATAATGCAGTAAAACAGGGACCATATAAACCAAAGTAGTTTCTTTGCTGTAATATTAGTTTTTCAGTTCTCCCATAAAGAGAGTGAGCTTTTCTTTTTATTATGCACAAGCAATGAGAAATGCTTTCAATAAAATCTCATGTTATAATAAACTTGTTACTCTTTACAGAGCCAGTAAATATGTATTTTTGCTGCAACAGATTAACTCAAGTATTCTCCAGGGAAATATTAGATCAATGCATGCATATCATACTTTGTTTCTGGGCTGAACTCTTGAAAATAGTAAACGGAAAGCCCACACTTAATTTTATTAATAATTGCCTCAGGTGGTTTAACATCCTAGAATATATTGTTTTTACTATTCACAAAAATTAGAAATTGTTTATAAAAATATATTTATATTTTTAAAGTATTCTATGTATTTTCCAAGCCAGATGATTGCTTTCTTAAATCTCATCCATTGGAAACTAAGTGTAGAAATATATTACTCAGGTATTTATACATTTCAAACATAGAAAGTTTAGTTGAAAAAATTGTAAGGACGTATATTTCTTTCTGCTTTCTGAAACAATAATAACAGAATCTCAGGTTTAGGTAAAAGTGACTCAGTAAAGAAATTTTGTCTTGAGGAACATTCATCTTAAAGTTTCAGGGTATATAATTCATTTAAATTGCTATTTGTGTTCTGCTGTGGTTCACATTTTCTTATTTCCTCTTACCTTTTAACTCTGTCCCTATATTTCTTGTGAAGCACGACCAATGGATTTAAAAATAATCATCCTTTTAAATGGTACTTCCCCACTGGCTCTTTTGGGTACCCACCCCTAAAATCCATCTTTTCTTCTCTTGCTCTCTTTTGTTGACCATTTCCGTTACCTTACATTACAAGTCTCCCTCCTGGAATTTTAATTTTGAGTTAAAACTTTGCCCCACACTTAGGGCTGTGAGACAAAAAAGAAATATATCCCACTAACAAAATAATTTGCAATTTCTATCTATCTGGTCATGTGCTATTAAGCTGTCAAGCAAATGAGTAATCACACTGAACGTATGTTCAGTGGTTTTGTATATACAGACTTGTGGTGAAAATAAATTAATTTGAAAAAATAATTTTTATAAAATGATCTGTGAGAAATCTGTGACAATTATATATATATAAAATAAAAAATAAAAATTATAAAAATAAAAATAAAATTATTTTAAAGTATTGCTTTTGCTTCACACAGTGGCGCAGTGGTTAGAATGCAGTACTGCAGGCTATTTCTGCTGACTGCCGGCTGCTTGCAATTTGCCAGTTCGAATCTCACCAGGCTCAAGGTTGACGCAGCCTTCCATCCTTCTGAGGTCAGTAAAATGATGACCCAGATTGTCGGGGCAATATGCTGACTCTGTAAACCACTTAGAGAGGGCTGTAAAGCACTGTGAAGCAATAGATAGGTCTAAGTGCTATTGCTATTGCTATTCAAGAATGAAATGATAAAGAAAGGAGTAGCCTGCAAAATGCTTGGCATTTCATACATTTGAATGAGAAATACATTTGAATGAGAAACTTAATAGCAATAGAAATAGCAATAGCACTTAGACTTATACACTGCTTCATAGTACTTTACAGCCCTCTCTAAGCAGTTTACAGAGTCAGCATATTGTCCCCAACAATCTAGGTCCTCATTTTACTGACCTCAGAAAAATGAAAGGCTGAGTCAACTTTGAGCCGGTCAGGATTGAACTGCTGGCAGTCAGCAGAATTAGCCTGCAATATTGCATTTGTACCACTGCGCCATCACAACTCTTTATGGCTCTTCTTCTAATAGGTCAACAATGTGAACTTACCCTCCTAAACAATTGGTTCAGTTTTAGGATTTAGGATGAGATGGAGCAGTGTATTATTTTCTACCCAAGTGACTGTTAAAATTATGGCCCGTGTAATTTCCAAATGGGTTTGAGGTTTTTGTAGAACAAGCTATGTCATACAGAACAGGACAGAAACCCTAAAAGAAATCTCTGTCCTAGAGACAAGGGGAATGAAATCCTCTTCGCGGGGTCCTTGAGCCTTCTGAATTGCTGGGACCAGACTTCTGCTACTATATGGAAAGGTTTATGGGTGTAACTAATAGGACATGACAGTTGAGTTCAGAGCTGTCTGCTTGTCCTTAGCTAGACCATGTTAATGAAATGTTTGCTTACCCATGAAAAACATGAACTTGGCTCATAGAAGAAATGACCTGTTCCTATCTCACTGTCCAATGTGAGCAAGTAACATTTTATAAACAACTAGTGAGTAATTATTCTGGTCTTCTGAAAAAAAAAATAGCATTCAGGATTTCACTTAAAATGAGATATATTTTTGCTTATGAGAGAACTATCTCTGTGGGAATTCTTATGGGATGGGCAAATGTAGAGGGAAGACAGAGAAAAAAAGGACACAATATATTTTAGGTTACAGCATAGGAATACATTATAAATGGAAAATTTTCAGGAATCACCACCTCTAAGAGGAATTCCTTAGGTAGAAATATATATTTCTTATTTGCCAATAGGAAACACTGCAGTTTAAAGCAAGGGAAGAGAAGGGACGGGGAAGGGAGGGGAGAATTAAACCCATTTGATTATATATTTTTTGCATTTGAAAAACAATGCCCAAGCCTTCCCAAAAAAACCATGTACACATATGCACATACAATTTATCAATTCAATTTTCAACTAACAGCAGAAGAAATCAGAAGTCTCAAGCTTTTTTGCTTGCAAATTACAGGTTTTTATAACCAAATGTTGAATCAATTGCACCCACACATGTACTGCATGGGCATTTTCTACTTCAAACTGATTTGCAAGTACAAATTAATGTTTGAAGCAATACTAACTTCAACTTTATATTCACTTGTTTTGGTTTAAATTTCAGTGAATTCAAGGGAAGTTATTCTTACAGTAGATAGACAGGAAACCACTGAGGTATAATTTGGTGCTTTTGATTGATTGTGAGTAAAAAGGATTTGCCTTTTATTATGACACCAGGAGATCTAAAAAACATCTAAAAACATAGATCATTTCACCACTAGTGACTTATAGTGTCTTCCTAGCTTTATCACCCAGTCATCCTTGAAGTGATATAAAGGCTCTTGTCATTATTTTTATTTTGGTACAATGATAGTTGGATGTTTCTAGAAGATGCTATAAATTGTGGTTAGAAAATGACCATATTATACTGTTACATATTGTACTGAATCATATTCATTCTCATCTATTGGACTGAGATTTAAGAATTTAGATTACTTAATTGTCCCATCATCAGAACAGTACAACTATCACTTTTTGAGGGAAGAAACAATCATTGTCAGCATTTGTTCATTTCCCTCCCATCACAAATTCAACCTCTGGGGACATTTTGCTATTAAACTTATCAAAATTATTTTCCTTTTATGTCATTTCATGTGTGATTGTCTGTTTTTACTACTTACTACTTTACTACTACTTGCCTCCTGCCTACCTTACTACTTACTTTCTGAAAACCTTGCCAAGAAAACTGCAGGAACTTGTCCAAGCAGTCTTCAAGAATTAGACATGGTTGAACAGAAGAAGAAGAAAAAATCTTCACCCTATAGTTATTTTTGCTATTTGAGAG
Organism: Arizona elegans; assembly: GCA_022577455.1. Taxonomy (NCBI): domain Eukaryota; kingdom Metazoa; phylum Chordata; class Lepidosauria; order Squamata; family Colubridae; genus Arizona; species Arizona elegans. The sequence continues at coordinate 29,610,503 of JAKOOJ010000008.1, read as the reverse complement.
CAGAAGGTAAAACCTTTCTAACATGAGGGATTGAAAAATAATCAAATAATACATCCCTGGATTTATAAAACAATAATAATACAAAGCAGAAAGCTAAGGAAGAAAAATAATATTTTTTAAAAAAGTATTTCAGCAGAGTTTTGAAACAGTAACTGTTTGCTGTACTTACAAGGCAAGAATTGTAACAACTGTGCTTTGCTAGGAAGACATATAAATGACCCACCAAAAAGATGCCAGACTTTGAACTACGATGACAGCAATGGACAATCCTGATGCTGCGATTCAATAGTTAGATGGCCTAGACATTGGCATTTGAATGTAGACCTTTTCAACATTTATATTTTATTGTGTTTTATTAATCTAGAGGAAATGTTAATATATATTGCTAGTCCATGTCTAATATGCCATAAGCTAAATAAATAAATGAACTATGCCTTGCAACAGTTAAAATAGAACTGGGTCTAAAAAATGCAGTAGTAACAAAGTTATTTTACTCTGTGTGTGTTGTGTGTGTATGTTTGTGGGGAGAGAAAGAGAGAAAGAGGGAGGGAGGGGGAGATTTTATTTGTTTGTCAGATTGATTGATTGATGTAGCCAACCATAATTCCAATTGTGACTCCAGGGTGGCAAATATAATAAAATAATAAGGACATAATGGGGTTTAATTGAATGTAATTATAATTTTAAAAAATTATAACCTAACCAAATCCATGTAAAAACCATCGTACTAAAACCTTGATGCTTTAACTTGTCTAAATAATTTATATGTGTCTGTGTGTGTATATATAGAGAGAATCAGCTTGATTTAGTAAATCAGGTTCTTTCGGCATTGAAGGCAGCTGAGATGATTTTGGACCAGTCATTCTCTCTCAGCCTTAGGCTGGGACATAAGAAAGAATTGTCAAACTCAAGCAACCAGATTTCTGCATGTAGGGGTCAGGCTGACTACTTTATTGTATTCTGCCTATAATACAGGAATCTGCCCAAACTGTTTGCCTTCTCTTGGGAATAAACAGATAAGATGCCATGAAGCTTGGAGTGGAACAGGAGGGGAGGATCAGCCCTAAGTTTCTTGTGACTATGCAATGACTCAATTTTCTGCTTGATCTCTCCTCCTTGTCTGGCTGGCAGTTTTCCAAGAAAAATCTATCTATCAATCCACATTAAAACAATGTGGTAGATTATGGCCAATAACTTTCAGTGAAGAGGACTTCATCCTAAAGTAGGTTGATTCTGAAACAGATTATATGCTGTTCGTTCATAAACTGGGTCATGAAGAAGTTTTCTCCTACAATTTAGACTTAGTGGTGCCCACCTTTTCCTCAAGGTCTGCTTCTATCCTCGTCTCGGCTGTACCATTTCTAATCTGCCCTGCCCTTCATGTTATGCCATCCTGTTGACTAAGGCCACATCCACACAAAGCTATTACCGTAGTAGTGTCACATTAGTAGTGTCACTTTCTGAATCATAAAATGCTAGAAGTTGAAACCTAAAAATGTGTGGATTAGGTGATGGCACAAAAGAAGGTATTTTTCAAGGAAGCGGTGAGGAACAAGTCAGACATGCACTTGAATCAGAATGGCAGCTTCTATATACATATATGTCAGGGGTGGATTCTACTTACCTTTACTACCAGTTTGTAATGGGGCCACGCGCAAACACAGAAGCATTTTGATGACGTCAGTGTCAGTGGGCGGAGCCTCCCACCGGTTTTACTACCAGTTCTATAGAACTGGTGCGAACTGGGGCAACCAACCACTGATATATATACAGTGTGTGTGTATGTATATGTATATGTATATGTGTGTGTGTGTATGTATGTATGTGTGTATATATATATATATATATATATATATATATATATATATATATATATATATATGTTTTCTCAGGTTTTCGCGGGTGTTTGTATGTAGGTCTTTGGTTATTCGGGTCTTCTCCCACGTAAAATTGGAAGTGTCTTGGCGACGTTTCGACGAAGTCTCATTCGTCATCTTCAGGCTGGTGTTCTTGGCTTCGTGCTTCCAGGAGCAACTGGAACCTGGAAGCACGAAGCCGAGAACACCAGCCTGAAGATGATGAATGAGACTTCGTCGAAACGTCGCCAAGACACTTCCAATTTTACGTGGGAGAAGACCCGAATAACCAAAGACCTACATATATATATATATATATATATATATATATATATATATATATATATATATATATATATTTTCATGGATTTGGGGAGCTTGGTTTAAAAGAGATTTACATTTGGGATGTGGTGAAGAATTCTGAGCACTTCAGCCTAAAGAATCAGCTGAAAGCTGCAAATGGTGAAGAAAAGTAAAACCAAAATGGATTGGAACAACCCTGTGTAGAAAGATTGGATTCTTCAACCTTGGAGGAGGAAGGGAAGTAAAGAGAGAGAGAGGGAGGAAGGGAAGGAGGGAGGGATGTCGTTGCTCTTGTTACTGGAATCCAACATCATCTAATAAATCTGAGCATCAAATGGGGCTCATTCATATGCTCTGTCTCACCTGCAGGAAGATGCCCGCTATCTGTTTGTCAAGAACATCAATATCCAATGAGATCTTCCACTCAAATTTAGCTCACTGCGGAGACAGCTTTCAGCCAGCTCTTCTGACTCCACTTCAAAAGTGACCCTTTTTAAAATTATTCCAAGTGGTCAGTCTAAAATTCAAAGGTATATTTAGAGATTAAAATCTGGCTACTTTAATGGTCCCTTGAGACTACTGTGCCCACCTTGTCCCTTCTGTTCCTGGCCACTATCTTTCAGGGCCATTCCCATATTGGCAGGGCTTTCTTACTGTGCTATCATGGCCATGTCTTTGCCAATCCATGAGAAGGAGAAGATGTAGATGTTTAGGATGCTGGGCCTCTCAACACTCAGTAACATGCTTCTTTTCACAGAGAGATGAGGTCTTGCTCTCCTGATTTCCCTTCCTACAGCAAGATATTAAAAAATATCCAGTGATATAAAACAAACCTTTCTAGATCAGGCTGTCTCATTCAAGAACCAAAAAAGGGAGTGTGGGATAGGAAAGAAAGCAAAAGACAGAAATGGGGAAGGGAGTAAAATAAATAAATAAAAGAGAATTGGTTTTACTTTGTGCTATCATCGACTTACTTCAACATCACCCATTAAATGTGATACAATCTCCCAAGAGATTATCCCTACAGAGGTAAGACAATTGAAAAGAAAAAAGAAAGGAAACATAAGAGAGAGAATCTTAATTCTACAATACATACAATGTTCCTTTATTAAGGACATAGATGCTAAAGGGAATCCTAACTATTGGATTTCTGTGATAGGGGGAGCAATTTCTGAGCAATTTCATCCCCTTATGAATTTACAAGATTTTTTGAGATACTGATTCCAGGTTTGGGGTTCCTGGGATACTCATCTTAGTATATACTATACTTGATGGCATCAAGTATAGCATGTGTAGGGTCTTCCGGGTTTGACTGCCTCCGGCGAAGACGGTCGCTTTTGAACGGCCGCCAGCCCCGCCGCCTGTAGAGCCGCCCCGAGTGAGGGAAGCGGCTTGAAAACTCCAGAATCCTGAGGATTTGAGGAGAAGAGTAAAGCAAGAAGTGGTTGAGCCCCCGTGAACCCCCAGAAGTTTGCTACTGGGGAGGAAACGGGTGTGGCTCCCTTTTAACTTGCGGAGACTCCGGACGGCGTGGGACGACTCTGCTTGTCAGAGCAAGCCGGCTGCAGCAAACATTTAAACTGATGGGAAGATAACTTAGTCATAAAACAACCTCAACCCCCAAATCAAGAAACTGCAAGTATTTCTTCTCCTTTGAACTTTTGATTTGGTGAAAAGCCAGAGCGAGTGGAAACGGCTTGAAAAATGGCGCCGTTCCAGTGTTAATGAGCTGAAAGGGAGAGTGATTGCGCAGAACTATTTTAACAAGCTACATTGTAGCAGTGCCTGTTGCAAGCGAACGGAGAAGTGTGGAAAGAAAAGAAAAATAAATTTGAGCTTGCCTCAATTTATTTAAATCTGGGGGACTTTTCCAAAGGATATTGTGGAGGTGCAAAGGAAAGGAAAAAAAAAAAAGATTTTCTTCTTTCAGAAAAGTTAATTTACGTGGCAAAATGGCTTCAAAGAAACAGATAGGAAAGGTGGCAGGGGAGGGATCTCCCACCCACAAACCAGAACAGCAGCCCCCTCCCAGTCAGCAGAGGGAGGGAAAGGACTTTGATGTGCAAAGTTTAAAAGATTTTATTACCCAGGCCTTGGATGAAAAATTTCAAAAATCACAACAGGAAATGAAGAGGGAAATTAATGAATTTAAAGAGGCAATGAAAGAAAATTATGATAAGGTGTCAGATAAATTGTCAAATGTGGTTTCTGACTTGGCAGAATCCATTACTAAAGTGGACTCCAAACTGGAAGAATTTAAATCAGAAGTTAATGTCAAAATGAAGGATGCTGATATTAAAATTGCAGATGTGGATAACAAAGTGGAGAGAGTCGAAAACGAAATTACAATGATACAGTTCCGATCCATGGAATTTGCTATTAGGCTTCGAGGAATTAAAGAGAATGATAGGCAAGATTTGAGACAGATTTGTTCTGATGCCTTGGCTGTATTGTTAAAAATTGATCCAGCAGATGTGGTCTATAAAATAGATAAAATTTACAGAATGAATTCATGGGTTGCTAGACAAAGAAAATTGCCCAGAGATGTGGTGATATACTTTACTGATAGAAGAATAAGAAATGATATTCTGCAAAGATCCTTTCTTTCCTCTGTGCAAGTGGAGGGAGCTCAAATTGGAATCTATAAGGAATTACCACCTAAGATGTTAAAAGATCGAAAAGAGTACAGGTTCTTAGTGAATGAATTGCAAAAGCAAGAAATACCATTTCGGTGGGATGCCCCAACTGGTATAATTTTGAAATATAATGGAGAGAGACATCGATTGAATACTTTTCAGAAGGCGGAATATTTTTATTATAATATCCTTAAAGAAAGATCATCATCCCCACGTACATCTACATTGTTGGAGATAAAAAGTGATAAAGAAAAGCAATCTCAGCACGAGAGGGCACAACAGTCTAAGCAGATGGAACCAGTGGAAATGCAGGGTGCTGCACGGGGAGGAGGCCTTTTGGAGGAATCATTGTCAGAACCCTCCCCAATTCTGTCAACTGGTGCTGTTTTGGATGTAGCTGGGATACCTGAAGTTAAAGACCAGCGTATAACTCGTGCAATTTCCAAGCAGATAAAAGAAAAACGTGAAGCCATGGGAGCTAGGCCGAAGACTTCAGAAGAAGTTAGGCAAAGCAGCTCATCGCTTCAGAAAGGTCAAGATGACAATTAGGCTCTTATCTTGGAATGTTAATGGACTAAATTCACCACAAAAAAGGAAGAAATTATTTACATATTTGAGACAATTTAATAATGATATAATTTGTTTACAAGAAACTCATATTCGAACTCAAGATCATAAATATTTGATAAATTCTAAATTAGGAACACACTTTATAGCTTCAACCTCGGAAAAAAAGAATGGTGTGGTTATTTATGTGAATAAAAGACTGTCCGCTAAAATTATAGAAGCAGATGAAGATGGTAGGTTTGTTGCAATTGAACTGCACACAGTAAATGGCCAAATTCTTTTGATTGGAATTTATGCTCCGAACCAACAACAGGATCATTTTTATAAGACTCTACATAATAAAATATTGCAATGGGACTATAGATCTATTCTAATAATGGGAGACTGGAATGGAGTAATTGATTCTAAATTAGATAAAAAAAGTTTGGCGAAATCAAGGATCAGACTGCCACAGACTTTTTTTGATATGAAAGAAGATTTGGAATTAAAGGATATCTGGAGAATATATAACCCAAAAGAACTGGACTATACTTTTTTCTCTGATAGACACAGATCTTTCTCCAGGATTGACTTTATCTTGTTATCAGATGATTTACTTATTAAAACAAAAAGAACAAAGATATTTCCAAGAACTTTAACTGATCATAGCTCTGTATGGATAGAAATCGAGATGGGAAAGTCTGAGAGAAGGTCATGGAGACTAAATGAAAATTTGTTCAGATATGAAAAAAATATAATAGAACTTAAAAAACAGATGAAAGAATTTTTTGAAATGAATTTGAATAAGGGTACCCCAATTGAAATAGTATGGGACGCGAGCAAAGCTTATATGAGAGGGGTACTTATTCATATGAACTTTAAACATAAACAGAATCGACAAAGGAAAAGATTCGAACTGGAAGCAGAAATAAAGAATATGGAACAGTTACTTATTAAAAACCCAACAGATGAAAGAATACGTGGTGCTATAAAACTTTTGAAAGATCAGTTTCAAATGCTTTTGGCGGAACAAGCTGCAACAAATCTACAATATGCGAAGCATAATACGTTTTGTAATGCCAACAAACCGGGGAGATGGTTGGCTTATACTTTAAGGAAAAAGCAGAGTATACGGACTATTGAGAGTATTGACACTGGGGGGAAAGAAATTTTCTAACAAAAACTGATTAAAGAAGCCTTTGTAGATTACTACGTTAAATTATATGCTAAAGATGACATACAGAATGGACTTATAGAAAAATATCTAGAAGAGAAAAGAGTCCCAAAAATTACTAGCCAACAAAAAGAAAGAATGAATTATCCTATAACAGTTGAGGAAATAATTGCAGCAATTAAACAATTGAAAACAGCTAAAGCTCCTGGAACAGATGGATTGACAGCAGTGTATTATAAAACTTTACAAGCAGAAATGGTGGAACAACTTAGAGACTTATTTTGTAATATACAACAAGGGGGTAAAATACCCCCATCATGGAAATCAGCATATATTACTTTGATACCAAAAGAACAAGCAGGTCCCAAAAAACCGGAAAATTATAGACCAATATCTCTTCTAAATAATGACTATAAAATTTATGCAAAAGTATTAGCCAACAGACTGATGCCAGTAATTCAAGAGGTGATTAATGACGACCAAGCTGGGTTTATAGAGGGTAGATACATGAAGGACAATGTAAGGCAAGTTATAGATTTACTGGAATATCTTGAGAAGAATAAACAGATCTCTGCAGTGCTGGTTTTTTTGGATGCGGAGAAGGCCTTCGATAGAGTGGATTGGAATTTTCTACTAAAGACTTTAAAAAAAATGGGATTTGGAGATCAATTTATACAGGCGGTTTCAGCAATCTATCAAGAGCAAAAGGCACAGATTATTATTAATGGAAGTCTGACATCAGAGTTTAAAATCGAAAAAGGAACAAGACAGGGATGCCCGTTGTCCCCATTGTTGTTTATTTTAACACTAAAGTCTTGCTAAATACAATAAGGGACTCTAATATCTTAAAAGGTATAACGATAAGGCAAGAGGATTACAGAATAAAGGCATTTGCAGATGATCTGGTTGTTACCCTAACAAAGCCAATGGAATCAATAATCCAGATGAAGGACATTATACAAGACTATGGTAAAGTTTCAGGTTTTAATCTGAACCAGAAAAAAACTAAGATGATAGTCAAAAATATGACACAAGATCGTAAACACGAGCTTGAAAGGAGGGCAGGTTTTGAGATTGTACCAAAGGTAAAATATCTAGGAGTTCAGGTTGCAGAATCAAATATGAAATTGTTTCAAAATAATTATGAGGTGTTGTGGCGAGAGGTGCAAAAAGACATGGAGACTTGGAAAAAACTGCAGCTGTCTTTACTTGGAAGAATAGCAGCAGTTAAGATGAACATTTTGCCAAGATTTCCTTTTTTGTTTCAAATGATTCCGGTGCTTAAAAGTGATAAACAACTAAAAGTATGGCAAACTGGAGTGAACAAGTTTGTCTGGAACGAGAAAAAACCAAGAGTAAAATTGAAAATTATGCAAGATGTTCCAGAAAGGGGAGGTCTTAAACTTCCAAACCTACAGTTATATTATGATGCAGCAGCTTTGACTTTAACAAGTGATTGGTTTGGAGGAAAAAAGACTGGAATACTAAACGCAGAAAGTTTTGATTTGGAATTTGGATGGCATGCTTATTTATTTTATGATAGCAAAGTGGATAAAGTATTTAAAAGCCATATACTTAGAGACTCTTTGCTGAGAGTTTGGAAGAAGCACCGACTCAAATGGGATTATAAAATACCGTTATGGCTGGATCTTGGTCATATTTTGTGGAATACAAATATAATGTCACTCGGGGGGGTTTTATACAAAGAGGTTCTTTTTACAGATGCGGGCAGATGGCAGCTGAAGACATTACAGACACTGTTGGCTGAAGGGATTAATTTAACTTGGTTACAATACAATCAATTGCAATTGAGATGGAAAGAGGACCAAAGAACTGGTATTATGGTGCATGAGGAAGAATTGGTTAGACATATAAAAGAGAAAGGTCCAATGCATATTAAAAGGCTTTATAATGTTTTGTTAGAAAGGGATTCGGAAACTGAATTAGTTAAAGATTGTATGATTAAGTGGGCACAAAATTTTGAAGAACCAGTGATGTTGGAAACATGGGAAAAAATTTGGGTTCAGAATGTTAAATTTACACAGTCGCAGAACTTGAGGGAAAATTTTTACAAAATGTTTTATAGATGGCATTTAGATCCTAAGAAATTGTCGTGTATGTACCCTAATGTTCAGCCAAAATGTTGGAGGTGTGATTGTTTAGATGCTACATATTATCATATTTGGTGGACTTGTAAGAAAGTGAAGGCTTTTTGGATAAAAATTTGGTGGGTCATGCAGAATGTTTTAAAGAAAAAAATCCAATTTTCTCCACAATTGCTTTTATTGGGTATAGTTGAGGGTTTTACAGTGGATGAAATAAAGTTGATTTTGTATATGATTACAGCAGCGAGATTGTTGATAGGTAAATATTGGAAAAATGAAGCTCTGCCCACCGTAGAAGAATGGATTTTGAAGATGGCTAGCTTTGCGGAGATGGCGAAGATTTCAGCATACTTAAAAGATCGCTCACAAGAGACTTATGAATGTGGATGGAAAAAGTGGATAGATTATGTGCAGAACAAATACCAAACCAAGAAGTATCAAATAGCTTTTCATTGATAGTATTATATTATATTAAATAGAAATAGTCGAACTATGTGAAGATGAAAAATGACATGGGGGTTGGGGGGGTTTAAGGTTTTTGTATAGGGGATAATGATATTCTATGGAAGTCGGGGGGGAGGGGAGGGTCAGGGGGGGTTTGGGAGGGTGGGTTGGGAGTTTGGGGAGGGTTAGGGGGGTGAAAATGGGGTGAAAATGTAATTGTAAAACTTTTACAATAAAAAAGTATAGCATGTGTAGAATTGAAATAAGTGCAGAGACGCCTAGAGAGGTTATTTGCATTTATGACAACTAATTATTCTTTTTAGGTTGGGTAGTCTGAGAAGTAATGGATAGAACGTTTACAACAATCTAACATTTTAGACTAAGACCATTTGTATGGCTAGGTTCATGCTTTCCTGATTACATGGCTATCAGCATTTAAGAAGTCACCTTTTAACTTAGCTAAATGAAAGGGCAATGAAGGTTAAGCTAAGTGCTTCTTGTAAAGCAAAGAAGGACAACTTCAACTTACAATGACAATGATTACAGTGCTTTATGATAGAAGAGAAAACATTTCTGCTATTACAGAATTTAAAATAATTATATTCTCATGGCACCCTGATTTAACCCTTGCAAACAAGGAAGAAGACAAACCATGGTATAATCTATATTTACTCTAATTTTTTGTATGGAGATTTTCAGTCATCCCGGTCATGGTTGTCCCAAAGGTGTTTTTCAAGAGGCAACTGGACTTTCTGCTTTTTCTTTGACAACATTTTGCTTCTCATCCAAGAAGCTTCTTTAGCTCTATTTACTCTACTTAATATAAGACTTTTTTCTCTGCATGGTATTCCACAATTACTTTGGGAGTATAACACATTGCAAAATAAGAATGGTTAACATCTTGGTCCTTTATGATATAGATAGAGAATAAGATAGAAAATACAGTAAATAGAAAATATACTGTAGAAAATACAGAATATAAGATAGAAAAATGTGCGTTAGACAGCATCACCACCTGATGGATTCATACCTAGCTGACTAACCATACTGAATATGTAGTCATTAATGGAAATGCATCTACACGGAGTGGAATGCCATATCCATTTCTTCTGTGCACTAAGTTGCCTTAGTGTTCCCCTGGCTGTGACTCTTCCCCTGTCTCCCAAGGTCATTCCCATATACCATTATAAATCTCTTTATACCTGTCATTCCAAAATCAAGGGAAGAATGAAAAATCATAATATTTCCCCTTCCCCCAAAATCATGCATGACAGGCCCTCAAAGGTGGCCTGGACCTGTGTTTCAGCAAGCTAAATGCCTATGTAATGGCTTATGGATATTTAAACATATGTATAGTTCTGTACATGTCCATCTGCATGTATGTGCAAGGGTCTTTACCAGCGGTGAAATGCTACTGGTTCGCACCGGTTCGGGTGAACCAGTAGTGATAAAAACCGGTAGTAAAAAAACCCGGTATTTCCAACAATCAGCTGTTTTCTAATGAATCTAAATCACGCAGCACAGCTGTTCCCCCCTTGCTGTTCTACTTACCTTCCCACGTCTCCTTTTTCCATGTGAAGCACGCATTTGGTGCACACTGTGCATTCAGAGCATGTATTTTGTGTGCACTGCACATGTGCATACACATGCATGCAGCACGCATTTGGCATTTACTGCGATGTGCAGGCAGCGAACTGGTGAGAAATTGGGGAAGATTTCACCACTGGTCTCTACATAGTAAAGTATTAAAGTCAAGATGGAATGCAATTGAAGCCCACAATTTTTTCACACTAATTGGGCATCTGACCCAATAAAAAAGGGAAGGCTTTGATTGCAATTGCCACCTTGGCTTTTTTAATACATCCACACACCATTGCCATCTTGTGTCAATCATCTCCTTTCACATAAACAGAACCTATTTTCCTGGGGTCTATGTTTGCCTACATATATATTCATATACAGATAGTCCACAATTTACGAGATTATTAAGTGAGTTTTGCCCCATTTTATAAACTTTTCTTGCCACAGTTATTAAGAGAACCACTGCAGTTATTTCGCATGACTCTGGGACACTCCAACTGTCATAAATATATACCAGTTGGCAGGAGCCCAAATTCTGATCAAGCAACCATGGGGATGTTGCAACAGTCGTAAGTGTGAACAACGGTCATAAGTCACTTTTCTCCAGTGCTGTTGTAACTTTAAACAGTTACTAAACAAATGGTTGTAAGTTGAGGACTACCTGTAATGTACTGAGTGACCAGAAAAGTAAGTTACTCTGCCGTTGTATCTGTTTCAGCAACCTGAGATGAGTAACACCTCTCTAGGAGTGACTCATCTATAAAATAATAGCAAGATTCACTAATAAAAGAGCTCATGAGGGGAGAAAAGTGAGAAGAAAAGAGAGTCATGGCACAGGAAAACAGGATACTGTTTAACTGAAAGGTTGTATTATCTGCCTCTCCTTTTAAAGGATGCTACTTCTGAAATCCTTTCTTTTCAGTTGGTTAACGATATCACACTTAAGGCAATTAAGACAGAGATGTTCTCTTTCTTTATTCTTCTTGATGTTTCGTTGTTGCTGTATTTTTTTAAAAATAATATAGCTCTTCTACCTTTTGTAAGAATGCGTGCATTATGTAGAGAATCCAGAGGTCAGAACAGGAACCTTGTTTTCATCTCAAAGAAAATGGTGACTGAGGTTTATTTGTTTATTTTTTTTTTTGAAAAAGTTATGGAAGATGCATTCCTGTCATTATTCACATTTTAGACACTGAAGTAGCTTGTTGAAGTTAGAACTATGGCAATATGTTGGTTAAACTGACATTGAAACCTCTGACTGATAAAAAGACAATGTTGTGCTTGCTGTCTTCAGAGCAATTTTACATGCCTTTCTTGGCAGCAATACCAAAATGGTTTGCTATCTCCTCCTATCAGGATTTCTGCACACATTTTTTTAGTCTAGGCCAGTGTGTCTCAGCCTTAACAACTTTATGAATGTGTGGACTTCAACTCCCAGAATCCCACTGTAGCATTCACCAACCACTTTGAAGGACTGCTTGTCTTCAGTGGTTTTCACCCATCCAGTCAGACTTGGCAGAGTGGGGGTACTCCATGCCCTCTCAGGTAAAAAGTATTGGTTGGGGGGGGACTATGAAGTGCACTTTTTCTGTTGTAACATCTACCCTCTAAATAGCAATCTCCAGAGATTTATTTGGCTCCAGCACTAAAAAGGTTCCACGAGTCCTATGGCTTTGCTCTTAGGCCTGGAGTCAGGCAGTTTGTTAATTCCCCAGTATTTGGGGTGAAAAATATTGGTTTTCTTGACATAGTTGTTCTTTTCTCTTTTAATTGCTTTTCTTTTCTTTTTTCTTTTTAAGTATGAAGGCCACTTAGAGTTTGATACAGGGGGCCTGAATCAGAAGGAAGGAAGGAAGGAAGGAAGGAAGGAAGGAAGGAAGGAAGGAAGGGAGGGAGGGAGGACTAATAAAATAAAAACTCATCATAAATTGGTTGTGGTGGAATCATCCCATCTTCTGTTTCTGAACAATGTTATTGCTGATGTTATTGGTGACTTTTCTTTAGAAAGTCTTGCTATTGAAAGTCAAATTTTATGTTTAATATTTTAAACACAAGATGTGACTTACAATAGTTCCTTTTCTTGTACACTTTTACATGCAGTTGCACAGTAATAATTACTAAATAATGTGGAGAGAAACATAAGAAAATTAAGCTTTTACTGATGAACTGGTAATCACTGACACTATTGAATTATCTAAAGAAAATAACATGAGCTATTGAATGAGCCAAAAACATGAGCTTTTGAATCTATTGAATCGTCCAAATAAAGTGAATTGTTTAAAGAAAAGTTACCAGTAACATCAGCAATAAAATATTTCCTGGTATCTTTCACAAGTTTTGATTGAGGTCATTAATACAGTCTATTTGTCAGCCCTGGAGGCCATCTTTTTCTTTGGATCTTCAGGGCTGCCACACTTAGTGCTATGGGAATCTGGGAGGGGGGATTGCGTGGAGTGGTGGAGATATATAGCCATAATAACATTCCTTTCTCTGGGCATCAAGGACATTCAGCCTTCACTCGGAGTGGCGTGACTGGGAGGCATCTCCAGTTGGGACGGTGCATTGATTGGACCATGTGATGGACATGTGGATGCAGGGAAGGGACTTGGACTTTCTTTTGGGTGGGGAAAACCTGGAAGCTTTCAGATTCGGGTTTTCCCAGATGTGCCAATATGACATCTCTAATAAAATGGAACTTTGAGGATCTTCTAGCCTCGGAGTCTTCTTCTGTTGGGGGTATTACCTGGAACCCTGACACTATTCTATCAAGTTTTTGGAAACATTTTCAATAGATGATAAAGTTGGATTACCACATAAAATCTTAAAACAATCTTACAAGTATAGGACTTGTTTATAAAGGACAGGTAAATTTAGCCCTAACATTTTATGTATTCTCTTTATCCCCTCCCCATCCCCATTAATAGTTGCACTGCATAACTCTTTTGTTAATCAAGGATTGAAATGTTCTTTGCATCTCAACATTTCCATTAAGTTTGGATCTTTTTAATTAAAGGATACATTTCTTATTCCACATCAGCAATAAAAGAATGCTACCTTTGGAAAGTGAGACAAGGATTAAAGAGTTTAGAGAATTCTAAACAAAGGAACAGCCAATTATATGTGAGTACTATTTTACTACATATCACTTACTGTTTCAGAACTTAAAATTACAGAACAATATATTCACCTGTCTAGAAGATGTAACACACCATCTGGATAGACAACAGAATAGCTTTTCTTTTAGGGAAGATTTTTCTTGTGGATTATTGAACAATATTTCATCTGAACCTTAATGTTGATGAGTTTTGTCCTTTAAAATGATGGACCACATGCTGAGAACTCCTTTAAACCGACACAAGGAATTGGTCTGTTCTCTCATGTTAGCTCAATTAGAAAATTCTAAGTTGTTACGCTATTTTTTTAAAAAAATGTTATATTTGAAGTCACCTTAAAATTGATATTTTCTTTGAAACACTTTGGTTCTAAAAAGATTGTCCTTTCCCATTGGCAGATACACTTGATTTACCACACTTCCAAATAAATGAATTTCAGGAACAGTGTCTTGATAGCTTTTAAATTTTTTTATCATAGTAACTGCTAGGATAGGATGGTTTTGTCTGTTGTTGTTGTTATTATTGTTGTTGTTATTGTTGTTGTTGCTGTAGAGAACCAGACCTCTGCACACAATGTAGATCTGCTGGGGGTAACAAGCAAAGTATTTTATTTCTCCTTTGTGTGGAAAAGGGTGAGAAAAAAGAACCATATGTATTCCTTGTTGTTAGTATTTCAAGAGTGGCCAGTTTGTAGACAGTTGTGGATATCTTCAAGTTACTTTTAAAGAAATGAAGAGAGAAAACAGAAATTAAAGTGAAGTGCCCTGGCCTAGACCTACTCATTCTCTCTTCTAAATTTCAATGACTCAGTATGTCATTCTCAAGATGGAGAGGTACAGGGTTTTGTTTTGTTTTTTTGTAATCTGTTTGCTCTAAGTCCACCTTTTTCCTTGTTTAAATAACCTTGAAATTTCTGTGCAGTGTTTGACCCTGGATCAATGTGTCCACTATCAAAGTCGCCATCCCCATTCCTTGCCTAGCTTCCAGCAAGATGCTGAAGCAAAAGTCAATCCACAGCCTTCCCCAACCATGCAACCCACTTGGAGTGCTGCTGTCACCCTGCCAGCAAGACCATTTATTTGCCAGATGTTAACAGCATACATAAAAGTGCCAAGCAGCTTTCATTGTACCATTGGAATTGCTCCTCTGCTCTTGAAATAATCAAGCCTTTCATTGTGATTTGACTAAAATCTGCTACATTTAACTGTCTTGTCAATTATGCATCTCTTTTGGCACTTCAAGTCAAGCATCAGAAAGAGTGCAGGGGGTTATGCAACTGCTGCTTTGAACCTGCATCAACAAAACCCCTGACATTTATTTTCCCTAACAACACTCCATTGATCTCAAGCTTTCAGGATGGATGAAGCACAAGTGTGACTGAGGCTGCATGCTAAAAAGATATTTGCAATAGTATTTCCAGAATTTCACATTTGGGGAAGCCTTATGATAGCTGGGATGATGCCACTGTTTTCTTAATGAACATTGCCACATCAGAAGATGCTTTAGTAATTAAAAAAAAAAACTCACCTTCATCAGAGGTGCCTAGCTTGCTCTGAAGTCTCTCTTTTTCAAAGAGTGGGACATTAAAAAATATTAGTCTTATAAAAATCTGGGACTGAGACTTCTTTCTCAAAGAAAAGGCTATGAGATATTTCTCTTCATCTGTTTCATTCTTCTCTCTGTTCCAACCAGTGTCACCTTGAATCAAGTGATTAAATACATTTTTTTATATCTGAAGACAGTAGATCATCCAATCATTTTGGAGGGGAAATTTATTGCACACCACATCTCAGAATTCCTATGTTTTGAGTTTGTATCATTTGCTTAGAGAAAAATACTCAGCCCAAACAGAAATTTGGTTTATAATAAATCAGTGCATTGATTAAACTAGCTCAGGGATACCTACTCTCACATACAATGACTCCCTAAGGTTTTGGATAGAAATTTGCCAATTACCTCTAGCTAAGAAAATATAAAAGGAAATATGTTAAACTATTCACCCTCCCAAAGCGGTAAGAAATACTGAAGATTTACAGATTCTGAACAATGCAATTTAACTAATTAATTGATGTGAGAGGTTCTTAGTTATGGACAATATTCTGATGTTTGCACTCACAATCTGTTTGGAAGCATGCTGACTGAATTTCCCAACCCAAGAATTCTACACAACTATGAGAAGGCAATAAATTGGGTTTTCAAATATATTTCTAAGGTGCTTGTGGATCACCAAGAGTTCCAGTGACAAAGAATTACTGTCGTAACACAAAGTTTCTTGTTACTGGCCAGCACTTTCCTCAGTTCTGGGTAACAGTCCTGATCTGCTGTTTACTGAAACAGTAGACTAAAAAGTAAAATTTGAAAGTTTGTCCATTTTGACAAAGTATCTCTTTATATACTGAGCTGAATAAATGTATTGGTAAAGTGGCCACCACATTTTCCAGATTTACAAAGAGAGCATGGCTTAATAAGAAGCTGACGGAACATACAAAGATCCAGGTCTATAGAGCCTGCGTCCTGAACACACTCTTGTACTGCAGTAAGTCTTGAACCCTCTACGCACAGCAGGAGACAAAGTTGAACACCTTTCATATGCGCTGTCTCCGACGTATTCTTGGCATCACCTGGCAGGACAAAGTTCCAAATAGTGCAGTCTTGGAATGTGCTGGAATTTCTAGCATGTATACAATATTGAAACAGCGACGTCTACGCTGGCTTGGACATGTCGTGAGAATGGCTGATGGTCAGATTCCGAAAGATCTCCTGTATGGAGAATTAGTGCAGGGAAAGCGCGTCAGAGGGAGACCACAGCTGCGATATAAGGATATCTGAAAGAGGGATCTAAAGGCCCTGAGAATGGACATTAACAACTGGGAAACCTTGATCTCTGATCGTTCAGCTTGGAGGCTAAAGACGCAGCATGGCCTTCTCCAATTCGATGAGCTAGACAACAAGCATGATAGATTAGGAGGGAAAAATGTATAAGAATATGGAGTGCAATTTTGTCTCATATGGGTAATCTTCAATTTAGGATAACAATTGAAATCAGAATTTTCCATTGCTAAGCAAGGTGGTTGTTTGGGCAATGAATCATGCCCAAAGTAACAACCTTTTTTGGTGTTGTTAAGCAGTTAGTAAGTGAATCATGCAGTTGTTAAACAAATCCAGTTCCCCCATTGACTTTGCTTGTTGGAAGCTGGCTAGGAAGATTGCAAATGGCAATTACATGGCCCTGGGATGCCTCAACCATGGTTAAATACATACCGATTAACAAGTGCCTGAATTTCGATCACATGACCATGGGAATGTTGCAACAATCATAATGTGTGGACTGATCATAAACCACTATTTTTAGTGCTGTTTTAATTTTGAATGGTCACTAAACAAATGGTTGTAAATTGTGGACAACCTGTACTTCCTTAGCAATCTGTCATTAAACCCAAATAATACTATAATCTGAACATCACTTAGTGGTGTCATCATACTTTTATTTTATTTGTTTTCATTACTTGGTTATTTGTTTGTTTGTTTGTTTGATTGATTAATGTATATGCCCCCCCCGGCTGTCATAAATGCAACTCTGGGTGGCAAAAAAGACATTAAAAACACAAAATATTAACAAAAATAAATAAATAAATAAACCAATAATGGTCACTGGGGATGACTTTAACAAAATAATAGAGAGAAACCTCTCAATGAGCCACCTAATTTCCTGAACTCCAGGCCATGGGGCACATTTCTCAGGAAACATGCATAGGAGAGCATACTAAGTGCCCTGAAAATATTTTTTTAGCTTTACTAATTTCCATTGGATTGAGCAGGTGAGCTTTGTTCAGTTTAGCAGCCATAAAGGCTACCCATCTTTGATTTAGGGATGAATCAATTTCCTGATGTTCTTTTAATACTGAGATAATAAATATACTTCCAATTCTTGCCAAGTGTAGAGAACTTAATGAGCCCATCCCATTTCTTCTCACGGTTTGTAAATTAGTTGTAATTTATTTGGATGCCTCAGCATAATCAATTTGCTTGAGAAGACTGAATAGAAGGAGAGCAGAACATAAGGAGGGCAGAATGGACTTCTTCAGCAGGGCAAAATAAAATCTGTAAGGATTATCTTGTCAGTTAATGTTTTGGGATTTATAGCAAGGAAGCCATTTGAAGGCTCAGAGAAGTGTGTGAGATTCATGACAGAAAGAAGATTCTCAAAGAGACTCAAAGATCTTTTCACAGATATGCTCAAAGTTATTTCTTTAAAAAAAAAACAGTGGTTTTCCAACTATATCTCATAGCTATATTTTATGCCTCAGGATAGTTTGAGAAAGCTGATGGGTTTGAGACACAAGAGGTGAGGCCTATACTCCATATACCCCCAGATTCAAATCTCAGTATGCAATCATTTTTTCATGCATACTTAGAACCTATAAAGATACCGGACTTCTCTCACACACATTGTTAGAAACGTTTATCAATCCATGCAAATTTTCATAGGCACTAAAAGTAATCAAAACTGAACAGATAATGAAAGGAAATAACTTTTAAGCATTTCATCTAAATGCAGGATCTAAAGGCTTTCAGACTTGTGCTGGAGCCCATCCTCAGGAAACTTCTCTGTCGCATGTGTGTGCTTTGAGCTCTTTTGTGTGTGGTATTTATATGGTGCCTGTTGTGTATGGCATTTTTTTAATGTTGATTGGGGTGTTGATGGCTGGCTATTAAGTCATTGGCTGTTGTTTCCTTGTGCTGCCAAGTACTTGATAAGCTAGTGGTAAATCAGCACTCCTGGTGACTGATGAAAGGCCCATTTCTCAGGCTTCAATCTCTTCCCTGGCTCTTTTTGTGCCTGCCTGTCCAACAATCTTAGTTGTAGTCAATCTTGAATGTATGTTCTTGTTTATTTATTGCAATGTGAGGCTACCAATGATTTCATCTAGGTCTTGGAGATTGGATGGAGATTTTAAATTAGTGGTTCAGAGTGATCCTATGCTGGTTACCTGAATACTCAAAATACTCAGTCTGGAAGGCCTGTTGCATACATTGAGGGCACTGCAGACTGTGCATCTTCAAAAGACATTGTAGTGAATGTTTGCCAAAGCCACCTGACCTCAAACACTTCATCCAGGCCTTTTAGCAATTGTTAGCATTGAACATTAAGATCTTTGGACTTTCTAAATAAGCTATTATTGGAGAAAGTAGTGCAAGCTCATCCCACAATGCTGGCCTAAATATTACCCAATGGATGGTTCTTAATGTGGATTCCACTGAAGAGATTTCAGTCTGGCCAGTTCTGGTATACAGGGTGCGATTCCTGGACCTACCCAGTCTGAAAAACTTTCCTCAACCCAGAACATCAGGAAAACACCGACAGGCACTGAAGCTGGACCAGAGTGAAATAGTCTGCTAACTTTGTTTCTGTCTTGTACAAAGCTAATAAACTCTGTTTCTGCAACCATAGTTTCTATATGAATAGATTACTTTGGTCAAAAATACATTGAAGGAAAACTTCTTCAAAGCTTTAATTGAATATAGAAGACTTGATCCACCAAGCCTTTCCACTAGCTCAGGTATTGGCACTAAATTTAAATGTGCTGTGCAAGGTGCTGCGAGAGCAGCAAGCAGGCCATGGAGGTGGTGAGAGCAAGTTGCAAGTCTAGAGCCCTGGCCCGGCCTGGCTGTGGCTGACTCCACTGCTCTGGCTGCCTCCCTGGCCTGCTCGCTGTTTTCACAGCATCTTGCGCAGCACACTTAAATTTAGTGTGCTTCACAATGGGGGAGACAGCATCCCTTCCTCCTCTTGGAGCCCATTTTAACGCAGAGCATCGGCCTCAGTTGGGTGGGCCAGAGTCTTGGGGCAGAGAGAAAGTCATGCATCTCCCTGAGGGACCGAGGTGCACGCAGCACCAAGAAGCACCAGAAGAAGTACCCATGAAATGAGAGGCAAGTACAGGGACGCTTCCCTCCTGCTCTGGAATATGGAGCAAATCTCCATCCCCGCTGTTGCCCTTTACCTTCTCAGGCCATGGAGGGTAACTTGGAGAGGAGGGTAAGGAGTAAGGGCCAGCCAGCCGGCAGGGAACCACAGCGGGGGGACTAAACAGCTTTATTTATTTGGGAACCTGAAATGACTCTTGATTTAAATCATATGTTAAAAAGCAGCCAAAGAAGAAGAAAGAACAAAAAAAGCAAAAAGCAAAAAAACCCAAACAAACACCCTCACTCTCACCTGTTTTTTGAAATGGTTCAAGAGGGAACACATACACACACACAAGAGAGGGGGGGAAGAAGAGAGAGGGAGGGAAAGCGAGATAGATGAGAAAGAGAAAAGGAGAAAAAGAGAGAGAGAAATGAGAAAATGATGGAGGGAGAGAATGAGAGAGGAAAAAGATAGAAACAATTGAAAGAGAGAAGGAGGGGAGAGAGAGAGGGGGGGACACAGAAATGAGAGAGCTGGAGGAGAGAATAAGAGGGAAAAGAGGGAAATGAGAGAGAGAAGGGGAGAGAAAGAAAGGAAAGAAAGAAAGAGATGGAGGGAGGGAACGAGGAGAGGGAGAGGAAAAAGAGAAAAACAAGAGAGAGGGAAGGAGAGAGAGAGAGAGAGAGAGAGAGAGAGAGAGAGAGAGAGAGGGAGAGAAACCCATTTCCCACAGAAAAGACCTGGAGCCACAAAACCCAGGTAGGCGTGGCTGGAGGGGGGTCATGTGGCTGGGTGGGAGTGACATTGAGTTGGCCACACCCATCCAGGTTTTGTGGCTCCCAGTGTTTTCTTTTCTGTGGGAAATGGGTCCAAATGGCTCTTTGAGTGTTTAAGGTTGCAGATCCCTATACTAGCTAAACAAAGTCCTGGGCTTAAGCAAAGCCTGAATCAATTTTCATTAGCCTTGAACCCTCTTGCCCAAAGCCTGAAGCTGTGCAACTGGTTACCTTTAATTTTTGACCACTGATTGCTTGACAAACACTCCAACATTATACTCTGACTAGGACTAAGATTTTGGTTAAGATTTTGGAATCCTGAATGTTCTTCAGGGATGGGTTCTACTTACCTTTACTACTGGTTTGCAAAGGGCAGTGCACGCACGCTTGCTTCGCTCGCACGTATGCTCTTCTGCACATGTGCAGAAGCATTCTGATGACGTCGGGTCAGTGGGCAGAGCCTCCCGCCGGTTTTACTACTGGTTCTATAGAATTGGTGCGAACTGGGGGCAACCGACCACTGATGTTCTTGTATGACTATCCAGTTAGATGGAATCTTTAAGGGTTGTCTTGTCCGTATGCTGGGCTAGATATATTGTGCAAATATATTTCTAGTGCTCCAAATCCCCTCATACTTAATCAGAATGTGATATTTATTTTTTTGTTACAATAGAAGGGCTGATTATCAAACAACTAGAAAATTATATGCAGTTCCAATCCACGATTTAAGATTCCTGGAATGCTCCAGATAGTGCTACTATGATTTCAGGAGCTTTTAGGGAAAACAAAACAGATTTTGCTGTTACTGCCCTTTGGAACATAATTCCTCCTGAGATTACATGTTCTTAAAATGATTATTTATTTCCAGTTATGGAGGTTGGAGTGTTAGTGTTCATGGTATGGATATTATTTGTTTAGATTGGTTTGGCTCCCTGTCTGTTGTGTATGTTTTATATTGTGTTCTAGTTTTTTTTTAAAATGCTGTAAGCCACCCTGAGTCATTTTTGTGAGATGGGCTGTTACTGGTATATAAATTGTAGAAATCAATAATAAAATTAAAATGGATGTGTTATACTTCAGAGCAACAACCCTATTTATAGTCACCCAAACCTCCATGAAAGGAACAAAATGCTGAGTTCCCCCCTCCCCCATCACCGACATTAATGTATCATCACTACCATGCCACTTGGAGTTGCTACTTTTTTTAAAAAAAGTAAAATCCGTGCAATAGAATGTTTCAAAGGCTGAGCTGCATCAGATGCTGATGGAAGGAATGAGAAGCGGGAAATCTGAGGAAAAATTACTATCAGGCCTGCCGTGTCAATTTAGGCATTTACCCAGAGTGTCCAACCTTTGGCAACTTTACTACCTGTGGACTTCAACACCCAGAATTCCTAAACCAGCATGCCCAGGAATATTTGGAACATAAGAAAGGATCAGGGGCTGATCTTGCTAATGCATACTCTTAATCTGATTGGGTGGCCACCTTCAGATTCTTCCATATGTTGAAAGCAGTGATGGGTTGCTACCGGTTTGCACCAGATCAGGCAAACCAGTAGTGGCAGTGGTGGGAGGCTCTGCCCACCCACCTGGATGCTTCTACACATGTGCAGAAGTGCCGTGTGCACGCAGGAGCAAACTGGTCGCGATGGGATTTGGAACTCACCCCTGGTTGAAAGGCCACAACAGGCTTCAAAGTTTATCTATTTCATGCTGCCGATGTGTGTTTTCAATGAATATTAAACCAGCTAACACCTAAAGTTCCATCTTCTCAACAATAAGAGTAAGTCAGTTCAGCGTGATATTTGATCTCAAAGTACAACCATATTTGGGTGGAGAAATGATGGAGTCCATGATTCCCATCTGGAGATGCCACTCTGCTTTGCAACTTGGACATTGTAACTGAAATAGGAACACAGTAAACAGGAACACATAATATTGTGTGAAACCTGTCGGATTTCAAGGTCAAAGAACTTTCCAAAATTGTGTAATGTTCCTGGTCAAATAATTTTTTTTCTCATTTGCTTTAAGAAGGGAAACTTTTCCCGTGCCTGCAGCAACTAAGGATTCAATGGCAACATGCCAGAGTAAAAATTAAATGGGGATGTAATCCTCTAAGGAAGACAGACTCTCCCCCCTTTTAATGAAGATTTTGTTTTGCAGACAACATTAACTCTAGTCAGACAATAGCAACAACATCTGTTGATGGTAGTAACAACTGACCTCTTAATCATGAACAACTCATTTCAGAATCATAGCAGTCTGTTACAACCACAAAGCAGTTGTTCTGCAGCAAGACTGAATCCTGATAATTGCTTATTTTATATTTTCATTAGATAAATGACTTCTAGATTTTTTTCTAAAAGATTGCTTATTAAATACTGACACAAAGGAATAAAATAGATGGGAAGTGTGGCTCTCATCAAAGACCTTTTTTTTAGACTGCAGAGCTCTAGGGTAGTATCCTGATAGCTATAAGATTAAATTGATTCCCCAATGAGCGCCAAGAGAAGACTCTGATTTTGAAGGGCTGAATGCAGCCACAGAGTCTTCCTTCCTGCCAGCCTCCACAGCTGGCTTTTTCCAGGATCTGGAAATTCAAATGTTACGCTCAAAATGTGAGTCTCCTGTAGGTCTCCCAAATTAGCTATTCCCAAAGCAGGTGCACACTTTCAACCAGCCTTGATGCTATTGACATTGAGCTACTAACAAGACTTTGGTATTGGGAGCAATTTTGCTAAGAAGATTTGTTCTGCCTAAATGCTTCCAGTAGAAGAACTGCTACATTGAGAATATTATAGTATCTTGGTGTAGCATTATGCAATTAAGGATTATTTGCAGTAAACAAAACAAAGCAAAGCACTGGATAACCATGGGAGGCTCATACATGAAAGGTGAAATTGTATGGATAGTCTCTTGCCCCAAATACTGTGGACAAAATAGGCAATTTCATAATGCAAGCTGTGGCTCCTCGGTGTCACATATTTATTAGTATTTTATTCCTATTGTGTTACATTATGTTACAATTATATTACATGGTAATATAATACATTACTCTTTTTGGCAAAAAAATAATAATAAATCACTGTGCTTTTGTTTGTGTATCAAGTGGAAAGCATGGCAGAGAAATATAAAATAGGCAAGAAAGATGAATGATGGTCAATGGTTAAAAAAAACAAAAAACATCAAGAGCAGCTTTGCATGCAAATGGAACTGCAGAAGTGGCATGCTTCTTTTTAATGGTTATGTTCACATTTTTACTGTAACTCAGATGTAAATTTGCCACTTGCACAACATGACAGGCATGGTTACTGTTAACTTTGGTTAGGTTTTTGTAGTATAAATTAAGTGAGCAATTAGATTAAGTATGTTCTGTAAAACCAACAAAATGCTGTCTCTGTGCTATTTAATACTTTTTCTATGCAACTGCTTTTTTTTAGTTCTAACACAAACTAAGCACCATTGCCCAAATGATGTCCTTATTTAGGGAGATACTCTGATTTAGCAGTAGCTTTCCTATGGGATAATTTTCACTGATACCTTTCTTTGGCTCCCTGATCCTCAGAACCAAACCTACTCCAAAGAACAAGGAACAATTCAGAACAAACAGCAGAAAACATGCTCCTTCCATTCAGGAAAACCTTTTCCGGATCGGAGATCCTTCTGTGAATCAAAAGACAGCATTGCATTTGAATTAGGAGATGGCTTGGAGTTCTCTCACTGAGGTGGTTCGCATCATGGACGAAGTGTGAATCTCATCAAGGAACTTCATGTCATTCCGAATCCTCATTGGCAGTTCAATTAGCCTGAAGACAGTGCTGATGCTTTCTAGTGAAGTGAACCAACACAACCGCTTTGCTTTTAGAATAGGAGAAGATACATTATTTGTGAAGCTGCTTTGAAAGAAGTTCATGGTTTTATTTGTGAAGGAAATTATTTTTTTCTCAGCTAAGGGGTACAAATAAGCACTCATCACAATTGGAGGTTTAAATAAATGCTCCAAATATTTTCTATTTTTAACACTTTGATTTTCATGCATATTTTATTTTATTCACTTCTATTGAGATTTTGAACTGATCTATCTATAACATTTCCACTCAATTTAGCTGGGGTTATGCAGGATACTTTTGGTGCAAACCTGGTCTAAGGGAAAAAAAAATATTTTAGCTGGGGATTTCAATAATAGCTTGACTGCTTAACAGTTATCTACAACATTTTGCAATCAGTCTTATAGCTCTTGATCCACTCCAGGTACAAAAGAAAAGAGGCAGTTCAGGTGGTTGCTTTCTGGGAGGGTAGAAAGCTTCTCAGGAATTCAAAGGATTGAATACAGGTTGATGTATCAAGGTGTTCCTTCAGTTCAGCCTCAGACGCCTTTATTTCTATGTAGCTTAATATGTTTAAATCTTACTCATATTTCCAAAGAAATCTGTCAGAAAACAACAGAATAAGTGGAATTTCAGGAAGTAAAAATGAGTGCAAACAAAGAAGGGTAGGTAATTTTGTATGTTGATTTTACAGTAGTCGAAGCTACTATCATGTCTGAGAAATAAAAATGCCACATATCATTCATAGAAGTGTGAAACAATAAAGAACAGTAATTAAAATATATAAATGTAATAACAGCTGAAATAATAAAAAGTTCTCATTTTCGAGACAGGAAATTTTGATGGATGCTGTTAAAAATGGATCATATCCTCAGGAGGGAAAATGGTCTTGCAAATGCTACTGTGGTTCATGAGATCTCTAAATGCATTACATCTCAATATACTGCATTAAGAATGAAAACGTGTCACTGCTGGTGGCTTCCAAACTCCCTTCCCCCCTTTTTTCAGTCCAAATATCTGACTCGTTTTCCATTGCTTAGAATTGGTAGGATGGCTTTTTGTCATTGTAAGGATACATGTAAAAGCTATAATACATACACATACACAGAATAAAAGAGTTAGAAGGAATATTGGAGGTCTTCTAATATAATTGCCTGCTCAAGCAGGAGACTTTATATCCCTCCCCCACACAATATTTTACAAAAATTTGGAGATCATCCATTTCACTCATAGAGCAACCTTATATTTTTTATAAAAAAAAATAATTATTTTACAAATTCCACCTGCATACATTGCAGTGACATTTTTATGTATACTTTCAATGGCTCTAAGAGGAGTCCAAAACTCAACTGCCTTTAAATGGAGAATTTATATGTGTGATAATTCTCCATTATCAATTGAAAATCAAAATCTATGTTTTCTTGGGAGTCAGTTATTCTTCAGATTTCAAAAATAGTATGCATAAAAATTAACCTAAATTCTCTACTCAGCCTTTATTAACAACAACTACAAAAAGTAGGGTGATAGTGTTTAAGGGGCTGTAAAAAATAATAAAAGGTAGAAAGAAGGAAATGTATTTGTTTTTCAACTTGATTAACTGTACTGCTGTCTTCTACTAATTGGTCTATTTCTGCTTCTCTGTTTTGAAAGTCTGTTTCCCATTCATGACCCACAACATGATATAAAACATAAACAACCAAGAAGCTAAAGCAAAGTAGACCAATAACAACATCGCAAGTTGTAACTTAACACTCTGACCTTCATGCTCAGGAAGTTTTCTGCTAACTCGGTTGATTTTTAAATCTCAGACAGGCTTCTTATACAACTTCAGGCTGGGGATTGGTTCATCACATTTCTCTTGATGCAAAATCAGATTGTATGCCTGCAAGTTCTTTTTCTGATGGGAAAGGAGGTTCTTGCACTCATAGATATACACATTTAATAAATGAGTTCATTCTGACGTAGAGTAATGGGTCTGAGGATGTAGGACAGAAGCAACTACTTTGGATTCCCACTTACAACTTGTTTGCATTAGGCTGGTGTGCAGGGGATCAGAATCACTTTATACTGATAAATGAATACTGACCCTTTATCTTATTTTAACTGAAATTTTAGGTTACTGCATGTGGGTCAACTAGAAGTAACACATGCAAGCTCCCTTGAATCTGCCTTCATAAGGCATTTAGCTTCAGAAGTCTATATGGGAACTATTTTAATATTTATGACTTATTTATATGGTATAAGAATTTCATGCTATAATGCAGGTTTGGCCTCACACCACACCAGGTTTGCTTTATCTAGTCAATCGTACACCTATCCAAAGAAATATCTTTGGACTATTAGCTATATTAGCAAGGATGTGTTTCTGCCCCCCCTAAGAACCAATTCTACTAAACTCTAATAAATGTTTTTAACTCAGATAGGGTATATAGCTGGAGATTGGCAGGTTTCATTGTTTGAAATGTTTGATTTCCAATTTGTCTAGGATACAGCTTGAGTAGAATTGTAGCCAAGTTGAGATTGTGGTGTTTCCGTGAGCCAAACTATTTCCCATTCTCTGAAAACTTCCATGTTAGGGCCGAAACATCTGGTTGTCTTCCTGCTTCACCAGATCCCCTTCTAGTGCCTGCAAACCAAAGAAGATGAAACCTCATATGTCTGGTGATTCCTTATAGTTGAAGACAGGGAACTCTCCCCTTCCTGTCATAGCTTTGAGTTGTTGTTGTTAATTGCAAAGCCATGTCCGACCCATCACAACCCATGGACAACTTTTCTCCAGGCCTTCCTGTCCTCTACAATCCCCCGGAGACCATTTAAGTTCACGACGACTGCTTCAGTGACTCCATCTATTCACCTCATTCTCTGCCGTCCCTTTTTTCTTTTGCCCTCAAGCGTTCCCAACATTAAGCTCTTCTCCAGTGAGTCCTTCCTTCTCATTAAGTGGCCAAAGTATTTGAATTTCATCTTCAGGATCTGGCCTTCTAAAGAGCAGTCAGGGTTGATCTCCTCTAGGACTGACCAGTTTGATCACCTTGCAGTCCAAGGGGCTTGCAGGAGTCTTCTCCAGCACCATAGTTCAAAAACTTCAATTCTTTGGCACTCAGCCTTCCTTATGGTCCAACTTTCACAACCATACATTGCAACTAGGAAAACCATAGCCTTGACTATAATAGCTTTGAGAAGGAGCCTTAATTCCTCACTAGTTTCTCTGCCTCTCTTGTTTTTCATATTCCTCTGACTTATTCTCCACATTTCTTAAGAAAAATGCTCTTCCTGTCTTCCTTCTCATTTTCCTTAGCTCTAATTCAGTTTTCCTCCCCTCCCTTTCATTACCCAGTTAGCCTTTTTCCTTCTTCTTTCCTTCATTTTTTTTTGGTCAATCATTTCGCCTTCCATTTTCTGACTCCTATATATTTTAGTAGTCTGTTCACTTCCAGCTGGCCAAGTCTTTCCTTCCAGCCTTGATGCAGCCATGTTGACTCCCAGCAGCCATTTAACAAGCAGTATGTTTGGACCATCTGTGTTATCAGTTTGGGATTCCTCCATCTGCAGCTATCCCAGTTCTCTCTCTCTCTTCCATCGGAAGGGGTGGCTTGCACTGATAAGCTGCCACAATTCTTCACCTCTGAGAAAAGTTTCCATAGACCACTTCTCTGATCTCATGGTAAAACTGGGCTTTGCTTTAGGGGAAAAAAATCCAAATGGAGTGATGTAGAGCATCTATATTTGATACAAGAAAATTATAGGGATGCAATTGTTCTAGTCCTACCCATAGACAAAACGTTTCTTGTTAAAGTCATGCTCACTTTTGATTTCTATAAAGCTGGATGAGGGAAGGTTTCTCTCTAAACTGCTTACTGAAATCTTCTTTAGGGCAAATCTGGAGAAGGTCTGAGGTTTAAAACTTGACAAAACAAAAGACATTCTTGAAAGTTAATCTGTCCTACCATGTATTCCCATATAGAAAAAGCTCCATTAGAATCAGGACACCTTAGCTGGTAAATTAGTGACTCAAGTTCAAGTGAGGTGAGTCTGACCTCTTTTACACTATACTATTCTATTTTTTTAATTGACAATGTTCACATCTTTGATTTTTTTTAGATTTCGACTTTGATAAAATTGGCTTGCAAAGGCAGATGGCAGGCTGTTATTTTTAATTCACAAGCAATGTTAAATATATGGCATATGTTAAAGAACTTCTCAGGCGCAGCCTTTGAATGCTTCCACAATAAACTTACAAACTCACATCAAAAAGCATTCTGACAGGAAGAATTATGCATACTTCTTTTTTTCCCCTGGAAAATGAGGCAAATGGTTAGACGTCTTATTTGATGAAATTATACGAAATCCATCAAACTACCTTTGTAAAGATACTGTCTCATAAGTAAAAAAAAATTGAAGATCTCGGTAGAAGCAATCAAAAATAATTTTAAATAGAATTATTTAGGGGTTTTTAAATGGAAAATGCTATGATCATGCTTCTTTTGGTTTGTTTCCATCTCAAGCAAACAAGGTGATCATAAGAACACTACAACTAAATTATCATTGGTCTAGGCTCTAGACCAAGGATGGGCTACTATGGCAACTTTACGACCTGTGAACTTCAAGTTGAAGTCCATAGGTCATAAAGTAGCCATAGTTGCCCACTTCTGGTTTAAACCAGTATTTTTCAAACTTTGCAACTTTAAGATATATGGCCTTTAATTGTAGAATTGCCAATTGCAAACTGGCTAGGGAATTCTGGGAATTGAAGTCCACTGTCTTGGACAGGAGTTGAAGGTCACACGTCTTCAAGCTGCCAAGTGTGAAAACCACTGGCCTAGATTTTGCACCATCAAGGGCCTTTGTGTCATGAGTCTTATTTCATCGAGACAAGGAGTCATCCATCATGGCTGCTACACAAAGAGGTAGCCTTCTTCAACAAGGCTTGAAGGAAACTATCTTCAGAGCACGACGGAAGATGACAGTCTGAGAATGAAGCAGAATAGCCATGCTGCTTCACTTTCTCTTCAAAAATGTCCTCTTGCAGCTCCAACTGCCATTGGCACTAACTCAGGCGGCTTCTGAAGAGACGCAATGCAAAGCAACTGGTCCAGTGAATTTATCTGGTATCTTTGCCTTAGTGAGAAGTATGACATGGCATGATGTGACGCATCTCACTGAAATCAAGGTGCCTCACGGGAGCTTAACATGCATACATTCTCATTGTATTACTCATTGTGCAAACACTGTGTGTGTGTGTGTTATTGTTATAATATAAATAAATAATAAATTGCAAGCTGGAACCTTGCAAAAGCAAGGCTTTATTATCCTGGAATGCCTTTTGATCCTACAAAATGAGGTGATAACTGAAGTGCTCCAATTTGTTTGAAAATGAATCCAGTTTCAAAATAGAAGAAAAAAATAGAAAGGTTAGGAGATCCTAGGGATCAGAGGAAAGAAATTGCCTTTTGATGAAAGACACTGCACAATTGGCCAGGCCCGTTTTAATGGGTGCTTTGGGAGCTATTCCTTCATGGCATCCATTTTGTAAGAGTGTCCGTGATATGGTCCAAAACAAGTTCAAAAATATTAGAGACAATCTGTGAACTTCAACTCTCAGAATTGTGTTGGAGGCAATATATAGACTTTAACCACCAGAATTATTAAAGTCCACACATCTTAGAGTTGCCAAGTTTGAAAAACTGGTCTATGTGGTCATCAACAATCAAGTTTACCTCAACAGATTGTCTGCTTATCTTTAAAATATAGACAATTTTATT
This sequence comes from Arizona elegans, assembly GCA_022577455.1. NCBI lineage: Eukaryota > Metazoa > Chordata > Lepidosauria > Squamata > Colubridae > Arizona > Arizona elegans. The sequence continues at coordinate 29,580,469 of JAKOOJ010000008.1, read as the reverse complement.
AATTTTTATTATTATTAGTTTTTTATCCCTTTATTGTTTTTACAAGTAGTTCAAAGTGATGAACATATCCAACACACCTTCCTCCTCCTATTTTCCTCACAACAACAACCCTGTAAAGCTGAGTGAGAGCAACTGGGCTCAGTCACCCAGCTGGCTTTCAGGCACAATCTTCTGCTATCAGGATAATGATGTCAAAATAAGGTACCATGATTAACTTTTTTATATTCTCTGTTGTAATTTTGCAACTGCCTGTAAAACTTCAGAGAATTATATATAGTGTGCTCATTGGATTGGTAATCTGCTTTTAAATATCTAGCCAAAATTCAAAATTAGCATCTGCAAGCTAATCAAGTGTAGCAGAGTCTAATCAAAATTTAAAACTTCCATATATAAATTCTTTTGTCAAGAAGCCCATACAGAACAAGCAAATACACCTAGTCAGTACTCTTAAGAAAAAGAAAAAAAAAAAAGAAAAACACAAGAGAGTGAAGAAAATAAATGCATCCTGAGAAATGCAATGATTGCAATCAAGTAACCATGGTAGTTCTTATCCGCCTTTTTAACAATCACAAGGAGACGCACTACTACGAGTTTCTGGGATTCTAGGAACAGGAAAAGATGACTTACTGTATTGTGCAGGCTGGTAGATAGTTATTCTGTCTAGCCCTAAAGGTGTTGGGGAAATTACAGTCATTTTTGACAGGATAAATAGTCACACGGCATCTGATGGAGAAGAACTGTAATAAATCTCCACTATATTGTAACTGTTCTTCAACAAGGCAATGTTATCTGGCACAGGATTCTTCCTGGCCCTTTCCTTTTCCTAGATACCTATTCATTGACTTTTTCATGCATTTGCATCACTTTTCATAGACCTGGGATTACGATTGGCTTGCCTGGGAAGAGAGGCAGAGGGGTCTAGCTCACATGTTCAAACACAGACATCTACTCCTCCTGTGCACCGATGCAGCCCCTTGTGGCAAACTGGATTGACAATTAGCCTAAGTTATTTTGAGAGGGTAGTTCATTGTGATTGCAGATTTTATTCCAGATTCTAGTGCACTTGAACTGCTGAAAACTGCCTGAAGCCACTGGGATGGAAGTTTTAAAGAAATATTATAAATGAGTGCCAAGGAGGAAGTGCATTTTCTAGGCAGAGTTAGAATGGCTGGATTTGTTCATTATAAATAATTTATCCTTTCAGCATTGGGGTTTTTAATGAATAAATTATTTGAGGTTTTTATTTACTAATAAATTAGATAGCTAACTATTCAGCAAATAGATTTTTATTCTCCATCATGGAAGAAGAAGTGAAGAATTTCCCTTATATTAACTGAATTTAGCATTTTAGTATATAACAGTTTAGTATATAAAAATAGTGCTGTGTTTTATATATATATAAGAGAATGAAAAGAAAGATTTTTTTTATTATAAGCTAAATACAAATGAATATACATAGAAGACACAGAAATGTAATATGATATTGTCTGGGACTTTAATACCTTTCATGTGTCTAAACTTCTGCAGAATTAATAAAGTGATTTAAAGATTTCGTTTCCATTTTATCAAATTGAGAAGCTGTTTAATCTAGGAAATTAAGTCTAGTTGTAAATTGCAATCCAAGATCAGTATTCTATTGATACCGTGTTTCCCTGAAAATAAGACCCTGTCTTATATTTTTTTTATCCCTGAAATAAGCACTTGGCCTTATTACCATGCACTCAAAAACCAGATTGGGTTTATTATCAGGGGATGTCTTATTTTGGGGAAAACAGTATTTATGGGATAAACATGAAAGGTAGGTCTTTTGATCTTGTAACTATGGTTCTGGAAGGCACCAGCTTTTTCTTGCCAGCTTTTTAACATAGGCACCTCTGTGGGACAGCAAGTCAAGTGACAAATGATAACACATATACTGTATTATGATGTCACCACACGAAGATGCAACATGGCACCATTTGTGTTACACCATAATACATGCAGCTTAGTACTTGGATCATATCTGCAGCAAATACATGCATTGTGTTATTGCATGATGGCAACATGTGAATGAATTATGTATGCTATTAAAACCAAAGCATTTATGTGGTACTGCTAGAAGCAGAGAACTGGGCCTAGCCTAGAAGTGGACAGATAGTTATGACTTTCATAAAGTTCTATCTTGTTTCACTTGACAATCATTGCCTACTCTGCTTATTTCTCCATATGATTAATTATGTCAATATACACTTCCAAAATTTATAAGTATCTAGTAGCATAGATTTCCTTTGAAATAAGGCCTTTCTTAATTTTAAATGATATTTTGTATGTATTGATAATAATGAGGCCAATTTCACTGAACACTTATTTAAAAAAATAGCGAGCATTATGGAACAATCATTTTATTGAACCAAAGATGCTTTTTCAAGAAGCAACTGGACGTTCTTTGATGATGTTTTCCTTGTCATCCAGGAAGCTTCTTGAGCTTCTCATCCAAGAAGCTTCTTCAGCTGAAAAATATAGGCCACCTTATTCACGGATAGCATTTTTCAGGGTATTTTAGTTAAAAATTTGAGGGCCTAAGGGTTGTATGTAACTTTATTGGTTGCAATTAGAGTTTGTGGCAAGACATTGAAGGGGAAAGAAGGGGAAGATTTAAGGAAAGGATTTTTTTCCCAGATGCCAAAGAGCATGATTAAAAGTGGGAAACCAAATCTGCCATGTTGCCTTACATTGTTTTCTTCATCACTGGACCAAGTTTGGTCCCTGTAGCTTTGACACTGATCAAAAAACCTTCCCAATACCTTTTGCTAGACTTCCCTTCACCTGTCTAAATGCAGCAGTTGCTATTCACTAGTGATTCTTATTGTCACACCCTCCTACATCAACAGTGGGGCTTGGCAGGACAACCTTCCATCATCTAGAATAAGAAGTAAACAGATAATTGTTATCATCAATGTTATGGAACTAATACCGGCAGCTGCTACTCCATTTTCTCTCCTTGTGTTACCAGCTGTTATGGGCAGCAGTGACTGCTGGCAGAAGGAAAGGCTGGGAGATTTTATTGCTCTCTTCAATCTATCCTTAATAAAAATGGAACCTCACAGGTTGCCATCTTATTAAATCACCTTCCCCAACCTGGAGCCCTTTGTCCCAGGCTGCATGATGAAATTTGGACACTAATTACTCACACTTGTAATGCAAAGAGGCACCATCTATTTTATTCAGCTGCATGGTTTGAAATAATTGAAATCTACTTGGTTCAAGTCTCCAAGAAATTCACATAGGACCTTGAGTCTGTTGCTAAATCTTAGATAAAACCAAGTGCACAAAGTACAAGGGCAGTAAACATGTATAGCACATATACAGGGTTTTGTGTTTTTTTGGAGGAAAATGAGATATAAATGAAATAAATAGATAAAATTCATTTCATGAAAGGTTGATTTGAATTTTTACCTTACTATATACTTGCCTTTAAAAACATAGCAGAGCATTGATGTTGACAGAACAAGAAACGTGAGGTGATACTTTAATCTCGATTTTTTAATTGGCCTGATGTGATTAGTGTGTGAAGCAACCTTTCTAGAAAACAAGAGTTATGTGGAAACATCTTATGGGAAAATAAAACATGTCAGTAACTCTGAGAAAACATAAGAGTTCAAAGCAAGTCTGAGTAGTACAGAAGATGTCAGATGTTGGGATCTTTTGGGAGGGGGTTAGGTTGAAGAAGGAACAATTACCTTTCATCCCCATGCATGAAGGGACCCCATTATTAACCCTATTAGTATTTGAAATAATCACATAAAATAATCTATATTTTATTCAAGATAGCAAATGTAATTACTTAAAAATACAGTGCTTATTTGTATTTCTGACCATTCTGGATTATTGGTCTCTTCATGGAGCTGTGGTGGCACAGTGGTTTGAATGCAGCATTGCAGGCTAATTCAGTTCTGAAAACCTCTGAGAACTGTAAAGCACCATGAAGCGGGATATACGTTTAAGTGCTATTGCAATGGAGGAAATCATTGCATTGACATAGGTGTTGGGAAAAAGGGAGATGGATGGCTAAGGGTTAGATGGGTGGTTAAGAAGTGTGAAATATAAATAAATAAAAAGAGTCACCTGGGAAACTGAGATGAGGGGCATATAAATTTAATAAATAAAAAGAAAATGGCAGGCATGATGGCATTCAAACCTGCTGCCTCTAAAGCAGGGAGTTCCAACCTTAGCAACTTTCAGACTTATGGACTTCAACTCCCAGAATTCCCCAACTGACATTTTTGCTTAAACCATGACAGTAAACATGCTCTGTTCTCCCTTCTATCTTGTATCATACAATCCCAATCAGAGTTCTATATTCTCATTTGTTTAATTCTGCTTACCTCCTATCCTGGCATTGACTCCCATATTTATTTCCACAGCCAAATTACTGCATTTACAAAAGATCTCTAATGGCATAATAAGGAGAAGGTGTTTCTCATAAGATTGAGAACTTGAAGTTAAATGAGCGTTTTTATGGAACACAGTAATTATTATAGTAATGTATACTTTTCTTCTGGATTGGCTGCCACCTACCACACTAATCTAGAAAACACTAACTCATTTGTAAATAGCATCATTAGGCACTGCAGTAAATAAGCAGCTGATCTGCCTCTTACTAGGCACGAGGCCTTGAGACTTTTCTTTCCTCAGCTCTTTTCCCCCCCTTGTTTGCACTCATTAATTCAGTTTTCATGGCTGCTGCAGCAGGTGGAGTATTTTATCTTCTCATCTCATTAATCACTAGAGGCTTGCTGAGGAGAACTCTATTAATACTTGGTCAGGAGACAGCCGCGCGATAATATATAAAATCTCTTTCAATAGCACAACCAGTGGGACTGTGCAGTGTTGTATGGTCATATAATGTGGATTAAGTAATGTGTGTGGCTTGAATGTGAGACATCTGTATGTTAAACTTGGATTAATTTAAACAACAGGCTAATATATTTTGGGGATCAGATGAACAAACCTATAATTGGGGAACAGGATTCTTTAAAAAAAAAAAAGAAAGCTGGGGAATTTTCTATATTGACTGTATGGTGAAGGCCATGTATCCCACTGAAAATGTTTATATACTGGCAAAACAGAGATCAAGAGGGAACCTTTGGATGAATTATGTTTTATCCTTCTCATCTTTACAAAGAAAGATTCCATAATGCATTATTTCAACAATAGAGGAAACTTTCTCTTCTATTTCCTGCTATAGTATACTGAGGCCTTATAACTGTGGCCAGTTGCAGAGAAATAATAGCTGCAGGCAAGTGTTAAGTTCTTGAAGCTATTTCTCACACTTCTTTATTCATAACAGTCAAACTGGAAAAAAAATGTTGGAACCCCATTCATTCATTCTGTAAGTATGCTATGAGCTATGGAAAGAAGTATACTATTTTTAGAGATAAATATATTTAGTTAAAAACCAAGTTGTGTAAAGTATCAGAATGGATGGTGTTATCATGAATGCCATTTAAGGCATACCAGTGGCAACCTTTTTTTCCTGCAAATGTTTTGAAAATTAGTCAGAAAGCACTCTCTAGATGGAGAACACATCAGATGTCATCTTCATCAAAGGATAAATTGGATTCTTAGTTTGTATTGAAGATTTATCTCTGGAAAATTTTATTTGTCATGTCAACACACCTTTCTTGTTATTCACTCTGACTGAATTTCTTTCATTAGAAGCTCTTCTATTTTCAATATATTGAACAAAAGTTGCTTTAAAGAGAGTCCCAAATCTATAAGCCACTTATACTGCACCTCTTCATATATTTCAGTTTATGGAAATCACTCATAGGATATATCTACTGAGTTACCAACTTTTTAACTGGCTTCTCCAGATAAGTCCTTAACATGTCTTATATGCACATTTAGCAGATGAAGATTTTCACCTGGTGAAAAATCATGTTATAGGCATAACAATATGGTAAAGTTTATGAGAAGATCCCATTGAAAAGTTGACACTTGTAAACACCTCTTATCTAAAAATCATACGAATAAGGCACTTTCCACATAGTCTGTGGCAAAGAGTAAAATTTAATAGGAATTTTTCTGAGTGGTGGAAGGTAAGAAATGGTACCACAAGGATCTGTGTTTGGACCACTGCTTTTGATTTGTTCATAAATTTTCTTGATATAACAGTAAGTGATGAACTTGCCAAGTTTCCAGATGATGCCAAACTATGTCAAGTGATGAAAACCAAAAGTGATCATGAAGAGCTTCAGAAGAAGCTCTTTAAATTGAATCAACCAAATGGTAAATGCAACTCAATTTAAATAAGTGTAAAGCAAAACACTTTGCAGCAAAACCTTTAACTTCATATATACATTGATGGGGTCTGAACTTCTATAACTAACCGGGAAAAGAACTTGGGGTCATACAGATAGCTTGGCAAAGATGTCACTTCAATGTGCAGCAATAGTGAAAAAAGGCAAAATTCATACTAGGGATAATTAAGAAAATAAAACTGCCAACATTGCAATGCCCTTAAACAAATCCATGATATAAATCTTTGATAAAAAAAAAATAAAGGAAAAATAACGCAAGTGATATGAAAAAAGTGCAGAAGAAGACAAAGTGATTAGGATTTCCAACAGCTTCAGTTTAAAAAAAATTAAATTAAATGGGGATTTGGGTTTTTTGGGGGTTTTTTTGCTTGAAAAAGAGAATTTTTTGGGGCATGACTAAAGTTATAAAGTCAGGCATGGTAAGATATAAATGAGCACCCCCCAAAAATACATTATCAAGAGCTATCCAGTGATAAGAAAACAGACAAAGAAAGTGAACCTTTATATATTCCATTAACTAGTGGGATTCCTTGGCACTGTTGTGATATTGCAATAGTCACTAACTTGTCTTGAAGAGCCGATGCTATTGTGGTTTTTGTTATGTCCTTATAAGGACATCTGCCGGGGGATTGGTTACTTCCACCAGCGGGAAGTTTGAACAACTATCATTGGCTGGCTGGCTGGTCCGAGCAGAATATAAGGAGGCTCGGGAGCCACTGCCGACAGTCTGTTTTACTATGTTCTAATAAAGAGTGCTGAACGGACAGCAGCTGAGTCACGTTTCTTTCCAGCGCTGATCTAACACTGGCGACGAAGGACTAGAGAAGAACCGATGAAGAGCAGCAAATCAACTGCCATTTCGACCAAAAGAGCTGAAGGACTGAGCTAAGTCACAACCATGTCCGGACCACAAATCTTGATGGCTCAATTCAACCCGAGCCTAGAGAAATGGAAGTCCTTCATGGTTCACTTCAGGCAGTTCCTGGCGGGAAGCGGCTTCACCGACCTAGACGACAGCAGAAAGAGGGCACTTTTCCTGGTGCACTGTGGCTCGGAGGTCCTAGAGATGGCCATGGACCTCGTGGCACCACTAGATATCGAGTAGATGCCTTGGTCCTAGCTGCAAGAAGTTCTCCAGGACCATTATGCCCCAGTGAGCACTCCTCTGGCTAACCGATTCGATTTCCACCAGAGAAATCAAGCATAAGGGGAATCGGTCAAAGGGTTCGTTTCAGCACTCCAGAAGATTGCGGCCAGCTGCGAATTTGAAAATGTGGACGTTCAGGTGCGGGACCACATCGTCTTCGGCATGAGGGACAGCACAGTCCAAAAAAAGCTCCTCAGCCGAAAGAAAGTGTCCCTGAAAGAGGTCATCGAGGAAGCCACAGCCGCCGAGCCCTCCGACAGGGCAGCAGCTGCAATGAGAAGATCCAAGGGGATCCACAAGGTCCGCAGGAATCCGCAGCCATCATCTGATGAGACCTCCACAGGGTCGGACTCTGATTCTGAGATGGCCGTCTATAAGGTCACAAGACCCCAATGGCGGGAAAAACCACAAGATGGCGGATGGGAGGAACATTGTGCCAGCTGCAAAGGGGACCATCCACGCGCCAGATGTCGCTGGCGGGTTGCAACTTGCAGACGCTGCCAGAGAAAGGGCCACATTGCGGAAGCCTGCAGGACGGCAGAACCAAGTTTCAAACCTCCCACAGCCATGGACCGTGAGTACCAGAGGGCATCCAAATGGTCCCAGTACCCGCAGTGAGATGGCAACGGCCACCCCAAAAGCAGAGGGATCCACCAGACAACAATAGCACACGCTGCAGCCGAGGGATCTGACAAGTTACACGTGACCGTCCACATGGAAGGAGCCCTATGCCCCATAGAAATAGACTCAGGCTCACCTTACTCCATCATAGCCTGGCACCAGCTTAAAAGACTCCAACCGCGACTATCCAAGAAACAGCTAGAACCATTCCAGGCGAGGTTGGTGGATTTTGGAGGGCATTCCATCGGCATCCTGGGATGAACCAACATCTGGGTGAAGTTCAAAGACTTTGAAGGAGACCTCCCCATCGCCGTTGTAAAGGAAGCCCATCCAACCTTACTAGGCGTGGAGTGGTTCAAGCCCCTAGGGCTCACGATTGGCGGAATCAACAAAATCCAGGCTAGCGCACTTGACCAGCTCCTAGAGGACTTCAAGGATGTCTTCGATGGGAGTCTAGGTAAATTTCTGGGGAAACCTATCTCTTTTAATTTAGACCCCAAAATTGTACCCATTAGGCTCAAACCCTGCAGAGTTCCGTTTGCCCTCAGGACTAAGGTGGATGCCCAGTTAGATAAATTAATTGCTTAGGGCATTCTGGAACCGATTGATCATGCGGCATGGGAGACCCCCATTGTGACTCCCATGAAGCATGATGGATCTGTGCGCATCTGCGCTGACTATAAGTGTACCATCAACTGGGCACTGCTGCAGAGTGCATATCCCGTGCCAGTGCTGCAACATCTGTTGCATTCACTTAGCAGCGGAACCATTTTCGCGAAACTGGACCTGGCCCAGGCTTACCAGCAATTGCCAGTAGGCGAGAGGACTGCGGAGGCACAAACAATCGTCACACACAGGGGGGCATTTAAGTGCAACTGTCTCCAATTTGGAGTCAGTGCTGCCCTGGGGATATTTCAATCGATGATGGAACGCCTTCTCCAAGGCATTCCTGGGGTGGTGCCTTACTTTGACGACATACTAATCTCTGGAAACTCGGAAGCCCAACTAATGGAACGGCACAGGCTTGCCATACAGCGGTTCCAGGCGAAGGGCCTAAGAGTTAGAAGGGACAAATGCGTTCTTGGGGTCCAGGAGGTCGAGTTCCTGGGCTATCTAATTGATAGCAAGGGCATCCACCCCACCAAAAGCAAGGTCAGGGCTATACATGAGGCTCCAGCCCCCAAAACAAAAACCGAGCTTCAGGCATTTCTGTGACTGCTGAATTTTTACAGTGTCTTTTTGAACCAGAAAGCCACCGTTAATGAACCGCTCCACTGCCTGTTAGGGAAGGCGGTGCCCTGGAAGTGGAAGAGGAAGAAGAGGCAGCCTTCCGAAAAATCAAAAGACTCCTCTCCTCCGACAGCATCCTCATCCAATACCATGAGTCGCTCCCACTGTTCCTGACCTGTGACGCCTCACCGTATGGGGTCGGAGCTGTCCTCAGCCACCAGCTGCCCAACGGCACCAAAGCCCCCATTGCTTACTTCTCCAAGACCATGTCATCAACGAAGCGGAATTATAGCCAGCTCGACAAGGAAGCCCTCGCCATCATAGCTGGCATTAAACGCTTCCATGAACACTTGTATGGAAGGTCATTTATGATTGTCACCAATCACAAGCCACTACTTGGACTGCTCGCCGGGGACAAGCCGACGCCACCTTACATGTCACCCAGGATGACACGCTGGGCCATCTTCCTCTCGGGTTACTCCTACAAGCTCATACATCACCCCCACAAGAACATCTGCAATGCTGACGGCATCAGCAGATGCACTCTGCGAGAACCAGTCTTTGACCCGGCACCTACCCTTGGACTTCACCACATAGACGATGACCAGATGGGCCCTGTGTCGTCTGCCACAGTGGCAACCCATACATTGAGGGACAAGACCCTCAAACAGGTACTATCATTGACATTGAGGGGTTGGCCGACGGGAAAAGTGGGTGAAGAATTCACCCCATTCATACGGAGGCAGCACGAACTGGCCACCATGAAATGCTGCCTTCTTGGGGTGATCGGGTTGTGATCCCTCCCACGTTACAGAAGAGCACCTTGGAAACCCTCCATAGCGGCCATCCGGGCATAGTTCGCATGAAGGCACTAGCACGGAGTTATGTCTGGTGGCCCGCCTTAGACAAAGTCATAGAGGTGCGGATCGCCAGATGTGACCTGTGCCAAGCGACCGGACCAGCATCTCCACAAGCCCAGCCAACAGAGTGGGAGCAACCTAGTGGTCCATGGTCGAGAATCCATATCGACTTCGCAGGGCCGATGAATGGGAAATCTCTTCTCATCGTTGTGGATGTGTTCTCAAAGTGGCTAGAGGTCATTGCAATGCCATCCACCACGACAGATGCCACCATCAAGGCACTCCGCCGCCTATTCGCCACACATGGGCTGCCGGACATCCTGGACTCCGACAACGGCCCGCAGCTCACCGCTAAGACCATGGAGGACTTCCTTGCGAGTCAAGGCATCAGGCATGCCCTCATTGCCCCGTACAGGCCAGCTGGAAATGGACAGGCCGAGAAAATGGTATGGCTCACGAAGGACACGCTCACCGGGATGGGCCCAGGGGACTGGCAGGAACAAATTGACAAGTTCCTGCTGGCACAACACATCACACCGCACTCAACAACAAAGAAAAGCCCAGCCGAACTTCTGATGGGGAGAAGGCTCCACTCACTGCTAGATAGACTTCATCCACAGTACAACCCGAAAGACAAGCCGATCAACCCACCACTGACGCGAAGCTTCACTAGCAGAGACTTGGTGTTCGCGGTCAATTTCCAGGGTCAGCCAAAATGGATAAAGGGCCGAATCGGAAGAGTGACTGGCCCAAGATCATACGAGGTGGAGCTGGACAACGTACGGTCATGCAGAAGGCACATTGACCAGCTCCGCAAAAGGGTGAGGGAGGTCGAAGGAAACCACCCCGACGAGGTAGGACTGCCACACCCCGACAAGGTAGACCTACAACACTCCATCAAGGTAGACCTGCCACTCCCCTGGCGAGTAGACCTGCCATACCCAGACGAGGTAGGCCTACAACACCCCTGAGAGGTAGGCCTACCCCATCCCAACAGGGTAGGCCAGCAACCTCACAGCAAAGGGGACTACTGCCAGCAACTGTCAGCCTCCGCTTTGCCTGCTTCAGCTGCCATAAGAAACGGGGGGGAGGGACCAGTTAAGGGGGCAAGGGAGGGGGGAAAGATTGCAGGAGGTATCTTTCCAATGCAGGAGGTGTCTTTCCAAGAAACAAAACTGAATCTCCAAAGGGGCCGGCTGACCAACTGCCCTACATTCCTGATGAATGATGTTGCCAGACGTGAATCCACCTGACCTTTGGGAGACCTTTGGATTGGAGGATGGTCGATGGGGACGGGAGGGGAGAAGCTTACTAGATGCTATTTTGCGCGTTTTGCTCACTTCCAGCTTTACCTGGGTTGCGATCATTTCCTATTCAGTAAAAGTTCTAATCTCTTTAAAATATGGAGTTTGAGTCATTCTTTCCTGGATTTTGAAGGAAGCACACCTGACATTAAGCTGGAAGTCACTCCAGTCATCCCGGACAAAAACCGAGGGGACTGTAAATCCAAATTATGTCAGATCGAGAGAGTGACGGAGAACAGATGGGGGCAGCGAGTTCAATGGCAGCCGCCCTCCAAGTGGAGAAAGAGAATGCGAAATGGTTGGAAAAACTCCGGTTAGAGCCTGAAGAAGCCAGATGGTCGAAAGGAGTGGGGAGGCTACCGGACTGGGGGGGGGGGCGGGGAGTGACCACTTCCAGACCCCGTAAGAAAGAGGCAGTGTGGATGCAGGAGCAAAAGGAACATCTCATGATGGAACAAGCCTTGCAACTTATCCGTGATGTGGAAGAAAGCAGGAAGAACCGTGAGTCTTTTGGGATTCCTGTAGAGAAGGGAGGAGAAGGCCCCAGCGGGGAGCCAGAAGAGACAGCCTGTGGGGGAGAGGGAGATTTTGAGGAAGAAACATCCCAGGCTTCGGCAGCTCAAGGGAGAGATGTAGCTGGCCAGAGAACCCCAGCCTTGCAGCCCGCCCCCCGCAGACGTAAAAAGCCAAAATCCCCCCGCTACCTTGGAAGTATGATGGAAATCCGAAAACCTTGGGATTTTTCCTGACCCAAGTGTGGAACCACATGCAGGATTGCGGGGAGGACTACGTATCAGATGCTGCCAGAGTGAGAAGTGTCACAAATGCCTTAGAGGGATTAGCCGCTGAATGGATGGTGGTTCTCCACAATAACAACTCCCTCTTGCTGAGAAATTACAACCAGTTCATGGGGGCCCTTAGGAGACGTTTTGAAGACCACTTAGCTGAACAAGAGGCAAGACTCAGGATGAAGGGCATCCAGCAGGGCCGGAGACTGGTGGCAGAGTATATCCAAGAGTTTCGTGAACTGGCACCCTATATGACAGGCTGGTCAGAAATGTTGGAGAGTTTCAAAGATGAGTTGAATGAAGAGATATATCGAGACTGTAGAAGTATGGGGATCCCCGAAGACTTGCAAAGACTTACATAGTAGCTGAGGATGTGGAGATCGAACTGAGATGGAGCCAACTCTGAGGAGGGCGTATGGGGGACCAGTCATCTTCCTTCCACCATAAGGGAGCACCAAAGATGGCTGGGGGGAAGGCCGAATTCAAACCCAAGTCAAAGCCCTTCACCTGTTTCAAATGTGGGAAGGAAGGACACCGGGCTGCCGAATGCTTCTCCAAACCATTGCCAAAAGCTACTGGGGCCGGGCCAAAGAAAGGCGACAAAATACCCGCCAAGACCCGTGGCACTGCCCTGAAAGAAGAAGTAGTTGAGTTCGCTCCCTGACACCAGGGTGAGTTGGGAACTCTGACCCACGATGACAACAGCGAGACGGACTCCGACTCCGACACCGAAGATTGGGTGAGTCACATGGAAGAACCCTTGCTCATCCCCGTAGAAGTAAGGGTGCCATCCACAGGGGCCCATGCTCAAATGTTAGCCCTATTGGACTCGGGGTGCACTAGGTGCATAATTAGCCCCAAGGTGGTGGAGGAAATGGGACTGAGACTAAAAACATTAAAAAGACCCATTGCATTCTGTCAGTTAGATGGGTGCTGTTAACATGGAGACAATTTTTAGAAGGAGCGAAGCACCCTTTCGAAGTTTGGACTGATCACAAGAATTTAGAGGCGTTAAAAACACCACGCAAACTGTCACCAAAACAGGCTCATTGGGCCCAACATTTCAATAGTTTCAATTTCACCCTACGTTACCTTCCTGGTGGAAAGAACTTCATGGGAGATGCCTCAGTACAACAGCATCAAGAAGGAGGTGGTTCAACCCATGACCCCCTCGACACAATTAGCAATACCAACTACTACCAGAGCGCAGGCCAAAACCGAGCCAGAACTCTCGGGAGATTTACTCAAACAATTGCAAGAAGTGCTAGAAACTGATGAGTGGTTTAAGAACCACTCGAATGAATGTACACTTCGTGATGGACTAGCTTGGATTGGAACAAAATTGTATGTTCCGACCACATTAAGAATAACCGTATTGAAATATGCCCATGACGCCAAGGCCGCAGGACACTTTGGATTTGTTAAGACTCTACATCTTGTTAAGAGGCAATTTTGGTGGCCTGCACTCAAAAAGGACATAGAGGCATATGTGGCTAGCTGTCCAGTATGTACCTGGGCTAAAAGACCTCCAGGAAAACCCCCTGGATTACTTCAAAGTGTGGCTAGACCGAATGCTCCATGGAAAGAAATATCTATGGATTTTATTGTGGACCTACCAGAAAGTGAAGGGTGCACTGTCATTTGGGTAGTAACAGATTTGTTTTCCAAACAAGTACATTTCATCCCTTGCTCAAAGATCCCTTCAGCAAAAACCCTTGCAAAATTATTTATTTGGCATATTTACCGACTACATGGAGCTCCAAAAAGAATAATTTCTGACAGGGGTGTGCAGTTTACTTCCAGTTTCTGGAAGGAGTTTTTGAAGTTGATAGGCTCCGCCCAGGGGCTGAGTTCCAGTCACCACCCTCAAACAAATGGAGCCTGTGAAAGAACCAATGGGGTTCTAGAACAATACCTGAGGTGTTACGTAAATTATCAGCAAGATAATTGGGTAGACCTGTTGCCATTTGCAGAAGTGGCATATAATAATTCCATACACAGTAGCACCGGTTTCACTCCTTTTAAGATCGCATCGGGCCAAGATTTCGTACCCATCCCCGAGCTACCACAAGATGATCCCCAGAATCCCTCCTTGATGGATTGGATTGAACAATTAAAGAGCACATGGGCAGTAACTCGGAAGGCATTAGATGAGGCACACTGGCCCCATAAGGTGCAAGCCAATAAGAAAAGGTTCCCAGCTCACATCTATAAAGTAGGTGATAAAGTCTACTTGTCTACTAAATACTTACAGACTACCCAAAGTCAAAAAAGCTGGGCCCCGAGTATGTGGGACCATTTCGTGTGATTAGACTGATTAATCCAGTAACAGTTGAGTTGGACTTACCAAAAACGTTGAGATGTATACACCCTGTATTTCATGTTAGTTTATTAAAACCTGAACACTCGTCTCCCCTAAGGGCTGACCAAAGCTCCCCTCCAGTTCCCATTCTCATAGAGGGGGAGCAACATTTTGAAGTTAAGGAAATCTTAGACTCTAGGAAACACCATGGTAAAGTCCAATATCTGGTAGCCTGGAAACATTTTCCTTTGTCTCAGGCTGAATGGGTAAATAAATGGGGTGTCCGAGCTCCCAAGAAAGTACAGCAATTCTATACCAAATACCCAGATAAACCATAATTTTTGTATATATTTTGTTTCTCTCCTTTTCTTTCCTCTTATCTAGGAATAACGTCTCTTCTGCAAGAGGGGCCGAATGTCAGCCTCCGCTTTGCCTGCTTCAGCTGCCATAAGAAACGGGGGGGGAGGGACCAGTTAAGGGGGTGAGGGGGGGAAGATTGCAGGAGGTGTCTTTCCAATGCAGGAGGTGTCTTTCCAAGAAACGAAACTGAATCTCCAAAGGGGCTGGCTGACCAACTGCCCTACATTCCTGATGAATGACGTTGCCAGACGTGAATCCACCTGACCTTTGGGAGACCTTTGGATTGGAGGATGGTCGATGGGGACGGGAGGGGAGAAGCTTACTAAATGCTGTTTCATGCGTTTTGCTCACTTCCAGCTTTACCTGGGTTGCGATCATTTCATATTCAGTAAAAGTACTAATCACTTTAAAATATGGAGTTTGGGTCATTCTTTCCTGGATTTTGAAGGAAGCACACCTGACACAAGGACACAGTAGACTGGGGCCAACCCAGTGGGACGAGTCACCAGGCCAACGACGATGATGGCAAGCGACCCTCCGGGACATGAGATCACCAGCACCAGGACGAGGTAGACTGGGGACAATCCAACCCGACCTGGTCGACGTCGGCCAGCCTGCCAAGGGAGACCTACACCTGTACAATGAGGTAGGGCGATGACCATCCACCCCCCCCCGAGTCCACACCAACCCGGCAGGGTTGACCACCGCCACCCCAGCGATGTCGACTGGCGCCACCACACTGAGGGAAACCAACACCAGTCCTGCAGGGGAGGACTACAACACCTCAGTGGGGGACCCCAGGCAGGAGGGAACCCCGCCACTATCAACCGCGAAAACCACCTGAAGCAAGCCAGAGACCAAAGGAAAGAGCCGAGGGTCCTACCAGGATTCAGCTGTCCAGTCCGACTCCGTGATGAACGACAGGAACCGACCCAACGTCATCCCAGCAGCAATGAGGTAATCCACCAGCCGCGGGGCGGACTGGCCACTCCAGCTGGAGGCGCTAGGCGAAGCCCCGCACACTCAACGGCCAAGTTCCGGGTCTGTCCACCGGGGGGGCGGGAGCCAGCAGGAGCCAGACCCGTCGGGAGCAGCACTGGAGAATGAACTGAACCGCGCAGGTCAGGTAGAACCATTGTTCGTCCCGCCTACCTGTGTGACTACATGACTCATGTACGCCACAGGATGATTGACTGAGGACTAAGAGGGGAGGGGTGTTATGTCCTTATAAGGACATCCGCCAGGGGATTGGTTACTTCCACCGGTGGGAAGTTTGAACAACTGTCATTGGCCGGCTGGCTGGCCCGAGCAGAATATAAGGAGGCTCGGGAGCCACTGCTGGCAGTCTGTTTTACTATGTTCTAATAAAGAGTGCTGAACGGACAGCAGCTGAGTCGCGTTTCTTTCCAGCGCCGATCTAACAGTTTTGGAGAAAGCATTCTAACAAATGGCAGTTGGAGAAGAGCGGTAGAGAAAAGTAGGTCTCTTCTCCTTGTGCATCCTCCAATAACATCTGATGGCAATTGTGAGAAATGAAATATTGGAGAAGTTAAGCCTTGGCCTGATCCATTAGAGCTATTCTCATATTCTCCTTTACCGGCTCTTCTCATGCTGTTTATGAAAGTTAGTAGCTAGCATCTCACGGGGGCTGGTACATGTTTCAAGTATCATGCTATTTTACAAGAAAGTATAGAACAGTTTTCAGACTGCAGCATGCTTGAAGTTTGAATCAGTGACTTAGTGGGACCAAGATTGAAAACTGAAGACAGAAAGTGGGCAGAAGAAAAACTAGATTTGATTCAATTTGATTGTAATGAGATGTCACTAATTAACTGCAGTTAATATTATTCCGTGCATTTTCATTGCTTACTCTCATAGGCCACACTCCTTATCTCACCCTTTAGTTGCAGCTTTCAGCAGGTCTCTGAGGGTGATCTAGGAGATCCTGATGAGGTTTCCATGGGGCTCTCAACTCTAGATTAAGCTCTTTCTGTATAGGAATTTAGGCACAGCAAAGTCTTGTATATAATGTTTCATTATGTACCATTATTTCAGCTTTTCTCTGGGGAGGGACAATATTAGGCTTGGAACTTAATGCTTTACAGGCATTTATATAATCTAATAATTGTAAGATAGAGGTCAAATCAGAGTTGGGATTCATTTACCTTCCCTACTGGTTTGTAAATGTGAGCATGCAAATGTTACCACCTCTGTGCATGCACACGGCCTTTTGAGTATGCACAATAGTCTCACATTACGTCTGGGCGGAGCCTCCCGTAGTTGCCGCTACCGGTTCACGTGATCTGGAGAGAACCGGCTGAATCCCACCACTGGAACATCAAATATTTTCAAATATTACCTTTGAAAAAAGCAATTTTACTCTTCGAAATGAAGACCTATTGATCTGGCCATACACTTTGATTTATTCCAATATCATTCTGGTTAAAATTGTCAGAAAAGTTTCAGCCTCATTTCAAACCCAAGGAATATGAGAAAACCCAGCCTTTCTTTCATCTCTGACCTTCCATCCCTCACCCAGAACAAAATCTCACTCCACCCAATAAATAAGGGGCATCGCCAAGACAGATTTGTCCCGGTGGTAAATTATTAGCAGAACTCGTTTTGACAAACTGTGTGATCATTGGCATGCCTCAGAACCAACCCCTTTTTTTTAATCAGTCGTCCCATTATCAACTTCTTTTGACATCTAAAATGTCTTGTATGCTTCCAAGAAAATGCAGAACTTTTGCAAGTCATTAGCATACAGCTGCTGTGTGGCAGCGCACAGCCGGACTTTATCCCTCCCATCCTTTTCCATAAAAAAAAATAATAATAAAAGATTTGCATGCCAGAGATTTTATACCAAAATTCCAAATCGATGAACATCTGTTGGCTAAGTTATTGGCTTCATTACAATTAAGAAAGGCCCAAGAACTAAAGTCAGCAGTAGCACAATCGATGCATGTTGTCCAGAGTTGACCATTTGAGGTTTCAAAGGCTTTTCAGTGACATACAGTACACGCTAGGCCACTAACCATTCTTGATTTGATAAGACATTTGAATACTAATCCCCTTTGAATAGGGATTAAGCTTCAATGAGCGGGGAAAGAAGTCATTAGAATTCATCTCATCTTCTTGTTTGAAAGAAAAAAAAAGTTTGTAGTCCAGTTTGTGCTACTTTTTTAGAGCTGGCAACCAATTGCCCAGACTAGCCAAATTAAGTGTCAATGATATGATGAAACAAACTGCAACCATATTTTTTTTGTTCTTGTTCACTTGAAAAAGCCTCATTTTCTATGGACAGAAAGACACAATTTTAACACATAATATCCACTGTCACAACAGCAAGTTCTCGATCTGGCAATAAATAGAGACATGCTCCTTAAGTAGGGAAAGAAGTATAGCAGTGGCCTCAAAAGAAGGCAGTCTCCTCTTGACTCCTGCACTCTGGTGGCTGCATTCATAATTCAGGAGCACAGAAGACAATGAGATCAAGTATTCTGGTGCAACACGTCCTTGAAAACAATGAAAGATACGGAATCCTTGATAAAAGCCAGCAATATTTATTTATTAAACAAATTTATTTGGCTGCTCAACTCATGCATGGTGGCTCTGGACAGATTACAACATTTTTAAAAAAATCCACAGCATTAAATCCACACAATCCCATCTACACACACACACACACACACACACACACACACACACACACAGAGAGAGATGTATGTACATACACATGTGTTGCACCAACAAACACAATCATACCAATCACTTAACTGGCTCTTTAGCAGCCTGGGGTTCCCAGGCCTGCAGATGGAACCACGTCTTCAGGTCCTTCTGGAAAAGCAATAAGGTGAAGGTTTTATCTGCAGGAGAATGATAATCCATGAGGAGGAGGCTACCACTGAGAAGGCCCTTTTTCTTGGTCTCACCAAGAAAATTTCTCCAATAGATGGAATCCACAACATACCCTGCCTTCAGTCCCTAGTGGGTAACTAGGGTGATACAGTCCTTCAAATTACCTGGGTCCAATTCATCTAGGGCTTTAAAATATGATACATCATTGGCTGAAGTATTTTAATCTCTTAAATAGCAGGAACAAGAGCTGATTGGTCTAGTAGCTAAGGCACCTGGTTAGAAATCAGAAAACTTTGAATTCTAGTTTTGACTTAGTATGAAAAGCAGCTGAGTGACTTTGAGCCAGACACACACTGTCTCAGCCAAACTCCCCTCACAGGACTGATGTTGTGAGGAAAATAAGAGGAGAAAGGGGTATTAGGTGTGTTGGCTGCTTTGAGTTGTTTATAAAAATAATAAAGGGATAAAAAAAATCTAAAACAAAACAAAAAAAAACCAATCCCGTTTTTCAGCAGAATGATCCTGTGGGTAATCTCTCAAGGATGATTTAGGCCAGGGGTTGGCAACCTTAAACACTCAAAGAGCCTCAAAGGTCCTATCCGGAAGCCCCCCGTTCAATTCTGGAGCCGACCGGAAGTCTGGTTCCCCCACCATAGAGTCTCCTCCTAGCACGGCATCCTTTTTCCTCTACCTGTCCTAACCTAAAGTCCTATCAGTTGTGGAGCTGACAGGCGACAGGGAGCCACAGCAGAGGGATGAAAGAGCCACATGCGGCTCCAGAGCCGTGGGTTGCTGACCCCTGATTTTATAGATTGATTGAATTTCTCTAATGCAATAGAACAAGTGTGTATATTTTTTTCCCAGGCTAAAGCTCACACTTTTAATGGCAAGCTGGGTCAAAATTTTGCTCATAAGTGGAAATATGACACAGAAGGTTTTTGACCGGGGGGCGGGGGATCCAGATTGAATTATATTTGACTACTTGAAATTAAATTGTGTTGATGTAATTAGTGCTCATTTAATAATAATGAAATAATTTATTATCAAAATATAATATTTTTCTCTTTAAAAAAGGAAAATTCAAGGTCAAATTTTTGAGGCTTCAGCATCTTCAATTCTTTTAGCATTACCATTGTTGTCATTGGTTCTGTCACCTGAAGTTACCAAACGTTTTCAGCACTTCCCCACTAAAGGTTTTTATAATTTTTAAACCTTGGAATTTGAACGGATGTAGGTATGTATGATTTGTGCCCCTTTGGTTACCTATGCGTAATGTTAAAATTGAGTATTTATTTTATTATATAATACGTTGCTAAGGTTTCCCAATTGGAATAAAGTTCAAAATAATGGCGATTTATTTCTTACAGGTGAAAACAAACTAGTAACTGAATGGATGAAGCCTAGATGTGCAAAGCACATCTCCACAATAACAAGAATTGAAAGGGACCTTGGAGGTTTTCTAGTCCAACCTCTTGCTCAGGCGGACAAAAACCATTCCAGACAAATGTCCAACTGTTGTGGCCCGCCAGCGGCCTGCGCGGATCGTGGCTGATCCTGACGAAGAGGAGGCTGGTGTGGTGTCGTGCCAGCAGCCTGCGCAGCCAGCGCTCGCGTCGGCACCGAGGAGGCTGAAGAGGATGTGGTGCCAGAGGCAGAGACTCAGCCAGGGCCTTCAGAACCTCCAGAGGTTCCTTCAAGTGGAGAGAGCGAAGTGGAGGAGCCTCTCCTCAATGCTCAAGCACGCAGGGCTGCCAAAAGGCAGGAGTGGCTAGTCAGGAGGAGGAGATCTACTCGAGAGTAGGGCTTAAGGATAATTGGCCACTCCCTTAGCTTATTTAAGTCGCATGCAGCTAGTGCGTTCTTGCTGGAAACAACTCGTATTTATTATCAGAGTATTTTGGTTTATCATATCTTGTTTTCTGGCATAGTTGCCAATCTTTGCCGGTCTTGTTTATTCTTGCTACTTAATAAATTTGATAAGGACCGTTGGTGTGTGTCAATATCCTCAGAAATCCGGAGCTGGGGCAGAACATCAACCCCCTGCTCAGACAGACAAATACCTATACCATTCCAGACAACTATCCAATCCCTTGTTAAAAACCTCCAGTGAAGGAGGACCCTTCTGGAGGCAAGCTTTTCCACAGATTAATTGTTCTGTCAGGAAATTTCTTCTTAGTTCTAAGTTGGTTCTCTTTGACAAGTTTCCATCTGTTACTACTTGTCCTGCCCTCAGGTGCTTTGGAGAATAGGTTGACCCCCTCTTCTTTATGGCAGCCCCTCAGATAATTGAAGACTGCTATCATGTTATCCCTAGTCCTTCTCTTTCTTAGACTAGACATACTCATGTTCTTGCAACTGTTCATCATATGGGAATGGGAGTCACCACACAAAGGAGTTTTTAATACAAAAATTGCTACTAGTCAGCAGAGTTGCAGCAAAAACTGGATTAACTACTCTGATTTTACTAGGGATACTGAAGCTAATACTTTGGTCAAACTAGGATATGCATTATTAAATAACTGATATTGTAAACCCTTACCAATCTACTGCATACATCCCATAAAACTTCACTTAACTCTTCCCAACCCCATGTTTAAAATTTGGCTTGCTATCCTACTTAACTATAGGGAATAGAAAGCATTAATATTTGCCAACCACACTTTAAACTTATTTGAACAGTTGGAAGTTGTATTCCTCACTGGGATAAGTTATCAAAAGATAAGGCCTGCTACCTGGGAAAAATATTCATTATAAATTATTTGTCTACTTTTAAAGTTAAACAGTCACTCTTTTTAATTAGCTAGCCTATCTCCCAACATGAAGACTACACACTCATTTTAATTACATATTTTTTTCCTCAGTTATGCGGACCAAAATGTTACCGACCCACATTGTTTATTGACCACATAATTTTAATTACGGTTCTATCCGTCTCATATTGATTGTAGCAATTAAGTGGCTGGGCGGTGCATCCTGCCGTTGTCAAAGATAAGAGAGGCAAATGGAATGCTAGGTGCAAAAATTAAAGACTGTATTTGGCCACAGCTACAGTTTACAGTCTAGTGCAAAAAGGAATCAATATAGATCCAATCTCGGTTGTAACAATTTAAAAAATGGAAATGCATGTGCACACACAAACAATGTAATAGCTTAATTTAGAAACTTAACAATGATCATCTACAAAATGAAATATTAATTAGAATAGTAACTATTATTGCAGTGTCCAGCTAGAAAATCAGCTTAATATAAGCTAATTATCAGCCTGTACTTATTACATGCAATTGTTCTGATACTGGTTTTAAAAGGGGCTTCTCCATAAACTATGGATCTACAGCTATAGGCCACCTCTGAAATTCCAATTGGAAGCCTTTGGTCTTAATATGTCTACATTAAAAATGTGCAGATCAGTGGAAATCCACCCCATAGTACTGTCTGCATAGGTTTTTAATGAGAACTCTAAGAAGAATATTTACCATTGTTAGGAACTTTCATAGAGTGGTTTGGTACATAATTTTGTCTAAGGTGTATCTTAATAGGGCTGCGCAAAGCTTCAAAACAATGCTGATTCCCTCAAGATTCAGCATAATCAGTCTATCATGGGGATGCACTTTGAAGCAGTGGAAAGAATTAGGTGATTTCAGCCTGCTTCATAGCCTTTCAAAGCACTTCACAGATAGCAATGCTATTTATTTTTTATTTTTTTTTTGCTGTTTTCAGAGCATTACAGATAAAATCCAATAGTGTAATTGCCGTTTCATATATGGAGAATAGCAGGGGAACAATGTGATTTGAATGATCTGAGGAGCTGTCTAATATTGGTAGAGAACTAGAAGGGACCTTGGAGGTCTTCTAGTCCAACCCACTGCTCAAACAGGAGAATCAACACCATTTCAGACAAGTGACTCTTCTGTCTCTTTTTAAAAACCTCCAGTGATGAAGCATCTACAATTTCTAAAGGAAAACTGTTTCACTGGTTAATTGTTCTCACTGTTAGGAAGTTTCTCCTTAATCCCAGGTTGCTTCTCTCTTTGATTAGTTTCCATCCATTGTTTCTTGTCCTGCCCTCTAGTGCTTTGGAAAATAAGTTGAACCCCTCTTCTTTGTGGCATCCCCTCAAATATTGAAATACTGCTATCATGTCACTCCTAGTCCTTTCTAGATTAGCCAAACGCAAATCCTGCAAACATTCTTCATAAGTTTTTGTCTCCAGGCCTTTAATCATTTTAGCTTCTCTTCTCTGCAGTTTTTCCAACATCTGTTTTTTTGTAATGTGGTGACCAAAACTGGATGCATTATTCCAGGTGTGGTCTTACTAAGGTTTTATAAAATGGTACTAATATTTCACATAATTTTGATTCTATGTCTCTGTTTATACAACCAAGGATTGTATTAACTTTTGGGGCTGCCGCCACACATTGCTGGCTCATATTTAAGTGACTGTCCATTAGGACATCAAAGTCCCTCTGACAATTATTGTTTTTGAGCCAGATTTCATCTAATCTGTATTTGTACCTTTGTTTTTTTCTGCCTAAATGTAAAACCTTGCTTTTTTCCACATTAAATTTCATTTTGTTGGATAGGGCCCATTGTTCAAGTCTGTCAAGATCCTTTTAGATCCTAAATTTGTCTTCTGGGGTGTTGGCTATTCCTGCCAGCTTAGTGTCATCTGCAAATTTGATGAGTTCCCCTTCTATTCCCTCATCTGAGTTATTTATGAAGATATTGAAGAATACTGGGCCTAAGATGGAACTTCATGTTACCCCACTGCTTACTTCCCTTCATACAGATGTAGTAACATTAAGGACTACTCATTGGGTATGGTTTGTCATCCAGTTACACATCCATCTGGTGGTGATGCTGTCTATTCCACATTTTTCTAGTTTACCAAGAAGTAAGTCTACTTTGGTCTACTTTGCTAAATGGGACTTACTGAAAACTAAGTATACTATGTCCACATCATATTGCTGGTCTACTAATTTAGTCACTTTGTCAAAAGAATGAAATAAGATTGTTTTGGCATGATCTGTTTTTAACAAGCCTGTGTATAAGTATAGTTTTTCCTTATAACTTTATTTGTTTCTAGATGTTCACAGATCTGTTTTTTTTACTATCTTTTCCAGTATCTTCCCAGGTATTAGTGTAAGTCTGATTGGTCTGTAGTTTCCAGGGTCTGGGGTTTTGTGTGCGGTTTTTTGTTTGTTTGTTTGTTTGTTTGTTTTTAAGATGGGACTCCCAGTCCTCAGGTAGTTTCCCATTGCTATAGGAATTTTGAAAGATATGGTACAATGGTTCTGAGATAACATCTGCCAGCTCCTTCAAAACTTTGGGATTTAATCAGCTAGGTTCCGGTGATTTATGTTCATCAAGATCAGACTAGTCGGGGTTTTTTTTAACCATTTTCTTCCTGATTTTAATTTTTATTTCTTGTCTGTTTTTTACGGTTATGTTAGCCTGTCTTTTATAGTTATGTTATGCTGTCTTTTAGATTATGTTATGTTAGAATTTAAGAGAACCCTTAAAGGAAGGTAATGCAAAGAAAACTCATCTACTTTTCAGTTAATCTAATAGTGCTTCTCAACCTTGGCAACATTCAGGTGTGAACTTCAATTCCCAGAATTCCCCAGACTGCATGTTGAAAAACACAGATCTAATAGATCTGTCCCATTTTAAAGATAAATTGTTTTGTGAAACCTCGACCTTCCTTAAGGTAAACATAATAGGATTAGGTATTCAAAAGCAGAAAGATATATTTCAGAGGATTTATGAATGAAATTGCACTGATATGTAGTACCTTAAAGCAGCAATACCTTTTCCTGGGATCAGGGAAGTCTGGAGATGTATGAATTCTGTTACTTTAAGGTTTAAGTATACATAGTGTCATATTCATTTTAGAGTGATTCATCTGTTGCGTAATATGCCTTTTAGGTTGTAATCTAACTATGCACAAGCAGAATTTCACATGTGTGACAAACCTGTCTCTCTCTCCACACCAGCATTTCTCAACTTTGGCAGCCTGAAGATGTATGGACTTCAGCTTCCAGAATTCCCCAACCAATTCCCCATGCAGGCCTAGACATTCAGGGATTTGAAGCCCACACATCTTTAAGATGCCGAAGTTGGGAGACACAGCTTCAGACTGTTGATAGAATCAATTTGATTGACTTTTTTATTTTGTCACTATATTTTTGTACACTGCTGAAAGTGGCAATTGTTTGGGTTGGGCAATCAAGTAAACTGTTTAAATAAAATGAAATAGATAACAATAAAATAATTGGTGCTTATCGGCTATTTTTCTATCTAGGAGACAACTTGATTCTGAACCCTTAGGAAACTTTGCATAACGTGAAGGGGGAGAAGGATACTTATTAAATAAACACTCTTTC
The DNA here is from genome assembly GCA_022577455.1 of Arizona elegans. Classification (NCBI taxonomy): domain Eukaryota; kingdom Metazoa; phylum Chordata; class Lepidosauria; order Squamata; family Colubridae; genus Arizona; species Arizona elegans. Next base: position 29,555,314 of record JAKOOJ010000008.1, on the reverse strand, counting down.
CTGAGACTATTGGGATTTTAGATCAGATAATGTATGGTTCCTAGGTAAGCTTACAGATTCTGAATAAACAATGATAAACAAATAGCACATAAATAAAAATGACTTTGAAGCTGGTAGACAGGATGCTGCTGAAAATGTCCCAGATTTTCCAAATACTTACACTAGTACTGGTTCCTAGAACCTATGTTTGCAAAATATTACACAGTATGTTTGTGTTAATTCCTGATGTGAGGAATACAGACAAGAATCACAACTAGGACTTATCTTTAAACTTACTGTATACTAAAAGAATCTTCCAAAACTGCATATATTTATCTCTGTGTTTCTTTTTTACTCTCTGGAAAACTAGGTGTGACCCTTCTGAAATGTTTCCCACATCCTCCCTCCTTCTGTGGACTGAAATACGCCAGTTGTCCAAGCTGTGTCTCTTCCTCTTATCTCCTAAGCAGTGGTGGGTTGCCACCAGTTCTACAGAACCAGTAGTAAAACCGGCAGGAGGCTCCGCCTACCGACTCTGACATCATCAGAATGCTTCTGTGCGTGTGGCCCTATTGCGAACCGGTAGTAAAGGTAAGTAGAACCCACCCCTCCTCTCAAGGTTATTCTCACATGCCTTTACAGACTGCCCTAATAAGGAAGAATCTGATAAACACATACATTCGTGGGCTGTTGGTTTTAGATTTAACTTTTAAGTCAGCTCTATCATTATAATTTAATGGTATATTTCATTCAAAACTCTGTTGAAATTTGCCATCCAGTTAACCCAAAGCTTTTATTTTTCCAAATTCATTTACCTTCTTTACAATTTTCCGGGGCAGAAATCTTGCACTTTATTATTATTGAAGGGTGGCAAAAAGTATTGATGTTGCAATGTTTATCTCTTTATCATTTTACTGGCTCACTGAAATGACCCATAGAAGATTGTCCTGTTGTCTATCTTTGGGATTAAAGGAAAACATTGCAGGAAAGGATGTAGACCCACTACAAAGACTATACAATAACAGTCAAAACTGTGACACAAACTCTGGCCACCTTGTAAATAAGATAGGTATAGGAATCTAATATTCCAGTCATGAGAATTTCACTGAAATATTATCTTTTTTTTTGCTTTAAAGTTTTTTATTTTTATTTTTTATCAACATATTCAAATGTACAGTCTTTTGTCCATCATTAATCATTATTCATTCATCTTATTCTTTAACTTCCATTTGCTAATTAGTCGTTCAGGTCTGCTCTTCTACCATCTCCTTCCTTTATTTTAATACAACCTTTCTTTTTCTTCCCTTCTCTGTCCTCTTCTGTTTCTTTCTGCTTTCCTCATTCCTCCTCTCCTTCCCTTTTCTACTTCCTCTCCTCTTTCCCTTCTCCTCTCTTCTTCCTCCCTTTCTTACCCTCTTTCACTGAAATATTATCTGAGGGGGAAAAAAAACCCAAAAGCTATTTCTCCCCCATCCGGCTGAATGACAATGGTTTTAAAAATGTAGAGGGAATTTTCAGCATAGCACTAATTAAATCTCTGGTGCTTCCTGAAAAGCTATCTATCAAGAACACAGAAGGACATTATCAATGGCGACCCCACAGTCATAAAAGTATGAGCTTGTAAAATATTACTGTGTAGTTCTAGTCAGCTGTAGAAAAGGCTGGTGTAATTTCAGCTCATTTTAAAAACAGCCATAGATATCATCCTCTTACCAAGAGTTTTAAGCCATTTTGCATAAATAAAAGTGTGATGGAGCCCTGCCATTTGAAGTGCCCTGGATGCAGTGAGGAACTCATGTTTAAGTAAGAGATTCTGGGTAGCTTTTCATATATGATTCAACTTCATAAATGTTAATTTATATTGCTAATCCATGTATGAAATGCCATATGCTAAATAAATTAATTCAACTTGATTGTTTCTCTTAACTTTAGTCACAATTTGAGTGCTACCTTGGATTGTGGCTTGTCATTTGGTATTAAGAACAGAATGATTTTGAACCAATATTAGTAGATGCTTTCTTTAAAAAAAGCTTCCTAAATATCTATAAAATTAATCTTTCACTTATTAACTTCAATGGACAGATTCTGAAGGGCAAGGACCTTATGTATTCAGTAATTCAAGTTAGTTTTTCAAATACACTCACTTAAAATGTTTCAAGTCTTCCCTTTGAGATACAAAGATTCTTCCAGACACGTCAAGTTTTCATCAGCCTAATATGTTTTTTAAAGACTCATAGTTTTCCACCCGCTACCCAGCAGAAATATTCTCTCTGTATCTCCATCTCATGCATAGCTAAGACCAGCTAATAAAATCCGTCGTAACAATGGTGAAAAGAGGGAAAGATGGATGTGCAAATTCATAATGGATTAATTTGCTAACATAGATAACCACTGCCCAATTTAACAACTCAATTAAACAGCACTGTATGTGGCTGAAGCTTCTGGAGTTTTGGAATAAAGATGATGAGATATGATTAGCTGAGCTGCAATGCAGCTTTATTAGATCTCAGATTCAGAAGAGAAAAATATCCTCACTGGTAGCCATTTTAGGAGGAGGAAAATGATAATCTTCTGATTCCTGTTGCTATCCCCATTTTAGCAATCAAAAAAAATATGTCTGGCTGATTCAGTACTCTGATATTAAATAAAAATACAAGGTTGGAAACAAATACAATATATAGACTTTAAAGCATATCAATCTAACATAGTTCGATTATAGAAATGTCAATAAATGGCTGGACTTCAGTTACCGTATTTTTCGAAGTATAAGAAGCACCGGAGTATAAGACGCACCTACCTTTTTTGTTTTGTTTTTTTTATAAAAAGCTTTTTTTTATTTTTTAGACAGACACACATACAAACATATAATGTATTTTCTTTGAACAGAGTATTTGACCGGTTCACAAATTTAAACAGTGTTTAAATCATTTCAATTAAATTTACAATTTCTATATTTCCTTTTTGCCATATTTATTCCTCATCTATTTTTTTATAAAACCAATATTACCCTTCATCCTCATCTCTAATCTTAATCAAATTCAATTTTTCCCTTCTATTCTATATTATACCCCTTCCCATTGTCATCTATTTTTATATCCATCCTCACATTGGTTAATTATGTAATATTACAGTTGTTTAATACAAATTCAACATTTTAATATAAATCAATTAGTTATATAACTATCTTTTTTGTATATTAATCAATATGAACATGAATATTCCAATTATTTCCATGCAATCCAATTTCTTACAAATCAATTAATTATATTTACCAATAATAATATACCAAATAATTTTCCCCATATATTCCCCCAAACCACAACTTAACAATTTCTGCTTTCAACATAATATACAATTAATAGTATCTCAATTATTACAATTCCCTAGTTAAATAGAGCTTTCCCCTTATGTTTCTCATTTTCACATCTTAAACTCTCCCAATAACCCAAATGGTTTTGCCCATATAATACTCCAAATCACAACTTAATCATTTCTACTTTCATCACAATATATAATTAAAAATAATTCAATCGTTACAATTTCCCTAATTAAATTTAAAAATGTTCTAGCTGTTATCCAAGTTACAACTTAATCCTTTTTACTTTCACCACCATATACCATTAAAGGTATTTCAATTGTTACAGTTTATACTTATTCATATTTCTAAAAAAAATAATAAAATAAAATAAAAACTTATCATTGTCTAGATTTCAAAAATACAAAGACAAATATTCCAATTATTATTCATTTCATTTTTACAATCATGATTTCCCATTTATTTCTTACTACTATTCATATTTCAATTCTAAATATGTATAACATCTTTCTCTTTCATTTCTTTTTCTTTTTCTCCCTTTCCCTTTTTATTTTTGCCTTTTTCTTTCTCCTTTTTTTCTTTTGTGTTTTAAATCTTGAACTCTCCTCTTTTGCCCTAAATTTCATATTGTTTGCACCTACCTTTTTTAGTGAGAAAAAAAAAAGAAAAAGAAATGCCTCTGACTAATTTTTCTTTGCAGCAAACAACAAAAAGCCTGCTTTACTTTCAGTTTCGTTTTCGATATAGCTTGATTAGCACAAGGGAAAAAAAATCTGCTCCAGCACTCTTTGCAGCAAGCAGCAGAGCCCTGCTCAAAACAGCTGAGAGCAAATCAGCAGAGTCGGGAGGCCGATCCAATTAACTTGTGCTAATTAGCCTATTCTGAAGCTGAAAGGAGCTGTTTTGTCTTGCTGTTTGCTTGCAAGGAAGTAATTGCTGCGAGGCACAGGCCAAAGAATGGGGCCAGGGCTACATTCGGTGTATAAGACGCACCTAAATTTTCACCCTCTTTTTGGGGATAAAAAAGTGCGTCTTATACTCTGAAAAATACGGTATATTGTGTGTTTTTGTCTTGTTGCGCTATAGGCATTGAGTAAGAACTTAGTAATAATTTTATTGACAACTGTCTATTAAGTAATGAATGATAATCTTGTTGGATTAGTCTACATACAATGTTCTGCCACCTTTCCAACTGCATGTGTGTATAAACAAACATCAGGAATGCATATATTAGGCTTGGAGGTCTTGTTTGCTTTTCACAAACAAACAAGCTAACTCTTGAATTTTTCCGATTGTACCCAGAAATATGATCACAATTTTTATACCTAAAACCAGAGGTGGGTTTCAGCAGGTTCTGACCAGTTCTGGAGAATCGGTAGCAGAAATTTTAAGTAATTTGGAGAACCAGTAGTAAAAATTCTGACTGGTCCCGCCCCCATCTATTCTCTGCCTCCCAAGTCCCAGCTGATTGGGAGGAAATGAGGATTTTGTAGTAACCTTCCCTGGAGTGAGGTGGGAATGGAGATTTTACAGTATCCTTCCCCTGCCACGCCCCCAAGCCACACCCCCACCAAGCCATGCCATTCCCCCAAAGCCACGCCCACAGAACTGGTAGTAAAAAAATTTGAAACCCACCACTGCCTAAAACTAAAAAATTGAGACCTCAGAGGGTTTTGCAATCAGTTCTAGAATAAAACTCATGGATCATACCACAAAACAAAAATGCAGCCCTCAAAACAAAAACCCAACCCATCCTCAGCTGTACATCCCCAGTGTATTTGATGTATTTTCTTGGCTACTTAATTTCAATGAACATGTTCAGATTTACTATGTTTAGGTCGTTTAAAGCCACATTTTCCATAGATTGCCGTCTACTTTCAATCTACCTAGTTAGGGATTTCAAACTGAATGATGAGAACGGAAGACATGATGAATTTGCTGCAAAACATATGTGACCGGTGAAGAAGTATTTTTTTTTTATTTGATTTATATGCCGCCCTTCTCCGGAGACTCAGGGCGGCTTACAATGTGCTAAGCACTGTCAATTTGGTTGACAGTGTGAAGAAACACCACACCCAGAGAAAATAACAGGGGTATTTTTTTTGTCACTGCTGACAACAATATTAAATAAGAATTCCTTCAGATCTATCAGTGTCCAAATTGCACCGTGATTAAAATCTCATTGAGTGGAAATGCTCAGTTCTAAGCTCTCTTTATTGATTTGGACGAAAGATAGATAGACTTGATCTTGAATGGGGATCTCAATTGCAATCAATGGGAGAAAAATAGTCAATAAACACAATTATTATTTATTATTTATTCAATTTATATCCCACCCTTCTCCTATTGGACTCAGGGCGGTGCACAGCCAGAACTAAAACACATATCAATACAAAATTTAAAATTATTAAAATAATTAAATAACTGTGGCCTAAAAAAAGGGGGGGGGGGCGGTTTCATGCCAGCCCTGCTTGATGGAAAAGAAACATATTTAGGGCACGGCGAAAAACCTGGAGATCCGATATCCTTCGTATCTCCGGGGGCAAATCGTTCCAGAGGGCAGGAGCTGCCACAGAGAAGGCCCTCCCCCTGGGGGTCAACAGCCGACATTGCCTGGCTGACAGCACCCTGAGGAGTCCCTCTCTGTGGGAGCGTACTGGTCGGTGGGAGGCTATCGGCAGCAGAAGGCGGTCCCGCATCATTTCAATTGACACCAAAAATAATCAAAACATACATCAGAAAAAAAGAAAATTTAAAAAAGGAGGCTGGTTCTTCTTTTCTTTCCCCCTATTTAAAATATTGTCTCCCCACCCCTCTTCCAACTAGTTCTGTTTTGCTCTAGTCTTTACTGTATCTGACATGCCACCTTCGAGCATTCTGCTTTTGAAAGGAAAAAAAAGCCACTTTTTCTGAATCCGTTGTCTAAACCTTGACTTTTTATTGTGCATCTTAATAAATTTCTACCAGCAACCTTTTTATGCAACTGAATTGCATTTGATCTTCAGCAAATTTGTCACTCTATACCTTTGATTATTTTTTTTTTTAAATTGCAGTAGCTTGGAAGACTTTGAAGGTATTGTTCTGCTCTGATGTGAAGTTAATGGATTTACTAAAAATGAGAGTTTCATCATTTAATGTTATACATCGGGGCAGTGTAAGTATTATGCTGAGAGAAAAGATACATCTCCATGGTATAAATGAAACAGTTCAGAGGACATCAAGAAACCTTCTCAGAACTAGTGCTACCCATTGAACTTCAACTCCCATGATCCTTAGCTATTTGTCCAGCAAAACTGGTGAGTGTTAGTTTAAAAAAGTTGCATTATGCATATACCTAATTTATATTATAAAGATAATTTAAGACTAAATTTGTGCTATAAATTAGACAAGAGAATTTCATTATGTTACCACATTGTTCTTAGAAAATACCTCATTAGCTTTCTTTCCAAACTCAAATTAAAAGCTCTGCACTACATCCTACAACATCTTGAATCTCCAAAGACCTACGCAAGGGTCCTCTTTGTAGATTTTAGTTCAGCATTCAACACCATCCTTCCAGACATTCTTTTAACTAAGCTAAACCGGCTAGCAGTATCTGAACACACTTGTAAATGGATCATAAACTTCCTAACAGACAGCAGGTGAAGCTAAGCAGAATCACATCAGATACCTGTACAATTAGCACTGGGGACCCCACAAGGCTGTGTACTCTCTCCACTTCTCTTCTCTCTATATACCCATGACTGCATCTCAAATGATCCATCTGTTAAACTACTGAAGTTCGCAGATGACACAACAGTGATCAGTCTCATTTGAGACAATGATGAATCTACATACAGACGGGAAGTTGAACAACTAGCCTCATGGTGCAACCAGAACAATCTGGAACTGAACACACTCAAAACTGTAGAAATGGTAGTGGACTTTATGAGAAACCCTCCCATACTACCACCTCTTACAATACTAGACAACACAGTATCAACAGTAGACACCTTCAAATTTCTAGGTTCTACCATATCTCAAGACCTAAAATGGACACCTAACATCAAAAACGTCATCAAAAAAGCACAACAAAGAATGTTCTTTCTGCGCCAACTCAGAAAGCTCAAACTGCCCAAGGATCTGCTGATACAGTTCTACAGAGGAATTATTGAGTCTGCCATCTGCACCTCTGTAACTGTCTGGTTTGGCTCTGCAACCCAACAAGACAGACACAGACTTCAGAGGATAATTAGAACTGCAGAAAAAAACAATTTCTACCAACCTGCTTTCCATTGAGGACCTGTATATCGCACGAGTCCAAAAGAGGGCTGTGAAAATATTTACAGACCCCTCACATCCTGGACATAAACTGTTTCAACTCCTACCCTCAAAACAACGCTGTAGAGCACTGCACACCAGAACAACTAGACACAAGAACAGTTTTTTCTCGAACTCTGCTAAACAAATAATTCCCTCAACACTGTCAAACTAGTTATTAAGTCTGCATTACTATTAATCTTCTCATCATTCCTATCATTCATCTCTTCCCACTTATGACTGTATGACTGTAACCTTGTTGCTGGTATCCTTATGCTTTATATTGACTGTTTCCTAATATGATTTGATTGCTTATTCTATTCTATTCTATTCTATTCTATTCTATTCTATTCTATTCTATTCTATTCTAAAAGGATATATTATTTTGATCAAAAATGAATTTGTTTAAAAATTCTTCTTTCAACCTTAGCACTATTTATTCGGAAATAGACTTCATTAAATACATAGACAATGTACCAATAGACCAAAGGGTTATATTGTATTCTTGGAATTACAACATACAAAACCATCAATTTATATATGTTACCTATTATCTTTCTACCAGCACTTTAAATTTCTCTACCCCATGTTTGGTAAACAGTTCGCTTATTTTAAAAGATACATTTCAATAATAAACAACTTAAAATAAAAGCTATTTCAATTATTTATGTTTATAATGCATTGAGGCTACATATATTTCATAAATTCAATACCATAATTTTGTGTTTCCATAGCTTTTGTCTTGCTTGGTTGTGGGATCCACCTGCTTTTACATTGTGCTTACCTAGTTCATATAATGAAGCTTTTGGTACATAATGTGATGATAGGTTTCATTTATTAGCCAGTTTGCTTCTGAGTCTGATGGTGATGTGGAGACAATGTGACTGGTTCAAGGTCACTCAGATGGCTTCTGTGCCTAAGGCAGGATTGAAACCCGGCTCTCCTTATCCCTCTGACACATTATTTTTTTCTTCATATTATAATTGAATGCCGCTCTTATGACGAAGTAATCATTTGGGTAAATTGCAATCTGACATGGTACATCTCAGAGACAGGTTTTCCACCTCAGTGAAAGCTGGGAATGTGTATCTCCAGAAAGACAATTTCTCTGCTTGGTTTCTAAAAAATGGTGAGTACGAAAATAAGCTCGGTTTTGCCTCTTAGTGCAAGCTTATCTCCCTTAGTATCTCTCTATACTGTATTTCCTCTCCTTCTTGATTTCAATTGCAGAAAGATACCATTTAAGGAGGAATTACTTTATTGATGATCCTGCTCATCACAGTAGATGTGTGGAGAAAACATACACAACATGGTCTCAAATTTCTATATCAAATTTCTATGTAAACTCCTCCCCCCCCAAAAAAAAACCATACAAAAGAAGATAAAAAAGTCTACTTGTTAACCAGTAATAACATCAATACTGGATTATACAGGATGTGTTCAAAAACTTTACTTTGACCACACATTCCCTAAGAAATCTAATAGAAAATTTTTTAAAAAGCCTCATGTATGAACAGTATTTAAGGGACATGGTGGCCCAGTGGCTAAGACACTGAGCTTGTCGATCGAAAGGTCGCAGTTCAGTGGTTCAAATCCCTAGTGCCACATAACAGGGTGAGCTCTCGTTACTTGTCCCAGCTTCTGCCCACCTAGCAGTTCAAAAGCACGTAAAAAATGCAAGTAGAAAAATAGGGACCGCCTTTGGTGGGAAGGTAACAGTGTTCCGTGCGCCTTTGGTGTTTAGTCATGCCGGCCACGTGACCATGGAGACGTCTTCAGACAGTGCTGGCTCTTTGGCTTTAAAATGGAGATGAGCACCGCCCCCTAGAGTCAGGAACGACTAGCACATATGTGCGAGGGAAACCTTTACCTTTACCTTATGAACAGTATTTGGGTCAATTACCAGAATGATAGCTCCCAAAATTCACAGGGATGGAATGCCAGACAGGCCTGGATGGGGTTTTGTTTTTTTTTACTTGTGTGTATGCATGTGTGTATCAGAAAAACCCTTCAACTCAAACTTAATTCAAAAGCAAACCAAAACAGAGAACATATTATGGGATTTTCTTTGTGTGTGTATATGTATATGTATATGTATATGTATATGTATATGTATATGTATATGTATATGTATATGTATATGTATATGTATATGTATATGTATATGTATATGTATATAAAGTGCTTTTCTATTGAAGCACCTGGTCTACCCCAATATGGGAGGGAGCATATTGCTTCCCTTTCGCCTTTCAGCTCCAATCCAGGAACCCTCAAGCAGTCGCATTCACGATAAACCATTTCATACCAAATTTATATTTGCTGATAAAGAAATAAAGGGAGACTAGTATAGATCTATTTCAAGCTATTTCACTCTCATCAGCTAGCCATACCCTTACTCGGATTCAAACTTGGGCTGCCTGCTATGATGGCAAATCAACGAAATACTTCAGAGAAACAATGTTGGAGTGGCTTTATTCCACAAAGTATTATTGTCTGCATAATAATATTTATATTATTATATTATAATAATAGTTTTTCTTTTAAAAAATGGTTGGATTTCATGGGATAGTGTCAGGTGCAAAAGATCAGGTCCACATGTGAAGGTACAAATAAAGTGATATCTTCTAATTATGCCTATGCACAGGAAACTCCTCAATTTACAGTTAGCGCTACTTGGATTTGATAAGGTCCATGGAATTCAATGGGGTTTCATTTGTGGCTACGTAGGGATTTTAGGCTGATCCCTCTTTTAATTCTGCCCCAAATTCTGCCAGCCCTATCCTAGAGATAGAAATCTAACAAATAAGCAAATACATTTACTGCTATTTATATACTATTGAGTTCCAACAACACTAATAACAGTATTGACTAATAACACTCAACTTGTTAGCTACTGACCCAGTAGCTAGGAAAAGAAGTCCTAGCAGTGAGTTGTTATGGATTTGTCTTATTTTATGTAGCCTCTTCAGGCCCTGGCATTTTTAAAAAACTACTAGGTTCAATATCTAAATTCTGTTTTAAACTGAACTGTACATTTCCCTCGTAAGTCACCACGGCTTCAATAAAATCCTTATTTTAAACTGTACTCGGATTATGAAAAAAAATCATAATAGTTTTATATTATGGTTGTTGTTTAAATGGAATAGAATGAGGTTATAATTAGGGTCCTAAATGAATAAGACATGGAATATAGTAGCAAACAGGGGTATAAGGTAAAGTGGGCGAGTCTGTGGAAAAATTATATATACTGTATTTTTCCAAACTTATATTCTGCTACTCATGTGGATCTGGCATCTATTTCAAAGGATTGACCAAGCTGTTCTTTTTCTTTCCAAAAGGAAAAGAACATCTAAGGGTTTGTTTCTGTCACTGGCTGAGAAGATTCGTAAAAACTTTGTTTTTTGCCCTTAGCAGAAATAATTTGCACTCTTCAATTTTTTGAAACTTCTTTCAGTCTTCTTGTCTTTCCTTTCCTTTTTTTTTTTTAAAGTCATGTAAAGTTAGTTGCTGACTTTGCCTCTTTTTCAGCTGTAGCCCCTTGAGGTGTGTTATTGAGGCTGTGAAGTTGGTTATGTTAGGTGTAGGGTTTATGAATATGAAAAGCGGGAAATTTGCATGATTGTAGTGTATCAGTCATTGAAATTCTCTCCGAGAACATCAAGAGGATATCAACGCATGAAACATTCCATTAATGAAAACTAAATCCTTAAAGACAAAAGAACAAACTAAAAAAAAAAAAATAACCAGGAAGAAGAAAAACACGAAGCATAGGACGGTGCTTCTAACTACAAAATCTTTAAAGATAGAATTTGAAGTTCCTCTGTCCACACCACCGTGCCTTCAAATTTTAGCACTGCCGCAGATTATCTCAGCATTTCACACTTTTGCTTCTCAAACCAAAACAAGGGAATGTCCCCTCCCAACTGGGGATTTTGCTTTCAGGAAATGAAAGCCTTTGAATGGCACAAGAGCGGCAATTATGTCATCTCAAACTATGAAAAAAGTGTTTGAGAGGACAGCAGCAGTATTTAAGGGAAGAAGAAAAAAAATGGAAAAGAGAAAGCCCAATTTCAAGGATACCAGCAAGTTTTACCCAGCAATGGGTAATTTCCCTTATCTATGATTTGCATGAAAACAAATAAAAGATCAAGCCAAATTGGTCTCATTTTCACAGAGAACAGGAAGAACTTGAGAGGAAGTAAATAACTCTTAATTAATCAACTATATTAACTGCTGTTTGCAGACGTAATAGTGGCTTCAATTTGTATTGCTTCTCAAACTGGTTTGAACTTCTGTTTTTGTCTTGTTGTCCACACCAATCTTGTAACTAGGGAGTTACAGGATGCTGATACATTTAGAGTTAGAAACCTTGACTTGTATGACATCTGTGATGAATCAGAACTGATAACATAAGTAAAGCTGGGTCATTCCAAAACTTTGATCTTCTTCTGGTGATGCCATTCTTTTATTGATTTGGAGGTATGTTCTGGGTCATTGTATTGTATTGAAAAATGGAATCCCTTTTCATTTTCAGAATTTTACTTAGCAGAGACCTGCCAATTTTGTGTGCCAAAATTGAATGAGATCTGAAGTGTTCATAATTCCCTCCACCTCGACCAAAATCCAGTTCCAGCTGAAGAAAAGCAACCCCAAAGTATAATGTGGCCACCATTATGCTTCACTGTGGGTATGGTGTAGTTTTGTTGATGTGCAGTGTTGTTTTTGTACCAAGCATACTTTCTGAAATTATGGCCCAAAAGTTCAAGGTTGGTGTCATCAGACCATAACATATTTTTCCACATATTTTTCTCAGACTTGATATAGGATGTGTAAAATGTAACTGGGCTTGGATCAGTGATGAAATCTAACATTTGTTACTACCGGTTCTGTGGGCATGGTTTGGTGTGTGTGTGTGGGTAATGTGACTGGGTGGGCGTGGCCAATTTTTTTTTAACTTTTAAAACCATTTTTTTCTACAACCTCTTCGGCGAAGAGGTTGTAAAAAAATGCTTTCAAAAGGCTCTGAAGATCCCAGCTGAGTTGCCTGATTGTCAGAGGGTTTTTTAAAAACCCTCTGCCGAGCAGGCAACTCAGCTGGGATTGTCAGAGTTTGGATCGTCAGAGGCATTTAAAAGAAAAAAACTTTTTTTCTTTTAAATGGCTCTGACGATCCAAGCTGAGTTGCCTGATCGGGCAACTCAGCTTGGATCGTCAGAGGCATTTAAAAGAAAAAAAGTGTCTGACGATCGCATGGCTCAGCTGGGCATGTGGGAGGGGCCAGGGATTTTTGCTACTGGTTCTCTGAACCACCCACTTCCATCGCTACCAAACCAGGAGCATTTCACCCCTGGCCTGGATGTTTTTCTTTGTAAGAAAAGGCTTCTGCCTTGCCACCCTACCTCCTAGCCCAGACATATGACGAATTCAGGAGATTATTGTCACTTGCCTTAGTACACAATCAGTACTTGTCAGAAATTCCTGCAGTTCCTTTAGTGTACTGTAGGGCTCTTGATGGGCTCTAGGAAATCAGTTTTCCTCTTGTTTTTTCATTATGTTGAGAAGAACATCCATTACTTGCTAATGTCACTGTTCTCCCATTTTTTTCTCCATTTGTTGATGACTGTCTTCACTATGTTTCATGATATCTCCAATGCCTTGACAATTTTTTAATATCCTTTTCCTGATTGATACCTTCCAACAATGAGATACCTTTGATGTTTTGTAAGCTCTTGGCAGACCATGGCTTTTGCTATATAAGCCACGAAGTAAATGTCAGAAAAATCCTACTAGAACAACTGAACTTTATATGAGCTTGATCAGAGTCACTTTAATTGATAGCAGGTATATACTGACTAGGTAGTTCCTGATTTACAATAGTTCATTTAGTGACTGTTCAAAGTTACAACGGCACTGAAAAAAAGTGATTTATGACAGTTTTTCACACTTATGACTGTTGCAGCCTCCTCATGGTCATGTGGTTAAAATTCAGACACTTGGCAACTGACTCATATTTATGATAGTTGCAATGTCCCTGGCCCATGTGATCACCTTTTGCAAAGTCAATGGGAAAACGAGATTCACTTAATAACTGTATTACTAATTTAACTAATTTAGATAGAACCCTCGCACATGCCCAAGATGGCGACTCCCGATGGAGCTCCGGTTTTACGGGGGTAATGTCCTGACAGTTGGGGGTCCTTAGGGCTAATTACCCATCTATGGCCCATGGTGTGTTAAGAGGGCTGATTTGCCAATCCGATGGGAGCGTTTTCGGCTCCGGAAGACCTTCTAGGAGAGCGGTTTTGTGGCTTCGCTCTCTGAAACAGCTTATAATGAGACAGGCGGTGTTGGTGGGATTTGAGTCAGCGAATTTGGGCCGATAGCTTCGTGACAGCCGGCCCTACATTCATCAGAAGCTACCGGATGGATGGCGATATACGGCTGCGATGACTGTCTGGCACCCTGGGCTGACTTCGTTAGACCCTTGGCAAGATTGGAGGTTGCCTGCAGAGGCCGGCGGTGGGTGAAATTGGCGCGGAGGAGGCCGATGGTAGTGGCAGTTTAAAATTCCAAAATGGCGCCCGAAATAGCAGTTACAGTTGGCGGTTACAGGCAGCAAAAACCAAAGCAATTTAGAGACCAAAGAGGCCTCAGAAAGGAGAATAGGGACCTTTCTTATTTATTTTCAACTGATCTCCTGGGCAATGGAAAGATGCCAATCCTTCCATTGTTGGGCCAGCTCTGGATTACCTCCCACAGGCCTCCCCCTCTCTTTCTATGGGGGGGGGGGTTTAAACCTTCATGCATAAAAGACCTAAAGAAAGCTAAGGAGATTAGAAATTATTGTTATGTCTATCATGGGGGCTTTGCTTCTACAAAGTGACTGCCTTATTCCATCTCCCCTCCTGTATTTTTATCTCCTATCGCCCATTTATGACCGGATATTCGGCTTTTTTGTGAATCATTTGCTATCCAGGTTTGTTGTTTCCTGTATATCAGGATGAGAATTTCCTTACTTTTATTTCATCTGAGTCTCCCTGGATTTTCGCCTACTATATATATTTCCCACAGACTATCCGTATCTCTAATCTCAAGGATTGGCTATTCCATCTATGCCTAGGTACAACATTGAAAGAACAGGACTATAGCTGCTGTTTTTCTCCCTTATATCTGGTTGCTGTGAGAGGGTGATCGATGTTCACATCTGAGTTCAAAATGGCTCTTTCTACCGCTGATATGAGAATTCAGCGGGACTAAAATGACTTGTACCTCTAATTGATACTCTCTCCACAGGACCCTGGATAACGAGGACATGCCTACCAGCTATAGACTATCTAGCTACAAAATGTACTCATTGGGAGAACTCCTCAAACTGCGAGATGCCCCCCTCTCGCAGGTCTGGCCCTCTTCTTTATCGAGGGCCTATCTCGATGACGGACTTTGGAGTCCAGAGAGATGGCATACAGCAAAAAGAGGGTAATAGGGTTTTTTAGGGAAATTTCTTAATAAAATTTTAAGGGATTCTGGGAGGGGGGTAGATTACGTGGGTTCGGGGGAAGACCCGCGGGGGAGGGTATCTGGGCCAGCCGTAGGGCGTGGCATGGGAGGTGTGAACTCTGGGGTCAAGGAGATGATTAGATCTTATGATACAGATGCCCATAACATCGATACTGTAGGTGGGAGGGGCAGATATGGCGGGAGCAGGGGGCCACATCATCCTACGGGAGTGCGTCCTCGCTGTTTACAAGCGGTGGCGCGCTCCGACCCTCAAAACTCTTCTCGTTCCCCAGGTTGTACAGAACCTCGGGCCCCAGGCCTTCGGCTGATGCTGTGCAATGCCAGGTCCATGGTAAATAAAGCCCCCCTCATTTGTGATCTTATTCAGGAGGGGGGTGCGGACCTGGTGGGTATTACGGAGACCTGGTTGGGCCAGGAAGGGGGAGCCCCCCTTGTTGATATGTGCCCACCAGGTTTCCGTGCTTTCCATCAACCAAGGTCTCAGGGGAGGGGCGGAGGGGTGGCAGTTGTTATTAACGAAGGTCTTGGGCCAAGGGAGGCCACTGTTCCTCAGACGGCTGGATGTGAGTCCCTTCTTGTGAAGTGGGGTCATAGGGTGCAGTTGGGCTTGCTAGTCACGTACCTGGCTCCCTGCCATGTGGCAGCAGCCCTGCCTGAGCTGCTTGATGTTATAGCCGCGGTGGCTGTTGACACCCCCAGGCTTATGGTCATGGGGGATTTTAACCTGTCATCAGTTGGCGAGACATCTGAGGTGGCTCGGGAGTTCATGGCTTCCATGACGGCTATGGACCTGACCCAGTTAATTTATGGCTCTACTCACATGGGGGGACACACACTGGACCTTGTTTTTGTCTCTGGACAGTGGTTGAGTGATCTCGAGATAGGGGATATAGTGATTGAACCCTTGTCATGGTCAGATCACTCCCTCCTTCGCCTGGACCTTCGAACCACCACACCCCGCCGCAGGGAGGCAGAACTGACCAGGTGGTTCCGCCCCAGGCGCCTGATGGATCCTGAGAGATTCCAGATGGAGCTTGGGCCATTTCCTGAGGTTCTAGCACACGACTCGGCTGAGGACTTAGTGGCCGCCTGGGATAGGGCGGCGGCTGATGCTTTAGACCGAGTCGTGCCTTTGCGGCCTCTGACCCAGCGCCGGTCTCACCTGGCTCCTTGGTATACTGAGGAGCTGAGGGAGATGAAGCGCCGGAAAAGACGCCTAGAGAGCAGTTGGAGGGCTAGTCGTTCTGAATCCGACCGAACACTGGTAAGATCTCATATTAAGAATTACCTAGTGGCGATAAGAGTAGAGAAGAGTAACTACTTTTCTACTCTTATTGCGTCATCAGATAATCGCCCAGCTGCCCTGTTTAGGGTGACTCGCTCTCTGCTCCATCGAGAGACGTGGGAAGACCCCTTGGAGGGTAGAGCTGAGGATTTTGTACAATATCTGTATGACAAAATTGCTCAGATTCGTGAACAGCTAGACTCTGACTGGATTGATCCAGAGGAGAGGAAAGGGACAGGTCCTGAGAATATTATTTGGGAAGAGTTTGATCCTGTGACTCCCAAAAGCGTGGACAGGATACTGAACAGACTAAATGCGACCACATGTTTATTGGACCCATGTCCATCCTGGTTGGTACTGGCTTCCCGGGAGGTGACGCGAGGTTGGCTCCAGGAGATTATAAATGCTTCTTTGAGTGGGGGTGTCTTTCCCACCGTCTTGAAAGAGGCGGTGGTGAGGCCCCTCCTCAAGAAGCCCTCCCTGGATCCAGCTGTATTAGCAAATTATCGTCCTGTCTCCAACCTTCGCTTTGTTGCAAAGGTGGTTGAGAGTGTGGTTGCACGACAACTGCCTCAGTACCTGGATGAATCGAATTATCTAGATCCGTTCCAGTCGGGATTCAGGCCCGGGTACAGCACAGAGACAACATTGGTCGCATTGGTTGATGATCTCTGGAGGGCTCGTGACAGGGGTTGCTCCTCTGTCCTGGTCCTACTAGACCTCTCAGCGGCTTTTGATACCATCGATCATGATATCATGCTGCACCAGTTGGAAGGGTTGGGGGTGGGGGGCACTGTTCTACAGTGGTTCTCCTCCTTTCTCTCTGACTGGTCGCAGTCTGTGTTGACAGGGGGGCAGAGGTCGACCTCGAGGCCCCTTATATGTGGGGTGCCACAAGGATCGGTCCTCTCGCCCCTTCTATTCAACATTTATGTGAAGCCGCTGGGTGAGATCATCCGTGGTTTTGGGGTGAAGTACCATCAGTACGCTGATGACACCCAGCTGTACATCTCCACCCCAGACCACCCCAATGATGCCCTCGAGGTGATGTCCCGGTGCCTGGAGGCCGTACGGATCTGGATGGGGAGGAACAAACTCAGACTCAACCCATCCAAGACCGAGTGGCTGTGGTTTCCGTCGTCCCGATATAGTCAGTTGGTGCCATCTCTGACTATTGGGGGCGAGTCGTTGGCCCCCACAGATGGGGTTCGCAACTTGGGCATCCTCCTGGACTCACGGCTGTCTTTTGAAGAGCATATGACAGCCGTAGCCAGGAGGACCTTTTATCAGGTTTGCCTGATTCGCCAGTTGCATCCCTTTCTGGATCGGGACTCGTTACGCACGGTCACTCACGCCCTTGTCACCTCACGCCTGGATTATTGTAATGCTCTCTACATGGGGCTCCCCTTGAGAAGCACCCGAAGGCTCCAACTGGTCCAGAATGCGGCCGCGCGGGTGGTAATGGGAGCAATGTGGCGCTCTCATGTAACCCCCCTCCTGCGCAAGCTGCACTGGCTCCCAGTGGTCTTCCGGGTGTGCTTCAAGGTTTTGGTTACTATCTTTAGAGCGCTCCATGGCTCAGGACCAGGGTACTTACGAAACCGCCTCCTGTCACCAATAGCCTCTCACCGACCAGTTCGCTCCCATAGAGAGGGACTCCTCAGGGTGCCGTCGGCCAAACAATGTCGACTGACGGCCCCCAGGGGGAGAGCCTTTTCTGTGGGGGCACCTACCATCTGGAACGGGCTTCCCCTGGAGTTACGAAACATCCAAGACTTACGCATATTCCGCCGTGCCCTGAAAATATTTCTATTCCAACAAGCTGGTCTGGCCTAACTCTCCTTTTTTAATTGGCTTTTAAACTGGCTTTTAAATTGGATTTTAAACCTCTTTAGTTAAATTTGGATGTTCTTAATCTTTGAGCCTAAATTACTTAATCTGTTTCTTAATAGTTTTTAACTTCTATATGTATTTGTATTTATTATGGCTGTTCACCGCCCTGAGTCCTTCGGGAGTAGGGCGGTATACAAATATGAAAAATAAATAAATAAATAAATAAATAAATAAACTGCAATGATTCACTTAACAACTGGAGCAAGAAAGTTCATAAAATGGAGCAAAACTCACTTTACAGATCTTTTGCTTAACAACAGAAATTTTGGACTCAATTGCAGTTGTAAGTTGAGGACTACCTGTATTTAACACCAGTTTGAATATGATTGGTTAATTCCGAACACAACTAGATCCCTATTTATAAGAGGGTGCAACATTATTGTACATATTTTTACATTTATTTCTCTTCCTTCCAGGGTGATTTTCAATTGAATTGTACAGCTTATTGAAGGTGGAAAAAATTATGAAGTCATTCATCTTGGTCTGATTTTTTTTTTTACATCTCAAAAACCAGGCATTTTAACAAGGGTATGTAGACTTTTTATATCCACTGTATTCTGAAAGCTTTTTGCCATATTGATGGATTTCACTTTATAACCTACTTTTATAAAAACAAACAAATCCATTTACTTCTTTTTTTAAAGAAAAATTAAAATGCAATTAAAATAGAATATGATCATCTGAAAGATAATATGTAAGGGTAGTGATCTAATAAAATCATTTTAAAAGATGATTATTTTTAATGTCCTAAGCATGATTTTACTTTAGAGATAATTTTTTGTTCTGTTTGTTTCTTTCAGATAGGATTATAATTTTTAGGTTAGGTTCTGTGAGTGAATATATTTATTTTTGAATACATAGTTTATCAATTCTGCTTTGGAGCGGGGGGGGGGGGGGTGTCTCCAAACTTGGCAACTTTAAGACTTGTGGACTTGTGGGGAATTCTGAGAGTTAAAGTCCACTATTCTTAAAGTTGCCAATTTTGGAGACCCCTGATTAGAAAATCAGTGGGCAATGTTAATTTAGGATTGGGTGCGGGTCCATACTTTTACTGGCCACTCAAACTGCTTAATCTGGTTCTGTAGTGAGCTTTATTGTTCCATAGCTGTATGTTGTAGCTAAGCACAGATACAATCATCTCAGTAAGACATGATGATCTTGTACAGCTGAGAAACTCGTAGCGAAACAGTAGTTTTCCAAAAATGAGGAACTATGAAGTTTATGGAAAGAGAAAGAAAGAAAAAGCCGATGAACATTATTGAATAAGGCAGCTTTGGAGAAGCTGAATCATTTGCCTCTTCCAGGAAAGTCCAGGACACGATTCTTCATGTGATTATGGATCTAATCTACAGAAAACCATTGAAAAAGAAGATGGATGGAGAGATCTTTGCTTCAGGTGATCCTTTCCAAATGAAGAAGTCATTTGAGGTGGGATCATATCACACAAGAAAAGTTACAGAGACCGAGTGTTGTCATCAGAATCCATAATGGAGCAGGGAAGTAGGAATTTCTATGCTCTTTCACACTAAAAGCAAAGATTGTATTTTTCAAGCAAGACTGTTACTTAGATACACTCTCAAAGAATAGCTCATAAATCCAATCCACATTCTACTAGTACAATAAAAGAAGGAAGGAGGATTTGACCCTACTTATGCATGCTTATTCAGACTGGCTGAAATCATTGTCTTGTATGCTTGGAAATGAAATTAATAACCAATCTCTTGTATGACTGAAGACAAAACCAACAAACAAAAAGCAAAAAAGCTACTGGAAGGCTTGATGTATGCTGAAGTGCTTGCATAAAGCAGCAAGCCCAAGTACTCATTGTAGTGGCAATGTTGATAACAAAAGCCATCAGAAAAATCTCAAATTCAAAGTCATTTGGTATAACCAGGCTACATCACCAAGTGTTGCCTAGCATCATATAACAAGTAATCAGGATGTGAAAGTTCAATTGATATCTGTGAATACAGGCACACAAACGCACCTCTTACAAACCAGTCACCAGGCTGTGCTAAAAAAAAAGAGTTTTTACAATAGAATCATAATGTTAAAAATAGGAGCTTTAGAGAAAGTGCAAGGCTGAAATCTCTCTGTAGCCATCAGCAACCCAGTGCTACTTTTTTGCTTTATAATTTTGGGTAGTTCAACTTCCTGAGATATACACTACAAAAATATACACTTACTGCAATATCTTAAATTTATTTGATTGGAATCTATCCAGGAGTTCTTGTGGTACAATTTTTCACCTCAAGTAAAAGCATCCATCCCACTCTCTTCTTTAGACAGATCTAGTAATAACTTCATCTGCAGGAAAAATGGTGCTGGAGGAATTAAGCAGACAAACCAAGTTAAATTAAACTCTGACAGCATCCTGATTGCCAAAGCTGATTGTTGCCCTTTGAACTCAGTTCTCCACTTGGGAATCACTCTTTGCCCACTCTTGGGTCTTTGGCATAAAAAAGGGTAAAAATGCACCATCAGTCATGGTTCTGTTTGTCACTTTTAGTGATTGGGGTGGGGTGGGATGGGTAGGTATATAAAAGTGTTTTAATAAATATGGTCAGAGGCCAAAGAAGGTTTGGCAGTTTTCAAGTATGGCACCCAGTTTCACCATTATAACTCAAGATCATTTATAGTCTGCTTTAATTGTCTTAGTGAGCCCATATCTACTGCTTTCTGTTGCATGAAAAATATATGAACGTGCCTTCGAAGGAAGAGCTTAAAAAAAATGTTATTTTGTTAAAATATCAGAATCACTATTTTCCCAAAGAGAACAATTGGATGTTTAAAGTACAAAATCCTGATTAACAAAAGGAGAAAGTTTAAAGCATCTCTAAGATATGAAACGACTATTTTCCATTGCTCTTTGGCAGAGTACAAATTGTCCTTTCATGAATAAAAAGTGGCAATAATATTAAAAATAATAGTAATTATTATTATCATCAGGCTGCTTTTTTTAAAAAAAAATAAAATAAAATCCAAGTGTACTCTCAGTGAAAAAAAAAGCACAGGTAGCAAAACTTCATCTCCCCAAAATGCACTTCAATACATTTTATGTCTAAAAACCTAATTTAAAATAATGTCAGCATCTTTCAGCTGCAGAATATGAAGCTCAGCATCTTTAAATTATTTAAGAGGTCCTCAGAGAGTCGGTTATGCTTATAGCATCAGATTTACTCAAAGCAATGGAAAGAGCCAAAGCAAAATGTCGAATCAGGGCTTCCTAAGAGATTTCACAGAGGATCCTTTCTTTTTTTACTTCACTGCAATTGAAGCCTTATGAAATTTTTGTGCAAAAATATGTATCCTTCAAGATAGGTTTACTGACAAGCTTTGTTTTCCACTTAATTTAAAAGAGCCGATCTTTGAGAAGACTCCAGTGAATGTCTCCATCAAGAATGTATCAGGCTAATTTGAATATGAAACATGCAAGTCTATCAAACTCTAAATGATTGATCTGGATTTCCTGGGTAGCTCCTCTCCTGAGGTATTTTCTATTCGAAGTTCAAGAGGGATGCTCTGTCACAAAAGTACCATGCTGTATTTGGATGTATAGCGGGAGTTTAATTGAACGGAATAACATTGATGCTTATTGGTGAATAGTGATAATGTTATTCAGTTGAATAACTGAAATTGAATAACCTTGGAAACAGTATTGAATAACAGGAATTGAATAACCTTGGAAATTAGCTTTTGTCAGCCCCCACTAAGTAGACCAGAAACTATTTTTTATTGAGAACTGGCTATCATAACAGAGCTATAATAATGTATTATATATAATATATATATAAAACCAGTTTGCTCTAGTAGTTAAGGTATTGGAAAGCAGATGACCATGGGTTCTAGTCCCACCTTAGCCATGAAAGCCAGCTGGCTGACTTTGGGCTAGTCCCTTTCTCTCAGCCCTATCCACTTCATATGGTTGTTGTGGGAAAAATAGGAGGAGGAAATTGAGTTGGATATGTTTGTCGCCTTGAGTTATTTGTAAAAATAATAAAGGTGGGATACAAACAAATAAAATAACAGAATTTTGAAGTCTGATTATTCTTCCCCTTCTTGTACTCTTGTAAATTAAGGCGATGTCGGTTTGAGAAACTTCCTAATGTTATCTGGATAATCTGAATTTTTGTTTATCTCCATCAAGGTCATCTTCCTTATTCTTTCTATGCCTTCCTATCACATGAGATTTCAGATGACGAGCACTCTTAAATATCTATGGAGTCACAGCAAAGAGGTTTTTTTTTTTATCATCCCAAATGCTACTGATGTCATCATACTTGGTATAGATCATATTCATGCCAAGCCATTTGAGTGTTTGGGGGACTGTAGTGTCTCCTTCTCAACTCTTCATAATCTTTCCAAGTTGGCCACTATTCTCCCCATTCTAAAGGACCAAATATATTTGTTGGCTGAAATTTGTTGTAATTTTTAAATCTGTCGCTTCATAAAGCACCATTACTTCTATCTACTCTAATTATTATTGGTATTAAAAAAAGGATATTCAAGCTGTCTCACAATTAAAAAGGCCACAAAATTACATTAAAATTTTGAATCATGATTGAATTAATTGAAACTGATCTTTGACTGTTGAGATTTTCATAACATGTTATTTGGGAGAAAACCAAATTATTCAGAAAGTGATGACTAAGCTGCATAAAACAAATGGCATATAAGAGGAAGAAAAATTGTGAATGCACATTATGTTCCTTGTTGTGGGGAGGATCAAGTGGTTTACCGAAGGAACAATTTTTCATTAGAAAAAAAATGGAATTAGCAGTTATTCACCGATGAAGCAAACATCATAAACTAATTGGGAGAATTAAACCAGTCCTAGTTTAAGAGAAAGGAAAGATGGATTTGTTATCATAATCACATTTTTTTCTTATTTTGCTGGTTCAAGTTTATAAAATCGGATTACCATATTGAGAAGAAACACTTGCTGTTGCACTGTGAATTTATATTAATATGTATTTACTTATTCAATTTCTATAACCACCTATCTCAGTCAATGACTCTATTGTTCTTGTTACTCTTACTTAATATTTTTTGTTATGGAGGAGAATCCTGAGAGTTGCAGATCAAAATTGCTAGAAGCAATTTGTGGGAGTTGATGGAAATTGTAGCCCATTTTCCAAATGGAACCAGTTGAGCCAATCCTTTTCATTTCAAGAAGCCAGGTCAGGTTTTGCATTTCTTTCTGTTTCAGTAAGATGATATTCCAAAGGACAAAGACTATAATTAACACGGTGATGTTTGTCATCAAATCCTCACAGAAATCCTTGAGTTATTGATTACTAAGCAAAATTAGTTTTTTTTTAAATCGAAAAGAGAGAATTAGAATGCTTCCTCGTTGTCATTCTATCTTGCTCCATGCCTGAATTCTGATAGACATGCTTAACTTATTATATATAGGTTCAAATTCAATCATAATTTAATTGTTTATTTAAGGTGTTCTCCTTTAAATGGAAAAACAGGTAATCATTTCCTACCTTATAACTCACTAGATTCTGTTTCTGGAATCAGAAACAATTTCTCCCTGCAGCTAATAAATAGATGCACCTATTTCAAGAAAAAAGAATAGCAAAGGATTAAAATAAATAGCCATACACCAACTCTTCCTAAAGCTAGAATGTTGAAGATACTTTTCCCTCTATAATTATTGCATACAACTTTTCCTCTTGCCTTCAAGAACCATGAATGAAATACTAAGATCTTTTGAGTCTTCCCTGTTCACACTACGTCCGGCAGCCAAAAGTTCATTACTCCGCAAATATGAAGTGCTACAGATCTAAAGTTGTATCAAAACTTCAGTAATAAAACTTCATGCTTATAAGAAAAGAAACCTTAAGAGCAGAGCAACGAAGATGATTAGGGTAAAACATACAGTGAATGGTTGCAAGTACTCGGCATGGATAGTTTAGTGAAGAGAAGGACCAGGGGAGACATGAAAGCAGTGTTCCAATATTTGAGGGGCTGCCACAGAGAGGAGGGGGGCAACCTATTTTCCAAAGCACCTGAAGGCCAGACAAGGAATAGTGGATGGAATCTGATCAAGGAGAGATTCAACCTAGAAATAAGGATAATTTTTCTGACAGACAGAACAATCAACCAATGGAACAGCTTGCCTTCAGAAGTTGTGGGAGCTTCATCACTGGAAGCTTTCAAGAAGAGACTGGACTGCCATCTGTCAGAAATGGTTTAGGGTCTCCTGCTTGGGAGGGGGTTTGGACTAGATAACCTACAAGTCCCTTCCAACTCTGTTATTAAAATAGCCCAAACTAAACTTGTGTGGAAAAAAAAAATAGCTGGAATTAGGATGGGTGGGGATGTAGACTTAAAATCGTCACCATTATTCTGATAGGTCATTTTCTTTTTCACACTATTTATCTATTTTTTCAAAGTTCAAGGGAGTGGAGAAAAACCTCTGCCTCAAATTCAGGATCCATCCTACTTCAGAAGGAGCACCTCTTTTTTCCATTTCCTGTTGTAGGTTGGATACGACCATGACTGTGATGCATGAGAGCCCATATTATTATATACATTCAATACCACAGAAAAGGCTTTGAATGCCTTTGGGGAAATTTGCAGTCTTCTTTAAAGAAATCAGATTTCTGTTGGCTAAAACTGAGAATAGCTCGCAACAACATTGCCTTCTTTTTTATTGATATTTTGCAAACTGGCTTAACTTGTAATATAGAAGAATAGACTACTATTTTATAGTATATAGAGTGGGAAGAGTATAGTGTGACATGGTAAGTCTCCAATGCTATAGCACTGCTATAATGGTATAATGCCTTAGGCACTAGGCACTAGAACAGGGATGTCCAACCTTGGCAAGTTTAAGACCTTCAGTCTTCAACTTTCTACACAATCTTAACAAGGTTGGCTGTGGAACTCTGGGAGTTGAAGTGGACAGGTCTTAAAGTTACCAAGGTTGGACATCCCTACCCTAGAACTACCCAATCCACTGCCTCAGACTTCACTCCAAACCAAACCAAGCCACTTTGCATTCAGAAGCCGCACAAAGAACAACTTGACATCTAATCCAAAACAGGTGCATTTTGCTTTTCAGCAAACCAGTCCCATTTTCTAGTAACCTTCACGATGGATATTTTAGCACATTTGATACAGGTTCCTATATATGACACCTTTCTTCTAAAGCAGTTTCAAACAATGCAAACAGAACAGATTCGGCCCCCTTCATCGTTGACTCCTCTATACTATTGGTCATGCATCAAATTTCATATGATGTGAACCTCCTAAATTACATCCCATCTTCCTTCCCCTCAGACAACATTGAGACATCCAGGGCTTGCCATAGAATATAAAACACGGGTGGAGCAGAATCTGACTTTAAAAAGTTGGGCCTGGAACGCATCCTTAAACCTTTGATGGACTGCAATCATTTCTAATAGTTCTTAAAACATGCAAGATTTTTGGAGGAAGGAGAGAAAGGTGAAGATTCCTTGTTTTGGGATGTTAAGTTTTTTAATTAGCATATAGGTTTGAAAATTACTTTCCATGGCAAGGCAGCCATTTTTCAAAAACTAAACAAAATACATCTCTGACAGGCTTCTGGTTGTTGCAATGCAGCTCATTGGTACTTTTTTTCCTTCCTCTTTTAAAATCTTTTTTTGATTGTTCAGTGTGTGATCTAGTTGGTGTACTAATGATGCCACGATGTATTATTACATTATTATATAGACTGCGTATTCTACTTTTGCATAGATTCAGTTTTCAATTGAAGTGGCATAAAAGCACTTGTAACAAGTGACTTAAGTACACAATTCTTTTAAAGTGGTGGTTATTCATAGGGATGGCCCCAGTTTTACTCTATCCTTGTAGCGTTCTTTGGCAATGCTTTGCTTACATCCTTATTTCAGAGCATAAACAAAGCAAGAAAGAAGGAATGTATAAGATTGGCTATAGTTTTGCAAAGGCGTAGGATGACAAATGTGTACGCCAACAGCATGTTGTTGCTGCCCTCCACATTCTTCTTCTGCAATCATCACTTATACATGTAGTCAACTTATGACCACAATTGAGCCCCAAATTTCTGTTGCAGAGACATTTATAAGTGTCTGAATTTTAATCCCGTGACCATGGGGATGCTTGCGACAGTCGTAAGTGTGAAAAACAGTCATAAGATACTTTTTCCAGGGGTGTTGTAACTTTGAATGGTTACTAAACAAATTGTTGTAAGACGAGTACTTCTAGGGCAGGGGTCAGCAACCTTATACACTCAAAGAGCCACAAAGGTCCTAACTGGAAGCCCCTGTTCAATTCTGGAGCTGACCGGAAGTCCGGTTCCCCCACCATAGAGTCTCCTCCTAGCGCGGCGTCCTTTTTCCTCTGATGACCGGAAATCTGGTTCCCCCACCATAGAGTCTCTTCCTAGCATGGTGTCTTTTTTCCTCTACCTGTCCTAACCGAAAGCCCTATCAATTGTGGAGCCAACCGGCAACAGGGAGCCACAGCAGAAGGATGAAAGAGCCACATGCGATTCCAGAGCCATGGGTTGCTGACCCCTGTTCTAGGGGCATGGGGAATGCAGACATTTATATATGGAGTAAATAAACAAGTTCAACTAAGCTTATGTTTCATGGATGTCAGCCTTAGCTATAGAAACATCTATTTTAGGTCCACCAAATCTGGGTTGCAAACATCCAGGCAATCTCTAGATGTCAGCAGAGGGTTGGGGTTTTCTAAGTCTCTTTTCTGGCATTTTTTCCCCCAGCCTAGATATGGTCACCCTAAAGAGTTGGAGTGACTGAACATCTGTTGTGGCAGCTGTAGGTTAGAAAGCCGGAGTCAGGCACTCTAATTAAAATTAGACTTAAATCTATATCTCTTATAAGTCATATGGTTCTTTGGACTGAACAAAGAGCAGACACTGTACATCCATGGCTTTGTCTCTTTTGTGCGTTGTTCTCTTTATGTTGTCTTCCTATTCCAATAATGCCTCAGTCTTTGGAAGACGATGGGTAAAATTTGGTTCTAACATGCTGCATTAAAGAGAAAAGACCAGATTTTATTATGCCCATTTGCTGTGTTTCCTAGGGTGTTTATAAAACTTGGAATTTCTTTCTCATATCCCCATTCAGCTATCCGTGTTTGCGTGTGTGTGCATGCTTGTATGCATGCATGTATTTTGTATTGATAATTTATATCAATAAATTTATTGTTTTAAATTCTAAATAAATTCTGATAAATTCTAGTATTTATCAGTTGATAAATACTAGATTCATATTTTCCTAAACCTTTATTTTACTTTTTACATGTACAAAATGTTTAGATTTCTGTCCTTCAGATTATTAGACAACTAAGAGCTCTGTGCTTCTAGCAATCAGGCCCTCAATCCATCTAAATGATAATTGGGGTAGTTAAGATTTCAGCTGATTTTTTAACAATCAAGCACTTTCTCCAATGGGAAAAAAAATTGGCTTAATTTTTTTCAACTGCATCGCTTGAAGTGTTATAAACTGCATGGGAGAGGAAAAAAATCATTCTAGTTTGGCCATTGGCTGGAAACAAAATTTAGTTTGTTTTGCCATTGATACGAATGAACTTGTTCCTTTTGCCATATATCTTAGCGATCCAATTAGATATTTCAAATTTTTTTGTTCTGAAGCAAAAAGATAAGACTTCTCATCCTGTTTTAATAATACATATACCCCTACTTGCCCTATTATCTCTTTATTAGAAGTGGCATTTAATTAAATCAAATTTAAGAGCGAGCTCGGTGGATTTGTTGATGAGGAATTCATCTGCCGCAAGTGTTAACTGAAATATATAATATATTTGTAAGGGGGAAAAAATGATGGTTAAAAAGAAGGGTAACTTCAAATCTTTCCTCCATTAAATTAAAAGATAATGCTTATATTGCTGCCGAGAGCAATGCCTTCCCAAGATTACAGATATTGCCCCTGCTTCAGAGATACATGAATGAAGAATTAGTGATACCAATCAATACAATTAATAGCTATTTTCATTCTTTGGATTTAGCTATTAAGGGCTTTCATCGTGAGCCAACATGTAAATGTTGTGAAATACTGAAGTGGGTTGTGATCCAGAACTGACACATGATTAAGTGAATGTCAAGCATGTGAAAGAGGCAGAGTTGGCATTAGGATGGTGTAGTGCTTTTCTGACAAAAGGTTGGATATTTCTGATTGGAAAAATGACTTTGTTTAAGGCAGCAGCTTCCAGGTTTACATCTTTGCAGCCTGATGGGGGAAAAGAGAGGTGAACCAGCCCATGCAAGTGGTGGGTTGGCATGTGGGCATGCATGGGCCAGCCTGCCCCACGCAAATCAAGCCCCACGTGAGTGTGCCAGCTAGACACTCAGTGGCTTGGGTTCAAACAGGCCACAGCCTGGTAATGGGCCACAGCCCAGGGGTTTGGGACCCTTCCTTTAAAGAACATAAAACCCAATTTTGTCTTATTTGATGTTCTTCCCATTCTTATTATACATAGACTAGGTTACAAAGCCTCATTCTTCCCAGCTAGCATTCTGGAAATAACAATATAGAATAGTGGTATCCAGCCTCCATCCTGTGAACTGTGTGTGGCCCTGGACAGCTAGTAATGCAGCCCACAAGATCATATACTTTTAACATTATTATCAGGAGTGAAATGCTACTGGTTCTCTCCGGTTTGGCCAAACCAGTAGTGATAAAAACTACTGATTCAAGCAAACCGGTAGTAAAAAAAAAGCTATCGGTTTGGTCGAACCGGTAGTTTAAAAGCTACTGGTTCAGGTGAACTGGTAGTTAAAAAAAGCTACCAGTTCGTCCGAACTGGTATTTCTGACAATCAGCTTTGCTGCATGGTTTATATTCTCTAGAAAGCAGGAAATCCTGCTTTCTAGCAAAGCTAAATCGCACAGCACCACTGTTCTCCCCTCCCCCTTGCTGTTCAACTTATCTAGTGAAGTCTTCTTTTTCCGCATGAGGCGCACATTTGGAGAGCACGGTGCATGCACGCATTTGGCACGCATCGCGCATGCATGGGCAGCGAACCAGTGGCGATCTGCAGAGTAGTTCAGCACTGATTATTATGCGATTTATATATGCTATATTTTTTAACTATATTATATATTTTGTGGGTGCAATGACTCAGCTGGAAAACTGATGGCCCAGGTTTGAGACCTGAGTGTCATGTGATTGTGTGAGTTCCCATTACTTGCCTCAGCTCCTGCCCACCTAGCAGTTCAAAGCATGCAAATGAAATTTGATAAATAGGTGCCAATTCGGTAGGAAGGTAATAGTGTTCCCTGAGTCTTGGCATACAGTCATAGTGGCCACATGACCACGGAAATATTTTCAGACAATACTGGCTCCATCAGCTAAAAAGTGGAAATAAACATTGCCCCCTAGAGTTGGAAACGACTGGAAAAGGGAAAATCTTTACCTTATTATATATTTTACAGCATCATTCCCCGACCTTTCTGACTTGGTGGACCAGCGTCGGCAGGGGGAGAGGGGATGACTTTCATAAATGCAGCTTTTCACAGATGTGCATGCTCACCCACCACTTCAGTGGCTTGGTTCTGAACGAGCTGTGGCATGGTACCGGGCTGCAGATTGGGGATTGGGGGCCCCTGTTTTATAGGCAGCCCAAAACAATTCCTCTTCACTCAATGCAGCCTGGAAAGCCAAAAGGTTGGACACCCATGATATAGAGTGTAGTTTAGATAACAGTGGAACCAGTGGAATCAGTGGAACGACTTGCCTCTAGAAGTTGTGGGTGCTCCAACACTGGAGGTTTTAAAGAAGAGTTTGTCTGAAACGGTATAGGGTTTCCTGCCTGAGCAGAGGGTTGGACTAGAAGACCTTCAGGATTCCGTCCAACTCTGTTATTCTGTTAATAGGAATGTAGTTCAATACTCCTTAAAAACATTTTTGTTTCATTTACTAGATTAATGTACTGTCTTTATTTTGAAAAACTGTGGACAGAATGTTCCTTCATCTTTTTTTTCTCCAGATCAACAACCCACTGAAGCAGGGGTGAAATTCACTTACTTTCCTTACCTGTTTGCAAAAGTGTGCGCACCACACACCCAGTCGCTCTGCACATGCGCGCCATAGTCCGCACATGCACAGTCTTCTGCGCATGCGCAGAGACTTAAAATGTTGCACTGAGGTTAATTGGGCTAAAGAGAATGACTGGCCCAAAGTCACACCACCACTTGTGCCTGAAGAGAGGATTGACTGGGGAAGGCGGTATCTGACTAAATGGGAAAACAGGATCAATAATGGGAGTTTTTATTATTTTATTTTTATTATTATTATTCGTATTTCTATGCTGCCCACTCTCCGAGGACTCTGGGCAGTTTACACCAAAGACAGTATACTAAATAGCATATTGCCCCCAACAATCTGGGTCCTCATTTTACCCACCTCGGAAGGATGGAAGGCTGAGTCAACCTTGAGCCGGTGAGATTTGATCTGTTGATCTGCTGAACTAGCAGTCAGCTGAAGTAGCTGCAGTACTGCACTCTAACCACTGCGCCACCTCGGCTCTTAAATTGAAGCTTAAGAATTCCTGCAGGCATTTTTTGCATCCCCCCCACTGAATTTCACTGTTAAAATAAAGCCAGTTAAACCACTTAGCAAGATGGCAAGATCTGTATTTGCATTTCTCTTTGTGCAAAGTGACACAAGTACAGGTCCCAAATATTTATTGAGAGCATCAGCTCTAACTACGGAACATTGATGGATGACGACAGGCTTAACTCTTGTGCTACTTTTTCAGGAGCAAGAAGAAAGTAAACAATCCACTTATTTAAAGTTGTGTTCCTTCCAAAGATAGATTTTTCTTTCCCTTAGCTGGTTAATATGTCCTAAATTGAAAAGTGTTGTTTCAAATATTTGTGGTTATTAATTATGTTTCTAACAATATTCTGGATCAAACGCTCCACAATGAATTTGTGATTTGATTTCTTTTTTAGTATCATAATTACACATTGTAAACAACATTCCCTTTTCCCAAAAGGTTGTGCAATTTTATAAAAGCAAGAGAGGAAAGGGGGAGGGGAGTGAGCAAGAACAAAAAATTCCATTGAAGTAGAAATTAAAAAGAGATGTTTGATATGATAAATAATGACTAGATAATGGGTTTCAATGGGATATGGAAATATATTCTGCAACGTGAAAACCTGTTGAAAGGGTTTGCTGGAAAGGAGGGAAGAGGTGACATTGAAATTTTACTTAAGTTGTCTAATTTGTCTTCCTTGTGCAAACAGGAGCACATTTGATGGATTTTGATTCCATAGCAGACCAAGGTTGTAAATGTAAGTCACATCATTCTAGTTATGTGGAATGAATAAAGGAATTCTTTAATGGTATAAATCAAGGTCAGTCTACAAATTGTTTAAAGAGCAGGATAGATAGATAGATAGATAGATAGATAGATAGATAGATAGATAGATAGATAGATAGATGGATGGATGGATGGATGGATGGATGGATGGACAGATAGACAGACAGACAGACAGACAGACAGACTGAGATATAAATAAAACAAAAATGATAGAAAGTGTCCTTTTGTGTAGTATAATTTTGAAATATAAAGATCTTGGCAGTGGTCTTTATAGAGAGGATTGCTCTTAACTATTGCATCTGGGCCATAAGAGGCTAAATGTAACAATCAATTTCTCTGATACAGTGGTGGGTTTCTACCGGTTCGCCCCGGTCTGGGGGAGCCGGTAGCAACGACGGTGAGCTGAGAGCGAGCCGACTGTCACTCGGAGTGACTGTCACTGTCACTCCGACTGTCAGCTGGGCCTTCCCTCCCACCCTTGTACTATACCTACCTATATTCGTTCATTTTTAGCCCATCTGATAGCCGCAGCAGAGCAGATTGCCGTGCTTCAATTGTTCTGAAATGCAATGTGCTTGTGCAGAGCGCAAAGCGCATGCATGTTGTTACACCAGTTGAAACCCACCACTGCTCTGATACCAGGTAGGAAAATTCCAGTGCTCAGTGGGGACCTCCAGTATTTATAGAATGAGTAATTAACTGCTTTATCAAAAAAAAAAAAAAAAAAAAAAAAAACCAGAAAGGAGTGTGTAAGGGGGGAATATTAAGAATGAAGCAGTGAGTAGGATTCTGAAACACTGCTGATCTCTTTGTCCAACAGCAAGGGTGTCAAACTTGCGTCATCACCGCATTATCACGTGATATATCGTGACTTTCCCTCCCTTCATTAAACCAGTCATGGGTGTGGCTGGCATGTGGCACATCCGGCCCATGGGCCAGGAGTTTGACACCTCTGTCCTACAGGGATGCTTTGGAAGAATAATTTTCTCTGCAGCCAAGATGAATCCACCCCATTTTCAACTTCCATCTTTATTTTTGGTTTCTTCTGAAACACTAAATTTGGACCCATCATGTCTTGTTTTTGGAGAATTAACCTGGTAACAGTCAGACAGAAGAACAATTAGAGTCCCAAGTTTGTTTGTTTCCATTTCAACTAGTTTGTAATTCAGCTAGTAATTCAACTCCACCCATCTCAATTCTTTAGACAAGTTCCTTTACCTAGTCCTAGTTTCTTTCCAACATTCTTTTGGTTTGGAAACAATAAACAAGCATTCTAACAGTAAGAGTGGCCAGTTAGTCGAACCAGTTATTCAGATAGCTGGTAATTGGCTGCATTCAAGTAGATGGTAGACATATTCTTGTACATGGATTTCTACACTGAGCAGTAATTGGACAAAATAACTCAAATGGATTCTTTCAACTCCTTAATTCCATGAATCTCTGAATTTAATAATCCTGGAAAATGAGGAGTTTTGGGTGATTTGAAATGTGAAAAAGTGCCATGTATCTTGTATCTCTTTTGAAAAGATTGATGGGCCAGGTTCAGAGGAAAAGTTGAATTGCTCTCTACTACCATAACTGCTGGGAATACCCATTTATTTGTAAATTGTGGGATAAGTACTCAATAATCAATGGTAATAAATGCTGTTGTGAATTTATTATTCATATCTCCCAAGGCATGTAAATAGACGCAATAGAGGAAGTCTATTAATTTTTTTCTATTAGCTGCCAGATTTATTGCTAAATATTAGGGCATTAACTACATCTTGGATCAATAGTCTTTAAAAATTTGGAAAATTGTATCAAATGAAAAATTATCACAATAGCAAAGCATTTTAAAGAATCCTTCAATTAAGGATTGCTTTATTTAAAGCTAATATTCACCTTTGTATATAAAGACATGTTTTCACACAGAATCACTGAGAAAAAGAACCTCTAAAAAAAAATAGTACTGGAAGTGAGATTTTTAAAAGTGCTTTTTTTCATCTCACAACTGTTTGGATTAAGAAAATTGCTCAATAAGAGCTGTGGTGGCACAGTGGTTAGAATGAGTATTGCAGGCTAACTCTGTCAACTGTCAGCAGTTTGATCCTGACCAGCTCAAGGTTGACTCAGCCTTCCATCCTTCTGAGGTTGGTAAAATGATAAGAGAGGGTTGTAAAGCACTATTCAGTAGTATATAAGTGCTATTTCTGGCCAAATACACTTAAATAAATGTCATTACATTCTGGCCTGATAATTATCTTGGTAGCATAATTGCATCAGCTGAAATTTTCTTCAAACGGCAACTCAGAAGTTTCGGAACTGGTTATCCATTGATAACCAGCCGGGAGGCAAAGTTACTCGCGTCCGTGGCAATCCTTAAATCACACGTGCCTCCTGGGTGGTGCTAAATGAGTAACAGACAGACTGGTAGCCAGACATCCATGAGGATCTCCTGGCTTCACACACAACCCCACGGTCCTTTTAAGGACCTTTTAAGTTCCAAAAAACTAGCAGAAACAGCAGAAATAACAGAAATAACAAATACCAATGCTAAAATGACTCGGAATATTGGAAGTTCAATATGCATATGCCAACTTAACATCGAAGGCAGTAGTAGATCAAAACGTGAACATCTCTCTAAACTACTATTTGAAAACTGTGTTGATTTGGCTGTGATCCAGGAAACACGCATTAAGAATGAACAGCAGCTTAAAAGCAGAGGAAGAATACCTGGATATGACGTCTTAGGCACTATTTTTCATCAAACTTATGGCCTGATAACATATGTGCGTAATAACATTGAAAATGCATATCTATTAGAAACAAGCAGTGATGATAACATCTACACTATCACAACTAAGATTGGAGATACCCAAGTCATGAACATCTATAAGCCCCCTACTATCTCCTGGCCTAACTCAGTTCTCCCAAGGATTCCACATCCAGGCATCTACATAGGAGATTTTAATAGCCACCATACTCAATGGAGATATACGCTTAACGATACTAACGGCGAGACCCTCTGCGAATGGGCAGAGCAGAACAATCTATACTTAGTTTTGATGCTAAAGATAGAGGCACTTTTAAATCAGCTGCATGAAAGAAAGAGTACAACCCAGACCTATGTTTTGTTACACAAGATAATACCAAACCTATACCTGCCTCCTGACAAGTGCTACCAATATTCCCCCATAGCCAACATAGACCTGTCATCATTAAAACAGGAATAAAGAAAGCTATTATTAGATCTATACCTCGACCAAGGTGGAACTTGAAGAAGGCTAACTGGGAAAAGTACATGATGGATCTTGAGAACACAATAGGATGTATTTCAGCAATTAGTAACAGCTACTATCGCTTTGTTGGAGCAATTATGTCATTGGCTAAAAAATACATTCCACGTGGCTTCCGCAAGGAATATATCCCAGGATGGAATGAAACTTGCGAAAACCTGTACCAAAAACTTTTAGAGGATAATGATGCTGAGATAGCTGATGAACTTCTTCATAATCTTGACCTGGCACGCAGGCAAAAATGGGAGTGCACTATGTCTGGATTAGATTTTAAACACTCAAGCAGGAAGGCATGGAGCCTACTGAGAAAACTGGGAGGAGACCAACCACCTAAACGTAAACAACAAGAGGTTACTCCAGATCAAGTAGCAACTCGCATTGTCAACTTAACTAGTGTACCCCATGATAAGAAACATACTAAACTAGTGAAAAGAGAACTAAAGCATCTAAAAACTCTGGGATTGCCTTACCAGGAATACGCTCGACTCTTCAAGCAGGTGAAATAGACACTGCCCTGAAGAATGTCAAAGCTGGAAAATCTCCTGGTTTTGATGGAGTAATGTCAGAATTTATCATCCATTCTGGACCTCGCACAAGAGAATGGCTGGCAAAATTCTATACAGATATCCTAACTTCCAGTAGGCTCCCTCCAAAATTTAAAAGAACCAAGGTAATCGGCATATTAAAACCCGGAAAAGAAAGCAATAAGCCAGAAAACTATCGCCCCATTGCTCTGTTAAGTGTCTGTTCTAAACTACTTGAAAGATTGATACTTAACAGAATCCGTCAGAAAATTAACGAACAAATACCGATTGAACAGGCTGGGTTTAGATCTTATCGGAGTTGTGTTGATCAGGTACTTAGTCTTACAAGCCATATTGAAAGCAGCTATCAGAATAAATTGAAAACATCTGTTGTATTTGTGGATCTCACAGCAGCATACGACACAGTATGGAGGGAGGGCCTATTAAAGAAATTCCTCCATGCTGTCCCCTGTAGGACTATGGGCTGCCTAATAAATAACATGCTTTCAGCAAGGATCTTTCAAGTCATCATGGGTGACAAAATCAGTAAGCAAAGACACCTGAATAACGGACTCCCTCAGGGCTCTGTGCTGGCTCCATCTCTATTTTATCTATACATTTCTGATATACCACCCACGATATCAAAAAAATTCTCTTATGCTGATGACCTGGCATTAGCATATAGCCACAAGGACATCGAAGCTACAGAAGGCGTACTTACAGCCGACCTTAAAACTTTGAGCACATACTTCCACCAATGGAGGTTAATCCCAAGTGTAAGTAAAACAGTTACATCATGTTTTCACCTGAACAACAAATTGGCAAAAAGAGAACTCAATGTATACCTAAATAACAAACTGCTCCCATACGAGGCAACACCAAAATACCTGGGGGTCACCTTAGACAGGACCCTGTCCTTTAAGAAACATATCCAGAATATGGCTGCCAAGGTTAACAGCAGAAATAACATCCTACAAAAACTATGCGGAACAACTTGGGGAGCTTCAGCCTCAACTCTCCGATGTGCAGCCCTCGGGCTTTGCTACTCTGCAGCAGAATACTGTGCACCTGTATGAATAAACAGCTCACATACAGGACTTATTGATGTTCAACTTAACCATATGATGAGGCTAATTACTGGGTGCATAAAGGTTACCAGTTCTTAGTCACATACTCCCCCCGCACTTACGATGACAAGAAGCTCTCATTCGGGAGTATAGTAAGAGCCTGTTAAATTCCTCTCTACCCATACATGGATACATTCCTGATCTCTTAAGATGCCGATTAAAGTCAAGAAATCCACCAATCTTGACAGCGCGTAAGTTGATGGCCGATCATCAGAAAACCACACAAAAGTGGATGGAGGCGTGGAATAGCTGTTCCCCCCAAGATGTCTCCGAGCATATCAGTCCTAGTAGTATATCTCCAGGATTTAGCCTACCCCGACACATATGGGTGACATATAATAGAATTAGAACAACTCATGGGGTGTGTGCTGACTCCCTGTATAAATGGGGAAAGACACCTTCAGTACAATGTGATTGCGGGGCCCCTCAACAGACTATCCAGCACATAGTGAGGGAATGCCCTAAGAGAAGGTATCCAGGAGATTCTAGGGACTTCCTCTGCATAACAACGGCAGCTACTGACTGGATCTCCAAACTCAACATTAAACTTTGAAATGTTATTTCTGTTTTCCTTACTGCTTACTGCAGGTTTTCTTACTGCTTTTTTATTGTTTTAATTGTTTTTAACCTGTAAAAATGAAGTGTTTTAATACTGTGTGCGACTAACCATACGCTAAATAAATAAATCCATTGATAGTCCAGAATAAAGCTTTCTACTAAGGCTCTGTGTTTTATTTACATGTTCAGTCTACTATTCCAATTAATATGTTGGTAAATTGAAATTAAATCAGTACATCACCCATTACTATTCTAATCTAACAAGAACAAAGCCACTATCCCCTCTAATTGTTTTCTCCCATATATTAGATTTCATGATTGCTTCTGCCATTGCTTTGACATTTCTCTCACTACTCAGTCACACCTTGCACAAAGAAATTCCACCTGAAAAAGGTTCCCACTAATTCTTTTATTTTCATCAATCCATTATCTTCATTGTCTTTTCTTTAAACTATGATATTAACTAATTTCTGGATGGCAATTCATTTCTTTCATTGGCCATAATTAGTTCCTTGTTCTGTCCTATTATAGACATCTTTCTTTCATATATTTTAACACTTCATTTTATATATCTAGCAAAGAATTTACAAATCCATTCCATTGCTGTGAATCTGACTATTTTTGAAGAGATGTCAAAATAATATAATAGAAAAATAGAAATGTTATTAATTCTACTTAATCATATGGAGATGGGTGTAAAATTTATATGGTGATGGGTATAAAATTCTCTATCAGTTAAGAATATCCAAATTATTGGATATTATTATTGGTTTTCTAGATATTATAGGGTGTATAACCAAATTCTCAGTAAAAATACATAAAAATAAGATATTTTATTTGTATTTACAGAAGAGAAGGCTAAAAGTGAAAGACAAGCAGGCAAAGCCATTTTTTCCCCCTTGAAACAGTACTTGATATTTCTTTGAATGTTTGACACTGTAAAGTAGATTTTAGATGCTACATATAAAACCATATGTATCATAGTGGCTCTATTTACTAATATCATCCTTCAGTCATTAAGGAAAGAAATTTCGCTGGACAGAACATGGTTTTAGGACCATGTGTTTAGTTTGGGGCACACAGCATATGAAAAGAGTCCTCCATCTTCATGAAGGTTCTTAGATACATACAGGTATATTTAGTCATATAGAGGATCTTTGGCACAGAATCTTAGGGTACAGAAAGCATCATCTCAAAGAAACATGTTCTTATTTAAAGATGTATTATGACTCTTGAGGTAGCTAATAATAGAGTTTCCTTGAACTATTGCCATCTTCCTAAGGAATTAGAATCAGAATAGAGATGGCAGGGACCTTGGAGGTCTTCTAGTGCTGAAGCAGGAGACCTGATACCATTTCAGACAAGTGACTGTCCAGTCTCTTCTTAAAAATCTCCAGTGATGAAGCACCCACAACATCTGAAGGCAAACTTCGGTTTCATTGGTTTCATTGGTTAATTGTCCTCATTGTTAGGAAGTTTCTCCTCAATTCCAGGTTGTTTCTCTCCTTGATTAGTTTCCATTAGTTTCCAGTTGTCCTGTTCTCTGGTGCTTTGGAGAATAAGTTGACGCTCTCTTCTTTGTGGCAGCCTCTCAAACAGTGGAATACTGCTATCAGGTCCCCCCTACTTCTTCTTCTCTAGACTAGTCAAACCCAATTCCTCCAACCATTCTTCATATGTTTTAGCCTCCAGGCCTTTAATCATCTTAGTTGCTCTTCTTTGCACTTTTTCCAAAGTCTCATTGACAATATTGTGGTAATTAGTATGACCATATTGGGTAGAACAGCAGTTGTTCTCATGGATAAGAGACATGTCCTTTGTGAACAAAGGAATTCTGATAATTATTATTAGATTCACATAGGATGTTTCTGTAGCAGGCTTCCCAATCTATTTTCATTAAGAACACCAAACAAGACAAAAATAAAATACACGATGCTGAAGTTAATGGAAGACTGATCTGCTTTGGGTGCTATAACAGTAGTATAATAATTATAAAAAATTACATGGTCATCTGCCAATTTATTTTTAAAAAAAATGATTCCCAAATTTATCATTTTATTTTCATGCTGCAAAGCTGATGAACAAATTCAGCAATGTTGGTGGCGATAGAAATGAGCTGACAATTTTAAAACTTCTTATTCGTGGCAGCATTCACATTTCTTATTGTACCATATGCTAATTTTATTTTCCAAAGTTTCTTCAGTGTCTTCAGATTACGTTGTCCCTTTTATATTTATATTTTATTGTGTTAATTTTCAATTTTCAAAGAGAGGGGGGGGGAGAGAGAAAGGGGCAGAAAGCACAAAAGCAGTCACAGAAAAAGGAACAACAGAAACATATTATGTTTCACACAGGAAATCATTTCTGCTAATTTTTAAACACATCATTAAACTTTGATCACATGGAATAATATTGATCCATCATTTCATTATATTGACAGAAAGCTTCTTCATAATCACAAGTGGACACTTATTGATGTTCCAAGATTATACATATGCGGTATACTTTTGTTTCAACATTAGGCAGAAATCCTTTATGCTATATCCCAAATTCTTAATTCGAGAGAGAGGGAGAGGAGGGAGGGAGGGAGGGAGAGAGGGAGGGAGAGAGGGAGGGAGAGGGAGAGAGTTATAATTAATTTCTGATGCATAATAATAAAAAAACATAAATCTTTTTAAGCTATATCATGTAACACCATGCTAACAAAGTTAAGAATATTAAAGTGAAGTGTTCAAATGTGCAACACACAAAATTTATCATATACAGTAAACAAAATTTATCATTTAGATAATTTCCCTTTATCCTTTTTATACTTCCAAGACAATGAAAGTCATATCCCTCATTCTCCTAGACATCAAGTATCTCAGATTTGGAGTTTTAGAATGATATTGCTAATGAATCTGGACCAAACTCTGGAATCATGGGATGTTTTGATTTAATATTAAAATTAAATATTTTATGCCCTCCAAAGCCCTCTTGCAACAATTCAAATGGTTCAGAAACTTTACCAGCAGCAAGCTGATCTACAGTATTAATAAATAAATATTTTTCTCTGCAATTTTCTAACTAGGATTACTAGTATCCAAGAATATTAATTCCTCATATGAATAAGGGTTGGAATTAAACTTTCATTTCAACAACTTCAAAATGCGGCTTGCAATCTTTAATACAGCACAAAAAATGGAACTATGATTAAAAAAATAATTCCAGCCCATTATGTAAATATTCACAACTTTTGAAATGTGTCCAGTGGCACTTCTATTCATGTACAGAATAGATGGGCTTCAGGTTCATAATCATAGTTGTTGTCTTAATTAAAAATAAAATCCCCTCCCTGTAGAAGCCCTGAATTTGCCAACCTGTGGTTTTTGATTGGCAAATTTGGTTTGGATCAATTACATTAATCATATTAGCTGCGTACCATTCAATTAGATAATAATCCGGACCAGACAATCCGGTTACTTTTCCTGATTTCATAGATGGAGTAGTATCGAGTTCTTTTGCTCCAGGAAAAGATAAATGTTCAGTTCATTAGGCAGCTTTGAGAGGTGCAATATTAGAAAGATTTAAGGTATATATAAAAATATTAATTCCTTCATTGATTATATTTGACTCATCATTATATGGTCATTCCTTTAAAAAAAAAATAAGTTGATTTATTGAGCCAAACTCATATAATTTACTCAGAGCATCTTCAAGAGTATAATTAGTGTTATATTGTCACAACTGTTTCAACCAGCAAATAAGTAATTTTGCAGGTTGTCTTCTTCTCTCCTAATATTTTTGCTTTATATGATTTAAGGAATATTCTGTTTCAAGTGCACTGAGAGAATTAAGTAGCTGTTTAGCGCTCATAAAAACCTACATATAATTTTGGAGTAGATTATCTTGCACACGTGCTCAACAGTTCACTATTCCCCCCTCCATGTTTTCTGTGAGAGAGAGAGAGAGAGAGAGAGAGAGAGAGAGAGAGAGAGAGAGAGAGAGAGAGAGAGAGATTAAAGTGTCCTATACAAACCATATATTTTTAGAATGTTTATTTGTAAGAAAATATTCTGTACAATCTTATATTTTTAAACATGGGTCCTTAAATAAAGATATATGAAACCCAAGTTTTTATTGGTTTGTTTATTGGATAGGCCACCCAACTCTATCCCAGCTTTGGACAACATACAGCATAAAATAATTCAAAATAAAAGATTTATACAAAAATCTTACAAAATCTACCATTCAAAAAAAAAAAAAAAAGATATCATTTGACATTGTTTCCTTTTTGTCTATACTCTGATAGTATTTATCCTGAAATCAGATCAGAATAAAGGACAGGAAGAATCAACATGCCTGAATTTTTTCTCCAAGTTGTCTGTGTAGAAGCTGGACAGAATGTAAAACTGTCAATCTTCCTCTTCCCCTGGGAATACAATACCCAATATAAGACAATATCAGTCTTAGTCAGAAGGAGAAAGCAGTTTTCCACTTATCAGCAAAAGGACATCACTGGAAATTATCAGCTGATGAAAAATGCTGAGAACGTAAGTTGATTTCTTGAAGGTAGATGTCTCCTTAACAAATGGAGAACAATTTATGGTGAATATGTAGTGAATCAAACAGGCATGATTTTTCTACACAACAGTTGTTTGCATATGTAGACACAGCAGTCCAACCAAATTAAACAGAAACAAAGAAGCATCCAGTGAGGTCAGGTCCCTCACATCAGTCCTTAAATATGAATCAAATGTCAAGAACTGATTTTTTTGCCTTTCCGAGCATGCTTTGTCTTAAAACAAATCTTAATTAAAAAGGAAATTAGTGAAAAGCAGGAGTCTCCATGTCACTTCTAAATAAGAAGCCGATTCAGGATGGGAGTATGGTCTTCGGTAACCATCATTCTGGTAGGGAAGAAATAGTAACATTAGTATTCAGATTTCTGGAAGAGAATGCTATTATTAAAACAACCGAAGAGGTTTATTATAAATATGTATGACTTTGTTGAACAGTAAAGAAATATATTCTGCTCAAAGTTCTCATTGTGCTGAATATTTTAATGAAACTTGCAGCGTTTTTCTACAAGTGCTATAAATTGCCCACTTTAAAATTAGTTAGAAACTATTTGAGAAATAATTATGAGTAGATGTTCATTAGAGCAGAGTTGGAAGGCTGAGGGATGAGGGCATTAGGTCAAGTCCCTCAATCTGCCTCCAGATACTCGTTTGCACTATAATACCCATAAGCACATTATGGCAACTGAATCTCAATATTTAGAAAAGTATAATTTGCTCCTTCACTTTCTTCAGCATGAAAAGACACAAATGGAAAAAAAAAAGGCTCTGGAAACAAGGTCTTTTGCATGCCCAGAGAGCTGTTTTGGCTTTTAGTTGTCAGCCCTGCCAGCCAGAAAAAGCCAATTGTCAATCAGGATGTTACCAGGTCCTTAGGAAACGCTACAACAAATTGTACTATTTATTTAAAAATGGCATTGCTTTATCCTCGCTTTTCTGTTAATCACAAATAAGCTCCCTCCATCCAGGGCTTGCCAGGAAATCTCCTCTCAGTCCATTGCAAATTAACAACATAATCTGTGCAAATAATTAATCTGCTTGAATCATATTCCAGCAACACCTGCACAAGGCTACCAGATGTGGCTGGTACTGGCTACCAGATGTGCAATTGCTTCTCTTCTTGTATTTCACTAGATTTGTTCTTCCATGGTACCGATGACCCTTCACGACACATTAAAGGACACGGCACCCTGAATAGATTAAGGACAGGCTTTCTTGACCCTTAGCATCCCATCTCTTATGGCAGAATCGCAGCCAAAATCCTTTTACAAAATTGCACACGGGTGTCCTGTTTATCCAAAAAGAACAACAGCAACAATTAGAGTAATTTGTGTGACTGATTAACAGCATGTCTCAACAGCATTTCACCTCCAATTTGAGGTGCTCCATACTTTTGCCATGACAGGAATTCTGGGCTGTAGAGTCACAGCTGGAATATGACTGATTGGAGATGGCTGATTCCATTTTATAATCTTACACTTAGTAGTGGAATTTTCTCCCTCGGTTCCACAAAGTGGAAAGTCACTAAGAGGTAGGTGTTCATTAGTCCTTTATGATTTAGAATTTTAAAGGACAGGAAAAAGAATATTGTTTTGATAATATTTTGTAAAAGTTATCGCAGTACAAGCTGTAAGACTTGTCACACAGCAATGGACCTTGTTCTTGATAAGTACAAGTAGTTCTTGATTTATGACCGCAGTTGGGACCAGAAATTCCATTGCTAAGCAAGGTGGTCGTTTTCCTCCTCCTCCTCCTCCTCCTCCTCCTCCTCCTCCTCCTCCTCCTCCTCCTCTTCCTTGAACAGTATGTGAGAAGGCTAGCTGCATCTCAGTTTTGTCTAAAGCTGCCTTCAGCTCAGACTTTTTCTGTTTCTGCCACATTTTGTAATATAATATAATATGAATGATCATTCTGGAAAGTGATGGAGAAAAGAAGACTGTGAAACATTAAAAAAAAACTTGGGAGAGGCTAAGCAAAATTTAAACAAAACAGCTTAGGTTTATTTTTAAAAAATAAGTGCAGTTCTCCAGGATCCCTGTCAGTCAGACAGGCAGAGGGAATGAAGGGAAAAAGTTTGTTTTATCCCACCATGGAGTCTGCTGTGACACAAATTCCAAATTTGTTTTTAGAGGAATAATGGCAAAATATTTTC
The DNA here is from genome assembly GCA_022577455.1 of Arizona elegans. Taxonomy (NCBI): domain Eukaryota; kingdom Metazoa; phylum Chordata; class Lepidosauria; order Squamata; family Colubridae; genus Arizona; species Arizona elegans. The sequence continues at coordinate 29,511,500 of JAKOOJ010000008.1, read as the reverse complement.
ATTAGCTGTGCTGATGGAGATTTCATTTATTCATTTTAGAACCCATTTTTTAAAATCCCATCTTGGATACCTGATGGCATTCAAGCTGGCTAATAGCAATGATGCAACTGAATACCCAGAACAAAATACAGTACAGTATGCCAGCAGTAAAACACAAAGGACGTGCTGTTAACACTCCAATCAAAACAAGGAGCTTATTGCTAAGTACAGCATATTTACAAGACACAAATATATTAATTAAGAGGTCTGTAGTACCACAACTTGTTTTGTTTGAGACACATATCAAAACACTGTAAAGCCAAACTATCTTTCTACCACATTCTCTAGCTAATCATTTTTTTGAATGCACTTCACATGTAATTCTCTTCAAGCTGGACCCTCAGGGAAAAGGGGGCTTGTGTTGGGAGGTGGATGGGGGCCTAATTTTGGGGGTTAGAGGCTTCTGAATGTCTCTGGAGAAGGAGGTGGATAGCATGATCAGTTGACATGCATTATTTCTCACTTTCTCACTGGGAGATGAATATGTACAATGTTTAGTGTCACACAAAGCTAACAACCTGCACTGTGAAAATTTATAAACTGGGACTGGAAAATGCTTCCTTCCCCTGTCATTTCCCAGGAATTGGTATCAAGGCATGATATGTAACCAACAGTGATCAATATTAGCAGCCATTGATAACTTGATCCTGTATGAAAATGTCCATTACCTTTTAATACCTTCTGGATTTCATAGTTGTCATTACAGTAACGGCAAGCAGTGAATTCCATCCTTTAACAATGTCTGCATGGGAAAAAAAAACATTCCTATGCTCAGATCTAAATCCTTCTCTATTTGGATGGCTTCTTCCTCTCCAAAGTATCTTCCTCATGTAGGGTTTTTATAGACTTCCATCATTTCTTTCTCCATCCATCATCTATCACAGACCTTCTCCCTTCATTCCAAGCTAAAAGGTTCCAGTTGATGCAGTCATCTAATTTGGAATTGCCATTGATTTGACTTCATGATAAAGAGAGCCTACAAGCTTTGATAGTCTTTGAAGCTACATCAAAATAAGGATCAGGTAATTTGGTAATTATCCCTGTCAGTATTTCTATACAATGCACAAGGAGAGCGAGAATATCAGAAAATATTTGATGACAAGGAAAGACTTCCACACTGACCTGGATAAAGACTTGAGTAATCCCTGGTGTAGCAGGGTTAAATTATGTAATGATTGGTGGCAGCAATAATTGTGTTATTAGTGAATCCATGTCATTCTTATTTTAAAAGCAAAGGTCTTAATAAAATGAGGATGGAAAAATCTTATGAAAATAAAGATGTTTTTATACATACACATATTCATATTCATAGACATAAACATAGACATATGAAGGAATGATCAATAATAGCAACAGCACTTAGACTTATATATCACAGTACTTTTACAGCCCTCTCTAAGCAGTTTACAGAGTCAGCATATTTCCCGCAACAATCTGAGTCCTCATTTTACTGACCTCAGAAGAATGGAAGGCTGAGCCAATCTTGAGCCAGTCAGGATTGAACTCCTGGCAGTGAGCAGTGAGTTATTCTGCAATACTGCATTCTAACCATAGCTCTTCATGGGCCAATATGAAATATTAGCCGTATTTTATTATTTTCTGCACACGTCAGATAATACAACACAGCTTTCTCTCCCTCTCCCTCCCTCCCTCCCTCCCTCCCTCTCTCTCTCTCTCTCTCTCTCTCTCTCTCTCTCTCTCTCTCTCTCTCTCTCTCTCTCTCTCTCTCGCACACACACACACACATACAGGTGCAAATACAAACATGCACGCATGCACGCACACACACACACACAGAGAGAGAGAGTTTTCATAAGAAGCTTAAAAATGATGCCAGGGGGAAAGTTTCTACTGAACTCTTGAAAGAAGGGAACATCTAAATATGATGTAATAGGATGCCTGAAAAAGAAAATCTCATTAACCTTTTTTCCTCTATATTTTGTTAGCCTTTAATAAGGAGGCCAGATGTTGCTCTGGATCTTTTTGTTCTTTTCCTTCCCCAAGGCATGTAGATTTCAATCTACAGAGTGAAAGACAAGGATGGCAAGGTAGAAGTCCAACAGACTCTAACTTCATTTAGCATTTCCGAGGATAACTGCTTTCTTGATAACTATCTCAGTCCTTTGGGATATTTGCAGATAAAAAAGCATTAAATAAATGTTGCATGTGTTGTACTGTTTTTAAAAGTTCAGCACTTATTAACTGAGGTACAGTTTTCACCTATGCTATAAAATGCAGATATAGTTTAAGAAAATGAGATAGGTAGGTAGGTAGATAGGTGATAGAGAGACAGACAGACAGACAGACTGATCTTCCTAATACTTTATACAATGGAAGTATTAATAGGAGCATTTACTACTGTTTATTTTCTATTTTTTCCTTCCAAAATGTTACATCAAAGACAATTTTATTGCATCAAAAATATACCATCTCTGTACTATCTAGCTAGAAGAAAAACTATGAATCCAACAATTCAACTCTAGCCAATGAAAGAAGAAAGTGAAAGTGAGCCTTGGTAATACAGTGGTCTAAAGCACCCTGTTATTAAGACCAGCTGCCTGCAATTACTGCAGGTTCGAATCTCGCCAGGCTCAAGGTTGACTCAGCCTTTCATCCTTAATATGGTAGGTAAATTGAGGATCCAGTTGTGGGGGCAATAAGCTGACTTTGTATAAATATACAAAAGGATGAAGGCTATTGCTATTGTAAGCCGCCCTGAGTCTCTGGAGAAGGGCGGCATATAAATCAAATTTTTTTAAAAAAATAGTTGCTTCTCTGATTTACCCTCTTTTCATTCAATTTTTGGTTGGTCTCATATCTGTTTATTAATTTGAGTGCTGCTATAGTAAAACCTTAGCTTGGACATTCAAAATTTTCAGTTTGGGGATTATTCCCCAGAATTTTTCTTTAATTCTTAGGATTTTTCTTTTCCAAAGAAAAGTATGACTAACAATTACTTATTTCCAAACACCTGGTGATTTCTAGAGTTATTTGATTGTATATCCAATCATTTTCACCCAATGGACTCATGGCTTGCAGAAGATGGGAATTGTAGTTTAATACCTCTGTAGGCTATTGAGTGCTATTTTGATAGAGTTTTGCTATAAAATTCAATTTTGATTCTTTAATTACCACATTAAATTTTTTGGCATTTTAAAAGCAAAGATAACCTTTTGTAGAAGGTTGCAAAAATTGTCAGAATAAATGTAGACCCAGGTGTTCCATCAGCAGCCCCTTTAAAAGCAATAGACAACAGAGACCAGTCAAATTCATCCAAAATTATATCTTCAAAGGTGAAACTATTTCACCTTTGACTTTCCTTTTTGAAATATCTGCCTTCCCTCTCTCCTGCGTTCCCTCAGTTCTTAAAGAGAAGCTGCTTTCAATACGAGAAAATGATGCTGTCTGTTAAAATCCCACATATATTTAGTTCAATTATATTTGATTCCATTCAGTTTCGCTGTCTTCAAATGAGTTTATTCTCCATGGTAAAGATGCAAAGGATTGCAGATTGAGTACAATGCTTAAAACCTTCTAAAGCAGATGGAAGTAGTTCCACTGATCTTCGGTTCAAGTCAATTGACCATGATATGTTTCATCTTTCTCAAATAACAAATACTGTGTATATAGTGTAGCTAAAGTATAAGATATCTGCAAATGTCTCCATTTAAGCACGATTGTTTTGTATGTGGAATGTCGTGCATGTTTTAAAATACTGGATGGAGATGGTTAGGCTTGAATGGCCCTTCAGAACCATACCTCTCTCCTTACTTTAAGAATAAGGTCCTCAGCTTATGACCCCAGTTGTTAAGTGAGTTTTGCTTCATTTTACAACCTTTTGTCAGGGTTCCAAGTAACACCCCCAATCAATGAAGATTCCAAGGCCAGCAGTTCCTCAAAGTTCCATTTTATTAGAGATGTCATATTGGCACATCTGGGAAAACCTGAATCTGAAAGCCCCCGGAAAGTCAAAGTTCCTTCCCCTGCACCCTGAACGTCCTTGACTCCCAGAGAAAGGAACATTGTTATGGCTATATATCTCCACCAACTCCATGCAAACCCCCTCCCATTTTACCACTGCACTAAGTGTGGCATCCCTGAAGATCCAAAGAAAAAGATGGCCTCCAGGGCTGACACCTTTCTTGCCAAGTTTTTAAGTGAATCACTGCAGATGTTAAGTTAGTTACACAGGTGTTAAATGAATCTGGCTTCCCCATGGAGAATGTTGTAAAAGGGGACCTCATGACCCCAAGACACTGCAGCTGTCAAATACATGCCAGTTGCTAAGCGGTCAAATTTTGATCAAGTGATGAGGATGCTGCAATGGTTATAAATGTTAAAAATGGTGATAAGTTACTTTTGCTGTTGTAACTTCAAACAGTTTTTAAACTAAACAAATTATTGCAAATTGAGGGTTACCTGTATATATTTAAGAATGAAAAGTTTAAGCAGAGCTTTCAATCCCTCATCAGTCAACTGAATGAACTTTCCAGTAGAAAGTTAGATCAAGGGTCTGATTCCCAAAGCCTCCTTTGAAATAGAAAACCACCAAAATATTATACCATATTTCCATTTGGGAGGAGTTTAGTGCATCATAAGGAAGAAAAGGTTTGGCTTTAATCCCTGTATCTCCTTCTGAAATTGGTCCTGCCCACTTTTGAAGTGCAGCCATGGCGAGATCCTGATAGAAATTGGTTTAGAACAGGGGTGTCCAACCTTGGCAAGTTTAAGACTTGTGGACTTTAACTCCCAGAATTTCCCAGTCAGCCAGGGTGAATTCTGGGAGTTGAAGTCCACAGGTCTTGAAGCTGCCAAGCTTGAACACCCCTGGTTTAGAAAAAAGAGGACCTGAGGCTCCACAAGACTGCTGACAGGAGGAAATAAAAGTAAAACCTGAAAGAAGCTATTAAGAAATCCAAAGAATTTGTTTATGCTGAGTTACATGGCAAGAGAGTTAGTGGATTGGGGCATGCAGAAGATCTGGTTGTTACCCTATTATGGTGGTTGGAATTAATAATCTGGATAAAAGACACCTCTATAGACATTATATGGAATATAAATATAAAGTCACTCGGGTGGTTGTTGTTGTTGTTTTTAATATGAAGACATTTGTTACTGATGGGGGCAGATGGTAATTGAAGATACCGAAAATACTGTTGGAATTAGGATGCGATGTTACCCTAATATGGGTGATGGAGTTTATTATCCAGCTGAAAGACATTACAAAAGATATTATATGGATTACAAGCTTAAAGTCTTTTTAGGATTTTATTTACATAAGGGAATATTTTTCTAGTGGAGTGGGCAGAAGAATAAAGATATTAAGAACAATTAAGTATGGTAGTCTTGTAGGAAAGTGGGTAGAGACAAGTTAGGTTATTGATTGTTTAGTTTAAAGAAAAGGGATATTATGTTTAGATGTGAATATATGTAAAAGATTTGAGTTAAGAGATATAACGATGGGGGGGAAGGAAATGGGTAGCTGAACTGAATAAATGTTAAATTAGGATTTATCATATAGTTTTATAGTGGAAGGTTGCTTTGAAATGTTATATTAATATACATAAAAGATTTGACTTAAGAGATATATGTATGGGGGTAGTAAAAGGGCAGATTATGAGCAGAAATCACTAAATTGGGAGGTATAATAATATTATGTTAAATTAGGAGTTATTAGATAATGTTATAATAGAATGTCACTTTGAAATGTATAGTATAGTATAGTACAAGGGGGATATGATAATTTTATTAAAAAGAAAGGGTCAGCATATGGGGATGGAGTAAGTGGATGGTAAAGTATTATATAATCTGTTATGAATTTGGGTTTTATTATGAAGAAGTCACAGGGGGAGAGGAGGGGAGGGGGAGGGGGAGTTAGGGAGGAGGGGAAAAAAAGGGGGGGGGAAATCTGTATTTGAAAAACTTTTTCAATAAAAGAAATCCAAAGAATGAATGTTATGACACAGTCACTGATACTATTCTTACAGGAACGGAGCAATTTAGCACAGATTAATATACTCTCAATAGAATAATCATGGAAGAAATTGAACAAAAAGATGAAGTGCAATGTGAAAATTCTCCATTCATCAAAAACCAGTCTCTATTTGACAACTACTCAGTTTTGTAACACAATGTTGGAGTTGTACACTTCTTGGACACATAGACACAAATAGTATTGAATTCCAGATCATTAATCATCCATCCATTCCATTTTTTTCTAGGTAAGGAATACACAAATAGAAGGGAATTTTGGTGGCAGGAGCAAGATTTTAGGGGATAGAGGTAGTGCTTGACTTACAACCACATTGCTAATCAAGGCAGTTGCTATGTGAGTTTTGCCCCATTTTACAACTTTTTTGCCACAGCTGTTAAGTGAGACAGTTCTCATGCAGTTATTAAGTGAATCCGTCTTCCCCAACTGACTTTGCTTTTTGGAAGCCAACTGGGAATGTTCCAAATGGTGATTGCATAACCTGGGGACTGTACAACTGTCACAAATACATGCCAGTTGCCAAGTGCCTGAATTTTGACCTTGGAGATGCTGCAACGGTCATAAGTATAGAAACAGGACATAAGTCACTTTTTTCAGTGCCATTGTAACTTTGGTCACTAAGCAAATGGTTTCAAGTCGAGGACTACCTGTAAAAGCCTCATCTGATGCTATCTGGTGCTCTTCCTCTTGATACAAACTAGCATTGTGACAACTTTGCAGTGAAAGAAACATATTTATTTGTGCTTTGATTTGCTGGTTCCAGCAATGTCTTTGGAATGATATACAACATCTCTCCTAATGCCTATATAGATTAATCAATTGAAGAACTATATCTCAAGCCATAAAGTTTTGTAAAATGTGTTTTATATAATGGCCAAGGTGAGCTAGATGATTTCATGGACATACTGATACAGCATTACTGAGAACAATATAGAAGTAGTTAAGCACTGCTTTCTTCACTACCAAGGCTCTTGGTTAGACTGGGAAGTTGAAGAAATATCTTTCAACATATCTAACCGTCAGCTTTGTTATATTACTTGGGGATCTACAAGCCAACTCTTAATCTGATCCATTTTATTTAACTCTTTTTAAATTTCTCAACAATAAAAATTGAGTATTCAGTTGCATTTTTCTATACGGCTTTGATTATTATAGCTTTCATTAATACACATACAAAAAAAAAAAAAGCAAAGTTAAAGAGATAAAACAAATAACACAGAAGGAATTAGTCAAGATTGCTTCCAGACAATTGATAGTTCAGTGGAATCAGTCCCAATGCTGACTAATTTTCATAGCATACAGGAATGACCAGTCAGAAACTGTGATACTCATATGGTAAACTGTTCATAATCCTAATGTTTGGGAAGATCTGTATATATTAGCAGCATAAGGGATCAAATGTCTTACTCTGGTCAAGGAACAAACCATATCTGAAAAGAAACCCACAACTACCCACAAAATAGTTGGCCAAATCATCCAATCAGCTCTTCTAGGATTAGTCTAGAAACCATGTTAAGTAGACACAGAAGTGACAAGTCTGCTAAAAACTTTATGGGAAAAATGTTATTTAAAAAAAAAAATCAAATGTGCTTGAGATTTCATTTCTAAAGCACTCTGTGGCCACCCAGGACTTTGTAAATTTTATGTGTTAGGCTTTATTCTTTAGTGTGTTTTAATAATTCATGTTTCACTGCTTAATTATACAAAGAGAATGAGAGAAAAAAAGTGATGTTATATGGGATTTCTGCCACCGCAGTTCTTCACTTCTCTTTGTGTGGATTCTGCACAACATGTGCTTGTTCTGATTACAGATAAATACGGTTCTTTTTTTAAAAAAATTGAAATATTGATGCAAGCCAACTTTGGAAGGAAACTTTTATAAACACAATGAATTAAATAAATACATAGCTCAAACACTGCTGTTATCCACTTTAAAACTCGTAGATTTTGTGGCTCCTGTGTAATGTATATAGAAGAAGAGAACCTACATTCTGGATTTTTCTTCTAATTTTTATGCCATTGATAATAATTTAGACAGCTCATAAAAATAATCTAAGTGGAAAACTCCATTTATGAAGATAGGGTTCAGGATGGAGTTTAAATGCCCAGGTGTATTTCAACAGTTAAAACCTGGACTGTAGATTGAGCCAGTGATGGTATTCTGCCGGTTCTATCCAGTTTGGGCGAACTAGTAGTGACAGCTGCAGTAGGCTCCGCCCACCCACCCAGACATCATCACCTCCCATTTTTGATGCTCTGCGCATGCGCAGAGATGTCGCATGGGCGCGGGCTCACATTTGTGAATCGGTAGCAAAGGTAAGTGAATACCACCACTGGACTGAGCAGCTTGCCAAGTCATCTGGGCATCTTTTTCAGAATTGTTAGAAATCCTGATTTTCTGTTTGCTTGAGATTATTTTTAGATTTGTGCCAGAATAAATGTTTGTTGGAGAATTGAGCAGCAGCAGCAGCAGCAGCCCTCATTAGAGGACTATGTCTATGTCAACATAGACATAGTACTGAAAGAATTCTAAGTAATTAAGTAGCAGGGTGTCCTACACACAGAGACATAAAACATACATACACACAACACACAGGTACAAAGACACAAACACATACCGCTTTAGATGCAGAGGACAGGTTTAGCCCAGCTGTCAGGGGATACTAACAGACATTCATTTTATCTAAAGTAAAATCTAGAGTCAATAAAAAAAGGCGTAAGAAAAGAAAACCCTCATTTTAAATGGTATCTTGAAGACAGGGAAGGAAGAGTGAGAAGACAAAAGAATGAAAAAGGAAGGAAGGAAAAAGAAAGAGAGAGAAAGAGAGAAAGACTTCCCTTCCCTCTGAAACACGAAAACTCTTTTACCTGACCTTAACTGTGAATAAGGAATCTTTCCTCTCATCATTCTCTCATGATCAAACTCATAGACTGGTATACAAAAATTTGATGCAGTGTCCCTAAAACTGCATTCAAATCTTTATAATCTTTTGTTTTTTTTTAATGCGCTTTATTGATGCATAAGTAGTCCTCTTATGATGAACAATGAACATTATATATGTTTAAGAGCTTCTGTGGTAAGGAAGAAGAAGCAAATTTATCAATGGTGTGTTTCCTCGGTTTCCCATTTTCCCTATAATTTATGAATTCCCTTATATTTGCATTAATTTGTATTATTTGTATTAATTGGTATATATCAAGAATATTTTTAGAATTCAGAATAAAGGACGGGGGGGGGGAAATGAGAGGGACAAACCCAAATGAATTTTTAAAATATATATTTTCTTGCACGTTTCATCTAATACACTCTTTTGTATGACTCTTTCTTATCATACACTTCTTTCGCAAATCATTTCCCCTAACTATTGTACACTTTCCCCTAATAACCTCTGCCTGCTTTTCCACAACTGTATAGATTTTGATGTATTAGTTTAAAAAAAAAACCCATAAAATTGTGAAAGTCACAAACATTGGCCCACAAATGCATTCTGGTTTGTTTTGGAAATGGAACTAGACTAAGACTGTATAAATCTTGAGACCAAACAGATATTTCTTCAAAACCCGAGCAACTTCCTTGTAAGAATTGTTCTGAGGAAAAAAAGAAAAAGAAAACTCAAGTACCAGAGCGTAGTGAACTGTAAACAATGGAGAAATAATATAAGGAAATACAGACCAACATTATCAGTAAAGAGAAAATCCTCATAAAAAGGCATGTCTTGTTTTCTTTTCTTTTCTTTTTTTACAAAACCGCTCAAGAAAATCTCAAACATTTTGAGCGGTTTCCTAATGAAACTAAAGATCCCTCACTCAGTATTAAGGCAAGCTAGCTGGCTGGACCTGCTTTAGGCTGCAACTGCTCTGGATTCTGTTTTTATGGCTATAATTGTTGGAAGAGGCCAGGCCATGAAGCAGATTGACACCACCTATTGTGTCAAAAGATCTAACTTCCTTTGCTCTCTAAATCTGGATCCTAATTATAATCTTGCCTTTACAAAAGCTATGTGAAGTCTTTCATACTGGCTAACTCTTATAAATTATAGCAGCCTTATGAAACGGCCTGCCGCCATTGTTTTGCTTCAAAGCCAGGGAACCATTTGAGTATCCTAGATCAAGCTGACTTTTTATTGGATTTCCCTTGAGTGCGTACTTTCAACTCCTGAGACAGGCCTGCCAAAATGCTGTCCTGTAAATGTTGAATAACAAGACAAATGAGGGCAGAATATACACCGTTCTGAAGGTGAAAGGCTATAGTTTAATTTGGCAAAAGGGCTTTAAATTAGACCGAGGCATAGGCTGTCTTCCCATTATTTTATACCATTAGCTTGGATGTTGAGAACATTTTCAAATGCCTCCACTTATGAAATCCTCCAAAGCTACATGATCGTCTCCTTACTGGAGAAGCGAAGGATGCAGAATGGCGAGACAAGGATTAGTGTAACTTTGGTCTGTTCTGATCAGAACTTTGGGCTAAGACCCTGATGGCAAAACTTGCAGCAAAGAATTGGATGATTCACTCTCCACAGACTCTAATCTCCAGCAAAATAGGGCAGTGAGAAGCAATAGCATTAAAGCCACATATAATGAAACTCATCATTTAAAGGCTGACCACAAATCCATTTACACAGGCAACAAAGTATGTATAATTACTTTGCTTTAGAAACTGCTTTAAAGCCTAGAATTCAGAAACATTGTTCTCGCAGTTATTCGGTTCTCTGGCAGTTTAGCTAACTTGCTTCTTTAAAAAAAAAAAAGCTTCTATTAACTGTAATTACTTATAATGGGTTTTTATTCTATATGGAGGCCATTTTTAATGATAGAAGGGGCTGGCTACGCAGATTTTTCTTCTGATTTTTTTCCCTTTTAATTCTAGAAATGAACTGCCAACATCCTTTCAAAACCATTTTTTACAGACATTATTTAATCATTTTGAACATTGCTCAAAAAAAAATTTTTTTTTAAAGAAAACAACTCTCAACAAATTTGTCAAAGGCTATGCAGAACCTCCTAATCAGGTGCTTCTCTTAGTTTTGCATTGCTTAAAGCTTAACTTTCAATGGCTCTAGTTGTGGATTTTTTGTCACAGAAAGCCTTCTCCATCATCAATTGCCTTTGCTATATACTATAAATTGGTATCAAGAAACAGCATTCCCGGTTTCACCTAAACTATATGTACGGAAGCTGAGCCTCAAAATCAAGTATACAAAAGGAGATATTTTTCCCCCAATGCTCTCCTGGGACTAATTCTTACTTGCAGCTACACAGCATTTTTATGTTTTCCACTTAAACCAGAAAATTAGCTGGCAAACATTTATGAATCTTAATTAAACTCTATAGCAAAATTCCTCAGAAATGCATTGCAAACCTGACAATCTGGAATCTTTAGCCAAGCAAGTAATAAGCACATAGATACACTCATACTTCTGAGTTCTTTATCCAGCTCTGTAAAAGCAGCAAAGATGGTTTGTATTTGAAATATGTGGAACCTCTCTCTCTCTCTCTCTCTCTCTCTGTGTGTGTGTGTGTGAGTGAGAGAGAGAGAGAGAGAGAGAGAGAGTTTATGCACACATGTGCATATTTAGCACCGAATTGTTTTGTGTAAAGTTCAAACCCACAAACTCACTCTTATTCCTCCACATTACATGCTCTTTTTATAAAAACCCAGAAGTTTTGAATATGATAAAATTTGAGCAACAAAACAGAAAATATCTAATATTGATGCCACCTCTAAGAGATGGGCAGCATACAAGTCAAATAAATATAAATATGGGGCTGGCTATTTGCTCTTCTCTGGCACGCCTTTACCTGATGATATGAACTGCTAATGTTACAATAAAAGAGGTATCTATAGATTTAATGCTATATTCCAGGGACCTCTAAATTTGGCAACTTTAAGACTTGTGGACTTCAACTCCCAGAATTCCCCAGCCAGGCTGGCTGGGGAATTCTGGAAGTTGAAGTCCACAAATCTTAAAATTGCCAACTTTGGAGACCTCTGTTATATTCCAAGATAAAATGTCCATGTGCTCAAGCATCACAGAGGACATAGCAAAACTAGCCCAGCCTAAGCCAAGCCTCAAGCATTTATGTTGTCAACTAGCTTAACCAACGGAATAATGTTAACTCTGGGATCAGCAAATGCATACATATCAGCTACACAATAGTTTAGAAACTGAAGAGTGTTTGGGCTCAAATCATCACCTGGGGATTATAGTACTGTGTTTTATCTTCCATGTTGCTTTGAATGTTTGTATAGCAGGAAGATGTTTATAAATTTATAAATCAATCAACCCAACCATCCATGCTCTAACTAGAGCTTTTGGAAGTAGTTGTGAGAGTTAGTTCTCACCCAGCCTGTTCTCTCTCTTACAGTATGAGGCTTACACCACATTACTGTGACTGATTTCTAGGATCTTACCCAATAACTCCAAACACAGGATGCAGTGAACCAATGCTCTTTATTGATCAATGTTTCTATTACAGGTATTTAGCTGGAAGTGGCCCCTGGACTCCTGGACCATGTCTTAAGTACCTGGGAGGCAGAGCTAAGGTAAGGAGGGGTCAGGGGAGGATCTAGGTGGATGTAGAGTTAACCCTTATCATACCTGGGATGGTGAATGGTGGGCATTTATACATAACAAATCCCCCTCTAAATGCCCAACAGTTGGACCTGCTTGCGTGTTCTGTACCCGTACCCCTAATTTAGTCGTAAGGTAGGCATGTTGTTTGCTGGGTAGAGGTTTGGTCAGGATGTCTGCGGCTTGCTCGGCAGTCTCACAATGTACAGCCTTAATAAAACCAATGTTCGTTAATTCTCTGACATGTTTGTGCTTAATGTCTATATGTCTGGACCTTTGGCCTACTGCTTCTACCATGGATATGTCTATGGCTGCTTTGTTGTCCTTATATATTACTATCGGGTAGGCAGGCTCGGTCCATATGCTGGTAAGCAGATCATCAAACCATGTCAGATTATTGATTGCTTTGGAGAGGCAGATGTACTCTGCCTCAACTGTGGAGGTGGCTACCAGGTTTTGTTTTCCAGTGTACCAGTGTACTGGGCAGTCGTTAATGAGGAATACGTAGCCGGATGTGCTCTTTCTACTTTTTGTGTCACCTGCCCAGTCAGCGTCTGCATAGGAGGTTAGGATGGGTTCTTTGGACACCTCTGGTTCTAGGTTCAGGCATGCGTCCATGCTGTGTTTTAGATATCTGAGCACACATTTTACCCCCTCCCAGTGATACATCTTTGGATCGCTGACATGTCTGGATAGCAGGTTGACAGCCAGGAGGATGTCTGGTCTAGTCCAATTAGCTATATACAGTAGTGACCCAACAACAGACCTATAGAGGGTATTGTCCTTGAAGGTCTCGCTTTCCTCATTCATGTGTTTCAGGAAGTCAATATGTATTGGCGTGTCACATGGCTTGGCTTCCTTCATGTTGCATTTAATTAACAGATCCAGTATTTTCTCCTTTTGAGAGATCTTGAATCCCTTCTGAGTTCTATCAATCTAGACACCCAGGTATTTGTTCACCTTTCCCAGGGTCTTTAGTGTGAAATGTTTCCCCAACTGGTTGGCAAACTCATCACAATTTTGTTTGTGCTAGCCACAATATAAAATGTCATCCACGTAGATGAGTACGTACTCTATGGATGTGCCCCCTCTCTTGGTGAAAAAGCATAGGTCGGCGGAGGTGGCGGTGAACCCCATGTCCTTAAGGATCTTCGCTAGGCACTCGTACCACCTCTTACCGGACTGTTTCAACCCATACAGACTTTTGTTCAGCAACCACGTGTCCTCCCCTTGTGTGTTTCTCCCTGGGGGTGCCCTGACAAAGATCTCCTTGTCTAGCTTCGCATGGCGGTAGGCTGTCTGCACGTCGAATTGGTAGACTTCTAACCCTAGGATTGTGGCTATTACTAGAGCGCTTTTTACGCTCTCTGCCCTGACGGTGGGTGAGTACGTGTCAGTGTAGTCCTCCGGGTATTTCTGGGCAAACCCTTGTGCTACTAGCCTAGCTTTGTACAGTTTCTTATTGTCCTCTAGCTCTTTGACTTTGAAAACCCACTTAGTCCCAATGGCTACTTTGTTCTCAGGCACTCTGGATGGGGTATACACGTTCAACTCCCTCAGGCTGTTCATCTCCTTATCTATGGCCTCCTTCCATCTGTCCCTTTCCTCTCGTGGTAACTTAAGGATGTCGTCATAGGAGTTGGGTGTTGTGGTGCCTGTGTGTATTGAGAGTATGTAATCGTCGAATCTTTTAGGTAGTTTGTTTCTGTTGTGTCTTATGGGCCTGCTGGGTATCGTTTCTGAGTTGTGCATGTGTTGGGCCTCCCTCTCAGTGAGTGCATCTACTTTTACCTTTAGGATGGGGTGGTTCTCTTTCCATTCTTTGGTGTTTACCCGTTTGTGTTTGGCTTTTTGTTTCTCATGTGTCTCGCTCTCAGTTGTGTCTGGTTTGTTATTGGTCCTAGCATTGTCATCTGTTTCTTGCCCGGGCAGTACCTCATTGAGGTGTATTCTTGACCAGTTTGTGTTCTTGTGGAACACAGCTGATCTGGACACGACAAATCTGTTGTCTTTTTCGATGAACCTGTAACCTTTGGTTCCGGACTCATACCCCATGAATCTTAGTCTCCTTGACACTTTGTCCCCTTTTCTCCTTAACTGTTTGGGTATGTGTACATCTGCAGTTACCCTAAATATGTGCAGGTGTGCTATCTGAGGCTTCCTATTGTACATGACCTCGTAGGGAGTTTTGTTCACTACGCTTGACCATATTCTGTTCAGTGTGTAGTTTGAATATGTGAGTGCCTCTGCCCAGAAGTGTTGCCCTAGTCCGGTGTCTTCTAAGACGCACCTTACCATTGTTTGGAGTACGCCGTTTTTGCGTTCTGATACTCCATTTTGGAATGGCGAAAACAGAGAAGAGGAGAAGTGTAGTATCCCATGCTTCTTTGTCCAATTGTAGAAGTCCCTAGATAGGAACTCTGAGCCCCTATCTATCATGATTTATTTTATTTTTACGTTATGTTGAGTTTCTACCCTTTTGTAGAACTCTTTAAATTTTTGGAACACCTCACTTTTGTGGTTGAGGGTGTATACAAATCCATAACGGCTATAGTCATCGACTATGGTGAGGAAGAACCTCTTCTTGTATTTAATAGAGGGTCTTATGGGTCCCACCACGTCCATGTGAACTAATTGGAATATTGAGTTGGTGGTGCGGGAGGCCTTCTTGGGCCTTGGTTTGGTTTTGATTTTCAAACATTTACACATAGAACACTCCAAATAATTTTTACAGTTCTTTAATGGCAAGCCATTTGAGCATTCATTCATCTTTTGTACTGTTGGAAAACTAGCATGGCCTAATTTTCTGTGTAGTAAGTGAGCGCACCCATCATGAATGGGTTTGCCAATGTGTGGTTTCCCTTTGTGTGTTGTGTTTGTGGTGGGTTTGCCTTCTGCAGTGTGTTCTCCTTCACCCCCTCTATTTTCTGTGGGCGTGCTTGTCCCTTTCTCATTACTTTCTGAGTTAGTGTTTGAGTGCTCTTGGGGCACTAAGTTTAGTTAGTTTAGTTTAGTTTATTTGATTTGTATACTGCCCTACTCCCGAAGGACTCAGGGCGGTGAACAGCCAAACAATAAAATACATAGATACAAAAAATTTAAAAACCAGATAAAATCAAATTAAATCATTTTGGCCCAGACAGATTAAAACTCCCCAATAATTTAAAAACAGATTAAAATTTACATATTTAAAAAAGGGAAGAGATTAGGCCAAGCCCGCCTGATGGAATAAAAAGGTCTTCACAGCGCGGCGGAAGGTGTGCAGATCCGGGATCCTCCGTATCTCCGGGGGAGCTCATTCCAGATGGTAGGTGCCCCCACTAAGTAGGTGAGTCCCCCTTCTATGATGATCTTTCCTATGCTTCTCTTTCCTTTGGTCATATATGCTTTCCCTTCCCTGAAGGTTGTCTCAATGCCCAAGTCTTTACTTAGTTTGAGTGTTGCTAATATATTGTGGGGTATTTCTGGGATGAATAGTACCCCCTCTATCTTCCCTATTCCATCTATGCGTGCGCTCCCTTCTCCTTTCACCAATACCTTGTTCTGGTTGGCTACATTGATGTGGTATTCCTTAGGCGTGAATGCCTCCAGTATGTTCCTATTGTTGGTGGTGTGGTTGGTGGCTCCTAAGTCAATGAGCCATGTGTTCCTTCCTTTTGCCTGGGTGTTTGGGTGTTGGTGGTCTCTAAGTTCGTATAGTGACCCAGTCTGACTATCCCTGGAGCTATCCCTATATCCTCTCCTGTCCCTGGGGTTGGATGAGTCCCTGCGCCTGAACCTGCTTTCTGGGGAGCGCCTGTCTGAGTAACCTAGTTTGCGGCCTTGCCTTTCCCTATGGTAGCTGTGGTCCCTGTCCCTCTGGTTTCTGGGGCAATCTCTCCTATAGTGATTCCTAGACCCACAGTTAAAACATTATGGCTTATCTGGAAGTCTACCCTTTTTGTTGGTTTGTTCTCCCTGAGGCTTGATGAGCGTTCCGTTCTCAGGCTGTCCTCTGCAATCAGCCTGTTGGATAATGTCTCTAAAGAGAGGTGCTCTATGTTGAGACTATCCAGTTGCATGATAAAGTTCTCCCAACTGGGGTTTAGGGAGTTTATGATGATGCTTTTCATGATATTATCAGAAATGGTTTCCCCCCTTTGTATGAGTTCTGCGCTGGTGGTGTTTAGCTTGAGTATATGTTCCCCCATGGGTGTCCCTGCCTTATGCCTGGCTGAGTAAAATTCCCTGGATATTTTGGTTGTAGTGGCTGCACTCTTACTGTAAAATAAATTAAGTATTTTTTTGTAGTATCTCTGCCACGGTTAAGTGGCAGCCAAGACTGGGGTAAATGCTGGGTGACAGGCTAGACATTAACAGATAGTAAGCCCTGTGGTGCAAACAATCAATCTCAAAAGTCCATGGCTTCTTGGGTGGATCATCAAATAAGTACAACATATTTTCTTTCAGAAAAGAAATCTGTAGTTGGTGGTACCACTCCAAAAGATTGGCCCCATGTAATTTCAATTTGTAATTGTCAGCAGTAAAAGTTATGTTACTTACAGTCTGGTGTTGTCCATGGTTCTTTATGTGAGTGAACTCGCAATATGCTGGGAGAATGCTTGTTGCCAGTCTGAACTGACTTATCTCTATGTTCCTTGTACTTATCTCTATGTTCCTCTCTCTTCCTGTAGGTGGCGACTGGGCATGTGTGAGGCTCATTTCGTGCCGGAGGTCGTCTGGTGAGGAGCTCCTTGTTGCTGCTCTCAGGCCTAGGCCTAGGCCTGCTGGTGGGGGGCTGGGCTTGCTCCTGGCGGGCCCGTAGCCCTCCTTGGGCATCGGATGCCATGGCTGGGCCCCTGCATCTTGGGCGAAGGCTGGAAGAAGGTGAGGAGATGAGGTGGTCGCAGGTCGAGGATCCCTGGAGATGGCGGCGGTGGCGGTGGTCGTAAGTCGAGGATCTCCCAGATTCGGCAGTGCAGCAGTGGTGGTGGATCCAGGGTGACGCTGGAGGACCTCCGGATGGGCCAGGAAGCCTGGTGGAGGCCGCATGGTTGGTGAGTCGTTATTTCTTCTCCTCATTCCGCGGCCTAGGGAAGTTGGTGCGGCGGGTGGCGAGTGCGAATCCTGAGGATATTCATTCCTGCAGGCGGCCGGGTCTTGGGTGTAGTTTTTGGGGTGCGTTGTCCCGCGTGGTGTCTGCAGGGCTGTTGCAAGGGTTCCGGTGGCTACCCTGCTGCTCTTTTGAGGGTGCTGAGCGTCGGTTTGTTTCTTCCTGGCTCCTGGGGGCTTGAGTGCTGAGCCGAGTGCTGCAGCCAGGTTTTCAATCATTCGTCTGCTTCGGGCTCGATGGGTGAGCCCCCGCAGGCTTGTGATCTTGCTTGGGTGCTGTTTTGGGGGTCTTCCCCAGCGAAGTTGGGGTTCTCGCTGTTTCCCGCCATTCGATTTGAATCTCGGCTTCCCATTGGCTGTTGGCCATTCAAAGATGGCCGCCAAGAGCATGGCGCGGAAATGAAATCCTCCACGTCCGGAGCTTCAGCTTGGGGATACCTTCCTCTTGCCGGGTTGAGGATTTCGTCTCTCTGTTGTTGGGTGCTCATCGCTGCTCCATTGCTTTCGAGTAGGCTTTGGAGTTTCGCGATGAGCTCCTCTTTGCTGGCAGTCGCTTCCATCATCCCCAGGATGGTGGATCGGAATTCTTCGTTGCTTGGTGGCTCTGCCCTTTTGCAGTAGTGGATTTCTTCTCTTGGCCCTTCGTACCTGGGTCATGGACTCGGGTTGCAGTCTCCATCACCTTCAGTTGTGGTGGTCCTTACTGTGGCACCTTCGAGAGCCTGCAGTTCTTTCATCTGCTTGATGTAGGCTCTGGTGGCCATTCTTTTCTCTGCCTCTGGTTCTTGATTCTGCCATCTCTGTGAGTTGTGGGTAAACCATCCTCTGCTACCAACCTGTGACTGATTTCTAGGATCTTACCCAATAACTCCAAACACAGGATGCAGTGAACCAATGCTCTTTCTTGATCAATGTTTCTATTACAGGTATTTAGCTGGAAGTGGCCCCTGGACTCCTGGACCATGTCTTAAGTACCTGGGAGGCGGAGCTAAGGTAAGGAGGGGTCAGGGGAGGATCTAGGTGGATGTAGAGTTAACCCTTATCATACCTGGGATGGTGAATGGTGGGCATTTATACATAACAATTACCAAAAAAGAGAGTGGGAAACTAAGTATCCTGCCCCAAAGCAAGGACTATTGAGCCGTGGTGGCATAGCAGTTAGAATGCAGCACTACAGGCTGCTTCTGCTGACTGCCAGCTGCCTGCAATTTGGCAGTTCGAATGTCACCAGGCTCAAGGTTGACTCAGCCTCCCATCCTTCCGAAGTCGATAAAATGAGGACCCAGATTTTTGGGGGCAACATGCCGACTCTGTAAACTGCTTAGAGAGGGCTGTAAAGCACTGTGAAGCGGCATATAAGTCTAAATGCTATTGCTAAATGCTATTGCATAGCTCAGTCAAGAGAAAGAAGAATTTGGACTAAGATCTCAAACTTATTTAGATGTAGACTGATGCAGAAAAGGTAGTTTGAGGTTATATGCATATTTATATCAATATTGTTTCAGTCGTGAGTTTGTTTTCATCTTAGAAGGGTTGTAAAGCTAACCAACTAAAGAAATGAATGCTATATCATTTGTTTATCTATCTATCTATCTATCTATCTATCTATCTATCTATCTATCTATTGGTTCGATTTATATGCCGCCCTTCTCCGGAGACTCAGGTCGGCTTACAATGCGATAAGCAATAGCCTTCATACTTTTGTATATACCTGCTTAGTAGGGCTTTCGCCCCCCCTCCCAAGCGGTGTTCCTTTTGTATACAAAGTCAACTTATTGCCCCCACAATCCGGGTCCTCATTTTACCTACCTCGGAAGGATGGAAGGCTGAGTCAACCTTGAGAGAGATTTGAACTTGCAGTAATTGCAGACAGCTGGTGCTACTTAATAGCACTTTAGTCTGCTGCACCACCAAGGCTGGTTGCAAGGCATGTCTCAGAGGAAAAAAAATGGCCAATGTGATCATGCAGTTGTTTCAACACTTATAGGATGCTTGTTATTGGGTAGATGGAAAAAAAGCATCTTTCAGATATTTTCTTTTCTATTAGTGAATGATGGAAAACTTATCCCCATATTCTTGAAGCAAGGCAATGCCCAGGTCAGAAAAATCTGATGACAAAACTCATTGCAGTATGGGCTAGCATCTGTTCAGAGCAAACCCCACTTCCTTCTAGCACTGATGATTTTACCTAGTTGGGTAATGAAACGTCTGTATGAAAACAACCAACTCAGAGAGCACCAAGGACCCCACAGTTCAATCCTGAGCTACAAATATTCTTTTCTATCACTACTTTCAATACACTACTGCAATAGGATCAACATCTAATTGAGCTGAGAAATTACTAGATGTACGTGTGTGTGTGTGTGTATGTGTGTATGCTTGTATTGTTTCACTATCAAAGGAAAAGGATATGCAGAATAGACACATCCTTACCTTGCAGACATACCTAAATCTTTTAATGTTCAACAATGCCCTCTCCCGATATTTCTAAATTACGAGTGACAAACAACACACAATATGAACTTTAAAAATAGTCACAGGCCATCTGCTGCTCATTTCTCTGTGCAACAGAAGGTAAAGGTTAAAAAAAAACTGAATTCTTTTAGAGCATGAATGTAGCTGGATAACTATTGTTAGCAGAAAGCACCGTCTGCCACCATCACCTCCCGGAAATATGATGTTATGTATAGTATTATGGACATAATGTATAACCTCAATTAGGTTAATCATTTATCACCACCCAGAGGTACTTTGTGGGTGAGATGTGAGGTTTCAAAATTTGATATAAATAATAAATATAACAATATATGCATTTTTGTGAGGTATATAATTCCTGAAATATATTTTTTTCAAGTTCATATGGGTAGTAGTAGTAAATGAAGTAAATAAAGCTTATTTTATTCATTTATTTATATCTCACCTTTATTATTTTTACAAATAGCTCAAGGCAGTGAATATTTCCAACATAAATTCCTTCTCCTACTTTCCCCACAACAACTCTGTGAGGTGGCTTGGACTGAGAGAGAAAGTCTGGCTCAAGGTCACCCAGCTGGCTTTCCTGGCTAAAGTGGGATTAGAACTCAGGGTATCCTGCTTTCTATTTAGCCTGATGCCTTAATCCCTAGACCAAACTGTCAGATCATATGTAGTGTCTATGTCTTTTAAGTATGATTCATTTCATCAGGGATATCTTTGAATACACAATATACAGCATAATGGTGAGCCAGTTTGGTCTATTGGTTAACACACCAGGCTAGAAAGCAGGAGACCCTGAGTTCTAGTTTTGCCTTAGACATGAAAGCCAGCTGGATAAGCCAGCTGGATGTAGAGGAGACCAGATATCTTCTCCTTCTACAGGGTCATCTCCCTGTTTGACAAGAGGGATAGAGCTGACTTAAAAGCCAGGACTAGCATTCTCTTAAGGGACAAACATTTTGTGTGGCGCTGAAGGTCGACATAAGCAAGGAAACAGAGGTTATGCCATTTGTGCATTGCTGATTCATTTGGATGCATTTCAGGTTTCTGCTATCCCCCCCCCACCCCATCAGTGATTTTACACAGCTATGCGTTTCACCAACTGTACTGCCTTGATGGATTCATCTCAGAAAATAGTTGGATAACTTAAAAAGTGACTAAACACACCCTAAACAGCAAGGTGCCCATCTCCACCTCACTCGTGTTATTGAATATGATTAATAATTGTTTTCCTACTTGCTTTCCTCCTTGGCAGAGGGGAAGTAAAGTTAGAGTGTCTGCCAATTTTAACTTCTTCACACTGAAACTACAAGGAAAGCACCAGCTGCCAGTTTTATTACTATGGCAGGCTAAGGCTCAGCTCTCAAAGTACCTACGCCTATTATTTAATTATCTTTAATCACCTGAACTCTGGTAATGAGCTATTCTATAAATGTTATGCAGTATGCATATATAAATGTATATGTAGGTATACGTATATATATACACACATACATTTATATATGCATAATGCATAACATTTATAGAATAGTATGAGAGAGAGTTTGAGAGATTGAGAGATTGAGAGAGAGAGGGAGGGAGGGAGGGAGAGGGAGAGAGACACGTGTTGGTGGAAAGCACATTCATCTTGCAAAGAGAACACTAGCCTAAAAAGCAAAATGGCAGCTTTGTGCCCTCTCTAGTGGAATCACAACCATTTGGCCAGGGGACAAAGGTGTGGATCCTTTTGCATCTAAAAGATATATAGCGATGTATAAAGAATTGTTTAGTCAGCTGTGGCAATATGCAACTTAATAAGCTTGACACTCCAAATTCTTCCACCTGTGTGCATAGAAAAAGTTACTTAGCAAGCTGTGCAGGTTGCAGCATTGTATTGTAAATCACTCTTGCCTTTGAGCTTTTTATTTGCATTCCTATTTATTACAATTAAGATAAAAAGGACAGCCGAAGTTTTCTAATCAAACACCTGGAAAGAGGAAGCTGAGGAGGCAGACGAGAAGCAACTTTTCCTACAAAAATATTCTTAGCAAAGGGTCAATTGTTGGGATACCTAGTTTATGGATAAAAGATGGTATCAGACCGTCCCCAGAGGTGGTCTGCTAGGATCTTGCCTTGATTTAAGACATTAAGTCCAGTGGCGGAAGTCCAGTAATGGATCTGTGGGCATGGTTTGGTGGATGGGGTGTGGCTTGGTGTGCATGGCTTGGTGTGCGTGTGCAAAATCTCGATTCCCACCCCACTCCTGGGGGAAGGATATTGAAAAATCTTCATTCCCACCTACCAGAGATGGTATTTGCTGGTTCTCTGAACTACTCAAAATTTCCACTACCGGTTCTCCAGAACCTGTCAGAACCTGCTGAATAGCTCCCCTGACTAAGTCGAGTCTTGGAGTTGCGACCAAGTTGCTGATCATAAGTGCAACTGAAGCATCTTCATCTGTTATTCTTTCTATCACATAAACAAGTAGCAGTAGCCTCCAGATAATTTCAAACTTGGTGTAGACCTTACATTCTAGAAGGGATTGGTGTGATTGCTAATTCCAAGAGGTGATTTATTGATTAGATTAAAAAGTTTAGGGTCTTGGCTTGGTTGTAATTTTTTTTTATTTATTACTTCTGTTTTGTTGTTTTGTATCATGAGCCACACAGAATCACAAGATAGAAATTGGAGGCTAGCTGGTCTTTGAGCAGCAAAGATCAAGCATAGGATGAGTTGAGATTACTGTATCCGCCATTGTTTAGGTCCGTTGCATTCTCCTGCATGCACAAACTGGTTGGTAGTTTTCCTAGATTTCCTAAACTTGGACAACTCGAGGTTTCATAAGGGATAGTGTGTGCGTGCATGTGTGTGTGCGCGCACGTGTGTGTGAAAATGATGTTGCACAGAACGTCACGTATTATTTTGTGTTTGCAAGTAAAGAAAAAGCGTTTGCATGCAGAAATAAAATAACAAGAAACTGGAAAAGGAAAAAGGAACTGTATTATACAGTATGTGTGTGTGTGAAGCTATATAGCTCCATTTCTAAAAAAAGCTTTCCGACCCACCCACCCACCCGTTTCCCCTCCCCCGTTATTTTCTCAAGCACAACATTAGAAATACCCCAAAGCACCCAAGAAAGAAAGCCTCTTTTTTTACAAGAACCATCCAAAATGCTCAAAAAAGCATCACCTCTCTGGCTGCCCTTTTGAAGCTTAATCACTTGCTGCAATGCCAGGTTAACGTGCATACCGGGTAGAATATATTGTGCGAAAAGGAGAAGAATGTAAGCTCACATCTTTAAGGGAACAGAAGAGTTTATTACCAACAGAGAAGAGAAGGAAGCCCTAAAACATACACTTTGCGAGTGGAATTTCTATTTACTCGTCCTTGAATTCTGCCAGGAGAAAGGAAGGGGAAAAAAAATAATAATAATCCAAGCCTTGGCGATCCAGCTGTATTTTGATGCACTTTAGAATAGCTCTCCTCTGGTTCTCATTCATCATCTGCGAGATGGCCCAGATGTCATGCAAAACACAGAGAAGCACCTAGTCAGCTATTTGACTGGAAATAAATGACGGTAATTCTGATATTTATGATGGCTCTATGACATAACGGCAAGGAGCTTATTAAAACAATAGCTGAAGAGTGATAAAGTAGCTGGCAGCTAGGAGGAGGAGGGGGAATGTTTCCCTCGCTTCTCCTAAGACAAGTGCTGGAAGAGAGGAACAAGGCTGAAGACAGAGGGAAATGGAAGGGCTGGAATTTAAGGGTAAGATCCGCACACTGGGAGCTCCTTAGAAGGGACTTGGTGAACCGGGCAAGCTTCATCAGCTTATCCATGTTCATATAGAGGAAGATGATGATGAAGAAGAAAAAAAAAGGTGGGGGGACACCCAGAGATTGATTCTAAGTAGGGGTGAAATCCAGCAGGTTCTGATAGATTCTGCAGAACCGGTAGTGGAAATTTTGAGTAGTTTGGAGAACCGGCAAATACCACCTCTGGTATTTGGCCCTAGAGCGGGGTGGGAATGGAGATTTTGCAATATCCTTCCCCCAGGAGTGGGGAGGGAATGGGGATTTTGCAGTATCCTTCCCCTGCCACGCCCACCAAGCCACGCCCACAGAACTGGTAGTTAAAAAAATTGAATTTCACCACTGATTCTAAGGCTAAAAGAAACATCTCCCTCTTGTATCTGTTGGATGGAAAGACCTCATTCTTTTCTTCATGTTGCGACAGAAACAACACAAACCATAGTTATTATTATAACTATTTTTAAATTTCCCTTCCACCTCCTTTCATGATTTGTTTCTCTGATTCAGAAGAGGGCTCTTCTCTTTGAAGCATTAGCACATGGGTCCATATAGATGGGAGCAAAGATGGGTTTATAGATCCGTCTGTAGATCCATCTTTTGGGGAGATCAACCACCGCTTTGAAAAAACAGCATCTTCGTGATTGATATCTAGATGTTTTCATTTTAGAGAGGCTAAAATCTTCCCAGTGATATCTCAGAGGTTCTCTTTCACTGTGGAGCAGGATTCATATTTCTTTTGTCCTTTCTTTTCCCGGTGAGGATGGGACAGATAGGGAATAAACATACCTTAACTTGCAGCCACAACCATGGAATCAAAGCTGTGTCCTTTTTTAAATATGCAATTTACATGCAATACACATATAAAAGGTTCCCACATCATGCTGCAGCGATATGAGCATAGTTTTGGACAGCAAAATCATGTTTTCTGTGTGTTCAAATCTGATGTGCTTAGGTAGATAAGGATCTCCTAAAAAGTCAGGGAGGCTTGTAAAAGAGAAACCAGCCTTTAAAATAGCCTAGTCCAAAATCATGTAGAACTTATACCGAGTAACTTGAGTTGTGACAATTGATTATCAGTGAACTTATTGTGATAATATAGTTGTCATGGGTTGCTACCGGTTTGCCTCAGATCGGGCGAACTGGTAGCGGCGGTGGCGGGAGGCTCCTCCCACCCACCCGGACATCTCTGTGCATGCAGAGAAGTGTTGCATGTGCGTGTGCCCATGAGCAAACCAGTAGCAATGGGATTTGAATCCCACAATTGAATCTGACCCATTCAATTGGCTGGCTGGGACATTCCAGAGTAGCTAAACTCTCTGGATATTCTTCTGTGGAACCTCTATGAAAAGCATTCTGTCTCAACCAGCAAGTAAATCATTCATTTGTGAGCATAACTTTGTTTTATGGATTTGTAAGAACTATATTTGTAAGAACTGCAGTGATCCGGAGGGGAAGACTTCTAGTGCTACTGTTTAAAATAACAATGTCCAACCTTGGCAACTTTAAGACCTGTAGACTTCAACTTCAAGCCGGTATGGGAATTCAGGGAGTGGAATTCCAGAAGTCGTAAAGTTGCCAAAGTTGGACACTCATGGTTTAAATAATTTTGCACTCTTAATATTCAATCACAAATTAAGTTCCGATCAGACCGTATCGCCCAATCCAGTAGCAATGGCAGAAGGTGGTTCGGAGAACTGGTAGCAAAAATTCCTACCCCCCCCCCCCATGCCCAGTTGAGCCGCGCGATCATCATTTTTTTTTACTTTTAAAATCATTTTTTCTACAACCTCTTCGGTCGAAAAAATGCTTTTAAAAGTTTTAAAAAAAGCCTCTGATGATCGCACAGCTCAGCTGGGATCGTCAGAGGCTTTTCAAAGCATTTTTTTCTGCAACCCTTTCGGCTGAAGAAGTTGTAGAAAAAAACATGCCTATAAAAGCCTTTTGCAATCCCAGCTGAGTTGCCTGATCGTCAGAAGCTTCTAAGAGCATTTTTTTGCAACTCTTAAGGTTGTAGAATAAATGCTTTTAAAAGTAAAAAAAAAAAAGTTGGCCACCCCCACCCAGTCACATTACCCTCACCACCACCAAGCCACACCCACAGAACCAGTAGTAACAAATTTTAGATTTCACCCCTGATGATTACCACTTTGACAAGAGATTCCAACCCAAATACAGGTAATCCTTGGTGTAGAACAGTTCATTTTTACAGTGCCTGAAAAAAGGGACTTATGACTGTTTTTCACTTACAACCGTTGCAGCATCCCCATGGTCACATGATCAAAATCCAGCCACTTGGCAACTGACTTGTAATTATGACGGTTGCAGTGTCCCAGGGTCATGAGATCACCTTTTGTGACCTGACAAGCAAAGTCAATGGGGAAACTTACTATCTTGTTACTAACTTAACAACTGCCGTGATTCACCGAGCCACTGTGGCAAGAAAAGTCATAGAATGGGTCAAAATTCATTTTAACTGCTGTCTCACTTAGCAACAGAAATTTTGGGCTCAGTTATGGTTGTAAGTCAAAGGGGCTACCTGTAATAAGGAAATAGATTGAGAGCTGAGATGATGATAACTGTCCTTCTTATTTATATAACGTGCAGATTAGAAAACTGTTTTTTTCCAAGGGGACCACACACTGCCAAAAGTGAGCACCAATTCTCTTGTGCTTTGATTCCTAAGTGACATCAATCCCGATGCAGCTATAAGTCATCTCTCTCTCTCCCTCCCTCCCTCCCTCTCCCTCCCTCTTCTTCCCTCCCTCCTCTCTCCCTCCCTCTCTCCCTCCCTCCCACTCTCTCCCTCCCTTCCTCCCCCTCCCTCCCTCTTCTTCCCTCCCTCTCTCCCTCCCTCCCTCCCCCTCCCTCCATCTCTCTCCCACTCTCCCTCCCTCCTTTTTTTTTTTTTTTTAATTTGATTTATATGCCGCCCTTCTCCGGAGACTTAGGGCGGCTTACAGTGCATTAAGCAATAGCCTTCATACTTTTGTATATTTTTATACAAAGTCAGCTTATTGTCCCCACAACTGGGTCCTCATTTAACCTACCTTAGAAAGGATGGAAGGCTGAGTCAACCTTGAGCCTTGGAGAGATTCGAACCAGCAGAAATTGCAGGCAGCTGTGTTAATAACAGGGTGCGTAAACCACTGTACTATCAAGGCTCCTCCTTCTCTCCCTCCCTCCCTTCCTCCCTCTCTGCGCCCAAAAGAAGTGCTAGAAAAGTAAGCAGAACTCATGACCAACCAGGTGGTTGAAAGCAGAACATCCTTACCATAATCAGAATCCAGGACAGACTTTCAGGAGCACCCATGGCTACCTGAGCAAGCAGGTCAAATCTTCGCTGTAACACCGATCCTTCCATTACCACGGTGTACAGGCTGCAGCTGTAGATCACTTCCACAGTCTCCAAAGCCGCTGAGCACTTATCAGTAACATTCAAAGATCCACTGGAAAGTCATTCATTTCACTTTATGGTCCTCATTAGCCATTTGTATAGTTCTATAATTAAATATGTTCCTTTCTCATCAAGTTTTTCACTTTAGTAATGATACGACTGTGCCACAAACAGGCCTCACGCTGTTTGGTTGGGGACGTATTCATAGCATTTAATTGGTCACCCAGTGGTTAGCCAATAACCCTTTCAATGGGAAGCCACACTCTGAATGTTGTTAATGGGCTGGAGGCACAGTGTTTGCCTCCTGGTACCCAGCAGTACTGGGAATAAAGCAATTTCCTCCACTGTGTTGTGTGCCCAATAGCTAATCCTTTCTACTCCTGAAATGCACACTATTTGGTTATAAGTATTTGTGCTGGTTTACTTACCGCTGGGTTGTTAATAGGCAGTGATTCTTCAATGCTCCTTCAGTGGAGTTACAGTCTGCTTGCTGACTGCTAATTAAAACAACTTTGCACTCTAAGACTACCATTAGAAGGTGGCCGGGTCAGGTTATTTAATGCAGCAGCCCTGTATTTAAGCGTGCTTGTGATGCCCCAAACACGAGGACGTTCTGCAAGCTCCAATAGCTAATATCGATTATCTCTAAATAAAACGGGCTAATCTGCTAGGTTTTTCCAATTAAAATCAGCCAAATGTCTCTCCCTTTCCCCACTCCTGAAACCCGACTATTAAAAATGCAAGATTTCCCTATTTCCCACCCACCCTCACTGCTGCTGAGTTTTGCCTGCAGAATATTTTACCTGCTGCTGTTGATTTAAAAAAAAATACACAAAATGCTAACTAGATTGCTTCCAGTAAGTTGCAAAAAAGAAATCATAATGAGAGCATATATAGATCTATAAACTCAGTAGTCGGTTTGTTCATAAGTGAAGCATGGATTTTATTACGTTTAGCTATAAATTAGCATCCTACAAAAACTGCATTCTGTTTCTGTGGGTTTTTTTTTAAAAGTTCCCATTCTAGGTATTTATATTTTACCATCACCATAAGTTATGAAAAAAAATGTCTGGAGACAATGTAATTGGTATTTGCATGTCTGATTAGTTCAATCTTTTTTTTCCCCCAAATGTCATTTGCTTAGCTTCTTATTATACAGACAGAAGCAGGCATTGAATGAGAAGTAGTCCTTCAAATGCTATTATTTTTTGTACTTTCTTTTTCACATGACTGTATTCATTATGGCCTGTCAATATACCTTAGGTTGTATAAACATGTGAAAGACAATGCACAATAACAGTTTGGCTGAATAAGACTAGGAATAAATTTACTTTCCAGATTTCTTAATTAATAAAATTATTAGCATTACTCATAATTTATAGTCTAGCAGTATTATAGTTTAGACAAGAGGAAAGTTGCCAAATTCAATTCAGTTTTCCTTTTGCGTCAGGTTCAGTTTGCCAACATAAGGGGGTTTTTTTTTTGGTTAGGAATAACATTTATATATATTTTGGTACATATTTTTCTGAAATATGTACCATTTGCTTGAAGTTTTATCTTCTTCAACTTTCTTGTCATTGCCAAGTCTTGTTGCTACTTGCATTGCCTGCTATTTTTTAAAAAAATGTACTAGCCATGTAATACCTTGCACTGCCATGTTGCTTTTCTGTTCTTCATTTGGTCTTTTTTTACAAGAGTTTGGACTCTTTAGTATTCGGTAAGCTTTCATAATACATTCGCTTCTCTACGTCCTCTTCACTATCCTTCAGATATTCTTCAAATGCTCTTTCTTCTTCTTCAACTGTTTGGTGTACTTAAATCATTCTACACCCACCCATTTTCCTTGGTAAATAGAGTCTCTCTCTGCTATTGTGGATGAAGGGCATGTTTCATTTTCATTATTTTTCTGGTATTCCTCTCAAGTTTTGCTTGAATCCAGTCCCCTATTCCAGATGTTGGAATAACTGGATTGTCCAGGTATTAATTGCCTTGATGGTATTTCTTCCACAGAGTTTGGGTTTTAAGATCTTCGTCACTCTTCTGATGTTTAAGATCTTTAAGATCTTTTTCACCACTTCTGAAGTGTATTATTATTATGCATTTCAGATTAAGAAAACAATGATTATTGAATATATTTTAGCTTTGATTAGCGTATCTGTGAAAACCATGCGTTTTCCATCTCTGGATAATTCATGACTAACTTTCGTTGATAGTTTAATTGCTTTTCTTTCATTTTGCAGAGGATTAGACCAAAATATTTCCAATTCTACCATTCCATAATGCTATGATATATTAGTTTAAATATGCAGCATTAGATTAGTTCATATTCAAATGGAAACTAAGTACATTTCTTCCCATCAGTCATATGATTTAATTTAGTATATCTTGCTACTCAATTCACTCTGGAGGATAACATACAACTCTTCTCTTGGAAAGGAATACTTTCCCCCTTAATTCATTACACTCACAATACACTTCATTGCTTATAAATCCTAGCAGTACACAATATATGCCAACTGTGCTGTTTGTAACTGAGAAGAATAGCTTATCTCTCAACCTGCTTTTGCTTTTTGCTAGACGGCAGTGAAAATTTACATATTCCATGATTGCTAAGTAAAAGCAATCAACTAATTCTAATAAACCATTGCACACCAATAATGTCTTCATTCTTGAAGAAGTTAGAACTTTAAGAGCCAATTCAATGAGTTGAGCTTCCTCTCTGTAAAGCTAGATAGACTTTGAGCTTTTATAAATATGTGCTTTATTTACAAATATCAAAGGAGAATATATGTGGAGACAAATGGACAGTCCTGGTGTAGACAGATGATTTGCCAGACAACGTTGGGGGAGGGGGGAAACAGCCCCTCTTATTTATTCTGCTATCTTTGGTTGATGGGAAAACAAGAACAATAACAGCAGTAATATTGTGTGATGGGAGGAGGGAAGTTAGCATGTTACAAAAGACAGCAAAAGATTTCAGAATCTTTCTGGCTTGAAAAAAAAAAGAAAAAAAAGAATTGTCACTGCTTTAAGTCGTAGCTGAGTTGCAAGCTGAATAGTCCAGTGGGAGCCACACTACCAAGAATGCCCTGGAGTGAGACACTGCCAAGATATGCCAGATAACACAACTCTCGTGGGCTCTTCTGTGGGGAATGAGAAGCAGCAATGGGCTCTTGATTTTTTTTTTTTTAATTTGATTTATATGCCGCTCTTCTCCGGAGACTCAGGGCGGCTTACAATGCGTTAAGCAATAGCCTTCATTCTTTTGTATATTTTATACAAAGTCAGCTTATTGCCCCCACAAACTGGGTCCTCATTTCACCTACCTTAGAAAGGATGGAAGGCTGAGTCAACCTTGAGCCTTGGAGAGATTCGAACCAGCAGAAATTGCAGGCAGCTGTGTTAATGACAGGGTGCACTAAACCACTGTACTATCAAGGATCTTATATTATTATTATTGCAGCTCTTGAGGTGACAGAAAAACCTTCCCTTCATAAGACTTGATACAATGCATGCAGGTTAACACCATATTCCATGCGAATAAAGGGAAAGATTTCCTTCAACTTGGTACCCTCAAAATATATGGACTTTAACTCCCAGGTTCCCAGCAATGTCTCTTCTTGGCAGAAGAATTCTAGGAATTGAAGTTCAGACATTTGGAGGACCATTGGGTTGAAGAAGGTTGATTCATGTTAGGAACTAAAGCGGTTAGTGTTTGATGCATAGAGGAAGAAATTGGACATAGCAGTACGGTGGACAGAGTGCAGTTAGGTAATTGTAGACATTAGTTGGCTGTCTGGTACAAAAGACCAGGTCCACATATGAAGGTTCAATTTAACTGATTTATTGCTAAAAGCCTATGTACAGGAATCTTCTCAACATTTGGTTAGAGTTAGATAAGGGTCAGCAGCAGTCAAGGGGTATGTGTGTTGAACTTAGTTCATTTGTGGCTTTGTGTGGATTCTAGGCTGATCCCCCTTTTCACCCCTTCCTGTGGCTCCACCAGTCCTTCTCTTACATCAGCAATTGGAATGGTTTTAGATCAAAAAATATATCACATCACCATGTGATAAAACAGCCCAACTGTGGATTCAGGGCCCTCTACTAATTCTGACTAGGCTTTGGTCTCCTACCTCCAGATTGTACCCTGCTGGCTGAAGGACTAGTGTTATGTTTTTCTTGCCATTTTATTATTTTGAACATCTATCACATTTTCTTGCTGTCTTTCACTCATTTAGCTGCAAAGGTCTTAGTGACAAGACCATTACAGTGGTCTCCTTTTATCTCTGACTTCTTTGTCTCCGTCCAAGCAAAAGAAAGGAAAAGGACAAAAATTTGTTTTGCTTAAATCTAAGTAGAAAACATACATGTGAACATGCAGAGATACACCATAATTAATACTGTCTAGAATGCACATCACTGAAAGAAAGAATAAAAATATGCTTGGTTTATATTATTCAGTAAACTATTTATTTATAAAATTTATTTGTTTAGAGATATTGCTTCTGTAATTTTGCTTAACTGGAACCTTACGCAGCTTTCACTGTTGCTCATGACAGGTGGAACTTTTGGGACTTGTAGTCGCTCCCATGTGATCAGAGGTGGGTTTACACCTTAATAGGAAGGAGAGGAAACAGACAGCTGCAATGAGAGATTTGTGGAGAGAAAAGAGGAACAAAGACCAACACAATGTCCAAACAATTTTAAGGCTGCATTTCCATATACAGTGGTACCTTGGTATTCATCATTAATTGGTTTTGGGAGATACGATGCAAAAATGATGAGCACCAAACACATTTTTCCAATAAGGAATAATAATCACAAGAAAACCTCTAGCTTGTGGTTCTAACCTCTAATATTGTGTTCAATATGAAACAAACAATGAATACTTGGACAAAATTTTCATGTCAGAATGTGTGGAGTACCAAATCTGATGAGTTTCAAAGAAGTTGAGTACTAAAGTACCACTGTATGTATGTTCCGTGTTTCCCCGAAAATAAGACCCTGTCTTATATTTTTTTGAGCCCTGAAATAAGCGCTTGGCCTTATTGTCATGCGCTCAAAAGCCCGATTGGGGATGTCTTATTTTGGGGAAAACAGGGTATGTTTTGTTTGTATGTATGTATGTATATGCATATGTATATTCCATTCTTTGGGCATTTGCATATGTATAGATGTCTGTGGAGATTCTCGGTCATCCAGAACATGGTTGTCCCAAAGGTGTCTTTTCAAGAGGCAATTGGACTACCTTGTTTTTCTTTGAAGGCATTTTGCTTCTCATCCAAGAAGCTCCTTCAGCTCTGACTGGGTGGTGGGGAATGAAAGGATATATATAGACAACTGGTCATTTGCATTCTTTTAGAGAGTCATTAAGGCCACTTGGAGGTTTATCTGTGTCCTCAGGGTCACCTGATTAGAGCCAATGGATGTAGAGCCTTCTCGGAACTATTGAAAGGATTGGAGATTGGAGATAGATGTTGTTGAATCCCTCTGTTGAGAGAGGGCTGTTCAGTTTTGACATGGATGGCCTCTTTGACCCCTCTTTCAAACCAGTGGTCCTCTCTATCCAAAATGTGGACTTTGCTGTCTTCAAAAGAGTGGCTTTTGATTTTAAATGCAGATGGACTGCTGAATCTTGTCCTGATGGGTTTGTTCTCTTATATTGTGCCATGCATTTATAAAGTGGTTCATTATTTATTATTATTTTATTATTCATATTTCTATGCCGCCCGCTCTCCAAGGACTCTGGGCGGCTTACACCAAAGACAGTATACTAAATAGCATATTGCCCCCAACAATCTGGGTCCTCATTTTATCCACCTCGGAAGGATGGAAGACTGAGTCAACCTTGAGCCGGTGAGATTTGATCCGCTGATCTGCTGAACTAATACTGAAGTAGCTGCAGTATTGCACCCTAACCACTGCGCCACCTCGGCTCTATAAAGCCGAGGTTGTTTTATTTCTTGGAGGAGAAGCAAAATGTCTTCAAAGAAAAACAAGAAAGTCCAGTTGCCTCTTGAAAAAGGCCCTTTGGGTTGCATGTGTATAGTTATCTCTTAGGGCAGGAGGTTGGATTAGAGTTTTAATCCCATGATTTTTAAATCTAAATACAGATAGATCATCATGCATACTTTACATTACTAAAGGTGGAATTATAAATGTGTGCTTCTTCTTCATTATACTAAAAGATGTGGAATTAGCTACCTCCAGAAATACCTGCAGAAAGTTTGGATGGGAGAGGTAGAAAGGTAGAATGCTATAATTCCTGCATACTAAGAGGAAAAATGAGGAGAAAAATCTGCTTCTAACAGAAGATTTTATTCTTTCACTCTTGAAAATCATTTGCATTTTAAATACAACAAAATGAATTTAGAAAAGAACTGTTGCCCTTTGGCTGAGCAAAGAAATATGCTGATTTTAGACTTTTACAGAAGGTTACTTTTCACATTTAAATAGTGGGGTCTGGAAAGTTGCTGAATGTTCTTTTTCAGGACATGCACCTATGCCAGATCTGCATT
This sequence comes from Arizona elegans, assembly GCA_022577455.1. NCBI lineage: Eukaryota > Metazoa > Chordata > Lepidosauria > Squamata > Colubridae > Arizona > Arizona elegans. Next base: position 29,477,624 of record JAKOOJ010000008.1, on the reverse strand, counting down.
TGATCCAATTGTATCTTCTCTCCTGTCAACTATAGGCAGGGAAAATGGATATTAATCTTAATATAATAAAATGCAACACTTCTTCATCACTCGTCTACTTAGTTAAAACTCAAGGAAATTATATGGAATGTCTACATTTTTTAATGTTATTTGCTAATAGGCAGCATTGATGCTCAACTACATTTGGAGCTTCAGTGTGCAAAGATCACCATTGTTGCCCTTACAGTGCCTCCCAAGGTATATGGGAATAAAGAGACAGTGAAAAGAAAACAATTTTCCATTTTTTACTGGAAAAAATGGGAAGCACGTTTCCTTTTGTAGATGCAAGCTTTTGATTTGGTCTTTCATTTCATGGTTTGAGAATTGCCTCTCAATAGTTATCCAATGTGTCATTTCAAAAATCCTTAGCGTTCTGCAAAGCTTCATGTGTCCTTGTCTGTCTTGAGTATTCAGCAGATCAGCTGCTTGCTGAGTTTCAAGTAACCAGTCAAAACGTATTTTATAATTGTGTGAAGCTTTCAACAACAGTATTGTTTAAGACAGGGGAGTTAAATTGGTGGCCCATAGGCCGGATGCATCATGTGCAGGCCATGCTTGCCCTGGCTCCGCAAAGGCAAAAAATGTTGCTATATGTCACACGACGCAATCGAGTTTGACAACCGTGATTTAAAAAATCCGTTGAATGAATTCAGCTTTTATCTGGTGCGTAATTTTTTTTCACATGGGCATTGTTGATAAGGAGAGGGTGTAAAGTCTGGAAAGGGAGATGGTTCTATCTTGATTTGTCCACTGCTATGTATTTCCAAGATATTTTAGGAAATTGTTTTCAAGCTTTCCCTGATATTTCCTTCACAGCACCTATTCTAGGAGCATTTGCAGGATAAGCTAAAAAACAAAACAAAACCAAGTTAGTAGCCATGATGATACAAATTGTAAGTTTCACAATTTTTATATGGAACTCACTTAAAAACTAGAGAGAGCTTTGACTGCATCATCATGGGCATCATCTTGACTTTTTTTGACCTCACCCTTCAGCACTTCCTCCCTTTCCACTTGTCTCATTTCAGGTTTCATATGCTCAGTTGCTAAGTGATTTAGTCAAGCCTGAATAGATGACAGCAGATGGGGGAAGGAATGTAATTTTAAAAAAGAGTTTTGGCTTAGTGGTTTTACTTTTAATAGGAGCATGCCAAAGAGTAGTCGAAATCCAGTCCAAAGTTCAGAGAGCCAAGTCAGGTTTGTCAGCTAGCCCAAGGTCAGAGATTCACAAGCAAGATCCACAACACACAAACACAGAAAAACAGACAATTGATTCCACCAGAGTAATGTGGATCAAAATTGCCTTTTCAATCAAGGCTACAGCCAGCTGTCTTTACCCAAGAGAGGCAGTCATTTGCTTCTCAAGGAGTCTTTCTGAGCATTTGGCTCTGCTTTCTGCTCTATTCTGTGAATCCAAATGCTTAGAACTTATATATCATCATGTGACTTCTCCAGGTATTCTGATGATGCCTGTGTTTGACCAGCCTCAGGTGATTTGAGTGTTGAATGCTTCAACACTGGAAGTTTTTAAGAAGAGATTGGGTAACCATTTGTCTGAAGTGGTGTAGGGTTTCCTGCCTAAGCAAGGGGTTGGACTAGAAGACCTCCAAGGTCCCTTCCAACTCTGTTATTCTATTCTATTCTGAATGATTCCTGGCTTGGTATTTCCTAAGGTTGACATTCCACTGATTTAGATACAGCAGCTTGATTCCTGGACCTAACACCATTATTTTAAACGTTTTACTGTGTTATGACAGAGAAGAGACATCTAAAAGTCAATTGAAATGTACTCAATCAGCCATTGGTAGATTCTTGAAATAAAATAGTGACAGGTTTTTCCTTAAGAAAAACTCAGATCCAGCTTTTAAACAGGATCCTGTTCCCTGAACTTTCCAGTGATCTTCACTCATGGCTTTGCACCTCAAAAAGTGCTCCAATTGGTTTGCACAACTTTCCTCTCCATTCAATGAATCCTATTCTCTCCAAGTGCCTTCCCACAGAGGCCATTCCATAAAAGTATTGTTCCAGCTCTAACAAGAAAGCATTAGAGTTCAGGGGGGCAAATGTCACATTACTAGACTCAAGCACAGAAGACAATTTTCCACAACCTGCTCTTCAAGGTGTGTATAGAACTCAGTCAAGTTAAGTGGGAATTAATGGAAGTTGTAATTCCAGAGTATGTAGAGGGTAGCAAATTGGGGCAGAATGGCCTGGAGGTCACCTAGACTGCTAAGCCCTTCAGAAATGAGCTGTCCTTCTGTCCTTTTGGAATGCAGAAGGTGGCATCAGTGACAGAGAAGATACCTCAATTAAAGTACCATTTTGTGCAAGAGATGTGGGCAGGCAGGAAGTTGAGCAGCTACCAAAACCTTCAGACGGAAATGAGATTGTTTGAGGAAGGACTGCAATCTTCTACTTTTCTCAGTTTAATGTTCTTTAGAGGGGACTTGTCAAGTAATAATTCTCATCATCTTCAAAACCAATGATCATGGGATAGGATTTGATTTTGGTTGTGTTTCCTGGAGAAGGAGAAGTTAAATTTGAATATGCCCTTCTCCCATCCTGACTAATGAGAAGAAATTAACTTTGGAGTCTTTGTACTTTCTCTGTATTTTTGTCTTAGATGAAGAGAAATTTGCACACACATGCACAGGTGTACACCCCAAACCAGGGGTGGGTTCTACTTACCTTTACTACCAGTTCGCAACAGGGCCACACGCAGAAGCTTCCTGATAATATCAGGGTTGGTGGGTGGAGACTCCCACTGGTTTTACTACCGGTTCTATAGAACCGGACTGAACTGGGGGCAACCCACCACTGCCCCAAACTCAAGGTTTTCAGAAAATAATTTTATATTGCTCTTCCTTTTTTAATATACGGCGAGACAGACCTGTAATATTGATGGTTAAATTGCAGCCAAAGCCCCGATTCATTTATACTGTTACTTAGTTGGTAAGTTAAGATAAAGCCGGCTTGACAGACAAAACTGAACCTTGTTAATTACTCTAACATGCCCAGTGGTACCTTGTTATTCACAATCTCTGCCATGGAGGACACAGCCTGGCCAAACTAATGATGCATCTAATCCAGTATCCTCCTCCCGTCTGTGACGGTGGCTAAGACTGGCTATTCCAGACAAATCCTACAACCCCCCACAATTCATCTAATTATGTAGTACTATACAATGGGGATTTTTTTTTCAGTGCCTCAGCTGGCAATCAGCTTATGCCCTGAAGCATCTGGATTGAAAGGAGAAAAGATAAGATAAAATAAGTTGCATTTCCAACTCCCTACCCCTTGCTTTTAACTATTGCTTTGGCTTTGCTTTTGTTATTTGCTAATGGCTCTCTCTGCTAGCTTTTCTTTTCTTTCTTTCTTTTTTTAAACAAATATATATATTTAATATATATATATATATATATATATAGCCTGGAGTGCTGGAATATATTCTGGATAGTCCCCCCACTATATGCTCTTGAGTAAGTGGGTGCCCCTGTGTCCAGCTGCAGCATCAGGCTTCCTGCTCAAGAAATCAAAAGAATGTATGAAACACAATGCTAAAATGGTGATTCTCTCCCTTTAGTGAGAGTATCATTTATGAACTCATATCCCAAAGACAGAAGACAATGAACAGAAGAAATAAAAAGTAATAATGAAAAGTAACAGCTGCTATTCTAGTTGCTCGGATAGCCAGCCAGATGTTCAGACTGGATTTGGCATTTTTACCTACCTATTGACTCCTTCTCAAGGAGCTGGGACAGGCAGCTGTCGTTGTTTGATGGTGTTAAACATACTGTTGCAGGATGAAAACTGTTTCAAGTAAAACTGCCTTTTGCAATTGACCGTTGGTGATTTTATTTATTTTTATTTTTATGTATTTTATTAAATTTCTATACCGCTCTTCTCCCGAAGGACTCAGGGCGGTGAACAGTCACAAGATAAAACACATAAATACAAAAATTTAAAATGAATTAAAAACGAATTAAATAATTTGGCTGAATTTAAAATACCCCATAATTTAAAAACAAATTAAAATTTACATTTAAAAAGGGAGAAGATTTAGGCCAGGCTGGCTTGATGGAAAGGAAAGTCTTAAGTGTGCGACGGAAGGTGCGCAGATCCGGGATCCTCCATATCTCCGGGGGGAGCTCGTTCCAGATCGTAGGTGCCCCCACAGAGAAGGCCCTCCCCCTAGGGGCCGCCAGCTGACATTGTTTGGCCGACGGCACCCGGAGAAGCCCCTCTCTATGGGAGCGTACTGGCCGGTGGGAGGCTATTGGTGGTAGCAGGCGGTCCCGTAGATAACCAGGTCCTAAGCCATGGAGTGCTTTAAAGGTGATAACCAGAACCTTGAAGCACACTTGGAAGACCACCGGGAGCCAGTGAGCTCATGCAGGAGAGGTGTTACATGGGAGCTCCACGTTGCTCCCATAACCACCCGCACGGCCGCACTCTGCGCCAATTGGAGCCTCTGAGTGCACCTCAAGGGGACTCAGAGAGCATTACAATAGTCCAGATGAGAGGTGACGAGGGCGTGAGTGACTGTGTGTAGAGAGTCCCGATCTAGAAAGGGACGCAACTGGTGGATCAGGCGAACCTGATGAAAAATCCTCCAGGTCACGGCTGTCAAGTGCTCTTCTAAGGACAGCCGTGAGTCCAGGAGGACGCCCAAGTTGCGAGCCCTTTCCGTGAGGGCCAATGATTTGCCCCCAATAGTCGGCGATGGCACCAAATGACTATATCGGGACATCGGAAACCACAGCCACTCGGTCTTGGATGGGTTGAGCTTGAGCCTGTTTCTCCCCATCCAGATCCGTACGGCCTCCAGGCACTGGGACTTCACTTCAAGGGCATCGTTGGGGTGGTCCGGGGTGGAGATGTACAGCTGGGTGTTGTCAGCGTACTGATGGTACTTCACCCCGAAACCACGGATGATCTTGCCCAGCAGTTTTACATAAATGTTGAACAAAAGGGGCAAGAGGACTGATCCTGCGGCACCCCACATATGAGGGGCCTCGGGGTCAACCTCTGCCCCCCTGTCAACACAGACTGCGACCAGTCGGAGAGAAAGGAGGAGAACCACCGTAATACGGTGCCTCCCACTCCCAACTGTTCCAACCAGTGCAGCATGATACCATGGTTGATGGTATCAAAAGCCGCTGAGACATCTAACAGGACCAGGACAGAGGAGCAACCCCTGTCCCAAGCCCTCCAGAGATCATCAACCAATGCGACCAATGCAGTTTCCATGCTGTACCCAGGCCTGAAACCCGACTGGAACGGATCTAGATATGACGTTTCATCCAGGTACTGGGGAAGCTGTCGTGCAACCACACTCTCAACAACCTTCATGACAAGGCGAAGGTTGGAGACTGGACGATAATTAGCCAATAGTGCCGGGTCCAGAGAGGGCTTCTTGAGGAGAGGCCTCACCACCGCCTCCTTCAAGGCGGCGGGGAAGGCACCCTCACCCAATGAAGCATTTATAATCCCCTGGAGCCAGCCTCGCGTGGAAGCCAGCACTAACCAGGAGGGACACGGGTCCAACAAACATGTGGTCGCATTCAATCTGCCCAGAATCCTGTCCACATCATCTGGGATCACAGGATCAAACTCATCCCAGATAACATTCTCAAGACCTGCCTCCGTCACCCTCGCTGGATCTACCCAGTCGGAGTCCAGACCTTACTGAATCTGAGTGATTTTGTCATGCAGATATTGAACAAAATCCTCGGCTCTTCCCTCCATTTTGTCGATTATGATGGTTCATTGCACAATCATCAAATGTTCAGACTGGATTTGGCATTTTTATCCACCTATTGACTCCTTCTCAAGGATGTGGGATAGGCAGACGATGTTATTTGGCCTGCTAAAGGTACCATCAAAGGATGTATTAAGCTGTTCCAGTGAAAGCGACCTTTTGCAATTGCTAATGCACTGCTGTTTCTATAGACTGTGTGTTGCAAGTGTGCTTACTGTCATAGTGAATGTAAAACTGGTTTACTGTAAAGGGGAGAAATTAAGTGAAGAAATGGCTTTACAAGCTGCAAAAATGTGATCAATATTGGAGCAAGTTAAAACCTAAAGCAAGAACTGGAAAGTTGCAATAAGTATCTTTGGATGGCCGTGTACCTGCCAGATTTTCAAGAAATCACTCAGTAGTTGCTGAACATCTAGATTTCATTAGAAGATAAAGAAATTTACTGTAAATGTTACACTTAGGGGGAAAAAACCAGTACAAGGTGTTCTGCTGCTGATGTATTACTCCTATGTTGGTTGCCAAATTGATTTATTTATTATTTATTAATGTTGATTTAATTTGCATTCCAAAAATGACTGGAAATACAATAATCATTGGATAATAATAATTGGAGCATTCTTTCATTTTGGGGTGGGGGTGGGGCTAAAGCTCAACAATTCTGGAAGGTGATTTGTTAGAGAAGAAAACAAGTCTTAATGGTTGCATTCTTTTTGCTGCAGTTGTTTTCCTGCTAAACATCAGCAAATTTTTAACCCTATGCAATATATAGAGTTGGCTTTGGAGCTGATAACAGCTCCAAGATACTTTATGCCTTTTACTGGGCATTATACAGAATTCATTTTCTAGAAGAATGACAGACTTAGCTGCAGCAATATGTATCTATGTGAAAAATAGCTTTATATTTTTTAAAAAATACAAGATCTAATACAGAATTTAATTTGGAAACCATTCACGGATTTTAAATTAGCACAAGAACTTGCGCTGTATCCAAAATTCTAGCTTCTCTGAATATGAGATTTTAAAATATTAGATTCTGCCTGCTAGGTTAGAGAGAAATTCTTGTCATGTGTTAATTTTGAATAATGATGATTATTATACTGGCTGTCTTTTTAATTTAATGAATATTGACCTGATTCGAATAAGAGTTTTGAAGTGCCAAATTGATATAAGATTATTTTATATGTGATATTAATCTAATTCTTCTCTGAAAAATATGTCTGTGTATGAAACAGAAAGAAAGAGCAAAACTAAATGTGCTCTAGAAACAGCAGCCCCCAACCTTTGGGACACCAGGGACCGGTTCCATAGAGAGAGATTTTTCCATGGGCCAGAGAGGGTGTGGTTTCTTGTGCTGCCTGCATCCCACGGATGGGGCTTTGCTTGTTTCTGTGGACTGATTTCTGGCATGCTGCAGTCCGGTCCCGGTCCATGGACCGGGGGTTGGGGAAGCCTGCTCTAGACAGACTGCAAGATGCCTTTGGACTGCCAGAAATGGTTCTTTACAGCTGCTTGCAGAAGATACAAATGAGGGGTGAAATGCTCCCGGTTCGGACCAGATCGCCCAATCCGGTAGCGATGGCGGCAGGTGGTTTGGAGAACCGGTAGCAAAAATCCCTGCGCCCCCCCCCTCCCACCATGCTCAGCTGAGTCGCACAATCATCAGAGGCTTTTTTTTTTACTTTTAAAAGCATTTTTTCTACAACCTCTTCTGACGAAAAAATGCTTTTAAAAGTTAAAAAAAAAAGCCTCTGATGATCGCGCGGCTCAGCTGGGATCCTCAGAGGCTTTTCAAAGCATTTTTTCCTGCAACCTCTTGACCGAAGAGGTGGTAAAAAAAATGCTTTGAAAAGTCTCTGACGATCTCAGCTGAGTTGCCTGATCGTCAGAGAGGCTTTTCAAGGCATTTTTAAAAAAGCCTCTCTGATGATCCCAGCTGAATTGCCTGATCGCCAGAGGCTTTTCAAAGCATTAGAAAAAATGCTTTGAAAAGTTAAAAAAAAAAAGTTGGCCATGCCCACCCAGTCACATTACCCCCCAAGCCACGCCCACAGAACAGGTAGTAACACATTTTACATTTCACCCCGATACAAATTATTGCTATGAATTACAAAAAAATTTTTCAGAAATATTAAACCACACAACCCAGAAAGAGGCATACAAATCAAGGTTAAAAATTCTATTTAGATAATTTAAACAAGCAACTAAAGACAATTAGCACCATTCCAAAAACAGCCTAACACAGAATCCAGGTTAGACATGTTTACCTCTTCCTACGTAAGTAAAAAGGTGCTTTAAAGAGAATTTCCCTCTGCTCCAATCTATCTGGATTTCTTCCGAGTTTCCTGCAGATTGCAGCCGTTTACCAGCGGGATATAGGGAGATAGAACAGCCTTGTTTTATTTGCTGGTCTACATCCAGCAAATTGTGTCTTAATTTCGAAAGAAATCTAATTTTTCCTTTCTTCAGCAGCGTGGGTAGAGATCTGAGTATGTGATCATGTTTATGAGATGGAAAGGGGATCTCTCACACTTGAAGTTGTAGATTATTTGTCCAAAGTAAAGAAAACTGTTTTCTGTGTCTGAGCTTGGGCTATGAATACAAATAAACTTTGTATTCTCTCCTGCATATGACATTTGAAACTATAGTACATAATTCAAACAATGGTTTATGCATGTTTTGAACCTATGTGTTCATTGGAATGTCATATGTTGTTCGCATGCATTTCTGCCTTTATTTTAGTTTAACAAACAAGAGGCTGATGGAAATCCTTATTTTCTTGTTCGGAGTTGCATCCATTAAAAATCCCTCTAAATAAATGAATTATAAATTATAAATTTATAAATAAATTTGCAAGCTGCCTGCATAGGACTTGTTACTAACCTTTTAGAATCTTCTAGGACTGCTGGTTCAAGACTATTCCTTACATTTATTGATGAAATTAAGATGACATTTCAAGTTTGAAGCACAGGGATTTGCTCTCTTTCAACCTGGAATGGACCATAGGATCTAGCAAATACTACTCTCTTAGGAAAACCACATTTAAGTCCTTAAAATATAAGAAAATTTTAATCATTTAATCTTTCTGCTTCTCTTTCCCAACCACACTTCAATAGAAGTTACTCTTTGAAGTAAAATATATTCCTTCTTATTAAATGCCCCCTCTAGTCATTGTTCAAGACAGTGCTATTGATGACATTTTAATTCTGTACCGTGCTTGAATATGTAGCAGGATATATTTTTTTTTGTACATACTTAAAATGCATAAAAAGGAAGAAATTATGAGAGGGGAGAAATTGACAAGCGGTAACTCTTTTGCATAGAAAGTCTTGGAGGTAAAGTTAAAATATGAAGAAAAAATATTGCTAAGAAAACATAGTTTTAGACTATTTAAAGATCACCTGAGTTTTTACCTACTATGATTGGAGTGAAGCATGTACAAACCAGTGGTGAGTTGCTACCAGTTCACCTTGGATCAGGCAAACCGGTAGCGGCGAAGGTGGGAGGCTCCACCCACCCGCCCATACGCTTCTGTGCATGCACAGTAGCATTACACATGTGTGAGAGCATGCGCCCACAAGCAAACCTGTAGTGACAGGTTTCGAAACCTACCACAAGCGTGGTAGGAAAGGTCGTAAAATTGGGTTAAAAACTCACTTTAAGAACTGCCTTGCTTAGGAGAAATTTTGGGCTCAACTGTAGTCATAAGTCCAAGACTACCTATAATATACACAGCATAGAAAAGGTGTGAGAAATAGTAAGCAGAAGAAATAAGACATAAGCAGAAAGAAAAAGTGCTTTACATTAATACAGGTAGTCCTCAACTTACAACAGTTCATTTAGTGACAGTTCAAAGTTTCAATCTCACTGAAAAAAGTGATTTTTGACCATTTTTCACACTTATGACCGTTCACCATCCACACAATCACGTGATCAAAATTCAGATCTTGGCAGTGGTGGGATTCTAGTAATTTAACAACCAGTTCTCTGCCCTAATGATTTCTTCCAACAACCAGTTTGCCAAACTGCTCAGAAAGTTAACAACCGGTTCTCCTGAAGTGGTGCGAACTGGTTGAATCCCACCACTGGATCTTGGCAACTGGCATGTATTTATGACGGTTGCAATGCCCTGGGATCATGTGATCACCTTTTGTGACCTTCTGACAAGCAAAGTCAATGTGAAAATCAGATCGACTTAACAACTGTGCTACTAACTTAATACCTGCAGTGATTCACTTAACAACTATGGCAAGCAGAATCGTAAAATGGGGCAAACCTCACTTAAGAAATGTCTCACTTAGAAACAGACATTTTGGGCTCAACTGGACTTGCTTCTCAATTCCTCACAAACCATTCTGCCTTCATTCATTCTGACTTCTCCCATGTGCTTCATACATAACCGTTTGTTCTTTAAACCTCACGACTCTCACTTTCTGGGGATTATCAGCTATATCCAACCAAAACTTTTATGATTTTTGTTTCCCTTTCTTTGCTCCATACTCTCTTCCCTCCTATATTTATTTGAAGTTGGATTCCTATTCAGGGTCTCTGCATGTGTTTTTCATACTTTTATATTCACTCCACCTGAATTCACCATGTATACTTACACATTACAATTCTGCTCCGGATGGCTCCTGACCTTCGCTCGTTCCGCCGTGATTTGAAGACCTGGTTGTTTCGTAGCCTGGACTAATGGGGGGGGGGGGGGGGAGGGTTCTTAATAGTTTTAAATTGATTTTAAACTGTTTTAATTTGGACTTTTAATTTCATATTGTTTTAATGTGCAATTGTGCATTTTATTGTTGTGAGCCGCCCTGAGTCCATTGGAGATAGGGCGGCATATAAATCGCATTAAACTAAACTAAACGTTGGTTCAAAATGCATAACTGCTTCAGATGAAAATGCAGATGAGACCAATTCCTCACATTTGCATTGACGTAGGCCCTGAAAAATATTTGTTTCAATGTTCTTTTCTCATGGATTGTGATCCAAGAGTCCTGGATAAAATGACACTGGTTAGAAGCTGGAACTGTAGATCAAAAAATTGCCCCATCACATCCACTCTGCCACTATATTGCCAGCCATGTTTTTCAGCGCTCATCATCTAGGTGATATTAAAGCTGCTGGCAAAATGTCTCCTATCTCAAAAGTGGAAAAAAGAGAGAAAGAGAGATATATACTTTACTTGTTCTCTTTGTATTTCACCTTGGCTTCAGACTAGCTAACAGCACTCCTACTTGCTTACATAACTGTGGATTAAATAATACTTTTGACAGAGGCGAGAGACCGTGTTCTAAAAGGGTAGCTTTTAATGCACACATGAGCCAAGTCAGCTTTTATGTGAGAGCTTCTTTAAAAAAAAACAAAAAACAGCGAAATGCAACGAATAATGGACATTAAAAATAATAAAATGAGAATAAAATGAAACTGAACAATATGAAAATAGCCTTATTAATTCAAAATAATGGTTCCCATCTCTGAGAATGCTGTTTTCCTTTTTGCCCAATAATCAGTGTTACAGAGGGGGTATATACCACTGCACAAAATAATAATGGAATATTCTTTGATGGTTCCATTTTCAATTTTTGGCAATTTAAGGAGAAATTCACTCAGGAACATGCATCACTCCATGATTTCAGTAACTAGTGTGATTGCTTGTCTGAACGTAGAGAGATTTATTTATTTATTTATTTATGTCATAAATGTACATAATACAATTCAATGGGATTTGGTGGTGCTTTCTGTACAAACTCACTTGCCAGTTACCTCCTTGGCGAGGTAATCCAATATGCTAAACCCTAAAACTGATTTAAGAGAACCAGAGTTGTTATATTTCCTTGACAGTGATGTCCATTAAATGAAGATTATGTTTTCCTGCATGTGGTCTCCTGAGCCTTACACAGGTAAGAGCAAAAATTAAATAAATATTGAAGTAAAGCAAATCTAAAGAAAAAGCTATACATCTTTACAAACATTAGTTTTAACAATTTCTTTTAAAAAAATACCTACCAGCTCCTACAGTAGTATTCAATAATGATTAAAGTCAAACATAAAGCTTATCATTTTCAGTCTGAGATATACAGTATAACAAGTATTAGATCCATAACTGTGTTTAAGGTGACATTTGTCAGTCTCCTGTAGTAAAAATGTTATTTAGAAAGTAAATATCATGGAAAGGCTAGGCAAAAAGTAGAATTCTCTCAAATATATGTATCGAGAAAAAGGACATAATGCACTGAAGATGATACTAGGTTTTGTTCCACTGACGAAAAAACTGAAACTATTCTATACTGAATATGTCTGTTGATATGCTTTTGTTTCTGAACAGATGTGGATCATCTGTAAACAGAAATGAATGAAGCAATATGACCTCATGATGAGCACTATTGCTCAGTCTCTGTGGGTATTTTAATTTCGTTTCAATTCCAATTTCATATTTATTTATTATTTTAATTTCAAGGCTTCCTAATTTCTCAATGACTCTATTTGGCTTACAAATAAGAAATTAAAAGAACACTAAAATGTTTCAAGAAAAATAAAGTAACTGACCACGGACAGCAAAATGACAAATGATTATCCTAACGACCTAACCCAAGACCTGAGACTCCTAACCAAGTTTTCAGAAGACTGCCAGAAGACTGTCAAAAGACAAAAAAAGGTGATAGCCAGTCATTAGGTAAGTTATTTTATTCTTATTTATTTATTCATTCATTCATTCATTCATTCATTCATTCATTCATTCATTCTTAATCTGTTTGGGTTATCTTTTGCCATTTTTTCATTAACCGAACACACCATCTTTTAATTATGCATTTTTGAATGTCAATGTTGGGGGGGTAATTTGTATTTTGAAATATATATATATATATATATATATATATATATATATATATATATATATATATATATATATATATATATATATGCATTAGTCCTTAAATGTTTAGCTTTGGTTTTTTTTTATCTAATTGTTCTTTTCAAATGTTAATGAAAGGTTTTTACAGTGCCATAACTATGCATTTACTTGGAGTATAGAGCTGGGCTTTGATTTTAAAATAAAAGTACTGATTTCTAATAAATCAAGCAATTTAGAATTGGCCTTTTAAATATAACATTTCTACTCCATATTGGAGAAAGTTAAAAGCAGTGACTTCGAGTCTAACTTTCTAATAGCAAATGGATGGAGTACAAATATGAATAGCACATAACCTGTGTGGAACAATCATTTGGAGATATCAATAGAAGAATATAAAGCAATGATAGAATACGGCATATACTGCTTGTGGTTTATTACATACCAAGGGGGGAAAAAACCTCCAGAAGATCTGACGGGTAGATATTATCTTCGGAAACTGTGAGAAAAATGTTGGAAGTAAAACAGATTTGACTTGCAAATATATCTCCTATAACATCTGTTTTTACTGTGTGGAAAAGACAGGGGCATCTAACCTTGGCAACTTTAAGACCTGTGGATTTCAATTAACAGAATTCTGGATGTTGGAGTCTTAAGTCTAAAAGTTGCCACCCCTGCCCTAGATGAACTATTGTAGATGACAGCAATTAATATTTTTTTTACTTCTGCTCCTCACACTCATCTGCAAAACACAAAACAAGAAATCAGCTGCGATAGGCTGTTCAATATTAGACACAGATACCCGCAATATGTATAAAACTCACTCAGCAATTTTTCTGTTAGAAAAGCATTATGAGATTTATCAGATCGGCAGATCTCCTCAACATATTCGAAGTTACCTATGGGTTTCATTTTGATGTCCTACCTCAATTAAGTCTAGTGCCATTTGTTCTGTGGTTGTTGTTTTTTTCCCTTAGTATTATTTTATATTGCTTTGCATCGAAGGGCAATCTGGTGTTTATTCATCTGCCATTTTGTGATTCTCAGCATTTATCACATTGCATTGGCCAGGTATTTCATTCATGACCCAGAGTAACAATCTGCTTAGTAGGAACAGGGGACGTTTAAAGTTTCTCAGCTTCATATAGGCCACAGTCTCTTATGAGCAGAACAATCAAAAGTCATTTGCCTGGAGGACGTGAGGTTTGTCCGACTTGGCGGTTCATTTTCAGTCATGGCCGACTTGGGCCAAGAAGAAGGCCAAAAGAATTCCATGCTAAAGTTGACTCTAATCCGTAAAATGCTTTCCCCTTGTACTTTTGCAGCTCGATCATTAAAGGACAAAACCCCACTGCTGAGAGCCACGATTGCACAAAGTATCATTTTGCTGATCTGAAATGAGACTCTAACTGCAACATACTCTCAGTTTAATAACTGCTGTTGCACAAAACACTATTTCATTTTTCCCAATTAACCCTCCAAGAAAATGGTGAATATTCAGCATAATTATTTCTAAGCCAGCAAAACACTCCTTCCATAGCTAGAGCTAATGGAACAGAGTGGCTAACTATTCAGGACAATAAGTCACAAAACTGGTTCCCAGGGAGATGCAGAACACCTCTAAATTCTAACTAGCAGACAAATTGCAGAGAGAATGTTTTAAATACACACGGCTAGGAAGTAACTGAAAAACATCCCAGCTCCTCCTAATTGTATTAATTCCACTTTAAGTTGTTTCTAATGGCTGAACTTAGAGGCAGAGTGAGAACTGGTGAGATTTGATGGCAGTAGGATTATATATTTCAGAAGCTGATGGTGATGATGTTTGATTAGAGGAGAAAAATACTGCTGCTTTTATATTCCACCTAATTTCAATTTCAAACCTTTATTGTCAATGCACAACATGTGTACAATGAGATTGGCTGAGCCTTCCTTAGTGCACAACACAATACATCTCAATAACTCACAGTGAAAGATAGAAAATCCCCAACCCACTAAATCATACTAACAAACACACAATCCTCTATACATATATGTGCATAACATTACATTATAATATATTGCACCAATATGAGCATCTTGCACGTTGCGCCAGCCCTGCAAGTCTAACGTACTACATACTTATGATGTTATGTGGCATTCAGGAGTCTGACAGCCCAAGGATAAAAGCTGTTATTGAGCTTGTTCGTATGACTGGTTATGCTTCTATATCTCCTGCCTGATGGTAGGAGAGTAAAGAGGTGCTGACCAGAGTGTGAGTGACAAAGTGATTCACAGAGCTTCCCCCAAAAACAGTCTTTTTAGCAATAGGATCTCTGTGGAGGAACATGTCCTCCAGAGAAGTCTGCTTGGCACCTTTTCACTGCAAAATGAATAATTGTCCCCTTTTTTTTCCTGTTCAAAAGAAAAGGCGATGTTTTGAACTGCCTCTAAATTTTATTTATTGGTACCACTTACACCCTGATCCCATTTAAATTGATTGTCCACATAATCTTTCTGCTTTCTGAGTTTAGCCAAGGAGCTTTTCAAGATGCGGACTTTACCTTCTGTTCTCCGTGTCAACTAAAAACAAGTTGTTGTGTGTTAAATTTATTCTGTTTCGCTTTCAAAATCAAAATCTGTAAGAGAGTGTTGCAGATTGGCCCGTATCAACTTTTCATTAAGGCTTCACCTTAGAGCAAATTTGAACCTGACATATTTTTTTTTAAGTTGTAATTTAGTTTTCTAGGATTTTCACCATAATGGCTCTCAGCAAAAAAAATGTGTAAAAAATATGGGATATGACATTTTTTTATGCAGCACACCTTCCAAGATTAGAGGATTGTTTGATTGATTAGACCAGTGATGGCGAACCTTTTCGGGTTCATCAGGGGTGGGTTCTACTTACCTTTACTACCGGCTCGCAATGGGAGCGCACTTGCATGCAACCTGCTGGATAAGGTACTTCTGGTTTCCAGTGCACGCATGTGCGCTGGCAAGCAAGTCTTCCGGTTACTGCCGCACATGCGCATGCCGGAAAATGGAAGACCAGCTCGCATGCAAAAAGGTCAGCTGATCATCACATGTGCATGCACATCAGAAATCTGGAAGAGGAACGGGCAATGCCACGTGTGCCAGACGATATGGTTCCACATGCCACTTCGGGCACACATGCCATAGGTTCTCCATCATAGGATTAGACTGATAAAAGTTAAGCGATAGAAATTAAGAAAATGCGTAGCCATTATTTTCACTATTAAAGTACTTCATAAATTAAATAATTAGTGAGTTTTTGGTCAATGGAATTTTGAGCAGCAGAAGGTTCTTGACTTGCAACCATAACTAAACTCAAAATTGCCATCTTAAGACATTACAGTCATGAAGCAGGTCACTTCATGACTGCACCTGATTTTACAACATTTTTTCCCCAGAAGTCATTAAACAGATGCCACGGTTGTTAAACAAATGTTGCAGTCACTAAGCAAATCCATTTTATCCAATGAGCATGTTTTGCCAGAAACTGGCAAAAAGTGTAAAAAACAAAAAGCATAGTCACGTGATCACAAGATGCTGCAAACATCCATAAATACAAGCTGGTTGCCGTGGTTGCCCACATGACCTTGGGTTGGGGGTGGTGGTATGGTTGTTGTAACTTAAGCTAATCACTAAGCAACCTGTTGTTAATTGAGGACTACCTGTACACAATAAGTAAAAAATAGCAATCATCAATCAATAAAATGACAGAACATTGTGTAATTATGTTTTATCACATAATAGGCAATAATTATATAATAATCATACTACGACCTGTTGGAATGAAAGAAAGGAATGAATGAAAGGAAAAATGGAACCAGCCATACTTTTTTGGAGGGGTATGTAAACTATGGTGGCTTTTGCCAACAAGGCTTTGCATGGATGAGATGGGATGGAAATATTCTCAACAGTTGTCCCACAGGTGCTTTCTCAAGAGGCAACTGGACTTTCTTGTTTTTCTTTGAAGATGTTTTGCTTCTCATTCAAGAAGCTTCTTCAGCTCTGACCAGATAGCGGGAAGCTGAAGAGGCTTCTTGGATGAGAAGCAAAATGTCTTCAAGGAAAAATCAGAAAGCCCAGTTTCCTCTTGAAAAAGCACCTTTGGGACAACCATGACCTGGATCACTGATGACCTCCATTTTGTTGTTGTTGTTGTTAGTCGTGAAGTTGTATCCAACCCATTGCTACCCATGGACATGTTCCTCCAGGCCTTCCTGTGCCCTACCATCCCCCAGAATCCATTTAAGTTCACACTGACTGCTTCAGTGACTCCAGCCAGCCACCTCATTCTCTGTCATCCCCTTCTTCTTTTGCCCTGAATCGTTCCCAGCATTAGGCTCTTCTCCAATGAGTCCCTCCTTCCTTCTCATTAGGTGGCCAAAGTATTTGAGTTTAATCTTCAGAATCTGGCCTTCTAAAGAGCAGTCAGGGTTGATCTCCTCTGACCTGTTTGATCGCCTTGCAGTTCAAGGGACTCTCAGGAGTCTTCTCCAACACCATAGTTCAAAGGCCTCAATTCTTTGGCGCTCAGCCTTCCTTATGGTCCAACATTCGCAGCCATACATCCCAACTGGGAATCTCCATAGATATTCTCAATAGTTCCTCTCTTGCTTTAATAGTATGTGGGAATGGCCTTGGCAAACAGGAGGAAGAACTGCAGACCAGATAACAGTCAGACCAGCAGCAGCTGAGTCCACAGAAGGACTAGGGGCATGTCAAAGATCTCAGAACAGCCCTTTCCTACTTTCTTAGACTACAAAGGCGATGTATAGGGTAGAGAGAGATACTTCCAGACTTGAAAAATTCTGTTAATATAATCTTACAATAAATTTACAGCTGTAGTACTCTGGGGTGGGCTTCTTGTTTAGACTATCTTGCAAGACAGACATCAATCCTGCAAATCTCCTACTCTCTTCCAAAGAAAAGCAGAAGCTCCTCAGAAATTTAGGAATGATCTCCGCTATCTAGCAGTGTTGTTGCAACACCAGACCAAGTAGATGTACAAGTCACCGATTTTCAGAATGCCATGATACAACTAATACAACTAATACAAAAGCTGGATAAAATCTACATTAACCCACAGCAACAGTTCAGTTGCCTCTTGCCTGATTGTTGCCTAGTCTGTGGCTTCTCTCCTAAGGTTATTCCCACACACCATTATATTTGATTTTACCAACAAGGTTCAGCAAATATCCCCCGGCTTCAATTCTGCATGCTGTTCCAGCAAGAAATGTGAATCCAAAATGATATTTAAGGCACAGACCAGTTCCTTTTATGGGAATGTAACCACATCAAAAGCTATCACTTCATCTTATATTCCTAGATGCTTAGTAATGGACAGTAATTCCATTTCAGGATTATTTGAGCATTGATCTCCCAATCCAGATTTTTAAATTTACATGCAGCAGCTTGCACCTTCTGCAGCATCTCTATTTTGGCCAAGAATGATGACGTATAACATAATGTCATTGGCATATTGAAGTCCTTTGCTCTGAATAGTTGGATAACCTCTCCCAGTGGTTTCATAAAGCTGTTTAATAAGGATACAACTGAGTTTTGTGGTATCCCATGTTCAGCAGTTGTCAAGGAAATCAATATGGCACCCCTGATGGGGCAATCAAAACTCTGCCAGATTTTTACATACCACCCATAATAAAACAGGCAAAGTATTGATTAAACTATCAAAAGTCCCTGGATTGTTTTTTAGTTTATTCTATACATGTACACCCCTGAATCATATTCTTTATATTTCCCTTCCAACTTTTTCTGTTAGTTAGTTGTGAATAGAAATAAGACTTACTTTATTTTCTTTAGTTGTGCTATTTTTATTTGGCACTGGTATCAATTATTATAAATTCTACTTCTACAACACTGTTCTTGGTGTTTATCCAGACTAACTTTAAATAATGGAAGACTGCAAGCCGTTTTTTCCAACTATGCCTTGAAAAGCCCACAAGTTCTGGAGAAGCCTGATCACGTGCTGAAATTAAAGCTGCATAATTTGTAGTTGTGGGAAATGCTCAGCTAATAAATCAACATCCTTTCAGGGTGACTTTAGCAAATTTCATCTTTGATTTATGAACTTAGTTTGTATGTTAAACCAACTGAAACATCAACTTCAATTGGTTTGACTAGTTCAGTTAGTTCATTTAAGATCAAACTGATCTATATTTGTGTTTGACTAGGTTGCCTAAAATCATCATAGCTAAAAGTTACAAAGGTGAAGCAGAACTCTTCCTGTCTTTCAATGAACCAAAATTTTAATGAGACATTAAAAAGATAGAAGGAGATTTTTGAAGGAGAATAGTCAACATCTTCCAACCTTCATGGACTTTACATTACAACTGGATTTTGATATTGTTTATTGGTAGTGTTGTCATATTGTTATATAGAATTAGTTTTTTTAAAAAAAAATTCTTCCGTATAAAATGTGAAGTGTTTTCCACCTGCTCCATGGTAATACGACTGAGTTTCAAACACACTCTTAGGTCTAAACACACAACAAGAAAAACCCAGCCAACAATGAATACAAGTTACTTCCTTTCTATTTCATCAGAGACTCCATTAAGATTCAAATACTCATCACAATCTTCTTTTTGAGATTATCTAATTGCTAGTATATCATTACTGTAATTTACTAGCCTACTTCTAAATTTTTTCTACTTTTTCTACTAATTATTAATCTATTCAATAGTACATATTTTTGGAACATATTCAAAGCATATGTTTTGAAAATCTCTAGATATCACCAGGGTCTGTAGAAAAATGCAGAAAATGGGTATTGCTCACTTATGGTGGTTTACATCTTGGTTTTCAACACATATTGAAAATTTGCTCCAAATGAGAAGTTGTGAAAACTCTCACAATATAAAACATACCACTGAACAGGATTTTTTGTTCATGTGAATTGTGTCTATAATTACAACATGTTTGCAATTGGCAAGAGAATGCTGATTTTAGTTGTCAGGGGAAAGTTACAACTCTCAGTAAGGCTCCTATTGCCAAATAGAATTTTATATTTCGTTCACACAAATGCAGCTTAATAAAACACAGTGTGCAATGCTTGTTAATTTCAAATAATACATAATGACAATTGTTCTTTGTGGCTCTCGTTTTTTTCCCTCCCTAAGTCATATGTTTTTCAAACAATTTAGCAGATGCACAAGGTATATAATAGTCAAGAATGCTGTCATTTTGAATGTATTCCCTTACTCAGCTGTAACTATCCTATAGTTTAAATATGGTCCAAATATAGTTGATTCCTAAAACATTTTAAATATGCTAAAACAGCAAAACCCAAAACAAAAAGTAGAATGAGGGTGGCAGGGGAGTTAGGTATGAAAAGATCAGTGCGTGAAAGGTGGAACTCAGCAGCAGTATATAAAAGAAAATGTTATCAGCAGTAGCATCAGCAATTAAAAGATGCTGATTATATATTCCAAGTCTGTTAGTTTGTGCAGACCTGGGCTACTTGGTATTTACCATAGTCTTTAGAGGCATCGGTGTTGGTCCCTCCAATTGCCCAGTATATAGGTTGAAGCTGATTTTACAACAATTCTAGAATGGAAGTGGAGACCTTAAGAGAAAAAATTAAGGATTGCAATATTTTTTAAAAACAAAAAATCTCAGGATTGCTTTGGAACAGCCCAACTCACCTCACAGAGTTATTGTGGTGAGAAAAATAGGACGAAGAAGGTATATCGAGTATGTTCATCACCTTGAGTTATTTGTAATAATTAAAGTGTAAAACTATAAAAGGGATTTGAGGACGATTTGCTTCTTGATCATCTCTTGAAGCTGGGCATCCAAAACACTCATAAAAGTTTTGTTTGTATGTTTGCAGCCGTCACATTGACTTTTCTGGCCGCTCCCTGTTCTTCTGTTTTGAAACTATCTCAGCAACCTGGTTGCATTGAAACACCTCCCAGATACAATGAATGGCTGGAATTTCGGGGGAAGCTATCATATAAAGGACCTGATAAACATCCAGATTAGATCAATTTGAAATAAGTTAACAGTGATCTAAGCAACAAATAAGAGGGATTGAGTGGCTAAATCAGAAAACTCTTCTGGCCAAATACAAAGGCCAGAAGATGAAAGGGGCAAACAGATGAATTTGCAAAATGGAAGGAAAAAAGGCAACATGAAACTAAGGATGTAAACTGGAAACAATTAATAAAGTAAACATTTAGAGGAGAAACAGTATGCCAAGCAACTCCTAAAGTTTGCTACTTAGTATTGGAAAATAAGGCTGTGCATTCTTTCAAAAGAATTCAAGAAACAGGCTTTTGAATAGTGTGGGCACTTGAGCATAGGCCCTCTTTAAAGCAGCCATATCATTTTACAGGTTTCAGATGACTCTTAAACAGACACAGTTTATTTCCTAATACCTAATATTAACAATTATTTAATATTATTATTTCCTAATTATATTATTTCCTAATACTGTGTTTTCCCAAAAATAAGACCCTGTCTTATATTTTTTGAACCCCGAAATAAGCGCGTGGCCTTATTTTCAGGGAGATCTTATTATTTTGGGGTGTGTGGAGCAAGATGGGGCTCCTCTTGCCGTCTTACCTGATTTCCAGCTCTGTGTTTAAATATTTTTGGAGAGAGCTTATTTTCGGGGGGAGGCTTATTTTGGAGCATGCACTCAAAAGTCCGATTGGGCTTATTATCAGGGGATGTCTTGTTTTCGGGGAAACAGGGTACATATCAGACTTGTATAACTATATGGCATTAATGCATGCAGCCATGTTAATGACAAAATGTTATCTTTGAGGTATTTATTATTATGTTCGATTTATTAAATTTGTTTGGTCCGCATCTCGCTGCGAGGTGACTCACATAATGCCATGGTACAGTGATAATACATGGGCACCATGTACCTATGCGAATGGTCATATATGAAAGATGGAGGATGCGAGAGACCCATTTGAAGCAGACCAAAATGCAGGAAGATTTGTTTAGGAAAAATTCAGCCTGTATGAATAAGTAGAGCTTTTAGTTCAGAAAATGAACAGTACAAGTAGTAAAAAGTGATTTACTTGTTGCTAGGTTCCTGCGTTTCTGGAAGTAGTAGAACTAATAGCACTAGAAATGCCTATGGCTGTCAGTGTGACAGCTTTAAAGAATAGTACCCATGATACAACTGTTTTAAGGACATGCATTAAAATATGGCTGTTTTAAAGAACTGACCCCTTAAAGCAACAGCATCTGTTTTAGGGCTCATGAGGAAACCTGAACCTAACAAACAACTCACGAGTTTAACTGCTTTAAAGAAGTCCTACATTCACTATCCCACATAATCTAAAGTACCTTTACTGAATCGTTTCTACACAAGCACAGCCCTATAGAAAACAAGAAAACTGCCAACAATCTTTTTTGATTAGGACTGACATAAACCTAATAAAAAAATCGGATGATATTGCCTATGTAAGCTGAAATATTTTGTTCTTTTTGTAAAATGATCAGGATTTGAAGGTCACACAGTATGAAATCAGATCTGAATGGGTGGTGAAAGCATCTTTTCTTTACTCAAGAAATTCCATTGCGAAATAATGGGCTCAGCAGGAGAGAAAAGGGAAAGTATGTACATTAAAACAACTTATTGTTTTCCTTATAGTCTCTTTTAATTTCTTTACACTTTCCCTGCCTAGACTTTTGAAAGGCAGTTCCAAGTATCGGGCTATTCTTAATATTTATGCAGTTTAAAGTAAATTCTTATTTTACTTAGTGTCAATATACTCGGTTCTTCTGTTTGAACTCGATATTGACATAACATGACAGAAAGAGAATAAATTCTGTAAAATGACTGTAATGAACTGAAAAGCAACCAAAATGGAAGGGAACAGGCATGCATCATCATTTATCATGCATGCACTGAAAATGAAAATACGAAGATACGAAATAGACTGCACAAAGCCATAAACACTTGCAGATGTCTTCATCTATAATATTTTGCCATAGATATTCTAAGCAAAAAAGGACTTGGTTACTTTCTATTTTGTGGGGCTTCACCAGGTTATCATCTTTGCCACAAATAAAGGGCATCTGGCAAACCTTTTCTTTGGTTTTACACCATCAGCAAACTTGTAGCAATTTGCTGTCTATTTCCCACTTTGGCTAAAACAATTCAGAGCCTATCCTTCAATCTGCTTTTGGCAGATTGTGCTTTTGGCACTGTTCCGGGAATACAGGCAGACCTCGACTTACAACCATGGGTAGGGACCAGAATTTCCATTGTTAAGTAAAACAGTTGTTAAATGAGTCGTGCCCATTTTTACAATCTTTTATTTTGCCATGGTTGTTAAGAGAATCACTGATATTAAGTGAATTACATCATTGTTGAACAAATCCAGCTTTCCCCATTTACTTTTCTTGTTAGAATTGTCTGGGGAGGGTCACGAATGACAATCAACTGTGACTTGCAACTGTTGTAAAGATGGGCTAATTCAGGAGTGAAATCCAGCAGGTTCTGACAGGTTCTAGAGAACCGGAAGTGGAAATTTTGAGTAATTCGGAGAACTGGCAAATACCACCTCTGGCTGGCCCCAGAGTGGGGTGGGAATGGAGATTTTGCAATATCCTTCCCCCAGGAGTGGGGAGGGAATGGAAATTTTGCAATATCCTTCCCCCAGGAGTGGGGAGAGAATGGGGATTTTGCAGTATCCTTCCCCTGGAGTGGGGTGGGAATGGAGATTTTGCAATATCCTTCCCCTGCCACGCCCACCAAGACATACCAAGCCCACCAAACCAGGCCCACAGAACCGGTAGTAAAAAAAATGGATTTCACCACTGGGCTAATTGCCAAGCATCTGTAGTTTGACCACATGATCATGGGAATGCTATCATAGTTGTAAGTGTGAGAACCAGTTATAAGTCACTTTCTTTCAGTGCTGTTGTAATTTCATATGGTCACTAAACAAATTGCTGTATGTCGAGGACTGTTTTAGTTGTGAAATATATATACCTGGATGTGACTGGAATTTTATGGAGTAAAATATAGATATGGACATACATATACACATGAGTGTACTGTACACACACACACACACACACACACACACAGAGAGAGAGAGAGAGAGAGACAATTTCCTTCCTTTGTGCACAATATGTTGGCATCATGCATCCTAATTGGTAGGCTAAAGCCAGAAACAGATAGGAAGGTTCTTTTTGCCTTTTTGCCACCTTCTGTGTGGTTTTTTTTTCTCTCTCTCTCTCTCTTTGTCACTGTCTGACAGGCTAATGCCAGCAATCTGAATGAACTACACTCTGAGAGGTTTTTGAAATTAGGCCAAGGGTGTCACCAACCTTGCTTTACATCTACATCAATGACAAATAAACAAGGTCTAACAGGTCTGAAAAAGCTCACCGATTGTGAACCTTTTGATTTGAGGACACAAGCATCAGTGTTTGGGTGCCTTTTCACAAACAATTAGCATTTGACATTGAGCAGTGAGTACGAAAGTCAAGAGGGAAGGGGACAGTGAATTAATTAATATGCAATTAGCGCTCCATTATTTGCGCGGTTGGATGCAAACCTCTGGTCTTGAAACACCACGTTGCAAATAATTGCTACCACTTTCATGGATCTTTCTTTTATGTACAGGTAGTCCTCAATTTACAACCATTCGTTTAGTGATCGTTCAATGGCACTGAAAAAAAGTGGCTTATGACTATTTTTCACACTTAGGACTGTTGCAGCATCTCCATGGTCACATGATCAAAATTTGGATGCTTGGCAACTGGCATGTATTTTATGACAGCTGCAGTGTCCTGGGGTCATGTGATCACCTTTTGGCAACCTGCTGACAAGCAAAATCAATGGGGAAGCCAGATTCACTTAACAACTGGGTTACTAACTTAGCAACTGCGCAGTGATTCACTTAACCACTGTGGCAAGAAAGATCGTAAAATGGGGAAAAACTCATCTAACAATTGTCTTGCTTAGCAATGGAAGTTTTGGGCTCAATTGTGGTTTATGATAGTATAGGACCGTGATGGCGAACCTATGGCATGTGTGCCACAGGTGTGATGCTGAGCCATATTGGTGGGCACATGAGCATTGCCATTGCTCAGCTATGGCGCGCATGCGCGAGCTGGCCACCTGATTTTCGGGCCTTCTGGGCCTACTGGAAGACAGGAAATGGGCCATTTCCAGCTTCCAGAGGGACTCCGGGAGTGCGGGGAAGGCCGTTTTCGCCCTCCCCAGGCTCCAAGAAAGCCTCTGGAGCCTGGGGAGGGCAAAAAACGGGCCTATGGGCCCACTGTGCCATCACGTGCCAAAAGCAGGGGAAGCACATGCATGCATGGGGGGGCAGGGCACATTGAATTATGGGTGTGGGCGCGCGACCCCCCCGTGCTCCCCCCACTTTTGGCAAAGAAAGGTTAGCCATCACTGGTATAGGATGAGGGTGGAGATTCATTCTCCAAGCGTGTCAGTTGGTTTCCAAATGTTTCATTACCAGGCTAGGTAACTTCTTCAGCAGAGTTTAGGGGATGTCAGTGTCAGTGTCACATCATAAGACCCTCACCCAGTGGTGGGTTTCAAAATTTTTTACTACCAGTTCTGTGGATGTGGCTTGGTGGGTGTGGCAGGGGAAGGTTACTGCAAAATCTCCATTTCCTCCCAATCAGCTGGGACTTGGGAGGCAGAGACTAGATGGGGGCGGGACCAGTCAGAATTTTTACTAACGGTTCTCTGAACCACTCAAAATTTCCCCTACCGGTTCTCCAGAACTGGTCAGAACCTGCTGAAACCCACCTCTGCCCTCACCTGATGTGATCTCCCCATTACAAGATCTACTGACCACATGAAGCCCTTACAAAGAGAAGAACACTAACACTGACATCCCCTAAACTCCACTGAAGATGTTACCTAGTGTGCTACTGAAACGTTTGGAAACCAATCCACAAGCTCGGAGAATGAACCTCCACCCTCATCAATTGTGGCTGTAAATTGAGGACTATATGTTTAGCCCTACAAAACCACATTTTAAAATTGTAAGCCACCCAGAGCAGGGGTGAAATGCTCCCTGTTCGGACTGGATCGCCGGATCCGGTAGTGATGGCGGCGGGTGGTTTGGACAACTGGTAGCAAAAATCCCTGCCCACCCCCCATGCCCAAATGAGCCGTGCGATCATCAGAGGCTGGTTTTTTTTACTTTTAAAAGCATTTTTTCTACAACCTCTTCAGCCGAAAAATGCTTTTAAAAGTAAAAAAAAGCCTCTGATGATCGTGCCACTCAGCTGGGATCATCAGAGGCTTTTCAAAGCATTTTTTTCTGCAACCCCTTCGGCCGAAGAGGTTGTAGGGAAAAAAATGCCTTTAAAAGCCTCTGGCGATCCCAGCTGACTTGCCTGATCGTCAGAAGCTTCAAAAAGCATTTTTTTTGTAACCAAGTTAAGTTAATCCCTTCGTCCAACAGTGTCTGTAGTGTCTTCAACTGCCATCTGCCCGCATCTGTAAAAAGAACCTCTTTGTATAAAAAACCCCCCGAGTGACATTATATTTGTATTCCACATAATATGACCAAGATCCAACCATAGAAGGAATTAATTTAACTTGGTTACAATATAATCAACTACAATTGAGATGGAAAGAGGACCAAAAAACTGGTATTATGTTGCATGAGGAAGAATTGGTTAGACATATAAAAGAGAAAGGTCCAATGCACATTAAAAGGCTTTATAATGTTTTGTTGGAAAGGGATTCAGAAACTGAATTGGTTAAAGATTGTATGATTAAGTGGGCACAAAATTTTGAGGAGCCAGTGATGTTGGAAACATGGGAAAAAATTTGGGTTCAGAATGTTAAATTTACACAGTCGCAGAATCTGAGGGAAAATTTCTATAAAATGTTTTATAGATGGCATTTAGACCCAAAAAAATTGTCGTGTATGTACCCTAATGTTCAGCCAAAATGTTGGAGATGTGATTGTTTAGATGCTACATATTATCATGTTTGGTGGACCTGTAGGAAAGTTAAGGCTTTTTGGATAAAAATTTGGTGGGTCATGCAGAATGTTTTGAAGAAAAAAATTCAATTTTCTCCACAATTGTTTTTATTGGGTATAGTTAAGGGTTTTACTTCGGGTGAAACAAAGTTGATATTGTACATGATAACAGCTGCGAGACTATTGATAGGTAAATACTGGAAGAATGAAGTTTTGCCCACGATCAAGGAATGGACTTTGAAGATGGCCAGTTTTGCAGAGATGGCAAAGATTTCAGTATATTTAAAAGATTGTTCACAAGAGACTTATGAATGGGAATGGAAAAAGTGGATAGATTATGTTCAGAACAAATATCAAACTAGGAAGTATCAAATAGCTTTTATTTGAAAATGATATATCAAGATAGAAATATTTCAATGTAATGAAGATAAAAAAAATTATAAGAGGGAGGGAGGGGTTCAAGTTTTATACAAGTTTTATACTAAGGGTTTTTTTTTTACCTGATATGAGTACATTGTGTGGAAGTCCGGGGGGAAGGGAGGGTTAGGGAGGGTTAGGGAGGTTGGGAAGTTTGGGGTGGGATGAGAGGGGGAAAAAAGGGAGTGAAAATGTATTTGTAAAACTTTTGCAATAAAAAAAAAGCATTTTTTTTCTGCAACGTCTTAAGGTTGTAGAAAAAATGCTTTTAAAAGTTAAAAAAAAAAAGTTGGCCACACCCACCCAGTCACATTACCCCCCCCCCCCCCACCAAACCATGCCCACAGAACTGGTAGTAACAAATGTTAGATTTCACCCCTGACCCAGAATCACTTGGTTGAGTGGGACAGCTATGAAAAATGGAAAATGAATGAATGAATGAATAGTTGGCATTAGAATTTTAGCACAATTGCTTATTGAAGAGAAAGTTAAATTTAGGCCAAATCCTGGGCCAAATCGCATCTTAATTGTGTCCCACTGTCTGCTCAAATGGTCCATTTTTCAAGTTTATAAGGCTTATGGAATGCACCAGAAAGACATATCTCATTTTCAATTTTCTCCAACCTACTTTTCTTATTCACCTTCAAATTCCAGATGAAAATATAGTAACTTTTTCAGCCACATTTTTTTTAAAAATGAAGGTCTCGTGATTTCATTTTTTTTTTTTGATAAAAAAAAATAGGCCTTAGTGAAGCGACATAAACTATGGAAAAGGAACAGACAGAGGAATTTTGCAGAAATATTTCAGGATGAAAGAGAACAGATGCAGATTAAGTCAACTTCTTCTTTTCTTCAACAAACATTGAAAAAGGTTTGAGATGCAGCCATGACTTAAAAATAAAAAAATAAATAAATAGACATAATCTCCTGAATCAAAATTGTCCCTAGGCCTTATATACGCTACAAATATTTCATTATATAGGCATAGAAAATGATGTATAATTAAGTTTTCCAAATATTCTAGCTGCTTGGATGAATAGAACTGACAGCATATTTGAGAATAAAATCCAAACAGTCATCAAATCCCCTTTAAAGGAGCCTTGCTTTACGCTTGGAAGTAGTATGTCTTTCAGGTCTACACTCGGCAATAAACAAACAAAGAAACAAATATGGCATTGTTTTTGTAAAGG
Source organism: Arizona elegans (assembly GCA_022577455.1). Classification (NCBI taxonomy): domain Eukaryota; kingdom Metazoa; phylum Chordata; class Lepidosauria; order Squamata; family Colubridae; genus Arizona; species Arizona elegans. Next base: position 29,449,397 of record JAKOOJ010000008.1, on the reverse strand, counting down.
TAGCTTATCTCTTGCACCAACCACTTAATTTCTTTAAATACTGAAAAAGGGGCTCCCTTTTTTTTCAGTCAGAGAAGCAGTAAAATCTGAATAGGAACCTATTGCTTTCTCTGAGGATCATAAGAAAGTAGCAGAATGTTGTTAAGGAGTGGCAACAATTTTGTCTGAATTTAGCAGCTGCAAATTAATGCACCAGTGGTGGGTTTCAAAATTTTTTACTACTGGTTCTGTGGGTGTGGCTTGGTGGGCATGGCATGGCTTAGTGGGCATGGCTTGGTGGGCATGGCAGGGGAAGGATACTGTAAAATCTCCATTCCCACCCCACTCCAGGGGAAGGATACTGTAAAATCTCCATTCCCTCCCCAATCCAGGGGAAGGTTACTGCAAAATCCCCATTTCCTTCTGATCAACTGGGTCTTGGGAGGCAGAGAATAGATGGGGGCGGGGCCAGTCAGAATTTTTACTACTGGTTCTCCGAAGTACTCAAAATTTCCGCTACCGATTCTCCAGAACTGGTCAGAACCTGCTGTGATACTTGTGATGAGGGAGGACATAATATATTTATATATTTTTTTTCTTTGTCTTTATTACCCTGTTTCCCCCAAAATAAGACATCCCCTGATAATAACTCCAATCGGGCTTTTGAGCGCATGGCAATAAGGCTAGGTGCTTATTTCAGGGTTCAAAAAATATACCGACAGGGTCTTATTTTGGGGGAAACATGGTATCTCCATATGTTTTCTTTCTTTTATATTTTTTCTTTTCTGTACCTTATATTTTTCTCTTTATTCTTTTACTTTTTAGATTGTATTAATTTTTATTGTTGTAACTGTAATTTTTAATAAAATTACTATTAAATGATTTGTAAACAAACTTGATTTGTAAATAAATCTGATTTGTTAGCAGAAGGTGCAGTGAGAGCTTGTAACTTAAAGGTCACAAATTTATTCTACCTGGCTAAAATATTACTGGCTTTGTTTAGGACACCTATTGATCTGGAAAATATAGCCTGTCTAAATGTCTGGTTTGGTTGTTGTTGTTTTTTTAATTCTCACTTGTTGCTAATATGGTGGTGACAACTTTTTCTTTTTCCTTTTTTCCTTATCCATTAATCCCTTGTTCTTAGCTGAGTGTCAATGTTATAGTTGGACCTCATCGAGGATTATTTCAGAGCTTGCCAATTCTGAATTACATTCATCAGCCATTCCAAAAATAATAACAGAGATTAATTTCTCCAAAAATCGGCAAACATGTTGAACAGGTGGCATCTTCTACTGCAATGGACTGCCATCGAGTTGTAAAGGAAGTGATGGATGCTTTTCATGAAGAACAATTATTTAGATGAAATGATTTTTGGTGTAAGTTATTTGTAAATGTCATGTTGTCTGTTATGATCAGTATTATATTTACTTCACCATGAATTTACCTCATGTTTCTGAAACTCTGTACTAGACTACCAGAGTAAAAACAACACTAAACATTACTTTAAGCTCAGTGCTTTAGATCTGAAATACTTTCTTTCAGTGCTCATTAGAGATTTGGTGAATCTCTCTCTCTCTATTTTTTTGCTGTAAATAATCAAGTTATTGTACCTCAGAAATAATGTCAAGCAGCCAAGTCAGAGCACTACATTATCATCTACCTGAGATTCAAGGGAAACCTGAATGGGAAATATTTGAAAGTACTGCATCCTTGCCAGGTACAAAGGTAGTTTTCAAGGCCTTGGGTAGGACTCTTATTTCCCAATTATACTCAATAAAGATGATTCTCAAATAAGCTTGCTAAATCCATGAATATGATTACATTTATTTATTCATTTATTTATTTGTCAAGAATGTATTAGGTAATTTATATAATTATAAGCATGAATTGAATACATAAAATAGATACAAGTAGAGGAAACATTAGGACAGGGACAGTAGGCATGCTGGTGCCTTGCCCTGGTGAAAATGGATTGTGCCTTTGGCTCACACCTGCAATGCCAAAACTACACATTTGGCACTGTTTGTAAGTTAACATCCTATCAGGTTTACCAACAGCACACAAATGGAGGCAGATCTTGGCTGTTTTTGCTCTTTGTGCTTGTACTATGCAAGGAATGAACAAAGCAATTGCTGTTTAGTTCCATAGCATTTTTCTTTAACATATATTATCTTCCTTTAGCTCATGCGAGATTGCTGGTGTATCCAAAGCAATGAGCACATGTTAACAGCCAAGCTAAGCACAAGTTACATAGACATTTAATGTGACATTTGCCCATTTGATAACCTGTTCATTATCATATAATACTGTCCTCTCCTGCTGAACTTTCAAAGTACAATTACATAGGAATACCACAGGTGGGCTACTGCAGAAGTCCTCAGCAGCTAAAGCACATGTGTCTAACACTTTGTAAAATATTTGCAGTATTATTAGACTACATAGCTCATGTTGAGGAAGAGAGCCTTGGAGGGATTAGGCAGCATGGATCAAGCTCAAGTAGGGAATTAGAGGAAGAGCCACTCTGGTTCTTTTACCAATAATATAAAGCAAGAGAATAGATATCTGAAAGGCCATTTTATGAGCTAGAAATACGAGGGAAAAATAAATAAACTCTGAATTGTGGGAAGATTGTTTTACATTTGCTGAGAAGAACAAAAGAACCTGTTAAAAACAAATGGCTGGAGGGCCAAATGATTGTAGAGTTTGCTCAGGAAAACCTATGATGCTTTTAAAAATTGGTCTGCTTGACTGATACATTTTAATCCTTTTTGTAATCCCAGACAAGGCTTCTTTCTCTCCCTGCTCAGCTACCCCTTCTCCTTGTCTCATTGCCATTCAGTTTTATATCTCCTCTCTTTATTTCCTTGGTATAGTTCCTGATTTTTCTACTCCTTTTCTTTCTGTTTCTGATGGAAAGAAAAAAAAAAGGTCTCTGTATGGAGGTGCCTTCTGCATATAAGAGAAGGATTGGTATATGAAGATAAGGAATCAGTTCATTTTATAAATGGGCTTCTTATTTTATAAGTTATTCATCCTAATTATGCCTAAAGTCTCTGGTCAAAGTTTAGCAGCAACATATGCTAGTCTAATCTATTTGGATACAAAATAGCATGAAGGGTTCAATAATGGCCCTAAAATCCTGATATGAGAAGTTGGGTCTGGTTCTAGTCAAACTCACAGGTGTGTCAAACTCACGACATGTGCTGGCCACGTCCACCCCTCTTTTAATGAAGTGGGGAGTCATGATACGTCACCTGACAACAACATGACGAGAGTTTGACACCCTTGTACTAAACCCTTAATCTGGAGCCAAAAAAACCCCATGTAATTGAAAGATGGGGGAGCTATTTGAGCTGGCATCCAATCACATTTGCTGTTGAAAGTCCATTTTGGAGAAAGAAGATAGGTGTTTGTTTGTTTGTTTGTGTTAAGATTCTTAGTGAGCCAATGAAACATGTTTCCTTCATTGGAAACAGTAAGGGGGAACTTTATTTTTGTAGAAGAATTTCACTCTGGCATCTAGAAAGGAGTAGGAGAGATAAAATGGTTGGTCAGTTCTGGCAAATTAGAAAGAATGAGAAGGACATTTGTCTTCAGAAGGGGAGACTGAAGGTTTGGGACAGGCTTTCAAGATTCAGTTAAGATATTCTACAACATAAAGTTCTGGTAGGAGAAGGACTGAGAGAACTTGTGGGTGAAGTTAAAAGGGAGATCAACCTAGAATCTTTTCATAGCCACAAAACTAAGTCAAACCTCTTTTGACCTTCTGTTGACCTTTTGAATTCTCTTGACCTAGTCATTAGTTGAGAATATTCCAGTGCATAGGCATGAGTAGCAATAAATCAGTTTAACCAGACCTTCATGTATCCACCTGATCTTTTGTGCCTGACAGTTCTATTCGTAGAGTTCCCATAGTATTTGTTTCCTCACCTGGCCTACCTCAAAGAGATAATGATTTTCCCCAGCCCCACCCAGTCCTTTGCCTCACACCTTTGCAAGACAGAGATGAAAAATAATCAAGATGGATTACACATGAAGATCAGTACGTCAATGTTGATTTGATGTGGCCAGGAAAAGTTTCATTGCTCAGTAGAGTTCGTGTTGGAAATCAGTAGTCTTGAGGAGTTCTGTGAGAAAATCTGGCCTCAGTGTCTCAAAAAACCAGAGTTCTTTAAGGAGTCCCTAAATAGGTTACAGGGATCCCTTCTGCTAGCTAGTAGCCACCTGATTCTTTTAGTCATGGTTACCGTCAGTTTCCCCAATGCTGGAGCCAGTAACTTACAGGTAGCATATTCTTTTGGAACCTTGACATAATGTGATTTTTTGGCAGTGATGATGGCCAAAGCATCAAAGAGACCACAACACTGCTACGTACCATACCACTCAAACTTCAGGTGAACAAGCAGCTCACTATGCTTCAAGACAAAAGAGTAAAAAGAAAAAAAAGGCATCCTCTGGCAATGGTCCTTGGGCATTAGGAAGAGAAGAAGAAACGAAGATTGTCAAAGTGGGACATAACAGTAACTGATAATTTCTCTCTTCAGGTTAACAAGAGGACTGCGGTTAGGTACAAAGAGGTATGGCTATATTCATATAGTTTCTCTTAATTCAGGGCTGTCCAACCTTGGCGACTTGAAGACTGTGGACCTCATGCATGGCTGGCTGGGGAATTCTGGGAGTTGAAGTCCACAGGTCTTCAAGTTGCCAAGGTTAGACAACCCTGGTGAAATTCTTCTTTCCTAAAAGACTTGAGTGCTTGAATCATATCAGGTATAGCATCCTATATGATTAACATCTTTGACAATAGAAGGAACTTTCTGACTATTATGAATTGTAAACATAAACAGATTAACTCCGATTTCTGCCTACCACGTGCTGCCATTTCACTGTTCAAAATCTACAACTTCTTTCCAATCGATGGGTTGAAATGAATTTACCAACAACCAAGTCTTCATTAAACTGGCAGCCAAGAACTGTTGGACAACATTTAGCTGGAGAACACTGAAATAGAAACAGGGTCTTTGAAATACACTCCTGGTTCTAACATACAAGCAAAATCTGCCACACTGATTACACACAGACACACATGTATGCACCCCTCCGAAATTCCACATGTTGAAATACTGTTCGGAGCATTCATCCCATTTTCCAACGATTGGGACGAAAGTAGGTTAGTAGAGTGTGTTGCTAGGAGACCAGTGTCAGCGTCATCTCTGACCTTGGCAGGGTATAAAGAAATTGTATAGATTTATTGAGCTCAGTGGCACGTTGTCTAAAGCTTCCGTGATGGCTGTTATTCTCTCTTTCGCTCTGCCGCTGCTGACACGCACACAGTCGTTTCTACAGATGTACATATAGGATGTGAAAAGCCACACTCCCCAACCTGCTTCCTCGCCATACAAAAGAAGCCTGTCTCTTGTCTGTACTATATTTTTATGGTAGACAAACACTTGATGAAAGCCACGCCAAGAAGTCTCACCTCTTTTGCCCCAACTTTTATTCCAGTTTGTATAGCAGGTGGAGTGAGGGGATGAACAATTCATAGCCTCTCAGCCTCATGCAGTCCCCACAGAACCATCCAGAATGTGGTTCTAAAATTTGGGGGGGATACCATTTATAGGGAAATTTCACCTGTCCCCAAAAAGAGCTGTAATGGAACCTGGGAATCTTCAAAAAGTAACCTATTTCTTTGCTTAAAATCCCAGACCATCTTCAAAAGGCTCCAAATCACAGGGCTGAAATTAAGCTATTTTGTCACTATATTTTGGCAGTGTGGTTTAGGATTATTTGTGGGAGTAGGGGAAGAAATCAGAATTGTTTGTTTCCCAGGGACCTCTTGTTCCCATTTTCATCTTTAATCTCTCTCTCTCTCCCCCCCCCCGTGTGTGTGTGTGTGTGTGTGTGTGTGTGTGTGTGTGAGAGAGAGAGAGAGAGAGAGAGAGAGAGAGAGAGAGAGAGAGAGAGAGAGAGAGAGAGAGAGAGAGAGAGAGAAACAAGCAGAGAAGAAAAGAGAAAGAAAAAAGAAAGAGGAGAGAGAGAGAGAGAGAAAAGACACACATACAGAGGTTGTATATGGTAATAGTCATTACAGCCCTCCTGCAGGCTAGGGGATCAAACTGAAGAAAAGCTTACCAGTTCTACTATAAGGAAAATATACATATTATTTCTCATCCCATAGAAGCATATAAATAGAACACATTGATTTTGCTGTCATTTTCAGCTCTGGACCCATATGATACATACCTGAGATGGCTGGTTTCAAAAGCAGGCATTGTAAGACATTGATTTGGATATTTTTGGCATCACTTCAACATTGTTCTTAAACATGGAAGGCTCCTATTGCACCAGAGATCCTTAGATGAAAGCAAAGAAATTAATTTTAAAATGTATATTACTACAATGTGTCACTGATAGGACTGTGCTGTACACCTCCTGAAAATGTGCAATAGACGTGTTTTAGTAGGGCTGCCTCAAATCCTTTTTTTAAAAAAAGTGCTTTGCACATGCAACCTTCCCCTTTTTATTTTTAAAAACAGCCATGTTTTTTCCAAGTTTGCATAATTGCTTTGGAAGTTGCTCCTGACTGTTTCTGCACACATGTGAATTGCTCTGCTTTGCTGGGAAGCAGGGAAAAAAGTGAAGTGGTTGTATGCGTACACTTGCTATAGAGATAGCTCCTGCAACAGCCTAGAAAGAGATGTAACTGCTTAAATGACTAAAAAAAAGGAGTTTTGTATGCTCTGTTAAATTTTGAGGAATGCCTCTTTCAAAGTATTTGAACAGTCCTAATGTTTTATGATGTGTAAGAGAAATACACTGCAAATATGTATTCTCTGTATGCTTGTTGCCTTGATTCAAATGAGTATATTTAGTTCTTAAAGTTTCAATCTTACTTTAGGTACTATTGAGGGCTATCCTCTTCTCTTCTCTTCTCTTCTCTTCTCTTCTCTTCTCTTCTCTTCTCTTCTCTTCTCTTCTCTTCTCTTCTCTTCTCTTCTCTTCTCTTCACTATCGAGTGCTATCTCTTCTCTTCTCTTCTCTTCTCTTCTCTTCTCTTCTCTTCTCTTCTCTTCTCTTCTCTTCTCTTCTCCTCTCCTCTCTTCTCCTCTCCTCTCCTCTCCTCTCCTCTCCTCTCCTCCTCTTCCCTTTCCTCTCCTCCCCTCCCCATGCCACTTCTTTTCCTCCTTCCCCCTCCCCTTCCCCTCCCCTCCCATCTCCTTCCTCCCCCATCTCTTTATTTAAAAGATTTGTATGCCTAAAAACAGAATTATAATTATAAAAAAATCTTAAAACATAGAACCTTAAACCTAGAACAAAACCCAGTGCTTCAATCATTGTCTTGGTATACCCTATACCAACTCCAGCCATTTTTACTTTACTCTAAAAAAGTTTTTGGGGCACTCATACATCAGGTAAAATCCTGGGAGTGTTATATAAGTAAGCAGTGATTTAAGTGTACATTATGAAGTCCAATAGTCTTGGAATTACATAAAGTGGTGTAGTCTCACCTCATTCAGTCTCAATAGTGCATTGGTAAGCTGCACACTTCTGAAGTTTCCATAATATAACTGTGGTACTGTGGAAAACTCACCTTGGTGGCTTCCTATCTGACCTTCACTGTCACTCAATAGTTCTGGGCAAAGAAGCAGGAGGGAGGTTGATTTAAAATACAGTGGGTCCTTATGGAAGGTTAGGCCCCCTGCTGAGTGTTGTGGCCCAGTCCCTGCAGCAGAAATAGCACTTATTACAGGCAGATGCAGATTCATCCAGAGATCTTTGGTCTGCAGGCACCATCAGGGATGGAACAGTTTGTTGTAATATTTTTCTCTCTGTTAGATGCTCTGTGTGAAAATGGTAGTTGCTCAATAATGGAGCATCGGTAGTTCACAGAGGGGCGGGGTCCTAGAATTAGTTCTCTATATCAGTCCTCTCTGACTATTGAATATAAAGAACTGAAAGTATAAAAGAGATGCAAATGGTACTTCAACACTACCTCAAATTTAACCAGATTATTTTGACAGGTGACCCAAATGCCACAAGTGATACTGTTCCTTCTCCTTCTCCTTCTCCTTCTCCTTCTCCTTCTCCTTCTCCTTCTCCTTCTCCTTCTCCTCCTCCTCCTCCTCCTCCTCCTCCTCCACCTGCCTTGTGCATCCTTCTTCCTATACAGCAATAATAAAATAACATTACTAGCTATTTCCTGCCCTTTCCTGAACCCAAAATCTACTGACTGGGTGTTTTACTCTGCCCAATCTTACACATGGCTTTTCTGTGGGAAAAATAGGAGGAAGGGGCATTATGTAAAGTGGCTTGAGTTGTACAAAATAAAAAGTATATTGATATAAATCTAATAACTAAATTGTAAAGAACATGAAGAGCCAAGCAGAGAGGACTTCTTGCACTGTTGCCTCCCCTATAGGACAGAACCTCTTACCACAACCTTTCAAGTTGGGTATCTAAACTAGAGCTAGTTTGGTCTAGCAGTTAAGGGCCCAGCCTTTTAATGTTCTTAAGCAGAAAACTCCACAAATTAAGCAGAAGTGACAACTATATTAAATGGAAATTTGCTAGGAATACCGAAGATATCCCTGAAGAGGGGGATGATCTCATCTCTGAGGGGCTCGTTGCTCCTCAGCATACCACCAAGGATTGTATCCTGTATCTTTAATGGCTTTTCTGTGTATCTTTAGACCTCAGCCATTCTGCTCTGGGTAGGAGCAAAAGTTGCTCAATGACTTATATAGAACAGAACAGAGTACTTTACCTGGCCAAGTGTGATTAGACACACAAGGAATTTGTCTCTGATGCAGAAGCTGTCAATGTACATGTAAAACAACAGAGTAATAATATCATAATAATAACACGAATAAGATGGGATGGTAAAGAAGATAAGAAGGGTAATAATAATGCTACAGTCATACAACATGAGTAAATGTACATAGACATTAGACAGACCTGTAAGAATTAGTGTTCAGCAGACTGATGGTATGGGGGAAGAAACTGCCCCTGTGTCTAGTTCTTTTGGCATATATTAATGGTATCCCAAGGAGAGGAGTTGAAACAGGTTATGTACAGGATGTGAGGGGTCTGTAGATATTTTCTCAGTCCTTCTGACCTGTGCAATATACAGGCCCTCAACCGAAGGCAGACTGGTTGCAATTGTTCTTTCTGCAGTCCTATCTATCCATTGGAGTCTGTACTTGTCTTATTTGGTTGCTGTACCAAACCAGACAGTTATATCTTAAAATATCCGAGGATTGAAGCAGGAACTCAGGGACAGTAATGCGGCATCCCCAAATATCCAGAGGTCAAAGGGCTTCTTTCTGGATATGTGCCCCATATCCAATCCAATCAAAGTTAAACGAGGTTATACCAATGCAACTCGATCATGATGATTCAACACCCCACACAAGAAACTGGGACACTGTATTTAATGAGAATAAATTTAAATTTCTTTGATGTTTCTGTGTGGTATAGAATGGAAGCCTCCAGGGTCCAACCTATTCCTTCTTAGTTACACTAGCTTTGTTAAATAAGCAAATAATCAGTTACCTGGATTGCATATCTGCCATGCATTAGCACCTTTTTTCTTAAAAGAAAAATACCAGTACCTTTTACTCGGGAATGTTTTATATTAGACAATTAGCTACACTGGAACCAATGTTAAAAAAGGTGTTATGGAAATGTCTTATGACTGCAAGTGTAAATAATTTGATTTTTGTTTTAAAGTAACACAGCGAATTTTGTTATCTGGTTTTCAAGAGAATTGTGTTAAAAAAAAATAAAGAGAAAGGCTGCCTTATTGTATCTTGCCATTCATGAGACATAAATATGCATTGCTGTTCGGAAAGGAAGAAAGAGGAACTCTGAATAAATGTCTAATTTGAAGATTACAAGGAGGAGATCTGTATGTTGAAGTGGCAGGGGAAGAAAAGCAAAAAGCACGGAGCACGGAAACTGTTTTGAAAGATATTTTCATAAATTTGGTGGCTCAACTTGCTGAGGCCAGCAATTTCAGACTGCTGCATCTGAAAGGGAGTCAATTTTCATTTCAGTCACAAAGTGATGTTATTTGTTTAAGGGAGAGATAAGAAAATAGAACAGCGATACTCTGTAATTGTTCCAACACCCAGTGAGCTTAATTCTGGTTACATAACGGAGCTACTAGAATTCAGTACATGGGTTTTTGCTTTCTATTACCCAGACACACAGACTGTACTGGTAGTGGAGTGAGATACTAGTGACATTTTGAAAACATCAAGTATTTCTTTCTATTGTTTTCATTTTGGCCATTGTCACATTTAACAGTGAGTTTATTTGATAATGTTAGTTTTTTTATGAAATATTTTATGTCATTTTTTTCGTTTTTAATGCAGAATTAAATATGAGGTGCTTAGTGCTTTCTGAGCTTGGGTGTTGTTTTCTTGTAGAGATTCATTATCCAACTGGGGAACATCATCAGTGCCCCGATGATGTCACTAGTTTGAGTAATGAAACATCTGCAAGAAAACAACCAAGCTCAGAGAGCACCAAGGACCACTCCTTTCACCCTGAGCTACAAATATTCTCCTTTATTGAGAATTAAGTGCAGGAGTATAAGGTGAACCCTGCTGAATCAGGAGAAGATCCCATTTTATGTAGAATTCAGTGCCACACTGTGCACTACTAAGACCTTCACAAGCATAAATAGGAAAGCTATAACTCTTTTCCACCTATGCCTTTTAGCAGCTGGAACTGAAATTTTGCTGCCTGGGATTTTGAACATAGAATACATCCATCAAGACGAATAGCCTTGATAGACTGATCCCTCAAAGTTATCACTTCCTCTGCTGAAGTCACTTCAGTTCGGATGTCAAACTTTTTTCAAACCCACTGATAATATTTGGATGAGAAAACTAACATTGTTAGCCACTAATATATAAAAATAAGAACAAACTCCATTCCCTTCTAGCTCGGATGCTGTTACCTAGTTTGGTAATGAAATGTCTGCAAAAAAACCAACCAAGCTCAGAGAGCACCAAGGACCCCATAAACAAATGTTTAATTCTGGAGCAGGAGACCCTATACCATTTTAGGCAAGTGACTGTCCAGTCTCTTTAAAAGCCTCCAGTGGTGAATCACTCACAATTTAAATTACTTTAAATTTAATTTAAGCCCACAATGGGAAACCCAGATCTCAGATTCACTTAACAACTGTGTTACTAACTTAACTAGTGATGTTAAGTGATTCACTTAACAACTGTGGCAAGAAAGGTCGTAAAATGGGGCAAACTCACTTAACAACTGTCCCATTTAGCAACATAAATTTTGGGCTCAATTGTGGTCATAAGTCGATTACTGGCTGTATTTCATTTCTGTGTTAGAAAAGATATCACACAGTGCAAAAAACAGAAATTGGATTTAAGGATTGTGTGCCTGCTTACTCTACATTTATAGCTGGAGCTTCTGAACAGTGGAGGAAGCTGTTTGATCAGTCCAAAAATATCTGTTCAGCAATGACAAAGATGCAAGTCATCCATTCCCACCTAAAAGTGGGAGAAAATTGGACCTGTAAAATACTTGCCATATTATCTCTGTCAGGGAATCATTTTTTTCTACTTAAAAGATGGGTGAATTGGTCTCCATGATATTTGTGCCAATTATCGTTCTTTCTAGGCTGGGCCTTCTAAATGTATTGGGACTCTAATATGGGAAATTTGCAAGCCAAAGTCCTTCACAGTGGAGATTTATACAGATTTCTCCTGGATAAATACAAACACACACACACATTTTGGAGTTTTCTTCCCCATATCTTTAGAATACGTATTGTGCACGAGGACACAATGTAACACATCCAGAGCCATTCTTTTAGCACATGTACCAACAAATGCTGAAAACAAAAGTCTCAAAGTGATTCACTGCACCCATCCTTCAAATATCGTCAATGTGATGCAGGCAAGAATTTAAGAAACAGCAGCATCCCGGTTCAGCAGCTGCTGTCTACTTTCTTGGCTCAATTTTGCCTCAGCTTTTCTTCCGCAGCACATGGCTCCCTTCAACTCTGCTGCCATTATCGTCTTCATCTAGGGAAATACACTAGGCAAGTCATGGTGTCTGCATGAGAGCTGGGGGTTAAGAGGTAGGGAGGGTCTCAGGTGGCCTTTGGGTTCATGTGTCCTCCACAGACACCTGCGTCCTGCCTTTGTGACAATCCTCTGAGAGTGACCCCTGTTCCAGAGCTCGGCTGCCTGGTTTATCACAAAGTTGACCTTGCCATCGGCTACTAGATCGAAAACACTGCTATAAAAGAATGTTATCCACCATGAAATGTAAGCTGAAAATTCACACAGAAAAAAAATTCCAACACATGTGCCTTTTTCTTTTATTACTGATGGAACGCTTTCCCCAGAAATATGGATAGGTTTGACAGTTTTGACTGATGCTTTCCATACAGTAACTGACTCTAATAGAGAGGACCTAAACACAAATCCAATTTATTTTTCAAATATTTTATCGGAAAGGTAAAACCCGGTTCTCCTTTTGTTTGAATGGAATAACTAATAAATAAACGGCCATGATTCTGTTAGAAACACCAGCCCGGTGTTTCATCACAAAACTATTTAATGTTAAATCGGCAGAAATAACAGGAAAAGAGCCTCAGTAGTACAGTGGTCTAAGGCAGCCTGTTATTAAGACCAGCTGCCTGCAATTACTGCAGGTTCGAATCTCGCCAAGGCTCAAGGTTGACTCAGCCTTCCATCCTTTCTAAGGTAGGTAAATTGAGGACCCAGTTGTGAGGGCAATAAGATGACTTTGTATAAATATACAAAAGAATGAAGGCTATTGCTTAACGCATTGTAAGCCACCCTGAGTCTCCGGAGAAGGGCAGCATATAAATCAAATTAAAAAAAAAATATCTCTAAAGACTATTAAAATAAGTATAAACAGTAGACAAACCACTGCAAAATTAGAAACCTAGAAGCTCGCTCTCTCTCTCTCTCTCTCTCTCTCTCTCTCTCTCTCTCTCTGTGTGTGTGTGTGTGTGTGTGTGTGTGTGAAGGATAGCTCTTTGTGCTGAAGAGGGGTTATTTCTGGATAACATGCCTAACAGCATAGACCATGCTGGCTGGAAGCTAAGAAAATTAAAGTTGAAAGTATCTGGATATATCAACCTGAGGGGAGACAGTTCAGCTTAAAGTGAGCAATGGTAAAACTTGATTATTGAATATCTGGACATATTGCTCTTAAATAAAGCAAAGTCATCTTAATAAGTGGAAGGCCTAGCGTAGAACCCACAACAGAAGCCTAAAGGACCCCCTCAGGCTTTGTGAGATTTAAAGATTGTTATGCTAGGGTGGCCTCTGTCTCTCAGACCATGTAGGATTAATTGCGCTGTCTTGTTAAGGTGTGTGTGTATGTGTGTGCATGTGATACTTTTAATGGCCAGTTAAAATTTGCCCAAGGGGAAAAGTAATAATCGGTGCCTTGGGTAGTATGACAGGAGAGCAAGGAAATATTGTGAAGAAAGTCCTTAACTTATGGCCATAATTGAATCTACAATTTTGAGTGTGAGTTGTGATAGTCTTAAAATAGGTCACAACTTGACTGCACCTGAGATGTGACCTTTGTTGTGGTGGTGTAGCATACATAGTCTCCTGGTTTCTAAGCCCTGTGCCTTAACTGCTGGACCAAACCTGCTCTAGTTTAGCTATCCAACTTGAAAGTTTGTGGTGAGAGGGGAGGCAACAGTGCAAGAAGTCCTCTCTGCTTGGCTCTTCATGTCCTTTACAATTTAGTTATGAGATCTATATCAATATACTTTTTATTTTGTACAACTCAAGCCACTCTGCGTAATGCCCCTTCCTCCTATTTTTCCCACACAAAAGCCATGTAAAATGGGCTAGGCCAGGGTCCCCAATCCCCCAGGCCTTGAGCCTTTTGGAACCGGGCCTCAGAAGTGACAGGTGAACACATGTGTGAATGCTCTGTTTGCACGAACAGCAAGCATGCATGCCTGCCACTTGTACAAAAAAAGCTGCATGCCCACGCGCTTGCCCACCACTCACGCAAAACTATCCCCTCTCCCCCTCACACTGATCTGCAAAGGCAAAAAGATTGGAGAACTCTGGACTAGGCTAGGCTGAGAGAAAAGGGCCCCAAGTCATCAAGTAGCTTCCTTTAACACTAACAGTAACAGAGTTGGAAGGGATCTTGGAGGTCATCTAGTCCAACCCCCTGCTCACACAGGAGACCTGTACTAGGGATTTGAACCACTGAACTGCCAACCTTTCTGATCGACAAACTCAGTGTCTTAGCCACTGAGCCTTCCATGCTTTATGAGATTAACATAGTTTATTAAAAGGCATAAGCTTTTGTGAGCTATAGCTCACTTCATAATGAAATGTAGTTTTTCTGGTTTAACATTTTTTATTGAATTGTAAAATAAAATAAGATACAAAATACAACAGTAAATAAGAAAACAGTGTGGAGGAAGAGGGGGAAGAGAAGGGAGGAAGGATAAGGAAAAAAGAAAAGAAACATTGACTTCCGACTCTCTCTGTTGCAGTAAAATAAGATATTAACATCAAATCACAACTTTTTGTTTTTTCATATTTTCATAATATGAGCAAGCCATTTCTATAAAGATCTATCAATGTGATAGGTAAAACCCAAAATCAAAGTTATCCAGGTTCCATGCTTTAAGGAAGACTGGTTTCTAGTTCAGCATCTTAATCACTGCATCAAACTGGTTCTCTTAATGAAAAACATTTGGTGGGAATTGACAAGATTTTGCAGAAAACTGGTGAATTGTGGTTCAGAAATTCTTCAACCTTTACAGACAAAACACAAACAGGGCAAATAATTAATTTGAATAGTAGAGAAGCAAATCAGAAGAGTTAAAATGTGGTGGTGCTGATAGCCTCCAGCCTAAAGGATTATAGGTGTGGGGAAACCCCTTGCTGAACACATCACATAATGCTTTCCCTTATGAAGGAGATGGAAGTTGCGTTAATTTGCAGAAAGAATTAGTATGGATGCAAGCAATAGACGTTGGAAGAATACACAGAAGCTAGAAAGACAAAAGTGCAATTGTGTTACTCCCGAGTGTTTTTTTTTTAAAGTTATTCTAAAATAAAAATAAAAAAACCCCACCCTCTGTTTTTAGAGTGTCAATCTTGCAGATCAGAATTCTCATTTCAAAACATAAAAGGAGTAACACCCCGTTCATTCATTCATATTCTTAGTAAACCACCTTGGGACGGGATCATAAAAGTGTATTAAAACATAACCAATTTGAATCATAAGTATGTGGCTTGAAAGAACCAAAACTATAAATATCTCTGGAATCCACAGGATTTCAAATTTACAGTAATATTCCCTAGATATTTCCAGCATTCAAGCTGACCTGTTTTGAGTTGTAACATGGTGATAAATAAGGGGTTACAGCTCGCAAGGCTGTGTCACAATGAATCCTTTAGATCACATGTCTGAGCATCTATAAGTGAGATATTTGTCTGAACACAGCGTGAGCGTTTCCCAGCCAAAGTCTCTAATTAACACCGAAGCACACACAGATCTGGAGAGGGAAGAGTCACCAAGTCCAATCAGTTCAAAGAGATCATCACCTTGTATAAAGAGACAATAACAGAGCAAATCAGCTGTGTCAAGTGCTCCCTGAATAGCCTCACTGGAAAACACAGAGCACACAGGTTAGCACCTCCTCGTGTTGCATCTGTGAGCAGCTTAGCAGTCAACAGCAGAAGAAATGTGCCAGAAACTAGAAAAGTTACCATCTGTATAATTTTACTTGTTCCTTGAAATAGTTTCTTATTCAGCTTTGTCCAGTAGGTTCCAAAATAATAAACCTAACATACAAATGATAAATCAATACTGTTTACAACTCATAATGGTGATTACAACCACCTGATTAAAGCCTTGGCCTTCTATATGAGTGTTGACATCAAAGGACTGGGGTTTCAGGAGTGAAGTCACATAATCTTGATGTTTTGCACCACCAACCCTGTAGATACTTTTGGTCAGCATCCTTTCCACAATCACAATGGAATAGCCAGTGCTATATAGTGGCAGGGACAGCAAGTCATTTCATTGTGTGTGTCATTGCTTGGCATAGAGATAGTTATCTATTCATCCTTGAGCTGGCCCAAAGCAATGCTAGCAGGAAAAGAACGCTGTCTCAATCGCCTATTCTTTTCTTGGCTCTATTATAGAAGTGGTCAGTATTTGGATCCGAAGCAGGCAAAGATGCTTCAAATCCGACATTCTGGGTGCTCTTGCTTAGTCTTGGCTTAAAGAGAAATAGGTGTAAAAAAGGAATAAGCAGAAGTGAAGCGGGAAAGATAGATAAATAACCTTTATTTATCTGTAAAGTACTGTAAAGTAGAACTGTAAAGTACTGTGAAGTGGTATATAAGTCTAAGTGCTATTGCTACCAACTATCTGATTGTGCCATGCTAAATGACAAAGGGGACAGGGTCTGCATGAGGGGTGTCCAACCTCGGCAATTTTAAGCTTGTGGCTTTCAAATGGTTTGGACTGCAATTCTTATCCTATCTTGCAGTGTCCACATTCCAGCCCTATGTTGACATTTACCAATGTTAGACCAGCAAACAGGGATAGCAAATGCAATATCCCCCAAAGTGTTCCTGGTGTGCAGACTTCCCTCCAGGATTGTTTTTTGTTTTTTGTTTTTTTCATTTTGCAGACTTAAGCATTAAATGCTGTTTGAGAATCTTAACCTTAAAAACGAGATCTTTAGAGGAGCTGAGAGCAGAGGGATTTTCAATAGGCATTCACATACAGCCTTATTATGCCGAATGAAGACTTACAGAGGGCTTGTTCGTTCTGTATTTGAGAAGTCTCTATTCTTTACACTGTATTATGTTGATTAATTGTGCTGGTGAATGGAAAGATTGAGTGGCGGTTATTTCAGCATCCATCTATTTGTTCATATTAACTTCTCTTGTTACTGAGAACTGAAGGACATCATATGAGCCACAGATATGAATTAACAAGTCCCTTTCCTGGTTTTAAAGCCCAGTGCCTTAAGACTTTGAGTAGGACTCCATAAGCTACAGCTACAAATCAGGGATGTCACTTAAAAATTTGCCCATAACCGTGCTTAGTTTTCTCTTATTATCACTGTCCTGGAATAGGAAAGGATCAAAGTTTAAAGCCCCTGCTCTATAGCATCTCACAGTTTCAAATTAAAACTTTTTTTAATGGCTGTACTACGTTGTAATGCCAGTTATATCTAAACAGATACGTCATGTACTTCCAAGACAAGATACCTACTCAAGCAAGCTTAGAACAGAACTTCTGTTGTGTGCAGTGGGTTTTAAATGGAATTGGATTAGGATTAGTTGGGTCAATACTAGTGCCAAAGTTGTTGATATAGAAGACAACCTGAAGGAAATGTAGTAAATTATTGGGGGAAAATATTATATCTTTCTCATTAAAGCGTAGATGAAGCATGAATAGAATTCACATGTCCAGTTGTCCAGTTATCTTACTTACTGTACTTTTGGTGGTTCTGGTTAATTAACCACTGGAACAGCTTGCCTTCAGAAATTGCAGTTCTTCATTACTGGAGGTTTTTAAGAAGAGACTGGACAGCCACTTGTCCAAAAATGTATATCCTGCTTGAGCAGGGGGTTGGACTAGAAGACCTCCAAGGTCTCTTCCAACTCTATTTTGAATTAAGTTGTGGGTGCTCCATCACTGGAGATTTTTTTTTTATTGAAAAAGTTTTTCAAATACAGATTTTCCCCCCTTTTTTCCCTCCTCCTTCCTAACCCCCTCCCCCTCCCCTCCCCCCATGGCTCCTCCAAAATAAAATCCAAATTGATATCAAATTATATAATACTTTACCATCCTTTTACACCACCCCCCACATGCTAACCATTTCTTTCTAACATTGTTATTATATCCCCCCTATACAATACATTTCAAAGCAACCTTCAGCTATAAACTTATATAATAAATCCTAATTTGGCATTTATTCAACTCATAATCTACCCATTTCCTCCACCCCCATACATATGTCTCTTAATTCAAATCTTTTACGTATATTTATATCTAAACATAACATCCCTTTTCCTAAACTAAACAATCAGTAACCTAACCTATCTCCACCCATTTTCCTACAGGTCTACCATACATAATATTTTTAATATCTTTGTTCTTCTGCCCACACCACATGACTAAAAAATATTTCCATATATAAATAAAATCCTCAAATGACTTTAAATTTGTAATCCATATAATATCTTCTGTAATGTCTTTCAACTGGATTATTAATTCCATCGCCCATGTTAGGGTAACATCAGGTTCAGCTTCCAACAGTATATTCAGTATCTTCCATTACCATCTGCCCCCATCAATAATAAGTATTTTCATATATAAAAAACCACCCGAGTGACTTTATATTTATATTCCATATAGTATCTTCTGTAGTGTCTTTTATCTGTTACATTGGGG
Source organism: Arizona elegans (assembly GCA_022577455.1). Lineage (NCBI taxonomy): Eukaryota > Metazoa > Chordata > Lepidosauria > Squamata > Colubridae > Arizona > Arizona elegans. The sequence goes on along the minus strand of JAKOOJ010000008.1, from coordinate 29,430,938 downwards.
TAACAACCAGATCTTCTGCATGCCCCAATCCCATAGTTCTCTTGCCTTATAACTCAACAAATACGTAATCCATTTTTCAAAGAATCCAAAGTAGAAAGTTCCAATCCACTCAATCAGAGGCCATCTCACATCCCAAAAGCACCAGCACTGCAGAGATCTGTTATTCTTCTCAAAATAGTATAAGTCAATAATTTGCTTTACAGCCCTCTCTAAGCAGTCTACAGAAACAGCATATAGCCCTCAACAATCTGGGTCCACATTTTACCAACTTCGGAAGGATGGAAGGCTGAGTCAACCTTGAGTTGGTGAGAATCGAACTGCCAAACTGCTGGCAGTCAGCCGTCAGTAGAAGTAACCTGCAGTACTGCATTCTAGCCACTGCACCACCACGGTTCTGGTCCAGTGGTGGGTTGCTGCTGGTTCAAACCGGTTCACAAAAACCGGTAACAAAACCAGCGGGAGGCTCCGCCCACTTCCCTGGATGTTGTCATAGGTGATCTGTGCATGCACAGAAGCTTCTGAGCATGTGCAGAAGCTCGGCGTGCATGCAATCCCATTGCGAACCAGTAGTAAAGTAGAACCCACCCCTGTTCTGGTCATAACTGGATAGCTTTCCTCATGGTACGGCATGAAGAATTTCTGTTTAATTCCTTAACATTCTTGAAAAGTTTATTCCTCATGCTCTTTAACATTGATATAAAGCTATCAAGGGATGTCATTCAGAAATTTAGATTGAAATGGCATATATATATATATTAATTTGATTTATATGCCGCCCTTCTCCGGAGACTCAGGGCGGCTTACAATGCGTTAAGCAATAGCCTTCATACTTTTGTATATTTATACAAAGTCAGCTTATTGCCCCCACAATCTGGGTCCTCATTTAACCTACCTTAGAAAGGATGGAAGGCTGAGTCAACCTTGAGCCTTGGAAAGATTCGAACCAGCAGAAATTGCAGGCAGCTGTGTTAATAACAGGGTGCATTAAACCACTGTACTACCAAGGCTCCTTATTCCAACAACTCACAGCCCTGCCTCTTTCTTTCATTAAATCCAGGTGAAGTGATGGACTGTTGAAGTGCTGCCTGGTTGAAATTATAAATAGGATGAGGATCAACAAATTTAACCTTAATTTGCACTGGTCAGAGATGCTGTTAATGGGTAGTTCATCTGTTTGGCTATAGTGTAATAGTGTGTTCTGGAGTATTCAGTGTGTTCTGGAAGGAGTTGTACTCCCCCTAAATGATAAATTCATAAATCCATCAGTTCACAGATCAGCTATGCTCTAAGGGTGTTAAAACAAAACTTCTAAACTACTTCAGAGATGCAAGTGTTGTAGAAAGTTACCAAACCACCGAGGCAATTTCACAAGTAGCTGACAATGCAGAGGAGTCAATTGCAATTTTGGAATATAAACCTGACACCAATTTTTATTATGCTGTTTTAAATATAAACCTCCCAACACAATTGAAAGAAGAGCTCCAAGAAAATCTGCAACTTTTAAAAGAACAAGTTTGGGACTTTATCTTCATGAACATTAATAAAGTTGAGTAACCCCTGAGAAAAAGAGAAGCTTATAAAACTACTTGACAAACATTCCAGAGAAGAAAAACATTTTATTCCATGAAGACAAGCTGGAAGGAGTGACTTAATGAGTGAGTTGGAATTAGGATGGATCTTTATCGATCTGATATTTCTAACTGAAATAAAAAGATGTATTAGCTTAAAGAAAAGTTTAGAGTTTTAAAAAGGCTGTATACAAGAAGAAAATGTAATTCTATGAGGGTAACTTGGAGGGATCTAAATTTAATGAGGTAATTGGAGTTAGTTGGAATTTTATTGGTCTGAAAGTGAAATTTAAAGTATGCATGTTAAGAGGAAGTTTAAAAAAGATGTATTCAAATGTTTTGATTTTAGAAATGTTTTTAAAGAAAAGTTTAGGTTGTTAAAATGGATGAAAAAAAGGTATTTTCCTTTTAAGATTAAAGAATCTGAAAGAATATAGTGAATTTTGTTAATATAAATGGTGATAGTTTATAAAGATTATTAAGTGCAAATAGAAATATATATTATTTCCACAGTAAGGAAGGTAAAGCAGAAATGGTTAAATTGATTGTTTTATTCAAAGAGGCAAATATATTTAATTAGCATAGCAATAACAAAAGCACATAGATTTATATACCACTTCACAGTGGTTTACAGCCCTCTTTAAGAGGTTTAGAGAGTCAGCATATTTCCCTCAACAATCTGGGTCCTCATTTTACCCTCCTTGGAAGGATGGAAGGCTGAGTCAACATTGAGTCTGGTGAGATTCAAACTGTCAGATTGCAGGCAGCTGGCAGGCAGTAGAAGTAGCCTGCAGTACTGCACTCTAACCACTGCGCCACCTTGGTTCTTAATAAAACATAATACATTATGTTTTTATTTGGATGTTACTTCTGGATATTGCCCATTGGTTTTCAATTCATTTTAGGTTCAAGTCATGTCACTTCACTTATGTAGATTATTGTAATGCTATCTATATGGAGCTTCTTTTAAAGATTCTACAGAATATGAGCAAATTGCTGTAACCCCCCTGTTGGCAGGTAATACCTGTTACAGGCAAATAACTCTGGATGCAGCCTATTGGTGCTTGCTTGGACCTATAAAACCCTTATATGGTTTGGTTTCTAGAAAACTGCAGGGCTGTGTGCTTTAAACTGAATCGTCCAATCCACACCACATGTTCCAAGCGGGAATCCTAAAGGTTTCCTAACTGTGGGAAATTTGGGGGAAGGAAAGAAAATTGTTTTTTCTCATTTGTTCTCATCCACGATCCTTCTAGAAACAAGATACCTGGAGATCTGGACAGTGACCTTGTTCCTGATTCTAAGAATGGCTGTTAAAACTGAGTTGTTCAGTACGGCCCTTGTCATTCAGGATGCCTAATAGTTATCATCATTAAGATTTTTGTATTTCGAATAATAATGTTATAATTATCAATCATTAGATAATGTTTTAGGTATTTACTGTGGTCATTAAAATGTAAAGTACCATGAGTCCTTTGGGAGTAGGACAATATAAAAATATAATGAATGAATAAATAAATGAACGAATGCAAATTCCTTCAAAACGTGGAACCACAGTTTCTAGGGGTTGTGGGGGGAAAGCCACTTTCTAATAGCACTAGCACTTAGATTTATATGCCACTTCACGGTGCTTTACAGCCCTCTCTAAGTGGTTTACAGAGTCAGCCTATTGCCCCCAACAATCTGGGTCCTCATTGTACCCACCTTGGAAGGATAGAAGACTGAGTCAACCTTGAACCTGGTGGGATTTGAACTGCCAAATAGCCGGCAGTCAGCAGAAGTAGTCAGTCAGCTGGCAGCAGTCAGCCGGCAGTCAGCAGAAGTAGCCTGCAGTACTGCACTCTAACCACTGTGCCACCAAGGCTCAATGTTATTAACTTAGGAACATCTAAAGTACTCCCTCAAATGTTCCCCATACCAAAATATGGCAAGTAACTTTCATGTGTTGGGACATTTTTGGCGATTGCTCCCCTACTCCTCTATCTGCTTAGGTATGTCTAGAACCGACATTTTTTATTTTCCTCAATATTTCAATTTGTAAATGTGATCGCCAACCTATTTGAACCTTCATAAAAATATTTTTCAAGTACACGCCGGTTGGTTTCTCTTGTGTTTTATATTTTGATTATCACGTTTGTCTATTTGCGTTGTTCGGATTGTATTTGGAGATCTGAGTGCTTTCTAAGTGACCTTGTGAAAATATTTTTCTTTCTTTGAAGGGCAGCGTCGAATTGAAACACGATAAACAAGCGAGCACTCAAACAAAATCTAAAGATGCATTGATTGCCTGGTATTGATGAGGTGCTTTGCATCATGCAGACATGTCAATCTGTTCAGCCATGAGTTGAGGCAGGGCTGATCTACTTAGGATGGGTGACGCCACTTTTCTCACAAGCGGTGCATAGACCCAGAGAAGCTGCTGTTACAAAGCAGGGGTAGGGGTGGGTGGAATGTGAAATAGCTGTTCTACTGATTATACGGGGGGACACTGTCTCATGTCACAGAATCACTGCTTCTCTTGGACTTCAAGGAAGCCAAAACATGTTTTGAAGATCTGTCTAGAAAGATGAGTAAATATAATAAATACATCTATAACTCTTCTGAGGTTAACAGACCAGGAAGAATTCTTTTTTTTACCATTTTTTTTTATTTGTAAGAGCTGTGTTCCCTCTGGGAAATCTGTAAAGCTTTGAAGGACCCGTTGGCTATGAATAAAGCCAAGGTCAAAACTAGATAGGACAAGAAGTCTTTCTCTATTCTCTCTCTCTCTCTCTCTCCCTGTTTTTTTTTTCTCTTTCAGACTGATAAACATGTTTATTCCCATCTCACATCCATTTTGATGTCTCTTCCCTTGTCTTTCTGTTCCTTCCTTCTCCTTCCTTCTTCTATTGTACTTCACAGTCCTCCTCTCTATCTCATTCCCTCTTCCATACTTTTTCTTTTTTCTGTTTCTCATTCTATTCCTCTTGCCTTCTTCCTCCTAGGCTGAACTGAAAACTTCTCACATCATGGGAACAAAACTACCTAATCTGCAATTTGCTGATAATAAGAGGCAAGTCTAAGGCTTACAGGAAAAACTAACAGCATTCGGCCAATAGCTCCAGCATGGTTGATCTGTAGGCATGCATATCATTCAGTAGAGACGCTCATTCATTTCTTCATTCTATTTTTCTCATTCATCCATGCAGATGTGATGTAATAAATCCTGGCAACATATGCAAGTTCAAACATACACCCTTACAAGCAAACTGATTCTAGATATCACAAATATTCATCTTGCCTTGTTTTCCACTCCACTCAAAATGAAGCCACCGCCTTCAGCTTTATCCTGAATGTATCATTCAGTCTTGCCATCTTGCTTGAAGATCAGGTTATTGAAAGGACTGACTGGGTGATGTCAACAATAGCAAGAATATATTTTGCCTCCTGGCTGTATCTGTTGGTACTCATTTTTTTTAGTACCAACTCTCAGGATTGAACTGTGTGGTCCTTGGTGCTCCCTGAGCTTGGTTGCTTTCTTTCAGACTTTTCATTACCAAAGTAGGTGACATAATCCATTCTAGAAAGGAATGCAGTTTGCCGCTTCATTTCAGCACTGATGAAATATCTGCAAGAACACAAAACAAAAATGAACCATCTGCAAGAAAACAACCAACAACCCAGAATACCTTGATTGTTCTGACTACCCTTGTTTCCATGCTGACTTGTGTGTATGTGTGTGTGTTTGTGTGTGTGACTTGGATTTCACCTAAAAACAAATGACGTATGTATGGTTAAGGCGCATCACACTGTATGGGGAGGCTTCATTGGCTTTGGAGGAATGTGGGGAGGAGCAGGCCGAGGCAGGCCAGAGCCCCTCAAGATTGGGATGGCTTGTTAGCAAGGAGGATCGGGGGCAGGATGACTGAGAGAGGGCAAGCAGTGGACATGAGGAGTGATGGAGCTCAGGTGATGAGCAAGGACCACCCCCTCTTGATCCCTAAGCACAGAGAGTGGAGAGAAGGCAGGAACAGCACAGGCAGACCCAACGACTGGGGAAGAGAGCTCCCCGGCCCTCTTCATAAGGCACACCTGCGGACTGAGATTTAAGGAGACGCTGACATTTGTTGGGAACAAACACTGAATTGGTAGAGTTTGGTGTGCTGGTGCAAATAGTTGGAGTTTGCAGGACTGCTTGCTTCTTCCTTACTTGTGGACTCAGTACTTTGTTCCTGACTTTATGGACTCATTGTTTGTTCCTTCTTTTGTGAACTCCTTTCCCTTTGTTTTGCTAGACTGGGCGCAGCCAGAGGCTGTTGTGGGTGTGGGTGTGCACTTTGTTCTGGGGCTTGCCAAAAATGTGGGAGCATTTGGGGGGCAATTTGGAGCATTAAAGGGGAGTTTGAACTCTCAACTGGCTCTGTGACCTTGTCCCGGGTCATCATATGCAGTTTCAGAGCATCTATGGGCTCTCCTTCAACTCAGCACATGAAAAGGCCACTTAAGGGATAGTTTTGCTGCAAGATAATATTGGCATGATTTGCTTATGGGGAGCTTCTAGTGACATCAACCCATCTACTTCAAGATAAAGAATATATGCAAATATAACTCTTACAGACATGCATCTTGCTCTACCCATACTTACATTTCTTAATGGAATATAAATAAAACCTACTTTCTTCCACATACTTAAGCCCAGAACAGGATTCTTTATGCTATGCTCTACCTGTGAGTAAAGACAATGAGATTTTCTTAATTTTTTTTCCTCAAATACCCTCTTTATACAGATGAATTTGCAAACTGACAGAGCTGCTAATCTGCTGGGCCTGCTCACATCAACATAGCAGGTAGAAGCCAAAAGCTGACGCATGCAGCACTTGCAATAACCTGAAAACCAAGTGCAGGAACCAGAGCTAACAAAAAATTGGCAACAATGAATACAAGCCAGCATACCCTTTTGTTTGGTGTATCCAGTGGTGGGATTCAAGTAATTTAACAACCGGTTCTCTGCCCTAATGATTTCTTCCAACAACAAGTGTGCCAAACTGCTCAGAAAGTTAACAACCGGTTCTCCCGAAGTGCTACGAACCGCTGTGGTGTATCCCACAATTCAAGAATACTTTGGAAGAGAAAGCTCCCTTATGATCCTAACTGCCAGGTAAAATACCAGTCAATACCAGAAAAGCAGATTGCATGAGCAATTAAAATTAATGTTAAGAAAAAATGGATATGCTAAACCAGTGAGGGCTAACATTTTCCGGACTCAGTGTCCAAAGCACGCATGTCCGAACCCACCCCCCAATGCAATGCGCGTGCAGCTCCCTGCATGTGCCTCACCCCCATGCATGCACGTGTGCCCCCCCACATGCATTTGGCCCCCTGTGCATGTGTGGCAGGGATCCAAAGACCAGCTGGCTGGCAGGAGGCACGCGTGCATGCACAGCGGAGCTGAACGGGGGCGACGGCTCATGTGCCATCAGAGAGGGTACTGCATGCCATCTCTGGCACATGTGCCATAGGTTCACCATCATGGTGCTAAACTAAGCATTTTAATCACTGTCACTGGACCTGAGTCTCCCACAGAGAAAATAAACTTTGCCAGGAATAACAAATCCCATTTTTAAGCACCGTAAAGCCAGGGCTTATTTTATCCTTAAAGAAGACTATTTTCAAAACAGCAGACACTCCCATACAATGCATGATGCTTGACATCCAAGCCTACGTTATCTGACAATGTGAACATTTGGAAATGTTCAACAGCTGAGAGGAGCTTACAAAAATAACTCCAATTGTGCGAAACAGAGGCTTCATTATCACCTCTCAATGGCAAATCCTGTGTTGATGGCATTTCATTTCATGAATGCCTCAATTTGAACTCACTTCCCCTTGACAGCAGGAAAACTGCTGGGAAGATCTATCTCAGTGTGGCGACCCTCAAGATTACCTTCCCTTTCATCCCCAGACACAGGAGCAGATTTTAAGTCCATAGACCTCTCCGAAGAAAGGAAAGATCCCACAGCTCCTATCACCTCTCCAAAAGACCAAATGTTGCAGGAATGTTTTCTTGTATCTCCCATGTTCTATTGATACCACCCAAATCTTTGAGGAGACAAGTGATAAATTATGTTCTCACCTATCACAGCAGCTCTTTCTAATACCACGTCCCATCTTTCTCTCTGAGCTTCAAGGCCACCAGAGCTTTGTGGGTGTGAATGGATCATCTTACTTAGCAGATTATTAGTATAATTGGCATTGCCACGGTGTGCAGCTTTAGTTCTAGGTAGGTGTCGATGTCATAGAATGAGACTGGATTTTTTATTTTTTATTTTTGTATTGTAACTATGTTGATGCTTAAGGAACATATACTGGGAAAGAAAACGTAATCCTCACACAAGGCAACTCTTTAGTAGGGTGTCACGTTATTCAAATTGGAAATGTTCTTTATTCTGTCTGACAGTCATCTGCACTGGGTCCAGCCTTTTGGATTTCATTTGCCAATGTATCACACAAAAATGTAAACGATTCTACAGCAAGGATGATACAATAACAAAGATTTGGAGGGTGATTTCATTTCTTTTTCGGCGTGATGGTGGCATTTAGTAGCTGACTCAGGTTTCCCCAAAGGACTAAGTTATTGGTTCAAAAATATATATTATATATGTACAGCTAGGCAACCCTTGCAAAATAAATTTGAGAAGGATGTTGCTAAACAAGACAATTGTTAAGTGAATTTTGCCCCATTTTGTGACCTTTCTTGACACAGTTGTTAAGTGAATCACTGCAGGTGTTAAGTTGGCAACATGCTTATTAAGTGAATCCGGCTTCCCCATTGATTTTGCTTGTCACAAGGTTGGAAAAGGGAATCACATGACTGCAACTATCATAAATACATGCCAGTTGCCAAGCCATCCACATTTTGATCATGTGACCATGGGGATGCTGCAATGGTTGTAAGTCTGAAAAACGGTCATAAGTTACCTTTTTCTGTGCCATTCTAACTTCAAACGACCAGTTGAGGACTGTCTGTACAGCTTAAATCACTGATCTGTTATCCAGGCAAAATAAAACAATACTTCACTGATATATCTAAAAAAAAACTTAAGTATTTTTTATTATGAAGTATTTATCTAGTATTTTTACAGCATTTATTTTACGTAATTTCATTTTTAATACTTCATTGTTGTTCCCACTTGTGGTATTTTCAAAATAGTGGAGGGGGCCAAGCTTCAAAAGTTTTTTCCAGCTTCTCTTTGGGGCAAACAACAATAAAGTAGTCATTTTTACATCACTAAAGAAAAGAGATGCATCCCCACGAAACAAGGCATAATCCTGAAATTTAAAGTATTGGTGTTACTCCCTAAGGCTTTCACAGCTTGCCATCTCCAGGACTGACTCCACCAAATGGATCCCATCTGGCCTGCTAGATCACGCAGGGAGTGGCTTTCTGGTGTCCAAGAATTCCAGGATGTCCAAGCAGCCAAAGCTAGAAGCTGCTGGTTCTCTGTTGCAGCCCTAAAGCTGTGGGCTGGGCTCCACCTGAAATCAGACTTCCCCCCACTTCCTAAAAGCTTTTAGGAAATTATTAAAAATGAATATTTTTTTTAAAAAAAAACACTTTCTGCTAACACCAACCCTGCTGCATTAATTGTTTTCCTTCCTTCCTTCCTTCCTTCCTTCCTTCCTTCCTTCCTTCCTTCCTTCCTTCCTTCCTTCCTTCCTTCCTCCCTCCCCTTTTCCTCCCTCCCTTCCTCCTTTTACCTTCCTCTCTCCCTCAATTCCTTCCTTCCTTCCCTCCCTCCTTTTTCCTCACTCCCTTTCTTGCAATTTGGATTGTAGGTTGTTTTAATACAGCTGTTGTTCTTTGCACTGTAGTATTGTAATAATGCCAAGGTCCGCAAGACTGCAGATGGAAATCTAAATAAACATTTAAAATGATTAGAAATATCAAAAATAATTGTTGTACTTTATATAGAATTGGAGTTAGGAGAAAATCTAACAGGCAATTTATGTTCAATACTTCACTGTTCAATTTCCTGTCAAGATGTTAACAATTGATAGGCAGGTTCATGATCTGTCCTTTGATTTCTCATATTCTAGACATGAATCACCTGAATCTTCTTTCTTTTATAGTGATCCCCAATCTTTCTGGCATCAGGGACTGATTTTGTGGAAGATAATGTTTCCAAGGACTAGGGTGGGGATGGTTTCGTGTGAAACCTAGATCCTGTGATTGCGCAAATAAAGCTTTGCTTGCTTCCCGCTTGCATGGCCTGGTTCTTAACAGGCTATGGCCTGGTTCTGGTCCACAGTCTGTGAGTTAGGGAGTCCTGTTCTCCTCGGGCAGGTAACTTTTGGGTTACCTCACCACTTACATCTGGCAACACCTGACTAAAGAACACAGGATGAGAATAATGATGTTTTGCCTACATGCGAATGAGGGGTGGGTTTCAAAATTTTTTATTACCAGTTCTGTTGGTGTGGCTTGGTGGGCGTGGCATGGTTTGGTGTGCGTAGCTTTGTGGGTCTGGCAGAGGAAGGATACTGTAAACTCTCCATTCCCTCCCCAATCCAGGGGATGAGTACTGCAAAATCTCAATTTCCTCCCGATCAGCTGGGACTTGGGAGGCAGAGAATAGATGGAGTGGGGCCAGTCAGAATTTTTACTACCAGTTCTCCAAACTGCTCAAAATTTCCGCTACCGGTTCTCCAGAACTGGTCAGAACCTGCTGAAACCCACCTCTGATGCGAATGGGTAGAGCTGGAAGACCTGGTTCTGAGTAGGCTAGCTTTATTTGGTTTTTGCTGTATGCAAAAACACCTAGAAGGCTTATGTTGGAAAAGCAGTGCAAAATAGTGTTTCAGTAATTGGACAATTTGCCACCAAATTCCAGCAGTGGGTCATATCACAGGCACGGCCCAGGCATTGATGGTTGTTGATGGTTTTTCCACCTTTCAATTTTGCCTCTAGCACTTTTCTCACTTTTGGGATCTCTTCTTTACTAATCACATTCTTAACTTCTCCACATTTGAAGTTATCCAACTGTAAAATGTTATCATTCGGAGCAAACATCCTCCACTCAAGCTTCCCCAGTGCCATCTGCACCAGACTCTAAGTGCCTGTGGAAAGCGAAGCTCGCTCCCTTTCCCCCTGAAATGACTCCAATGCACCAGGAGTTTTTTTCTCTCTCTCTCACCATACTCGTAATGGAAGTCCTTGAAGGTGCGCTTGCTCTGTTTCCAGCAGCAGAGACACATGCGCTGAAGGCGCGCCTGACTCTCAGCACTGCAGATTCTAAGAAAGACTTCCAATACAGTTCCAGACAGGATTCAGAAGTTCGGGCTATGAGTGGCTGACCGACAGGAAGATGAATAGTTGTCTGCCACACCCATTTGTCTTTGCTCCCTGCCTTTTATCCCCAAAGCTAGGGTAGGGCTTAGCTATCAGCGGTGGCTCTTCCGTCCTGAGGATCGGCCCATAGCTTCCTGCTGCTCTCCTCTTCTCTGCTTTCTATGCATCCGCATGTCAGGCATGGGACCCAGCTGTTCCTCCTCTTCCTCATCAGCCACCTCGGACCTGGAGACTGTTGACTCTTCATCTGGGGGCTGATGGATGGCCTAGCTCCGCCTTTGTCTATCTCTGATAGCTCCATTCCCTCTTCCCCCTTGGAGCTCTCAGATTGCCTTGATGCAGGCCCCAACTCCCACTCCACCTCCACATCTGATTTGGTTGCTGGAGGGGCTGGCGGCCGACAGGCCACAACATTACCATCAGGAATCCAATGCAATACAAGGTATAGATCCACAATTTGGGAACAAGTTCACAATTTTTTCAGAATCTAATGAACAGAATCTGCAGCCATTTTTGCTAAAGTTTGGAAGTTCTGTGAGAAACTTTAGTCTGCCAAAAGAAAACCATGTAAAAATTTAAGAGAAATGTTACACTAAACTGATTTCTGTAGAAACTGCTTTTCTTTTCTAAAATTAAAACTAAGGTTAACATAAATATATGTACAAGGTTAACACACACATCCAGATACCATAAGACAAATTTGCTAATATTTAGATAAATGTGTGTTATAATTACTCTAATGAAATCTGATTATACTACAGATAGTCCCCGACTTACAACAGTTCAAAGTTACAACAGCACTGAGACCATTCAAAGTTACAACAGCACTGAGAAAAGTGACTTATCACAGTTTTTCACACTTTTGACCATTGCAGAAGCCACATGGTCATATGGTCAAAATTTGGAAGCTTGGCAACTGACTCATATTTATGATGATTGGGTCTCAGGGTCATGTGATCACCTTTCGCGAACGTCTGACAAGCAAAATCAACGGGAAAGCCAGATTCCTTTTACAACCATGTTACTAATTTAACTGCAGAGATTCATTTAACAAGTGTGGCAAGAAAAGTTATCAAATTGGGCAAAATTCACTTAACAAATGTCTCACTTAGCAATAGACATTTTGGGGTCAATTATGGTCATAAGTCGAAGACTACCTGTATAGCAGTCCTACTGAAAGCCACGTTACCCAAATTCTTTTATTCTTATATCTACTTGAAGAAGAGTCTCTGTCCAAGGAATTATTTTACAATTCTCCTCAGATCTTCATTAAATTAAATCATTCTGCTCTTTGCCAAAAATATCACATCATTGAGACAGAACCGGCAGTGATATTAAAGGGTGTTGCTTTTCTAAATCTCTGACCAATACATAACTGAGCTTATATTTCAAGGCCAAACTTTGTGCGACTGAAACTTTTCAAAAGATACTTCATATTTCTATGATCTCTGATGAATGAAAGAAAGAAAGAAAGAGAAAGAAGGAAGGATGGAAGGAAGAAAGGAAGGAAAAAAAGAAAGAAAAAGAAAGAAGGAAGGATGGATGGATGGATGGAAGGAAGGAAGGAAGGAAGGAAGGAAGGAAGGAAGGAAGGAAGGAAAGAAAGAAAGAAAGAAAGAAAGAAAGAAAGAAAGAAAGAAAGAGAAGTTAACTTGACAGAGATTTCAAAAACATCTGGTTACTTTGGGAGAAGCCTTTCAGTGGCACTTCTGAATGATGCTGCATTATAACATCGATTAAATCCATGTATTATTTCAAAGTCAAAAAGCCGGCACAGCTAATAGATGTGTTAATGAAGACTGCCAATCCATGTGCTGCCAACAATTTTACTAGCAAGGTCTCAAAAGAACAGTTGCAAGATTACTGCATATTACAATATGGCAATTACATGTATTTACCTTAATTATATACTTAGACATAATTATAATAATTGCATGTATAGGTCATATTTGACAAAATTTTAAAAAGGAAAACTCTAGCAAAGCTCACCATAAGACTGATGAAAGAAATACGGTGATGCTAGGAGAAATTTAAACAATAGAAGGACATTTTAAAAAGAGCTTTAATCTTCAGACACAATTTGATATTGATATTTGTGAAGGAGAAGTCTATCATATTCTACATTGCTGATCCCACATATAGTACTTAATTCTTGAGTATTAATTTCTCCTCTTTCTTCCTCTTTAAGAAATATTATTGTTAATTCCAGAGTCAGCCAGATGTTCAGCCTGGATTTGACATTTTTGTCCATCTCTTGAGACCTTCACAAGGATCTGGCATAGAGAGAGTAGATGTTTGATTGTGTTAAAGGTATTGTTGGAGAATGTAAGCTGTTCAAACCAAAGCTGCCATTTGCAATTGACCGATGGTGATTTTGTCAATGCTGGTGATGTTCAAGAGATGCTCCAGATGTTTTAAGATTGCCCCCAAGGGTCCTATTATGATTTATCCTACTTTTACTTTCTTTTGCCATAGTCATTCTACTTCTGTTTGTTGTGATTTTTCTCCAGCTCTTTCTCTTCTCTTCTACTGTCTTCAAGTATTATCACATCCTTTATCCAGATGTTTTTGCCTTTGTTGTCGACAATTGTTAAGTCTGGAGTGTTATATAGCAGATGCTTGTCTATCTAAATTCTAAAATCATAGAACACCTTAGCTTCCTCATTTTGCATTTTTTATCTATCTTGTGGTCCCACCAGTTCTTGCTTGCAGGAAAATGGTATTTTTTGCAGATCTTCCAGTGCACCATTGTTGCTAATTTGTCATGCTGTTGTTTGCAATCTGACTGTGCAATCTTCTTGCAGCTGCTAACTAGGCGTTTCTACAACTTCTTTACAAAGGCGGCATTTGTTGTTTGTCGCTGTCTTCTCAATTCTGGTTTTGAATGCATTTGTCTCTAAGGTTTAGTCTTGTGCAGCGAAAATTAGCCCCTCTAACTCTTCAACTTTTCTGCTCTTAGCCATTGCCAGGTCTTGTTGCTATTTGCTTTATCTGCTAGGGCTGTTTTGTTTTTTTTAAACTAGCTGTGTAATACTTTCCTAAGAAGTCCGTAAAGGGGGCATGTATAAGCGCACCATTGTGCCTACCGTCCCTGTCCTACTGTCCCCATTTATTTGTACTTACTTCCTTTGTTTATGTTTATACCTATACCTGCTATCTTGTACATGTTCAACAAATTAATTAATTCATTTAATTAATTAATTAAATTTAAATAAATAAATAAATAAGAACTGCAGAACCACTTCCTTTGCTGAAATGGAAATATGACGAATAGAAAATAACTAGCACACATACCACTTGACGTTATAGTTTTTTAAAGCTGAGCTTTGGTAAGCAGTATGTTTAATCGGTTTAAATAAAGCCTAGTTTTTATTTATTCATGAAGCTTACCTATTGCTTTCCAGTGCTTGGCACCAGTGTTCAGTCCTAACTGCATTATACATGCGGCAGTTTTCAAAAATGCAAGCGGGATTATGAAGATTTGTAAAATAAATATTTTTTTTAATATTCTTTTGTAAACATTCCAGTATGCAAAATAACAGCAGTAAGTGGAAGCTCCCAATGTGTCTATTCATTACCGTTTTCTACAATTTCTTTTTTTTTATCTTTTGCAATTCTAGAAAATATGAAGATTTAGTCTATCTGACTGGCAAACCCAGCATTTAAGTCTTATAGAAGTTATGAACTTTGCAAGGAGATCGATAACTCTGCAGAACCATATATAAAAAAAGTTATTTCTGATATCAACAAAGACAAAAACAAAAATGACAAGTCTTTTTCTAGGATGGCATCTTTCAATTTATGTTCTATTTAAAATCATTGGTATTTTTCTTTAGTCTTTGGACATGGTCTAGAACATAGAAAATGAGTTTGATACTAGTGGAAGAGACTTATGATTGAGTAAATACATGTGATACAGGTAGTTCTCGACCAACCATGATTGAGACCAAAATTTCCATTGCTAAGTAAGACAATTGTTAAGTGAGCTTGATTTTACAGCCTTTTTTTGCCACAGTTCCCAGGGTCACATGATCAAAATTCAGATGCTTGGCAATAGGTTCGTATTTATGACAATTACAGAGTTCCGGGGTCATGTTTTGCAAACTTCTGACAAGCAAAGTCAGTGGGGAAGCCAGATTCACTTACTAACCATCTTACTAACTTAATCTGCAGTGATTCACTTAACACCTGTGGCAGTGGTGGGTTTCCCCCGGTTCGGACCGGTTCACAAGAACTGGTAGTAAAACCGGTGGGAGGCTCCGCCCACCACCTCGGATGTCATCATAGGCGATCTGCGCATGTGCAGAAGCTTCTGTGCATGCGCAGAAGCTTGGCACGCATGAGCGAAACGAGCGCCCGTGCACGATCCCATTGCGAACCGGTAGTAAAAGTAAGTAGAAACCACCCCTGACCTGTGGCAAGAAAGGTTGTAAAATGGAGCAAAACTGACTTAACAGCCATCTCATTTAGGAACAGAAATTTTGGTGGTCATAAATCAAGGACTGCCTATAAACACATAGGATAGGAGTGAATCCTTTTTCATCCTGCTCTGCAGACTTTTCCCCCCTTCAAGCAATAGCAATAGCACTTAGACTTATATACCACTTCCTAGTGCTTTACAGTTCTCTCTAAGTGGTTTACAGAGTCAGATATTGCCCCCAACAATCTGGGTCCTCATTTTACTGACCTCAGAATCAGAGGTGGGCTTCACATACTGTAGCAACCAGTTCGCCCAGCACCAGAAATGTGAGCACACGCACCATCTGTGCATTCGTGTGGCATCACAAAATACGGCAATTTGCTCTCGTGTACTGTCTACACATACGTCCATCATCAAACAACACACATACATGCATCATAAAAAACACAGGAATTGCACCAGGACGAAATTGCGCCCAGATGGGTGGGCAGGTGGGCGGGTGGGCAGGCCCACCCACAGGTCATCACTATGGGTTTGCCCGAACCAATCCAAACCGGCTGAATACCATCTCTGCTCAGAATGCTGGAAGGCTGTGTTAACCTTGAGCTGGTCAAGATTGAACTGCTGGAATGAGCAGTGAATTAGCCTGCAGTACTGCATTCTAACCACTATGCCACCACAGCTCAAACACCAAGAAAGCCAGGGAGATGTAACATCAGCTACAATGACAAAAGAGCCAAAACACAGAACAATAGATATTAATAGTGCCCAGGCTTGGTTTATAATCCAGGAAGCAGAAAAACGCAGGACTGTGTCCTATGGATTTCCCATCTTCCATTTAAAATAACAGATAACAGTTATTATAACAAATAATGGTTGGCAAAGCTTTGGGGAAAAAACTAAAGCTTTACTCCTTGAATTAATATCTCAGGAGCCATAAACGCCAGCAATGTACAATGTGGGCAATAGATACAAAGTAAGTTATAAACTTCAATGAGATGGGATCCCATGATTGCCAAAGGAAAGGGCACCTTGATTATTCCATGAGATAAAGTTAATTGAAGAAAGTTTGATTAGTGACCCCTCCTCCTCCTTCTTCTTTTTCTTCTTCTTCTTTTTTTTTTGGTAAAGTCATTTGAAAGAGTAAAAAAAAAGATGAAAAAAAAACCAAACGGAAAAATAATTGGAGGATTAGCTTTTCTTTCCCTCTCCCCACTAGAGATAGTATTATGATAGCCTTACGAAAGGAGAATTTAAAACCCTGATTTACAGCAGAAAAGGCATGTTAAAAATAGCAGCCTCAATGTGTCTTTAATCAGTATGTTTTTTTTTAAAAAAAGAATTGTTTTAATATCAGTTCATCAGATATATGGAACCACCATGCACAATCAAAATGCAAATCGACACCAGCCATTTGTAATCTGGACAGAAGAAAGGCAAGATGTGCTACGTGCATAATTTTTTCCCCCTATATATAAAATACATTCTGGAAAGCCTACGAAATTGAGGAAAGTCTAGTTTCCATCAGACATTATTGTCCCTTTCATTTACTACTCCGGTCACAGGTTGTTCACCTGTAAAGGCGAAACAGGAAAAGAGTAAATCATAATATCTTGAAACCTAAAATATCAATCATTGCGGTTCTGAAAGATAATTGACAAGAGATAGGTTTGCCTTCTTTTCCATGCAAAGAAATAGAAACTAGAAATTCATTTAAATTGTTAGAGCATTATTGCTTCCTTCTTAGAGAGAATGAACTAATAATGTTCTACCAATTTAAATGTAGAGCATTAAGTGATTAAGATTAAGAAAATCTATGTGGCCACTGAGAGTCTCCATAAATTTGATGGCATGTAATCAATCAATTAGGGGATGCGGTGGCTCAGTGGCTAAGATGTTGAGCTTTTCAATCAGAAGGTTGGCAGTTCAGCAGTTCGAGTCCCTAGCGCCATGTAACAGGGTGAGCTCCCGTTACTTGTCCCAACTTCTACCAACCTAGCAGTTTGAAAGCATGTAAAAAATGCAAGTAGAAAAATTGGGACCACTTTGGTGGGAAGGTAACAGCGTTCCTTGTGCATTGAGTCATGCCGACCACATGACCACAGAGACGTCTTCGGACAGCGCTGGCTCTTTGGCTTAGAAACGGAGATGAGCACCGCCCCTAGAGCCAGAAATGACTAGCACGCATGTGCGGGAGAACCTTTACCTTTACGTTAATCAATCAATTACAGGTTGATTGTTGTCGGGACCACAATTTCCATTGTTAAGAAAGTGGTTGTTAAGTGAGTCATGTGCAATTTTACGATCTTTTTGCCAGAGTTGTTAGGTGAATCATTGGAGTTAAGTCAATCACACAGTTAAGGAAATTCCCTTCCCTTATTGACTGGCTTCCCAGGCTGGCTGGGAAGGTCATGAATAGCGATCATGTGACTCCAGGATATGACTCCAAATTTTGATCATGTGACTTTGGGGATGCTGGGATGGTTGAAAGTGTGAGTACTGACTGTAAGTCCTTTTTTCCCCAGTGCTGTTATAAATTTGAATGGTCACTAAACAAATGATTGTAAATCAAGGACTACCTGACAGAGTTGGAAGGTAGTCCTTGGAGGTCTTCTAGTCCAACCCCGTATACCATTTCAGATAAATAGTTGTGCAAAAATATTGAAAGGTTCATGAATTTGCATGTCATCTGTGCAAAGGGGCCATGCTAATCTTTTCTGTATCATTTCAATTTTAGTTTATGTGCTGCAAAAGTGAAGAGATCTGACCTAGAGTTGAGAAATAGTTAAAAAGGAAAAAGGAAAACCACCCTTTTTCTGAATCAATATATTTTTGATGAAGACATTTCCCCCTCTTTTTTTACAAAATGTTTAACAGTAAATGAGAGAAATGTTTGTTGTAAGAATTGTATGGCTCGTTCTTATATTTCGTGTTGCCCCACGATAAATATCCTATGCTAGTAAATGAAATCTGAGCACTTACAAGAGGTGTTTGGTTGATTCAGGATACAGAAGGATTATTATAAGCTTGGGAGAGAAAAGAGATTTACAGAGTTCACACTGAAATCAGCCTTTATTGAATACAAAAAGCATTGAGAAGAAGCACTCAGCTGTCCTTGAAATTCAGAGAAAAGTGTTGACATCCTCATTTCCCCTGTTTTCTAAAAACTTAACAATTACCAATAAACCCTAAGAGTTACCAAGTTCTCAATGTTTTCTATAACGTGTGTTGAGTAGGATATAACTTGAATTCGCACGTGCATTTTAAGTATAGCCTTATTAGCCACAATAATATAATGATCTTAAAACAATTTATCAGACCCAAATGTTGCATTGCCTTATTTGTATTCCCTTCTCATAAATCCTCCCAAGCAGATGTATATACTTCTTTGTCAGCCGTATTTGTCACAGCACAAGCTGTCTTTGGCCCATTTTTCAAGATGCTGTTAGACATGATTTATCGTGGGGTGTCATTCCTGCCATTTTCTTTGCAAATCTTCCTCCCCTGCCTTGAATGAAGAAGCCATCTAGTTGAGAATCCGAATGGTCGAGAAGAGAGCTAGATAATCAGAGACTCGGTTGATCACTCTTTCACTAGGCAATTCCACTCTGGCTATAGATTTTTTTTTTTTACTTTTAAAGGGAGGGATTTCAAACTCTGAGAAAAAGTAATCACACCCTTAAATATATAAATCAATACAGTCTGTGCTGTTAAATAGAAAGCTGTATCTTTCTTATGTTACTTTAATCTGTTTTATTAGAGTGAAGTGAAGCTCCTCCAGCAATCAGAATGCAGAAAGTGACTATCCAATTATCACTTTATAAAACTGTTCATAGGAACGAATACAAAGGCAGCATATCACTCCCACATGTATATTCACTCTCCTGTTGGATAAGGACTCAACAGTAAGGTCAGTCTTTCAAGAGCTTTGTCTACCACCACAGTATCTTGGCCATTTAAAAAGAACAATATAAAATCCTCCTGATAAACCCTTAAAATTAATCATCCACCAATTAAACATCCACCTTTGAATTTAGCAGACTCTGACTAATATCTCACATTGCCCTAAGCTGAGCCTTGCTTGACCATGGCTTGTTGATTAAACTACCATTGCTTGATTGCATACAAGTTAGCAAGTTGTACATTCGACTTCACCAAGACAAACTAAAGACGTCACATTGGACATTCTAGTCCAATCTTTTACTGTCTGGTAGTGTCTGTCCAGCAGAGATCTCACCCACAGCCTACAATCTGATCACTTTTGCCAAAATAAATATCTCATATTTCTGCTTGCAGGCAAGATGGGCGGCACATAAATCTAATGAAAAATAAATAAAAATATGGATATCAGAAACTTTTCCTGCAACAGATCATTCATCCATCTAAGCCAGTCCAGTCAATATTGATAATAAATGGATCTCTAGGTTACTAACTTTACCTGGAAATACTGAGGATTCAATTTGGGACCTTCTGCACATATATATGATCTACCTATGAGCTAAAGTCTCACCAAAAATGCAGGTCTTTTCCAATTTACAATCTAATCTAGGATCCTTTCCCATTCATGTTTAGCAAACTTAAATTCTGAGTTGATGACGAAAGATGGATAACTCAATGGGCTAATGCGTGGGCCTAGAGAGGACATATTCATGTTCTTGTTTAAATATTTCACAAAATAGATGGTTTCATTGAAAATATAAGGCCAATGTCCATTGCTTTTGCCCTGCAAGGCAATGAATCTAACCAAGGTCTGGCAGAAACCCAAGCTAATTTTTATCTGCATGGCACAAAAGACCAACTCTAGTAAATCATTTTTAAGAGGTGTCACAGTAAGCTTCTAGAATCTTGAATCACTCTAAATGTACAATAGCATCGCAGCAGGGATGAATAACTGAACTTTTGACCTAACCAGGAGAATATGTGTCCAAGCTCAGGACTTTACACTTGTAAAAATTGCTTTCCAAAGTAGGGGATTGAAGAAAGGAAAGACAGAGGCTTGTTGATTTGACATATAAAATAGGTAACACAGATCAAGAAACAGAGCTGTAAAAATATGACAAAAGTGAAAAGATTGTGCCATGAATAATTGTTGTGTAATATTTCACTATATCTCTACTACAACAAATCTGCACATTGAATAGTGATTGAAATTTCCAACAAGGTTTTCTATCAGCTCCCTGTTCAGAGTATCAGAGGTTTCTATTCATTCATTCATTCATTCATTCATTCATTCATTCACATAACTATGCCTGTGTGTCCTGAATGATTGCTGTCTCAATTCCAATGTCTAGCATGTGTGCATGGTATGTGAAACAGTGTAATAAACCTGGAACTGATCATTACTACCAACCTGCCTTCCATTGAGGACCTGTACACTTCACAAGTCTAAAAGAGGGCTGTGAAAATATTTACAGATCCCTCTCATCCTGGACATAAACTGTTTCAACTCCTACCCTCAAAACGACACTATAGAGCACTGCAACCCAGAACAACTAGACACAAGAACATTTTTTTCCCAAACGCCATCACTCTGCTAAACAAATAATTCCCTCAACACTGTCAAACTAGTTACTAAGTCTGCATTACTATTAATCGTCTCATAGTTCCTATCACCCACTCCTCCCACTTATGACTGTATGACTGTAACCTTGTTGCTGGTATCCTTAAGATTTATATTAACTATTTCCCTATGACTACCATTAAGTGTTGTAACTTATGATTCTTGATGAATGTATCTTTTCTTTTATGTACACCAAGAGCGTATGCACCAAGACAAATTCCTGGTGTGTCCAATCACACTTAGCCAATAAAGAATTCTATTCTATTCTATTCTATTCTATTCTATTCTATTCTATTCTATTCTATTCTATTCTATTCTATTCTATTCTATTCTATTCTATTCTATAAATAAATGCCAGAACTGGTTGGAGTATCAAGGAAAACTCTTAACAATACTAGTTAGTGAGAGAAGAAGCAGAAGCAATGTATCCCCCAGCCCTGTATGATATACCCATGCCTGCCTTCACAAACTAGACAGGCACAAGGTCTCAGCATATTTTACAAACCCTTGTAAGGGTTTGTTCACTGTTCACTTATGAGTACAGCTGGGCTTAAACATGATTAAGGTTCCTGTTTAGGCTGCTCTGCCTCATATTGCAACATAACCAGCCAATGCCAGACATTTGAAATTTCTGGCGCTTTAGATCTGGCAATAGCTGTGGCAATTATTTAATAATCTGTGATAGCTATTCTTCCCTGTTTTGTTTCTTTTTGGCATCAGATGTCATTTTAAGCTCTCTGTTACTGTTTTCCTCCTGTGTGGTATCCAGGCTGGACGCCGATAATCCTCAGTTGTTAAAGAAACAAGTGAAAAGCAGCAGTGCACATCACTTACAAATGCAAGAGGCTGCTCTTTTGCATTCTATGATCTGCCATTTATAAGAAGGTTTGGGAGCATTTGTACATTTGCACCAGCATCATGCAAAGCTCCTTGTTTACACATATTTCTTTGAAGGATCTCCAAGATGCATCTTCAACTCTGACTGGGTGGTGGGGAGCATTCAAGATGAGAAGCAAAGCATCTTCAAAGAAAAACAAGAAAGTCTGATTGCTTCTTGTAAAAACACCTTTGGGGTCTCATCTATACTTTCACCGGGAGAATCCTTTAAAATTCAGTAGAATTTTCAGGAGGCTAATAGTATGCTTTTCTGTTGGATTGGTGCTCTTTAAGCAGACCTTTGGCTAAAATTTATTATTACATCACGTAAGTGTTGGATTATATTTCGCTATCCTATTTAGAATCAATCACTAAGGTAATATTACAATTATCGCTCCACCTCAGTTGAATTTAAGTCATGTTAAATTCAATGTTAGGAACCCAACAATTACGACTTAATCAGTAGGCCTCCAGAAAAATTTCTGATGGAGACCTAGGCTGAAAAAAATCTTCATATAGAGCTATATATTCTCTTGAACATAAATTAATTAAGTTGCTAGCATGAATGTGGATCATGAATCCTAAAGATATATTTTAACGTTTAAATGATATCAAGACACTATCAATGGTGTTTGGAAAGCTAGACCTTCTTGATATGTGTTCAATTTGGTTCAGGTCCTCCAAAAATGTATTGGATTGCTTTTCTAATTGACTCTGTTTTAATTGGAAATATCACAGGCATTGCTAATGTTGATTTGGATACCGATCGTATTTAGATACTGACTCTTATCATTACTTTGTGTTTATTTCATGCCAAGGAACATGTTTTGAAGTGGTTTTAGATGGTTGGAATTCCTGAAATCAGCTAAATGTAAGCATTTTTTCTAGGAATTGTATAACTTTTTTTTTATTGTGATTGGATTTTTGTGGGGAGTTTCCCCCTTGTTTTGTTTTTAAAAAAGAGCTTTGAGGACAGATTGGAGAACAATGGAATTTGGATGACAAAACTATCAGAGGCTTATTGGACATTTTTGCTTATTTCTTTAATCTAAATACAGCTCAAAACTATTCTGTAATAATGATGGCAAATTTTACTGGAATAATTGGGATAGCTGCATGGGTGCAAAAATGAAATAATAATAATAACAATAGTAAGAGAACACAAAACATCAACATCTGCCTATCCCAGGTTCTTGGAAGGACCAAATCCAGCCTGAACATCCATCTGACTATGCAAGGAATGTAATCATTGCAATGACCATATAATTTAACAGATTGCTGACACCTGACAAATGGAAGCAAGGATGCATGTTAGGGAAGAGAAAGTGTTTTAGTCATTGCTTGTGGACCATAGCACATGGTTTCAAAGAAATATTTGGTGATGGCCATATTAGCTTTCAACTGCTGTATCTGTCATGGTGATTCAGTTTAATGATAGCTCTGAATTAGGATGCTTGAGAAATTTAGTGGGTGCAAATTTCCAGATTCACCTGATCCACAGTTTTCAGGGACAGATTTTAGTGATTTACTTCAGAATTCCTGGCTGGCTCAGGAATCCTGGGAGTTGAAGTCCACAGGTTATAAAGGAGTCATAGTTGCCACCCCTACTCTGCAGAATCGTCTCCAAGTCAATGAGGAAAAAAAATGGCTGCCTCCAAGGACCCACCACCACTGGGAGGCTTGATGAAACCAGTCTGGATTATGTTTTGCTGAAAACATGTATGTGCAGTGTTAGGAATCACAGAGGTATTTTTTCCCCAAGATAGGATGAACCTCAGCTTTTATCACCCAGCTCCAAGAAATGCAAAATATTTTGTATACTAAAAAGTGCCATAGATGTGATACATACTTTGAAATTTTAATCCAATGCAAAACAAAGGAGGCTGCAACCTCGATATTCCCAAGACTTGGCACTTTGAATTCCTTTGAGGTACAGATTGAAAAAAAAAAGTCCTTTCAACTCGAGGAAATGTATATGAATCATATTCATTTATTCATAATATACACTGCTGGAAACAGATATCAAGTATGACAGATATCTGTTATATGGCTCTAACCACAGTTTTGCTACATCAAGTCAGAGAGGAAATCACTAACTATACATTTCAAGAATTACTCACTGCTGTATGCCTATAGCAGAATTCTAGGAGATGAAGTGACAGGGCACTTTCAGCAGTCATTCATGAAAGTAGTCACCACTGTGGCACTAAGTACCTTGTTTGAAAAGATCCATGTAAGAGCATTTGCATAGAGTACTTTTGTTTGTTGAAAGTGCACAGACATCAAAAATTCTGCTGCATTATGAAACAGAATCTCATATTTTAAAATATGAAGTCTGGTGAATGTACTGTATATAGCTATGTGAAAATGTCCAATTTCAATTAATTATCCTAAGTTATCTAATTACACATGTTCCTTGGGGATCTAACACTCCAAAAGTAAGATGGTTTTGAAACAGAGGAATATAAAGAATAAACACATTTTAAAAAAAGATTAGTTTTTTTTGGCTGCTAACAGTTTCAGAGGCAGAGATAAAATAGGATTGCACATTTATTTGAAGGCTGCAATGGAGCTCTTATATCAAGAATTGTTTATAGAAATGCTTAGCTTACCCAAATAGCTATATAAATAATATTACTGAAGTGGTTTGGGAATAACGAGAGGTACAAGCAAGCAAGTGACAACAGCTCTTTAATATACAGTGAGACTTCAGCAAAAACTCAGGGGCTGCAGTCCTCCTTATATACAATCCAGGAGGGACTGTCAGCCAATCAGAAACGTAGGCAGGTTTGAAACTCCCGCTTAAAAGTATCAATACATAACACCCCTCCCTTCCCAGAAGGCACTAATACTCAAAAATTAACATATGTACAGACAAAATCTCGCAGGTGCTTAGGACGAGTTCTCGCCCTAGTTGACCTGCGCAGTTCAGAGTCTGGTGGGGCGTCGAGCTGGTCGGAGGGACTCTTTGTCTCTCCCGGCTCCGCCAATGGAACCTCCTGGATTTTGTCCGGGGTGTGGTTATCCCCGGCTGGGAGTGGCGACTCGCTGGGGTGGCGCTGGAACCAGGGCTTGTCAGCTAAGTATTCTCGCGACCCCGGGCTTGAGTTAGCTGTTTTGGAGAAGTGGTCAGGGTTAGGCTCGGAGATGTCTAAGTTAATGTTCGCCTCGCCAACCACCCTTTTCCTAAGTTGGTCTATGTGGCGCTTCCAGAGTCTATCTACCCCAACGTCCACCGTGTACGATTTTGGACCTGTTATACCCACTATGGTTCCTGCAACCCATAGAGGACCGCTGGCATAATTGCGAGCGAACACTGGGGACCCGACCTGAAACTGCCTTAAGCCACAGGTCTCTCCCTTAAAGTTTTCGTGCGAGTAGTTAGGGTGAAGCCTGTCTAACACGCACCGGAGCTTCCTCCCCATGAGGAGCTCTGCTGGGCTTCTCCCTGTTGCTGTGCATGGTGATGCATGCTGAACTGCTAGGAATTGATCTATCCTGGCCTGCCAGTCCCCATTGTCTAATCTGGACAGTGCTTCCTTGGCTGTCCTGACAAATCGTTCAGCCAATCCGTTGGAAGCCGGGTGAAATGGAGCTGATAGGGCATGGCGGATTCCCAGGCCGGCCAAGTAACCTTCGAAAAGGGTTGCTGTAAATTGAGGGCCGTTGTCCGATACCAAGGTATCTGGCAGGCCGTGGGTGGCAAACAACTTCCTTAGGGCCTTGATAACGGCTTCGGCCGTTGTAGATGGCATTAATACAATTTCGAGCCATTTTGAGTAGGCATCCACAACTATTAAAAATGTTTGGCCATGGAACGGGCCGGCAAAATCAATGTGGATCCTCCCCCATGGGCCTTTTGGTTTCTCCCACTCTCGGATGGGCGCTACTGGGGGATCGGGGCGAGACTCCTGGCAGGGTCTGCACTTCCCCACCCACTCGGAAATAACCTGGTCCATGTTGGGCCACCAGACATAGCTGCGGGCTAAACACTTCATCCTAACAATGCCCGGGTGCCCTTCGTGCAGCAACTCCAAAACCCTATTCCGTAGTTTCGTTGGAATTACCACCCTGTCACCCCATAGCAAGCACCCCCCTTGCATGAACAGTTCGTTTTGTTTGTTGGCAAACCCTTGGTACTCTTCTCCTACCACCTTGTCCGGCCACCCTTTCAGAACCCAACCCATAACAGTCCGGATGACTGGGTCTCTATTTGAGGCTTTCGCCACCTCGCCGGAGGAGATGGGGCCCAAAGTTAACGTGTCCAACAAGAGGACGGAGGCTTCCGGCGTTGGGTTGTCCAGTAGGTCGGGAAGGGGGCAGCGGCTAAGGGCATCCGCATGACCCAGGGTCCGCCCAGGTCGATGGACGAGATGATATGAGTAGGCCGACAAAAAAATGGCCCATCTGGTCAAGCGAGGGGAGAGGGCAGCGGGGGTTGGCCTGTCGCCCGCCAGCAGTCCTAGCAAGGGTCTATGATCAGTCACAAGTTTGAATTTTCGGCCATAGAGGTATTCGTGGAATTTTTTAACCCCCGCAATCGCAGCCAGAGCCTCTCTGTCCAACGGGCTATAGTTCCGCTCTGTGCTGGACAGGGTACGGGAATAAAATGCAATGGGCGCCTCTAGGCCGTTCAGCAGTCTATGGCCTAGGACGGCACCAACTCCTACGGGGGAGGCGTCACAAACTAAGACGAGTGGCAGCTCTGCATTGTACTGGATCAGGAAACTGTCCTCAGATAGGAGTTTTTTCACTGCCTCAAAAGCGGCTGCTTGCGGTTTCCCCCAGCCCCATGGTACATTCTTCCCTAAAAGTTTGTGAAGGGGATCTGCAACCGTGGCTTTATCTTTTAGGAACATGGAGTAGAAATTGAGCAGTCCAAGGAAGGCTTGGAGCTCTGCTTTGGATTTGGGGGCTGGTGCGCTCTTAATAGCTCTCACCTTGCTTTCGGTAGGGTGGATGCCTGTGCCGTCCACCCTGTACCCCAGAAATTCTACAGAGGGGACCGCTATCCTACACTTGTTCCTTTTAAGTCTTAGTCCCGCTTCTCTGAATCTGTACAGGACGTTCCGTACCCTGTCCCCCAGCTGGTGTTCGTCTTGGGCGCTGACTAAGACGTCATCGAAATAGGGCACCACTCCTGGGAGTCCTTGCAACAGGCGCTCCATGGTGCTTTGAAATAAGCCGGGTGCGACGCTCACCCCAAATTGGAGCCTGGTGCATTTAAATGCACCCCTATGAGTCACGATCGTTTGCGCCTCTGCTGTGGCGTCGTCGACCGGTAACTGTTGGTAGGCTTGGGCCAGGTCTAATTTGGCAAAAAATTTTCCGGGGCCCAGGGAGTGTAGTAGATGGTGCACGATCGGCACCGGATAGGCGCTCGGCTGCAAAGCCTTGTTGATCGTGCACTTGTAGTCAGTGCAAATTCTTATTGAGCCGTCGGACTTAACTGGGGTGACTATAGGGGTCTCCCACTTAGCATGGTCAACGGGGACCAACACCCCTTGCTTAATCAGTTTGTCCAGTTCCGCATCGATCTTCGGTTTCAATGCGAACGGCACTCGTCTAGCCTTTAGTCTTACTTGGGCTATGTTGGGGTCTAAGTTTAGTGAAATAGGGGTCCCCACATACTTGCCCAACGTGTCCCCGAAAACGTCCTGGAACTCGGACAGGAGGCTGTCCTTCAGGGTTGACTTGGACATCAGGTGGACGCCGGTGAAGCCCATGCCCAGGGCTCGGAACCACCCCATGCCTAGAAGGCTAGGGAGCTGCTTCGTGACGATGGTCAGCGGCAGGTCCTTCTCGTAGTCTCCGTAGGTGACCCGGAACGTGCCCACGCCCTCGAGGGGGACTCGGTTCCCCTGGTAGTCTAGGATGCGCAGTCTCTGTTTGGAGAGTTGATCCTTCCGGAACGACGGCAGGAGGGTCTTTAGGGTCGCCCACGACATGATGGAGAGAGCTGATCCGGTGTCGATCTCCATCGAGCACGGCCTTCCGTTGATCTCGACCACCGTGCTGACTTTGTCCTCGACCGTCGTGCTGGCCTGGTCGATGTGTATGCTGCGGCCCTCTCGCGGTTCAAATTGGCGCCGTTTTTTCACGCCGCCTTCTCTCGTTGGCTGCTTCTGGCGCGCTGATTCCGGTTGGCTGCGGCGCTCACGTGGTTTGTGTCTTCTGGGCAGAATGGCTCTGCAAACTCGCGCCAAGTGCCCTTTTTTCTCGCAGCGTCTGCAAATAGCCTCTCTGTATTTGCAGGACAGTCTATCATGGTGCCCGCCACAGCTGGGACAGCTTCGTCGGGGGCTGCCAGTGTCTTTTCTCTGGTGCTCCGTTCGGAAGACGTCCTCATCCGACTCGGACTCCGAGCTGGATCCCGCGTCTTCTCTGTGCACCGGGGCAGACTTGGGGCTGTCTTTGCTGGTCAGTGGACGCTGCAGCGTTTCAGCGGCCTTTGTGGAGGCTTCATGAGCCCTAGCCTCGTCTAGGGCTCCAGCAAGCGTCAAATCAGGCTTGGCGAGCAGACGCCGTTGCAGCCTAATGTCCCGAACACCACAGATCAGTTGCTCGAGCAACGCATCGTCCAAATCTCTATAGTCGCAATGGGTTGCGGCTTTTCTCAGGCTGGCCATGTACGTGCTGACCGGCTCTCCCTCTCGTTGAACGCGCTGCCTCAGTTGGTATCGCTGCACGAACTTTGAGGGGACGGGAGCGTAGTGAGCCCGGAGAGTTGCCATCAGGGTGTCCCAGGAGACTGTTTGAACCGGCGTTGGCTCACACAGTGACTCGGCCATCTCAAACACGTCCGGTCCGCAGTGACTTAGGAATAGGGCTCTCTTTCAATTAGCCGAGAGGCCCTGCATGTCGCTGGCTTCAAGCGAGCATTCAAACCTCGTTAGGTACGAGACCCATTTTTCGCGGGTCGGATCGAAAGGCTTGGGCGGAACGTAGGCAGACATGTTCGGTATGCCTCCTGTGGTTCGCCTCGTCGCCTAGCTGAAGCTCGTGGTCTCACTGGTTGGCTTCTTGTAGCCTCAATCCCACCTTCGTCGCCAATGAAGTGGTTCGGGAATAACGAGAGGTACAAGCAAGCAAGTGACAACAGCTCTTTAATATACAGTGAGACTTCAGCAAAAACTCAGGGGCTGCAGTCCTCCTTATATACAATCCAGGAGGGACTGTCAGCCAATCAGAAACGTAGGCAGGTTTGAAACTCCCGCTTAAAAGTATCAATACATAACAATTACCATAGATAATAATAAATTAGATACCTCAGCATCCACTTGTCGGTTGCTTACTATTTTGATATTATTTTGGAGGTTAATTGCTTATTAGTTTCCAGGACCCATCTATGAATCACAGAGCAAGTTAAAAAACTGTCATACCTTACTAGGAAAGCTGAATTTATTATTACATTTAGGGGATGGATAAGACAGTTCTTCCCCCACTTTACCTGATAGCTAACAACCTGATAGCTAACACACAAATTCCAGACACCTGAACAAGTGGACAGGAAAATTCTTAATGTCTTCAAATGCAGCAGTGGAATGACCCATAGTCCCTCCCATTTAACTAGAAAGAACAAATGCTTTGTCATTTTTGGTATCCTGAATTTCCAGATCAGCAGATTCCTCTGTTTAAAATAAACTTTGTTTTGAAGGAAGAAATAGCTGGAGGTGGGGGGAAATGGCAGATCACCTGGAAAAAAGGCAAGGGGAAGAAACACCTGGAAGAGAGAGAAATGAACTGTTCAGAGATTCAGAAGAGATTACATGATTTTGCTAAGCTAGTTTCTCTCCTGAATTAGAGAGCTAAAACACACTTATTTAGAGAGCTAAAACACAATTATTTTCAGAAGAAATCATGTTCAAAGCAAAAAGGTGGATTAGAGGAGATAGAAAATGCAGCTTGGAGTCAAGAAAATCTTCAGGGCCTGCTTGGGGAGATAGAAGCCAGGACATCTGAGTAAACAAACTAGGGCTGTAAGATAGAACTAAATAATTATTAAGAAATATTTTGGAAGTAAATAGGAGCTAGGAAGAGCTACTTCTAAAATTTGGACTGGAGGTTGAATGCTATGGAAGTGAGAATTTAGTCAAGCTAACTGGCTGGTGAAATGAGCTGGAAGAAATTTTCTAGGGCAGAATATAAACGATGGAATCCAAAAGAATTTTATTGGACTGCCTTCTATTACAGGGCTAGTAATACTGTAAATACTGACCAGAATTCATAGTATCTACAGAATGGAAGTTCACTTGATTTCTGTGGGTTTATTGTGGTGTGGTTAGTTGCGAAGTCATGTCCGATCTATTGTGTTTATTGTAGGTATTATATATTAATATTATATTATATTGTAGGTTTATTGTAGGCATGGCTAAATCATGATTCAGCTAATTGTGTGCAGAATGTGGACATTAAAAAAGGAGGATTCTTCTACAGTAATTACATTGAAGTATGGAGGAATCTCTTCTCTTCTCTTCTCTTCTCTTCTCTTCTCTTCTCTTCTCTTCTCTTCTCTTCTCTTCTCTCTTCTCTCCTCTCCTCTCCTCTCCTCTCCTCTCCTCTCCTCTCCTCCTCTCCCCTCCCCTCCCCTCTTCTCTCCTCTTCTCTTTTTCTGATCACTTACTATGCATTATGTTTTCCATTATAATTTTATACTGTTTTCTTCCAAAGAACTCCAAATAGATTTGATGGTTCCTTTCCTTTTTAAATTCTTCTTTTATTCTTACAAGAGCCCAATGATAGAAAGAGGAGAATGGCCCAATGATCCAATAGCTAAATGGGATTATTGACACATTTCCTAATGTTTTCAGCCCAGTTTTTAGCCATGATATCTTACTCTCTTTTATCTAAAAGCATGCATATTTTTAAAGAGATAAAGCAAGAAAATACAAATGGAAGGAAAGTTGAAAATAGAAGGTAGTGGTGGTATACAGGGAAAGTCCATGTATGCATAGAGGAAATTCTTCCAGTCAGAAATATTGCACTTTTTCTGCTGTTGTATGTGGTACAGGAAAGTCGGTAAAAAGAAAATACTGATGATCATCAGTGATTTTTACTGGTATAGCCTCATTTTTAACTAAGGAGGTGGCTTGGAATCACTTATTTTAGACTGGAAGGTCGTGTCATAGCATTAAAAGTGTTTATCTTGTATAACAAAAATAGAATATAACCGAGAGGGAGAGGTTTTTTTCTTTTTAAATCTACCTATTAATTAAAGAAGAAATTGAAAATGTACCTGGAAAATCAATATACATGGTTTTGAAACAAAGTTGTGTGAAGTTCCATTTTCATTTCTCCCTCTATTGTAAAGAAGCGATACCTTTCACGTTTGATTTAATTGTTCAAAATACAGCAGCATGATAAAAGATTTTTTATGGAAATTTCTCACAGCTACACAATCAATCATATTTTCAACTCATGCATCGTCTTGAGCCCCTGAGCCTCAAAGGCTGTTTTTTTTCCTATGGAGCTTACTTGTTAAATTAGCACTGATCAAAGGCTAAAACATTTATCATGCTTATTAGTGAATAAACCTAGCAGCAGGTATCCCAAGTGAGGAAGCAAATCCTCATTTCCTGCAAGAATGAATTGGAAATTATCCAAAGTGCTTGCAAACATTTTTTCAAGGGAGTGACGAATTGTTAAAAAGAAAGCAGCTGCTAGATGTGTGAGCTCTAGGTTAGAAGGGAAATCAGGAGAAAGGACACGGTGCCAAGGTATCTCAAAACTATCCCCTGGGGATGGTGTACAATTTGATTTACTATAATTGCCTCTAGAATTTAGGATCAGCTGACTTTGAAATCAAGTTTGTTTAAAAAAAAAAGCTACACGAACTATTGCAATGGTTAATGTTCAAATTAACAGGAACATTCTTCACACTTGCTCTTCAAACATCTCACTTCTTTTTACTTGTATAGAGGTTCAGGACAAGAAGGAGAAACCATCTTCAAGCTCCAGAGAAGCAGATCTTCTTCTTCCTGATGAAAGAGAGGAATTGAGCTGAAATGTTGGTCAGCTGTCTCTACAAATCAGGCACCGATGTTGCTTAGTGGGGAAATTGTATGACTGTAACCTTATTGCTGGTATCCTTAAGATTTATATAGACTGTTTCCCTATGACTACCATTAAGTGTTGTAACTTATGATTCTTGATGAATGTATCTTTTCTTTTATGTACACTGAGAGCGTATGCACCAAGACAAATTCCTTGTGTGTCCAATCACACTTGGCCAGTAAAGAATTCTATATTTCTATATTCTATATATTCTATATTTTTATAAATGACTTGGGAACAGCATTCCTATTAAAGGCCCCAGAAGCCTTCTTGACTTACTTTCTGAAAAGCCAGCTGAACAGAAGAAGGTCCAAGCTACATTACTGTGAACCATGTTGCCTTCCAGATCCTGTTAATTTTTTTTATTATTATTATTAAAATATATTTGATGGCTGCTAAAGCGAAAGCCTGCTTCATTGGATAGTCCATTGCCAAAATAGAAAATGGAAATGTTTTCTACAAGTTACACGTACTGATGCATATCCATGGACACTTCAGAAATACTGTGTTTCTCCAAAAAGAAAGCTGGATCTTATTTTTTTTTGAGCCCCCCCAAAATGGTTAAACCTTCTTTTTGGTTCTAATTACTGACCCACCTCGCGGTGGTGGCCTCCTCCTCAGCAGGAGCCCGCTGCTGGCCTACTATTTCTGTGGCTGCTGGCCGCCACTTGCACGCTTCGCCTCGGCCTCCATTTTGCCTTCAGATGCCTGCCGGAAGGCATCTACAGCCGATAACAGAGTTCTGTTATTGTCTGCAGATGCTTTCCGGCAGACATCTAAAAACAAAACAGAGGCTGGGGCAATGTGTGCGAGTGGTAGCAAGCGGCTACAGAAGAAGTGGCCGCAGAAGAAGGCGAGACAGGTGTTGGCAAGGGGTGGGCAAGGCCTGGTAAGTAGGACAGGTCCACCCCACCCCATCCACCCCCTAGCTTATTTTTTACCTGTGTGCCTCACCCCACCCCCTGTACCCTGGGCTAATTTTGTGAGTGGGACTTAATTTGATTGTATGCACTCAAAAACATGATAGGGCTTCTTTCAAGGTGGGTCGCCTTTTTGGAGAAACATGGTAAGTACTATAATTGTGCACATTTGTAAGTCAGTGGTAGAAAAAACTTTTGCACGCAAATGCTTCTAGACTAAATCCCTTCATTGATGGTAAAATCTATGCCTGAATTACAGGAGAATTGCTGCCATTCAGTATCTATAATACTAAGTTACATGATGAAAGTCAATAAAACACAGTTTTCTATGTCCTTAATTTCTTCAGAAAAAAAGACATCTCTTTAAGTGTAGATGACAGTGACAGGGTGATTCTATTACCCTGATATTAGCTGTTGATGGGTTGGTTCAAATCAGCTTCTATAAACCTTTAAACTGGACTTGGATTAGACAGGTCTTCAAAATTTAAGGCCTAAATTTTGATAATCTTCAAATATATCTCTGCCAGGTAGTTCTTGACATATGGCCATATGTTTAGCTAGATTGTTTAGCTAGATTTAGCTAGTTCAAGGGTACAATGATACTGAAAAAATATAGTGACTTGTGACCAGTCCTTGCACTTATGGCCATGCTAACATCTTTGTGGTCACATGATTACAATTCATGCACTTGGCAACCAAGATGTATTTATGATTATCACACCATCCCAGGATCACATGATCATCATTTCTGACCTTCCCAGCCAGCTTCTGACAAACAAAATCATGTGCAGTTATTGTTATCAGATTGACGGGCTTTAGTGTCCTTGAATGCAGCCGAATTATGTTATGCTACCTGTAAAATCAGACACACTCCGACTGCCCACTGACCCCCCAACTGTAACGTTCTTCACCTCTTGTGCTTTTATTCTTATTTTATTTTTTTAATGTAAACTAAGGTGACCAGATTTTAACATTGGTAAAGAGGGACATTGTGGGCGTGGCTTATTTTGTGGGCATGGCTAGCTGGTCATGTGACTGGGTGGGCGTGGCTAGCTGGTCATGTGACTGGGTGGGTGTGGCTAGCTGGTCATGTGACCGGGTGGCCATGGCTATGCGTATAGGGTAAGGTGAACAGATTTTAACATTGTTAAGAAGGACACCATTGTGGGCGTGACTTATTGTGTGGGCGTGGCTTGGAGGCCATGTGACTGGGTGGGCGTGGCTAGCTGGTCATGTGACTGGGTGGCCATGGCTATGTGTATAGGGACTACTCAGAGGGCTGAAAAGTCATTTCTGACAGGTCCTCACACTTTTGACTGGTCCTCACACTTATGACCATCCTCACATTTATGCCCGTGCAGTATTCTTAACAACCATGTCACTCATTTCACAACTGCTTCTCTTCACCATGGTGACAAGATAGGGCAAAAACGTAAAATGTGAGGACAGTCGTAAGTTCGAGGACTGGTCAAAAGTGTGAGGACCAGTCAAAAATAACTTTTTCAGCCCTCTGAGTAGTCCATATGCATTAAAGGATACAGCAATAGAGAGGGATGAAGGAATGGAAATTAGAGTAGGAGTGAGGGTAAGAGAGGGAGGAAGAAAGGAGGAGAAGGAGAAAGGAAGAGGAAGTAGGGAAGAGAAAAAGAGGGTGGGGGGAAGAGAAAGTAAGAAGGAAAGAAAAGAGAGTGGTGGTAGGTTTGAGGAGAAAGATTGCTGTACAATAAAAAAGGTGAAAGGGAAGAAAGCCAACCCCAAGCAAATATAAAGATATTAAGATTAAGAATGAATTGTTAAACTTTAAACAATAAAAGAGAACAAATATGAATAAATAGCAATAATTAGAAACACACATACAAACATGCAATGTATTTTCTTTGAACAGAATATTTGGCTGGTTCACAAATTTAAACAGCGTTTAGTCATTTCAATTGAATTTACAATTTCTATATTTCCTTTTTGCCATATTTATTCCTCATCTATTTTTTTAAAAAAACAATATTACCCTTCATCCTCATCTCTAATCTTAATCAAATTCAATTTTTCCCTTCTATTCTATATTATACCCCTTCCCATTGTCATCTATTTTTATATCCATCCTCACACTGGTTAATTATGTAATTATGTAATACAGTTGTTTAATACAAATTCAACATTTTAATATAAATCAATTAGTTATATAACTATCTTTTTTGTATATTAATCAATATGAACATGAATATTCCAATTATTTCCATGCAATCCAATTTCTTACAAATCAATTAATTATATTTACCAATAATAATAAACCAAATAATTTCCCCCATATATTCCTCCAAACCACAACTTAACCATTTCTGCTTTCAACACAATATACAATTATTAATAGTATCTCAATTATTACAATTCCCTAGTTAAATAGAGCTTTTTTTCTTTTGTGTTTTAAAATCTTGAACTCTCCTCTTTTGCCCAAAATTTCCCATTGTTTGCAGTTTTGTACCTACCTTTTTTGGTGAGGAAAAAGAAAAAGAAAAAGAAAGAAATCTCTCTCTGCCTCATTTTGTCATGTTGCAGGTTTAGTTTCGCTTTCGCCTTTGTTTTCAGTATAGCTAGGGGGGTGGAAATCTGCTCCAGGAACTTTTTGCAGCTTTTTGCAGCTAATTAACCTAGCAGAAGCTGTTAACAGGGGCTGTTTTTTCTATTTTTGCAGGCATGGGTCTATTCATTTTTTTTTAACACTGATCAGCTGTAGGTCGGCCCTTTGAAGCCCCGCGGCAAGAGTTTAAAGAGTTTTTTTTCCCTCTAGCCATCAGCGGGGATTCAGGAGGCAGAATGAAAAATCGGGACTTTTTTAAAACGCCGCGGGACGCGGGACAAATTGCTCAAAAGCGGGACTGTCCCGCCAAAAGCGGGACGTCTGGTCACCTTAATGTAAACTCTATCTATCCAGCAGAGGAAAAGCAGCTTAAAGCAATCTCAAAGAAATCTAGAATCATTAGAGCAGAACACTTCCTGGGGTGTTTGTGTGTGTATGTGTGGGTGGGCGTGAGAGAGAGAAAGAATAGTCAAGATGGCAATTGTGATTGTATGATAAAAACCTTGTCCCATTTTTACATGCAAGCAAGAAGGCACATAGCAATGACAATAGCACTTAGACTTATATACCGCTTCACAGTGCTTGGCAGCCCTCTCTAAGTGGTTTACAGAGTCAGCATATTGCTCCCAACAATCTGGGTCCTCATTTTACCCACCTTGAAAGGATGGATGGCTGAGTCAACCTTGAGCCTGGTGGGTTTTGAACTGCCAAATTGCAGGCATCTGGCAGTCAGCAGAAGTAGCCTGCAGTACTGCACTCTAATCACTACACCACCAAGGCTCATGCATATGAAGAAGAAGCTGTCTATATTACACAAATTCCATCTTTCTTTCTTTCTTTCTTTCTTTCT
Source organism: Arizona elegans (assembly GCA_022577455.1). Lineage (NCBI taxonomy): Eukaryota > Metazoa > Chordata > Lepidosauria > Squamata > Colubridae > Arizona > Arizona elegans. Next base: position 29,394,788 of record JAKOOJ010000008.1, on the reverse strand, counting down.
TTCTTTCTTTCTTTCTTTCTTTCTTTCTTTCTTTCTTTCTTTCTTTCTTCTTAATTAAATTTATTGACCACCCATCTTACCACAAGATAATTCAACTTGGTATCACAAGGTAAATATACTGCTATGTTTTGGTTTATGGCTAATTGTAGAGGTAGTACCTTAATGTAGAGGTAGTACTTAATGAACACTCATTCAACAACTGTTGGAACTGATGACAGTGCTGAATGAGTGGTAATTATGAGTGATCTTTATTATAGCTGTGGCAACATCTCTGTGGTCATGAGGTCACCATTTACAATTTTCACTGCCAACTTCTTGTAAGCAAAGTCAATGGGGAAACAAGCAGGAGGTCACAAATGGTGACAATTGCTCTTAACAGTGGTATGAGATGTTCTTAACAATGGCAGCTGGAATTGCTGGAATTGCTGTCATGTGTAATGTGTAATCTGTATGGTCATGTGGCATCATGTTTTATGACTGTGTCACTTAGCAAAGGAAATTCTGGACCCAATGACTGGTGTTGGCGAGGACTGCCTATATTGTGTTAGCTGGTTGTGATTTGTGCAAATTAGATTATAATAATCTGGCCTATGCATTATGGTAAATTATTATGAATAAGATTTGCACATTGCAATGCTCCAAGCCAAACAATATTATGTCTTAATAATGCTAGTCAACCAGGGTAGTAACTCCGATAACATCTAGAGCTACCCAATCTGGGATGCAAACCTCCAAAATGCTAGAGGATGCTAGCAAAGTGGTATAGAAAACTCAAAAAGATATTGTGCCACTTATTTGGTTAGTTCAGATTTGGTAAGCCTAATTATAACAATGTTTCATCTCAATATTCTTTACAATGGGAGATTGTAACAGGTCAAAATTTAAAGGATTTCCAAGGACAAGGAACTTCCATGCATCTTTGGCTGTACAGCTTGAGTTGTTTTTCCTCTTTGTTTTTAAATTTAGCATCAACGTTTTCCATCACATTACATGATTTTCAAAGCTGACCCCTCTATTCTATTCCCTACACTTTGAAAAAGTTTGTGATTCCTTATTATCCCTTCTCCCTGCTAACACTGTTGTGTTTTTTTCCCCTATAACCAAATTAAAAGGTTAAAAAAAAAAAAAGCAAAAAGCAGGAGAAAACAGTACCAAAGGCATGAAATGTATTATCAGCATTAAAAAGTTAAGCAGCACTTGAAATAGTTCTGATTCTGCTCAATTTTTGTAAAGTTTATTCCAAAGCAGAAGGGAACCTTTTAGTCATAATTAAGTAAAACAGAATTATAGTTGAAGAATGGCCAGAGGCAAAGAATTAATAGGAAAAAAAAAAAAACCCTGTTGCAAGATTCAGCAAATGAGGAGCTATAAAATGGATATTATATTTAGAAGTGTTGAAACTGTTTTGAGTTATAGCAGGTTTCAGAAGGAGAAGAGCACCTCCCTTTTGGTTCACCTTAATATAGTTAGAATAGTTGGTAACCTTGACAAAAATGCCCAAGGAAGGAAAAGAAATTAGTTGAGAGTAAAGGTGAAAGAAATTAATGGAAATAATTAAATTAGCCTTGTGCAACCAGATTGTGATAACTTTAAATTTAACCCAAAGACCCCCTTTAAAGATAGTTTGCTCTGCAGAGAGCTTCAGCTTTTTTTTTTTCCAGAGAAAGTGTTGCTTCGAGGCTGCACAACCTCACACACCTTGCACACTGACACTCAGTGCTTTGGATTTGAAGGAGAAAAGTGCAGTTCCTTAAACCCAATGCATCTTCTCCTGGGATCATGCACGTACGTAACCCGGAGGATAGAAGTGGCTGCTTTAATGAGTTGTCAACAAAGTCTTCATAACAGTCCCTATGTGCTCCTAACTACCTCTTTCCATTTGGATCTAAAACACTAAACACTACTCAGTTGTAACTTGTACTACTTTTGAGAAAAACAGACAGGTGTTTTCTGGTAATTTTATGAACATAAGTGTGCATCTTTCTATGTTTAAGTTATAGCAATAGTACTTAAGCTTATATACTGCTTCACAGCTCTCTCTAAGCAGTTTACAGCATCAGCATAGTGCCCCCAACAATCTGGGATTCTCATTTTACCGACCTCAGAAGGATGGAAGGCTGAGTCAACTTTGAACTGGTCAGGATCGAACTCCTGGCAGTGAGCTGTGAATTAGCCTACAATACTGCATTCTAACCACTGTGTCACCACAGTTCTTTATAGCTGGGCATTTAATTACTTTTGGGTTTCTATGAGTTAGAAGGAGCATAGAAGTGACATCACTCACCAGAGGCAAAGCTGAAAATGAAAGGAGGAGAGGTTTCAAGCACATATTTTGCCTTTTGATTTTGCCTCCAAAGCCTGAAAAAGTGTTCCTAAAATTTGGGATTCTCTTGAGGTTTGCATAAATGAAATTTGGTTGCAGATTGCCCACTCTTCATTTAACATATCAGTTCCCCAAGGGTTTTCATTGTGACAAAGAAAGACAGGAAATTGTTGGGAGGTTGCATGCAATAAGCAGTGGGACTCTGCCTAAAATACACTCCAGCCCAAACTAGAACAAGTAAAAGATGATTAATGCAGAAATAGTTCTGACAGAAACATGAAAATGTTAGGTCATGACTTCTCTTTATTTCACTGTTCCTTATTGCCCTGAAATGACTGAATTTCATTTCCTGGAGGAGGGGGATGGGATATTCAGAATAAATTAAATTCAGATTTTTTTTTTAAAAAAAAACTGGATATCAATTCAGGTTTGCTACAAGGCTGGAGGTAAATACCTTTTAACCCAGTCATGAGTTTGCCAAGTGATATTCCTAGGAATTCCTGCTTGGGTTATATGGTACATGTTGTTTTGCAGGTGCCTCAGGTGAAGCTTTTAGATACTGTTTGTTTGTTTGTATTTTACCCTTATTATTTTTACAAAGGATTCAAGGAGGCAAACATATCTACCTTCCTCCTCCTATTTTCCCTACAATAAGAACCCTGCCTCATTTCAAAAATCTGTCAATTGGAAAAGGCAACTTGACTCGGAAGAGCTTGCATTCTGAGATGATACCTTTTACACCCTCAAACATCCACATCTGCCTATACCAAGTCCTTGGGAAGGATTTGATAGAGGGACAAAAATGCCTAACTGTCAAAATGCCCATCTGGCTAACTGTCCAACCAATAATAGTAACGGTGATGTCAAAATAACAGTTATGCAGACAGGTTCTCTATCACTTCAGCAATAGTTGGATAATGCTATGAAGATGGTCTCTATCAGCCAAGGTGAAAATGTCTTAAATCAAATTCTGAATATTGCACTTCACCCTGTAAATGTTAGAATACAGAAGTTCAGTAATAAATGGCTAGTTTCATTTCATAATCTCAGAAAATGGACACATTGCTTGTTCTGGTCTAAAACTGTAATAACTGATTGACTCACTCACTAATCCCAGAAAACATGACATTTTAGCCTTTTAATTATTTTAAGAACTCTGTGATGCTTGGAATTATTTGGAGTATTGATTACTCTAAGTTAGGAACTGAGAAAATCAGCAGTCATATAAATCTCTTTGAGATGGTAGACCAAATATAATGATAATTTTCATAAGGAATTTATACAATTCTACTCCTTTCTTTGCCAGTAATTAAGTTGGTGTCAGACCAGGGCATCCTTAGACAAGCCTAGAGGCTACATTACCCATTAAGAATGAGTTTTAAGTAGAAGAGAAAAACCTGGATGGAAGAGTCATGATTTCCTGATAGTCATGAGATACCTTACTCAAGCCAATTTATCAGAGCCAGAATAACAAGTAGATACCATTTTTAAAAAAAAATTGGCAGGTAAAGGGAAATAACTTCGAGTAATGTAAGCTCTAATGAGAAGCAAAGTTTTGAACTGTCTATTAATTATGGAATGATAGCAAAAACCCTAAAGTCAGAAAATATATAAACTATATAAACCTATATAAACCATGATCTGAATGTACATCTCCTGTGCAAACCAGATTGGTGGAAAATTTGGTTTTGAATCTGTATCTTCAAATAGAAGCTATTGAGCAACTGGAAGCGATAAAATGGATGTGGAAGTTTTTGAAGAATGGCATAGAAGTGACTTACTTTCTAGCATTCTTAGCTCTTAACATGCATGTTCATTTGCCATGAAAATTATAATTGTTGCCAATATATCTAGAACTGACAGTCTCCTAGTTTCTACACCTTTACAACTATATTCAGAAAAACTTCCTAATGTAAAAGAAATTGACAGTGAAGTAAGTTTAACACTGCGCGGTAAGCAAATATTGCAATCAAAATAATGTGCTGCATTCATTAAATCTAGGTATTTCATGTAATGCATATAAAATAATTGTGAATCTACATAGTCTTTAATCTGTTATTCTACCTCTTTTGATCATCATAAATTGAAGAAGCAAACCTGAGATGATCGAAATAAATGTCAAAGTTTCTGCCACTTATCATATAAAGCTTTCCTTTTAGGACATAAAAATAGATGGTTAGTGGTCAGGGGTCATACTTAATAGTTTGGGGGTGGGGTCTAGCAGTGGGCGGAGTCATGATTTCAAAGTGTCAAGAGCTATATTGGATATATGGAAAAAGTGAAGGTTTTTAAAAATGTTGATTGCCATTTTTAATACAGTTGCCAAGTTTTAATAGACATATTTCAATTTTCATGCATTTTCTACCTCAGAACATCAGGAAACATTGCATCATCGATCAATTGCATCAGCAATTTGAGGTCTTTCTGGTAAATGTAGAAAAAACATGACCATTGATTATTTTAGGGAAACAAGCTGTGGGCTATTGGTGGCCCACCATAAACCTTTTTGTGGTGCTCAGAACCTAGCCCATAGTCAATGGAACCAAATGCTTTGTCCCCCTTTTTATATTGTTTTTGCTTTGTTTGGAGGCAGAAGAAAAAATGAATACTTTACACCCTTACTTATGGGATCCATTTTAACTGTTGATGATCCTGTCCATGTTTGAAGTGTGTTTTAGACATGTCCCACATACTTCAGGGAATACATGAAATATTTGGATATTTTTATGGAGCTAGCCATTAGTTCATTAAGCAAGTTTTCACTGCTCCAGCTGACAACAATTCTAATTCTTCTTCTAAGGAAATATGCAAAATAATTTGGGGCACTGCTCACAAAAAACCCACAGGTTCTATAAGCTACAGTCATGGAGTTCCAAGGTTAAAACCTACCCCATGCAAAATTAGGGTTTGTTTACATTCCTATCTTTTCTTACCTAATTGACTGGCTAATTGGTTGGCTGGCTTAATCTGGGGCAAATTTAACTGCAGACTGTTTATGGTGGCACTCTGACTTGCTGTGGTCCATGAGTCCTTCTGCTAGGGTCCATAAGATGCTTTGCAAAGAGACTGAACAGGGAGTTGAAATAAATTATTTCCCCCTTTCAGCTTTGTGAACCTGTGAGAAGATAATACCTTTGGCTGAGTCTTCTTCTCCACGGTGTCAAGGGGTTAAGTAAGCAGAGCCCAAGATCATCAATAGCAATGTTAGCAAGGTCACAGCAGAATGAACAGTCAGAGCTGTTACAACTCTATTTAGTGCATTACTCAAAATTTAGGGCATGGTGAAACCTCTCAACACACAATCACCTTGAAAATCCTTTATTAGCAGAACTGAAGTTAAAGCAATTAAAAGTCTGCTTTTTTTTTTTTTTTTTTGCCTTGGTGATGTTCCAGTTCATTATTCAACTTCACTGTTCTATATTGTTGGTTCACTCAATACTTGAACTTGTCATAGGAAAGAAAAAAGAGGTAGGAACGAGGAATAAAGTTTATATTTACCTGGAGGTCAAAATCTCAAGGAGACAACACTCAACGAATCTTCTATAAAACATTGGCTTCTGCTAGTATATTTCTTTACATAAAAAGCTTTTTTTTTTATTTACAGTATATAACACTTAAAGTAAATGTGCCAAAGGTTAGTGTGTCTTAGCTTACTTTTATCACTCTGTTATCAAGAGGAGTTAACCCTCCTTTTGATAATATTCATTTCTAACATAATTACTATTTAAAGATAAAAGGAAAGATGTTGCTTATTATAACACAAGATTAAGTTACTTGCTATAAAGTATTAACCCATCATTTGGTACTGATCAAGGAATAAATACGTCAAAGAAGTCTGCTGTTAGGGAACTAAGTCTTAAACTGAGATTATAAAAATAAAATGAGAAGTTACCTTTTGACCAAGGATATAAAAATAACTATTGCACGTATAGAAATGTCAAATGGAATGACCATTTCTTTCTTCATGTTCAGAAGAAGACACTCATAGGTAAGATAACTGTATGTAAATTGCTGATCAACAAAATATAAGCAGCTCATATTATTTCACCAGATAATTCAAGTTGCTTTCATTTAAGGTAGACTTAATCCAGTGAAGCTACCAGACTACCATCTGGTCCAGAATGAGCTAGCAAAAAAGATATTTGTTAAACACTGTCTACAGATATCCGGTAATGGGTACCATAATGTACCTTCTCATTCAAAACCACATCTTTACAAAGGGGCTTAGTCATCCTGGCAAGCAATCAACCCAAAAAGAAAGACGTTCTGCTAAGATGATCCTTTTCCCTCAGTAGTTTTCATTCATTCCATAGATAGCCTCAGCAGAACGATAGATGTCTTTCAACATTCCACGCTCTCCCAAAGGTTAATGGCAGTCTACTTGATGGAAAGAAAATTGTTCAAAGTGGTGCAGGAGATTTCTGTTAGTGCCAAGAAACATCCATTAAGATCAATGGGAGCCTCAAGACTAAACCCCACCCATCATCCCTTTGAACATCAACTACCAGCAGTTTCTATTCATCTATGCTCAAATGAAGGAGATAGTTAAAATAATACAGCCACATTTAGATTGCTGCATGTGTGTTTAAATGACAGAAGTATTTCAGAAAACCCCAGCCAAGCTTTTCTTTCGCCTGGCATGTAGAAAAGCTACTAAGCAGTCTATATAATTCTTCTACAATTATGGCAACTAATTACCTTATTAGAAAACAAATGGTAGATAAATTATAATCCTGGAAAGAATCATTGTTCATCTATTATGCATGAATTACTAACTTCTATTAGGAGCTGGTGTGAAGCTGATAAATTGAGCAGAATAAATAGATATTAATTGTAACGTCACATGAAATGTAGATGCTAATTTTAAAATATTAGTGCATCGGATTAGATTGAAAACCCATATTATTTTGACAACATGGGTGCAAAATTTCTCTTAGGTTAATTTATTGGCAGGGATCCCATCGTATTTTAAAACTTCAGGAGAATTATGGATATAACTCCTATAGATAAAGGTTGGCCACTCAGCCTATTTTGGTCTATAGGGGTTTTTGTTGGTCCTTAATGGATTTTGTAAACACATTATAACAAATTATTCATCTATGATATCTAAACAGAATATTTTGCTAATTTATGGATGCATTTCTCCAAGGACTATAATAGAGGATTGTATTGAGTTTTGTTCAAGTCCCCAAATAAAGCTATAAAGTCATAGCTGAGCAAGGTCAGTAAGCATTTATAGATTTTTCTAAGTCTTTCATTTCCTTTTATTTGAGAGAAAATGTTTCCTCAATATAAGCAAGCCTTGACTTGTGAACATGGCAGCTCTTCCATGTCCCATTCATCTGGAACATAGGGCTTAGAGGGGACAAACATCAGCAATGCATACCCAGATACTCCCTTTTCTGAGGGGTCCTTGGTGATCTCTGAGCTTGGTAGTTTTCTTGTAGATGTTTCATTACCGTGATGATCCCATTGGACCTCAGTTCAAAGGAGGAGTGTTGGAACTGGGAGCATCCAAGGGGAATGGCACAGCTCCCCCAGAGTGCCCAGAGAATCCAGGGATGCTGTGGCCTGCCAGCGGAGCCGGCAGCAGAGTCAGACAGTGAGGAGGTTGGGGAGGAACTTGGGCCAGGGGAAAGCTCGGACGAGGGCTTTGCATCGGAGGCGGAAAGGGAGCTAGACAGCAGCGAGGCAGAGGAACAGCTGGAGCCTGTTCCCAGTGTGTGCATGCACAGAGCTGCCAGAAGACAAGAACAACTAATAAAGCAGGGTTGACTTGGGAGTAAAGCCACACCTTGGAGGTGATTGGCTCCTCCTATAGGAAACAAAAGAGGAATGAACAGGAAGTGGGCTTTTGCAGGAAACAATTTGTTTGTTTAGTTATTTTAAGAGTGGAAAGTTCTGTTCATGACTATAAGAGACTCTGTGCCAAGTTTTGCCTTGCCCTCCATTTGGAAACTAGTTATCTTGCAGTTGCGTAAATAAAAGGTGTTTTGCCAGGACCAAGACTCTGCTTCATGCTTTTTAAGGAAGCCTAGGTCAGAACAAGGGCCCAGGGACAATATAGTCCCAGGCCAGTCCGGCATTGGGAGGGGTGGCCAACTGGGTGAAGAGCTGCCTGCTGGAGAGGATCAGCTGCAGAGGTCCCATGGCAATGACAGGCTGCAAATCACCTCTGATGAAGAACAGCTGCCTCCCCTGCCTGATACATGGGTGTGAAGAACAGAGTGGAGGGAGGCACAGAGGAGGTTGGTGAGATTGCTCCTGAAAAAGCAGCCCTGCCCTTCTCACAAGGAATATCTGCGATGGGGTGATTTAGCTGGATGCTGGGGAAAGGTGTATTTGTTGGAAACATCTGTTTTGTTTGCTTTCATACTTACCTCCCCGGATTTCGTAAATACTGCCTTATGAATCTTAGATCTTGTTTCTTGGCACTGAACTTCAGACTGTTTGTGGACTTTGGACTTGGCTCTCTGACTTTGGACTCTTGAACCATGCTTTGGTTTTTGGAACCCTGGACTTGTGTTGCAGATTTGGTACTTGTGGGTATTGTGACTTCCCTCTTTGCCTCATGGGTTGGCTAGGACTTAATTCATGAAATCAGGGAATTTGGACTAAGGGAAAACTGAGGGCTTTGGTGTAGCTTCACCAGCACCATTGGTGGGTCATTTGGCATTGTGTTTAGTGTGCAATAAACAGATTCTACTTAGCCTCTGCCTTGCCAGTGTGACTTGAATCAGAACAATTACCCAAACTTCATCAGTGCTCACCGATGATGTTATCTAGTTGGGTAATTAAATGTCTGCAAGAAAACAACCAAGCTCAAAGAGCACCAAGAAGCCCTCACTTCAACCATAAACTACAAATATTCTCCTTTATTGGTTCTTCATTTTCTCTCTGTTCCATATGTTTCTTTTGTTCTCTTGCTTCTTCAATCACATATCTCTTGAGTGTGGTGCAATATGAGCAATATAACTTAGATGATCCATCTCATTTGTAGGTTATCTTCTGTCTTATTCAAGTTCTACCAGTAGGTTATTTAATGATTTGGAATACAATCTATTCTGTTATCAATATCCATATGAGTAAGAGATAAATACCCTGATATCAATCTCTGCTCATATATCTATCTATCTATCTATCTATCTATCTATCTATCTATCTATCTATCTATCTATCTATCTCCTGTCTTAAACTGAGGAAATATCTACTGGTGAGGTATGTCGACTAATAAAAGGAATTGATCAGTGATTTATCTTTTATATCAAGAGAGCATGTTTTATGTCATGATAGAATGGCCAGGAAGGACTCTGGACAAATTCTGGTAGGCAAATAGTTGAGCTTCTTTCTGATCCCACTGAGTTCAGAAGAGTCTTGGAGAAAGGTGAAGAGATTCTGTATTCTTTCTTTCTTTCTTTCTTTCTTTCTTTCTTTCTTTCTTTCTTTCTTTCTTTCTTTCTTTCTTTCCTTCCTTCCTTCCTTCCTTCCTTCCTTCCTTCCTTCCTTCCTTCTTTCTTTCTTTCTTTCTTTCTTTCTTTCTTTCTTTCTTTCTTTCTTTCTTTCTTTCTTTCTTTCTTTCTCAGTTGCTCTGAGTTACTTCCCAAAAAGATTATAATATAAATAGCTTGGCTTTGGTGCTGTATATTAGGCAACTTCTTTAATGGGACAAAAATTTCAGCTGATGGTTGGAAGAAGACCATAGAGAATAGAGCTCTAGGCTTATGAAGACCTAAAGCAGGATAGGTCCCGTATATTATGGCCATTTGGTTGTTAAACTACAGTTACCAAACATCCACCCCCCTTAGGATATGCCTGTTAGATATTATGGGATATGCCTGTTAGTGATTATGAAATTATCAGAAACATTTAGAGCAGGAGGGTCCAATCTTGACAACTTTAATACCTGTGGACTTCAGAATTCTGGATTTCCAGAATTCCCAGAATGCTGGCTGGGATTTCAACTCCCAGAATGCTGACTGGGGAATTCTGGGAACTGAAGTCCACAGGTATTAAAGATATCAAGGTTAGACACCCTTGATCTAGAGGGCTATATACTGTAGCCTGCTGCTTTAAAATCAGAGACAATCTGATGCAAACAGCTGATGCAGCTGACAGCTGAATAAAGCAGGTACAGTTATCTCTGAAATAGGGTTGTACAACCCCTTTGCCTGAAGACATGGAGCATTTCAACGTAGGAGTTGAATTATCCTAATTATCCTAGGAACTAAGAACAGCAGGATGAATAATTTTTAAAAATCCTGTTATATAACTTGCGTCTCTACTGGTGAGGGTTTGACTAGAGTTTTAAGGAAGTCTTATCTGAGGCAAACATTATTGAGAGTTAAGTATTTTGTTGAGGAAAAAAAACTCTCTCATGTATTGTACAAACTGCAACTCTGCATATTTAAGCTGAGAACCGTACATTTAAGCAATCTTCTCCTTCCATTTGAAAAGCAACACATTATGCCATCATGTAAATAATTTCCCTAATAAACATCTTAATTTGCTCATCTTATGAGCTTGTTCTTAAGTGTGGTATTAATTCCATATTTATGTCATAGAAAACTAACAAATAGTGTTTCTAGAAGATACAGAAGTTAATTTTGGTGGCTGAAATCCTCTGGGCTTTTGGGGGGCTCCAAACTTCTTTATGGTATGTGACCATATCTCCACAGATTTTTAGAGGGGAAGAAATTATTATGGTCCATTTTTCTTGTCTAGAAATGACAAAGAAACAACCACAAAGCCAAAGATAAACTGGAAAGTTAAAACAACCGTCTTGAGACTAGCTGAACAGAAAACTACTCTCTATAGTAGGCATTTAAGAAGAGTACCATAGAATCCTGTCAAAATTGTAATATGCCAAGAGTTAAATTTTTTATAATTAATGAAGTAGAAGAATTTTATTTTTAAAAATCTGGCAGACAGGTTTGATTGCCACAATACAAAAAGGATATTGAGACTCTAGAAAGAGTGCAGAAAAAAGCAGCAAAAATTATTAGGGGACTGGAGGCTAAAACTTACAGTATAAAGAACAGTTGCAGGAATTGGGTATGTCTAATCTAATAGATTGGTGACATGAAAACAGTCTTCCAATAACTATGGGGCTGTCATAAAGGGGAGAGGGATTGGCCAAAGTACCTGAAGATAGGACAAGAAGCATTGGATGGAAACTTATGAAGGAGAAAACTAGAAATGATCATATTATATTATGTCATATTATATTATATCATTATGATCATATTATAAGCAACTGTGTTCTCTTCGCTGATTATGTAAAACTATTCAACACCACCAACAATGCTGCTACCCTACAAAAAGACCTTGACTGTCTTTCAAAATGGTTAAACAATTGGCAACTCCAAATCTCAACCAACAAGTGCTCTGTCTTACACATTGGCAAAAAAATAAATAAAAATAAAAACACAAAATACAAGCTGGGCAGAAATGACCTCATAGACGACTCTCACTCTGTCAAGGACCTTGGAGTACTCATCTCAAATGTTCTAAGTGCCAGAGCTCATTGTAACAGCATTGCCAAAAAGGCATTAAAAGTTGTTAACCTAATCTTGCGTAGCTTCTTCTCCGGTAATATTGAACTGCAAACTAGGGCATACAAAATTTTTGCTAGACCAGTTCTTGAATACAGCTCATCTGTCTGGAACCCGTACTGCATATCAGACATTAATGCAATCAAACGAGTCCAGAGATATTTCACGAGAAGAGTGCTCCATACCTCTGCTCGCAACAGAATACCTTATGCCACCAGACTTGAAATTTCGGGCTTAGACAACTTAGAACTTCGCCACCTTCGGTCCAACCTAAGCGTAGTACATAAAATTATCTGCCACAATGTCCTACCTGTCAATGAACCACAACAATACACGAGCACATAATAGATACACACTTATGGTGAATCACGCCAAACTTGATTGCAGAAAATACAACTTCAGTAACAGAGTTGTTAATGCCTGGAATGCACTACCTGACTTTGTGGTTTCTTCCCCAAACCCCCCAAAACTTTACCCTTAGACTGTCTACTGTCGACCTCACCCCATTCCTAAGAGATGCCTATCGTCCCTGTCCTAATGTTCCCTTTCATTCGTATCCATTTCATGTATTCATAATTATGTTTATACTTATATCTGTTATCTAATACATGCTTGACGAAATAAATAAATAAATAAGGAGAAGTTTCCTGACAGTGAGAACAATCAATCAGTTGAACAATTTGCCTTAAGAAGTTGTGGGCACTCCATCACTGGAGATTTTAAAGAAGAGATTGGACAACAATTTGTCTGAAATGGTATAAGGTTTGCTGACTGATCAGAGGGTTGCAGGACTCTTCCAACTCTTATTATTCTATTCTATAGATGCAAATTTAACAATTCAAGGGGATTATACAATAACTTTTTTTTCCAGCAAGCTTTACTCTTTCACAATGGTCTGGATAATTCTGGCCAGTTTCATCTTTTCCATCAAGTAATGTAACATCTACGCAAAACAATGATTGTAGATAGGCCCTATCCTATAGAATGAGAGGGTATTAATGAGCACTATCAACATACTCTGCCACCAAATTTCAGGTAAGGATTGATTATCTGTTTTAGATAGCTACACATTTTGCAGTAAAATTAGTATTTTTTCTGACTTTTACCATATAATTAGCTTTGAACCTACCAGGAACACTTTTCTTGTCTAGTTGTTAAAATAGTTAAAAGGGGAGGAATAGCTTTCTGAATGCATGGGATTTTGTCTACAAATTTCTCAAGGTGGTATCCTCGCTATCTTTCTCTGCTCATCTCTGTACCTGATTTCTAATCTTCTCTGCAATGCCATTTTGCTCTCCACCAATCATTCTACAATGTCATCTCGGTAATGAGATAATTTCTCATCTTGACTGCTGTTACATCATGTTTCCTCTGTGAAAACATACTTCATAATTGTTCCAAGTATTCCAATTGTAGCTTAATGCTCATCTGCTGTGATAATGTACTATTCGCTTTCTATCTTTCCAGACTGCAGAAGCTTCAGGTCTTCCTAGCTATTTCTTTTCATTTGTACCATTTCTCCTTATTTCCAGCAGGGATGCAGTCTATGTCCCATTGCATCCTGCTTATTATTTGACCGTCTTACCCATCTTTCTCTACATTTTATCTTCTTTATGCTATCCTTCTCTTTCTGAAAAGTTTATTTAATGGATGTGAGGTTCTTTTTCTCCTTTGGATCACATTCCAAGTCCATAAAGCCTGCCATTGAATATACCCAACCATTCCAAACATTAATGAGTCAACACAAAATTATGTTGCTATATTGTTAACTATCATGCCCACAACCATTTAGTAGTGTATCTGCAAAATATACATGAGACATGTAGCATAGAGACTGTGGTGATAGGTCCCACCAACCTAAATTTGTTGTACTCAAATTGAAAGGGGTAAAATTGTCAAGTAAATGCCACTTGGCCCCTTTATATATTGGCAGATGTCTCTAAGATCTTTCTTATAAACACTCAATACTGCAGGTATGAAAGTAGAATAATAATTCAGTTAATATTCTGTCAATATCATTAACAGGAATATCCTTGTTGTTGTTTGGTTGCTAAGTCATGCCCAACTCCTCGGGAAGCCATGGTCTACAGCACACCAGGCACTCTTGTCCTCCACTGTCTCTTGGAGTTTACCTAAATCCATGCTCACCATGACACTATCTAACCATCTTATCCTCAGTAAAGGAGAAAGCTCAGGATTGAAAAAAACCCACTCCCTTCTAGCACTGATGATGTTACCTACTTGGGTAATGAAATGTCTGCAAGAAAACAACCAAGCTCAAAGAGCACCAAGGACCCCTGATCACATCCTCTGGTATCCTCTTCTCCTTTTGTCTTGATTTTTTTTCAATGATCAGGGTCTTTTCCAATGACTTCTCCCTTCTCATTTGGTGGCCAAAGTATTTGAGTTTCAGCTTCAAGAATATTCTTATGCATATCCAAATAACACTGCAATGTTTTTAATTAGAAAAGCTGACTGAAATGATTTTTTTTTCCTATATAGAGTTTACAAATTGTTTTTTTTTTCTTTGCAAAGAGAAGAAAGTCCTGGATTTGGTTGCTAGAGCCCCATTTGCGTTGACTCACTTTCATTCTCTTCGACATAGTGCTTTTCTTCAAATCATAAACTATGCCAAAGGAAACTCTCTTTTCACAATGGGACATATCAGATTTGCCAAATGACATACTACTGTTGCATTAGTGAGATGAAAAGCTTTTATCTTGCTTAGAGACATGTGTGCTATAGTCATTTCAATAGATGAAATGTCAAACTATTTGGGGAGATCATTTCTGACATAAAGACAAGTAATTGCCTAAGATACACAGAATATGGAACTTACTAATCAGAAATTGTTTTCACATAGGTATTTGGTAGGAAGGGAGGGGGGAATGTCTGTAATAAATAAAATGATGGCTATTTTTTCCCCCTAAAATGGCATCTAATTAGAAACTTCCTACTCCTTTGTGTCATCCTCATGAGATTAGTTTTATTAGCATTCATTGCATCTGTCATTGTGGCTGTATCAGAGAGCATCCTTTCTGCTTTTTATGAGAAACTCTGAAACTATAAACTATTAAAAGAGTATGCACTACATATAAGGGCGTTATTTCTTAGCATGGCACTCTGAAATATGGACTTCTGCTTTGAAGTAGATTGTCTGACTTTCTGCTAACAATTTTAACTATTTTGTAAACGTTCCAAAAGTTGATTGAAGAGGGATCTTGATGATGTCTCCAAGGGGGTCGAAGAAGAAGCTCTGTGCATTTGGTAATTGTCTAAATCAGGGGTGTCCAGTTTTGGTAACTTTAAGACCTGTGGACTTCAACTCCCAGAATTCCCCAGCCTGCCATGCAGACTGGGGAATTCTGGAAGATGAAGTTCACAAATCTTAAAGTTGCCAAGATTGGACTTCCCTGGTCTACATGTTAGCAGGCAGAAACGTGATGTCCCAGGTTGCATTGATAATGTTACCTTACAAGGGGAACTCATAACTCAGTGCTGCAAGTACTGAATTCTACCATTCAGCGTTGCACCATTCAGTTATGACTTTTTCCAACATTCTACACCATCATTTTTCTCAGCGTCCAAACCAATGAATGAAACAACATTGCCTGTCTGGATCCTTTCTTTTCCCTCTATACCCTTAATCTCTTCTCTAAAGGTTCCTTTCCATCCTTTTTGTAGAATGGTAACCTCAACTTTGTATTAATAACTTGTGTCATTTTGTCTAAATAGAAGAAGTGCTGTACATTAATGGATGCTTCTAGAAAAGAATGCATGCATGCCCCAAAAGAGATGTTCTAATTTAGGAAGGAAAGTGCTAGGTTTATATATAACCATATTCTTTAGTTCCTAGTTCATCATCATTCTTTACAGCAATCTCACCACAAAGAGTCCCAGATGACAAATTTGCCTTGGAGCACAGATAGTGGTACATAGGCTACTGATGCACCCATATTTAAATGCAGGTACACTAAGGACTTGCACCCAGTCACCTTACACATTAATTGATTGAGATAAAGAGAGGTCTTGAGTTAATCTTTAGTTAATTGAGATAAAAAGAAATCCTGGGATGAGATATGAACCCAAGAAAAATGCAATAGGAGGGAGGATGTATTTTAAAAAGTTTAATAAATAATTCATCTCATTCCTCCATCCCTCATCCAATATGGCATAATGTGCATTGTGATGGTGGTGGTGATGATGGTGATAACATTGATGATAACAGCAACAACCATGATGATGATGATGGAAAGGAGCAATTCAGTAGTGGGTTTCAATTCTCTGCATGCAAAGAGACGTCCAGGCGGGTGGGTGGAGCCTCACGCTGCTGCTGCTACCAGCTCACCCGAGTCCAGACGAACAGGTAGCAACCTACCACTGGAGCAGTTGCAGCAAATGTGCAATCACTTTCCTTCCAGTCTTGGATAAACACTGCTAGAGTGACATGATGAAAGAAAGAAAGAAAGAAAGAAAGAAAGAAAGAAAGAAAGAAAGAAAGAAAGAAAGAAAGAAAGAGAAAGGGGGAGGGAGGGAGGGAGGAAGGAAGGGTGCCAAACTAAATATTTAATTATCTCAGTTTTCAAGTGTGACTGGCAAGTACTAAATTCAGTCTTTCTTTCATTCATTCATTCATTCATTCATTCATTCAATACATACATGCATACATTTTAGTTTAGATCCCATTTTTCTACTCTTATGGTACTCCTTTACTTATCTTTTCCATGTTTATCTTAGGAAGACTGGATTTGTAATCATTTTTCAGATGTATTTATATTAAGAATGCTAGTTGGGAATAGATAACATGATTCACCATTATCATAAATACCAAAGGTATTCTCAAGCTTAATCCCCCCCCCCCAAACCGTTGTTATCAAAATTACACAAACTGGCTCCTGAAAGTTCAAACACAACTAAAGGGATGGCTGCTAATGGCTAGGTATGGTGAACTGATGTTCTCCACATGACACTGAATCATAACATTCTCCTTAGTAGTCATGATGGCATGCCATGATGATAATAAAGATGCTGGGAGTTGTAGTGCAGAGGTGTCTGGAGGGCTTCCACGCATTAATTCAACATGCTGGCCTTGGTTTGTTTTAATCTTAGTTTCTTTTTGCACTATACACTGTGTTGTAAGTTTATGGTTCAGTAATTTATGTCAACCTAGAAAATAGGTTTATTCATTAATTAACTGAAGAGTAGTGTGTAAATATGGTAACATTAACCATAATCCTTTATGGTATCCTTTATCATAATAATGTCTGAACAGTTGTGCTTAAACCAAAACCAAACCCGTAATAGTTTGTGGCTTTTTAACAACTCAACAAAATGCTTTCATTATCTGTGCAATGTATGTTTTGGGGGGAAATTCCAACCAATTTAATTACCTCCACAATAGTCTCCCTGACATTCAGCAATGTTGCTTTTAAGATAAGAACTCCAGTCTCTTCAAATCCTGTAACAGCTCTTCATATTTAAAATGAGGATCAATTAAAATGCAATGCTCCAAGTTTTATAATGAGCAAAAACAATTCTGCACAAGGTGGGATCAATTACTTCACACCATGCAGGATTATTTGGGGTGTTATATATAGTCTAAGATTAAGTTTTCCTCCATGCTGAACATATTATTGATTGGACCAATTATCCCATTGAATGACACAAACCTAGCTTTCATCAAGCAAGTATAGATTTATAAATGGATCTCCTGGGCAAATATATCTATCTATCTATAATCTCTGCCTGCCCAAACTGAACACTATGATTGCCATTTCTCTTGGCATTGCTTGCATGCAGCTCAGGACCCTTATATAAAAAGTAGTTAATGCATTTCCTCTACTGTGTACTGAAAGCATATTTCATTCATGTGCCACGCCAAGCAGTAAATTCGCAATTGACAGCCCAAGGGAGCATACAAATCTATTGGGAATGGTGGAGCCTGGTCAAAGAAGCAAGAATTCCACTGGTCAGCAAGAAAAGAGGAAGCAGGAGAGAGAATTCCTCAGTCTCTACCCTTAAACAGCCATGTGGGATGAGTTGGGTTGTCTGTATTTAAGGTGCTACAAATGCAAGTTTAGAATTGGAATGAAAATAGGAATGCAGTCCCTTCCCATTTGCCCACATGGCTGTGCCATAGGTTTCAGAGTAGTACAGGTTCACACAAAACACAGGCCAACTTCTGTGAAAAGAACGGTAATTATTGCAGAAAAGGAAGATGCTAAATAAATATTGCTGTTTATCTACAAAAGTGTGATCTCTCCCACCTTTTTTTTTTTTTTTGATATTATCCCCTTTTTATCTTCTATTTTTGAGGACTATCAAGATTTCCAAATCTTACACATATTTCTTTTTTTTTTAATAAAATTTTATTGAATAAAGAGTATATTACATTTCAAACTTTACGGTTCGGCAACGTGTAGTCATATTGTATATTTACAGGTATGGTATCTAATCAATTATCTAAATATTATACAATTTATACGTGAATTTTTATAAAATTGATTACAACAATAATATATAGATTTAATTAGTAATTAAACATTTCTATGATCTGAATTCATTTCTATGATCTGAATTTATTTCTATGATCTGAATTTCTCAGAGCTGTTTGCATAGCATTTCCTGTTTGGTCAAAGTCACTTAGATGGCATGTGATTGGGTCTACATAGTAATAAAGCTATAACTTACCTCTTGTAATTTGTTCTCTATCCTGTTGCTCTGCTTTAGCTATTAGAGCTGACTTCTGCTGGACTCTTTCCCTCTAGTCTTGTTGGTGTAATAAATCATTGGTAGACATGGCCACTGTCCTAGCCTTTCAGGAGCTCTTCTTCAACCAAGTGTGCCACCACTGCTTCTGTCCTCTCAGCATTTATCCTTCTCATGACCAGGCCTTTCCTTCCTGGCATTTTTTTAGCCTCTTTCTCTTCATTTAACACACATACTTCTTCTTCTCCAATGCCATCTTGTCTTCCTCATCAAACCCACACAATATCATACTATTCAAGTGGTCAGCTATTCCCTTTATTGGGAGGGCCCTTGAAAATGTTTGTTTATTTGTTTATTGCCATAGATCTGATCCAGAAATTGCTTCTTGATAGGGTCTTATAATTGTTAGAGAAATATCCTGCCTAGAATTTGGGGACTCTGGAGTCCCAAGCCAGAAAGTCAGAAAGATTAAGCCACCAAGTTCAAATTTCTCCTCAGTGTGAGAATTCAAATTAAAATATCCACCAAATATTTCCAGGTTGGGAAAACAGGATCAAAGATATTGTAGGTATATATCAATGCTTTGAATGAAAGCTTGATGAAGATATTTCTCTTTAAGTGCCTCAGAAAACAAAACAAGAACAAAAACCTAACCTTTAATCCTAAGGAACATGAGTGGAAAAAAACACCTTTTCTAGAGGTTGTATAAAAGAGCCCCTTTGACACTTTTAACCAAAGCATCAAGGCAGAGGGTGTCATCTGTGAAACACAAAACGTTTGTCAATGAAGAATACACCCGCTTTTCCTCACAGCTATCAATATTTCAAAGAAATGCATGGTTACTTTTGAATCAGATAATAGCTTTTTACAGAGTGAGATATATTCAGTTCAAGTCCTGGTGAAAATTTGCAGCTATGATCAACACCCTTTGCAAATTGTTATGAATTATTATAATTTTGAACATTGAAAAAATGTCTTTCTTCTTCTCACCTAACCTTGACCTGAAATTCTCTTTAAAAAAAAAATAGAATAGATACATTATTAAAAGAAACCAACATTTCTTAATAAGGACGGCATTTAACAAAGAAATTTTAGGATGTAAATACTAGTAAATTTCCTCAGCCAAAGGGGTATCTAATCACTCTTACCAGACTGAAATGTGACTCTTTGTGGCTAATCTTTGAGAGGAAAGATAAACTTCAAATTGTTAACTCATCTCCAGGGACTCATTATTGCCTAGAAATGTTAGATAGACTGTTACTTAAATCAGGACAAGAATGGGTGTCATCCTAGCCATGAATACTAAAGCTAACAATCTTCGTTCCTAAATGTTATATGGATATATTTTTGTAGCATTTCTTAACAGGAAGCATCTATTCCTTTGTTCCCAAAGTCTTGAAAAATATAATAGCACAGTTTTGTAATTCAAAAATTCCTCCACTTTATTTCTTCAGTTTATCTCATTCTTTTTTAATTTTTTATTGTATCCTCCTCCTCCTCCTCCTCCTCCCTCCTCCTCCTCTTCTTCTTCTTCTTTTTCTACTCCTCCTCCTCCTCCTCCTCTTCCTTTTCCTTTTCCTTCTCCTTCTCTTCCTCCTTCTCCTCCTCCTCCTCCATTGTATGAAAT
The DNA here is from genome assembly GCA_022577455.1 of Arizona elegans. Lineage (NCBI taxonomy): Eukaryota > Metazoa > Chordata > Lepidosauria > Squamata > Colubridae > Arizona > Arizona elegans. The sequence goes on along the minus strand of JAKOOJ010000008.1, from coordinate 29,374,579 downwards.
TAGATGTTCTTGTAACATATTTTTTCAACATTCAGATAGCATGTTCCTTCCTTCCTTCCTTTCCTTTCTCATTGTTAACTGAGTTACAAAAATATGTATGAATTACAGTACTCCTGTGTTGCAAATAGTTAAATTGTTAGGGAGTAATAGAAAAGTTGAGATCCCATGCCCTGATTAATATTACATCCAGATTCTACCCTCAAAACTTTCTCTATGTTATCTTTTACCCTATTCATAAACTAATTAATACTTCTCATGATGAATGCTTATTACTCTACTAGCCATGGTGGTGCAGTGGTTAGAATGCAGTATTGCAGGTTAACTGTTCACTGACAGGGGTTTAATCCCGACTGGCTCGAGTTTGACTCGGCCTTCCATCCTTCCAAGGTGGGTAAAATAAGGAACCAGATTGTTGGGGAAAATATGCTGACACTGTAAACTGCTTAGAGAGGACTGTAAAAAACTGTGAAATGGTATATAAGTCTAAGTGCTATTGCTGTTGCTACTTCCTAGTCACAATTCAAAGCTGAACTCTGAATATCACAGAGAACAGCCTATTCACACATCCTAAGTACTAGGAGTTTTCTAAAATGTCTTCATGTAAAACAAATATCTATATAGAGATAGGTGTTGTCCATTCACTAGAACATTTAAAGTTCTGCTAAAAATGAGAATTTTCTTTTTCTAACTAATTCTGTGATGTTAAGAATTTTCTTTGAGTGCATTTTGTAATTCTCAGAACTTTTTCATTTTTGTTAATTCATTACAATGTTGCTGTAATGCCCTTAGTTCTTGCAACTCAAGGACATTTATGTATAAAATTCAAACCATTGTTGAGAAATAATGATTACAAAAGCAACCCAGGTTCACCATCTGTTCCCAGAGCATTTCAAAATAGGGAAGTTTTTACTGCTTTGCCAAATACAAGAAAGTCTGGAGTCCCCTTACCTTCAACTACCGGTATCTGGGTGCTCATTTCCCAACCTCGGCAGGATGGAAGGCTGAGTCAACCCTGAGCTGGTAAGTAAGCAATACACATTCTAACCACTGGGCCACCAGACTAAAAAACAGGAGACCCGTGAGTTCAAGTTGTCCTTTAGCTATGAAAGCCACCTGAGTGACTTTGGCCCAATCTCAGTCTCTCTGATCTGTCCCCGTCCACACACACCCACAAACACAGCCAGCCAAGGGTTAAGAAAGTACTTGGCATGCACACAGGTCCTTATCTCAAACTTGGCAGCAATATAATCACCATCTGCCAAGAGCTTTTACTGCAACAGATAACATAAATTACATACGCATTGCAAATAGTCCAGCAAAAACAATATCCCTTTCGGCAGCTTCAGACGTTGTTCAAATGACTAGCCAAAGTTCATTTTTGTTCGTCACGGGGTTTTACCAGCCACCACCCTCTCTTATATAGTCTCTGGGGTGTGGTCCAGTGACTCAGTTCTAATCCCTAGCACGCCTCCTTAACTGCTGCAACCGTTTATCACGCCTTCGTTGGTGTGCGTCCAGGAATGACGGCTCTCCTTCACTCTCATCTGAGACACCTGGCTCCTGGCTAATCTCCTCTCCCTCGGCCGGCACCTGAGACAGTGCCAGAGGGGAGGAGCCTGGAGAGGGAGGCCTGGCTGACTCCTCTTCCTCATGTTCGGAGCTTTCTTCCTCCGATGAGATAGGCTCAGCGGGCGGGGCCACAACACTCTCAGCCCAACCCAACTCACAACAAGGTTGTTGTTGTGAACAAAAAAGAAGAGGAGGGAAAAGAGGACCATTGGATATGTTTGCTGTTGAGTTATTTGCAAATAAATAAATAAATAAATAAATAAATAAATACATAAATAAATAAATAAATAAATAAATAAATAAATAAATAAATAAATAAATAAGGGATACAAATAAATTAAGAAAAATGGCATAGCCAAAACTGGAAGATGCTATTGCTCTTTTGCAGTGCCAATACTATGAAATGAAGTCATCCTGAGATTAGACTGGAAGATTTTAAGAAGTTATTAAAAACACATCTTGTTTTCATGAGCCTTTCAGTAACATCATTTATGCCTTTTTTTCTTATTATATCTCTTTCCCTCTTCATTTTGTGTCTTCTATCAGTTTTAATATAAATTTTGATTTTTTTTCGATGCTTAAGTGCCTTACATTCATTTCCCCCTTCCTCTTTCTCCTTCCCTCTTGCCCTTCCAATTCCATTTCCCTTTCCTCTTCATCCAATGCAAGTCTTCCTGCTAAAACTACAGGTAGGTTGCCAGGGAGCTCAGAGGAAGGGCAACCTTCAAGTTCTGCAAGACACAAATGTGAAATTTGGCTCATTGGCCTGTCAATCAACTGCCTCCCTTTTCAGTTTCCATACACAAAACAAAGAAGAGAAAACAAAGAAGAGAAATTAAGACACGGAGAAACAGGTGACTTTTCTGAAGCTTTCATGGCAAAGGAGAGGACTTTCTGGGGATGATCCAAAGGACTTTTCGAAATGCTGACAATGGCAGGAAAACAAAGATGCAACAGTAAAAGCAGCTGCAACCTACATTTGTGGAAGATTTCACACTGTTTTTCTAAGCAAAGTAGTATACAGTTGCACTCTCAATGTACAGGTTTCAACAGAAATGAATGTGAAATGAAGCTTAATATATTAAAGAGAATGAAAGTAATTGGAACTGGCTTGGTTAATGAGAATGGAAAAGGAAACAATCCCTTTCCCCACCCAGGAGCTCCTTCTTGTACCATGTTCATACTTGTTCTTTCATTTTCTACAATATTATCCAAAGAACTCTTAAGTTCCCTTTCCCATGCTTAATTGTTTAATAGGCTGAGACATTCCTTTCAAAAGATAATCTGTTAGAAAATATAACAGTTGTTTATCATTCAATTAGCCTTCAAATTAGACCTTGAGTGACAATATATTTAATTCCATGACAGATTAAATACACTTACACACACAGTCTAACAGGAAAATGAAACAGGATCTGAGAGAGCTCAGCAAACAAACAATCATGGAGTCCTTCCTTCCTTCCTTCCTTCCTTCCATCCATCCATCCATCCATCCATCCTCCCTCCCTCTAAACTAAAAATATTAGTTTACTAATATATTGTTTATATTCTTTTATGTTTTTTGTTTTGTTTTGTCTTGTTCTTTCTTCTGTTTTTTCTTTTGTCTTCTTTTTATCTATAAATCTAAATTAAGATTATTTTTTTTTAAAAAGAAATATAATTTATATTATATTAAAGAAAGATGCACTAGGATGGATACTTAGAAATGGCCTTCATGGGCAAAGTCTCTATGTTGTTTTTAAAAAGCTGCTGTAGATACCTGGCATTTCCAGATGAAATTCTATTTAAAGCTTACAAAAACACTTAGGGTAATCTATAACTTCCCTTGGATTCATCTGCAGCGCTCTGTACATTCTCACTGCTATTCTGACACTAACATTTTGTTCGCTTCAGTTGGTGGGAAATCCCGGGATGTTTGCTTATGTTGGCTATTGTTCTCGCTGATGTCCAAGCTGATTAATCAACCATTGTCCTTGTTCTGATGCACAGGTTTTTCCCCACTCATCATTGCATGTAAGCAAAGGCAATTTCTTGGGCTGATGCCTCCACCTCAGGCCAGGAACAAAATGTGAAAACTTGCTGGTGGTTGCTACTCTGTCCCTACTCCAATGATCTCTATTTTTACCGTAGACGTATCACAAACCCTTTGAAAGCTAGCAGATAGCTGAAAGACATTGGAAGACTGAAGGGGAGTTAAACATATAGATGAATTTCTTGGGGATAAGGTTATAGAAGGGCTATGATCAAAGAAGATTTTTTTTAAAAAAAATTCAGATATCCAGAGATTGTTCATCTACTACAGATAGACTAAAAAAAGGTCTATCTGTAGAAGATGGTGGGGAAAAACTATGGTGAATTTTATAATTATTCTGAATCCTGATAACTGATTAGGAAAAATATTGTTTCTATAGCTAACAACTGTGTTCTTTCTTAAACTTTAAAAAAAACATATTTCTTGTTTCATTATTTTTTCAGGGAAAGGATTTTCTTACATATTCAAATATCACTTCTCACATAAAATATGTATTTTAGCTTTTCAGGTAATAACAACCTGAGTAGCCAACAACCAATAAAAGGAATAAAAGTAAGAAATGTTGGATGGTCTTTGTTTAATTGCAAGAACTGATCAGTTGGGTATTATCACCAATAACAGTAATTTGTACCAATTATCTTAGAACTTTGCTAACTCTAATAAAAGTTGATTGTTTTTTTAGATACTAGTATTTCACATACCAGTAGTAATCTTGATATCCTCCAGTTAAATTAATATGGTATGAGAAGAGATGGCAAAACCTGGGGGTGGAGTGAAAAGAAAGATCAGCTTTGTTGAACTAAGTCCAACTCCTCTTGAGTGCTCTTGATCCTTATATAACTCTAACCAGGTGCTGACCATTAGATGAAAAGAATCTAATGCCTGCATAGGCATGATTAGCAATAAATCAGTTTTACTGAACCTTCATGTGTTGACCTGTTTTTTTGCACCTAACAAATATAACTATATTAAGTACTCTGTGGTTCTAGACTAGATTTTCACTCTTACTTAATTCTATTTGGTCTGAAAATTTGCAATGATTCTGTCAGTATTTACATTGAACTCTCTTTTTTTTGTTTCTGTCACATTCTCTTCCCCTAGTTTTTGTCTATCCCAATAATGTTGTTACATCATCTTTTTTTAAAAAAAGTTTTCTATTTTTATTTCTTATACACATATTGTAAATGTATGTTCTCTTATCCATAATTGATCATATATATATTTTGTTTCTAATGAAAGCATAAAAACAAGACATTTTAATTACATTTGGGGTTGTTCTTCTACCCTCTCTTTTCCCTCTTTTCACAACAAACCTTCTTCTCCTTCTTCTTTCTTTCCCCTCTCTCCCTCCTCTCCTCTCCTCTTCTACCTCCTCCTCTCCTCCCCTACTTCTCTTCCTCTCCCCCACTCCTCCCCTCTTTTCCCCCTTTCTCACCTTCTCTCCTGCTCTTGTTTTGGAATCTTTTTTTTTCTAAACATTCTGTAATTCTTTTGTTTTGGAAGCTACACGGTTTTATTTTGTCTGGGAAACTGTAAGCTATGAGGATCAAGGAAATAAAGATATTTTTTTAGTTTGATTATCAAGAATGTTATCATACAGACTAACAAACTGTTCATAAGCCTCAAAAATAACATTTGTGAAGTACTTGTTTTCTCTTTGAGAGACAAATGGTTGAAAACATAGAAATAAAATTAACCAAGACAAAAAAGAAGAAAAAGTGCTTCAGGTTTAATAGAGGCTATACTGAACAAAAAAAAAATCCCTGAACAGTGAAAGTCTGAAAAACATTTGCTGCATTTTAATAACTTAGATGAAAGACTTACATTTGCAAATTATAGTTCCGCTTCAAAAACTTAACACAGGAAGGCACTAAAGAGTTTGCAAGGTCATATTTCCTGGGGAAAGGTGTAGTTTAGATAATCACTGTTAAGATTATCTCACAATCTGAGCTTTCAGCAAAGAGGTTGTTATATTATCAATTATCATTACATATTAAACCAAACTGCGAATTACAGGAATCACAAAATGAGCACCTTTGGAATGAATCAGTTAGGAGAATACTATTTTCAATTGGTCACACAAAATGCACACGACTGTAGTCATCACAATTTTGTGTCATTCTTGATTACTTCTTCCTCTGTTCATTGATTTGCTGATCTGTTTATGAGAGATAGGTTGGGGAAGAGAAATATTCTTCAGTGGTTATTAAAAAAAAAAACAACCCACAGTTCATCTCATCAAATGATTGTGATAAAATGTGATCCAGTCTATTCAAGAAAGAAAACCACAAAGCACTATATATCTACTATGTTGAGACTCTAGAAAAAGTGTAGAGAAGAGCAACAAAGATGATTAGGAGACGAGGGGCTAAAACATATGAAGAAGGGTTGCAGGAACTGAGTATGTCTAGTCTAATGAAAAGAAGAACTAGGGGTGACATGATAGCAGTTTTCCAATATCTAAGGAGCTGCCACGAAGAAGAGGGCTCAAACTTTTCTCCAAAGTCCCCTGAAGGAAGGACAAGAAGCAATGGATTGAAAGGAAGCAAAGAGAGATCCAATTTAGAAATAAGGAGAAATTTCCTGACAGGTAGTTAATTTTCAGGAAACCCTCCTCTTTTAACCTTTCAGATCAAATCACAATCTTTTATCACAATCATTGATCAGTAAATTGCCATCACATCTTCTTCCATTGGGGCAGTTTCTTTACCCTTTGTAGCATTTGTGACTGACACAGTAGAGCAGGGCTGTCAAACTCATGGCCCACAGGCCAGATGCGTCAGGCTCTGGCCACGCCCATGGCCGGTTTAGCAAAGGGGGAAAAGGTCCCGTTATGTCCCATGATGCCACCATGATGATACAAGTTTGACACCCCTGCAGTAGAGTGCTAGAGAGGAGGGGAAATTAATTTTCCATCAATTTAATGTTGGAAGTCATCTGTTAGTAGCATCATAATTTTGTTTTAAATTCTTTAATATCTGAATTTTACAACCCATATCTTGAATGTTTATAGTAGAGTGAAGTTAGTATTAAAAGTTATAGTGCTGTTTTCATACAATGAACATTTTGGGGGGGGAAATAACACATGCAAAGGCACACCTGGACAAAGAGCCTGCAAGAAAAAAAATCTTATAAATAAAATTGTATATCAAGACAAAAGAATTGTTCACTCTGTTCATAAAAATGTATTTTTCAATGGTTACAGGACTGTAGAATAATTGGGCCTCTTACGTAATTTGTTTATGCCAATAATTATTATTCATGAAACAGAGTATTTCAGAGAAAAGAACCTGTGCAATATATATAGAAAGCCAATTCAATTAGCTTTCTAAACAATATTGGTAGAATTTATAATCCTTAAAAATCTTCTAGAAACTAAGCTATACAAATTTCCAGCTGCTCTTAAGAACAATAAAACAGCTTGAAGTGTATAGCTTAAGTGCAGTTGCCTCTTCATTTCACATGTGTATGATCCATAATGGTACTAACAAACAAGAACTGGTAGAAAACTGAAACCAAGAGAAGCAAATATTTTGTGTTAATTGTCCCAGGAAATATAGTAATTAACAAGGTAAAAGCCAAAACAAAATTGTGAACATTGACTATAAACATTCCATAGATTATGTTTCCTACAGGACAGTCTACAGAACCCCAGTTGAGTAGAATTCTCTCTTGACCACCTTTTCTCTCCCAACTTTGACCATGAAAGACAAACAAGAGAAAGAAGAAAGGAAAGGAAAGCAAAGGAGAGGAGAGGAGAGGAGAGGGGAGGGGAGGGGAGGGGACGGGAGGGGAGGGGGGAAGGGGAAGGGAAAGGGAAAGGGAAAGGAAAGGAAAGGAAAGGGGGGAGGAAGGAAGGAAGAAAAAGAAAGAAAGAAAGAAAGAAAGAAAGAAAGAAAGAAAGAAAGAAAGAAAGAAAGAAAGAAAGAAAGAAGTGGCAGATGTCCAAGGAGATTTCTTCCTAAGCAAGAAATCACTTTGATTCAATACATCATTCTAAATTCAGTGTTATAACATATAGGAATGTGCCTTTTACACATTTCTCTCTCCCCCCCCCCCTCTCTCTCTCTCTCTCTCTCTCTCTCTCTGTGTGTGTGTGTGTGTGTGTGTACACGTGTGTGTGTGTGTGTGTGTGTGTGTGTGTGTGTGTACACGTGTGTGTGTGTGTGTGTAGATGTGTGAATTTCCCTATGAATAAAGATGTGGGGGTGGAGACTTTTTCCTAACTCCTGGGCTTTAAGCCTGAAGTGGCAATAATATGCTCGAGCCTACCCCAACCTTGGCCTTCATGCTGCTGCTCTTTCTCCACTATGAAAAAGAGATTTTCAATTCAAGTTTCCTTTCCAGCTCGGCAGGTGAGGCTGAATGACAAAACCGAGTGATACAGAGAAAGTGCGAGGAAGAGCAAAGAGCAAGATGAGCAGGAGTGGGTGAAAGAGAGCAAAAGAAGAAAGAAGAGAGCAAGATCAACCTTGGATCATTTGCAGAATGGATGTATATTGTAATCCTTGATCCTTAAGAAGAGTGGGCGTTTCCAAGTAAAACAGGACAGCTGGAAAGCCTCACCAACCAGATCTGAACTTTGCTGGTCTGTCTGTCAAACCAAGACTCCTTCTGCAGTCTCAGTTCTACATTATCTGACCATTGTTTTTCTACCCAACAGCTTTCTTCAACTTTTCCCATCTTAAAGCTGTGACGATAGTAGCACTCACTGGTTTCATTTTAAAAGGGACTAGAGATTGGCAGTCGGGACAGAGCAAATTATGCCAGCATAATTCGTGGAACCACACAGATTGGAAAAAAGCATCATAAACCAGCTGTCCGGATGCATCCTGGGAAATAAAGAGCAGGGTTATGATATTGAGCTATGACAATGCAGTTACAATCTCGTGTGTGTGTGTGTGTGTGTGTGTGTGTAAACTTAGTCACAATAAAATGCGTCCTTTTTGAAAAAAGAAGAAATCATTGTAATCTTACCTCAGTTCTTTTCAATACTGGAAAATGCTGCTTAAAATACATTTGAGAATTTCCAAATAATTATGTACAAAGAACTTAAGTCAATTTGAGTTTAAGAATGAGAGTTTTAAGAGTCTGCATGATTTGGCATGAAGTTGCTGTCCTTTTTAATGTCTAAGGTTTACATGTACCTTATACAAAACACACAAAATCTCTTAATTCAGACTAAGCAACTACTGGAAAATCAGTCTGTATTATTGAACTGCCCTTTGATTAAGAGAAGATAGAATAGAAAAAATACTGACAACATGTACTCTAAGACATCTCCCTCCCTCCCTTCCTCCTTCCCTCTCTCTCTCTCTCTCTCTCTCCCCCTCCTCACACACACACACACACACACACACACGTGATGTTGAATTAGTACAACAATAAATCACTTAGTAAGAAACCAATGTAGATGCAGTAGGCCCTTTACTTATTGCTTATAGGAAAAAGATTTTTTTAAAAAACCAATTGTTTAAATGTATTAAGGTTGCCACCTTTTGACCAAATGGGAAAAAAAGGAGTGGAACTGTATTTTAAAAAAACTGGTTGTATGGCTGCAGTGATATTTATTTAAGTAGAACTATGAACACACACATACAGATACGTACGTAACCAGAACAATTAAATCTCAAAAAAAGAAAAAAAATACATTAAAATGCTGAACTTCACCAGCCTCGTTCAAGACCTAATTATTATTTCATTGGCATCCTAACACAAACATATGGAAACACTGTGGAACATGGATAACCATGCACTCATCAATGATATTTGCATAACTGTGGATGTTCGATTTCTTTTTACTCTTGTGGTCTTCTTGCTATTAATACCCCGTCAACCCCAGTAGTAAAATTGAAAAACCAGATGGCAGAGCAGTAGTATGGGGCTAGGCCTATACCGGAACACAGGGGAACACAGCTCTTTGGATATGTTTTAATCTGGTATCATGAATATGCATGAGGCATAGTGAGATCCTTGGTCCATTGTAAACCTTTTCATACCAGTGAATGAGGATCCCAATCAGAAGAGCCAGTCCAAGTTGAATTTGGGAAGGGATGGACGTCTGATCAATGACTTGGCATCAGCTGAAAAAGCAGTTTAGATCCTGTTAAAAGGGCTACTTCCAGTGGTGGGATTTAGCCAGTTCGCTCCCCTTTCGGGAGAACCAGTTGTTAACTTTCTGAGCAGTTTGGCGAACTGGTTGTTAGAAGAAATCATTAGGGCAGAGATCCAGTTGTTAAATTACTTGAATCCCACCACTGGCTACTTCTGCCTAGTATCGATGCACCAGACATAATCTGCTCCATAATTCCACTCCGGAACCGTGTAACCTCACCGCATTGTGGTTTTTGGGGTTTTTTTGTGCGAGTCAGAACAATTGCTTGATCAGCTGCAGTGTCTGAAAAGGCAGAAAAGTTCTTTCCCATGCAGCCCTGCAGTTCTGGAGAACTTGGGAGCTGTTTGTTCTCGCATAGGCATTAATTCCAGGTTTTTCCAGCTGCCAGCTACTCTCTCCCCGCCTAGAGATACCTACAGCACCTACAGCAATACTTTCAAATGCTCTGAGGCTGGCGAAAATAAATGCAGCCATGGATCAGCTGAAAATTGCCTTTAAAGAACTGGAAATCTGAAAGAGATTATTTGGAAGTTCTCTTGTGCAGGTGGTGCACACTGCGATGCTAATAAGTTTTAGTGAGATAACTAATATGATTGTTAGCATTGTTCAGGTGATTATCCAAATTATTCTGGTGCAGAATCCTCCTGTAGCTTAGAACAACAACCATCAAAAAAACTCCCACTGATTTTGATTTGATGTAATTTACTCCCACATAACTTGAAAGGGCTGACAAAATAAAATGTATTCCGGCAGTCATCACATCTAATCTACCATTTTTAACAAGAGAAAAGCTTGTTTTCTAAGCCGTCTCTCAGTAAGATTGATGCACAATTTAAACATCTGTATTTTCCAGCAGAAAACAACAATTGTACTTCACATTCACTTGTGAGATTCCCTGGGTACCGACAACTACTATCAGGAGAAAGAAATGCCTGTCTTATTGTTAGGAATTTGCCTTTCTACTTCTCTTTTTAAAAATGTAGAAAGCCTCTTTATTTTTAATAATTCAGATGCTGTAAAAGAAGATGTGCCCTTGTCGCAGGAGAAGGATTGGGGAAAGTGTTAGCACAAATGCCTTGCGCATTATCATGCCATCAAAGGGACTAACGGAGGAACACAGCAATCCCTTTGAAGGTGTCCATACAAACCTATGGAGAAACAGATGACATTCTTGAATCCCCAATGAAGTCATTATGATCAGCGATACTCTAATGAATACCAAATATACCCATAATGAGAGGACCTTAAGCATTATTTTAATCAATTATGTCACAATAGTGTGGGAGTATATCAACAGCACTTATAATCTGGATGCTCTAGTTGGAAACTATAAATGTCTAATTAACATACTTCGTTGTTTCGACTCCTGTCACTGCAAAAGCAAGGAAATTACAATCGTTTCAGGACGTTTTTCCAAGACAGGATGAAAAGGCCTGCTAGGATCTTTTCATCATCTTTTAATGACCCAATAATCCCTTGTGGGGTGGAGTCTGTGCAACTGAAAGGAGCTGAGTGATTACTGGCCGGATGCCCTTCCTGTCGCCAATGCGGAGTTTTGTTCAGCAGATATATTCTCATCGTGCTGAGAGAGAGAAATATCTGCCTCTACCTAGGATCAAACTCACAGCCTCCTGATTGTGAGGCGAGAACTCCATCTCTAAGCCACCGCATCACTCCTGCTAGTATCTTTTGTAGGGTTTAATTTGGTCTGATGATGTTTTAAATGGTAAGGATCCAGTTGAGCAGGGCATTGAGGAGGGCCTGCTTACTAGGGCTCCAGTATTTGATGGGTTGCCATAAAGAAGAGGGGCTCAACCTATTCTCCAAAGCACCTGAAGGCAGGACAAGATGCAATGACGAAAAGTACTCAAGGAGAAAGCCAACCTAGAACTAAGAACAATGAGAACAATTAGCCAGTGGAACAGCTTGCCTCTAGAAGTGGTGGGTGCTCCATCACCAGATGTTTTTAAGAAGAGATTGAAAGCCATTTATCTGAAATGGTACAGGATCTCCTGCTTGATCAAGGGATTGGACTAGAAGTCCTCCAAGGTCCCTTCCAACTCTGTTATTCTATTATTCTGTAGTTTAGTTTAGAGATGGTGGCAGATAATCAGGAAGGACAGCAGAGAATGGGGCAGGAGCAATTATGCCTTCCAATAGTAGACGTCAAGCTGCTGAAAGTTGGGGTTTCTGTGGGGAGTGAAAAAAGTCACATATGACCCTTTTTCACACAAAGGTTGTTAAACTTTTGCAGCATCCCTGTGGTCATGTGATCAAAATTCAGATGTTTGGCAACTGGTTCATATTTATGACAGTTGCTGTGTCCCAAGGTCATGTGATCCTTTTTGTGACCTTCTAACTAGCAAAGTATTAAGTCCTGAGGTGGTAATAATGACGGAGGCTGGATTGCAGAGAACGTAACTTTATTTAACGCAACAATAACTGGCAAGGCATGAGAAGAACGAGAGCAAGCAAACTCTTCTGACAGCTCCTTAAATAGGAGCCTGTCAAACGGGGCGGGCCAATACGCGAGCAGGATTCTCCCGCGAATTCTCTGCTCGCGTCTTAGCCAATCCACGTTGGCTGGCAACAACCCCGCCGGGGTGGAGTCGTAACCGCGAGGACTCAACACCCCTCTCTACCCAGATAGCGCATGCGTAGTCCTCCAAGTATGCAGGGTGGCGTCGGCTCCGCCCAGATCGCCTTAGTGCAGCAGGGAATGGCATTGCAGGCGGAGCTTGAACTTCTGCGGGCGGTGCTGTCGGTGGTGGTACAGGATCCTCGTTGGCCGGTTTCGGAGGCGTTACCGCAGCGGGAGAATCAGGTAAGCCTTCCGACGAGAACGTATCGGATGGAGTGGGGTTAATTGAAACTGGTGGAGTTGCAGACCTATCAGCGGTAGTATCGGTGGTTTTGTCTGGTGGGCCTTGACCGGGCGGTCGGTCGACCCTCCTCCTGAGTTGGTTTATATGTCGCCTCCACTCGCGTCCGTCGGAGAGCCGGACCCTATAAGAATAGGGTCCTGTTAGTTGGATGACATGCCCAGGGACCCACTTTACTTCAGATCCGAAATTCTGTGCGTACACAGCGTCCCCCACTAGGAAAACCCTTACACCCGTTTGCGTTCCACGGAAAGAATCGGAAATGTAGTCAGGATGCAAACGGTCAAGTGTGGTCCGGAGACGCCGACCCATTAGAAGTTCTGCCGGGCTGGCTTTAGTGGCGGCGCATGGCGTGGTGTGCTGGGCCAGGAGGTAACGGCAGATGTCGTGGTGCCAATTTGAGGGACCCAGGCGGCGTAGGGCGTCTTTAGCCGATCTAACGGCCCTTTCCGCCTGGCCGTTAGCGGCCGGATTAAAAGGGGCCGTTTGAGCATGGCGGATACCCAACCTGGCAAGAAACAACTGGAAGGGTGCCGAGGTGAATTGTGGCCCATTGTCAGTCACCAACACATCGGGTAGCCCATGGGACGCGAACCACCCCTCCAAAACTCTAATCACTGCGTCCGTGTTAGTGGAAGTTAGAAGTGCCAACTCAACCCATTTAGAAAAAGCGTCGACAGCTAAAATGAAGGTCCGGCCATGGAATGGGCCAGCGAGATCCACGTGGACTCGCGCCCATGGGGTTCTGGGGGACTCCCATTCCCTCACGGGGGCGGCCGGTGCGACTGGTCTGGTTAATTGGCAATGTTGGCACTTCGCCACCCACTCTTCTATCTCCCGGTCCATCAAGGGCCACCACACATAGCTGCGGCCAAGTGCCTTCATGCGTACGATGCCCGGATGGGCATCGTGAAGATGTGCTAGTATTTGGTGTCTGAGGCTGGGAGGTATGACCACCCGGTTGCCCCATAGAAGGCAGCCCTTATGGGCAGACAGTTCGTGCTGTCTGCGGTGGTAAGGCAAGAACCCCTCAGTAGTGGGTTGTTGTGGCCACCCCCTGCGGACCCAGTCCAGGGCCTTAGAAATGGTGGGGTCGGTTGCGGACAGGGTGCTGATGTCAGTTGCGGTAATAGGTGACCGCAACTCATCGATTAGCATAACGGGGACCGCTGGAGCAGGGTCGTGGACGGTGTCAGGGAGGGGACAGCGGCTTAACGCGTCAGCGTGAGCTATCGCTTTACCCGGCCTATACAAGAGTTGGTAGGAGTAGGCTGCCAGAAACTCCGCCCAACGGGACATGCGCGGAGAGAGAATTTGAGGTGTTTGGCGGTCGCCAGCCAGTAAGCCTAGCAAAGGCTTATGGTCGGTGACGAGGTGGAAGAAACGACCATAGATGTAGTCATGGAATCGTTTGACTCCAGCTACAGCCGCCAACGCCTCCCTATCAAGCTGACTATAATTCCTCTCCGCGGCTGATAGGGTCCTAGAGTAATACGCAATGGGGGCCTCCGAGCCATTGGGCAAGACATGGCTAAGGACGGCTCCCACCCCGTACGGAGAAGCATCGCACGTGAGAGATAATGGAAGGCGTGCATCGTACTGGATCAGAACAGCTTCTGAGGTGAGGGCGTCTTTGACAGCCCTGAACGAAGCAGCCGCCTTGCGGCCCCAATGCCATGGTGTTTTAGCGTCTAAGAGCCGATGCAACGGCTCAGCCAGAGACGCTTTATGAGGCAAAAACACCGCGTAGAAATTAAGCAGACCAAGGAAAGCCTGTAGTTCGGCCTTCGTAGAGGGGGTGGGGGCGTTCTTTATGGCCTCCACCTTCGCAGGAGCCGGATGAATGCCCCGGGAATCAATCAGGAAACCCAAGAATTCGACCTGGGGAACACCCACCCGGCATTTGTCCCTCTTCAGCCTAAGCCCCGCCTGCCTAAATCGGCAAAGGACAGCCCGTAGTTTGGCGATGAGGTCATCCTGATCAGCGGCCGCGATCAGGATGTCATCAAAATAGGGAACCACCCCCTTAAGGCCATGGAGCAGCCGCTCCATTAGACACTGGAAGATTCCCAGGGCCACGCTCACTCCAAACTGTAGCCGATTACATTTAAAAGCTCCACGGTGAGTGACTATCGTTTGGGCTAATGCGGTGGCCTCGTCCACCGGGAGCTGCTGGTAGGCTTGTGCCAAATCCAGCTTAGCGAACAAACGCCCCTGACCTAAGGAATGAAGTAGGTGTTGCACCACAGGCACGGGATAGGGGTTTGCCTGCAATGCCCGGTTTAATGTGCACTTAAAATCTCCGCAGATTCTAATGGAGCCGTCTTTTTTAAGGGGAATGACAATCGGCGTCTCCCACTTGGAGTGGTCCACTGGCTCAAGCACCCCCTGTTCAATTAATTTATCTATTTCGTGGTCGACTTTGGGCCTGAGAGCGAGGGGCACCCTTCGAGGTTTCAGCCGGATGGGCGCCACCTGGGGGTCCAGATTAAAGGAAATGGGGCAACCGGTATATTTACCAAGACTGGTGTCAAAAACATCAGCAAATTCGCTAAAAAGGGAAGGTGGCACATCCGGACTGGTGGAATGGATGCCAGAAACGCCGAGGCGCAGGGCAGCAAACCAATTGAGACCCAGCAGACTGGGAAGCTTGTCACGAACCACAATCAGAGGTAGGCGGCCAGAGAAATTGCCATGTGAAATGTGGAATGTTCCACACCCTACGGTAGGGATCGGCTTTCCCTGGTAATCTTTCAGCCTGATGGAACAGGGTTGCAGTTGCTGTAAAGATAGTTTTGGCAGCAGCGCTTGGAGGGTGTTCCAGGCCATCAGGGATTTTGGGGACCCTGTGTCGATCTCCATTCGGCATGGGGCGCCCTCCAACCGAACCGTGAGGTAAATCTTGTTCGCGGGGGCCCAAACAGAGGCATGGTTGATGGCCACAGGTGGAGAGTCGAGGTCGCGTTCAATCGCGAAGCAATCATCTCGGCGGTTGGATGACTTCCGCCGCTTATTGACTGGCTCGGAGGTTCCAACGGAGGCTGGGCATGCCGCTCTGCAAACTCGGGATAAATGGCCCCGTTTGCCGCAACGGCGACAAACAGCGGCTTTGAAACGGCAGTTGGCCCTATTGTGGGGGCCGCCGCAACCCAGGGAGTTGCTTGCAGGTTTATTGGCAGGCGGAGGCCGCTTATTCTTCCTCACGGACTTGAGGCGGCTCACCTCCTCGTCCTCCTCAGAGGAGTCTGTCGGCTCCGTTTCCTCATGATGGACTGATTGGGGCTTGCTGAGGGAGGGCATCGCCGGTAAAACGCGTCTGATCTCCGCAGCTGACTTGTCTGACATTTCGGACGCCCTGGCCTCATCCATGGCCACAGAAAGAGTCAACTCCGAGCGAGCCAGCAAACGTCGCTGTAACTTAAGATCCCTGACTCCACACACGAGCTGGTCCAAAAGAGCATCATCTAATGCAGGGAAGTCGCAATGGCGTGCAGCTGTGCGTAGAGAGGCCATATAGTCATTTATATTTTTCCCCGTCGGCTTGCGATCGTTGATAGAATGCGTGTTGTCGCGCAATACGGGAAGGTGCTGGGGAGTAATGGTTCTTTAGTTTCTGGAGCAGAACCTCCCACGGCACAGTGAAGACAGGTTGGGGAGCGGTCAGAGCCCTGGCGGTGCCAAACACCTCCCTTCCGCAAGAACTGAGGAAGTATCCTCGTTTCCGAGCACTCGGCAAGTCAGAGAGATCATTTGCTTGTAGGAAGCATTCGAATCTCTCTATATAATCGTCCCACGTCTCGGTCGCGGAATCAAAAGCCGTGAAGAGTGGAAACGGGGTGGCCATCGCCGCAACAAGTCAGGTAGTATCTCGTTAGCCGTCCGCCTTAAGACTATCCCACCTTCGTCGCCAGTATTAAGTCCTGAGGTGGTAATAATGACGGAGGCTGGATTGCAGAGAACGTAACTTTATTTAACGCAACAATAACTGGCAAGGCATGAGAAGAACGAGAGCAAGCAAACTCTTCTGACAGCTCCTTAAATAGGAGCCTGTCAAACGGGGCGGGCCAATACGCGAGCAGGATTCTCCCGCGAATTCTCTGCTCGCGTCTTAGCCAATCCACGTTGGCTGGCAACAACCCCGCCGGGGTGGAGTCGTAACCGCGAGGACTCAACACAAAGTTAATGAGGAAGCCAAATTCACTTAACAGCCGGGTCACTAACTTGTCAATTGAAGTAATTACAGGGGCCATTTTGGATCTAGCACAGCTGCTTTTACATTGTTGGTGAGCCAGTTGTGTTGTGTTGTGTTTTGTAGGTTAAAAAAGGGCAAAGAAGTGACGTCGACTTGGCCACGCCCATCTGACCAACAAGCCACACCCACCCAGTCACCTGACTACCAAGCCATGTCCACTCATTAAGCCACGCCCATAGAACCGGTAGCGAAAATTTTTAGATTTCACCCCTGATCCAAGGTCCCTTCCAATTCTGTTATTATTAAATATTTCACATGCCTGTGGTTTGGGATTACCCAACTGCTAACCTAGCACTCTATTCTTTTTGTTCTGTTTCAAGACACTGTACTATTGTCTGAAGTGTAGTTAAATGGGCGGCAGTAATGGCCCTTTAAGAAGAGTTGGCTCAACCCTGCAATAATGCTGTTAAACCAGGACAGTTCACAACTTCATTCTATGGTTCAGTTTTAGCATAGAAGAAACAGTCAACAATCAAAGCAGATCTGTATTTAAGACCCCTTGCCAGAGAAATTCAATGCCAGAACAAGACAGTTGCATTTTAACTCTAGGGTTGAGGTGAGAGATTAAGATCATTTATATTTTTCCACATTGAGTAGAAAAAGCATATTTTTTTTAAAAAAAAAATCATCAGACTGTAATTAGACATTTTCTGTTCTACGAGATCAAGTGCATTGGGCTGTAGCTTCTATCCTTCTCAATCTATATGGTATAACCATGCTAGTTGGGGATTATGGGAACTGCGATCAACACAACTGGAGAAGACCAGATTGAAAAGGCTACCTTAAACCTTGAATATCCCAGGATAAATATTAAAGCTCTGTTAGGTCTATTTATTCCGTAAAATTGCAAGTAGTTTTCCCTAAGCTATTTTTAGAGGGAAAAAATCCTAACTCTAGGATTATTTTCAGTGTAAGTAATAAATAATATTTCTTACATGGTCAGATAGAAAATATAGCTCCCTTAAGCCTTGCTTAAAGAAAGTTACTTTGCTAGAACTGGCTTTTGTATGGTTCTGTCTGTGATGATTATATGCAATTATTTTTAACAATTTCTTACCAAATCCCATAAGGTAGTGATTAAAACTTGAAAGCTTTTAAAAGGCAAAAAAAGGAGAAAGAAAATATTAAAAAGTTTAATCAAGTGCTTTGAGCTCCGACTGCTTCATTTCTTCCCCTGAGTCTGTGTCTTCTCAGATTCCAGAAGAAAACAACCAAATACTTTTTCTTTTGCAGTAGACTGTTTCTTTTTTAAAATAAATAAATAAATAAAATGGCATATTTCTAATATTTGCTGTCTTCGTCCAAACTCAAAGGATTCTGACACACGTTGTAATAGCATTCTATCTTTGTGATGTACAAAAAGCTTTACCAAACATGTTTCTCCTGGACTCCTGGATTTCATCATTCTTACACAGGTTTGGGAAATAGAAGAATTCTTGTCCAATGCATTTAGAAGACACTTGGCCAAGAAAATCTTCACAGCTATACAGCCAGGATGAGAGAAGAGAAACTACAAAGTCTACAGAACAGGCAGCTCCAAATATTTAAAGCATTTCTTTGACAATAACTTATAGTAGATAACTCTAGTTCAGGGGTAAATCGAGGTTCCCTCTGCCACTTTTAAAGGAAATGAATTAATTCCATGAGGAACTGAGGGGGGTGAAAATCACATCTTGGTTATGAGGTGGGTGGCTGATCGTCTTTTTTAATTTTACCTTTGCTTGTTGCAACCCAACTGATTTCTTCTTCTGTCTTCTTTCCTTGCAGGATACACACAATGTTCCTCTGATTCCAAAATGTGACACAATGGTCAGCTATCAGTCTGTGGACAAAAAGGAGATGGAGAAGAGCTTGCACATATTGTGCCACTGCCCATGTGAGTGGGAGTACTTTGAAAGTAAAAAAAAACCAAACATTTTAAAAGAATGAAAATGATAAACGCCCTACTCTTTTTCAATTTTCTGATTTCTAGTCATTCTCTTCCGTGAACGTAGAATGTTATTCCACAAATAACAGTTCAGTGCAATGTGCCTTATATTGTTAGACTGGTTATTAATTTAGATCAGGAAATCATCATTTATATGATGATTACTTATATCTTATAAACCACAAATAGCCAGATAACTATTTTTAAAAATCCAACATTCCTTCACAGTCATAAAGACCTCTTGATCCAAGAATAGGTACAATGAGTACACAAGATGAATTTGTACAAAGTTGTTATCTGAACTGGAGCTGAGAGTCTAGGAGGAGCCCAAATTTATACTGATCCTGTTAGAAGAAGTTAACAATGAAGATCTCTGCACCCAAGTGGGCCAAAGTCACTCTGCCTTGCTAGGGTTGAGGCTTTTCTTCCCCATAACCTCATAGACGCTAAGATGGTTTCACGTAGTCAGTCTATGGTTGACATATAAAATTAGGTGCCATCAACCTACTAATGATACCTAACCCCATAGAGATAGATGATCTCACTCAAAGACCTCATGTACATGTTGAAGAGAAAGAATCAAACTTTGAGGCACTTCACAAAATAAGGTCTTATGTCTAGATATCTTCTACCCCTCCAGCACTGATTGGAACTGATCCTGAAAGAAGGAGATGTACTGCACTTAATTCCTTGAGTTGGTTCAGAAAAATAACATGGTCAAAGATGCTGACAGCCCTTAAGAGGTCTAGTGCCCACATCTTGGTCCATTTATAAATCATCCATAAGCAGAAGCAATGCTGCCTTGGTGTTTTGTCCAGGTCTGAAACAAAACTAGAAGGGGTCTGGATAGTCTGCTTCCTTCAGGACCCTCTGAAGCTGTAATCCAACCACATTTTCCACAACCTTCTCCAAAAAACAAAAGTTGTAGACTCTGGACAGAAGTTATTCAAACCACTGGGTCCAGTGCATTGGTGGTATTCAGCCAGTTCTATCTGGTTCAGGTGCTGGCTGCAGGTGACTCCGCCCACCCACCTGGAAATAATCACGTCCCATTTATCCACGTTTTTGGACACTCTGTGAATGCATGTGCTCACGTTTGCAAACTGGTAGCAAAGGTAAATGAATGCCACCCTGGTCAAGTGATGGCTTGATTAGGGAACAGACCGCTGTCTCTTTCTATACCTCAAGTTAAGCCACTGGCAATAAAAATACATAGAATAATAATAAATTATCAAACAACAAATTTACAATCCTTTTATGACACTCATCACCTACCATGTGAGGAGGTTGCCCTCTTCACCTGAATGATAAAGCTGCTAGTATCTCAGAATTTGGCCTTTTCTAGATCTTGCACTTGTTAACTTTTAACGGGGCAAAACTGCTATACTGAAAATATGTTTTGCCCTTTGGCTACAAATCTTTATTATGCCCCCATTCAGAATGCTTTTCTAAAATTCATTTGTTTAAAACACTTCCCATACTTTTCAGAGTATATGTCACCAGGCTTAAAGAGATGACAATGGAACAATATAAGAGCCTTGATGGTATAGTGGTTTAATGCACCCTGTTATTAACACAGCTGCCTGCAATTTCTGCTGGTTCGAATCTCTCCAAGGCTCAAGGTTGACTCAGCCTTCCATCCTTTCTAAGGTAGGTGAAATGAGAACCCAGTTTGTGGGGGCAATAAGCTGACTTTGTATAAAATATACAAAAGAATGAAGGCTATTGCTTAACGCATTGTAAGCCGCCCTGAGTCTCCGGAGAAGGGCGGCATATAAATCAAATTTAAAAAAAAAAATATTGAAATGCAGAAAGAAAAATCAGGGAGGCCATTAAAAAAATGGAAGGAAAAGCATTAGTAGGCCATGTATGGCCAGCCTCAGGTCCAGGATTGCATACAGGTTGATTCCTCTCTGATGACTTCTATAAATGAATGGCTTATTTCACTGATAGGGCATCATGGTGGCTCAGCAATTAAGACGCTGGGCTTGTTGGCTGGAAAGCCAGCAGACCAGGTTTGAGACTGAAGCGCCAAGTAACAGGGTGAGTTCCTGTCC
The DNA here is from genome assembly GCA_022577455.1 of Arizona elegans. Lineage (NCBI taxonomy): Eukaryota > Metazoa > Chordata > Lepidosauria > Squamata > Colubridae > Arizona > Arizona elegans. The sequence goes on along the minus strand of JAKOOJ010000008.1, from coordinate 29,353,745 downwards.
TCGCTCCAGTTCCTGCCAACCTAGCAGTTTGAAAACATGCAAATGCGAGTAGATAAATAGGTACCACTATGATGGGAAGGTAACAGCGCTCAAAGACATCATGCTGGCCACATGACCATGGAAATTCTTCAGGAGCACTTACTCAATGGCCTTGAAATGGAGATGAGCACCACCTCCTATAGTTATCAAAGAGTGAAAACCACAGAAACTCCTTTATCTCTTTTTTATTTCACTAATTGTTAAAGTCCCTTCCTTATAGTCAGGAAACAGTTAATCCATGAAAAAAAGAACCCAAGAGTTCTGATTAGAAGTGTGCACTAGAAGGAAGGTAAATGGTATTTATTAGGTATTTATTAAAAATTTGTTTCTCCCCCCCACTTTTTTTTCTGTGCAGAGAGTGGGACACTTCTCTCTTTTGTGAAGGGGAGGGGGTTTGCATCTGTTCACCATTTTGGTAACTGACACTACTCCTACCAGTATGAGAAGTCACTCTCACAATGTCATGGAAGAGCTTCTCGCTGTTTTGAGGAGGGAAGCCAATTAAAATTTGTGCATAGCCCCTAAACTAGGCGCATCACAGTTAAAAGAAAAAAAATCGCTCCCAATTCCAGCCCAAACTCAAGTCCTACTGATATGTATCATCCACTTAGTATAATCCTTGTCTGCAATGGACTCATAATTCTCAGATGACCTAACTGGAGTGATTTTTAATTAGTAACTCAGAAAATGTACATTTCTCAAAATTGAAAAAAACCAGGATCTTATTTACTCAAGAGTCCTTCTTAGCAATATATTAAAGTCAAACATTTGTTATGTGGCTTATTTGGTCCAAATGCAACTGTTGCAGCTGATATTTAAAACAATTACATTCTGTGGGTTGGGGTACCTTTATAGGACATTAATGAAAGTGATATTATTTCTCTATAACCTTTGGTATAATACAGTGATGGCTATCCTTTTTGACGTCGTGTGCCAAAAACGGGGGGGAGCACCGAGGCGTCGCGCACGTGTGTGCCCACACCCATTAATTTAATGCACCCCACCACTGCACATGTGACTCCTCCGCACTCCCCCCAGTTTTGGCATATAATGGTCCAGTGAACTTGGTAGGCCCGTTTTTCACCCTCCCCAGGCTCCAGAGGCTTTTTGGAGCCTGGGGAGGATGAAAACGGCCTTCCCGGAGGCCGGAAACAGCCTATTTCCCAACTTCTGGTGGGCCCGGAAGGCCTGAAAATCAGCTGGCTGGCACATGCATGCATGGTGAAGCTCAGCTAGGGCAACACTCGCATGCCCACCAATATGGCTCCGCGTGCCACCTGTGGCACACGTGCCATAGGTTCACCATCACAGGTATAATACATTTGAATATGCTATGATGCTTAACCAATGGAAGGTTGATTAAACAATTTAGATTGAATTTTGTGTTATCTTAAAATGATAATACAGCCAGAAGAGGAGGTGGAGGAGGTGGAGGAGGAGGAGGAAAACTTACATTAAAGGGTTCTTTTTGTGGGGAAAAAGAAGAAGAAATAATATTATATATTTCACTGTCTTGTTTATAAAAATAGTAAAGGTGAGGTTTAAAAAAATCTAATCTAAAAAAGAGGAAGAGGTGGAGGAAGAAGGAGTTTTTGTATTCAGGAAGGGATTTTTACAACTGCCTTGCTCTTGAAAATGCATCTTAGAAATTTTATGTTAGTTTGTAGTTTAATGTTCGATTCTGAAATGTAATAAAGATATATGTTTAAAGGAATTAATCTATATCCGTGATGGCAAACCTATGGCATGCGTGCTAGAGGTGGCACGCAGTGCCCTCTCTGATGTCACGCAAGCCGTTGCCCCAGTTCAGCTCCACCACGCATGCCCGCACCTCCCGCCAGCCAATTGGTCTTTGGGTCTCTGCTGTGCATGGGTGGGCTTGCTGGAGTGCATGGCAAGTACTGGGGGTGCGTGTGCATGCGGGGTGGGTGGGGCGCATGTGGGGTGGGTGGGGTGCATGCAGGGGGCCGTGCACGCATGCGTGGGATTGAGAATGTGCATGAGGCTGCACACACATGCACAGGGGTCAGGGCACTTGCCAGGGGACCATGCGCATATTGCATTTTGGGGTTCAGGGGCGCGCACTTTGGGTACTCGGTCAAGAAAAGGTTAGCCATCACTGACTTATATGCTTTGGCCTAGTCGTGTTATTGCTGCATTTGGGGATATCAATAGGCTTTTAAACAAGATTTCGGATGCAAATGCTGTATATGAAGGACACAAAACCCATTGCTTAACAACGGATTGCAATGCATTGTTAACATGTGCTCCTTAACAACATTTGAGTCTTTCTTCACCAATGGGCAAGGAAGAGTAAAATTGTGGGACAGAAATATTTTGAGAAAGATTATGGCATTTTTTAAATAACATCATTTCCAGCCCTTTTCTCTAGTCTCCCTTTTTAACAATTACTAGGCTTAGCCATTCTGAAGCTGCATTGATCCTTTCAATGTTACCGCATATTGGTATGTTTTTGATTGATTTGTTTTGCCTAAAAATATAAAAGGGGACGTTGGCAATGCCTGATATGCCCCTTCTCGTTGAGTGGAGACAGCAGCCAGATGTGGGTTATGCTCATTGGTCAAATGTGGACTGAGCCTGTCAATTTATTGTTAAATCCCGCCCCTATTCCTAGGGATTCCAGCTTTGGTGAAGGAGGAAGACAGACACTGAGTGTGGAAAGTAGAAAAAAACAAACAAACTGTTAGATAAATTCTACTCTTAATGCCCAGACTGATACTGATATTGGGGTTTTTTTTTTTTACATTTAAAATAGCTTCTCCTGATAAAGGCGAAATTAAACCCCCCGCCCCCTTAAGGGAGCGGAATGCTCCAAGGAAATGATTAACTGACCAGTTTCAACGATGTTTTCTGATGCTGAAAGTAGAAAACGTCCTCAGATGTCCTAAGAATCTTCTGAGGTATAGGTGAATTAAATTAAAATGTTCAGTAGATAAAAGAACTGAAGAAATTAAGCAGAAATAACACTCTAAAGCTGAAAAGCAGATAGAGCACACTTTCCACACAACTGTCCAGTCTGACAACTGAGCCAAAAAGCTGGAATCCCTAGGAATAGGGGCGGGATTTAATAATTAATTGACAGGCTCAGTCCACATTTGACCAATGAGCATAACCCACATCTGGCTGCTGTCTCCACTCTCAAGGGAGAATATTTGCTATAACCACGTTACATTATTTTGACCAGACTGTTCAGTAACAGCCATATGTGATGTTATGGGTATCTTGAGGAGGAAGGGGAAATTTCAAAACCATTGTTATGATGTACAGTGACTATTACACTTGAATCAGAATACAAAGATGTATTTGCACACCTGTTGTCATTTCGGTATAATCTCAGGTGATGCATGGGTGTGCCATAAACTCCATAAAATATTGATGTCTTTCTCCTGGAAAGTTGAATCCTACTTAAGGGCTGACATCTCCAGCATTGAGGCTTCTGCCCTACAACATCTGCCTTCAGAATAAAAGGGCTGCAAAATACATTCACTATGAAATATATGCCTGAAAGTTGCAGGTTGAAATCTTGAAGTGTTAACCAAGGGGTACATCCAAATCAATAACATTGGATTTATTTTGAAGTAAACAGGCATAAAATTTGATATTTAAAGAAAACCTGCATAAAACCGGATATTTAAGGAAAATTCAAACGTAGGTAGACAAATCCACAAAATATGTGCTTGTGTATATAAACACATACACTTATACACCTACAAACACTATACTACACACTAGTTCGGGGTGGGCAATTAATTTTGGAGGAACATCTGACGGCTGTTACCAGGGGGACCTTTTATCAGGTTCGCCTGATTCACCAGTTGCAGCCCTTTCTCGATCGGGATTCCTTGTGCACAGTCACTCACGCCCTCGTCACCTCTTGCCTTGACTACTGCAATGCTCTCTACATGGGGCTCCCCTTGAAGAGCACCCAGAGGCTCCAGCTGGTCCAGAATGCAGCAGAGTGGGTAGTGATGGGAGCAACATGGCACTCCCATGTAACACCGCTCCTGCGCGAGCTGCACTGGCTCCCAGTGGTCTTCCGGGTGCGCTTCAAGGTGTTGGTTATCACCTTTAAAGCACTCCATGGCATAGGGCCCAGCTATCTGCGAGACCGCCTGCTGCTACCGACGACCTCCCATCGACCAGTGTGCTCCCACAGAGAGGGCCTCCTCAGGGTGCCATCAGTCAAACAATGTAGGCTGGTGACCCCCAGGGGGAGGGCCTTCTCGGTGGGGGCTCCCACCCTCTGGAATCAGTTGCCCCCGGAGATAAGGAGAATCCATGACCTCAATGCCTTCCGTCGTTCCCTGAAAACCCATCTTTTCCAGCAAGCCGGGTTGGCTTAGAAGAAATTTTAAATTCTTTTAATCAGTCTGTGATTTTTTAACTTTCGGGCCAAAATTTATATATATTTTTAAATGTTTTTTAATATTTGTATTCTATGTTTTTTATCTTGGCTGTACACCGCCCTGAGTCCTCAGGGAGAAGGGCGGTATATAAATTGGAAATTAAAATTTTCTCCAGGGGCCACATGAAAAGCTGGAACTGTTGTGGAGGGCCTGTGAAGTTGCACAGATATGCACAGATTGTCAGGGTTACATGTGTAAACTGGGAAAAAAATAACAGTCGCATTCAAAATAAAGCAAGCCACACAGGCTGTACAGGAACAGCCAAAGGACTGGAAGTGACCTAGGGCATTTAAAATGCCCATGTCTGCTCTAGACAATGCAAACATAATTATCTATCAACACTGATGTCTTTCTTTCTTTCTTTCTTTCTTTCTTTCTTTCTTTCTTTCTTTCTTTCTTTCTTTTCTATGATCTATCTATCTATATCTATTTATCATTTATCTGTCATTTCATCTCTATTTCTATCATCTATCTATCTATCTATCTATCTATCTATCTATCTATCTATCTATCATCATATATCTACAGTATCTATCATCTATTATCTATTTATCATTTATCTATCATCTCTATCTCTATCATCTATCTATCTATCTGTCTGTCTGTCTGTCTATCTATCTATCTATCCATCCATCTATCATCTCTCTCTCTCTCTCTCTCTCTCTCTCTCTCTCTCTCTCTCTCTCTCTCTCTCTCTCTCTCTCTCCCTCCCTCCCTCCCTCCCTCCCTCCCTCCCTCCCTATCTATCATCTATCTTCCTCTTAGCAAAGCTGACTTTTTGGCAACCTGATTGAATTCCTTCAAATCTTTTGCAATATATGGGACAATAGTGTACAGTATGTCTGCAAAAAGAAAAAAAAAAGGTTCATATTATGAAAACCGTATTTATAGAGGTATGGCCGGGGCACATCAAATACAAAAGGAAGCCCTTTTCAAATTGAATTTTATGCATTGGACCTAGGTGGGGAGAAAAAAAAAACTTTTTCAAACTTTTCCCCCAGCTCAACCATATATTTAATTTGAAAGGTAGAGATAGCAATTTTGCAAGCAGGATGATAAAGGGATCGGGGACAAAGAAATGTACGACGTAACCACCTAGAGAGATGGAGATTAAATACCACTAAGAAGAGAAGGCTTCCTTTTGCAGCTGAGGTTAGAATCAGCAGCTGCTTTCTTTCTTTCTTTCTTTTCTTTTTTTCCCCAACTATTACAGACCTTCATGCATTAAGAAAGCATCTATTTTAGGAAAGGTATATTGTGCTGTGAGGCTTGGACTCAATTAAAATTATTTCTGGATTTCCTGTGAGACTTATTTAATCCATGGCACTGTGCTGACCTGCACAGAGAGAATGGCAGCGCTACCTCTTAGTTCAACATTTATTCCTCTAATACAACACTGACAGTCAGTTTCAAGTGGAACAGGTAATGCAAAGATCTCTCGCCTTCTTCTCCTTTGTATTTAATAACCAAGTAGAAAGGAGGACAGGGTCTGCCTTTACTCTCACCTCAATCTGATCATATCCTCAATGCTCAGGGCTGGCTAAATTGGTGTGTTCCTTCCCTTCGAGAACATTTTATATTTCTGAGATGAATTTGAGATGAAAAAGAACACTCGTTTATTGGGCTCGGCGTGCATTTGGCAAAACCTGGGATCATGACAGAGGTTTCTAAAGTTATATAGCGACAGGAGAAAGTAGACTGAGTTGCATTCTTCCTTCTAGGTGAGGGCTTGGGATCACTGAAATGGGAAGCAATTAACTTCAGGACAAATTGAAGGAAGCACATCTGGATGGAGATGGCCATCCTTGCTTACATTCATTGCTAAAGGTTTGTATTATCCAGTTCTTTTTCCATCTCCTTTAGAAAGAAAAGTATGTTCATTGTTAATCATTATATAGTCACCCAACAGCCATGTTCAACAATGAAGCCTCCCACTGGCTAGTACGGTCCCATAGAGAGGGGCTCCTCCGGGTGCCGTCGGCCAAACAATGCTGACTGGCGGCCCCCAGGGAGAGAGCCTTCCCTGTGGGGGCACCTACTATCTGGAACGAGCTCCCCCCATAGATACGGAGGATCCCGGATCTGCGCACCTTCCGCCGCGCTCTAAAGACCTTTTTATTTCACCAGGCAGGCCTGGCCTAATTTTCTCCCTCTTTTATAAAAGATTTTTTAATTTTTAATATTTTTTAGTATTTCATATATTCAAATTTTAAAATTGGTTTTAAATTGATTGGGGTTTTAATTTGTCTGGGCCAAAACTATTTAATTTGATTTTGATTTTAATTCTGCTTTTAAATTTTGTATGTATGGATTTTTATTGTTGGCTGTTCACCGCCCTGAGTCCTTTGGGAGTAGGGCGGTATAGAAATCAAATAAAATAAATAAATAAATAAATAATAAATAAAAGTAAGGATCCCACATTGATGATACACGTCCCTCCAAAAGGTACTATATTCAAGCCTTGTTTTTGGTTGCCTGAAGGAACCCATCAAAAAGTTCTGGAGGACTTTGAAAAGTTCTATAGTTTGATACCAAAGTGTTCCTCTTGTCTTCTGGAGTTCTTAGTTCTGGATTATACTCTGCAAACTTTAGACCCACTTAATTCTTTAAATAGATTTTAGCATGCAGTCTTACATTTGTCTAATTAGAACTTGTGAAGTTGGTTGTGAATTTGGTATTTGTCCTCCCACTCTCACCTAAGTCCTACCTCAAACCCTGAAAGCATGAGGTAACAATTAGATGGGTTACAGGGATTCAATTCCTCTCTCTCTCTCTCTCATTAAAGATCTTTAGTGATTTGAGCCACAAATATTCAGAAGCTATAAAATAGTCCTTCATTTTTTTTCATATTTATGTCACATCATTATACAATTGTAAAAATATAAGAGACAGATCAGGCACATTCAATTCTTGGAAGTTTACTCTGACTTAAAATCAGAGTAGATTAAGAATCAAATTGCTACTAGTATGTCATAACTTTTGTATCATACAATTTCACTAGCCAGAAGCTATCTTATTAAATGTATGCATTATAATCTTTGCATGATAACAACTGAATTTTTAACTGGTAATGTGCGTGTAATATTTTTTTGTATTTCCCCTCCCTATTATTTGTTTTGGGTTTTTTCCCCACATAATGCATTTGTATAAAACAGTCACCTTGCTTGAATTGGGAAATTGTTTCGGTTTTGTATTCTCTTTTGAAACGACACTAACTTTGATTCTGATATAATTTTCACTTTTTGTCTTTTTTTCTCTCTCTTTTTTAAATACTTTAAATATTTTACAGAAAATACACAAGCAAGTACAAGAGAAAACATAGCCAAGAATAAAAGATATCATACAGATAAACCAGGGATTTAAAAATATCTAGGCGATCATAGCTTTAAGGGACCTTATTTTTATACATGACATAAATATCTGTACTATTTTGGAAGAAGTGCATACAAAATGTTGTGTTATGAAGTACATCCATGAAGAATTGGTATCTTGTATATTCTCTTGAAAGATTATGACCTACTCTAGCAAAATACAATTTGTTATAATCTCCCCAATACCTTATTCTTCCACCCTTAGAGACCTATTTGATCATAACTGCTAAAAATTGACAGGAGAATTTGCTGGCACTCTAAAATGAGAAATACAGGAAGCATACAGTGCTTTAAAACAGACATCTCATGCTTTAAAAACACCATCGCAAACTCCATCCTCCAAATCCTGTCTCAAGTGGGTGATGAGGGCCCTTGTCCTTTTCACACTCTTGTTCCTTCCCCTACATGTTAAGTGTGGTTCTTGACCATCAAAGCCTTGTCAGTTCTAATCTCTCCGGGTTTTTTTTTTCTCCCTGTAGTCCATTACCAAATAGATAGAAATGATGGAAAATGATACAGCCTGACGTTGATCAATATATAAAAGCTTGAGAAAGAGATGGCTTGCCTTTCACTTCACCCCACTCCACTTCTCTGTATTTTCCTTATTTATGCTGTCTACTTCTCCCTATCTCCCATCTCTCTCTCTCTCTCTGAGCTTTGATCATCATGAAAATATCTGTGATCACCGCAATGGCACTGCATTTTGCCTCTTATAATGGAAGATGGTTAAAGAGCGTGGAAAGTTTGAGGAGGAAGACACAGCTCTGAGATCCTTATTCAAATGGTTCTGAGTGCTTTGTCAATGAAACTCTAACAGCATTCTTAAGCTCTTTATATCTTTGCCCTCTTGGTTTATTGAGGGCTTCCTTATGCTGTCACTGAGCATTTAAAAGACGCTCTGAACATTAATATTGTTATCAGCCTGTTCATCTGTCCATTTATTCCCCAATTGATAGTATTCTTTTCTAGATAAGGAAGATAAGATGACAATATTATTTCAAATCAGTGGGGCACAAAAGTACAAATATAAACTCTGGCAAATCCTCCAGATTATCTCTACTGACTTTTAGAAGAACCACCACATGCCTACTTCAACCTATCCGTTGCTACTTCCCAAATAAACTCCTGGTTAGTTACACCCCATATGAGGCGCCCAGTTTTGCTTACCATCTGCTAGGGAATTTTCCAGTTTTGAACTAAATATTAGAGGGTTGGTGGCATTCAGCCAATGGCAACCTACCCCACTGGCAGAAGAGAAGATAAAGGCACGGAGAGATATGGGAGGAACGGCAAGGTTGCGTAGAGTGCCAAAGGCCGCTCTCTGTTTAGGGCCCCGTGAAGTCTCTGACTGTCTACAGAATTGGTACTTGACAGCTGGTTGAACTGACAGTTGGTTGAACAGAATGCCAGCTTTGGTAGGATTTTGGTTTGATCCAGCCTAGCTTCTGAGTGGGTGGCTTGTAGTCATTGGAGTTTGAGCTTAAGGCCACAGTTTGTCCAAGGTGGGACAGCACTAGGCCAGGTGGTCTCTTCCATGCTATTTAACATCCATAGGAAGCCTCTGAGAGAGTTGACTGGTTCCTTTGAGGAAACTGTCAAATAGACTGAAGACACTCAGTATACTGTACATCACCATCCCAGGTTCAATCAGGGCTGCCATGGAAAGTCTGAAACAGAATGTGGCGACTGTCAGGATCCAGAAGGGACATGATAGGCTCAGATATCTCCCTCTAATACTGAATTGCTCTAGGATAAAGGAATAGCAGCCCTAACAATTATTCTGCCCCAAAACAATTAATTTGTCAATTTGTGACACTAGATAGATTTTCCTTTCCTTTCCTTCTTTCCTTTCCTTTCCTTTCCTTTCCTTTCCTTTCCTTTCCTTTCCTTTCCTTTCCTTTCCTTTCCTTTCCTTTCCTTTCCTTTCCTTTCCTTTCCTTTCCTTTCCTTCTTTCTTTTCTCCATCCCCTCTTCTACTCTTCCCCTATACTCCCCTCCTCTTCTTTCCCGTCCCTTTCCTTTCCTCTCCTCTTCTTTCTTCTCCTCCTCCTGCTCTCCCCTCCCCTCCCATCTCCTTCCCCCCTTCCTCTCCTCTCCCCTCCTCTTCTCCCCTCTCCTTCTCTCCTCTCTTTTCCCTCTCCTTCTTCCCCTCTCCTCCTCCTGCTCTCCCCTCCCCCTTCCCTCTTCTTTCCAACCCCCTTCCTCTCCTCTCTTCTCCCTTCCCTTCCCCACCTCTTCTTCCCTCTCCTCCCCTCCTCCTTTCCCCTCCTCTCCTCCTTTCCCTCCTCTCTCCTCCCCTCTCTTCTCCACTCCCCTCCCTTCCCTCCTCTTCTCCCCTCTCCTTTCCTCCTCCTTTCCCCTCCCCTCCTCTCCTTTCCCCTCTCTCCTTTCCCCTCCCCTCTCCTCCCCTCTCCCTTCCCCTCCCCTCTCCTTTCCTCTCTCCTGTTTCCACTCTTCCTCACCCTGCCCACTTCCCTTTCCCCTTTTCTTTTTCCTTGCTCCTTGTTCCTTTCCCCTTCCCTTTTCTTTTCTTTCCTTTCCTTTCCTTTCTTTTATTTTTTTTTTAATAAGAATGAAAAATATCCACTAAAACTCTTGATACATTATTCCACGACAGTTATACTTACATGATATAATGGACATCTTTCTGTGCATCTTTCCAGAATGTGCTTTTTGAATATAAGGCTACATTGGTTTGCTGATCAAGGTGGGATCAGATATTGCCTTTCAGTATAAATTGTTAGGAAGCTTGACCTGGAAAATTGCTCTTGGACACTTGCCATATTTGTGCATTTGTCCATTGTGCATCTCATTGTCACAATAAAAAAAAATATATCTTGGGGAGTAGACTTTTGTTTTGATCCATCTTCTTACATCCTTACATCTTTATTGTTTTATCTATTTTGACTATAAATATGGAAAGGAGCTAGATTGCCACTATGAAAGAAGTATACTGAGATATTTTGTGCCATTAGAAAAATGAATGTGGACTGAATCGCAAAACATAGAAGGGATAAGTTTAAAGTATATTTTAAAAATCCATGTTAAAGCAGTGTAGTAGAAACAGCAAAGAGGAATATGTAGAAGTACATTAAATGGAGGTAGCATAAACTGGATATACTTTGATTTTCTTTTCTTATATCTTATCCCTTGTCTTAAAATGCTCCTCCTTTCTTTTCTGCATTGTGTACAATGTTACTTATCTCCAAAGCTAATAGCACAATGGGTATGTATACTATACAGGCGTGCAGGTTATCAAGCATGCATTTTAGACACTTTTAAGCATATCAGTTGAGAGGAGTTGACAACAATGTTACAAAATTCAGAGCTGTGCAATACCCCAAAGAAAATCGTGTTCCGATACGCAGATTAATTCAGGAAGTGCAGATCTCAGCAGTTTTCTTAAAAGTGCTGTCCAAACAAAATCCTGAAACATCCCTAAACTTTGAATGTAAAAGACTTTAATGCCAACCCTTAATGTGTTCAGATAGGTTGGTGGGGAAGGAAGAAAAAACTTTTCTGAAAATCTGTTAAGCTGCTAGACTAGGTAAAGACTCAATACAAGGCAGCTTTCCTGTGTGTCCAATCACACTTGGCCAATAAAGAATATTCTATTCTATTCTATTCTATTCTATTCTATTCTATTCTATTCTATTCTATTCTATTCTATTCTATTCTATTCTATTCTATTCTATTCCATTCCATTCCATTCCATTCCATTCCATTCCGCTCTCAACTTACTATTCATTTAGTGACTGTTCAAAGTTACAACAGCACTGAAAAAAGCGACTTATGACCATTCTCCAAAGTTATGACCTTTGCAGCATCCCCATGATTACAGTATGTGATCAAAATTCAGATGTTTGGGAACTGACTCACATTAATGACTATTATAAGTGTCCTGGGGTCCTGTGATCCCCTTTTGTGATCTTCTAGCAGGCAAAGTCAATAGGAAAACCAGACTCATTTTACAACTGTGGCAAGAAAGGTCATAAAATGGAACAAAACTCACTTAACACATGGCTCATGACTACCTCCTATTTTGTTCTGTTCTGTTCTGTTCTGTTCTGTTCTGTTCTGTTCCGTTCCGTTCTATTTTCCTATCCTGCCAATATGGAGCCAAATAGCTAACATTTGATGCTAATGGAGTCCTTTTGCCTTCAAAAAAGCAAATTAATTGTATTCATATTTCTGACTGTAGACCAAAGGCAGCATTCCTATGTTAAACTCCTGTCAGTGCATGATCCTTCTTCAGAAAGCAGAGATGGGGGGGCGGAATGGGAGGGAGAGGGAGGGGAGAGGAAGCAAATTAAAAGTTAAGTCATTTCATGTCAGCCTGTCTTTGCAATCACTGACCTTAGTGGCAGTACATGCCTCCAATTATTTTGATAAATCTATTTTACCTTTACAGAATTATAACCATAGCAACATTATCTCTCCATAACAGAGAATAATTTCCATTTTCATGCCTGTAAGGGTAAAGGATAGTGGCAAAGTAGCAAAAAAAGGCACAGTTTTGCTCCGCTTTGATCTTGACAGTGCTAAACACAATATCGTAAAAACGGGGATGTAAATAACTGTCTGCTATTATTATCCTGGTCATGCTCCATGTTTAACTCCCTGGACTTGTTGAAATCAAAGCCCACAGATAGAGCAATTTCTCCAGTGGACCTGGAACATAAGACAAAGGTGACATTTGAAATATTTGTTCCGTGGGAAACTCCCTAGTTGAAAATAGTTTTAAGTTACGACTCTTAGGAGGGATCATCAGAAAAGATCTTGTGTTTCAAACTAGATACATAGCCCGGAAATAGCAAGGAAAAGAAAATAAAAGCCTTTGAATTATAATTCTGGAGATGGATACTAAAAATATTATGGATTATAAGAGAAACCACGCAATCAGTCCTGGACCAAATAAAGAATTGTCTACTCCCTTGAAGTGCTAATCAGCCAGCAGATACTTTGAACAGATGATGGACAAAAAAAAAAAAAAAAAAAGTGGGGGGGGGGACTTGAGAGGAATAGAAGTAGGAGAAAACAATAAGGTGGATGAAAGCAAAGAGAGGTTCTTGAAACGTCCTTGAAAGAATTGTGGGCTCTTCTTGGAGAGAAGCTAAGATGGCAAGCATTTGTCTATGCAGTCACCAGAGTTTAAGCCTGACTCAATGGAACCTAACTAATTAACTATTCTGCGTTTTGGAAATAATGTGCCATCAAAGGTCAGCATGCAGAAAGGACGAATGAAATACAACACTTTTCTGTACAGAATGAATTTCTCATACTTTTTCATGCTGAGAAATATTGTCATTGGCATCTCCAGTTGTTCCAGTGTAACATTAAACCATGCTTTACCATAGGTTGAGAATAGAATAGAATAGAATAGAATAGAATAGAATAGAATAGAATAGAATAGAATAGAATAGAATAGAATAGAATAGAGCTGGAAGGGACCTTAGAGGTCTTCTAGTCCAGCCCCCTGCTCAAGCAGGAGAACCTATACCATTTCAGACAAGACAACTCTTCTTAAAAATCTCCAGCCAAGCAGTTCCACTGGTTAATTGTCCTCACTATTAGGAAGTTTCTCCTTAATTCTCTCTTTGATTAGTTTCCAAGAATTGTTTCTTGTCCTGCCGTCTGGTGCTTTGGAGCAGGGGTCACCAAACTCAGGGACCACTAAATTCATATTTTTAAATCCCGCAGACCACTAATATGATCTGCCTAATGACCGGCTGGGTGACCATAGCTAAGTGGTCATGTGACTGGGTGGGTGTGGCCAACTCGGTGTCACTCACATTGAGGAATGCCTCGCCAGCCTCTATTCACCCCTCCCCTCCCAGTGACTCCTCACTTTTCCGCCCGGGCTCCTTAGGGCCCCAACAGAAAACAGTTGTTGGAGCTAAGCAGCCACCATGAGAAAGAGTTGGCAAAAGAGCTCAGTTCAAATTGGATCTTACTGAGAAGGAGGCTGGTAGAAGCACCTCACTGAGGACCACAAACATAGGCTTTCCAAGCAGAGGGAAGATCTGCGGGAGAGCAAGGCCAGGTCCCGGTGCCTGGAGGTTCAGCGGGCTGAGATGGTCAGCCAGTTCCAGGCCATGATGCAGTCCCACTGGAACAAGATCCTCCAGCTCTTCGCTACCAGTGGCACTTTCCTCCAGCCTTTGCCCAAAGCCCTACACCAGGAGGTCAAAGCAGACCCCAAGTTGGAATTTCTGTCCCCCTCCGACCCACACAAAAAGACCCCGAAGAGGGAGACTCTCTGCAGCAGCACAAACATTCATTGCATGTATCTGTCCCAAGGGCTGTAGTTTGAGGACCCCTGATTTAGTGCAATACAAAAAATGTAAATAATTTTGCTTTGGACCACAAACATTTTCTCGTGGATCACCAGTTGTCCACGGACCACTAGTTGGTGACGGCTGCTTTGGAGAATAATTTGACCCCCTCTTCTTTGTGGCAGCCTCCCAAATACTGGAATACTGCTGTCATGTCACCCCTAATTCTTCTTTTCTTTAGACTAGCCAAACCCAAAACCTGTAGCCGTTCTTCATATAGTTTAGTTTCCAGGCCTTTGATCATCTTAGCTGCTCTTCTTTGAACATTTTTCAAAGTCTCAACATCTTTCTTGTAGTATGGTGACCAAAATTGATTGCAGTATTCCAGGTGCGGCCTTACTAGGGTTTTATAAAGCGGCACTAATATTTTACATGATCTTGATTCTATGCCTCTGTTTATACAACCCAGGATTGTACTAGTTTTTTTGGCTGCTGCTGCACATTGCTGGCTCATATTCAAGTGATCATCCATTAGGACTCCAAGGTCCCTCTCACAGTTACTGTTCTTGAGCCAGGTCTCGCATAATCTGTACTTATACATTTGATTTTTCCTGCCTAAATGTAAAACTTCGCTTTTCTACATGTTAAAATTCATTTTGTTGGATAGGGCCATGGTGGGTTCCTCCCAGTTTGGTCCGGTTCCACGGAGCCGGTAGCAGTGACGATATGACGGTTCTGCCCCCCCACACATTATTCTTAACTTTTATTTGGCCCCACCCCCAATCTATTGCTGCCTCCTGAGTCCCAGCTGATCGGCTAGAAGGAAAAAAACTGTTTAAACTCTTGCCGCAGGGCTTCAAAGGGCCATCCTACAGCTGATCAGTGTTAAAAGGCAGTGTGGTGGTAGACCGGTGCCTGCAAAAACAAATGGGTAGACCAGTACCTCCAAAAACAAATGAGTAGACGGGTACAGCTCTGTAAGCAGTTAAAAGCCAGGTAGATCAGTACCTCTGCTAAATCCTAAAGAATTGTCACATGACCATCAAGCCACGCCCACAAAATAAGCCATGCCCACAGAACCGATAGTAAAAATTTTTAGAACCCACCCCTGGATAGGGCCCATTGTTCAAGTTTGTCAAGATCTTTTTGGATCCTGAGCTTGTCTTCTGGGGCTATTGTTGTGTTGGCTATTGTATTGTTGTCAGTTTAGTGTCATCTGCAAATTTGATGAGTTCCCCTTCTATTCCCTCATCTAAGGGAATTATTCCCTAAGGGAAGGTTGAATATAGGTCTATCTCCAATCTTTGGCTATGGATCATCTAACCACTTTATTGGCATTTAAAAGAACTTGAAGGAAGATTGGGCCAAAACTAGCAGAGCTGTATAGGCTCAAGGAAGGACTTGAAAAATGTGACTAGGATGGTGGCAGGATGATTTTAAGAAAGTGAAAAGTAGAAGATTCAGTTAAGACTGGATAATTCAGACTGATTTTTTTTTTTAATTTGTTCCTGCATCCGACAGCAATGTAATTCTTCTCAGTCATATTTTCTCCACAAAAATTACTGGCCCAATAATTGTTTCTTGAAAATAAGAAAACAGAATAACAGAATTTGAAGGGACCTTGGAGGACTTCTAGTGATTCCATCTGGAACCTGATCAAATAGGACTATCTTCCCTATGTGAGACAATGGCAATGAAATCTAAAGCAATTGGAGTGAACAGAATATAATAATAGAATTGGAAGGGACCTTAGAGGTCTTCTAGTCTAACCACCTGCTCAGGCAGGAAACCCTAGTACCATGTCAGACAAATGGTTGTCCAATCTCTTCTTAAAAATCTCTAGCAATGGAGCATAAGTCCAGGACAACTGGCCACTCTCTGGGAATGATTTATTTATATATTTATTGCCCTTCTATGTTACTATTCTTTGAAGAGCTCAGGGTGGTTGATCTTCAGGATTCCTGTTATTTTATTTCCATAACAATGTTTTGAGATAGGATTGGCTGGGTCAGTGACTGGTCCAAAATCACCAAATGGACATTATGGTAAATAATCTGCATCTTTCTATGTTAATTTCTATAATATAATCACTATACTACAGCAGCTCTCATTTTTAATGGCTTCTTAGTGCTTTGGATAAAAAGGATTGATCCCTCTATTAATTTGAAATAATCGAATGGAAGAGTTAGTTTCCTTGTCCTTCTCTCTGCCAAGTGCAGGAATCAAACTAAAACATAGCTGATCGATTCAAGATCTCTTTGAAGGCATCTAATGCAGGTAAGTTCTCCACCTGAATAGGTAATTGGTTCCACTAGCAAACTGCTTTTAATGTTAGGAAGTTTTCCCCCTAAGATTTAGCTGCAATCTTATATTCCTGTATTTTAAATCCATTATTTCATGTCCTGCATTCAGGAACTACAGAAAACAGATCAGAAGATTTCCAATTCCCTTGATATCTTATTATAGAATTTCATTTACAAGCTCTTTATCAAGCTTTTTCTCAGTTTCTCTGAATACTTCTTAAAGTGGGTGTTAGAAGTGGATACCCCTCGTGAGTTGGGAATTTGACTCGGGCAAAATAGGGTTGCAAAATTATTTGGGAAAGATGTTTCTATTGAATCCTCCTAAAATGGCATCCGTTTGGGGCATCTGCTTGCCATTTTTGCAACCGTGTCCCACGGATAGTTCATATTGAACTTGTCACTCAAAAAAAATGCTATTGCTGCCAAGCCAGATATTCCTATTCTACATCTACATTATATCTACACCTATAGCATTCCTTATCCCATTGGCCAAAGAATTCAGACTATTAGGTTCCAGAAGAGACTTCTCTGGTTCCGCACCAGGGGTGAAATGCTCCCGGTTCGGACTGGATCACCAGGTCCGGTAGCGATGGTGGCGGGTGGTTCGGAGAACCGGTAGCAAAAATCCCTGCGTCCCCCACCCCATGCCCAGCTGAGCCACACAATCATCAGAGGCTTTTTTTTTTACTTTTCTACAACCTCTTCCGAAGAAAAAATGCTTTTAAAAGTAAAAAAAAAAAAAAAAAAGCCTCTGATGATCGTGTGGCTCAGCTGGGATCATCAGAGGCTTTTCAAAGCATTTTTTTCTGCAACCTCTTGGCCGAAGAGGTGGTAAAAAAAATGTTTTGAAAAGTCTCTGGCAACTCCCAGCTGAGTTGCCTGATCAGCAGAGAGGTATTTTTTAAAATGCCTCTCTGATGATCCCAGCTGAGTTGCCTGATTGGCAGAGGCTTTTCAAAGCATTAGAAAAAATGCTTTGAAAAGTTTTTTTTAAAAAGTTGGCCACACCCATCCAGTCACATTAAAAAACTCCCACTAAGCCACGCCCACAGAACCGGTAGCAAAAAATTTTACATTTCACCCCTGTTCCGCACCTATCCTTTGGAACATCCTACCATCCAAGGCAGGGGTGAAATCTACTTATCTTCCCTACCGGTTCGGAAGTGTGCATGCTGCACACACATCACATATGATTTTGGACCCTCTGCGCATGCGCAAATCCTTCTGCACATCCGCAGAGGGTAAAAAACATGTTACTTCCTGGTTTTAACATCCGGGTGGGTGGGCGAAGCTCGCGCTGCCAACACTACCAGTTCTCCAAACCACCTGCCGCCGCTATCGGTTCGCCCGAACTGGTGCGAACCAGTAGCATTTCACCCCTGATCCAAGGTGATATTGCCTTCCCTCTTATATCCTTTTTTTTCAGTTTTAAAAAGTTTTATTAAATATAAAAAATCCATTTCTAAATAAACAATGTGTTGTCTGCGTACAAATAATTTTGAGAAATAATAATCATAATATTTACAATAATATTCATCATATTAGTATTGATCTCATAATAGTAGTATTTGCTTATCCATTTTAATAAACCTTCCTTATAAAATTAATCCTTCTCTTATATTTCCATATTTATAACTTCTATTCTCCACCTTTATATCCTTGTATAGGAGCCTGAAGACCTGGCACTGCCAGGTAACCTGGGGTCCAAATGGAATTCTATATTGGAAGTTGTTGCTGGATTGATGGTAGACTCCATCTCCCCCCTTGCTCTCTACTGTCCACCTGCCCATCTTTTGGTTATCACATTGATGTATTCTCATTGTATTCCTTTTCATTATTTTATTGTTCTATCGTTTTACTTCTGTTTACACTCTGTTCATTTCTGCCTTTTTATTGTTGTAAGCGGCCTAGAGCAGTGATGGCTAACCTTTTTGCCATCGTGTGCCAAAAGCGGTGGGAGTGCTGGGGTTGTGCACACGCATGCCCACACCCTTAATTCAATGTGACCCACTCCCCCGTGCATGCGCGCGCAACCCCCCACACTCCCTCTGCTTTTGGCACGCGATGGCACGGTGGGCCTGGCAGGCCAGTTTTTTGCCCTCCCCAGGCTCCAGAGCTTTTCTAGGAGCCTGGGGAGGGCGAAAACAGCCTTCCGCACCCCCCAGAGGCCCTCTGGAGGCCAGAAACAGCCTGTTTCCCAACTTCTGGTGGGCCCAGAAGGCCCAAAAATCAACTGGCCGGCGCGCACATGCACGCCAGAGATGAGCTAGGGCAACGGTCGTGTGCCCAATGATACGGCTCCACGTGCCATCTGTGGCACGTGTGCCATAGGTTCTCCATCATGGGCCTAGAGTAACCACACATCAAGATAGGCAGGAAATAAATTTAACAAATAATAATAAATAATCTATATAATTTTCTGAATAACTTTGTATTATGTTAATTTTTGTTCCATTTTTACCCTGTTTCTCTAATTTATCATTTTGTTTGTAAATGTTTGGGGGTATTTCACCCCAATCATCTGTTCTTTATTCGTGCATAAAAAAAAATGCTAAAGCGTTTTGGACCAAGATTGATGCATTTCTTTCAATATTCTGCTCCACACTGATAGAGAATGGAGACAGTTTGAGAATGACTTTGAGTTAATTTTTGAATAATTGTAATGTCATCTACTCCACCTTAAACTAGCTTGCTAATCAAAATTTGATGAGGTGTTAATAATTGCACCCCATCCAGGATGTAAGACCTTGTGCGCCACATCCTGAAAGCCATAATGGTCTTGATTTTCTTACCCATCTAATATCCTGTCAAGTTGAAGATATTTGTGGATTGTCAGACTATCGAGTCCCAAAATGGAGGAAAGGGAATGTATCAGAGACAACATAGATCTGAAAGAGACCTTGCAGTGACTTTCAAAGAGGTGTATGTGTATGTGTGTGTCTCGGGGAGGTCATAGAGAATATGAAGCAGCCATTAAATAAATGCTGCAACAGTACCCATTGAGTGATGAGTTAGACATTTTAACCCTGTCTGAAGAGAAATAAGCAACCTCTGTCTTTTTGAAGAACTAAAAGAGAAGCTTTCTTATTTCCAATGTTCCACACAAAATCATTTATGATATGTGGAAATCTACCCTATGCTTCATCTCAAAGATAACCAAGAGATAAAGAACATTGAGACACAATTAAATGTGGGAATATTGATGTCAAGTGAAATAAAAGAAAATCAAAGGGAGCAGTATGGAAAATGGCCTAATTAAAGCCTTATTGTTTAAGATAGACTGATTAGGGAGTAGATTAGCACAAGGTTTGGCTAATTCTCAGGTATTTGCCAACAAACCTAACTCTTAAGAAGTTCATACCATTCACAAGCCAATGTTTCTTCTATTATCCTATACCAAAAAGATGTTAGCAACAACCCACAAACCAATAGAGTATTCTGCCAGTTCTTCCATTTAAATTTCAGTTTTATTTCCTGGAACTTTTTCCTCTTCAATGACACCATCTAGTTTTTCTATCATATTGGATAATTTTAAAATTATTTTTTAGTCCAGTGGTCATAAATCTTTCTCCTCAGAGCTATTGATGCATTTATTTCCTTCTAGTGCCCTCTAGTGTCCAACCTTAAAAGTTGTCTTATCAGTTATTTCCAAATATAAACCTAGACTATTTCCCATGGGAAGAATTTAATTAACTTCAAGGTCTTAAATCAGGTACATCTGAGTCCTTAATCTGTCTGAAACTTTCTAAAATCAACCCAATAATAGTTTTGCGGTATATTCTGACCTTTTTTTTTTTTTTTTTTTACAAATCATTAAACATATAGTTGAGGCTTCTTTCTTAAAGGATTGAAGAAAACTCCCCCACACAATTTGATATAACTTGCCATTCTGAAAGTTCTCAATCATTACAAGCATAAATAAATAAATAAATAAATAAATAAATAAATAAATAATCCAGGGTGATTAAGAGATGAACCTCAGTCAAACTTTGAATAGATATAGGCTACATTAATGGCTAAGAGCTCAATGAAATTCCATGACATCTGCTCATAAAAAAAAAAAAAGATCAGCTGTCCAGAGTATATGTGGGCAATTTTAAGATCTCTCCTTTCACCGTAGAGATTTCTGCAGCCCAAATACAACATTTGGATGACCTTTTCAGCTATAATCGGCCTCTTTTAGGGATGTCAGTTCTCAGTAGCGTTTACTGGAAGTCCCTTTGGAGAGCTGGAAGAGGCAATTGTCGTGAGCAAAATTCACAAGAATTACTTGGCATGAGTAGTAGATACACACACAATGTTTAGTATACATTCCATCAATGGATAATTTGCCCAAAGCTCTTACTTTGAACTCCTTTGAGCACGAAACATCCTGTTTTGTGGTGAAACAAGCTGTTTTGAGCATTCTGGAAATATCACCACCTCAAAAAAACCCTTTTCAAAATAGTCAAAAGAGCTTGTTTTATGTTCAAAATTGTGGTTTTGAGCTCCAGAGATTTTGTACACTTATAGTATATATGTTTTCTGAACATTTTTATTAGAAATAAATGTCAGGAAACTGGAATTACCAAGGATCAAAAAAATAAATAAATAGTACATAGTATTTTAGATGCATCAAATGCTGGATTTACAGACAAGTGAACTGGAGTGTGGAGCTTTGTATCTGTTTCCAAAATATAAGACTCAAAGACTTTTCAGCTAGAAAAACCTTAACAAGTCATACCTCCACTTTTTTTGTATTTATAACTGAACAAAACCAAGGCTCCAAGCAAGTATAGTGATTAATATCTAGGTATCAAATAAGAGAAACTAATGATTAAAATCCCATTTTTTGCATTTTTGTCTTGTCTGCCTTTATCTTTAGAGGAGTCATAATTGCCTTTAGCAAAGTGGTACCAGCTACTGCAGTCCTAGAATTCCCAACAGTAGGAACAAGGCCTTGATAAAGGAATATGGAGATCTGAGCAGAAGCTTATTTAGAAGTTTAAAAGAATATTGCAAGAGAGAGAAAATAGAGCTTCCAGGGATATTTTCCCCTTATCCTGAAACTGAAAGCAAGTGAATGTAATTGGCATGAGAAATGCTGAAATGTTCAGTTCTGAGCCACAGCTATGCCCAAAACACTGACTCTAATGTTTCACGAAGGAAAGGCACCAGTTCTAGTCATTGTCTTTATTTCTTCCTTAGATTTTAAAAATGTCCCAGCTTTTGGTTACCATTCTACGTGGAAGTTTTACTTTGGAAAAATAATCTGTAATGGTTGCTTGTTCAAAATATTCCTTTTAATAAACAAAATTTGTGGGACCATCATACATATGAATAGTATCCAGCCTTACCACTTACCACATGGAAAAATTTTGATTCATTGCTCCTGCCCTGCATTCCTCCTCCTCCTCAAATCTACACTGAGCTGAAGAAGCTTCTTGCATGAGAAGCAAAAATTTTTCAAAGAAAAACAAGAAAGTCCAGTTGCCTCCTGAAAAAGCACCTTTGGGAGAACCACGACCTGGATGACTGACAATCTCCATAGACATTTAGCTATGCACTTTGGGATGAATACCCTTCAAATGGTGTGGGAGTATGAATGCATTTCCAGGAAAATTGTAGACTGCAGGAACCATTTGCGCTTCAGTTTGAGATGCAAACAACACAGACTATCCCCAACAGCCACTGCTTGTCTTCAACAGTGAAGGGACACAGAACAGAAAACAGTTCCTTGCTGCGAGGGCTGAGGCCAATAATTAGTGGTGCGGAGGGGCGGGGCAAGGGGCGGGGTGAGCCAGCAATTTAACAAATGGTTCGGCCGAACCACCTAGAACCGGCAGAATCCCACCACTGCATATGAGTCAAAGAACCGTTAAATTTCTTACAATACCATCACAAAAATTATGATATTCAACTGTGGGAACTAAGATAGGTTAAGGTGAATATAATTAAAAGTGGATAAGTTTAAGGTTGCATCTGAGAAAATGTAGGGAGGATCACAAGAGAAAGAAAAGCCCCGCCTTTTTTAAAAAAGCAACAAAATGTGAATTTATTCCTCTCCAGGCAAACCTGTCTAAAAAACATGTAGCAGAAGAGTGAGGCATAACAACTCAGTGTCTCCTGGAAGTGTTCTGAAAGGCAGGAATATAGTAGATCAGGGGTATCCAACCTTGGCAACGTTAAGACTTGTGGACTTCGACTCCCAGAATTCCCCAGCCAGCATACTGCACACGACTGATTCAAAGGCACCTGATTCAATGTCACGAAGTGCTTCAAAGTTGTGATTACAAAAGGATAACATTTCCTTCTAACAAAATCAACCTTTATGGGTTATTATTACACACAGCTGTGATAATAACCAAGCCGACTGAGCCCAGCTTGCATTTCACCTCTAACAAACTTTCTAGAATGGAACAGGCAAACTTGAGTTTTAAAAGAAAGCACAGGTCCTAAGTATAACCAACAGATTTTCTTTTGCATATACACAATGTTTGAAAGCTATAGAAGTTACAGACAACTTTCATCATATGGAAATATAGATTAGCTGCAGCATGGAGACAAGCACAGAGAGTTTCTTCCTATTTTGGGCGGGGGGTACAGAATATTTTAGACATGATTAAGCTAAGCAGCAGAGCCTCCTTATTCTCCTTGAAAGTGAGCTTCATGGTGATGTAAAACCTTTAAAAGGTTTAAACAGAAGAAAAGTTATGAAAGTTGTCACTTTTGATCTTACTTTCCACTCTGTCTCTGCATTTTGAAGAGAAGAACAAAGAAAGTGCTTCTAAACTATTGCCAGTTGTAAGCAGAGCCATCTACTCTTTTCTTTGGTCTTCGAGTTTTAACGCAACCTCTTCCTGCCAAGCACAGCAGGAGCAGGTATTTGGCCAAATTCCCTTCCCTGGGTTACAGCAATACAAATCCACCCATTCTATGGCGCCTCATTGATATGAAACAGCAGCATTTCAGCTGAGCTTGACTTTCTAGCAGAATGTTGTGGCAGAATAGATACAATCCATAAAGGATCGGTCTCAGTTCAAAAGGCAGGGACTGAGAGAGACTAGAAAGCACAGTTTGTATTCTAAAGGAGGGATAAACCAAAGATACAAAAATAGCCACCGTTAGAAAATAAGTGTCTGTTAAAAGGCAATTTCCATCAAAGAATCCTTCTAGAGGTCATCTTGTTGCTTGGAGTTCCAACTGCTTTGTTGGGTATAGCATGTCCTCACAGTCGTTATTCACTTTAATTAACATGTGAGCAGCTCTACCTTCTCTTTATTCCTATTTAGCCCCTCAAGGAACCACCTTGACAACTGATTTTTCGATCTTATCTTACTCCTTATCACATAGTCATTTTTGACCTTTAGGGTCCAGTAAAGAGTTGGTTACATTTCTTAATTTATTAAATCATTGCAGGTCTTCATGGAATTTTTGTCACATTTCAGAAAAATGCTACTTTAGTTCAGGATTTTTTAAAGCCTAACCAAGCAGTACTCTACAATCACTATTGCATGGTTATTTGCTGAATACTCCTATGGATGCCAGCAAAGTCTCATGGATGACAACAGCTATTCCCCCTTATCCTACCTTGGGACCACGGCTGGTGCCAAACCCAAAACCTGGATCGGCACTTCTCATTCCTTCTCCACCCACATTTTGGTGATATAGGTCAACTCTGCCTTCTCATCCATATATCCATCATAATGAGAATGGTTTTATTCCAGATAGCCCTCAGATTCAATAGCAGTAGTCACTCTTGGGGGCCCAACTATAAGACCCTGGTTTTTGGGATGAGGACTGAAAGCTGGATGGAGGATCAGTACGATATATCAATTCCTGCTTCTCTGAGTGCAGCCTCAGCCTCCTGCCATATCTCCCATGGTCCATCAGAAGTCAATTGACACCCTCCTCACATCTTGACCATCGCCGGTACTAAGAAAGCAAACAAGTATCACATCTTCACCCAATTAACCTGGGTGATTCTTCAGCTACACAATTCTTCAAATATCCCACTTCCATCTATATAACTCACCCCCATTTTATTTTTGTTTGAAGTAGGGAGACAAAGCACCGGTGCAGAAGATGCTCTCCCAATATTGTCATGTGAAGAGAGTCACTGGGGAGGCAGAAATAGAGGCAAGAGCCATTAGTTCCAAATCATGATTGCACAATCCACCTAAATCTTAAGCCTTAATGCCGATGGCTGCAAACCTTGACTTACTAACGGACAAAAGCTCTCTTTGGAAATTTTGGTACTGCTTCTGCGACTGGGTATCTGCATATATGCAGTGAACAAGGAGACTAAAGGAATGCAGACAGATGAGCCAATCAGCTCACAATATTGATGACAAGTTTGAAACTGTGTAAGCTCTAGCACTGAAGGGCAAATGGACTTCCCGCCTTCAGAAAAGGCAACCTTGTCCTGGGTGCTGAAAACTGGGACCGTGCACACCATCCCCTTGCCAACTCCTCCTGTTTTGCCTTCCTATTGACTTAGCCTTGAACCAGTAGGTGTTGCCCTCCAAGCAGGTCTCCATGTTATTGCAATTCTCTCACTCTCTGTTGGACTTCCTTTTCCCATGTGGCATTGTTTCCAATAGGCTTTCGCTATAACTCCATCATCTCCTGCAAACCTCAAACTATTGGTGTCTTGCACATGGTAAATGGTCTGGAGCAAGGGTGAAATGCTCCCAGTTCAGACTGGATCGCCTGATCCGGTAGCAATGGCGGCGGGTGGTTTGGAGAACCGGTAGCAAAAATCCCTGCCCCCCCCCCCATGCCCAGCTGAGCCGCGTGATCATCAGAGACTGTTTTTTTTTACTTTTAAAAGCATTTTTTTCTATAACCTCTTCAGCCGAAAAAATGGTTTTAAAAGTAAAAAAAAAAGCCTCTGATGATTGTGCGGCTCAGCTGGGATCATCAGAGGCTTTTAAAAGCATTTTTTCTACAACCTCTTCAGCCGAAAAGGTTGTAGGAAAAAAATGCTTTTAAAAGCCTCTGGCGATCCCAGCTGACTTGCCTGATCGTCAGAGGCTTCTAAAAGCATTTTTTTCTGCAACCTCTTAAGGTTGTAGAAAAAATGCTTTTAAAAGTAAAAAAAAAAGTTGGTCATGCCCACCCAGTCACATTACACCCACCACCACCACCAAGCCATGCCCACAGAACCAGTAGTAACAAATTTTAGATTTCATCCCTGGTCTGGAGTTCCTTTCTATTCTCTCTTCAACCTCCTTCTCACTAAATGAGAACTGACCTTGTTCTATGTCTTCCTAATAACTCTCTACAGCGCAACACACTAAACTGGTCTCCCTCCCTCCCTCCCTCCCTTCCCCCCCCCCTCTCTCTCTCACACACACACACACACACACTATTCTTAATATATTTTATTTCAATGTGTGTGCATGGATATCTATATACAGCAGATAATGGTTTTTTGGCACAAAGTAAGAGAATCATAGCAGATGTACTTTCTCTAATTCAGGAATAACGACATTGCTGCAAAGTTATAGTGAAAATTTACTGTTTAGCTATTCTGCTTGTCATCATCTCTCCCATGTTATTTTCTGCTTTATAAGCAAAATGAACATTTTAGTTACTGAAAATGAAATATATATTAAGAGAGAGGATAAACTTTATGCAGAGTTGGAGATGAAAGACTTCTTTAAATAATAACAACAGAAGCTATTTTAAGAGAAACAAGAGTCTTCCCAAAGGAAAAAGTATTAATTAGCGGTTGATTTTCAACATGAGTCAGTCCCTTATTCCTCTATATAAAACAAGTGAAGTCCGTAGTGTAATAAACAGGCTGCAAGCTTTAAGAAGCTTGAATTCTGAAAAGCACTTCATTAAAAAAAAAATCCTTTCATTTTAAAGTTTCCTGTTCTGGAAGACCATTGACACAAAAGCTGTCTAAGTCTTTTTCTCCCTTCAATCTTCAGCTTGTCGTCCTGTCCTCCCCACTTCTAAGTGTATTAATCAAGGACTCACCAATGCAACTACAGAATATAACACAGGAAACTAAAACACTTTGAGGAAGATGGGAAGATCAGTGGAAACAGGAATCTTCTTAGCCATAGTTTCTGGCTACAAAATGGTAGGCACAACTGGACAATGGAAGCCTTGTCTCTATTTGTGTGTGTACTGTGCATGCAAAGTACATTAAAATGGGGCAGTGTGTTGATCATCAGGTAGCACCCACCATTTTGAAACCAGTCACCATCGTTGAAAATGCCCCTGAAGAAACAGAGTAGCAACTGAAAAATGATTCCTTTGATTTTACAATTATTGCTAGTGATTTGGGAACAACGCGCCTGCCTCTTTAATGAAGCCTGTGATCGATGGTTTGATTGACCCAGAGAAGCAGGAAGTTGAACTGCATGCGGGAGCTGATCATGCCATCGTCTTCCTATCGTTTGATTTTTCAATAGCAAAAGGCTTAGCATGAAACAAATGTGATATACTTGATTTACTTTTATGCCTGGATGGAGTCACTTCCTGATTCTGAAGTGTGTTTCTGATTAGATGCTGACAGTTATCAGGCCTCAGCTCCATGAGCTGGAGATTGTGTACACCAGGGGTATCCAATCATGGTAACTGTAAGATATGTGGACTTCAATTCCTAGAATGGTTGGCTGGGGAATTCTGGGAATTGAAGTCCAGAAGCCTTAACCTTGCCAAGCTTGGACACCCCTGGTGTACACCGTCATAGGTGGAAGTCCTGTGATATAATCTGCAAAGACCCTCCTATCTGTAGAGGTTGAACAGAGGAGAGACCGCAAAGGACTCCAGAACGCTAATGAGGCAGCTTGTGGTCTCCTAAGAGGCTAAATGTTGCTCAGTGTCTTGCTAGAGAATCATGATTAATCTCTCAAACCCTGGAGGCCAAGACAGCTTGCCTTTATCCCCGGGGAAGAAATTGTGTGAGTTCGCTTGCATCTGTTTAGCCAGGCTATTTAATTGCACGAACAGCCAGAAATATGTGATTTTGCATGCAGCTTGATCCAGTAATGTTGATGTTTTAAGGGTCTTAGATGTAGACACTGTCAATCTCCTAGATACTGTTCTGTCTTATCATGGGCTTTCCTGCATAGCAGCCTTTAGAGGTTTGTGTGAATCTGCACACAAATAAATTAGAAACAAAGCTGATTTAAGAAATCCTTTCTAGATTTCATTCCCTTCCTCTATGTGGCCCATAGGCACAGGTATATTTTGGTGAATATAGTTCCTGATTGGTGGATTCTTTTGTTTCTTTTCTTCTCCCATTCATGCCACAAAAACAAGCACCAATTGTTTTTAATTTGACAGCCGTGTCTTTTGAGAACTGATGAAAAAAAATGAGAACAGTTTTCGAGTTCTTCACTAAACAGAATCTAAATGTTTTTCATATGTAATGGAAACACTGTTTTCTCTGCCCTAAATAGCAAAAGCACTTACACATATATATGGCATTATGGTGCTTTACAGCCCTCTCTGAGCAATTTACAGAGTCAGCATTTTCCCCAACACTCTGGGTCTTCATTTTACCAGCCTCAGGAGGATGAACGGCTGAATCAACCTTCAGGATTGAACTGCTTGCTATGGGCAGTGTCAGCCTGCAATACTGCATTCTAACCACTGCACCACCACAATTCCTGAGCAGACAGAACATTTTAAGGGGAATTTCTCTATAAAAGCATTTCATTCATTTATTCCATCCCATTATTTCAGCCATTATTTGTCTTTATTGTATTCTAAAGACGCATGTTCTTTTCCAAACATTCTTACTTCCTTCGGAAGTCCCCCTATGTATTTCCAAATCCCAGGGCTGCATTTCCCTTTAAATTTGAAGCAAAAAAGTATTTTGGAGTGCATTCAGATACAACTCCTTAAAGCAGTTACAACTTTTCCTGGGGCTATCTGACTCCCTCTACAACTGCACAAACCCAGAGAACCACACGAACCTTCTTATTATACGAAGTCGGTAGAAAGTTCTGTTGCATTGCCTTTTGCATTTGGTTTTAAGTATCATGCAGCCCTATTAAATACACAAAACAGATGTATTAACACTCTTACAGTGTCCGTTAGCTGAATCCTGCTCACATATGTGTATAGTTCAGCCTGAAAGTATATTGCTAGTACTGCTGTCCACACAACTATAAAATGCTCACTCAGAAATAAGCCCTACTGAAACCATGAAGCTTTCAAGTTCCTTCTTCTGGATTGAGCTGTAAAGCACTTTCGCTTACCACTCCACCAACCAATAAACTTGAACTGCTTACAATGTATTGTATATGACAAAAATATCCCCAAGGCCCCATTTCATTTTTACAACTATATCCTTTTGCTTTGTCTGTGGAGAATAAGCTGTGTAGCTCCCAAATAAACCATGTCAGGTGTTTTTAGGCTTATCTGTCAAAATCCTTGTCTAACTTTTGTGCTGCTTTTGTTTTTCTTTTTATTTTCTCAGTACATTTTTATCACAAACATCGATCCTATTCTTAGCGGTGAGGCAGTTTGACACATGTCTTAATCTGGCTATTCTTGACAATCCCAAATATGTTACAGAAGGCCATGGCAAACCACGTCCATGTAGCTGCCAAGAAAACCACATGGACGTGTCTGCAAAACCACCAGGAGCTGAGCTCAACTCAAAGAAAATTTAACGATTTCCTTTTTAAAAAATGCTTTAGTGCTTCTGAGCGTTTCATAGTTGAGGTAGAATTGCATTTAGAATTGAATGTTTCTTTTGATTTTGATCAAAGACCTGGGACTTTACTAAAGATGTTTTTCAGACTCTCCCAATGGAATATTGGTTTGATAAATGCACATCTAGAATAAATAAAAGATTTCACATCAGTTATTCTTAAAGTCATCCTTGCTATAAGTCATCATAAGCAATTTCTGTATGAGCTAGGAACTGCATGCAGGTAGTCCTCAACTTCCAACAGTTCATTTAGTGACCGTTCAAATGGTACTGAAAAAAATAATTTATGACCATTTTTCACACTTATGACCATTGCAGCATCCCCATGGTCAGATGATCAAAATTCGGATGCTTGGCCACTGGTTCATATTTATGATGGTTGCAATGTCCCGGGGTCATGTAATCAGCTTTTTCAACCTTCTGACAAGCAGGGTCAGTGGGTAAGCCAGATTCACTTAACAGCCATGTTACTAACTTAACAATTGCAATGATTCACTGAACAACAGTGGCAAGAAAAGTTGTAAAATGGGGCAAAACTCACAAATGTCTCACTTAGGAACATAAATTTTGGGCTCAATTGTGGCCGTAAACTGAGAACTACCTGTATTTTGTCTCTGGTCTTAAATGTCTGAGTTCTGCAAGCAGTGATCAGGGTATTCAAAGTGAACCTCTGAAAGGGGTCAGCCCATGGCAATACATCTTCCAGGAGACTGTGATGTAACCCAGTGGTGAAATCTAAAATTTGTTACTACCGGTTCTGTGGCATGGCTTGGGGGGTGGTGGTGGTAATGTGACTGGGTAGGCGTGGCCAATTTTTTTTTTACTTTTAAAACCATTTTTTCTACAACCTCTTTGGCGAAGAGGTTGTAAAAAAATGCTTTCAAAAGGCTCTGACGATCCCAGCTGAGTTGCCTGATCGGCAGAGGCTTTTTTTTCTTTTAAATGCCTCCGCCGATCAGGCAACTCAGCTGGGATCCTCAGAGGGATCTGAAGAGGTTGTAGAAAAAATGCTTTTAAAAGCCTTTGAGGATCCCAGCTGAGCCGTGTGATCATCAGAGGCTTTTTTTTTATTTTTAAAAGCATTTTTTTGGCCAAAGAGGTTGTAGAAAAAATGCTTTTAAAAGTTAAAAAAAAAAGCCTCTGATGATTGTGCGGGTCTGCTGGGTACGGGGGAGGGGGGGGCACAGGGATTTTTGCTACCGGTTCTCCGCACCACCTGCCTCCATCACTACCGGATCGGGAGATCTGGTCTGAACCGGGAGCAATTCACCCCTGATGTAAACTCAGACTTCCGAAAGAAGGCTGTACACAAAGAGCTACGTGACCTGCTCAGTTGTATATAAAATAACTGAAAGCCTGTGTAGATTTGAGATAAAGCTTCAATACCTCATATTGAGGTAAAGCCTCAATATGAATTTTTACCTCAGTTCACTTTCTGCAATTGCTATTTGTTTTATTTATTTGTCATACTTGCAGGCCGCCCATCTCGCCAAATGCGACTCTGGGTGGCTTACAGATATTGAATAAATGCAGTATAAAACATTCAAACATTGAAAAACAGATCTTAAATTTTAAAAAATCAATTAAAATAAAACTAAGCAGGATGGAGAGGGAGGAAGCAAAGTGCGCATAGGAAGAGGAGGTGGGGTTCTCTACTCCATGAGCCGCCTCTAACATGGCGCACCCTCATTGAGGCCCCAGACTGTGTCTTCAGGACCTTTCAGAAGGCCAAAAGGATGGGAGTGGATGTGACCTGGGGGTGGGGTGGGAGAGGCAAGATGTTCCAGAGGGCTGGAGCTATGGCAGAAAAGGCTCTTCTGGACCCTGCCACCAATATTCCTTGACTGACGGAGTCTGCAGCATGTCTCTTCCCAGGGGTGGGTTCTACTTACCTTTACTACCAGTTCACAACAGGGCCGCGCTGCAACAGGGCCATCATTTTGATGACATCAGGGTCAGCGGGCGGAACCTCCCGTCGGTTTTACTACCGGTTCTATAGAACCGGTGTGAACCGGGGGCAACCCACCACTGCCTCTTCCCCTAGCACAGGTGAGGTGGGTTAATCCCATCAGGGTGAGCCAGTTTCTCAGATAGCCTGGACCCATCCCATGAAATGTTTCTCAAGGGGCATTCATGTCAGCTGAATAGATATCTGAATAACTTTTTTTAAATTTACTCATAATTTACATTAGGTTACTGCAGGGCAGAATGGAGTCTGCTATTGTCCATTAAATTTTGAACAACTTTGTGACCAGCAAAGGAATTCTACCAGATGATTGTTCCTTCTTAAAATCAGTAGTCTGAATGTGACAGAAACAAAGACTACTATAATTCTGTTAATGTGAATTTAATAATAAGGTATCTTTTGGGCAATGCTTGGGTGGAACAACTCCAATTATTTCCTATAATCTAAGGTAGTAACATCTTGTGATACCTGTGGCCAATGAGAACTCCTCTTGCATGAAAAGGACAAAAAAAACATTCTGGAAATATAGGCAGTCCTCAACCTATGACCACATTTAAACCCAAAATTTCAGTTGCTAAGCAAGACAGTTGTTAAGTGAGTTTTGCTCTGTTTTTCGACCTTTCTTGCCACAGTTGTTAAATGAATCACTGCAATTCTTAAGTTAGTAACTCAATTACAGAGCCTGTAGTACAGTGGACTAAAGCACTGTTATTAACATCTGCTGCTTGCAATTACTGCAAGTTCAAATCTCACCAGGCTCAAGGTTGACTCAGCCTTCCATCCTTTCAAAGGTAGGTGAAATGAGGACCCAGATTGTGGGGGCAATAAACTGACTTTGTATAAATATACAAAAGTATGAAGGCTGTTGCTTAACACATTGTAAGCCGCCCTGAGTCTCCGGAGAAGGGCGGCATATAAATTAAAGCAAAAAAAAAAAAAAAATTGTAAAGTGAATCTGGCTTCTCCATTGACTTTTCTTGTCAGAAGGTTACAAAAGATCATCACATGATTCCAAGACAGTGCTAGAGTCAAATATATGAGCCAGTTGTCCGAATTTTGATCACATGACCATGGGGATGCTACAGTGGTCTTAAGTGTGAAAAGTCACTTTTTTCAGTGCGGCTGTAAATTCAAACACTCACTAAATTAAAGATTGCAAGGCAATAACTAACTATTTTGAATAGTCAAGAAACGGGCTTATCAGCTGTCAATTACTTACAACCACAAGCACATTTCAAAGATACAATGGTGCAGTGGTGGTATTCAGCCAGTTCTATCTGGTTCACGTGAACTGGTAGGGGCGACTGCGGGATGCCCCGCCCACCCGTACAGACAGCATGACGTCCCATTTTTCCATGTTTTTGAGGCTCTGCGTATGCGCAGAAGATCTTGAACATACCACACATGCATATTTGCGAACCGGTAGGAAAGGTCGGTGAATACCACCCCTGCAATGGTTTTGCATGTCCAATCAGGGTGCACAAACCATAAATATATGCCAGCAGGTTGACATAAGAATGGTTATAAGGGCTGCTGACATAGGTCACCCCCAGACCTTATAACCATTCTGATGTCAATGCAATGTAGCCCCTTGTTTAATAAGCAACTTCTCTAGAGTCCACAAAGGTCCATGGTTATCTTTTAAAAAGTGAGCAAGGCCTTTTTTAAAAAAAATCAGTTGTTAATTTGTGAGGTGAAAGGGCGCTCTGCATTTCTACAGTAATAATAAGTGTCGAATTGGGACTTCCAAAAAAGTAGATATAAAATTCTATAATTACTGAACTCAGAGGCCATTTATTATTTCCCAGTTCTATTACTTTGCCTCGACGAGGACAAAGTGCCACATTACGGCATTCCCAGGGGTGCAAGGGACTACTGCTAATTCACATTTTATCACAGAAATGTGGGGTGCTACGGATCTTTGCAAAGCTCCTCTTGCCATTTGCCCCTTCGAGCATTCTGGGATGATCAATTGCCTCTATAATGCCAACTTTAAAATTTTAAGTCAAGCATAAGCACATTTAAAGTGGAACATAACAAAATAAAGACATCATCTAACAAAGGTATACATCAGTGAGTATGAACTAATAAGCCTGCGAATGGAAGATTTGGTGAGAAAGGATCTTGACATGTTTTGTTATCCTAGGCAAAAGCCAGGCTCGCAGGAAAATCTGACGGTTGTGTTTCTCACACATTTTAAGGGAACTAGATTGACAAAGGCGGGTGACATTATAATAGACTGTGTCAGGCATGAAGAATCAGGACCAAAATTCTAGAACTAGAACTAGAACTAGAACTAGAACTATACCAGTGGTGAATTGCTCCCGGTTCTGTCCGGTTCTTGAGAACCGGTAGTAAAAGCAGGGGGGGGCTCTGCCTACCTGCCCAGATGCTTCTGTGCATGCGCGCGCGCTCCCAAGGTAAGTAGAACCCACCCCGGCTCATACCTATACAGTCAACTAATGTTCATCACTAAATTGGCTCTAGGTAAGTGTTAATAGAATTCAAGAGGGGTTAGACTTACACTGTTTGTGGGAAGCCAATGATTCCAGGTTGATTCCTCTCTTGACTCTGCTCTTAGGCTCTGCTGTTTCTTCTCCCACAGGCTATTCTGTACTATTTTCATAAACTTGAATTTTGACAAACAGACCATACATTTAAAAAGGAAAAAAAAACCCTCAGTATCTATAATGGAACTGTCAGTGTGTGAGAGTTCATGAATTGGAATAGACATGGTAACAGGTCAGCCAATGGGGACTGTTTGGTGACCCAGATGGCTCGGAGCCTGGGCGTGTCTTAGGTTCACTGATCTATCTATCTATCTATCTATCTATCTATCTGTCTATCTATCTATCTATATGAGTGCCTCTGTATTATATAGCTTCTGTGATTATTGATTCTGTGCTTCTAGATTCTGAGTTCTGGTTCTGGCTTCTGCTGTATGGTATTGTATATAAAGAAGTTTTTTATATAAATTGAATCCTTCTGAATTGTCTGATTGTGTGTGCTGCAACAAACTCTGGCAGGAATAATTGAAACAACACAGTCATTATTAAGTGCATTGATAAGCAGCCATTAGAAAAACAGAGAAAAGGCCACGTTCACATACAAATTCATTGGAAATACATACATATATAACATAACAGGCACCCTTGACTTCCTTTGCCCCAGCAGTAAAAGCTGGCAGAGAGATTGCCGTAGGAAATGAAGAGCATAACCTTATTCACTGTCTTCTCTTTTGGGAGATGAGTGGTTTATAAATACACTTATTATTAGTATTAATAAGAGTAGATCCATGGCTAATTAAGCTCATTAATCATTCATGTCCTAGTCAAATCTAGGCTAAGTTATTGTAACTTAACAGTGAGTTAAGTTACAGTAATTTATTGCATTTTACAGGAGACTTTATTTGAACATGGATTTTTTTTTTTTTTTATTTTGCTGAGCCCCATTGTGGTAGTCAACAAATTAAACCAGACTATTAGAATTCATGATCATTTATCCTGGTAGCCATTTTTTTCGAACTCCCTAAAAAAGAAGGCGCAAATTAAGTTTCCATGGGAGGGAAATCCATAGTAAGGGAATGGCAATGAAAAATGACTACTTATGACGTCTTTCAGATGGCATTTTTGTATAGGCAAAACCTAAAGGGAATTAACTGTACTCAACTTGATTGAATGGGGAGATGAAGGTGAGGCAGGTATCCTTGGATAACACAATTATTACTTTTTAATTATTTTAAAACATTAACATATTCATAGAGCCAGGCTCTCGGTTGTATGAATGATAAGTTAAATCATGGCTGGTGGCTTTGTATTTTTATGTATATTATATATTTTGTTGTTTTTATTTGTTTTATTGTAAATCACTTAAAGTTATGTAAATGAGATGAATCGAGTAAATAAATAAAATAAATATTGGGGATACATAAATAACTACTATTAAACATAATATCATATATTCACCTGCATAAACCTTGGTGTATGCTCAGTGTTAACTAGAAAAAAAAATTAAAGACATGCTTGTGGCTGGATATTTTCCATAGGGATTATTCTAGAACCAAAGCTTTCTTCAACACAGAAAGTAGCAACACTAGTGGTAAAGAATACAGATTTTCCTGGACTAGAAAGAAGAAAATATGTTGTGAGGTCTAGGGAAACAGTGATTATAATAATTGATGGAGCAGCTTCTGCATCTCTGAGAGTAATATACATGTATAAATCCACACTCTTAAGTAAATGTGAGATAGTGCATCCAGCTGGCTGCAAAATATGATTCCGCAGTTGGAAGGTATAATACTACTAGAAAAATTTCATATAAATACAATCTTCTTTGCATTACAGGTAGTCTTCCACTTACAACAATACATTTAGAGATCATTCAAACTTACAATGGTACTGAAAAAAAGTGACTTACAACCAGTCACTTATGACCATCACAGCATCCCTGTGGTCATGTGATCAAAATTTGGGTGCTTGGCAACTGGCATGTTGCAGCAGCCCAGGTTCACATGATCGCCTTTCCCAGTTGGCTTCTAACAGGCAAAATCAACGGGGGAAGCCAGATTCCCTTAACAACTTCATGATTGATTCACTTAATAATTATGGCGCATAGCATAGCATAGCATAGCATAGCATAGCATAGCATAGCATAGCATAACATAACATAACATAACATAACATAACATAACATAACATAACATAACATAACATAACATAACATAACATAACATGAGTTGGAAGGGACCTTGGAGGTCTTCTAGTCCAACCCCCTGCCCAGGCAGGAAACCCTACACTATTTCAGACAAATGGTTATCCAACATCTTTTTAAAAATTTCCAGTGTTGGAGCATTCATAACTTCTGCAGGCAAGTTGTTCCACTTATTAATTGTTCTAACTGTCAGGAAATTTCTCCTTAGTTCTAAATTGCTTCTCTCCTTGATTAGTTTTCACCCATTGCTTCTTGTTCTACCCTCAGGTGCTTTGGCTCCCTCTTCTTTGTGGCAACCCTGAGATATTGAAACACTGCTATCATGTCTCCCCTAGTCCTTCTTTTCATTAAACTAGATATACCCAGTTCCAGCAACCGTTCTTCATATGTTTTAGCGTCCAGTCCCCTAATCATTTTTGTTGGTCTTCTCTGCACTCATTCTAGAGTCTCAACATCTTTTTTACATCGTGGCAACCAAAACTGAATGCAATATTCCAACTGTGTCCTTACCAAGACATTATAAAGTTACATTAACACTTCACGTGATCTTGATTCTATCCCTCTGTTTATGCAGCCCAGAATTGTGTTGGCTTTTTTGGCAGCTGCTGCACACTGCTGCTAATTTAGTATATAGATACTAAATTAAGCATCCTTCTCCTAACAACTTTCTTGTGTTTGTGTTCATAAATTGAGCACTTCCTGTACATTATTTGGATTAATTAATTATTTTTGGATATAAAGACATTTTGTATATCTTTCAAAACCTTCGTATCAACTTCAGTCAGCTTCTAAAATCCTTGAGCACAGAGAAGTTGGAACGGGTGTGAGACCAAGGGATAAGCTGCAATTCAAAGCCATTTGAATTGATTTTACATGTGCCAATAATGAAATCTAAACAGTATGTTTCCTTGTTTCTGGAGATGGTACATGTTTCAATCTGCTTGAATGTTTTCTTATATTTGGTTCATTTATTTATTACAACTTTAGCCCAGCTTTACCCTGAATGATCATGGAGGCTTACATTGGGATATGCCCTAGTTTTATCCTATGAGGAATGCCTCACGTTTATTGATTGATTGATTGGTTGGTTGGTTTCCCGCCTTTATTATTTTTACAGCTAACTCAAGGCAGCGATCATATCCAACACATCTTCTATTTTCTCCACAACAACAACTCTGTGAGGTGAATTGGGCTGAGAGAGTGATTGGCCCAAAGTCACCCAGCCAGCTTCATGGCTAAGGCTGGATTTGAAGTTATGGTTTTCCCGCTTTCTAGCCTGGTGCCTTATGTTTCAAGTCACCCAGCGAGCTTCATGTTCACCAGGCCAAATCCAACAACTTAATTACTGTGGCTGTGAAGAATGGAAGACGGCTCTGAAGAAAAGAAAAATTAAGATGTAGCATGATTAAACCTCCACATTCATTTAGAAGCAGACATAATTGTGTATATGAAAAAGAAAAAGGGCAGAGAGTTGTCGATTCCATTTACATTTACAAGTGCTCCAGATGATCATGAATGACTCTGTATGACTGAGTGAATTATATTTAACAACCAATTATTCTTATTTAACAAAGCCTATGGCTCAGTGCCTTTAACTGAGCCCATGGCTTAGTTCCATTAACTTCACTTGCCTGATTATTACACAAAGAACATTTTCTTGATTTCCAAACTAAAGCTTTGGAAAATGTGTCTCATTTTGGCAGTGTTCTTTACTGTTAAATCCTTTGTAAATCTGTTTTAAAATTTGTTGTCTCCCCTTTGTATCTAACAGAACTATTCTCTGTAGAGTCCTTGGTCTTCTCTGAGCTTGGTTCAGCTTGCAGACATTTTATTACCCAACTAGGTAACATCATCAGTACTATTCTCCCATACATAGTAAGAGTATTGTTGATTTTTTGTGTTCTTTTCTTTTCTTTTAAATTTCTTCAAATGTACAAGCTATGAACTAGAGTAGAGTAGAGTAGAGTAGAGTAGAGTAGAGTAGAGTAGAGTAGAGTAGAATAGAATAGAATAACAGAATAGAGTAGAATAGAATAGAATAGAATAGAATAGAATAGAATAGAATAGAATAGAATAGAATACAGTTGGAAGGGACCTTGGAGGTCTTCTAGTCCAACCCTTTCCTCAAACAGGAAATCGTATACTATTTCAGACAAATGGTTGTCCAATCTCTTCTTAAAAACTTCCAGTGTTGGAGCATTCACAATTTCTAGAGGCAGTTTGTTCCACTGATTAACTAAATATTGTTAAACAACAGTGCTACACTGCATTAACATGATTCAGCTTGAAATTCTCAATATCATTCTAGATTCCTTGTACTGCCAATTGCTAGGAACAAAAGCATGAACTCAATAATTTGTTAATTGATAACTGATTTAAAACTCATAGTTTAATTAGAGCAAATTCCAACAGTTTCATTTCAAGAGATTTTTCTCCCTGAAGCAGAACACCTACACCAACATATTTAATTGCACACTGTTGCACCTTGATGATGTTTTGCTTTTATATTTTGTTTGATTTTTATGTCTTGTATACCACCCACAGTCTGAGATTGAGGCAGGTTGCAAAAATTTTTCCAAGTGGTCACATCATACTCTTAGTTTAGAAAACAATATGCATACATAGTGACTTCTCAGCTACTGTCTATACCCATGATGGTGAACCTATGGCACGCGTGCCACAGATGGCACGCAGAACCATATCAATGGGCACGCGAGCGTTGCCCTAGCTCATCTCTGGCGTGCATGTGCACACCGGCCAGCTGATTTTCGGGCCTTCTGGGCCCATCAGAAGTTGGGGAACAGGCTGTTTCTGGCTTCCAGAGGGTCTCTGGGGGGTGGAGAAGGCCATTTCGCCCTTCCAGGCTCCTAGGAAAGCTCTGGGGAGGGCAAAAAACTGGCCTGCCGGGCCCACTGTGCCATCGCGTGCCAAAAGCAGAGGGAGTGTGTGTGTGTGGGGGGGTGCGCGCATGCGTGGGGGAGGGGGGCACATTGAATTATGAGTGTGGGCATGCACGTGTGCAACCCCACTGCTCCCCCCGCTTTTGGCACACAATGGCAAAAAGGTTAGCCATCACTGGTTTATACACTGTCGTCTGCTGCAGAATGTATTGGAATTGGGCAGCCAATCTATTTAGATTAATAATAATAATAAACTTCCAGTGGCATTGACAAAATTACCATCATTCAATTTCAAAATGAAGCTTTATTTGGAACATACATCCTGGGACAACACCTTTAGGTTTAGGTTTAGGTTTATTTGATTTGTATACCGTCCTACTCCCGAAGGACTCAGGGCGGTGAACAGCCAAACAATAAAATACATAAATACAAAAAATTTAAAAGACCAGTTAAAATCAAATTAAATCATTTTGGCCCAGACAAATTAAAACACCCCAATAATTTAAAAACAGATTAAAACCAGAGGTGGGATTCACTTACCTTCCCTATCGATTCGCAAATTGTATTTGCACAGTATTGGAAAAATGAGGAAACACCCTACAGAAGAAGATATAATTTAAAAAAATTAGATTGTGCAGAAATGGATAGACTGACATTAAGTATAAAAGAAAAAGAGGATACAGAGTATTTTCAAACATGGGACTTGTTTTACAAATGGTTGGAAAATAGAGGTAGAAATTAGGAGCGGGAAAAGTATTATTATATAAGCAAAATGATCCAGACAATATGCTGTTCACCAAGCACTTATGCATATAAAGTGAAAATGTATAAATAAACTGTTTAAAAAAAAGAATACAATACTGGTAGTCTGAACTTACGACTGATCACTTAGCAACCATTCAAAGTTACATCAGACTCCCTGGGGGTACTTATGACCCATTTTTTAAACTTTCAACAGCCAGCAGCCCCCACAGTCATTTGACTGCATGCCAGACGCTCAGTAAGTGGCCTTACACCATCCAATTGCACCATCCCATAGTCACCTGACCACCTTTTATCACAGTTTTGCTGAAAACTGGCATTTCCAGTTTATGGCAAAACCATCCCATAATAACCACAGCATTCACTGCATTAATGACTGCTGCAAAAAGGTCATAACATGAGTCGGTCAGATGGGAGATCTGTTTTATGATCATCATGACCAAAATCATACAACCAAGATGGGCAGGTGCCATTATGGTCGTAGGTCAAATATTACCTGTTCTCTAGGTAGATATTCAATAGGTATTAATTTCTAATTTCTAAAGCACCTAATGATGCTTATCTGAGCAGTTCTGACCATAGGTTCCTCAGTTTTGTGTTTGTTCCTTGCCTGTTGTCAGCCTGTCTAAAATTATTTTGCTATTTTTTTCTAGTCTTTGGCACTCTGCTAACCACTAACATTCAGAGGTGGAATATTTTGCTCTATCAGTAGTTGCTTCTAACGGTCACCTGTCTTTATTTTTCTCCAAACTATTCTTTCTCCTTCCGGTAGAATTCCATAAGATGTTGCCTAACCCAAAGACTGCAAACTTGGATAATTCTTATGACTGCCACAGAGTAGCTGCCATCTTCTCTAGTAGCAAACCAGTGGTGAAATCTAAAATTTGTTACTACCGGTTCTGTGGATATGGGGGGTGTAATGTGACTGGGTGGGTGTGGCCAATTTTTTTTTTTTTTACTTTTAAAACCATTTTTTCTACAACCTCTTCGGCAAAGAGGTTGTAAAAAAATGCTTTCAAAAGCCTCTGATGATCCCAGCTGAGTTGCCTGATTGGAAAAGGCTTTTTTTCTTTTAAATGCCTCTGATGATCAGGCAACTCAGCTTGAATCGTCAGAAGCATTTAAAAGAAAAAAAGCCTCTGCCGATCAGGCAACTCAGCTGGGATCCTCAGAGGCTTTTTAAAGCATTTTTTCTACAACCTCTGAAGAGGTTGTAGAAAAAATGTTTTTAAAAGCCTCTGAAGATCCCAGCTGAGCCGTGCAATTATCAGAGACTTTTTTTTTAACTTTTAAAAGCATTTTTTCGGCCAAAGAGGTTGTAGAAAAAAATGCTTTTAAAAGTAAAAAAAAAAGTCTCTGATGATTGTGCGGCTCAGCTGGGTATGGGGGTGGGGGCAGGGATTTTTGCTACTGGTTCTCTGAACCACCCACCTCCATCGCTACCAGATCGGGTGATCCGGTCTGAACCGGGAGCATTTCACCCCTGTAGCAAATCTAAATTGTCTCCACACAGAACTTCTTGTGGCCTCTCAAGAAAGCATATGGGGAAATGAGCATGAAAGTTAGTGAAAAACAACATCCTAGCAAATCTTACCATTTTTAAAAATCAAGGGACAGATGGAAACCAGCCCTACCAACAAAAGGGAGGATAAGGTAGCCTGTTATATAAGATGGCCAAGAAACATAGGCACGAACAAGTCTGACTATTTTTTCTACAGTCAGGGCTTGCTTTTAAACAAGCAGTAGCTACAATAATTTCATCCTGGCTTCAATATACTTATCAGAAGCTCTTGGGCTCTTGAGAGCTTGCCTATTTCCAGTTCTGTCTGTTGGATGAAACCTGCCAAAGTGTATTCTTCTTGCTCATTCTACCACACAAATCTATGTTTTGGTGTGATACTGATATTCAGATTAGTTTTTAACCTATCACCATAATAACAGCAGGCAAATCGGTTCCTTGCTCCACTGATCAACTGCATTGAAACAGGTTTCCCAAAATGCAAAACAGGTTTTGTCATGAAGGTCAGAATATTGACAGTTGCTACAATTGAAACAATTCATGAGGTGAATCACCGTTGGCCTGTTTGTTTTGGTGCTATAAACCGTGACCCCAGCCTTCTGGCATTCTCCCTAGTTATTGTTCACAAATAGAAATTTCCAAGTATTTTTGGAAGGGTTCAGTTAAATACCTAGACACCTCCAGTAACGGATATCATTTATATTCACATGTAAGAGATGGATGTAATAAAACAAAGGAGAAAGAGAAGGAATAAACAGCACATGGTGTATATACATGTAGTCCATGACTTATGACTGTAATTGAGTCCGGAATTATGCTCCATATGTCAAGCTGGTCATTAAGTGGATCATGATGGGACAGAAACAATTTTACTTTTTTAAAATGTATGTGTGATTGTTAAGTGAACACCATTTGTTAAGCAAAGCCATTGTCCCAGTATAAAAAAAGCTGGTTTCCCACAAAAAGTGTCAGTTGTGATCACTTGACTACAAATGCTACAAATGCTACAAATGGCCATAAATGTGGGGTGTTTGACAAGTGGCCAAAATATGATCACATGACCAGGAAGAGCCATCAGAACTTCAAATCTGGGTCATAAATACTCCTTTTTGATCTGTCATAAATCAAGGACTACCTATGTAAAAGAGCGACCTGTAGAAAGTATGGAGGTTAGTGTATGGCATTCTGTATTTAGTCAATTTATTGTGATCCATGATTTTCCATGTCGGGAGCAAATCCATGTTGTGGATTTTCCACAATCCATGTCGGGAGCAGAAGTGAGACTGCAAATAATGCTGAATCTCTGCTCAAAACTTTCCAGGTGGACATTTTGAGATCAGACTTCAGAGATTATAACAGAATTAAAAATCCATTCAGGGTTAAAAAATCATTGTGTTGTTAGGCTTCTTTGTGTGGACCCAATTATGACTATACAGGTAGTCTTCAACTTGCAACAGTTCAAATAGTGACTGTTCAAAGTTACAACGGCACTGAAAAAAGGGACTTATGACCGTTTTTCACACTTATGACCATTGCAGGATTCCCATGGTCAAGTGATTAATATTCAGAAGCTTGACAACTGACTCATATTTATGAAGGCTGCAATGTCCCAGGATCAAATGATCACTTTTTGCAATCTTCTGGAAAGAAAAAGCATTCATTTAACAACTGTGTTACTAACTTAACAACTGCAGTGACTCACTTAACAACCGTGGGAAGAAAGGTCATAAAATGGAGCAAAATCTCACTTAACAAATGTTTCACTTAGCAACATAAATTTTGAGCTCAATTGTGGTCATAAATCAAGGACTACCTGTATGTTGGTTAAATCTAGGGACCCAAACACTGTAAAGAAAGATTGCCTGAAGGAAAGGGGTTCAAAGTCAATGTTCTCCTTTGCTAAATACACAGTCAAACTGATTTTGTAAGGTGCCTTTTTTCAACACTCAGAATAACTGCTTAAAATGTTGAGGCATCTCTGATAATTGATTGTATGCTAAAAATTTTGGAACTGATGATCATCAAAGAAAGAAGTAGAAGTAAATTTCTTCCCAAGTATCCTTTTATTTTTTTAAAGAGCTTACATCATGATTTTTAAGTTACAAGAGTAGATTTGTAAACAATCTCCTAGTTTGGTTCACTTTGTTCCAATTCCTACATCAAACGTCAATGGGAAAAATTGGGCTCTGTAAAATAGGAGGACCAATGACTCATATATTGCCATAATCAAAGTTTTGCAGGTTGATCCCTTTGCTTTATTATTTATTTCCTTCATGTATTTAATAATGAACTTACTTAGAATGGTTTGAAAAATTCATTTTCAGCAGCCCTGTCTTCAGATAAGTCTGCAAAAAAGTGTACTCGCTAAACACAATGGAGATAATCAACTATTTGAGCACCTAATCTGGCCAGAAAAATGTTTATTACTGCAACAGTGCCAGGAACAGGCAGATCTCAGCTGGATCGACAGACCCCCAGGACGACTTCTGTGTTTGACATTTAGGTGGACCAAATCTATTATTTTCTTCCAAACCGTACAAACCTCATATGGAAATTGTTGCAACTCAATAAACATAGAACCATATGACGCCACTTTCACAAAGT
This sequence comes from Arizona elegans, assembly GCA_022577455.1. Lineage (NCBI taxonomy): Eukaryota > Metazoa > Chordata > Lepidosauria > Squamata > Colubridae > Arizona > Arizona elegans. The sequence goes on along the minus strand of JAKOOJ010000008.1, from coordinate 29,310,205 downwards.
CACTCTCAAGGAAGGACTACGCTTTACAAGATTGTGTTGTTTGTTAGATGAGAATAACCTATTTGCTTCTCAGTAGTAAACAATAGCTAGCACTGCCTTTTTGTTGTCACAAATTCATGACGGTAGAAAAGTTATTACTTCACTAGCCATGTTGCATTATGCCCTGTATTGTAGTATGGTTTCTTAACTTTTATTTTCTAATACATTTTAATTTTGACCATCTTATGCTATATGGCAAATAGTTCAAAATGTACATTTCCTTAATCTGTCTATTAATCTATTATCTCTGTCTGTCTCTATCTATCTATCTATCTATCTATCTATCTATCTATCTATCTATCCATCTGTCATTGATCTGTCTGTCTGTCTGTCTAGCTAGCTAGCTAGCTATCCATCCGTCATTGATCTATCTATTTATATCTATCATCTATCTATCTATCTATCTATCTATCTATCTATCTATCTATCTATCCATCCATCCATCCATCCATCTGTCATTAATCTATCTATCTATATCATCTATCTATCTATCTATCTATCTATCTATCTATCTATCTATCTCTCTATCTATCTATCTTATATTAGATATTCATGGACAGAAGGAAATTAAAATATTGAAGGATGTTCTCATGAATGGCTTACTAGAAATGCACAGCAGTTTCCTAATGCTAAAACAATAATAATAATAATTTCCAAAAAGGCTGAAGAAACAATGGACAATCTAGTTGGCTGCTGCAAGAAGATTGCATAGACTGAGCACAAACAATGGCAAAGTAGCAACAATGATGCATTGGAAGATCTTCAACAAATATCATTGCCTACAAGCAAGAACTGGTGGGACCATAAAATAGAGAAAGTCATAGAAAATGAAGAAGCTAAGAAGACGCTAAACTGCTCTGAGACTTTAGAATTCAAACAAACAAGCACTTGCCACACCACAAGCCAGCTTTAACAATTGTTAATAAGGCAGACAAAAAAATCTGGATGGTGGATGTTGCATTGCCTGGAGACAGAAGAATAGAAGAGAAAGAACAAACCTGGAGAAAATAACGAACTACAAAGAGCTGGAAATAGAGTAGAAAAATTACAGCAAAAGAAAGTAAAGGTAGTAACGATAGTATTAGGTGACTTGGGTGCAATCCCAAAACAACTGGAGCACCATTTGAACACTATCAGCATTGATAAAAACATCATCAGTCAATTACAATAGGCAGCTTTATGTGGAATAGCTTACATCCTGTGGCAACACCTTTAACACCATCAAACAACATCTGCCTATCCAAGGTCCTTGGGAAAAATTTGGTAGGGTGGATAAAAATGCCAAATTCAGTTGAAACATCTCACTGACTGTAGAGTGAATCTTAAGCATCAAGCCACTAATTAATTTGAATTATCCTCAGTTTGAGCTGGAATCATTATACCAGTGATGGCTAATCTATGGCACTCATGTCAAAGATGACATTTTGAGTGACACACCAGCATTCACCAACACCTGACAACAACTATTCTCAAAAGCATGTTCCCATTCTTGCATGATTTTCAGAGCCTGCAGGGGCCATGCAAGAATGGAATGGGCTCCCAAGTGTCCTCTGGATCCTCCAGAAGTCAGGCAAGAGGGCTGTGCTCTCAAGCAGCCCTCAGAGCTTCCAAAAAACATGTGACAATGTGTGCTTTAAGTTTTGAAGGAGGCAGAGATGGCAGAAAAACATTCTCCAAAACTGCTTCACAAATGAAGTCCTTGAGTGACCGGGAGCAGCCTTGGGTAAGCTGCAGGGACCTGTCAACATAACAGAACATGATCCGAAGATAAGAGATAAGTAGTATATCCTAGAATATACTAGGCATTGGTCAATTTCACCATTCCTCAAGGCTCACACCCCATAGGGAATGGCATAAGATGGTCCTTTTGTGTGACACTGGTGGCACTAGGGCTGAAGTCAAGGCCCGGGCCTCTACTTTAGGTCCATCCTCTTTGCTGCACTGAATACTACTGGTCAGGATGAATGGTGGTGGAAGAATTGTTTCTATTTTGTTTGGGGAGGTAAGGCAACATACCAGCAGAGTCCAGTTAGGCATTTTCTGAATGTTTGACATATTGAGCTCAAAAGGTTTGCTACCACTGCATTATTCCAATTAAATATTGACACTAGACAAATATTATACTAGAATATAGTTGAACACTGCCACAAGCAACAAAATTCAGGAAGAGAAAGAGGCATTGGATTTTGAAACTCTACAACATAATTGAATTTGTGATTAAATATGGCTTTTGTGCATCTAACATGACAGCCTAGTGTACATCAACAGATCAAGGTATACCGTATTTTTAGGAGTATAAGATGCACCTTTTTCCCCCCTAAAAGAGGCTGAAAATTTGAGTGTGTCTTATACTCCGAATGTAGCTTTTTCAATTTTTTTCAGCCCTAATGAGGCACTAACAAGGCGCTAGCAAGTGAAACGATCTTCCCAGCTTTGCCTGCTCCCTCAACTCTGCTGTGCTTTAACGAGGTGCTAGCAAGTGAAGCGATCTCCATGCTTTGCTCCGATTCTCAGCTGTTCTTTAGAAGCTTTTTTTCAGCCCTAACTAGGCGCTAGCCGAGTGAAGCAATGCCCCCTCCCCTGTGCTTTGCCTGCTTTTCTCATTGTTGCTTCCTCTCAGCTGTGCCTTAGAAGCTGTTTTTGATCCCCAAGCAGGGGATAAAAAACCCCCAGCAAACTAATGTGCTGAAACTGACCAGACTAAGGACACTAGCCAGATGAATACCTGGTAGGCAGATTTTTTTTTCCTATTTTCCTCCCCAAAAACTAAGCTGCATCTTATACTCCGGTGCGTCTTATACTCCAAAAAATATGGTAAATTCTATATCCTACTTTCAACAGAATTATTAGACCTGCCTTACCAATTGGATATCTTTTTAGTACATCAGACATTAAGCTTCATAACTCCTGACTCTCTGGCATCATCATTAGGGATTATGGGACTTGCAAGTCTTGTCTATCTAAATAATGTCTAATGCCCACCCCTGTATTAGATGCCATTAGCCACAGACAGGGATAATGCTGTCTGAAGCATTTGTATTCCTAATGTGAACATTATTTGCCTGCTGAATTAGGAAAAGAAGCAGAGGTAGTACCGATCTGGTAGATTTTGGAGATAAAAAAAACAACCACCAATTTAGGCCTGGTGACTTTGGACCTGTCACTTTCTCAGTGCAATTCATCTCACAGGGTTGCTGTTGTGGGGAAAACAGGAGGAGAAAGAGGTATCTGGTATGGTTGCCACCTTGAGTTATTTATAAGAATAATAAAGACTAGGTTTAAACAATCTTCAAAAGAGAAAAAGAGAACCAATGTGACAAAGCAATAAGTGATTTCACCAGGATGTGAGTTCCTAAGGATGCTTCATATTTATACTGTCTCGACTAATAAAACAGATTCCTTGTTCATCAGATCCAGTAATCTGTGGTTGGGTCCTTATTCCTAGAGACCTCTTCTTTTTAGGAAACCATGAAATGTGGAGGAATATCCTGTGGGACTGAAGCAGCACGAATTTCACACAGGTGCCCATCACGTTCTTCTCAATAAGAAGTTAGGTATGCTGCTGTCTTTGCATTATTGATACTTAAAACAAAAACACCCTCTTTAATTTACCTGTCTCACATTTGGCTAGCCCAGCCAGGTTCGAACACAGAAACAGAGAAAGTAGCCTGCAATTTTATGCAAAGGTTCTTTCCTATAACTTTCACCCGATGACTTTAAGCATATGTTCTTGCTGAAAATAGTCATTAACCTTTCACATGATGTATAACTAGCTTTATCACTCTGAAAAAAGAAAATCCCTCGTTGCGTTCTGAGCAGACAACCCATTGGGAAACACACAAATGGTAAACTATACCAAAGGACACAAAAAGGCCCATAAAACATCAGTAGGGTTATAAAGGTCTATAGATTTTAATTGCTGTGTGCCATTGGGCCCTTACAAAGCAATCAAGCAGGCAATCTCCAAAGACAGGCCTGCCATAATACATTTAACAATAGAGTTCTCACCCCATCAGCAGAGTAGGGTTTACGAAGGTCCCAATAGCAATTAATGACCTTGTACACCAAAAGAAAAAGGCAAAATTACTTAAATTGGCTGTCCTTTTTTTCCTTTTGTTCTCTCTCTGTTTTGCTTTGGATGCAGGGTGTAAGGAAAGGAAGGAATGCGGAAGTTTCGATGGAAAAACAAAATAGAATATCTGCAGGATTTTGTCCCTCCTGTGCCATCAAGAACAGGAAAGGCTGTGCTTGGTTATCCCCAAGAGGGTTTTACCTGCATCTGTGGGAAATGGCGAAGAGGTCTGAGCTCTTGTAGAGCGAAAATCACAATATTTCAAGTTGAGAACGTCATCTGATATGATTGCTAGTCTGAACAGCCTGTTATGATATTGCAGTTGATTTAAAGCAGCAAATATAATCAGCAGCAGAAGGACAGTGAAGTGGACCATCTTACTAATTATGTTGAATCACAGAAAGAAAGTTCTTTCTGGTTGATCTGCAATCTCCTTCTGATTGCACTGACACGTCGAATTGTGCTGATCCTCACACTGTGACACTAACGGAGCTCATAGAGCTCTCTGAAACAAGGTTGGAGGAAAGCCCATAAAGCAGTAATGAGCATCCAGAGGTATCCCCTGCGTTCTGAAGATGAACAGGAGATGTAATTAAGGCAGGACAATAGCTGAAGTTAGGAAATTTCAAATGAAACCTTATAGCCATTGTATGATCGTGGGATGGTTGCCCTTTATAATGTTTAAAGCTTAGAGTACTCTAAATGACCAATTAATCTTGCGTGTCTTCATCCTGCAGTGATATTTCTTCCTCTCTTTAAAAATATTGTTAAGGCAGCAATTTATAAACTCTGTTCCGGCAACGTTCAGTGATTTGGAAGAAAATAGCAAAAGATGCTAATAAAATATCACATTTGCTTTATATAGATAACCTGAAGCTTTATGGAATATCAGAAATCAAAACCCAATCATTGACAAATACTATATGAAAACATAGTAATGGAATTTGTCCTCGAAAAATGTTCTAAAGAAGCCATCAATCAGAGTAAAATTACAAACTACAATGGAATTGAAAAGCCAAATGGCCAACCATCAGAAACCATCAAGATGACTTCTACAGGATCTGGGAATCTTGCAGTTGCATGACATCAAGGATAGCCAAGTTAAAAATGTTATCAGTAAAGAATGCATCCGAAGAGTAAGAAAAGTATTAAAATCAAAACTGGAGAAATCATCAAAGTTATCAGTACTTGGGCCATAACTGTGATATTATCCTGGAATTATGAACTGGACACAGGTTGAACTGGATAGTTTTGATCAAAAAACAAGAAAATTGATGTCTATTCACTATGCAGGACATCCCCACAGTGGCATTGATAGATTATATCTGTTCCACAGAAATGGAGGCAGAGTTTAGTCAAACAAAGTGTTGAAGAAGAAAAGCATGCATTGGCTGAATGATTCAAAGTGCAGATTGTACAAAGAGGCAGAAGAAGTAGTAGATCATATACTCAACTTGTGCAGGAAGATTGTGCAAACTGATTATAAACAATGGCACAACCTAGGCACAAAAATGGTTCCCTATAACATCTGTAAAAATTATTACCAGTAATGAAAAATTGGTGGGAATATATATTTGAAAAAGTAGTTGAAAATGAGCAGATTAAAGTACTGTGGGATTTCTGAATATAAATTGGTAAGGTCTGAATGTAAACTGATTTGACCTGAACATATATTATGCCCATATTAAGTAATGTCTCACATTACTACCTCCTAGAACTCAGTGTGAAAGAAGGTCTACACCATGTCTATGGAGATTTTCAGTCATCCAGGTCATAGTTGTCCCAAAGGTGCTTTTTCAAGAGGCAACTGGACTTTCTGGGTTTTTTAAAAGATGTTTTGCTTCTCATCCAAGAAGTTTCTTCTAAAAAAAACCCTAGAAAGTCCAGTTGCCTCTTGAAAAGCACCTTTGGAAAGGCCTACACCAGCTTTACATTGTTGTATGTACAATAATAAAAAGAACTGGAGAAGATCACAAAATATCAAGATCTGAAAATCAAAATTGAAAAATTATGGTATAAACCAGCCATAGTGGTCCCAGTGGTTATCAGAACACCGAGTGTCTTACTAAAAAAAAATCTTGGGAGCTCACTTAGAAAACATACGTATTGACAAAAATTATATCTGTCAATTACAGAAGAACATACTGGTCGGATCCAGGATTTCTCCTATCACCTGAGGCATTCCTCACTCTATTTAACAATCGATACACTTGTTAATGACTGCAGCTGGGATAGCCAGGATTGCGGTCATTGCATGAAGTTGTCCCATGGGTGTTTCACTTAATGACCTCTTTGCTCTGTAGCTGAGATTCTGTCTTTAAGTATTTTTAAATTATAAATTATAGTTTACAAAAGTATAAATTGTACTTTATCCATAAAGATCCCAGACTGTGGCCTTGAGCCTCTATTAGATTCTCACACTTAAACTGACCTACTTGAGAGTTATTGTGAGAGTTATACTATTGTGAGAACAGAGTAGGAATTCAGAGGTATTCTAAATACAATAATGCAATAATGGCAATAATTTGATAATGGCAATAATGAGTATCAAGTGAAATACAGTTCTTTTCAGTGTACTGATTATGAATAGGTGAATGGATACTTTAAAAACAGTTATTGCTTTAACATTTGGTAAAAGTTTTATACATATGTATGTGTGTGTGTGTGTGTGTGTATGTGTGTGTGTGTGTGTATATATATATATATATATATATATATATATATATATATATGTGTGTGTGTGTGTGTGTGTGTGTGTGTGTGTGTGTGTGTGTGTATAATTGTCCTAAAGATGCGACTTTTAAACGTTCCGGAGATCGTGATGTCCATCGCCTCTTCGATATATATATATGCACACACACATACATATATATATACACACACATATACATATACATATATATACATATACATATATATAAAAATATATATGTTTTCTCAGGTTTTCGCGGGTGTTTGTATGTAGGTCTTTGGTTATTCGGGTCTTCTCCCACGTAAAATTAGAAGTGTCTTGGCGACGTTTCAACGAAGTCTCATTCGTCATCTTCAGGCTGGTGTTCTCGGCTTCGTGCTGGACTTTGTCGAAACGTCGCCAAGACACTTCCAATTTTATGTGGGAGAAGACCCGAATAACCAAAGACCTACACACACACACACACACACACATATATATATATATATATTCTGAGGTTTATATATAATAGTGATATATATATATATATATATATATATATATATATATATATATATATATATATATATATATATATATATATATTACTATTTAATACATAATAAAAGTGCACATATGATTTTTTTCCCCATTTTATGTTGTTTTGCTTTAGTGATTCAAATCTGATCAAATCTCAGATCAAAACATTTCCCCCTTTATTCAGTGAAATAATTAGAGTAAAATTATTTAATTTAGACTTTTTTCCCTCATTGAAATTGATGTGTACAAAGTCCTCTTGGTTGACCTGAGACCAGAATTTCTCCTCTGGCAGCCAGAAATTGTTTACATTCTGAAATTACCTATGTATTGACTTCTTTCTTCAGGCTGTGATTTCTTTCCTTAACAATATTTGTTCCAGAAGCTTTTAGATTTCAGCTGTAAGTCAGGATCCTTTAACTCCAGGTCCCTGTAAGGCACTTATCTCAGATTCCATTTTTATACCTTAGGTATATAAAATTATTGATAGATTTACCAACTTTCAGAATCCCCCACTAACCCATGGGTAGTGACTAAGAGAAAATAATATATGACATTGTTTTTTCTTTCAGAAGCATAAACTTATTCAATTTGATTCAATTTTGGTTTGAGTGATTAGAGTAGTAACTGGTATCAAGTTATTTTGGAAGTATCTTGTAGCATGCAGATTCAGTACATAAAATTTAACAAAGCTGATAGATGGACTAGCAATGAAAATAGCTCTTCCTTTAAACATATCAAAACCAATATATTCTAAAGAATATTACTTTCTAAATTAGAAGGGGGAAAAAGACTATTTGGAGCAAAATAACAACCTAAAGAATAAAATACAGAAAAATTCAAAGACTCACATGTCCACACACTGCTCCAGAAAATGTAAAAGTTCATTTTGACAGATATTATGAAATCATCCTTTACCCTAAAGACAGAAGATGCAATTCCTGCTAAAAATCTAGGGCAGGAACTCTCAGTAAGAAAGTCAGCATAGAAAGCCTGTAGTCTCAGGTTTGGCTGTAATACAGATGGTCCTCCACTTATGACTGTTTGAAGTTACAACAGCACTGGAAAAAATGGCTTATGATCATTTTTCACACTTATGATCATTGCAGCCTCCCCAGGGTCATATGATCAAGATTCAGACATTTGTCAACTGACTCATATTTATGATGGTTGCAGTGTCCTGGGGACCTGCGATTACCTTTTGTGACCTTCTGACAAGCAAAGTCAATGGAGAAGCCAGTTTCATTTAACAGCCGTCTTACTCACTCAACAACTGCAATGATTCACTTAACAACTGTGGCAAGAAAGGTCAAAAATTGGGGCAAAGGTCACCTAAATAGCTCGCTTAGCAACAGAAAGTTTGGACTCAATTGTGCTCGTGAAACAAGGACTGCTTGTATAATAGAGTTGTATTTATGGTTATATCTTGTGACAGACTGTTGTGTTGTAAATTAGCTTTGGTGCAAATCTAACAACCAACATTTGTCTTAATGCAACAGTCAGTGCAGTGGTGGGTTCCACCCGGTTCTGCCCGGTTCCGCCGAGCCAGTAGCGGTGACGATATGACATCACGGAACCAGTTCTGCCCCCCCGACCCTCCCACTCACCACGTTATTCTTACCTTTTATTTGGCCCCACCCCCAATCTATTGCTGCCTCCTGAGTCCCAGCTGATAGCTAGAGGGAAAAAAACTGTTTAAACTCTTGCCGGGGCTTGAAAGGGCCGCCCTACAGCTGATCAGTGTAAAAAAACAAAACAAATGAGTAGATCAGTGCCTGCAAAAATACATGAGTAGATCAGTGCCTGCAAAAATAAGTGGGTAGACCGGTACAGCCTGGTAGACCAGTACCTCTGCTAAATCCGAAATAATTATCACATGACCATCAAGCCACACCCACAAAATAAGCCACGCCCACAGAACCGGTAGTAAAAAAAATTAGAACCCACCCCTGAGTCAGTGTATCCACAATATATTCTTTTTGACCCACTCCATAACATTATGGAGCTTAGTGCATGCTTGATACGTATTTTGTTTGTAGCTCGTATGAATGAATGAATGAATGAATGAATGAATGAATGAATGAATGAATGAATAAATGAATTGCATCAATGTAATGTAATGGTTTTCTGTTTCCTTTACACATTCCTGAATTAGCAGCCAATGTCTGGGATGGACATGAACAGCTATTTGCTGACTGAGAGCTAATCTATACAATATGTAAAATGCTAATTCCCCAGGGCTTGTTTGTTTGTTTGTTTGTTTAAACCTGGGAGACAGTATGAAATAAACAGATGTGGATAGGAAACACTTTGTTCAACAGAAGGAAGTCCTTACATATACACACACATGCACAACACACACACAAACACATATTTGTATGTGAGCTTTAGGCAATAAACTTTATAAATATTTTCCACAACAAATGGGATGAATGGTCATATGAAATAGTACATCATAACAAAACATGTCATCTCTATATGTTGAATTATGTTCATGATTATCTGGAGTCCCATGTTAAGGGACACTGTTTGAAAGAAGCTTGGAACAGTGTTGTCCTTATTGTTTCAATCAGTCATCTCTTTGAAGCATCCTAAAACTCTAGAGATATAGAACAAGAACTTTGTGAAAGTCGAGATCCAAAACAAAGCCAATTTAGATTGGTCTTATTTCATTTGGCGGCCCAGAATGTCCATCTAAAGTTCCTTTCTTCACCTCTGGATTTTGCAGTAACCTTCGCCTGGAGTGGGGACAGAATGGAGATTTTACAGTATCCTTCCCCTGCCATGCCCACCAAGCCACGCCCACCAAGCCATGCCATGCCCACCAAGCCACACCCACAGAATTGGTAGTAAAAAAAATTGAAACCCACCACTGCTCTGGTTCTAAAATGTATTAGTATCATCGCTCTTTTCAATAGTTTTCTTAAAATCAGATGAAAGAGATGTCCAACATTGATAAAAAGAAAATTGGAATTAAAAAGAAAACTGAATTTGAAGTAGTGTTATGCACAAATGACAATCACACAATAGCTAAAATGTAGAATTTGATCAAATTAAGGTTTGAAACAGAAGATGAACAGTTTGAAGACTGCATGGTGCAAGAGGCTCCAAATTTTAGTTATACTATAAATATGGACATATGGATATAAGGAATAAACTCAGAAGTTGCAGCTGCTGTTCAGGCTTTTAAGAAGAGACTGGATAACCACTTGTCTGGAATGGTATAGGGCAGTGATGGCTAACCTTTTTGCCGTTGTGAGCCAAAAGGGGAGCACGGGGGGGTCAAACCCACATGTGCCCCCACCCATAATTCAGTATGCCCCACCCCCACGCACATGTGCGTGTGACACCCTTGCACTTTCCCTGCTCTACCCAGTGGGCCCAGTAGACCCGTTTTTCATCCTCCCCAGGCACCAGAGGCTTTCTTGGAGCCTGGGGAGGGCAAAAACAGCCTTCCTCCAGAGGCTGGAAATAACCTGTTTCCTGACTTCTGGTGGGCCCAGAAGGCCCGAAAATCACCTGGGAGCTGAGCTAGAGCAATGCTCGTGTGCCCACCGATATGGTTCTGCATGCCACCTGTGGCACGTGTGCCATAGGTTTGCCATCACGGGTATAAGACAGGGATCTCCAACCTTGGCAACTTCAAGACTTGTGGACTTCAACTCCCAGAATTCCACAGCCAGCAAAGCAAAGCTGGCTGTGGAATTCTGGGAATTGAAGTCCACAAGTCTTGAAGTTGCCAAGGTTGGAGACCCCTGGTATAGGGTCTCCTGCTCAAGCAGGGGTTTGGACTAAAAGACCTACAAGATCCCCTCCAACTCTTTTATTTTGTTGTGCTGTTAAAATATGGGAACCCAGTGTTAAATTTATACTATTCATGAGAACACTTTTACAAAATGATGTACCATTGGTATATGACATCATGTGACATATGAAACAAACAAAATATTAAAAAGTTATGATATTTATGTAGTTACTTACCAAGCACATCTAAATTATATTAAAGTAACCAAAATATCTTTACAATCCCCAAGGCATGTCACAAATTTTGAGCATCCCTAATGTTTGGAAATTGAAAGTTGAAAAATTTGACACACCCTAATTTTATGACAGTCAAGCTGTAAAAAATATACAAAGGAATATCAAACCAAGTTGATAGTGAGAAAAGAAAGAGTGGAATTTTTTTTATCATACATGGTGACCTTGTGAAAAAACAACAACACACCATACAATGATGACATTGCAAAGACATTGCAAATTAATATTACAATGGAACCAGAATTATTTACATTGGGTGTTACGGTCATTGAACTAGACAAGAAACGTGGGAAATTCTTATTGTGTATGATAATTATGGCAAGATTATTGTATGCAGAAACATTCAATCATCCTCCCATTCTAGAACCAACAAAACAAGAGCGGAGGTGGCGCAGTGGTTAATGTGCAGTACTGCAGCTACTTCAGCTGACTCAGCAGAAGTAGCTGACTTCAGCTGGTTCAGCAGATCAGTGGATCAAATCTCACCGGCTCAAGGTTGACTCAGCCTTCCATCCTTCGGAGGTGGGTAAAATGAGGACCCAGATTGTTGGGGGCAATATGCTATTTAGTATACTGTCTTTGGTGTAAGCCGCCCAGAGTCCTCGGAGAGTGGGCGGCATAGAAATATGACTAATAAATAAATAAAATAAAGATGCCTAAATGATGGGAAAGACCTAACTGAGAGTTAAATAGAGTTTTTCTTAAGACAGCTTCTGATATTTATTATCTGTGTGCTCTGATTGTAGCTTGTTCTTCTCCCAGTCAGATTGCTGTTTTTTTTTTTTAATTTATTTTTTTTTAATTTTTGATTTATATGCTGCCCTTCTCCGGAGACTCAGGGCGGCTTACAATGTGCTAAGCAATAGCCTTCATCCTTTTTGTATATTTATACAAAGTCAGTTTATTGCCCCCACAATTGGGTCTTCAATTTACCTACCTTAGAAAGGATGGAAGGCTGAGTCAACCTTGAGCCTGGCGAGATTCGAACCTGCAGTAATTGCAGGCAGCTGGTCTTAATAACAGGGTGCTTTAGACCACTGTACTACCAAGGCTCTTGCTCTTGTTTGATTAATTAGCACATATTTAATCAAATAAGAAAGTGCTGCAAATAGTGGTTATTCCACAGCACAAACTTACTCTCTAGAAAAGTGATACCCAAAGTGACCAGTCCTCACTTCCTCAACACACCCATAGATCTATGAGGAAACCCCATTTTCTTGCTCCATCAACAAGATGTAGCTCTGAAGTCCCAGCTATATTCAGTCATCAGTGACAGAGGAAGCTTTCATTCAAAAGAAGTACAATTCTTGGAAATATTCAAAAGTATCTTATGTTTCAATAGAAAAGAGACAGAATTTGGCAACTCTTAGCAAAGCCATGATTTGTGGTGGTGGTGGGGAGTATTACAGGAATTTGTAAAGCAAAATGAAAATTTTTGCACCTGAAAAAAGTAGAACATTTGGCAATTTTCCTCAGTGACAACTTTTAAATTAATACCTGAGTGAAGAAAGCATATTCAGCAGAAATAAACAAGACTGAATTTATTTTTGGCTGTGCCAAAGTGAAAGTGGAGACTTTTTAGGAGAGAGATGGACTTCAGCCTTAAAATTAAACAAAATATTCCTTACCATCTACCCATATACATTTCCTTTTTATCATCATTTTAGCCTTCATGTTCTTTTCATGAATAGAATAAGACCCGCATCTTTTTTTTTGTTTTGTTTATCTCTAGGGTCCCGCATCTGTCTGTCTTAATCCCGTTTACTGTAACACCATACTGTAACACCGTACAATCATTTGTGTTAGGAGGCAGGACAACACTCCAAACCAAACGCAATTCATCATGTTGACATAACAAATGTGGACATTAATTAAAGATCAGCAGAATCTAGCACAGAAGTTTTCCTCCATCTGCTTGACCTCAGGTAATAACCATATTCCTTTAACCAGAACTGACAGATTTTTTTGTATTTCTTAGGACTCACTAAAGTTGCCACCCTTGGTCTAACACCATGTGCCACAGAAAACAGGCAAACTCTATCCACCTCAACATTTCTTTTCCTTTATCTACTTTTAAATGTTTTCTTTTTTCATGTATAATTCTGTATGACATACGCTGTGGGCACAGTTCATCTTCAATACACATTTAAACACAGAACCCAGTGTTCAGAGGAGGAGATCACCATACATTTATGAAAATAGTTCCTTCTCATCCCATCATCTCCATCTCCTATTGAGTGAGTCATGTTGAGAAAACTTACTGAATCTTATCTAGAGATGATTTTACACTGATGGCCCATCCATGTCTTCCATAATTCTGACCTTCAGTAATGTAATGTGTTGTTCAATGTTATATGTACCACTATATGTGGTACATATATGTATTAGATGTTCTGGTTAATAAAACAGCACAGATTTTTTTTTAAAAAAAAAAGAAAATATAGAGAAATAAAAAGAAAAGAAAAACAATAGTTAAATATATATAATTAATGTGTTTTGACCCAGCTCCCCAAACACGACAAACCCTCTGAAGTTAACTCAAAGATTCCTTTATTAAGAGCACCAGTAGCTCAGGCAAAAAGTTTATTTCTCACAGCAGGCTAACAAGTCTGTCCGGCAAGGAGATGAATAGTATACCACATCTATTCATCTTCTCCCCCTGCCTTTTATCCCCAGAGCTAGGGTGGGTCCTCGCTAGCAGCGGTGGCTCTTCCTTCCCAAGGATCGGCCCATGGATTTCCACTGCTCTCCTCTGCCTTCTGAGCATCCACGTGTCAGGCACTGGATCCAGCTGTTTCTCGTCTTCCTCATCAGCCACCTCCAGACCTAGGGGCTGTTGACTCTCCATCTGAGGGCTGATGGACGGCCCAGGCTCTCTCTCTCTGCCAGCTCCATTTCCTCCCATTTCCTCCCATTTCCATTTCCTCTTCCCCCACGGAGCTCTCAGGTTGCCTTGATACTGATCCTGACTCCCACACCTCCTCCTCATCTGATTTGGCTGCTGGAGGGGCTGGTGGCCGACAAGTCACAACATAATGTTTCTATCCTGGACTGTCTTTGCAAAGATAATCTGCCTCCTAATTTATACCAAATGCATTTTTTTTGCCTTTTTTTCTGACAGGAATCCTCTGCCATTATCACAACTCTTGATAGTTGATCAATAGCTCTTTTTTGGATGATCTACTCTATATTAGTAAGAGATGAGCATCAAGACCATGTACTATATGAAGATACTGTGAAAATATTTTAGCCATCTAGCAGGCAAAGTCCTAGATAGGACAGCTATCCAGATAGTCAAACACATCCTTGTCTCTTCAAGCTTAAAAAGGTCAGGTACTGGAAGCATGGTCTGACTGGGAAGAGTTTCATCTGTATCTCCTGAGGAAATGAATTCCTTGGGACTGTTACCAGACACTTGTTCTTCCTGCAATTGAAGGCCACTTGGAAGGTGACAAGGAACTGTATCTACATAGTCATATAGTTTTGTTTGAGAGATGGCTGATTCTATTGCCTTGCACCTCTTCTTCAAGAGGTCATTGCTGGGCCAAACTGACCTGGATAATTTTTGCCCAGTCTCCCTTTTTTATGGGAAGGTTGTTGAAAGTTATTGGTTTGCAGTTACAAATGAGATGGATGAAACGGATGTTCTTAATTGTTTTCAGTTGAGATTCATATCTGGACATTATACTGAGATTGCATTGGTCACCCTTGTTTATGAACTATGGAATGATGTCATCACTGCCTGGTATAAATAAATAAAAGTTCCTTATCCTTGATGATATGTTCTCATTCTTGGAAGAAACAGGCAAAGCATTCCAAGCACATGATAAGATAGACTTGCTTTTGGCAAGCTTCAGTGATTGAGACCATCAAAACCAGGTGTGAGTAATGGTGGTTCAGAACCTACAAAAGCTGGTCAGAAACATCAATGAGATGGCATCTTGATGCATTTATGGTGACTTTGAAGAGATCCACCAGCCATCATCACTTTGCAATTCTTTGAGTGCTGTAAGGCCTTTCTTTGCCTTATTGTATTCTTGTATTCCTGAATATTTTTTTATTGCTGTCCTATGTTGTGTTATTATGTTATTATATGCTGTATGCCGCTGTTATAAAACAAACTAACATTATATATGTCAAAGTCCTTCAATTACATTACCATTCCTAGATAAAAACTTAGCACCCAATTAGGTGCCCCATAAATATGAAAAGAACATTTTAATGAATTAATCTCATTTTACGTTCCTAAGAGACTTATTAAATGTTATGAAAAACAGAAGATAATTTACCTGCAATTCTGAAATTAGAATTATTTCAAAGCATTGATCTTTCATGTGATCGAATTTAAACTTCCACCCACATACATATCCGGTACATTTTCAACGCTAAAAAAAACAATTAAATCTAAAGCAATTAAATCAAAACTGCTAAGATATTAAGGGAACCAAATATTGATTTCCCAGTTGTGGTTATAATGGTTCTCGAAAAACACCACATGAATTGTAAAAATATAAACCAAATATTATAATTGCAAATCATGGAAAATAAAACCACTTCTTTATACTGAAGTCAATGTTGAGACAAAGAAAACTCAATTTACTTAAAATACCTAAGAGAAATTATAGCCATGTATCAATGTGTAAATATATCTAGATGCTATATTTATCTTAATAAATTTTCTTCTCTATAGAGTCACTGAGAACCAGTTTGGTGTAATGATGAAAGTATTAGGCTAGTAACTGGGAGACCATGAGTTCTAATCCTACCTTAGGTAGCAGGGAGACTTTGGGCCAATTATTTTCTCTTAACTCAAGAAATAGGCAATGGCAAAGCACTTCTGAAACATCTTGCCAAGAAAATTGCAGTAACTTACCCAGGCAGATTCTGAGAATCAGAATTGACTGAACAGAAGAAAAAAAATCTTCATCTATAGCCATGAATATTTGTGCCATTTGATAATTTTTATCAAACTGATCAGAATATTAAATACAAATGAAATTAAAAATAGTGGGAAAATATGGAAGGGAAAATGGGGAGTGAAGAATATGGGATAAAGGTGGAAAAAAATAAAAAAAATAAAAAAATAATAGTACTCAACTTTTTCCTTTTGCATACTTAATATGTTCCCTCTCTCTCCCCCCCCCCCTCTCTCTCTCTCTCTCCCACCCTCCCTCCCTCTCTCTCTCTCTCTCACACACACACATATACGGAGATGGTCAATGACTGGCATCTAGTTAAGGAGCCCTGGTAGCGCAGCAGACTAAAGCACTGTTATTAACATCAGCTCCCTGCAATTACTGCAAGTTCAAATCTCACCAGGCTCAAGGTTGACTCAGCCGTCCATCCTTTCTAAGGTAGGTAAAATGAGGACCCAGATTGTGGGGGCAATAAGCTGACTTTGTATAAAATATACAAAAGTATGAAGGCTATTGCTTAACGCATTGTAAGCCGCCCTGAGTCTCTGGAGAAGGGTGGCATATAAATCAAATCAAAAAGAAGAAGGAGGAGGAGGTAGAAATTAAAGTTATCAATATAATTGGTTACAATACATTTTACAAACCATAAAATAAAATTTGACAGTTAATTAAATTTCTCCAAACTGGCTTAATTATTCCAAATTATTTCAGAACATTTATACATTAAATAAAACTTTTTTTTCAGATATTAAGATGCAGTCGGATCTAAGGATTATATTACATTTGTTCAGTTAAGCCTGGGGGTGGAGTCAAGAGAGTTTTTAGCCCAGAGTTGTTACATTCCCACAAACAGTCTAAATCCAACCCTTTTCGAATTCCATTGACTCATATCTAGCACCAATCTAGCACTTACCATTAGTTGGCTAGATTCTTGTGCATGGGTATGGGGAGTAGAGCATCTTAACTGGAACTTAGTATAGAGTCTTGGTTCTTCATGCCTATACTATAGAAATATATAATGAAGCAGTTTGGACGGAGTTCCATCATTATAATAAGAAAGATATTTTGGAAAGAAGTTAGATATTAAATATGAACTGGTTTGAGTAAAGAAGAACTGGTTTGTTAGAAGAAGAGGCTAAGCAGAACTAAACGACTGGCCTTCATGGGACTTTCATTCAATCCCTCACTCCTTTCAATTTTCCTATTTCTACTTTATCGCTGGCATGCCTAAAGAGCTTGAGAATCAATCAGAGATATTTGGGTATAGAAGGAGGGAGAAGCAAACCTAGTGAACTATACATACATAAACATTAAAAGTGGCAAAGCTTTTCTGATCAGAAAGAAATCTGTTCCATAGAAGTTGTTTGCTCTTCTTCTTTGGATTGGTAGCTGTTTTGGAATATTATTCTCTCTAATGAGCTGAATATTTTATTTGACACTTCAGTCTAATAAATCTAAATAATACAAAGAAGAGATTTAATGAACTCTGTAGAAAGAAAGCTCCCTACCATTTTAATTTATTTCTTCCCCCTTTCAAGACTGACTATAAATAATAAAAGAAATGCTCTTTATATTAAGACACACATACACACACACACAAATAGATATAATTTTATTTTATTTAGATGCTCTTTACTAAAGCACTATGACTGGTAATCACTAGATGCAGAATAAAATGCGGTATCAGTCTAAGTTGATGACAATATTACCTTTTGAATCTCCAGTATGGATGCAAGGATACCAATACTGAAAGCCTTTATCCAAAAAGAGCAGGAAATCCGAGGCTCTTGAATTGTTCAAGGATACAAAAAACTGGGCTGTAGAAAAGCAAGGACACTGGAAAAGAGCACAGTTGTGTGATGTCTACATCTCTTTGTTTCCATCTAATTGTCATTTGGCATTTTTCAGCCTCAGGTAACATTAGCCTCCCTAAGAACAAATGGGAACTCCTAGTACCAATCATGTTGTCCATTCATGGTTCAGGATGTTGGAATTTGTGATTATAACAACAGATAGTTTGTGTTTCTCACCTATTATCTGGAAAGTTTAAGCAAGGCAAAATGCTCTGCAAATTGGGAAACCATAATTCATATTGCTAACTATTAATCATGCCAGGAAGAAAACTGCCCTTTTAGCCATAACAGGATTAATAGCTATGTTTGTAATATGCTTATTTCAAGGGTTATAAATGCTTAGCCAGGCATTATTTTTTCCCATTTGTGGAAAATGATAGAGAACACACATGCAAACACACACAGAGAGAGAGAGACACACTCACATGGTATTCAGATTCTCCCACTTGTAACTCATTTGCTTTTCAAGTGGCTTTAAAATCATTTAAAAAGTGCATTTTTAATAAACCTAACCCTAGATGGATTATCTTAGTTGCCATGTGTGTAAATAGGAACCAGTGAATAAAGATATCGGACAATATCTGAAAGGTGCTTTTGGAATATCTTCAGTCAATCTATAAACTTGCAAGATGAAAAGAGCTAAACAGAAAAAAGCTGGGAGAACTGGTGAAGCAAGCCATATTCTGCTGGTGTGCAAGGTGGACTCTTACCATATTCACACAATACCCTAACATTGGTTAGCATGAAACCATTAGTAAATTATTTAGTCTGAGAAACATTGCAGCAGATGATAGGCCTAACCATAGCTGGGAGTGGATTATCAGTCTTCCTCCTCTTTTTCTGGTATCTTAGCAACCTTTGTGGCTGCTGACTGGTTGGCATTTCTTGATTTTTTTTCTTCTGTTTCTAAAAAACATATAATGTAGGGTATATCTCTACTCAGCCTCCCCATGTCAGGAGAAGGAAGATGCTACTGAGTGAATGGGTCCTATTTTTCTTGGAAGGCTAATAGATAGAAAAGAATATTTGTAGCTCAGGGTTGAACTACGGGGTCCTTGGTGCTCTCTGAGATTGGTTGTTTTCTTGTAGGCATTTCATTACCCATCTAGGTAACATCATCAGGGCATTGCAAATATCTGCTAAAAAACAACCAAACTCAGAGATCACCAAGTTTCCTACAGACTAATAGATGATTAACCATCAGTCTAGATTTGGATAATATTCTGGGGGATAGAAAAGTTAAGACCCCGACACATATACACACTAACCACTATTACACAGACAGCTTGGATTACATATCCTTGACCTAGTACCCAACTATTTAACAATTGGGAATTCATTCCGACAACAGGCTTCTCTGAGATGCAAATTATTTGTGCAGTCATTGTTACTGCCCAACCATTTCAACTGTGGGAGAAAAAAACATTCTGTCACTGCCAGATATGAATCACTAACTCTTAGGTGAATACATTATAATTTTAGATACCATCATTTATGCAAATCACTGAGTATATATTATAAGACTAATCACATGTATTGTTTGAATAGGAATATCAATATTTATAACATCTCAACAACTTGCAGAGTGAGAGGAGGAGGAGGAGGAGGAGGAGGAGGAGGAGAAGAAGAAGAAGAAGAAGAAGAAGAAGAAGAAGAAGAAGAAGAAGAAGAAGAAGAAGAAGAAGAAGAAGAAGAAGAAGAAGAAGAAGAAGAAGAAGAAATAATAATAATAATAATAATAATAATAATAATAATAATAATAATAATAATAATGGCTCTGTTCTAGAGAGTATGCTCCTTAAACCATAGCAGGGAAAAATACTAGTAATCCTTTTATGTATGGCAGCTAGATTTCCCCTTCAAAACCCTACATTTAAGCAACATTCACCATTGTTCAACTGCCTATCTAGCCTAGGTTCATCTTTCTTGTTTGCCCTGGAGCCAAGTTTAAAATTATATTGGGACAATAGGAAATAATTTGAAGATATTGGGAATGTCTAGTTTAATGAAAAGAAGGACTAGGTGATTTGATAGCAACGTTCCAATATCTAAGGGGCTACCACAAAGAAAAGAGAGGGTCAACCTATTCTCCAAAGCATCAGAAGGAAAGACAAGAATGGATGAAACTAATCAAGGAGAAAAGCAACCTAGAATTAAAGAGAAATTTCCTGACAGTGAGAACAATAAACCAGTGGGTGCTCCAACCCTGGAGATTTTAAAAAAGAGATTGGACAACTACTTATCCACAATGGAATAGGGTCTCCTGCCTGAGCAGGGGGTTGGACTAGAAGTCTCTTCCAACTCTGTTATTCTGTTAAGATGTAAGGATGGTCTTTGATGGTCAATGCAGAATCACGGTCCTTCAACCAGTGAATAATAGCTTCTTCAAGATCTAGAAGGTGACATCATAAATATATCAACATATTTTCCCCATTTCCTTCCATTCATCTCTTCTCCATTACTGACCCATTCCTCTGCATAGGTGTAAAAAATGGGAGGTAGGTTGCTTTAAAAGAACAATCCTGAACGTTTGAAAGCTCTCAATCAGACTGTAACACATCTTCACATCTTCCTTGCATTCCTGACGTGGTTACATTTATTCCTACCCTCTCCTTCTTTAAAATGAAATTGTGAAATCTTCCTAAAGATAGAAGAGATGGGTAATGGGTCTTGTTTGGTGGGTACTGTAAAACAAATAAAAATCTGGTGGATTCCAGCTCCTGGAATCGAAAAAGAGACAGAATTTTTCTTGGTGGAAAATAAGAACGTCAATATCAGTTCAAACAC
The DNA here is from genome assembly GCA_022577455.1 of Arizona elegans. Lineage (NCBI taxonomy): Eukaryota > Metazoa > Chordata > Lepidosauria > Squamata > Colubridae > Arizona > Arizona elegans. The sequence goes on along the minus strand of JAKOOJ010000008.1, from coordinate 29,289,292 downwards.
CCCCCCTCCCAATCTCTCTCCCTCTCCCTCTCTCTCTCTCTCTTACTCACTTCTGTCTGTCTCCTTCTAAAGATTATGTTTATGCTTAGTAAATGAAGAAAAGAATTAGTGATGCTCTCTTCATTTCCTGTCTTCCCACAGATGGTGATAAATTCAAATTCAGACTCCATTAAACCTGAGTAGAGAAACTCAGCAGGTGGCTACGCTAATGGAAAATCCTGGCTTTGGAATAATGGGAATTACAACCGACAGCTCTTCTACACTACAAAAAAGATGATGTATTCCTATTGACAGGGCTGCTTTTGAGTCCAGAAGGCTGATCTGATCGTTCAAGGCTGGCACGAGGGAGGCGAAAAGGCTCGTGGGCATTTTTTTTTCCTCCTTCGGCCACACCACTATAATTTGTGCCATCAGAACCTTCCATTATATTTCATTGTACAAATCTCATTGAAGTCGGAGAGAGTAGGGCTAAAATTCACTCCATTTGGCCTTCAGGCATGGCATATATTTGTTCTCCCCTCCTCTTACCACACCCTTGGTTTAAAGGACAAATAAAGGTTGACAGACAACAGCATTTCCAGCTAGTGCTATATATTTTTTTTAATGCTGACATTCCTAGCCCAAATGCCTTTTGTGACTCCAGACAAATCCATCTGAGAGAGAGCTTGTGTTTTGTTTTGTTTTTTTAAAAAATGCATAGATTGCCTTGAGGGATAATGATTGATATTGTGCTATAATTTCTCAGAATATTGCATCTGTGGGGTTTTTTTAAAAAAAAATAAATCTTAAAAAGGTATAATCTTTATTGCAAAAAAAAAAAAAAGCATCGGAATTGCTTTAAATATGCTATCTTCTCAACTTGACTGTCGCATTCCCCTAATTAATAAATAAATGATTATCATTCCTCTTCTGCAGGCTTACTCATCATATGAATATCTAGCCCCCTAAAAAAAAAACCCACCCTAATTTGGGAATGGTATAGTATTTATATTTATATTTACATACAACATAGTAATATATGTATTATTAGGGGTTGAATGAAATGTTGAATTTATAAAATGTCATTTGAAAATGTCACTGTCCAGTAAAATATTAAAGCATGATGAAGAACAGGCGTTAGTTCTAAAAGGATTCTCAAATAAATGCAAAAACACGCTATGGCCATTCGGATGAAATACCAGAGATATTATATATTCAGCTATTCAGAGAATATTATATATTCTTGATACTGAATAATGTAAATTTTGATTCCCTTCTATGTGTTTGAAAACTAAAAAAGGTAATTTAAGCTAATGCAATACTGGAATCAAATTCAAAATATATACATTATGTCATCTTTTAAAATTGTTTTAATAAATGAGGTATGGGTTATTTCATGTCCCTATATGATTTTCTTTTCTTTTCTTTTTTCAGGAAGAGAGAGAAGTGCACAGGTACAAAACAATTTTCAAAAGATAATATTTAAACTCTTTTATGTGGCAAAGCAGATTAAATTCTCAAATATGAATTTTGGTGTCTAACATTTAGATTACACTTCTAATTTTACCCTATTTCCTGAAAATTGAGCTACTTCTAAACCACTTTCATTTACAATGGTTCTTAACTTCTAAAGAAAGTAGGAATGAAAATGTGATCCAGAGATTGGCAAATATCAGCAGGAGCAAACTCTGTATAGAAAGCTTGAAAATACTTCTAAGCTGTCAGTGTGTAAAAAGGGATTCCATTCTCTTTTAATGCTTATCTAAAAATGTATCCGTCTCCGGAAGAGCGATCCTCACTTGCTCTCTTGATCATTTGTCTTCTTCCTCCTTGATTCCAAATTGTAATTGGAACCTCAATAAATTGTTTGATTCCTATTCTCCCCCAACACTCCGATAGAGGTGATCCTGAATTTACAATCACTTAACAACTGCTCAAATTTACAAAAATGCTGAACAAAGGGACCAGTCTTCACAACCTTTGAAAGTCTCTGCAGTCAAATTCAAGCACACAGCAACTAACCTGCATTTATGACCACTGCAGCTTGCCAAGGTCACACGATCACCATTTTTTTTACTTTCCAGGAGGCTTCTGGAGGAAGGAAACCAGATTTGCTTAACAACCTCATGATTTGCTTAATGGCTACACCCAAAAAAAAGATCATAAAATTGGGTGTGGCTCACTTAATGACTGCATCGCTTACTGATAGGAGTACAGTCCCAAAGTGCAGTCATAAGTCGAGGACTACCTGTAGCTGAAATTTGATCTTCAGTGCTTTAGACAGATGGCTACCTACTGTAAGTGTCTCAAGCAAAATGGTTAGGAGGCAATAGAGATGAATATTAACAACTCTGTCTATCCAAAATATTTTAAGTTTCTGAGCCACAGAAAGAGCCCAGCACTGTCCATCGACATATTGCTCTTCCATATTGCTGTCACTGTTCAGTTTATTTAGAGGAAAGATGCTTACCTGAAAAAATAATAATGGAATTCATTCTAGAAAAAGCATGCTTCCTGATTTATTTATTTTTCCGAGTATTTATAATCAATCCAATCCCATCTCTGGGTGGTATACAATGAAAAGGAAACCAGAAAGCAAAAGGAAACAAAAGGGGGAAAAATATGGGAATAAAATCCAAATTCTTATGGTGTCAGGAAAAATAGCCATCTTAGATGATTTATAAATCTTAAGTGAGCTAACATTCTCATTTCTGGAATATATTTTGCCCCCTCAATATGTTTTCTGGTGCTCCCATGCTGTTTTATAATTTTCTTTTAAACAAAGGATGGAGGTTGGAATATTCAATGACATGAGGACATGAGAAATACACTTGTAATTCAGGTGTATATGCCAATGACAGATGCCATGAACTGTATTATTCTTGAAGGAGATGTTGTTGTGACCCAGGCCCAAGTAGGTATTATCTGATACAATCAGTTTGAAACAAACAGACTTTATTAGAACAGCTGAGAATTAACTCATTCTCAGCATAGTCCAAACTAATTCAAAACAAATTCTTCATAACACAATTCTTCAGCCTTATCACCAACCTTGGTCTAATTAGGCAACCTGCCAAAGGCTTTACTTGGCAAAAGTTCAGAAGCAGAAGACGCCGACAAGAAATAAATGCAGCAAGACAAGAAACAAATCTATCAACACTGTTTTCCGACAAAGAGCCCAAGAGCCATTGCTGGTCTTTTAAGCCTTATGGCAGCGGTTCTCAACCTGGGGGTCGCGACCCCTTTGGGGGTCGAACGGCCATTTCACAGGGGTCGCCAAAGCCCCCTCTCACCCCCCACCCACACACCTTCATTCACCCTCACCCTCTGCCTCTGTTGGATCACCCGATCACCGTTCGCTTAACCCGCCCACTCCCAATCTATTGCTGCCTCCGGAGTCCCAGCTGATGGCTAGAGGGAAAAAAAACTTTAAATTCTTGCCACAGGGCTTCAAAGAGCTAGCTGCAAAGAGGTAAATTCCTGGAGCAAATTTTTTTTCCCCTAGCTATGCTGAAAAGCGAAATTGAAAATAAAGAAGCAGGGTCTTTGCTGCAACGTGACAAAATGAGGCAGAGAGATTTTTTTTTCTTTTTCCTCACCAAAAAAGGTAGGTGCAAAACTGCAAACAATGGGAAATTTAGGGCAAGAGGAGGTTCAAGATTTTAAAACACAAAAGCTCTATTTAACTAGGAAATTGTAATAATTGAGATACTATTAATTGTATATTGTGTTGAAAGCAGAAATGGTTAAGTTGTGGTTTGGAGGAATATATGGGGGAAATTATTTGGTTTATTATTATTGGTAAATATAATTAATTGATTTGTAAGAAATTGGATTGCATGGAAATAATTTGAATATTCATGTTCATATTGATTGATATACAAAAAGATAGTTATATAACTAATTGATTTATCTTAAAATGTTGAATTTGTATTAAACAACTGTATTACATAATTAACCAATGTGAGGATGGATATAAAAATAGAAGGGGTATAATATAGAATAGAAGGAAAAATTGAATTTGATTAAGATTAGAGATGAGGATGAAGGGTAATATTGGTTTTTTTAAAAAATAGATGAGGTATAAATATGGTAAAAAGGAAATAGAAATTGTAAATTTAATTGAAATGACTAAATACTGTGTTGGAAGAAATATCCTTTTGGGTTCTGCTCCAAGTGGGGAAAAAAGACACTGGAAACATGGAGACTGCTTGGAAAGATGGTTTAATGGTGGACAGGATCACATGGCTTGATGGGGCCCATTGTGTTAGTTTCTGTTGCTATTGTGTTGCAAATGTCCTTTGACAAAGGATTGACTTTCTGCCTCTGGCCCATTAGCAAAGGGTGGTGGGCAGGAAGGTGGGAGCTGCTTTGTCTGTAAAATATGCTTCTCCATTTATCATCCAGGGAAATATAATATTCTGCCTTTTTAATATTTCCTAAAATATTTCATTCTTCTAGGAAAGGGGTGGGTGCTAACCTCCTACAACTGTTTAAATTTGTGAACCGGCCAAATGCTCTGTTCAAAGAAAATACGTTGTATGTTTGTATGTGTGTTTCTAATTATTGCTATTTATTCATATGTGTTCTCTTTTATTCTTTAAAGTTTAACAATTCATTCTTTATCTTAATATCTTAATATTTGTTTGGGGTTGACTTTCTTCCCTTTCATCTTTTTTATTGTACAGCAATCTTTCTCCTCAAACCTACCACCTCTGTCTTTTCTTTCTTACTTACTTTCTCTCCCCCCCTTCTTCTTCTCCCTACTTCCTCTTTCTTTCTCCTTCTCCTCCTTTCTTCCTCCCTCTCTTACCTTCACTCCTACTCTAATTTCTCTTCCCTTATTTCATCCCTCTCTATTGCTGTATCCTTTTATGCATATGGACTACTCAGAGGGCTGAAAAAGTTATTTTTGACTGGTCCTCGCACTTTTGACCAGTCCTCGAACTTACGACTGTCCTCACAATTTACATTTTTGCCCTATCTTGTCACCATGGTGAAGAGAAGCAGTTGTGAAATGAGTGACACGGTTGTTAAGAATGCTACAATGGGCAAAAATGATGACCAGTCATAACTACGAAGACCGGTCAAAAGTGCAAGGACCTGTCAGAAATCACACTTTTCAGCACTCTGAGTAGTCCCTATACACATAGCCATGGCCACCCGGTCACATGACCAGCTAGCCACCCCCATCCAGTCACATGACCTCCAAGCCACACCCACAAAATAAGCCACGCCCACAGAACCGGTAGTAAAAACATTTAGAACCCACCCTTGGTTGGGGGTCACCACAACATGAGGAACTGTATTAAAGGGTCATGGCATTAGGAAGGTTGAGAACCACTGCCTTATGGGATGGGCCAATCATCTCTTGGCCTTACTCCCGAGTTGTCCTTTTTGCTTTAGCTGCTCTTGCCTTCTGGCAGCTCTTCTCATATGTGCACTAGGAACAGGCTCCTCCTGTTCCTCTGCCTCTCTGCTGCCAGCCTCTGGAGGCTCTGGAGTCCACAATCATTCCCAGATGGCCCTGGCCCCATCTCTGCCTCCGACGCAGAGCCCTCATCTGGGCCTTCCCCAGCCTCCAGGATTGGCCCATGTTCTTCCTCAGCCTCCTCACTGTCCGACTCTGCTGCCAGCTCCACAGGCTGCTGGCAGACCACAACAGACATCATTTAAAAGAGAGAAGGCTTAACCATGCAGGGAATGGTCAAATTCTGCCATGGAAGTATTTTTTAATGATTTTTTTTTAATTAAAGAAGATTTTACAAAGATTCTCTGGTCTTCATCTTTATGAATATAAAGAGCTGGTGAAGTTTCCATATTCAAAAAAAAAGGGGGATGGAATAGATCCAGGAAACAACAGACCAATCAGCCTGACCTCAATACCAGGGAAGATTCTGAAAAGATAATCAAGCAACGAATCAGCGACCACCTAGAACCAAAGAAATAACCAAAAACCAACATGAGTTTCTTAAAAACAGATCATGCCAGCTTAATCTTATTGCATTCTTTGACAAAGTGACAAAACTAGTGGACCAGAAGAATGCTGTCAATATAATTTACTTGGACTTCAATAAGGCATTTGATAAAGTAACCTACTACTTGATAAAATAGAAAAATGTGGGTTCATCACCACAGCATCACCACAGATGGATTCGTCACTGGCTGACCAACTGCACACAATGGGTAGTCCTCAATGGAACTCATCTACATGGAGGGAGATATGCAGTGGGGTACCCCAGGGCTCTGTTTTAGGCCCAGTACTCTTCAACATATTCATCAATGATCCAGATGAAGGGATAGATGGGGAACTCATCAAATTTGCAGATGATACCAAGCTAGCAGGAATAGCCAACACTCCGGAAGAGAGGCTTAAAATACAAAAGGATCTTGATAGATCCTTTGTACAGATCCTTTGTCCTTTGCACATTGGGGGCTATTTAACAAAATGAAATTCAATGGTGAAAAAAAGTATGGTTCCACATTTAGACAAGAAAAACAAAGTGAACGGGTACAGTATATGTGGTACCTTGCTCAATAGTGGTGGCTGTGAGAGGGATCTTGGAGTCCTAGTGGACAATCACTAAAAATGAGCCAGCAGTGTGCAGCAGCTGCCAAAAAAGCCAACACAGTTCTAGGCTGCATAAACAGAGGGATAGAATCAAGATCACGTGAAGTGTTAATACTACTTTATGCCTTGGTAAGGCCACACTTGGAATATTGCCTCCAATTTTGGTTGCCATGATGTAAAAAAGATGTTGAGATTCTAGAAAGAGTGCAGAGAAGAGCAACAAAGATGATTAGGGGACTCAAAAATAAAACATATAAAGAACAGTTGCTGGACCTGGATATGTTCAGTTTTATGAAAAGAAGGACTAGGGGTGACATGATAGCAGTGTTTCAATATCTCAGGGGTTACCACAAAGAAGAGGGAGTCAAACTATTCTCCAAAGCACCTGAGGGTAGAACAAGAAGCAATGGGTGGAAACTAATCAAGGAGAGAAGCAACTTAGAACTAAGGAGAAATTTCTTGACAGTTAGAACAATTAATCAGTGCAACAACTTGCCTGCAGAAGTTGTGAATGCTCCAATACTGGAAGTTTTTAAAAAGAGATTAGTTAACCATTTGTCTGAAGTGGTGTAGGGTTTCCTGCCTAAGCAGGGGGTTGGACTAGAAGTCCTCCAAGGTCCCTTCCAACTCTGTTATTCTATAATAGTTTTGGTGCCGTTATCGTATTTAAAACAATTGGCCATTAGTCTTTTCTAGATGATTTCCATAAATCCTAATAACAAAAGTTCAAGTTTCATCTGATTGTTAATTTTTAAAACCCTGCATCACAATATTTGCATCCAGTATCTTTTCACTTTTTCAAAAGTCCACTATGCATGATTAAACATCCCTTCATGTTTTTCACATTTCCAAGAGTGATTAGAAATACGTTTATACCTCTTAGACAATTTTTCTGGTGTCATACCCCAGTGATATAGTACATCATTTAAAAAAAAGAAGTTTTCTTATAAATTGTAAAACAATGTGCATGTGTAGATCTTCTAACCACATTCTTTCCCAATGATCCATTTGAATGTTATTTATTATTATTTATTTATTATTCAAATTTCTATACCACCCTTCTCCTTTCGGACTCAGGGCGGTGAACAGCCAAGATAAAAACATCTATACAAACATCACAGTTAAAAAATAAAGTTAAAATAATTTATAAATTTGGCCCATAATTTAAAACTTGTCAATTAAAATCAATATTAAAATATTAAAACTAACCCTAAAATCAAGACAGACCGGCTAACTGAAAAAAATAAGTTTTTAGGGCCCGACGAAAAATCCGAAGGTCGGAGATCACTCGTATCTCTGGGGGTAGATTGTTCCATAGGGTAGGTGCCACCACAGAGAAGGCTCTCCTCCTAGGGGTCGTCAGCCATCATTGTCTGGCCGACGGCACCCTGAGGAGGCCCTCTCTGTGGGAGCGAACCGGCTGCTGGGAGGCTATTGGTGGCAGAAGGCGGTCCCGTAAGTACCCTGGCCAAAAGCCATGGAGCGCTTTAAAGGTGACCAACACCTTGAAGCGCACCCGGAAGTCCACCGGAAGCCAATGCAGCTCGCGCAGGAGAGGAGTCACATGGGAGCGCCCCGTCGCTCCCATAATCCCCTGCGCAGCCGCATTCTGCACCAGTTGCCTCCGGGTGTACCCCAAGGGGAGCCCCATGTAGAGAGCGTTACAATAGTCCAGACGAGAAGTGACAAGTGCTTGAGTGACCGTGCGTAGGGAGTCCCGGTCCAGAAAGGGGCGCAACTGGTGTATCAGGCGAACCTGACAAAAAGCCCCCCTGGCCACGGCTGTCATATGCCCTTCTAAAGACAGCCGCGCATCCAGGAGGACACCCAAGTTGCGGGCCCTCTCCGTGGGGGTCAATGATTCGCCCCCAATAACCAGCGATGGCGTCAGCTGGCTATACCGGGACGCCGGCAGCCACAGCCACTCGGTCTTGGAAGGGTTGAGTCAAAGCCTGTTTCTCCCCATCCAGACCCGCACGGCCTCCAGGCACTGGGACATCACTTCCAAGGCATCATTGGGATGGTCTGGGGTGGAAATGTACAGCTGAGTATAATCAGCGTACTGATGGAAATCCACCCCAAAACCACGGATGATCTCACCCAGCGGCTTCACATAAATGTTGAACAGGAGGGGCGAGAGGACTGACCCTTGCGGCACCCCACAAACAAGGTGCCTTGGGGTCGACCGCTGCCCCCCTGTCAACACAGATTGCGACCGGTCGGAGAGATAGGAGTAGAACCACCGCAAAACGGTGCCCCCCACTCCCAGTCCCTCCAGCCGGCGCAACATGATACCATGGTCAATGGTATCAAAAGCCGCTGAGAGGTCTAATAGGACCAGGATAGAGGAAGAACCCCTATCCCGGGCCCTCCATAGATCATCCACCAACACGACCAATGCTGTTTCCATGCTGTACCCAGATCTGAAGCCGGACTGGAGCGGATCCAGATAGACAGCTTCATCCAGGTACTGGGGAAGCTGTTGCGCCACCACACTCTCAACAACCTTCGCAATAAAGCGAAGATTGGAGACTGGACGATAGTTAGCCAAAACAGCCGGATCCAGGGATGGCTTCTTGAGGAGAGGCCTCACCACGGCCTCTTTCAAGGCGGCCGGCAGGACACCCTCGCTCAAAGAAGCGTTAATAATCCCCTGGAGCCAGCCTCGTGTAACCTCCCGGGAAGCCAGCACCAACCAGGAGGGACACAGGTCCAATAAACATGTGGTTGTGTTCAGCCACCCCAAGATCCTGTCCATGTCCTCAGGAGCCACAGGATCGAACTCCTCCCAGATAACACTCTCAAGACCTGCCTCAGTCATCTCGTCTGAACTAACCCAGTCAGCGGCCAAGTCTTCCCGAATCTGAGTTATTTTATCATCCAGATACTGTACAAAATCCTCAACTCAGCCCTGCAAGGGGTCCTCCCGCGCTCCCAGATGGAGGAGGGAGCGGGTCACCCTAAACAGGGCGTCTGGGCGGTTATCTGATGACGCGATAAGAGCGGCAAAATAGCTAGATTTCGCCGCTTTTATCGCCACTAGGTAGGTCTTAATATGAGACCTTACCAGTGTCAAGTCAGACTCGGAACAACTGGCCCTCCAACCACTCTCTAGGCGTCTTTTCCGGTGCTTCATCTCCCTCAGCTCCTCGGAAAACCAAGGAGCTAAGTGAGTTCGGTGCCAGGTCAGAGGCCGCAAAGGCACGACCCGGTCCAAAGCCCCGGCAGCCGCCCTATCCCAGGCAGCCACCAGGTCATCAGCCGAGTCATGAGCTAGAGTCTCAGGAAATGGCCCAAGCTCCATCTGGAACCTATCAGGGTCCATCAGGCGCCTGGGGTGGAACCACCTGGTCGGTTCCGCCTCCCTGCGACGGGGTACGGTGGTCAGAAAGTCAAGTCGAAGGAGCGAGTGGTCAGACCATGACAAGGGTTCAATATCTACATCCCCTATATCAAGGCCACTCAACCACTGACCAGAGATAAAAACTAAGTCCAGAGTGTGTTCCCCCATATGAGTAGGGCCGTGAATTACTTGGGTCAGGTCCATGGCCGTCATGGAAGCCATGAACTCCCGAGCTACCTCAGATGTTTCACCGATGGATGGCAGGTTGAAATCCCCCATGACCACAAGTCTGGGGGTATCAGCCGCCACCTCGGCTATAACATTGAGGAGTTCGGGCAGGGTCGTTGCCACGTGGCAGGGAGCCAGGTACGTGATCAACAGACCCATCTGCACCCCGCGACCCCACTTCACAAAAAGGGACTCACATCCGGCTATCTGAGGTACAGTGGTCTCCCTCAGATCAAGACCTTCTTTTAGAATGACCGCCACCCCCCCCGCCCCTGCCCTGAGCTCTCGGCTGATGAAATGCACGGAAGCCTGATGGGCACATCTCCACGAGGGGAACTCCCCCCTCATTGCCCATATACAATGAAAATGATTGGCCCATTTTACTATACATTCTTTAATTTCTTCTTCCTCCATTACAAAACTCAATAAAAGTTTATCCATTTTAGCAGTCAATGTGCTCATCCTTTATATATATTTTCATGTTAAAATCTGTTTTATCATATTCTATTCCTGATACTCTTTTTAAAAAATCTGCATTAAATCTTTCCCTTAATTGTGAAGTTCTGTCGTGGAAGTCTTGATCAAAATAGAGCCGCTCATCTTCCTACATTAGGGATATATCCTATTAGGATGGCTGACTATATCATGGCTTAGACAAAGTGTTGTCTGATCAACAGACTTAAAGCATAAATGTCTGCAGGGAACAGGCAGCAGCAAAATGTGGACAGATGTTTGGCTCTCTCTGGAGCTCATCAGTGGAGTTCAGCTGCTTTATCTGTCAGATGGGTGATCCCCAAGTCTGGATTCACAAGAGCTCAATACATTCTGATGTGGGGGAGGGTGATCCCATAAGCCACGGAGGAAATGATTTGCTATAAATAATCCTTTCAGGAAAAGTTGCCCTTCCTTGCTGCACATTCAAGAGCCATTCGTGGCTCTTAAGGGGGCCCAATATGTTTGTATTTGTATATGTGTGAGAGAGGCAGACAGATAGTATGAAAAATGGTATTTCTGACTATCTGGGACATTCAATCAGCTGGCGGTGCTGTATTTACTCCAAAGGGTGATGGATCTGAATTAAAGACAACACCCACCCCAAAAGGAAGATGAGATAGGATATGTACATGCATACACATATGTACACTGTAGATGGAGAAAAATACAGTATAATGCAAAGCTTTTCTGAAGCTCTTCTTGTCAGCTCCACCCAGTTCTCATTCCCTCTGGTCAATAGATGAACCTGAAACAGTGATATACTGTACATGCTGACACACACATATGTGCAAACACACACACACACATCTACAAAAGGCAGGTTCTAAAAAGATCAGGAACCCCTGCATATTAGAAAGATTCACTCTCCCACACAAACCACACATTTATCTACATTCATCTCTCATTTATTTTGGCAGAAACTGCAAAGAAAAGAGATTAAAAGTGGAGGGAATAAAAAGGTTAAAAGAAATCAAGGTTAGGGAGGGGAGGGGAGGGGAAAGGAAGGGAGAGGAGGGGAGGGGAGGAGAGGAGGTCATTAAGATATCATAAAGGGGTTTTCAGCAGAAAAGCAGTCCTTCTCTCAGGTTCAAAGTTATCCATGCTGGTCATTCATTTCAACAGATATTTTTTACCCTTTTGGTAGACCTAACAAATTGGCCAGCAAAAACCTGAATGACTATTAGATGCCAACAAAGAGTTTTCATCCTTTGCCTCTCTTTTGGTAGTCGCTCCTCCTTTCTCTTTGTTTTCAAAAGCTTTGTGCCCTGATGAGCAAACAAAATTAACCCTCCCTCTTAATTTACAGGTAATTGTAAATTAGAAAAATACCCATATTTTAGCAGTACTACAGAGACTCCGTCTGCATATATTGGCTGGATATTAACCTGACTATTTGCAAGTACTTTGGGTTATTGTTTTAGCATATACAGACTGGGGGCAGGGACTATGAGCTTTGCATCACAACCAAGGGTTTTTTTTTTTTCCTTCCTAGCATTTTCTACAAGTGCAGGGACTGCTCTTTTTGTTGTTGTTGTTGTTGTTGTTGTTGTTCAGATCAACTGATTGTTGATCCATTGGTTGTGACAGGAATTGATCGACCAGCTTGTTGTCCAAGGCTGACATCATGGGCTGAGAGAGTGTGACTGTCTCAAAGTCACCCAATCAGCTTTCATGCCTAAGGCAGGCCTAGAAATCACAGTCCCCTGGTTTCTAGTCTGGTGCCTTAACCACTAGACCAAATATTTCTCTCCCTCCCTCCCCCTCCCTCCCTCCCTCTCTCTCTCTCTCTCTCTCTCTCTCTCTCTCTCTCTCTCTCATCTAGTCTGTTTTTCTCTTCATATCACAATATCCTGCTTATTGGATATTAACACCTGATTCTCCCAGCTCATTATACCAGGGGTGAAATCCAGCAGGTTCTGACAGGTTCTGGAGAACCGGTAGCAGAAATTTGGAGTAGTTCAGAAAACTGGCAAATACCACCTCTGGCTGGCCCCAGAGTAGGGTGGGAATGGAGATTTTGCAATGTCCTTCCCCCAGGAATGTGGAGGGAATGAGGATTTTGCAGTATCCTTCCCCTGGAGTGGGGTGGGAATGGAGATTTTTCAATATCCTTCCCCTTCCCCTTCCACGCCCACCAAGCCACACCCAAAGAACAGGTAGTAAAAAAAAATTGGATTTCACCACTGCATTATACCCATCTGAGTGTGACTCCAATGTCAACTAGCAAACTCTGGATACTGCACTGAACCTTTTTTCTCCAGAAACCTACAATTTCACATCAATTCTGTTCTGAAGGGTTAGAAGACCATCCAGAGGAGAATCTGAAGATGCAAGGGATGGGCTTCAGAAGGCAGAATTGTCCCAACCCCACTTCCTAAATGAGAACTAATGAACCAACAACAATACAAATCTGACAAAAGTACAGTTTACCCCAGATAATGGGACTGACACAGAGCCTATTTCTATACAAACAAGTTATAAATTCCCTAAATTCCGTTGCAGTGATGTCATGTCTATATTTATTTCATTTCATTTCTGATATATCACCATGCCGGTGGCTAGATTACCATAAACTTCTCTAGTCAGAAAATGGGCAGAATTCTGCTCTTTCTTTGGATAGAAATACAGTCTTCAATTAGAGCCAAGTGGTGTTAGTACAAACTGAGAGCCCACCACATTCGGAGTTAGATTTCATTTGAGTTTGCTTATTTGTTTGTTTCTTTGTTTCCCGCTTTTATTATTTTGATAAATAATTCAAGGCAGAGAACATATCCAATGCACCTTTCTTCGCCTGTTTTCCCCACAACAACAACTCCGTGAGGTGAACTGGGCTGACAGAGAGTGACTGGCCCAAAAGCACTTAGCTGGTTTTCACATCTAAGACAGGACTAGAATTTACAGTCTCCTGGCTTCTAGCCAGATGCCTTACCACCAAACCAAACTGGCTCTGTGAAGGTTTTGGGGTCACCATCTCTGCCGGGTTTTAAGAAAAGGCTAGACAATCACTTGTGGAAGATGGATTAATAAGGCTTCCTTGTACACCAAATGATCCTGGTGGTTCCTTCCAACTCTAGTGTTTTGTGATTCCATATTCTATGGTCTGTTGAAGCCCTGGATAAAGACTATGGAGGCCCACATTGAACCTATTGTGTGATATTGGGTTGCTATAATCATAAACAGGAGTGGGGAAAAGGTCAGATGCATTGTTTTATGTGTTGTAGGTAAGACAATATATAAGCAAGGTCAATGGGTAAATGAAGATTCAATCATCCAGGCCAAAAGTATTTAAAAGGTTAAAAGGTAAAGGTTCCCCTCGTACATATGTACTAGTTGTTCCCAACTCTAGGGGGTGGTATTCATCTCTGTTTCAAAGCCGAAGAGCCAGCGCTTTCTGAAGATGTCTCCGTGGTCATGTGGCTGGCATGACTAAATGCCAAAGGCGCACAGAACACTGTTACCTTCTCACCAAAGGTGGTCCTTATTTTTCTACGTGCATTTTTACTTGCTTTCGAACTGCTAGGTTAGCAGACGCTGGGACAAGTAATGGGAGCTCACCCCATTACACAGCACTAGGGATTCAAACCGCTGAACTGCCGACCTTTCGATCGACAAGCTCAGTGTCTTAGCCACTGAGCCACCACATTCCACTCTAAAAGGTTTAAGTCATGGCAACTGG